>CM012448.1:23553193-24971225 GCA_003999625.1 Oryzias javanicus
ATAAATATCCAATATATGTGCATATATTCTTTGATGGACCTAAATGAAAAGAGGAAGGAAAGAGGGGGACGTTAGAGATGGGGGGCAAAAAGGAAGAAGTTGGAGGATGATTTGAAAAGTAAGAGGGGCTATTTACCTAAAAGAGGCAATACGTTGCTGGAAGTTTATTATTATAATTACTGTCAAATTAAGCACAAATATCTTCATGACAATAAAAAATATGTTAATGAGTGAGAAGATAAAGTTGTTGTTAGTGATCCATCTAGTTTGGGTCACTGGGATGCTTGAGCCTATCCCAGCCACTGTTGGGCAAGGGCAGACAATGACCTAAATCGGCTAACAGTCCGTTATTAATATCTGACAAAAGTAAGAATAGGTTAAAAAACAAAACAAAAATTAAAAAATGTGCCAATCAATAAAAACTAGAAACTAATGATTTAATACATCCTCCTGACCTGCAGGGGTCCTCAGACTTGAAAGGTGTCATTTTGGGGTGCTGCTACTTTTTGTTTCATACTTAAAATATTTTGTTTGCCTAAAGTTTTTCTTTGGTTCCCTCGTTTCTTGCTTTTGTTTGACACTTCCCCTGTTCTTCTGAGCATCAACACTCACCTGTCCCCGCCTGCTTTCAGGTCAGTTGCACCTGTCACCCATAATGCCGCAGTTTCAGCTGCTGTTTCTTCCTGTTGCTTTCGGTCTGGTTTGGAATTTAGTCGTATTTTTGGCACTAAATCAGTTTATTGTCCATTATTGTGACTTAGACTTTAGTTTTTTACCTTTTCCAAGTTCACAGATTGTGTTAATTGAAACAAATCAACTAAAACAGGACATCTAAGTAAAAACAGTATTCATTAAAAAGGCAAATTTGTGTTGTTTAAGAAGTCTATTTGAACATGTATTGAAAGGAAAGTGGTGGTAAAAAATGAATTAAATTTTCTCTAAAAGTTAAATTAATTCTACTTGACTTCTGCTTTTTGTTTAATGATATTTTTTACATGAATCCCTTGTGTTTTGACGGTTTTTATATACAAGCAACTTTACAAAAACGTTAGCTTTGGCCCTTTTTTTTTTAAACAGAAATTCCATTCTCGTTTCAAAATAAAGCTACTAGTAGCTGTGGCAGTGAAGCTTTCAGACCCATAAAATGACTACAGTTTATGGAAAAAGGTTAACTCATACAGTTATGGTGACTTTAACAGCATTTATTATAAATTCAGAATGCTGTGTGAAGCAGAGACTTCATAAAGCACACCTCCAGGGCAGGAGGCCGCCGCCCTGATGACTTTCCCAGACTCCAGGTCCCGATGACGAGGCAGAGCGAGCTGATCCTCCGAGGTTTCGTTTCCGTGTCAGACGGCTGCTCAGTTCCTCCGCGACATTCACTCACATCATGAGAAAAACATCTGAATCTGAGCTGCGTTTTCGTTTTTTGAAGAAAAGCTTGTTTGATACACAGAAATATGAGTCTTGAGGAGTGGTTTCATTTGTCAATCTGTCTAAGCTCGTTTCAATGCATTATTCAGAAAGGAAATGCGCATTTTTTTTCACTTTTTTATGTCTGAAGAAATTCAGGAACAGATGAGAAGCATTATAAGTCATGAACCAGAAAAATAAACCAATAAAACACAACGAGGACTCATTCAAGACGAAGCAGAAGGGTATGTGAGCCTCCTCTGGTTTTGCTGACGCTCTACTGGAAAGTTCAAAGCTGAGTAAAACAAAACGGAAAAAGATGAACTCTCTGGAAGACGGGCCTCTCTTTCTATCAGACATGGTGGTGGTAGTGTCATGGTCTGGGGCTGACTTGCAATTGCAGCATGTTTTATTTAAAAAAAAAAAAAAATTCTGGGATCTAAGAGAAAATGTCATCAGGGGAAAAAACGTAATTACAAAATGTCAATTTGATATTCTTTCATTCATTTACAAAATTCAGGAATTGGACTAAACTCTTTAGTTTGGATCTAAATCCGATGAAGGTTTCCTTTTGATTCAAAGAATCCTTCACAGACCAAATATGTTTCTTCACTTTTGCTGAAAAGTTTTTTTTAACAAATTTGACAAGAAGGGTGTAATCCTTTTTTTTAGAAAGAAGCAGTAAATACTTTTCCCAAATGAGCCCATCCTGTTATTTCAGTTTTTCATCCTCCATAGTTGTGCTGGCGAGATGGAAAAAAATTAAATATCACAATATAAATTATTTTGTATCACAATATACGACAATACAGTATATTTGCAGTTATTTTCAGAAAAAAAATCAGCTTACTTTTCTGACTAATTACTGATAACTAAATCATCACAATTGATAAACAAATATTTTAGTGCAGTAAAATCCATCAAATAGAGGCTGATGGACAGCATCAGCTTCACATTTGTTTCAAAAATTAAAGGTATTTAAAGTGACTTTGTAAAGAAATAAATACTTTTCAGAAATATATTCTTTAAAATGAACAACAGTTTCAAGTTTCTGAGTAGAAAAACACATTTTTGCACAAAAATCAGCTGAAGTTGCATCAACTGTTGAAAAGTTACCAAACAATATAAACACTGGAGATAAAGCTTCATTGCTAAATCTTGTTTGTTTTTTTTTTTCTTTTTCTTTCAGAACTTATGTCAGTGAGCGGAACTTCAGTCTCAATTTTTGAGTGAAACAAATAAAAAAGAAACACCTGCTAGTTTTACTTTGAAAACAGGAAGTTTCACCAACACTTTACTTTGAAGATTTGTTTACTTCCGCCGACAATAGCGTCATACATTTGGCTTTGTTTTAGTTAATAAATTGAAATCCAATTATTCTGTATTTCAGAGCAACAAATATTTGATTACATAATATTTTACTACACTGTTTTGGACGTTAAGAATATTTGTACTTGAATTTTCTGAAGCAGATTGTGAGAATCCCTGTGCTCAGATACTTATTACAGCCCAATTCCACAGTTTGTCTTATTTTATTTTGTAATCTCATATTTTCATTTGGGTAGACTTTCGTTGAGAGATAGAAGGTTTGTTGTGTTACTAGAAAAGGCCTCCTAGCATAATTTACACATTACCGTCTTTTGCTCCGCGTCAGATGTCTTGAATCCAAAAATGCAACCAAATCTCAGACGTCCCACTCTTTAGCTTGAAGTGCTTCTTCTTGGGCTTCCTGCATCGATGAATCTGTTTGTTTCAAGTCTTGGGAAACGACTTCTTGCCATTTTGCGTCCATCATTCTGCACTCGTGTTAAGCGTGAGTGGGAATCAAAGAATGTAAAGCAGCCTTACGCTGCAAAACCTCAAGACGAAGTTTCCTTATAAAGAATCTCTTTCTATTTTGTCTTTCTTTTCACTTATATAGATTTTTTGTGTACACACTGACCTGACGAGGCGACACCTATACCAGGAGTCAGCAACCTTTAACAGTGAATTAACCATTTGAACTCGTTTTCTACTGATCAAAACCTAGAAGGAGCCGCACAGTCTTAGTTTAGCCTTTAAGAAATTTGGATTTACATTCATAACCTTTTTTTTTCAATAATAAATATAAATGTTGTCTATTAAATGCAAAAATATATTAAGAAAATATATATATTAAAAGAACCTAGCATCCCTCAAAATGGGATTTTTCTTTTTAACTTTTTTCAAAATAAAAGACGCTCTGTGCATGTCAGTGCAGCTAGTAACTAGTGTTGTGCAGCATAAGATAATATTTGCTTTTAACTCATAAAAGATCCAACTTTTTTTACCAAAGTTTTGCTTTGCATATCTGTTCATTCTGGAGGTAGCGTTGAACAAACAAAACGTCTTCATGTCAACAGGGATGTAAAAACCTACATCTATGCACCTAAGACATTAATTTATAAATGTAACTAATCTTAATTAAATAAATGCTAGTGAAGTAGTCTTTACTTTAAAGAATTGCTATTTTTTTGTTTTTTGTTTATTTATTTTGTTATTTTTGTCCTAAGCAGTCTTACACTGCTGGGTTTTTTTTATTTTAGTTTGAGATTGGAGCCTGGTAGTCTTGGTTTGTGGGCTTTGTTTATTTGTTTTCTTTAGGCAGTTTTAGTTAGGCAGCCATTATCAGGGAACATATGACATGTTTGTCATAATAATTAATCAAATTAAGTTAGAAAGAAAAAAAAGCTACTTAGTTTGCATTCACTATTGTCATTTTAATATTTTAAATTACTGGAATTAAGAAACATAGAAGAGTTAAAAGTAAAGTTTCTTACATATTTACACAATTAGTTACAACAATTCCTCTGTTTAAATCTGGCCTGAGCTCTACCTGACTGCACTTCTCTCCTGGCCCGCTCAGACTGATTGGACAGCACTTTCTAGATTCTGAGAGGATGAAGATGAGGGCATCAAATGAAGCTTTCTGACTCGGGTCCAAGCAGAGTGGCAGGAGTCCACAGCTGTGGCAGCAAAGCCGGCATGTTCAGTCAGGAGATCTGGACGGTGAAGCCGCTTAAGGAAATGCTAATGAAGCTCCTGTCTTTCATGTTTGCTCATGTGGGATCAGAGTTTTGGCCAAATTTGTGGCGGCTAATAAAGCGAGGCCGTGTAAAGACTCAGTGAGAGAAATCTGTAAATGGAACAGAACAAGCTCATCTTTCAGGCTTCTGCTGGACATCATCCAGCATCAGATCAGTTCAGTTTAGACACCATCATTACAAAATTTTTATATCTGTTTCATTTAATTCACCACAGAGGGAAAATATAAGTTTGTATTTATATTTGTACTTTATTCTTTATAGCAAAAGTGTAAAACTGAAACAACACTAAAAGTGTTTATTTCTCTGAGAAAAAATTGTTGGGTTTTTTTGTATTTGTGGTAAATAAAAAAACAAAGTGTTGCCTTATTTCAATCAAACACCAATAAAGATTGTTTGATTGGAAAATTAATCAAAATCTTAAACTACATCAAGCTGCAATTACAGCAGAAAGCTTTTGTTAGTGATTTTACTAATCCTCTGAAACTATAATCAACTTTTTTTTTTAATTTTCTGTATTTTAGCTCAAATGATGTTGAATATTATACGATTGACTCTCTCCCAAAATAGTTACAGTTGTTTCAACACTTTTACAAACTCTTAGGTTATGTTTTATTTCTAAATTCTGTATTTTCTTGTCCCTATTCAATGATATGCAAAAAACAAAATAAAAACTTCCTATTTGAAGACTTAACTAGAGCCTGGTCAGTACACCAAATCACCACTAGGTGGCTTATTTGTAACACTAGTTCATCAAACATTTAATCTCTGCCTACGAAAGTTTTTTTTCTTCCTTTGTTATTATTATATGCGGTTTATTATTAAAGTATTTTTGCTCTGAGTGATTTTACTTTTCTTTCAATCCTGGTATTTTTCTTGTCAATAAGTTTGATGATGTCACATCCTGCTTTAATGGAGATCCTGGTTGCGTCCGAATTTCTCCACTACTCACCATATATTTACCTTTATGTAATGCTCTCCAAATCTACACTTCCAAAATTCAGCTTCCAAGAAATTTCCCACAAGTCTTTGCGAAAAACCAGTGTGCATCAATGCTCACTACATTGGTAAATATAGACCACAATGCAGTGTGTTTACACAATTAAAAAAAATGCGTAAAAAGGATTTTTACAAATAAATCATCAACATTTTCAGAACTAAATGGATTCATAAAAAGTTGTATTGATTACATTTTCACTTCGTGAAATTGGTGACGTAATATTGGTTGTTAAAAAAAGTCCTGAACGATGTTGTTTCTTAGTAGTCAGGGAGTAGGCGGAGTTAGTAGGAATTAGTTTTTGTGTTGTGGACTGCTGATGCAGAAGTTAGCTCTCCAAATTTCCCATCAGCCCTTTGTTTGCCCTCTCTACCGTGAGCTTATAGCACTTCCCAAGCCCAAGCTAACTTTAGCGTAGCAAAAAAAAAAAAAAACAGCGAGCAGGATATCGGATCTGTCCAGCTGTAAAGTTTTGAGCAGCTCAGGTGAGAAAAACAAAAGGATCTATTTGTCTGCAATTGAAAGCATCAGAATTGTAGCTAAGAAGGGAGACTTTGGAAGTTTCTTCTTCTCAAACATGACCTTTTTCCACTGTTGGTTTTCATATGCTCCTGATCCAACAAGATTTGAATACAGAAATACTCAGAAACACAGTTTTAATTTTAAATTATTTTACACGTCCTCAATTTTTTTAAATTTATATTTGATTTATTGTCTCCATTTATAGTCTGACTGTTTTACAGTACAGTAATGAAACCTGGTTAAGATGAAGCCGCCTAAATTGCTTCAGTATTGTTTCAATAAGAAGCAATTAGACTGATGTAAGAAGAGAAGCACGCAAACGTCATGCAGTATAATGGTTTACAGGATGTCTGGACGCTCTGAGGAAGTCCCGGGACTACAAAGACGTGAACCCAACTGTCTGTAGGAGGTCAAAGGGCACACATTCAGGAAGTTTTCATGAAGCACATTTTACATCAAATATGACCAAACATTTGATCTTAAAGATGTCCTAAATGAATTTCTCTTTCTCAGAGAACAAATAAAGGATATGAATGAAACGTGGCGTCTCAATTATGAATTCATCAAGAAGATGTGTCTGAACAGGTCCGGAGCCACTTCAAAGCCCTGATCCATCAGCAGATGATTGATTCATTCAGATCAGCCAGGAGAGATTGTTCTCTGGCTTGTTTGGGCCTGAAAAGAGATGAATGTTCAGTCTGCTGCAGGTTTCATAAATCCTGTTGAGCTGGAAGCAGAAGCCTCCTCTGTTCTGGGAAAGATTTATGCATCACATCAACCACATTAACTGTTATGCTGAGGTGAGATCAGTTTTAATTTGAAATGATTTTACTGTACAGCTTTAGGCCTCATTTTGAGTTTTCTTTTAAAAGGGTTCAAGAAAAAAAAAAAACTGAATTTACCCAAAGATTAGAGAAAAATGTAATGAAAAATAAAGCTGTTTTGAGAAATTAAATTACAATATTTCCAGAGATAATCTGTATTTAAAGACGTAAATAGTTAATCGTGTCATGGACCTTTGTTGGGAGGCAGCCATCTTGTTTTAAACTCTCTATTTTGAAACGACGCAAGCTCTTTTAAGCTAAAGCTACAGACGTTCTTCATGTTTTATTTAAATTTAGGTTATTTTAATCCTGTGCTGAGCTTTCCAGGAGAAGGCTGCATCCATCACCAACTCTTTGTTTTGAAACTAAAGAAAATGAAGAATGTCGGCCATTTTTATCCACATTTTAAGATAGAAAATGCATAAAGTTAAATCTTTGCCAAAACTGGTTAAAGTAAGATGTATGATGACTTCAACCAACTTGGAAAACAATTATTGTAAGAAAAAACTATGAAATTAGGTTTTATATTTTACAAAATTGATTTTCAAAATGGCCGACAAGGTGACCAAAGGTCTTTGCTATTTAAGTGTATTGCAGAGGTGAAGCCTTTTTGTATTTTAAGACCACTTACGGTTGATGACTGCTCATAGAACTCCAGGAGATTAAAAGGAGTGAGATTCTTGTCAAGTATGGTTCTAAAATCGATAAAAATACAAAGGTAGAGAACAAAGATTTTCTATATGGAAGAAAGAAAATAAAAATCCCTTAAAGAGTTGATTTTAGCTCCACAATAGTGGCCATTTTGACTTGCTGCTACTTCACTAAACTTCAGAGATGAGGCTCTTGTGTTTTACACAAAGATCTGTTCTCCAGGGGGCTGGCAGGTGCAGAGAAAAGTGGTGGTGGGGGAGGCAGCAGAGGGCGCCCTGGAAATAGTCCCATCCTGCTGAAATGAGTTTCTATCTGCTGCCATTTTGGAGCATGTCTGGTTTCCAGGATGCAAAAGCCAAACGAGTGCTGCTGGAGGTCTGAGCAGCATCTGCTTCACAAACTGCTCTCATTTCAGCTCGGGCCAACGGGCTGCAGCTTCACTTCTGTGGGCCAAATCGTGTCTGATGTCACTGCATGTTTTTGCAGCAACAAATGCAACTAAAAATTCAGTTCATGGCTTTGAATTGGCAGCAAAGTTAGTCTTTAGAATCGTTTTTTGGAAGAACACTGCCTGCTCTTTGCTTGCTCGACCCACTTTCTGTTCAGACACAGACGAGTTGTGACATTTTCCAGTCACTTTGCTGGAATAAAATGACCTCACAGCTCCTACAGTGATGAGAAAACATCTTGTTCTGGTAATACTCCTGCAGGGAGCTGCTACCAGCTGGATCATATTCCCCTGGTTCTGTCCTCAAAGGTCAAATCATCAATAAATTTGCTACATTTGTCCATAATTAGGTCAAATTGAACAGAAGGTTTACTGACTCTTGTACATGTTTAATGCACTTTCCAATACACTTTAGGATCTACTAGTATTTCTTGGAAATATATATTTTTTTTAAAAAACGCAAATAAAGGCAAAAAAAAGACAGTCTTTCCACGTTTTTAAATTTAAGATGATACAATACCTCCCTCTACTGGTCACTTATGAGAATTGCAAGTATGTATGAGGTGGGAAATGGTTGAAGAAAAATCCCTAAAAATTAAATTAGTGCTGGCGTGCAATTATTTTTTTGTTAGATTAAACAATTGTGACCTTTTTAATTAATTTTTTTTTAATCCCAATGATCTTAAACCTAATAATTGCTGTAAAAAGTTTAATGTATTTAATATTTTTATTCAAATTTGAGACATTGGGGAGCAGTAAAAGATCAAAAACACAACTAAAAAAGTGGCTTTATGAATTTTAAAAAAGTTACTATTATAAGAGAGTTACACATTTTTTATGCTGAAGAATTAGGAAAACAAAAAACCTCAAGTCTAGAGTGCTCTAATTTACCACACCACAAACAAATAAATCCAAAAAATATTGATCACAGGCTTCTTTTTGATGCCATGATGTACATGTTGATATACAGTGTTCCATGGTTTATTGTAACAGTAAGACAGTAGAAAAGATGATTTTATAGTTTAGTTTAACCTGTTTGAAGAATTTGATCATTTCGATGGAGATAAGATACGAAGAAGAATTTAACAATTTTAACAAACTTTTACCTTCATCATCTTGACTAAAACGAGTGCCAAAAGGTGACCTTTCCCCTCTGAAACGATGCTTTGTTTAATTTCTCGTGAAAATCACTTTCCTCAGAGAGGAAAGGACGAGGTCGCTGCAGGCGCTGTAGCTGTTACCATGACAACACCATGCATCAAAAAGTCTGATTTTGTGAAAAAAAATTTCAACTTGAAAAAATAATATTATCACTGATTTAGTATTTATTTTTTTCATGAATGACGATGGTATAAAAGCGATAATGCTCGTCCATGCGTGCATTATCAGACACGAACGGACGGCATGTAAGGAACTGTCAGACGTAAAAATGAGAAAACAAGATATATATAAACATTATTAATAATAATGAGCTAAATTTGCCCGTATTAATTAACTATGATTCTTCCATTCTTTTTAAATTGACACCCCTAATTTAAATACTTCATTGATACCAGAACAAACCAGTAGTTATCAATTTTCCTCATTAATTATGCAAAATTATATGCTTTTCTCCTCCAAAAGTAGCCAAAGTTATCTATTGAGGAGGATAAAAACACAAGGATTTGGGAAAAAAACAATAAAGAGAGCTGCTATCTAAAGACGCCAGGATTTAAAAAAAACCTAAAAGTGTTCTGAATATTGAGAATTTTTTTATGAAAAAAACCTCATCTTTTTAATGCAACACCATTAATGTCAGCGCATCTGGTAAAAGTTTAGAGTGGTAAAACATAAAACCAAGGGTTAAAATGTATTAAAAATATTCATTTTTTTCTTTTAAAAATGTAAAATAATGGAATAAAAAAAATTATTGTGCCTTTTAAATCATTTGATCTTAAATAAAAATGCTATTTTTAACATCATCTCGTGGTATTTTATTAAATATGGAAAACATTTATTATGTAAATCAATCCTTTTATTTACTTAATCATTTTTTATGTTTTTTGACAATTATATGAATAAAATGAGGTTATGAGGTAATTTAATAAACGGATAGAAAAAAAGAAAAACAAGAATTTTTCAGGCATATTTTATTGGCACAGTAAACACAATACAAAGAATTCAGTGCTTCAAAACAAAAGCACGAAACCACCAAATGGAACACAAACAAAAAGTGCAAAATACACCATTTGGTAGATCTTTCAAAGGAAGAGAAGTCTTACTTTGCAAAGCAGATAAAGTCGTGGTAAGACTCCCAATAGTTAAAATAATGTCTTCTTCTTTTTAATCTTTATATACTCATATATATTCTCTCTGGTTCCAACATTTCTTCTGTACAAACCGCTGACCCTGGGACTAAAAAGATTTTCATTTGAAAAAAAAAATTGATGGACGTCTTAGAACAAATGACAGGAAGTGAAGGAGTGGTTGAAGATTCAGCAGGAAATTCATCCAAAAAAAAAAAAAACGATCATCACATCCTTCGATTCTTCGAGCTGCATGAGTTCTCCACAATTTAAAGAAACAAAAGTCATTTTTGACGCTTTGAGACGTCCTGTCACGACAAATCAAGCAATGACAAATTTCCAGCTAAAAAATAATAAAAGAAAAACGAAAAAAAAAGCCTGATCTTTTTATTTCGTTATGTGCCGTTGAAAAGTTTGGTGGCGGATTCGGAAGGTGGTTCACAGGAAACTGCGCGTCACAGTTTGTTCTCATCAACAGTAGACGGATCAAACTAAAAACCTTATATTAAAAAAAAAAAAAAATCACAAAGATACAGTAAAAAGAAATACAAAAGACACGTGTGACCTATCTGAGGAGGGGTCAGAAATGGGGTTCCTGTTGTCCTTTTTCTAGTGGCTGTGGGAGGGGTGTGTGGGGGCACACGCTGCTAAATTGGGGAAACATGCTCGCTGAGCAGTGAGATCTAAAAAAAGAATTAAAAAAGAACTGAAAAAATCCACAGGCACCGAACAGAAACAGTAGCAGTCAAGTTCATTTGAACAGGCAATGAGGGGGGAGGGGTTAACAGAACGGGCGGGGTGGAGGCGGCAGCGGGGGATGGGGGTGTTAGGCGTAAGCTGACCTGCCGGGTTTCCGAGGAAGACAGGGCAAGCATGCAGCGCACCACAGCGCCCCGAGCTGTTGCAAAAAAACAGAAAAGGGGGCGCCAAAGCAGCTGGAGGGGGCGGGGTGACCTGGGGGGAGGCTGGGGGTGTGGTCAGAGAGAGGACAGGTGAGGTTGGGATGGATGAGGAAGTGGCCGCTGCTTTGACCTTCAGATGACCCACACACACACCTTCCTCCTGAAACCTGCCAACGGGAAAAGCATTTTTAGGGGGAGGGGCCACAAACACACTCATGGCTTTGCTCTCCGGCAGCGTCCCGTTTCTGACCACACCCCCTCCTGCACCTGGAGGAAAAAAGCCAGGTGACGGCGTGGCGGGCGGGATCATGGAGAAAGCGTTAGTCCCGTTAGGAGGCAAAGCTTTGCTGCAGAAAGCAAATGGAGTCATTTTTAAAGACGAGTACTCTGATGAGAGCCGCAGCGCCTCCACGCTTTCGTTCGGAACTTAACGGTAAATTCAGCGGCGCTCTGATTTGGCCGTCGCCCTCTGTTTGGCGTGGGGAGTGTTTGGGGGGGGAGGGGTTCTCCGAGGCTGCTTGCCCTGCTTTTCCTCAGCCGGCATCATCGCACTTTTAGGAATCTGCAATTCAAAAGAAAAATACACACAAACAAGACGTGAATAAGTGAACCTTTCAAAATAAAAGCTCCCGAGTTGTAAAGAAGAGTGAATCTGCATGTGAGGATCATATCTGTCTGGGTAGCCACGGCTCATGACTAGTTGGTGATGCAAAACGGAGGAAAAAATATACAAAAAGCCAAAAAATGTGCACATGGAATTTATCTGATTTACAACATGCATGTGAAAGTCTCATCAGTGGAGTCAACATCAAAAATATTTAGTTTTACCCCTCCATATTTGAAAGTTTATAAAAAAAAAAGTAATCTTGAGGCTTTCAATTTGTTTCTCTCAGAGTGAGACAAATGTAAGTCAAACTTGCAAAAATGAACAGTGACTGTAGAAAGAGTGTTGCCATTTGATTGATATTTAGTGATTGTTGGTCTGCTTACACACTAGAAACTCTTAGCTATCAGAAACAAAAACATTCTTCTTTTTTTTAAAAAAGATGGACGGAATAGATTGAGAATTTTGGAATTATTGGGGCGGTGTCGCCTAAACCGAAGTATTCACTAACGCTTTAGTCACCTGGATGAGTATGGAGGGTTGACCTTTAAAGGTGTAGACCCCAGTAGAGGGTCTAATGCTGCACTCACACCAGACACAGTTTGCACACTTTATTAGCGTCTGCCGCCACTCTTTTGACGAGCGTCAAATTTACTGCTCTACACCAATGTTTTTCTGGACTTCATTTACTGTGACATCATAGAAAACAAGGATGATGTTGAGCAAGTATCTTGGGTTTATAGGTTTTGGTGCGGTGTACTTCACTCCTGCAGTGAGAGACGCACCTGACGGCTGTTTTAAACGGTACTTCCATCTGTCTGTGATCCAGTTTGAGCATTCACGCCAGATCCATGGGTGACCTGTCCAGGGTGTTTCTCAAAGGGACAGTCTCCGGTAACTCCACAGTTAAGAAAATGGATGGAGCTTCAGAAATTCAGCATCGAGTGGACATATTGGATTTTTGTTTCTACCGTTTGATCGAGTCACTGAAAATATCACGTGACCAAAGCTGAGTCCCTGATTTATTGATGTGCCGTGTCAACCTCGCTGCGTCTGCCGGACAAATGGCGTCTGTACATTGACTTAAGATTGAAACTCTGCTGCGCCTATCGTGTCCGGTCTGAATACAGCATTAGAGAGAAGTGGTCACCTCTTAAGAGGAGCGCAGGAGGCGTGTCTTGCATTATCTTAATGTTTGTACAGCCACCTTAAAAAAGAACGTTTGATTGTCATGCGGCTCAGGTGAGAACCCATTACTCCACCGTGAAAAGAAACCTAAAATGAAAAGTTTTGTCTCCAACTAGTCTCTAACATGCTAAATTCAGACAGACATGCTGCAGCATGCGTCACATTCTTATCTTGAGACAGAAAAATGCTGATCCCATTCACACCACACAGTTAAGGCAATGATAACAATAGAACATGAAGCCGTCTGTTACACAGACACTTTCTATCAGTTTAGTCACATGGTGGCAGTGGAGTGCATCATCTGCAGCTCAGAGACTCATGCCAGACACCACAGAGTCCCGACAGGTCTCACCATAGAGCCCAGTCCAAGTCTTTCTCCTGTCTTTACCAATAGCCTGGAAAAAGGACCAGAACAGGCCGACTCTGTCATTGTGAAACTGAACCCCCTCCCTCTGTGAGACGCTCCTTAAGAGAGTTACCGTAACTCATCGACAGCATGCAGCGCCAGTCTACAAAAATAATCACAGATTTGTCCGAATTCCTTCATTACTCCTAAAAGATGACATATCGCGGGCCCTGGAATTTATCAGCATTCAGACACGTGCACTACTTTATTTGTCTGTTTCAAATATTCCCATTTTCAAAGTAAAAAGCTCATAAATATAAACATTTTATAAAGACTATTTATGAATTCTGATGATGAAAACGTGGTTGATTCATAAAAAAAAACACCAATTTTTTTCAAATGATAAATTGTTCAAACGCAATGCATTATGGCCTTTATTTGCCAATCTAGTGAGGATTAATCTATGTTGCAACCTGATACGTACCAGAAACTTCATCAGTGTCCCATAAGTGCGAAATGCTTCTACTTGAAGCATTGGGTGTCCAAAGTCAGGCCTTGAGGGCCGATGTCCTACATGTTTTCCAACCTATCTGCCATTCAAGCTCCTTATTGGCCAAACCTTTATGTTTAAATATGTTTAAATAACATATTACTAGCAGTTACTTTGGCTGCAAAAAGACTGCACTAGCCGAGGGCGTCTACTCAGAGTAAAATACCCAGAGTTCTCCTCTTTTCCTGTTGCCAACACATAAAAATTCAAAGCGATCAAACAAATGATATTGTGCATCGTTTACATTTTTTTTATTGACGATATTTTCATTTAGGCGACATTCTTCTTATTTTACTGGGCTGTAATTCAGTTGAGGAAAGCACAAATTTTTGCGAACGTGGAATTACTGTATGTATTGTTTACAACCGTAAAGGAGCTCATCTAATTTCAACAACTGTTGGCGGCAAGATGAAGTGACGAAAGATTCACTCATGTGGGTTAAGTTTCCAGTACAGATCAGGTAGGGACAACGCACACTGTAGATTCGGACCCACGCCCTATATAGTGCACTAACTGGAGAATGGTGAGGGATTTCGGACAAATGTACTGAGATTTTACAGGAGACGTAAAGGACATCCCATGATTCCACTGTCTTTTTCAAACAGGAACATTATTTATGAACCAGTGAGGTTTTTCACAGATCAAACCATGACTTTAAACTTGAATCTGATATGTAAACATAATTGATGTAGAGTACAATTGAAGTGACAAAAGTACAGATTGAGATTGGTGGCCTTTAGAGTTTGTAACACTCACTAGATGGCGCTGCACTGAACTGGAGGTGAACGTAACCAAAAGATCTGCAACAGGAAGACTCACAATCGTCAAATCTGATTGGGGACAGTCCTTCATCTTAGCTCCGCCCACTCAGCACATGAATGGAAACGTACTGACGCACAGAAGCATTGATACCAGCACTGGTTTGTTCGTTAAATATATGTCATAGCACCTTTGGCGTTGGTTTCCAAAAGGACCTCGATGTAGGACGTGGGGACGTAACCCTCCTCTTCCTCGTTCCTCCTCACTCGCGTCCATCCGTCTCCTTTGTCTTCCTCTATGACGTACAGCAGCTCGCCCTCTGTCACCGAGATGGTGCCCTCATTCTGACCTGCAGGAAGAAGTTTCATGAGGAAGACAGGAAGAGGAAATTCATTTTTTTAAAACAAACTTCATCAAAATCAGTTTAAAAAAAATGCTGAGTCATGAAACAACCTGAAAGAATTGTTACCTTTTTAGGAAAAATCTGACATTTGGGCAAAATCAAACAAAAACGGGCGAGGAAGCAAACGGATTTCTTTTTAAATAAAATCAAACTTTATTCATAATGTACTTTTCATACAGCAAAAGTGTTTTACAGGCTTAAAACAATTAAAAATTAACTTCTAAAACACACAGGTGTGTTCATAAACTGACTAGTGTGGGAGGAGCCTACCTCTAAAATTTTTCAAAAATAGTTTTTCCTTCAAATAATAAATAAAAAAAAAAAATTAGACATTTAGAGTGTAATATACAACTGAATTCAAGAATTTAATAACAAGTCGGATTATATTAATAAATATGTTTTATCTTAATTGTTGTTTGAGGCTTGGATTACTCAAATTACGAGTGTGATGTAATCTGTTGATCTAACGGCTATGTTTCGTTTTTCTGCAGTGTTGGGTCACTTTATGGATGAGATCAGCTGACTAATCAATGTTTTCTATGGTCACTAAATATCAGAAATAATTTAAATGTGGGCAGAAACAATCAGCTGAGCACGAAAAGCTTCCAGGTCTGATAAAACCAGGAGGACCAACATCACATGACTTTGATTTTCTAACGAAAACAAACTTTTCTATCATCTGAAAAGGTGATAGTTGAGTGTTTTGGCTGCATCTGTTCCTCCTAAAGCAGCATCTGTTCTTCATTAACCTCGGCTTTAATAGACTTGTGAGTCTTGAAACTAGAATTTCCTTGTTTTCGTTCATGTTTTTTTATCCATTAACTTCCCATTAAGCATCTTGAGAAGGTTTAAAGTCCCACTCTGATAAATATTTTGTTTTTTTACATGTTCCTTTTGCATTTTTCTGATTAAATTTAAGCTTAAAATTACATTTTTTGACTATTTTTAACCAAATTTTGGTCAATCAGGAGCAAAAAAAAAAAAAAGATTAACAGATTTACAGATTTTGGACAAATCATTGCTTGGGGATGTATTCTGGCTCCAATGGTGGCATCCATATTGCAAAAAAAAAAAAAAACACTTCTTTTCATCAAAGCCAGTAGCTCAAAGATGTTTCTTGGACAAACGGCCGTAAACTATAAGAGCGAAGCTTCCCTTTCACATCGATAAGCTGCAATTACCTTCAAAGGTGTACAAGGCTTTGCAGGTGCCGATGGTCTCCAGCTCGTCGAACTCGTCGTCGGACTCCGGCGTGCAGGAGGTGCGGTTGGCGACAGCTTTGACCTGAATCTCTGCGCTCTGCTCCTCCGTGTAGCTGCCGTCCGGGCTGCTCAGGGGCCAACAGACACGGTAAATACCACAGTGAAAACAGACGCCGCTTCCCTGCTTCCTCCTCTGACAAACAAGGCCCGACAGGAGTCGTCTGTCGGGGTCTGATGAGTATATCATACCTCTCTCTGTCCTGGGCACAGTTGTTGCTCACTGTTGTGCTGTTTTGGGTCTCGTAGATGACACTTTTGCTGTGGGAGTCGCTCTTGGAGGGCATCCTCTCCTCCACTTCTGCTAACCAGTTCTGAAACACAAACGCAGGTTTAGCTTCACCTTCTGAAGCCTAGTTTCATTTATAGAGAGAAAAATGCTCAAAATAAAAGAAGAGATCATTCATTTATATGCATTTTGTAAAGACGTCAAAGGACTTCAGAGAATTGGAAAAATGCTAAGATTCAGAAATAATAAAAAAAAACACACACATTTAAATAATAATAATAAGTTATTTTTTATTTGGGAGCAAAAAAAGAAGATAAAAACAGCGAGAAACATGTTCCCAATCAGCCACAACTATTTTAATTTCCTCTCTTAAGTATATAGGAGTGTATTTAAGTTCAGTTCTGTTTTGTTTTTCACCCAAAAATCTCAACTTCGAATTAAAGGTAAACTGGATCACTTCAAGGGTAACTTAAAGATTTTACATTTGGTGAGGGTAGTAGTCCTAAGTATGTGTGGTACCGTTAATTTAGTAGCTTTTCTTCTTTCAAGGGACTACAAATATGGTTGCATTACAGCTAAAAAAAAATAAATAAATAAATAAGAATTAAAACAAGATTTTTCTTTAATTTTGACAATTTTAATGTCTTTTTTTAAGACTTAATATTCAAAACCCTCAAAACATCAACACTCTCCTTAAAGGCTGACTCCAATGAAAATAGTTTTTGGAGTTCTTGTAGCATTTTTATCATGATGGAGGATTTATATGAAGAAATGTAAGTTTAAAATGGCATTTCAGATCATTTTTTTATTCAAATTCTTGTGAATAAGAAGGAAAAAAGTTGGAGACAAATAGATCCATGTATGTCATTGTTTTCCTCGTCTGAGCTGGAATCTGTCTGCAAAATTTTTAGCTATTTTTGTTCTACTGGAAATGTTAGCTTGAGGTCGTGAGGGTCTGTAAGCTAGCGAGAGAGAGTGTCACAAAGGGATGATGGGAAATAAAGCCAATAGTCTCTCCTACAAGTCAGAGGCAACTTTTTGCAGAAAAAGCTAAAAACTAAATCAAATTTTCTTTTTTTTTCCTGTTGGGCTTTTCATGAAGTTGTAACTTGCAGGTGAAGAGATCTCTACATTTGGGCAGAGCCTCAAAAGAAAATCTTCTGTCAATATCTGAAGCAAAAGCAGGCCTCGTCTCCTGCAGGAACGTGCAGCCAAAGCCTCCAGCTGCATCTCGTCCGCTCCAAATATGGCCCAGCGACGGCTCTCTTTGAACTCGACCCAGATGGAGATTACCGCTGGAGTTCGTCATTATTTACTGCCTGAGATAACCTAAACGAAAAGCTTCGCCAACACTAACATCTGACCTCAAACTTCTGCTCTTCGCTCTGCAGCTTCTCGATGTTCATGGCGATCTCTGCTAGCCGGGGGTCCACGCTGGCCGGATCTCCCATCTGAGGGTTCTTCACGTACACGTCTTTCATCTTCGCTAGAGCGTCTCTGCGGGGGAAGGCATTTGTTGAACGTTCAGGATCGGCTTTGATCTCCGCGTGAAAGTCTGAGCAGATACCTCTGGTCCATCTCCTTTTGAATGTCTTTCTTCAGTTCGTCCACCTTGCCCTGCAGCTTCTTTCTCCTCTGTTCTGGAGGCAGGTGACTGAAGTCCTCAGGGGCGGAGCCCTGGATGAGCCAAAACGAGAAAAGAAAAGAGACAAAAAGAAAAGAGAAACACCAGATTCATAAAAAAACACAAATAAGGCGATTAATATTTTATTTTTTTAAGGTTTTTAACTATTTTAGTGAAGTGCAGTGTGTTTGAACTTTAAATTATTTAGCTCCTAAAAAGCCTCCTGAAGGAGATCCAGCAGCTGCTCTTTAACACACTTCCTTATCCATCTCCTCTATTCAGTTCCTGATCTAATATCCTCTGTGATCCATCGGAAATGTAATAAAGGCCACATATCTGGCTGCTACAGCTCATGTGGTGTGTCAGTATCAGGTGGCTATAATGGCTCTGAAGATGCACGATTCTTCTCTGACAGCATTGAGTGTTTTCTAAAAGGAGACCATCAGCGTTACTGATGAACCTAAACTAAAATCAATTAGTTTTGAAACTTTAAAAGAGTCCAAACCCAAAAAGCTCTGAATATTTGGTGTCAGGAATAATTTTCTTTTATTTTTTACAATTTTTTTGTTGTTTTGTCGCATCAAAATTTAGTCTAACGTTCCTTTAAATGTTGATATATTGTGTAAAATAACGGAAAAACAGGCTTAAAATAATTAGAATAAAAAATGCAGTTTTTTTCTATGAAAGAGCTGTTCTTTTGAGCATTTCAAAGCTCTGTAGAATTTATTGATGGATTTCTAGATATAAAAACTGTTGGTTTATGAGCTGCTGTCTTTCAGTTTGACTTAAGAAATCGTGCAGCCGGTCTGGACTGGAGACGTGAAGGTCTGCAGTCCTGCACAGTTGCTAGGTTTCCATGGCAACCAGGCATCTTTCTTCCAATATCGGCATGCAACACTTAACTGAACATGCAACACAACACCATGCACGGACATCATGCTCCTGTCAGTTCGTTTAGTGTCCCTTAATTATCTAATCAATCAATTAAGGGTTTTGTTTCCTATAACATTAAACTACAAAATAAAAAGATTGAATATATTTTAAGAAGTAATTCATTTGGACTAGAAGGTATGAATGGAACAAATTAAATCTGATTCCACAAAAGAAGTGTTTTAAGGAATGATTTTGTTGGCAAATGAAACACTCCCAACTTGTTACACTGTCAGAACTTTCTGGAAAAAATGAACAAAAATTCATTATTATCATCACAACTAAACACAACATTGTGAAAACATGTTGCATAAACGAGTCCACTAGTGTGTCTTTACCACTATTTATTGGTCTATTTTGACAGTTTCTGAAAGTGAGTTGAATTGTTGCAGTAAATGAAATTGAACCTTGACACAATATTCTCATTAAATCTGTTTTCTTAACCAGAAAAAGTTCACGTGAAGCAACATTGAGCATGCTCACTAGAAACCAAGAAAAACAAAAACTAAACCGACTTTCAAATTTAACGATTTTTCATTAAATATTGCCAAAATTTGTCGTCATTAAATTCTAAAACTAGCTTAGTTTGGTTGTTTTACAGAGGTAGTAATTAAAAAACTTTTGCGAATATAACAAGTAATTCTTAGACAATAACTTGTAAAAAAGTAGGGGATTTGGACACAAAAAGATAACAAAAGTGGTTTCAAATAAAATCAATTTCAGATTTAACAAAAAAATTCTTTAGATTCTAAATCTCAGTGTCCTACATGCCCATAAAACAATGGTGTGAACAAGTTGGGAGTCAGAAAATGTTGCAAGACATTAAAATAAAGCTGGAAAACATGAGGAATGACTTTTGAAGCTAAGTTCATTTCCCGCTTCAAGCGATCCTTTTCAATGAAACAGGTGAATATGAGCGTTTGAGACTTCTACATTGATGCTTCACATGTTGTTAAGCAAGTTTCTACACCTGAACGCTCTATAACCAAACACAAAGTTAAACCAGGTTGACCAATCAGAGACTCAGATTTGGGTAGTGACATATGGATGGCGTTCCATCTGGTTGACGGAAGTGTCAACCGTTTGAAATTTGGACATGAAGGAGAAATGAATAAATGCAGTTTGTGACACCAAATCTCTCATTTATCGGAACAGAGAAAGATGAAGCCTGGGGCAATATTCACGAGATTTACACCGCTTTGATATTTCGCATCACGAGTCTTCCAACTGTAAGTGGCGGACATATGCTAGCAAACAGTAGCAAAAAAAAAGAAGAAGAAATCCCTCAACGCTTTTACGGTGTAAATGCCACTGGCTAAACATGCATGTCCAGTGTGAACGTGTCATGCATTGACAGTGGCTTTTTTTCTTAAATACATCCAGAAAAAACATCAATTTTTAAAAATGCCAATAAAAGGAGTATCGCAAACTCATAGTTTAGTACTTTTATATTACATTTGCTCAACTGATGCTATTTAAACCTCAATTACATGAGAAGTGTATAAGGAATGTGGCAAAGAAATGTTTTACTCAAATCAAAAGCCCAATTCTGTAAGGTACATTTGACAGGTTTGCCTAAATAAAAGATACAAATCTCATTGTAAATTTTTCCTCCTGTTTTCCAGCAAACATCACTATTCAAAGAATAAAATCTTTTTCTCTTTTTTTAAATCTGGAAAAAAAGTATTTGATTTCCCATAAAAGCCCAAACAGGATTCTTCTGTTAGTTTTCCACAAAAAAAAAAAAAAACCCTTTACTGCATGCAGTGTGAGGACAACAACTTCTACAAATGATCAGGTTAGTGTTTGTTACTGGAGACAATTTGTGGAGACAGCAAGGACTACAAGACAGACGAACAGTAGAGCGTAGAGTAAGTCTGATCACCTCAATGAGACTCCGGACGTGGCAATTGAGTGTGATCTGTACCACAGAGACCACAAATATAGTTTGGTAGAGACAACACACCAACAACATAGTAAACAAACACACAAAACAATAAAAAAAAAATCAAAAGGCAGCGACACAAGTCTCAGCTCTTCCATGTGTCACAGCCACACACTTGTTTTTATCCAAAACAAAAAAGGGAGCACAACAAAACACAACGGGGCACACAGCGTTATTGACGACGTGTTACTTGGGGAGACGTGACATGCGTGCAGTCATGCCTCTACACTCGTGAGGTTACACGGTCATGCTTACCAGCTTGAGAGAAAGCTTCATGGGGAGAGGAGAGAGAGAAATGGCAGGGAGCAGCAGGGAGACAAAACAACAAACAAAAGTCAGAATCAGGGAAATTTCACAGCCACCTTGTTTTCCTTTAACAGAATAAAAGTTCACCTGCACTTCATAATGAGGCCTTTTTTCTGCCAGACTTCACCGTTGGAGGAAAAGAGGGTAAAGCGCTTAAAGGATGAAGGGTTTGGATTTGCCAAAAAGCTCTTGGGTCATAAAAAAGCTCTTTCTGAAACTATTTCAGGCATAAAGCCGCAACTCTTTTCTCGAGCGGTGAAGTTTGACATTTTTTCACCTCAATGAAATGATGAAAAAAGGAGAAATTACAAGCTGATGGAGTAAAAAAAACAAACAAACAAACAAAAAAAGTCCAACCAACTTAAAAAGAGCGAATTTAGACGAGATGAATATGCAGAGAAATTGATGGAGTGGGGGGGGGCAAGTTCAAGGTTTACGGTTGGATCACTTCCTGCCGCCGTCACACACGAGGAAGCAGCAGATGGCGCCAGAAGCACGTCACCACTTTAGCGGGTGTGTAAAGACATGGAGGCAGATACTGGACATACAGTGGAGACTTAGAAAAACACACTTTACATACTGTTTATAGGGAGAAACAAACTAAACCAGTCTGTGTGAGAGGGATTACAAATTGTTGTAAATCTGGTTGTATAATTGTCTAAATGGCTTTTGAGGGGATGTAGTTATAATTTGAAGAAAAGGTTAACAGCTATTGGCTGGTAGAGCTTCAGCTCTTGACTGATAATCCTGTTATAGGCTCACAGGCCAGTGGACTGAGGAGCTCCATTCTCTTTGTTATGCTAATCAACTCAATCATCTGGATAGTGGCGTCCTTCCTATAACTTCACACGTCAGTTTTCTGTAACGGTCAAATCCTGCTTTTTCAATTCAGGAGTGTTTGTCTGGTTTCTTTCTTACTCCCGGAGTCCAGAAACAAAATAAGTGGAAGAATTTGAAGTGAGAATGTTCTTTAAATCACTGGTTTTGGGTTTTGATTTGATTGTTTTCACTTAGTGAAAATGCGTAGGTGTAATAAAGTATTGACTGAAGCTCCGCCCACCCTCACAGCCTCACCCATCTGAGCCCACCCACAATTGTCTGAAGGGTAAAATGATATTGTACGTCAAAACCAAACAGAACTAGAAAAGTTGCATTGACAAAATTGCAAAAGCTGTTTACTATTTTGTTTTTCATTAATAGGAAAAACATAAACTTGAGTTTTAAACTCAAACTTGATGGAAATAAAAGAAAAAAATGAAAAGGGGACAGAAAGAAGAAAAACTTATTTTGTCTGCCCCTTTTAACAAATCAATCAATAAAAAAGAACTAAATTAGTCAAAAGCGTTAGCCTGTTGCTAAAATAGAAGCTAAACTCTAAAAAATCCTATAAAAACCTCAGCAGATAACAAATTAGTCAAAAACATTAGCATGTTTTTGAAAACCTTTGTTTAACTAGCTCATATTAATTGAGCAAAAGTGAAGCGCACAAGGCCACTACAGATAAATTCAACTTACTTTAAACAAAAACAGACAAACACGGATATACAGATATATTATGGTTCTACCCGACATTACGTCTGCTGTAAAAGCACACAGAAAGCCCTGGAGGGGTGAATTCTTGGCACTGCAGGTTGAAGACAGGTCCAAAGTGTGACTAACACCATGTCTAAAAACACGTCCATGAGGTTCATTTAGCGCTTGCTGTGTGGGATGAAAGGCATCGTCACACCTTAGACTTATCGATCCCTTTGGGACGGCACCCTTGGGGAAATGAAGTATTGAAACACCTGTAATCACGTGTTCAGGTGCTTGAGACACTTTGTGAATTGACCCCTTTAAAGATGCCTGCTGAAGAAGCTCCGACACTGCAAACCTCAAGCCGATGTGTGAGATGAAGGGTGAAGTAGTCATCTTTCCCGATCATTTGCCCCGAGTTTGCACCACTCGGAACCATGCGATCGATACTGAACCAATCAGACACTAGCCTGTTTGAGACAACGCTCTCTTTATTTGAGTTACACACCTGCCGGCACTCACAAACGCACAGGTTGGGATACTTACTACCTCCCCTCACACACTTACTACATATTGCCTTGCTTCAAAAGCATATGTGGGTTGACCCAGAGTCCTCTTCATGAGCTCTTTGTGATAAAGAAGCGAGCGAGGAGATTGTTGCTGTGGTGGTCGTCAAAGAAAAGGTTTCGTCAATTCATCTCAGAGGGACAACATAAAGTCTTATACTCTATACTGCCTTAATCTGACGGTTGCTCTTTTACCGCCCAAGCATCACAGACACGCACACACATACGGCACGAGTGTGGAGGGATGAGACGGCACATGAAGCTTCTCCTGCGGGGCGGACAAATTTCCACTGTGCCAGCCGACATGCAAAATCCACAGGCCATTAATCCCTATTAAATTGCTCTATTCTGGAAGTGGTACTGGACAATTACAGTGTTACAATTGTTTAAGTACATGTTTTATAAAAAAAAAAAAAAAAACACTGGAATTTAGTTCTACACATAAGAGTTAATTAAAGTCCCACTCCAATTATCTTTTGATCTATTTTCAAAGTCTTTTGGGGTCTTTTAATTATATTTATGCAGTTTTAAGCAAAAAAAAAAGAAAAATGGCGGAATTTTCTAAGGCTATTTAATTAAATTGAATTTTATTCATATAGCCCAAAATCACAAAGAATTTTGCCTCATTGGGCTTCATGCAGGTAATTTTACTGATGCAGAAAATAGTCATGAAACATGAAAAAAAAAAGTCAGAATTAAGACTAAATACTGAAAAAACTATATAGTGCAGAAGGACAATATAATGCTCTGGATTTTAAAAGCAATCAGAAACCATACTCACTACTACCGGACATGACATCACCAATTTTCACAAAGTGAACATTGAATCAATACAAATATGTTACAGTGCTCATTTGTGACTCCGCTGTGTACTAATGATAACAATGATGATATTTTATTTAAAAAAATGACATTTAAACTATTTTTTTTGGCGAAAATGGTTCGACCACAATGCATTGTGGTCTATCTTTGCAAATGTAGTGAGCATCGATGCACGCTAGTTTTTTTACAAAGACTTCTGGGAAATTTCTAGTGCACTCAATTATGGAAAAGTCGATTGGGACAGCACTAGAAAATGGCAAAAACAGTATACTGAGTATAGAGAGGGAATTCGGACATACGTAGCCTAAGACGTAGTTTCAGCAGAGTCCCTTACAACGTCACTGGTGCAACAAAAATGGCGTGCAATATTGGAAGTTTTTCATCAGATACTGGCTTGGTCCAGGAAAACAAAGACATACCGTATTTTCTGGACTATAAGGCGCACCTGTATATAAGCCGCACCTGCTCAGTTTAAAAAAGAAAGAAAAAAAAAAAGAAATACAAGCCGCACTGGGCTATAAGCCGCAGATATCTATGTTGAAAAATAAGATAATTACTATACCAATTTTGTATTTTAAATGTACATGTATGCACATCTATCCATAGATTCATTGATGCTAAGCTTGTGTGCAGCAGTGCGGTTTCTTTCCTAGATAGCAAGCTCCATATCTTTTGACTTAAAATGTCAACCACACAAACTTCTTTGTGTGATTTCCACAATGAAGAAAGATTTTAAAAACAATTGCCAGTTAATAATTTGTCACGAGTGTTCTATCTGCTAAAGAAAAAGTGGCGTTGGCTTTTCTGATTTGCATTGATTTTTTTGTCTATCTTGCTTTTGACTCAAATTCCGGTTAGAACTCCCCTAACAGTGGAAGAAAAATCCACAGAATAGCCGCACCTTTGTATAAGCCGCATGATTCAAAACCTAGGAAAAAAGTAGCGGCTTATAGTCCAGAAAATACGGTACATTGATCTCTTTGTCTGCAAGTGGACGCATCGGTGCATAAAACTCGTGGCTACAGGTTTTTTCCAACTTTGTTTGTCTGCTTTTGATTCACAGTGATTTCAATAAAGAAACACTCAGAAACACAAATTTAAGGCTAAACTACGTCCTCCAACATCATAAAAATGCCACAAGAACATTTAGAAAAAAAAATTTTATTGGAGAAGGACTTTAAAATATTCAACACCTGAACTCATTAGTTTGGGAATCACTGCTCTAAACCAATTCACAGACATATCTTTGGCCACGAAACTGCTAATAATATACAGTAATAATATACAGTAATAATATACAGTAGGAAGTAGAAACCCTTTGTTTTACTGCTACGCTGCTCCAGTTCCTCCCATGGTGTTTACTGATCTACAAATGCTAACGTGGAAGAACGGCTTAATTCTTAGTAGATATTTCATTAGACAGTAAAACAAAAAAAAAATATTAAAGATAATAAAATTTCTTATGATTTACTCTCTAGTTTCCAACAGTGATATAACCCATTAGTAATCTTAACCTCCTGACCTAAAGTTATGCTTCTACTAAAACAGTTAGAAATTACTCATATTTTTATGACATGAATGACAATGCCCAACACAGAAACAATGAATGGCTCGTTTTATTACTAATGTTCTAGTTTATTGTAAGATTAAAAATCCAAACCTTTCTGATTTTATGCAAATCAAAAGCTATGGCACATATCTAAACATATATAGTGTCATTGATTATGAGATGGATGCAGGTGTGAGGTTTTGCCTGAAACAGTGTGTGTGGGTAAAGAGGGGGTCACTATGTTTGTTAAATCTTTGTATCAATGTATGACAGAACTGTAATATCAGGTATTTGTTTCTAAAACTAGAACTAGTCTAAAGCAAACTTCCTCATATCAAGTTACTGAATGTTCCCGGCTGCTGATAAAGTCTGCCTCAGTTTGAACACGAAATGTAACTAAAGTCAGCCTTTTTTCAAGTCACAAACAATGAATCCTGTTTTTATCTCTGAATGATTTTTTTTTCTCTATCTGCTCATGAGCTGTTGCAGCACTTCCGCTTTCAAAAAACGTGCACTTCCTGCTAGATCTATGAGGCGCCAGCAGAACGGAACACTTCCCTCTTCTGTGCTGCTTTCGGTCATTTCCTGCGTGATACATAAAGGCACGGGTACGCTGCTGCTGCTTTCCCAGATTACACGGATTGGCGGCAGCGTTTGCGCCGCGGTACCTGCTGCCCTTTCAAGAACGGACAAACAAACTCCACGTATATTAGAATTGTGGAAACCGGAAAAAACCGATGAGAGTAAACGCCCATTCCTGAGGTCAGGGAGAGCTGGAGGGGGCTTGTGCTACGACCTTAAAACATAGTGGGTCTATAGAACAGGAACTGCTGTTGACATGAAGCAGGACATGAGGCTGATGTTGATAAAACCCTCCCGGAGAGGTTTTAAAGTTACGCTCCAGGCCGTTCCCATAATATCCATCAGTTGATTCTTATCATGAGGTTTCTCTTGTGTTCTTTGTGTCGTCAGACCGAAACGAAACAACCTGCCTCCAGCTTAGGCCGCACAGACGAGCGCAGAAAGCCATCTCCATGCTGCTGGGGCAACTTGCAAAGGGGGGGGAGGTGGGTGACAGGGACTGTCGTTGTGAGAGAAGTTAATATGAAAATGAAGGGACAAAATGAGAAAGTCAGACAAGTGAGGCAGATTGAGTTACCCTGGACAGAAGCATGCTAGAGAAGCGAAGCAGTGTATGAGTGAAGCCAAAAAAACCTTTCCTGGTTGATTTCAGATTGAGATCGCTTCACTCATACAGTGCAGCTGGAGCTCAGGTACAGGTGCAAACACACACACTTTCACGCACAAAAGCTGGATGGACACACACACTTACCCCTCGCCTCAGGCTCCGGAGGCAGTGCATTTTGGGTTTGGAGGCCATGAAGTCGTTGAGGCGGTGGGAGAGGGGCTCCTTGTGCTGCTTGGGAGACTGGGGGTCGTTGGGAACAGCAGAGGGTAAGGGTGGGGATGAGGCTGGGGGGGCAGGTGGGGGCTGGCGGGGCGACGTTAACAGGGACATGAGCTAACATTATGAGGGGGGGTGTGTGGTGGTGGGGGGGGAGCCGAGTTTTGGAGAGGGAACGGAGGAAAAACATGGAAGAAGAAAGGGGCGAAAAATCCCAACAAAAAAGACAAAAGGAGGAAAAGAAGGAGGGAACACAAAACGAAATAAATAAGGCTCCTACGAATATTAAAAAAACATAAGCACACAACAGAAAACCCAAACGGAAATTAAAGACAACCAAAGGAATGCCAAACCTAGTGTTTGAGAAGATTTGTTGCGGGAATAAACTGTCGAACACAAAAGACATGGAAACGGTTTCAACGAAACAAAAACGACCGGAGTGAGCAGGAAGAGTAAAATGTGTTAAAGCAAGCAGCTGCAACAAAGCAAACGGCACAAGAGTCAGTTGAAGCGCATGCTGGATGCTTTTCTGGACATCCTTTATCCGATCTTCTCCCAATTCCCCGCCGAGCTCGAGGACACTACCGGACAGGTGTCATCACTAAACCTAGAGGCTGCATCCTCCCCAGACTGGTAGTTTACAAAGCCGTACAGTGGTCCCTCGCTATTTTTCATGCTTTTGTTTTTTTTTGTTTTTTTTTAACGGTGCGTTGTGATTGGCTGTAGAATATTGTCAATCCCTCTACTCCTTGGGTCTGCAGCCTTTAACACTTAAAGAGCCATATAGGTCAATTTCTCACTGACCACAACCCAGTAGGAGCCACACATCCTTTAGAAAAATAAGACTTTGTATTCATGTTATTGTTATTTTTATGAGAAATATAAATAAACTAATATTTTTTTAGCATTACTAAAACAAACGTTATGAGAAATTAGATGATTTTTTTTCTCAAATACAAAACAGTTTATAACTTTTAACAGAGGTTCACAGGAATGCCTTTCAAAATAAAAGACTTCCTGTGTCACATAGGATCATCTCGATGGAGCAAATCTAGTGGTAGGTAGTTTAAATTTATCGATGAAAAAAAACATTTTATTTTTTTTAACTATGAGGCACATTTAAAACACTGGAATATGTCAAAATGTTTAGTTCTCAGTTTATCCAACCCCTATGGCTACTGTGCTTTGGAGGCTCGCAGAGTGAGAAGTTATTTTTTAAAGTTAACTTTACAGTTACTTTTTCAAACTAAAAGCCTTGTATTTTTCTTTAACAAGAGAGCCAAAATGGAGGAGTAGAGGAGCCAGACGTGGCTCTGGAGCTGTAGGTTGCAGACCCCTGCTCTACTTCCTGTTCATTTCGATAAATTTAGATAAATCTTTGACTGCAAGCAGATCTTTGGTTTGACGCTATAATGCCGGACTAGTGACTGTACATGAGAACTGGACTGAGAGACCCCTCCCCCCTCATGTTTCAAACAGGAAGTGCCTGCTAGCTCCAAAAGTCCAAAATTCAATAGACCTATTTTTGTGAAGCCTATGATGTTTTTTTGTGAATGAAAGTTATTAAAGCCATAAAATGGCCAATCAGAACCCCCAGTAAAAGTAGGCGGTGCCTGCTGGTCCCCACATTCAATATTCAGAAGTTTTGATTAAAAGGTTTTGTGTAGTCTGTTTTCAAGTAGTAGGGATGTGGACTTCAAACAAACTCACTCCTGAATAAAGTGGTTGCCATAGAAATGTTGACGTCAAAGGGAGCAAAAAAAATCAAGAAGAAGAAAACCGTATATAAGTCGCTTTGGAGTATAAGTCACACTTTTATATTGGCCATGGCAAAAAATAAAACAAGAATAATAAATGAGAAATGGAAAAAAAATAGAAAAATATCCAAATTTAAGAGGAAAACAATCAGATTCTCCTCTTCTTCTTCTGGCAGTGTCAGAAGAAAATACAGCTCCCTCTAGTGGTTGTTAGCGGAAACATCTGCTGAAGGGCAACTGGTTGCTGGTGAAAAAAATAATGAATATGAATCTATTTATGTTTTAAAAAATCACAAATAACTCGCTCCTGAGTATAAGTCGCACCCCTGGCTAAACTATGAAAAAAACAGCAACTTGTCTTGAATTGAATTGATTTCCTTTGGTTGGAGATGGAAGTAAGTTGTTTTCTGTAGGTGACATCACATTCACTCAGTCCGGTTCTCATATACAGTCAATGACTGGGCTTTTGTCTCTGTGAAAGTTCTAACTTTAAGTGTTCAATAAGAGAGAAAAGTGGTCAAATATTAATGTTTGTCAGCGAAAAGTGAAGGGTTTTATGACCTTAAAGTATCTATAATAATGCTTTAAAAATAAAGCTGACTACTTCCCGCAGTAAACGAGGGACCACTGTAATTAGTACCAACAAACTCTTACAGTGCGCATGCATGGTTAGTAATTCAGCATTTGTAGTCTTTAAGCTAAGAATACAACTACTACAACGCTCTGATTTTTGATTTTCCCTCCTGTATTTCACATGGCTGCTACACAAGCTGCCTAGAATTCGTTTGTGCTCCCTGCTAAGCCTTTTAATTTAGTAGCACACACACAGACTCTTATTTTGAAGCATTGTTTTTCCCCTCACACACTCGTACTTTGATCCATCAGCACCAACAGCGCCACCAGCCCATATAATAAGACAGACAGATGAGCACTGCTTGTTCAAAAGCAGGAATCCGATGCTCCAGACGCTTTAGTCTGACAATCGATCAGTGGAAAAACAGTGAAGGAAGTTTGTTACGTCACACCTGACAGTGTGTTAATGTCTGCCAGTTTCAGTCCGTCCATAGAGAGAGGCAGAAATACATTAGTGTGAGTTACGGATGGGGGGCGGGGACTGAAGAATCGGTGTGGGCGCTTCCGAGGGAAGAGGAGGAGGAGGGTGGCAAATAATAACAACAAAAAAAACTGCAATACTAACAAAGAACCAGCAAAGAATATGTCGAGAGCTTAACACAAATCGACTTAAAAATGTGAGAAACTCATAGAAACAATCAGAACACGCGTCTATTGTAAAAGTCAGAAAGGATTATCAGGATTTATAACTCCAGCCCTTCATCCCACAAACAGCAAGGTGACCCCCGTGTGAACGCGGCACCCCTTGAACCAGTGAGCGTGTTCGGCGGTCACCCGCGTGTTACCTTGTTCTTGTTCTTAATGAAAGGCCACAGTTTGCTTTTGCTCTTGCCAGCGGGCTTCTCTTTGGCCTCTCTGGAGTTGGACAGGCTGGTCTCCGACACCGTCCTCTTCATGGCCTGACCGTAGTCTTCGAACTCCACGTCACCTGGGGGCTCGAACCCGGACTTGTAGGACTCCACCACCTGACTGGAGTCCTGGAGGAGGAGAAGGTGTAGCCTTTCATCAAAATGTGATTTTAAAGTGATACAACTATGACAGAGCAGAGGATGTACGTCAGTTCAGATTGCATGTGTTATCTTTTATGCCACAAAGGAAAGAGGAAAAGACACACATGTTTTAGGGGTATCTCAAAAAACCAGAGGAAGCAGCCGCATTGGTGACACAGAGGAAGGAGCGCTTATCAGCTGCAGTGACCATCGACCTGTCTCCGCCGATACAGACAGACGGTTGGAGTTTGGTTCTGAGGTTAAAGATCTGCTTTGTTTTCTCCGCATGTGGAGGAGGAGAAACAGGCAGAGGAGGAAGCATGTGACATGTCCTTCCCCGCCGCCGCTGTCTACTTCAGTCTGGAGTCATCTCCCTGGAGCTGCGCCGTGCACTCAGCACACATGCGATGCCATCCCTCAGGGCTCTCTTGTTTTTGTCATGCAGCAGCCAGCCAACATGTGACATTTCAGTATATTATAGTGCTTATATTAAGAACAGAAGCTCCTTACTATTTTAGCATGCAAGAAAAAAAAACCCCATAAGAATAAAAATAAATTAAACTCTGTTTGCGCATCAACGACCAGTAACAAATAAAAGCTCTATTCTGCACCATCTAAAGATAGTTTTTTCTTATTTCTATTTGATTGGAAAACACATGACAAACGGCGCCATAAAACTAATTAACCTTTTTTATATAATTAAAGGATTTTGATCATTTCAGAATTAAGTATATTTGTTCATTTGTATTGAATCTTTTCTGTTAGTGGGAAAACAGACGGTTTGATGTAAGGGGAAAAAAGAAAACATATTTGGCCTTAAAATATCTTTAATTCATTGAGTTGAGAAAAAAAATATCAAAATCTTGACTCTAAAACTGTGAATTAAATCGTGGCTTGACTGAATTGTTACATCCCTACTTTTGATGTACTAAAGTGCTAATTGTTTGAAAATTGATCATGAAGAAAAAAAATATAATTGTGGCTGGAATTATATGACACAAAGTCTTTCATATTTTGGAACTGAGTTGTGAAAGAAAAAACCCTGAAACAAGATATGCTAGATTTGCACATATTTGCACCGAGCCACTTCCAAGTATATGTACATGTGCTGGTATCAAGTAGCAACAGTCCAGTGTGAAAGCATGTCAATCCAAGAGCTAAATCTGGTGTTAAAGGGTTAAAGCAAGTAAAAAAATACTCATGATATTAAAATATTTATGATTAAGAGTAAAGAGACTTTAAAATGTTTCTTGGACAAAAAAAAAAGAGATAATCTCTGAGGCATCATCTACTAGTTTTAAACCACGTGATCATTTTATTTCAATGTTATCTTATTTCTAACCTTTATAATTTTGACAAAATATATTTTTATGGAGAGTAATATATTGAAGTTATTTAAGGTTTAAATTGAATAATTCTGGACTAATTTTCATGCCTGTTTTCATTTATAGTTTTGTTAAAAGTTACGTTTTTTAGATTTTAAACGTTTAGTTTTAGTGTGTTCAGTAAATGTTTATCTTGTTCTTATCGTGACCTATGGTTTGTTTTGGATTTTGGCCCCCTGTGTGATTGAAAAACCCCTGTTTTAAGCTAACCGTCCTCCCCAAGCTTCATTTCAGAGTCAGTGAAGTGGGATTTCTGTGCAAACTCTGTGTAATGGCCCTTTAAAGGGAACTACCGAGTATATTTTTAACACAAAGAAGCTGACAAAAGGCTCAAGGGAGAAACACTGCGCTGCTTGGATCATTGATTTTCTAACTATAAAGAAAGGGCCAGCCCACATACTCAATCTGCTCTTAGTTTAGAGTTTCAGGGCAGGCTGCTCCTCACCGGTTTGTTTGGGAGGGCCCCCTAAAGAGTCCCATGCAGGTCACAGACTTGTTGCTTCAGTGATGCCCTATTTCCATTATGTGTGGATTGTGGTCAGCAGGACTTAGTGAGTAATGTGTCCCATATGGGATCTGTGCACAGATTTATGATTGTGTGTACTCACGGTCTTGGGCTCGATGCCCTCAGCGGCGCTCGTCATGCCGTCTAAACACTTCCCCACGATGGGCAGCACTTGGCGGTCCACCTCAGCGAACGTCTTCATACATACTCCTAGTCTCTCGATTCTCTTCTCTTCCATGTCTTGAAGTTTCTGCATCCCAGCAAGGTTATATTTATAAAGATATAACTGATTATTAAACAAAGAATGGTTTTAATATCATGATGTGCGTACAAACATTTTTGTTATATAACCCCATCGCCTGGCAAATAACTGCTTGCGTCTGCCATGTTATTTTTAGCAGTGTGGGTTGGGGGTGGTCACATGAACTCACAATTCTGACACAGTATCAGTTATAAAAATGAAACTATATACAGTTTTAAAGCCACTTTTTTCATTGTTTTTACCTGAAATATGTTGGGAATAACAGTGTAGTAATGTTCATGCTGCTCCTGGTTGTACTTCTGCAGGTAGGATTGGTAATCGTTCTTACTATCGCCGGCCATCTGCTGCCTTATCTGAGCTTGCTGCCGTGCCTGAGGGGAATAAAAAAAAAAAAAATCATGTCAACGTCTCATTAAACCGCGGTGTCCCCTTTATTAGCCAACACATTTATATTAGTGTGTACACATGCGCACACAGAGACATGGAGCTCGTGGACGCGCACAGGTGCAAGTCACGGAGCAGCCTTCGAAGTCACGTCGTGTGAGAGCCAAAACAAACATTTTCAGAGTTATTCCGTCTGCCTCAATGCGGTGGGTTTGGTATTGTTGCCTCAGATTTAGCAGGAGATGCTAGTAACTGATTCTTTTTATTGGGTTAGTGTTAAGTGAGGGGAAACAGACAGTTAGGAAAGGAGCAGGAGCAGCCTATTACAGACCCAAAGCAAGCAGATGGAGATGAGATTATCTCAGCTAGACAGCGTGGGGTGTGTGAGTGTCTAGTTTTTGTTCCCACTGATAGGTACTCATATCTGTTTCCCTTTTCCATCCCCTCTCGAGCCGGTTCACACATGATTTCATAAGGTCACCAGGAACAAAGAGTCTCCCTAAAGGCCTGTGATTGTAATCTGGTGAACTCATATACAGCTACAAATGACTTGTTGCACCCACATGGGACAGAGTATTTCAATTTCCCAAATCTATCTCCCTTCACTTCCACGTGGTTAAGGCCTTAGTAACAGAAATACAGATATTTAGTTAACTCATATAGATGCTGGGAATTTTCGGGTTGTCCCTTGAAGCTTCAAGGGGCTTCATGAAAACTGTTGATTGTCGTGCATGGCGTAAGGTATTTTTAAGAATAATTTAAGTTTAAAGAACTTATGAGGTACTGGAGATGGTGCCGTGCGGTGCCTTGACCTCACATTCTAGTCAGTAGTAAGTCGCAAGTATTACCCAAGTGCCCATAAGATGTCCTAAAAACTACACTCTGATTGTCTAATTTGCTAATTTCTAACTGGGCACGCACTTGTCACTTGAAAAGCACTAATGGACTTTCAAGGAAAGAAAAACCCGTATGAAAGCCCTGCGTCTCACCTATTTCGCTCATATATTCCTAAAGCTATGTCCACACCGGCCTCAGCAATGCAGATTAAAGCAACCACTTTTACTGAAAGTCTATGTAAATGTGTGTTTCGGGCTTCCTCTTGCGTTTACATTTTTAGACCGTTTTTGGGCTCTATGAACAAAATGTATGGCCATCGAACTCAAGTTTAACCAGTTGAACGTTGACCAATCAAGGATGTGTGGGTGGTTTTCCTTCTAATTCACGGAAATCCCATCTGTTTGAAAACTGACTTTGTGCCCGGCTGGACACACTCTTTGAGATTTGGGAAAAGAGAAATCCTAAAGGACGATTCACGATATTTGCACTGCTTCAACATTTTGCACTTAACCTCTTCCAACTGTAAGCAAGTGTGCTAGTATCGGGTAGCGAAGGTCAAGTGTGAACACCAAATGTTAAACGGATTTTCAAAAAGGCACTTTTAACTCGCATCCTCACTTCCAATTAGTCATTCATGGACGTATGGTTCGGTCCCCTCCGCGACACTTTTTGATGTTTTGCTGTTTCCAATTTGTCGGTTTTTGACCTTCTGGCTATTCCCTTTAAATCAGGGGTCCCCAGCGTAAAAAAAACAATGAGTTGAGGACACCTAAAACATCAATTTTGGTCAGGGATCCTTAACCATGCATCCATGTGTGACAACTTAGGAATGAGAATATGTTGAACCGGTACCCTAACCCGGTACTTTGCCTCCTGAGGGTTGAGTGAGAATGTTTAGAAGTGCCACATGCTCGATGTAAGCGTAGCATTGTGTGTTGTTTAAGTGTCATTATGACCTTTTGACTGTGGTATACTCGTAAAAATAAATGTTCGTGAACATTTTCACCCTACAGGCTTCCTGAACATCTTAAAATGTACTTTTGAGCACATATCCACACCTAGGGGCAGTCGTGTCTAATGCATTAGTTAAGACAGGATAAAGTGGATAACTTCAGGAGTTGAGGTGCCTTACTTCCACCATATAATCCAGATAATACCTCAGTGAAAAACGATCCTAATGAGAAATCCAGCACCAAGCTAAGAACCAAACGTGACGGTCTCTTGTCAGCCCGGGGGAAGGCCTTCGTGTGCTTTACTGGCATTGCCTCATGCAAAGTGCTGCGTGAGGCAGTGGCGAGGTTGCATTGTCACTGTGGCAACATGGCAGGTGGAAAAAATGTTGAAACGAGCAGCTGCAGCCACATCACATCCTGTTGTCATCTTCAGGGAGTTATTTCTCCTGCCAACAGTTCAGTGCGTAACACGTCAGAGACTTCCTGCTGTCGCTCTCGGAGCATTGCCTCCGTACACATATAAACATCAAAAGATGGCGCAAAAAGCTTCGATCACAGTCAGACAGGTTGACTTGGCAGTACGATGTGTGTTTGTGTGTTGAGACACAAGTCGAGACAATGTGTTTGCTCCACAAATCTGCCCAACCTACCTTATGGTAACCTCGCTTCAACGTATGGCATAAAATAAACGCACAAACACACAATACACACAAAGGTTTGTTAACTTTTCCCAGCTAAAAAAAAAATAATAAAGAAGCGGTCGCTATAGTTACACTTCCTGCACCACCAAGCATGTCATCATTCAAAAAAAAGAAGTTGGTGCACAATAACGGTCTCCACATAAATGCTGAACTGTAAGTGGCTTTGAGACGAAGCTAAAGCACCACGGAGTCTGTTTTTTGACTCAGATGTCTGTCAGCTTACGCATGAGTGCGACTGAGCTTCCACACAAAGCTGTAAACCTTTTGTGGATTGCTTTGGCTGCAAAGACAAACCCGAATTAAAGGATCTGCCTGCCAAGGGTTGAAGAGGGAACAGTTAGAGGTTTGCTGCAGCTTCCCACAAAAACCTCAACTCTACAACCGAAGAAGGACGAAATCAGAAATCAGGCAATAAAACTTCTGCAGATCCAATCCGAAACATTCATTACCAAAGCGCTGTTTTATTTTTTTAATCCCCTTTTTTATATTTTATGTATTAACTGTTTAAAAGGAAGCTGAACAATTAGGTCATCTCTGAAAATAAAACTATATATATATATTAGCAGAAATAGCAAAAAGACTTCATGTCCTGAGCTAAGAAAAGGAAGTTTTTAAGGGGATTTTTGAGACAATATAAAAAAGAAATATTTTCAAAACAAAATATTCAACTTTTACACTCTGCTTTAAACTTTTTGAAAGTCTTATTTCTTACACTTATAAAGCAGCTATTACCAACAGGTTTTTACCACAATCTGTCAGATTATTAAAAAACTAAATCTGGATCTATGACCGTCTTTGGTTCCCTCTGAAGCCGGACATCGGGTTTGGAACTGTTGACTGGTTGGGCAGACAACACTGGGAAATCTTTTGGGGGTGCAGGAAGTAAAAATGGGGTTAGAAGAGTTAGGAGGAGTGCAGTCACGCCTCCCTCTCTCTCCTTGGACCTTTTTTTGCTCTTTAATTCATATATCTTTGCATTTTACTAGTATTTTAGTCTAATTTCTAACACTTTTTATCTTGTTGTTTTATTTTTTCACTTTTGTGGTCCCAGGAAACACAATTTTACTTGGTCTCCATCCATCCATCCATCCATCTGCTCTTAATAAAATAATTATTTGTTTTTATGACTATTTAAAAATATCAGAACGTGTAGTCATTAAATAAAGAAAACAGTTATCCGTATGTATTTTTGATTAGTCTTTTATTTATAACAACGTTGTGATTTGGGGGAATTTTTTTTCCTTAAAAATAAAGTAGTTGATTAACAAAAGGGCTGTAGAAGTGTATTAAAAGCCATAAAAATTTAATTTTGTATTGCTTTCTTAGAATAAAGTTATCATTTTTGCTCTTGCGTAAACTAAATAAAATGTGTTAAGATTACAGTTTGATGTCGTGGTCTATTCAGACATAAGCATGATTCTCCAAAGAAAGTGCATATAGTAAATGCATGGACTGCTTAGATAAAATGTCAAGAAAAAAAGACTTGCTGGTGATAGGTTTGAGTCTTTAATGCTGCAGGAGTAAAACTGAAGTTAATTCTGGGCTAAAATGCTGATCTCCATTTGAATTTCCCTTTTGTAGATGTTTGGCTCTTCTCCGGTGGGTGTTTGCATGAAAATGGGCTCTGTGCTGCGCCTACGCTGAGCGCCGCTCTGCTGCAGCGGCTAATGAAGCGGCAAAAACAGGCGCTGCTGACCCATGATGCCTTTCGGGCGTGAGAGCAGCGTGGGGTGAAATGTTTGGATCTTTGAAGGCTTCTTTTAATTGCGGATGACGGCAGGAAGTGACATCATCTCCAAGCCTGAGGGGGAGTGCTCTACAGAATCAAAAGATGGCTGCATGTGTTTGCTGAAGCAGCCATGGGAGTCACCCAGCACAGTGTAACTAATTTGACAGAAATGCAGGCAAGCTGCACGCATGAGCTCTGCAGACGCTCCACTATTGCTATTAGATTTGCAGATCAACAGACGTTCAAACGCAGTATCAGTCAGTCATAGATGGGACGTTCCAGGCTGCTGTGTGAAGCTGACGTTCCCTCGGCGCATACGTACCTTCTCCACATCAGCTTTTGTCACGTTAATGTCAGCATCCATCTTCTCAAAGTACTGCTGCGCTCTGTCTGCTTCTTTGCAGTCTCTCTCAAACTTCTTTTTACACTGAAACCAGAGGAAACATCATTTATGTAGATGCAGACATACATTCAAATGATCGCTGAGCTCGTACGTCATGCATGTTTAAGGCCTGGCTTTGTGTGTTTCTGTCGGTGACAGAGCAGCCGGGTTTGTTAACGTCTGCAGCCTGCAGATTAAACTAATATTCACAGTGGCCGTTTGTGGACGGAAAAACAAGCATTCATCCGAGCCTCTTTCGACCCCTCTGTCTGAACAATCAGTGTTTGTTGGGCCAGGGTGCACTCTGAACTGTGCCTCTGCGCCTCACTCACAATGCTATCATTGAGCGCGCAGAGGGGTTTGAGGAGGACAAGGCCGTGATGCATCTCCCTCACATTTCTCTGCTTCTTCAAAGGGGCCAGGCGGAGATAAGAAGTGCAGTTCTGGGGGAGTTCCTGCTGCTACTCCTTCAACCAGAACTTTTGGTTCAACAGTTTTACAGAACAAGGGCTGGGTATCTGATTAACTGAATCAATTCATTTCCGTTGAGTATATAATCCTCTTCAATTTTAAATTCCATATAAATTGCATAAACTTCTATTTATTGTCAAATTTCTTTTTTAAAACCAGTTTGTTAATTGTACATAACAGTTTTAACAAAATGAGTAATTTACATAAACTGACCAAAAGGGGAACTTTCAGTAACAAACTATGAATATTTTCATTAAAAATGAACAGTTCATTGTCTAAAAACAATATAATTAATTAATTCAAAGGAAAACCAAAAGAGGAAAAGAAAAAAGACCAGTTTATATATATATATTTTTTTTAAAGTCCCACTCCAACTACATTTCTTCTATTGTAAAATTGTTCCCCGTGGTCATTTTATTATGATTATTATGTCATATTTTCTGCAGAGCAGCAGGACCTTATTAGAAATTTGCCTCTGAGTTGTGGGCTAACTTCCGTCAACCCTTTGTTTACATTCTCTCCCACTAGCTTGTAGAACTTCACGAGCTAAAGCTAACATTAGCATGGAAAAAAAAACCAAAAAGCAGCCAGCAATATCAGAGCTATCCAGCTGTACAGTTTTGAACCAGATGGCAGCTCAGATGAAGAAAATGAAAACGTTAATGGATTTATTTGTCCATAAGTGAATGAATCAAAAGTAGACAAGAGAAGGGAAATTTTGTCCTGTTAATTGCAGTTTCTGCATCACAAACTGGAGATTTTTCTAACTGCGGAATTCTCATCTGCTCCTGATGCAACACGATTTAAATGTAGAAATGCTCAGAAACTCAGATTTAATCTTATAAACATTTATACATGTCCTCCATCATGAGAAAAATGCTACAAGAACATGTTTAAAACATAAAAAAAACCAATATACACGCATTCAACTTTTTTTTTTAATGTAATTTATATAACACTTTTTTCTCAAAACAATAGACTTTTTCTGCACATTTGCTAGTTTGTACAGAACTTTAACATTAAAATAGCTAATTGATAAAATTCAGTGGCAACAAAAAAAATATGACTGCATGATGAATTATCCCAAAAAAAGGTTAAGTCTGGATTTCACATCATCTTAGAACCACCTTCCTTTCATTTCTTCCTCTCACCTTTTCGGCTGTAACTGTTTTACTTTTCCTTTAATTAAACCTTTTATTTCTGCTTCACTGAGTCTCACATCTGTGCTGCTTTTTAGAAGCAGATTAATTTCCTACGATAAAATGTAATGAAATAAAAACATAGAAATGTTTCAGCATGACTTCATTGTGATTTTTTTTTGTCAAACGTATTTGTTGTTTGGAGTTATCCCCCTGTCACATCACTCCAGGTTCATGTTCTCAATCAACACAGCTGTTTTCACTTCAGTTGATTGTCATCAGCATATATAACTGTCTGGTATACGGGTCAGGTCCTTCTTGTCAGAGAATCTGTTTTGTCACTCTTTTGCTGTGTTCTAGTTTTTTATCATGTTGAAGTTTATTAAGTAAATGTTCAGGTTTCTGCTACAAAGTCTAGTCTTATTCATTTACTGCTTCCTGAAGTTTTTACTATGATTTTTCATTTTGCTGACTTTTGCTTGAGTTTAATTTCTATGTTTTGTTCTTATCTTTCAATCTTAGCCTTAATTTAAAAAGATAAAACACACACTTTCTGTTAAAGCAGTAAAGCCACATGAGTTTCAATCATCATGACTAAAATTGAAGCTGTAAAACATTTAATGGAACAGTCTAATGCACTTTTTTTAGAGACTGTTTAAAACTATATTTATGAAAAAGTTTTTAATGTGGTCACTTACTGATTCCAACTGTTTCCACGAGCTTTCAAGCTGCTGCTGTGCTTTCCGTCCATCGTGGAAGTGCTGGGGAAAAAAAACAAAAAAACAAAGCATTAACTTTAACGAACTGATGGGATTCAAATCAGGTGAACTTGACCTCAATGTGTTATGGATTTAAAAAAAAGAAAGAGAGGCAGATCAAAGGGAAGTCTCTTACTGTAAACTGTGAATAAATCTCAGATGGTGAAGGGGAACATTAACGTCACCAGAGAAAGTTTAAGATTATAACTCCACATTTCAGAAATGTAATGTTTCTGAATGAATATCTTTGCATTTAAAACAAAAAACATCCCATTTTTATCAAAAATGGAAAATAACTGTCACTATTTCAGTGGATGTTCACACATAAAAACAACTTTAAAGTAATCTGCAGACACTGGTATGGAATTCATAAATCATAACATAGGAGGAGGAAGCTGGGAGACTGTGTGAACCAGAGCACATGCTGTTCTCATGGAGCTTCACAAACACATGTTGTGAGCAAAGCCTGCAGCAAAGTTTCTGCTCTCCTCATGCCTTCGGTTGACATTGGTTTCAGTATCTCAATAAAAACAAGTACCTGCATGCACTTGGACTTTTTTTATTTTTATCAACAATCACTGGAGAAACAAACTTCAAGTTACTTACATACCTGTTAAAACAATTCTGATACTTTTCTCATTAGAAGTGACATTTATTAGATCTGAAGACAGGAGCTTAGATAGTCTTTTTGAAGTCTGGATCCTAAAACATCACATTTTTACTACTTTTAAACATATTCAACATTAACCTAAAAGGACTGAGCTAAAGTATTTTTGAAGCTCATCCCCAAAAAACAAGGATACAATTCACATAAAAACAAAACTTGGTGTCAAATAAACAAATAAGCCAAAAACGTAAAATCCTTTATGCAATACATATTAACATATTAGGGCTGGGTATCAGTTATAATTTCCTGAAACAACTTGATTCAATTCAGCATAGCCTGGATCGATTTGATTATTATTATTTATTATTATTATTATTATTATTTTTTTTATTCAATTCAATTTTGTGTTTACACATGTATATGCATTTGTTTAGAAATACATTAATAATCTATTATATGTTTTGAATATATTTACTATAATCTAATGTAGTTAACATACTCTAAAATGTATTAGTGAAATAATGAGGTTACAGTGTAACATGGTTTGACAAAAGGAGAAATTCTAACAAAAATTTTCAGATCATGAACATTGCAAACATTGTTCTGCTTCTCCTGGAAGGCGTTTGAGTTTGGCCACTAGGTGGCAATTGCGCTATAGCATTACAACTTATTGCAGAAGATGGTATGAGCAAAAGACTGTTTTAGGCCACAAATACTTAAAGTATATGTATTTTCTTAAGAGTTTGAAAAGTTGATACCTGTGAGTTTATAAAGATGTTCATTTAGTCAGCAGTGTATGTATGTATAGGTCGACCGAGCGTTAGCATTAGCCGTCTTATGGGAAATTCCATTAAATGTCAGCATCAAGTTAGCGGACTTTAGCTTCATGTGCTAAATGTATTTATATTATTTTTGAATCGGTTATGGATCCGTTAAACTTAAATCGATTCAAATCAAATAATCGTTTTTATCAACCCAGTCCGATAAAATACACATACATACAAAAATAAGGTAAGATACATTTTATGAATATTGACCAACATTTTACCAGTAATCTATTATATTTGGGCATCAGCTTATTTAAAATCTATATCCAATTTTCAATGACTTCATCTTTTTGCACATCTCTTTTTTTGGCTTAGAAATGACCCGTAAATAAATCAAATTTTAACTTTTGAATTTATCTGTATGAGTTCAGCAAATCTCATGATCTCAAACTGTAACCAACAATATGTTCAACAGATTGCTCCTTAGGAAACAAAGTGAAAAATCCCCTTTAAAATGTTAAGAAATAGTACTCATAACTACCTAACAGAGTTGATTGATACTGAAAGAGATGGAGATCACATTGATCTGCCTTCATTTGGCAGAAACGTATGGCAGACGTTCTCTGGGTACCCTGGCTTCCTACCACAGTCCAAAAGCGTGCTTCATAGGTCAATTGGTGGGTAAATACGACCCAGTGACCCTACTGCCAACCTATAACCACCAGGAGCAATGTGGGGTTCAATGCATTGCCCAAGAATACTTTGACACACGGGTGGTTCGGGCAAGAACTGAACCTGTAATCTTGCTCTATCTTTGCACCACGGCCATGCCATGTTGTACCCTGCCTTCACCTAATAGTAGTTAGGATAGACTCCAGCAATACTATAACCCTGAATGAGATCAAGTTGGTTTTGATGATGAATGGATGGAAGTTTGCCATGGATAGTGATTCAAAAACAAAAGGATGAATGCAGAAATGTCTTTTTGGGAAGCATATAGGCCATGATGGATCTTGGACTGAGTTTCACTGTGAACAAAGTAAAACTGTCTTGACTGATCTGCGTGGGTTGCATCCAAATCCACAGGAAGTGGAATCTGAAAAAAACAGCATCACAACTTGAATGTTTTATTAAAAGAACCATGATTGGATTTTATGTGTGCTATGATTTTGTCCTAACATCGAGTTCATCGGCCAAAGAATTTGGCTGAGACTGTTGATGAGACATCCTCTGAGTACTCAGAGGCTGAGCTGAATGCTAATGCTGCAATTCAACTGCCATCAGAAAGAATGGAAAGCTTTTTCTTTGGCTACTCTGGTGTTTTAGAGCCTCAGCAAGCACAAGGAAGTCACTGCTGGCTTCTGTTTGTATGCTGTCTGGAACTGGGAGATGTGAAATTGCCGCTCTTGCATGGTTGATCTCACCCTCGGTAACGTGAGGAGTGACTGAGCCCTGGTTTACCTCCAGGAGTCATACTTCTCATTTCCCGAAGTTTTTAGGGAAGCTGAATGAAATAAAGAAGTGTCCCCTGGTTTAAGAGGAAGTATTTGATCTCACACAGAAACGGGACCCTGACAAGCAAATGTCGTAAACAACTAACTTTTTAAACTGAATAATGCCCCAAATGCATCTCATTTAGGTCAAACATAATAGAGAGACAAAGTAAAACCTCTAAACCAGACACCAAAAACCACAAACCGGAGGACAACAGTTCTACTGTGGAGCATTTTTTAAAGTAAATACTTGTCTTCATATCTTCAAAGACATTCAAACATAATCAAAGAGTTCTTAGCTGCAATGATAAATAAACTAAAGTCACACTTCCTACAAATTTTTTCCATCCGAATTGAATTCATTGATCAGATCAAGCGTAGACTCCAAGCCCTTTAATAAGTTAATATTCATTTCTGGGATGCAGGTGATGTGGATGTGCAGATTTTAGTTCAGCGATGTCCTGTACTTGTCTCATAAAGTCCATGATTAGAACAGATGAATGTTATCTTTCTTAAATGTATTAAAGTCTTAGTCAGAACTATCCTTACAAGTGGACACAAAAATGGACAAACCTATACGGGGCAAACTGGTTCTCAGCATGAAAGGTGGTGGACTGCTCAATGACACCGTAGACCCTAAATGTTCAAGGACATTTTTGAACAGGCATGTTGCAGGTGACTGGTCATAGTGAACACACATAACATCTAAGGAAGAAGTAGAAGCAGACTTGTGATACTAGTTTTTCCATATGACACACTGTGAGCTAGGGGTCAGAACTCACACCTGACCACTGACTAGAATCTGCCACAAGGGCAGCAAACAACACTATCACCCAAACGTCATAAGTCAGTGTAACTTTATAATACTTAGCAATACATTTACAACAAACTACAATTGAATATCTAATTTTCATGACATCCCTTGTACGAGTGCATGTCACTAAAGCTACATTCACACCGCCTTCGGCAACGCGCGTTCAAGCTAACACTTCCAATGACAAGTATGTAAAGGGGGTATATGGGAAGTTTTTAAGGTCAAAGCTCTTGCGTTTATGCGTCTTTACACAAGTTTCTACGAACCTTTTTGGGCTCAGCAAACAAAATGTGTCTCCATTGAATGTGCACTGAAAGTTGAACCAGATCAAACTTTGACCAATCAAGGACTAATATTTGGTAGTGATGTATTTATGGCCTCCCTTTTTTATTCATGGAACTGTTTGAAAATTGATCATGGAGGAAAATTAAAAGTTGTTGTTTAAGCCCGTCTGGAATTATGACACCAAGTCTTTCCCATTTTGGAATAAAACTGTGAAAGAAAAAGCCTGGAGCAAGATTTGACATTTCACATCAGGTAGCAACAGTCCAGTGTGAACATGTCCCATCACATCCCTGGAAGCAACATCTGTCACCAGACACCATAGACTGTATAAACCTAAACAAATCGAGTGTCAAGTCACCCCTATTAAATTTCTTACTTCTGGTTTCTGCAAATGAAGCTAATTCAGTCTTCATTTTTCAGCAATATGGGCGCCGCCATTTGGAACCAGACAACAGCGATTGGTCCAAGTCAGTCTGAGTCACGTTTCTAGGGCAACTACTCTAGCTAACTAGGAGTGAGCTTGTTGGAAAGCCACACCCCTTCCACTGAAAGCAGCTCAGGAGAATCTGGCAAAGGTTTGATGGGGCGGTTGGCAGGCACCACATGCTTTCCTGAGGCATCTGATTGGTCAGTTTATAACTTCAATAACTTGCGATAAAGAAAAAATATTATGAAAAACTAATTAGGATTAGCAAGAAAATGATAAGAAAAATGTATTAGCGCAAGAATATTTTTTTAACTTCGTAACAACAAGTTCAGGTTGCGTTTCTTCTCTGCATCCAGCATCAAATCCAGCTTCACATGTTGTAGCGTCTGTCAAAGTTCTTGCAGGATTTCTCTGTTTCTCCGAAGGTGCTTGTCTGTCATACAGTTGTAGCATCTCTTTTCTACTCGACCTGGTTTTGGTGATTTCCATATCAATTGAGAGCGGTCTTTCAACATCCCTCAGATACAACAGATGTCATTAAGGCGATGGTATACATGCAGCTTTTTGTCAGGCTTAGCACAAAGAATGAGAAACAGAAGACGCTACAGGCGGAGAATGACCAGTGTCCCACACTGAGAGGGATGAAAACGATGGCTCTTAATCTCTGACATGTCCTGGGGGTGACTTGGATGGGATCTTTGTGCTGGGTACTGTAGTGACAAAACTCAATGGCTAACCAGCAGTTTGGTCATATTTTGATTTAAAACAGTTTATTTTCACCTGAACCTGATCATTATTATCAATATTCCTCATGGGACAAAAAGTACAAACAGTTAGTTGAGTTTAGCCAAGGTGTTACTTTGGATTTGACTGTTGCGTGTCTCATGTAACTGACAAACACATATCCAACTTCAAACCCTTCTAACACTAGCTGCGTTTCCATTGACAACGAAATTGCAAAAAGTGAGTGGACTTGCAATAATAAATTGGCCAATTGAAAGAAAAAAAAATAGTTATGTGGTTGGATGAGGTGGTTTTTTGAGGCGCATCGAAATTACATATTTTATAAAACTGTAATGGAAACGCATTTTCAAATTAAATGAGGCACGTAATCAACAACAGGATCTTGCAGAAAATTGATGGATCCACATCTCCTCTGTAAAATCACCAACCACGGTTACCCGAAATCCCTTTATTCGTAGCCGCTTCTATGCAGCGTGCCAATCCAGGACCTGAATAAGATGCAGACGTCTCCTTTGATAGATGATGAGTAATAGAAATGTGAATGTATCTGCTGTAAATCAGAGTATAGTTCACATCCATCACCATGAATGGCTTATAGTGTTAGTTTATTTGTGTTTATTCCCATAATTATGATTTAATGGATACAGTTTAATTGTGAAATTGTGTTTTTTTTTTTGGATATTTCTAGAATAAAGTTTTGTGCATGTGTAAAGGAGACGCAGCTAATGAGTCTCTGTGAAGCAGGAAGTTAAAGCTGGTCCTTCATTGGAGGACCTGTAAGCTCCTGAGAGAACAGCAGTCTGCTGACTGAATATCTTTTGAGCACATAGTCCACTGAGTCTTAGGCTCTTCATCCCATATTAACCCAGACTGATTTTCAACAATACACCTCATACTATTAAGCTTTAAATGGTGCATAGCAAAGCAAATGCATTGTTTTATAGTACTTTATTTTGTTTTTGACTAAATAAAATCTAGGAAATGCTTTTGTATTGCATCGTTAAAAGTTGAATCCATGAGCTTTACACTTAAATGGACACGTAAGTGGAAGTAGTAACAGAACACCAACATGAGAAAGTATGTGGCTTTAGTTCTGCTTTTGGGTTAGAAGTGACAATTTTACCTGCCTCTAAACTGCCCTTTGACCCTTACCCAATACATCTGTCTACCTGAACTGCCTGTCCGTACACCTTACAAGGGGACAAATTTAAAAAAGGAAAAAGCATAAAAACTCAAACTTTGTTATTGAACGGCAAATGAAGTATGAGGAGAAAAAAAGGGAAATGAAAGGGTGACGCTGGAGTCATTACAACCAGCACTTTTCCTGCTATCGTGTGGACGTGGAGACACTTTCGATTGAGGTTTTTTTTTTTTTTTTTCTTAGCATCGGGGACTTGACTTTTCATTCTCCGCTGCCTTTTCAGTGTGACATCATTTATCCATACTCCAATGTGTGGAAATGCCACTAAGTTTCTACACGAACACACCATCTCAAATACAGCGGGGGGACTTTTGGCTCAGTGTCTGCACATGAAATAGAACACATTTTATGATAGTTTTGCTCTGATGGGGAACCCCCCCCCAGCCCTGACTAACACAGCTTGGGGTGTTTTCACAGTCTGAAACAGTCAGGATAAATAGCTGCTGAGATACGAAGGGAAATGCAGAACCAAAGAGGATACAGATTATGAAAAGTGTCAAAGCGACATCCTGCAGCTTGTGAGCAGCAAAGATCTGCTCAAGGACTCTCTGCAACAAAAACATGAACACACTTAAACTTCAGCTGCCCCTCAATGACACGGTCAGTGGATCCCCTCCTTTGAAGGGACTGGAAATCCCCCGTCCTGCTGTCGCTAAAAGCTGGCCTTCAATAAAAGTGGTCGGAGTGAATGCAGCATCCCACATTACACCGGCGTGTGCTCTAAAACCAGAGCAGGTCAGAGTGCCTTTGAGCAGTACTTTGTCTTCCACTTCAGTTCCTTTCGCAGACAAAAAAGATCTCGTGACAGACTCCACAGAAGGCATTTTTTCATCTGGAATAGGCTTCTGCCCGCACTACTGATATCAACACTTTAAGAAAACTACATTTCTATAAATGTATAGTAATAAAAAAAGATTTATTTGAAATACCTGAAAAGAAAAGACAGAACAAAGTTAAAAATTAACTCACTGATTTTCTCTCAGCCTTGAGCTCCTGCAGGTAGCGCGTCAAATCGATGATGATCTGAGAACTGAGGTTCTCCGCTATGACCTCATGTTGACCCGCGTAGTCGTTTAGCTCGTTTAGTGATGTTAGAAAGGCTCGACAGAACGAGTACCTGGAGGGACGGAAAGAAGCAAGAGTTAAAAAAAGTAAAAAACACAGTCACACCATTGTCTTTACAACTTCTATGAAGTATTTCAGAAATATTGACATAATTATGAACTAGATATATATAGCATTACCTGAGATAATGCTATTGTGAGTGCTGTAATCTGAATTTGGCCGCTGAAGATGCTAGTGCTGATAGCTGAAGATGCTAAAATTGATAGCTAATAACACTGAAGCTGATGGCTGAAAACACTGAAGCTGATAGCCAGCTAAAATATTAGCTAAATGCCAAATTAGCCTAAAACAATAGAATAAAAAAAACGTAGGCTGGTTAAAACAGTTAGCATGTTGCTGAAAAAATAGCTCAACTTCAAAATATCCTGAAAAACAAAAAAAAAAAAGAATAAATTAAGCAAAACAGCTAGCGTGTAAATATTAGCCTAACTCCAAAACAGCCTAAAAAAACTTAAAAATAAAAGCCTAAATTAGCAAAAACAGCTAGCATGTCGCTGAAATATTATCTAAACTCCAAAATAGCCTGAAACAATCTTAGTAAAAGGCAAAATAGTCCAAAAAGCTAGCAGAATGCCAATTTTTAGCATCAATATGAATAATAAAAAGGCAGGAATTTTATTCCAGAATAAATCAACTTAAACCTTAAATAAGTTTCTCAATATTTTACTCTCCATAAAAATATATTTTGTCAAAATTATGAGTTAGAAATTAGTGCAAGGCAACTTCAGGACATTAACAATAATAAAATAACTTCGACACATGCAGTAAAAGGACCCATTAGGGCAGCGGTCTGCAACATGACTCTCTGGAGCCACATGTGGCTCTTTTATCCCTCCATTGTGGCTCTTTAGTTCCATGGAAATTGCAAGTCGTTTGAATTAATAATGGATTTGTAGTTCATTTAAATTTATATTTGTTGAGTTTTATCATTTATGTAATTAACACGTCAGATAAGTGAGCAAAAATGATGGTAAAAGGGAAGAATATATTTATATTTTATTTTGAAAGGAATTTGTGAAAAAACTTTAATAAGTTCAAATAGTTTTACTGCACAGACATTTTTTTTTTATAATTTTGTTGCAAATATTCAAGCTACATTTTGTAAAGAATGGCTCAATGGCTCCAAAAACATAAATAATTAAATAATGTGCATTTTTTCTTGGGACTTTGTGGCTCTTGCTAGGCTTTGGTTAGTAAAACACTGGTCTAAATGACTCTTGGGTTCTAGGGGAACTGAGATCTGTGACACGTAAATGATAAAACCTTTTCTTCTAATTCATACTATACATTGACAGGAAATACACACTAAGTCTTTGAGTGAACCACGTTTTAACAACATTTCCTTTTGTGTCTCTGAGGAACTGTTCTTGAAACTGATTCAATTTGGAGAAAGATCACCAACACTTCTTCATCCTGAAGATGAAACAGACACTTTTCTTTTATAATGAGTTTCTGTCACTGCACCAGTTGCAGCGTTTTCTGTTTTGAAAAAAAAAAAACACCAAAAAACCAGACAGGAAAGTGCTGCAGACGATTGTAAAGAAGAAAAAAAAAAGTGCCAGATTCTGTTGAGAACATCTACAGGAAGTTTTGTCTCAGGAGAGAACACCCCATCAAGAAGACCTTCTCTCCCCAAACCAAAAACATTTTGGTCCCCTCTCACTTTACGTGACCATGTAACAAACTGAAAAAATTGCATCTAATAAAACACACAAACCATTGCTTAAAACTTGTACAAGAACAAACTTTTAAACAAAGGCAAACCTCACTTTCTTGATCTTGAACATTAGCAAGCTTTAAACATGCTTTAAATAACAAGTAGGTGATATAATAAAACACATGATGAAACTAAAGCTTTAGAATAGCAAAAATCATTGCATCTGGTGAAATATTGAGCCTCAGAAAAATAAAACTCAACTGTAGAAGAGAAAAAGTTATCACGATTTGTAATACCTGTTAACAACTCCAATCAGGTCAACAATATTAGTTTCAGTTTCTGTTCATAATTTATTTTAAATTTTTCTTGTTTCTGGCCTATTTAAGTCTTATACACTGTTGTTATAATCTTCCCACATAATCCCATAATATTTTCACACGTCTGACTAATTTAGATGTTTATTATTATTATCCTATTGCTTTGAGTCTCTGTTAGGATTATGTTTCCAGGTACAAACTGATCATAAATGTCTCCAAATGGTCTGTTCTAGACTAAACTTCAAGTAAGTTTTACAAAAGCAGATTTTATATTTTTAAACTTTCCTAAATAAATTTGTAGTTGTATGTTTCATAAAATGTTTAACAGTTTTTTTTGTTTTTGTAAACTGTACTGGAAGTATTCTGTAAAGTTCTAAACAGGAATTGGACAAATCTGCAGATGAAACACAGACTTACTTGCTGTCCTCCTCTTCTTTTGAGTTCTTCTTGGGCTGATATTTCTTTGATAGATTCCTGTAAGGACAAAGAGTTCAGGCTTGTCAGACATTTCTCTCTGTATTCTCACAAAGAAGCTTGTCTTCAGTACAATCCTAGTACATTTCCATGACTCTGCTGCTACGGACCAGCCAAAGCATCCTGTACACCGTGCAATCCTGCAGATTGCTTTCTGCTCCTGCAACTGCATCCCCGTCCCTCTGTTTGTCTCATTAATCATTGCCTCAGGATGCAGAGCAAGCAGCAGAAAGGAGCGCGTTTTCTCAGAGCAGCCTATGTCCTTGTCTTGACCGCTGCTGTATATTAGTGGATGGTGAGGCACAAAAAAAAAACGAGAGGTGACACAAACATAAGTGTGTGTTCTGAAAAAGGAAATGTGTTACTGTGCCAGCTACTATGAATGGTAGCAGTGAATAAAAACGTGTCTCAATAAAACATGAGGATGGAAGACACCATCATTAAAACTGGATAAGACATTCAAACCTATATTCTTATCAAGCCTTAGTAGGGGTTGACCAGTACAGGTGCTGTTAGTTTTTGGGTTGTCCGGGCCTGTGGAGTGTCTTGCAGCTCCTCTGAGACTTGTATGGAAACCTCAAGGATTGTCATGAAAATGGAGTGCACCATTAAAGTGCATGCAGTATGTGTACCGCTATTTGTAAGACTAATTGTTGCTAAAAGTTGCACGGACTTATGACACACAGGTGATGGTGTCGTAAGGCTGATTAACACTTTTGCATTGACAAGCACAAAAAAAATAAAATAGGATTGTCGTTAAACAGTAGGAATGTTTACTGGGACTGGGTATGGCCAATCATTTCCAGATTTGATTAGATTCACCAAAGCCTGGTTCAATTCAATTCTGATTTTTTTTTCTATCTTTCGATACTCTCAATTCAATTTTTAGTTTACACACTCAAGACACATTTGTTTAGAAATACATTGATAATCAACATATATACGTTTTGAATATATTCATAATAACCTGACAAAGTTCACATACAGTAAAATTTATCTGTGAAATAATAATGTGATTGTTAATACCTCACAGTTTTATGGGGAATCTCAAACAGAGAAGCTCCAACAATTGTTCTGCCTCTCCTGGAGGTCGTTTCAGTTTGGCCACTAGGTGGCAATAGTGCTATAGTATTATACCTTATTCCAGAGGTATTCAAATTTACATTGACCGAGCGTTAGCATTAGCCGATCTATGAGAAATTCCATTATAAGTTAGCGGGCTTTAGCATTATACGTTAGATCCGAGTTCTACTTTTATGGATCAAATATTGATCTACTAAGCTTTGATTGATTCAGATGGATTTATTATTTTATTTTACCGCCTCTTTCGTGTTTGCATCTGAAGTCTGTCCCTCCGCAACGCAACACGAGGAGTTTTATTTCCAGTATGTTTTGCGGTAAATAGCCAAAGAAACTGGTCCGGGTTTCGAATGAAAACTTCTGTTTCAAAATAAAATGTATTAAATGTTATTATGAATTTAAGGTGACGTGCCCACACGATTAGACACGTCAACACTGTGAATAACTAACAACGTCATACATTTTCACCTTGGACGACGAGCTTTTAATTTTTGAAATACAAAAGCTAAACATCATATATGACCGAAACATGGATTTTACAAGGACATGGGGGCTGGTTGCCAAAGATTTGGATGTTGATGACAAGGGAGTGGCAGAACAAACCACTCCGTCAGGAGCCCAGGGGGAGGAGGAACAGACCGGAGACACAACAGAGACGATGTAAACTTACTGACGGTTGTGAGACGGACTCTTCCACGCATCTCAGACGGAACAGTGTAAATCCGAGGTTACGCCACATTCTAATCATTAGTAAGGTGAAAGTACTGGTCCTTTTACTGACTGTGTAGGAAGGCAGCATGCTCGCGGTGGGCACATATTACTTAAGTCCTTGTAGGATGCCCACACAAACTACATTCTGATTCTAATTTCTTAGAGTCGGGCTGCACACAAGGAGCAGGCACTTATCATGTGAACAGCAATGGGCTCTTTACATAGTTTGCAGGATTTGCAAGAGGTTAATACATTTAAAAAAAAATGGTATTGCACACCTGGTCACACCTGCTTCACCCTCACTTACCCTGCTCTACGACCTTGATATTTTGTGCAAGTCTTCTGTATACCAGTACAAGTTTTCTCATTTTTTTGCCTGCAGATTATCCTTATCTAGTCGTAACGGTTGTTGTGACTAAGGCTTAAAGTAAACATGAGCAATGTGATTAACACGAATGCATGAAATAACGCAAAGAAGCGTCAAAGAGTCTAAATAAAGCAAACAAATACCAAAGCTATTAAAAAAAAAAAAAAAAATTACCTAAAGTTATTGTTCCACATCAGTCCAGTCAACTACAAGCATATGGGATCTGATGCATTATATTTCAGGATCAGAGCTATGAATTTAAGAAACCCAAATGCATATTTTTTTATCCAAAAACATAGTTTATTCCTTTTATAAATAACCAATGCACGTTAGAAAAAAACTGTAGAAAAGTAAATCTAGGAGATTATCTGGGTCTTTGTGTGAACAACCCCCACTCTTCAACTCCTCTGCACTGTTTAGACTGTTGCTAGGCAGATCTGTCTCTGTATCTCGTCCTTCACACACTATCTCTAATAATAGCGCGACTCCCATTCACCTTTTTATTCCCTCGCAGCCACATGACATCTACCAGATTGTGCTTTTGCTGCTGCGATTCATTACATATTGAACATGCTAGTCCTGGTTAAGGTTAATTGCTTTTTTTGAACGGATATGTGTGGCTGTGTTTGTGGTTATAATTTATCAAGCTGATTAAATGTTGCTAAGAATGTATGCACATAAAAAAAAATGTAAAAACGTGTACCACTTCTTTCTACCGTCTTTTGTTGGAAGGATTTTATTCCCATTTTATTCTGGATTATGGCATACTGGGGGAGGAGGCGGCATTAATGCATAGACTAGACTGAAGCATTGTGCTTGTTTACACCAATGCAGGGGAAGAGGATTATTCATGGATTAAATCCAGAGTGTGGATAGCATAGGGACTGAGAGGATGCAAAGAGTTAAAACCTCCGATTTTGGTAAGTTTTTCTGGTTTGTGCAGCAAAAAACTCAACACCCATTCAGCTGCTGATCCATGTTAGTTCTGAATGACCCGACTGCTGAGATTTGTATTATTTTTCCACATCTCCTTTCATAAATAGTTGGTATACAAAGCAATATTTCATTGTTTTCCCCAAAAAATCTTTAAATTTGAATGATTAAGATTATCCTTCAAATTGAGAGTTTTCTAATTGAAAAATATCTTTGAAAACATTTTGTGAAGAATTCTTTTTTTTTTATTTAGAAATAACATTTCTTATAGGATATATTCCCAGTAAAATCTGCCTGACAACAGACCAATCATGGACAATTCCATTAGTCTTAGCTCTAAGAGCTTTGTGTATTTTTGGTGTGTGGCCAATAGATTTACCTTAAACTAATGAGCTAAATTGATTAAAAAGGATGATTAGTCTTGAGGGTTTTGCTAAGTAGAACCCAAAAGCTTGACTTCATCTTTGTGTTTTGTTTCACAAATGATAAGTCTTTGGGAAACGATCTATCAGCTTGGATAATATAATATTGATAAAAAATAGGGTGAAAACCTCTTTATCTAGAATGCAGCTGTGTGACGGGTTGAAAGTTTGTGTGATTGGAGCAGGCATGTAGACACTGCACAGTCCTATTATGTCAAGCTGACCCACTTTTCAAACAGAGGGGAGATTTGGTCCTCAGAAAACCTGTTAGTGGATTTTTTTGTATGAATTCTGGGATGTTTTTTTGGCTGCTCACTGAACTACAATGCAGGCGGTTAATGCTTCTGGAATTAGCCAAATTGGGCATCTTCTTTAGAGTTGAAGATTGCAGATTTAGGGGCTATATCTCCTGCTGTGCGGGCTGAGCTTACAGACTGCCTGTGTTCCCATCACAGCTTTTAATAAATCAGCATCTGTATCACAACAGTCTGTGTGGAGGTCGGGGAAGGAGGCGGAGCTAACACTTGCAGTCAGAGGAATATATAAAAAAAACAAAATCTGGGTCAGATCTTGGGTTGATTCAGCTGATACCTTGTTGTCTCTATGGAAACACATGCTCCACCCCCCTCCACCACCACCACAAACCTGACTTCCTTTGCCTAAAGCTGAAGCCAGCAGCAAACAGACTGAAGAGTTAAAGAAGGAAACCAAGGTAGAAGAAAATGCATCCCCATGCAGCTCGTTTCTACACCTACATTCATTGTGTCTGTGTAAAAAATGGCATCAATGCAACATAAATGACGAATCTGTACTATTTGGCAACTGGTTTCAGATTTAAAAAGGCTAACCGCCACTATTAACCACGTCAAGATGAGAAAAGCTGACTGAATGGAAGAAATGACCACTCAGTCACTTCACATCGATCACCTCAAACAAACATGCGACTGTCGACATAAAACCACAGATAAGAGAAGAGCTGATCTCTTTCAAAATTTTTTAGAGCAAAAATACTTGTTTGCATAAAAATAAGACTACAAAGCTTTGTACTTCTTCTCTCACTGAATTTCCTCTTCAAACAATGGTTTGTAAATTCAATAATTACAGACGAGAATAACATAGAAGCTTAGAGAGCCTATACCATGCAAAATCAACTTTTTGAGCTTTTAAGTGTATTTTAATGTTCTTTCCTCTCTATAACCAACCCCAAAGCTGTACTTTGATTCTTTCACACATTTCTAGTATTCCTCTAAAAACATGCGCTGAGCACCAGCCCCTTCCAAAAAGCCAAAAACCAAGTGAGAAGTCTGGGCTTCCAGAACTGCCCCCAGGCTAACACAAATACCCAAATTTGACCCAGATGCTGACCTCGCCACTGAGCTAGCGGTGCTAGGCTAGCTCGGCCGCTAGCCCCGTCCATCGCTACACTGGTTGTAGCAATGGCCGGGGCTACTAAAGGAAGATGAACATCCATCTTTACAAAAGTTCGGATGCTGTTTGTTTTTGTGGGCAAGATGTAGACACGCTGCAGAGGCTGGCTATAGGATGACGTCATGAAATGGGCGGCACCCACAAGCAGGGAAAGGCGGAGCCTCAGAGATCGAAGAAAATAAGAGAAAAGGACTCATATTTCATAATCAATTTGTTCTTTAGTGTACCAAAGGTAATATTTGACCAAATATATGGATATAGTTTACTCTGAAAGATGTAAATTTTAAATAATGCCTTTTAAGCATTATTTGAAACGTGAGATTTAATCTGCCAATTCTTTTCTTCTTTTTTCTCCCTAAATAAATTCTTATTTTATTCTCCTATAAGTTTTTATTTGATTGCTCAAAACCTGGTAGATGCCACTGTTTATTTGATGATTCTTGATTTGTTGTGTTTGGATTTTCTCATGGTAATTTGTCACTTTAAATAAAACTTAATTTTCTGTCTAATTTATTACCAACCCCACAGCCTTCACAGAAACCTCAGACCTTAATGATTAACATCACAGGTCAGAAAGATGCATATAGTTCTTAATACACTTATACACTAACAGGAAACAAGGAATAAATAAGAAAAAAAAAAACTAAATTAAACATTTGTTTAACTTACAATAAGCAGCTTTTTACAAAAAGCTTTATAGAGAAACTGAAAAAAACTGAATAATTGTGTATTGATCAGTTTTTATAGCCAATAATTTTAATGATATGTGTATAGCACTGGAGATTAAATCATTGAAAGCTTCCCTGTCGTATTTGTTGACCTTAGTTCACTGATTAGATGTCACACTTATTGTGTAAGCAGACCTAACTATCACTGATACACTTCTAGAAGAATTCCAAACCATCTGATGTAAAATGAAGCTCAATAGAAGCATGGCTATAAATGTGTGACTTCAATAATTATGTGCTGCCTCTCATCTCAAGTTTCTATTTAGAGGTTCCTCGTCTACAGAGAGGTCAGGGATCAGGGTGAGCCGCATCCTGATCTGGTTAACATGGAAGAAAAAACATTCAGAGGCGGATCACATGTCGGAGGAACTCACCTAATTTGTTTTGCATAGCTGATTTCAATATCTGATCGCTCCTTGACGAATTTGGTGTACTTCTCCACATATTCGATCCCCCACTGCGTATGCTTCTCCAAGTTGTCAAATTGATCCTGCAGAGAAGAGAAGGAGACATCATTCAGCGATCTTTTATTGTTTCCAAAACAGAAAACGAAGAGGACATGATCAAATATAGCAATTATTGCATTTTTGTTGGACATTTATCCTTCGTTTTTAGCTTTTTTTTTTTCTTCACAGCCTGCCTAAACGATAAAATATACTAGATGATCAGACAAATCTGCTATTCTAATCACCTGAAGTAAAACTGATTCACACCTGTCAATATAAGCTCCTTCAGGCTTTACCTTCCAGTTATAATTTTCCAGAGCGGTGTGTTCCACAGACAAATCGTAAGCTCACAGCATAGCAGGCATTAGCCTTCTGCACGGATAACCAAATGCAGCTGTTCAGGCTGAACTCATTATTCATAATTCACTCATGAATGTGGGGAAGTAGTGAGCCTTGACTCGACTGAGGTCACGCCATAAAATCTGTCGCTTCAAAAAAGAAGAGAAGTTGGTCTACTCCATCATTTAGCTACAGTGTGGAGATTGCTTTGTAAGAGCAGCCACATGGAATCGCAGCAGACATAACCTTCAAAAGCTTTTTTTTTTTTTAAAAAAAAGGGATTAAAAAGACAACCTTAGTGTAGCTCCAACACAGCCCCATCCTCTCCTCTACCATGTCTGGCTTCTGATGCAGTCCAAAAGACACAACAAGGAACTGTCAGCAGAAAAATGTTTGACTAAAGCAAGCTGTGAGGCGCAGGTCCTATATCAAGCATCCTGCTCTAAAAGTACAGTGATGCGAGACACAGGAAGCGGTTGTGGCTGCTCTGAGTAGGCTAAAGAGCCTACTAAAGTCTGCAGAAACGCAAGCTATCGTCATTTGGGTGATGTTCACTTTATATTTTTCTCAGGGATGGCCATTTATGTAAAAAACAAAATATTTTTAAATCTGTTCTAAAATAATTTACATGAAATTGGCAAACAAACACGACGGGGACTTTCCAGTCCCCATTGTAAGTCAATGAGAAACTGCGCATCAACAACCCAATCAACAGGAGAATGACGAGATTAAAGGCAAACAATTAGACGTTTCTCTGAAATAATGAGGCAAGTCCTCCGCTTCATCACTCATTACTTGCCCCTCATCGCTTTTCTTTCACACAAATCTACTGTTGTCCTTCCTCCCACCTTGATTTAGTGACACATTTCCCGTCCAGACATTTCTCACTTCGTTGCAACTGCACATCAAGCAGAACACGTCACCACAGCTACAGCTACATCGAGAACGTCGAGCTTTCCTCTCCTCCTATGCACACATTTCTCAGATTACCCTTTTGTGCAGGGGCACCATCATTATCCACCGTTCCTCAGTGAAGAATGAGACATCCAAATGTGGAAAAGGTCCAGTCAACTTCCAAACGATCTCGCTTAGGTCGGAGTGTTCGTCTACCAGATCTCGAAGTATCCAAAGTGAACCCAAAAGTGTAGCGAGTGAGGATCAGCATGAGCTTGGTGTGGAAACAATGTCAGCTGACCTCACTCCCACTCCAAAACAAAAGAAGAAAAAAAAATGGCCCAGCTGGAGTGAGTAATTCCCGAATTTCTGGAAAAAGCAAGATCCAAAAAGGAAAGGGGGATGAAGAGATGCTGCTCGCTGAACGGCGTCCTCGAAATATGAGGCCGCGCTTGCCCACAGCAGTCAGGCTTAATGCTCCATCAGGCGTAAGGTGGAATAAAGTGGGAGAGGGAGAGCAGACAAACAAAGGGAGGGGGTTTGAAAGGAATAGAAATGACTAAAGAGGCGGGATTATTTGGGATGGGATTATAAAAGAAGGGGGTGCTACTGCATTAACCTACTGGGGTCCCATTGGTATAAAAATTGAAAAGAAAATACTAAACAATGGTTTCGTGATGAGTCACGATGATGTCTTTACGGGAAATGGAAAAGCCATTATTAAAGCAACTTCCAACCACAAACAACAGTTTAATAAATGATGAGCTCCGGGGAGAAAGCAACCATGAATCAGAGCTCAAAGAGGGGGAGTGTGACCTCTCCTCTCCTATCATATCAGCCTAATGCTATTCCAGAAGGTAAAGTGTTTAACACCACAGAAAAAGCAATCTTTAAAGACCACAAAAGGCAGATTCTATGACTGAAATCTATGAGCGAAATAAAAGAAAGAGGACTGGTTTGCCTAAATTGAATTACAATGGAATTTCCTAGTGTTTAAAGTGGTTAATCTGATATTTCTCTTCCGAGTGAGTCAGACGGTGATGACATGTTTGCCCCACATTAAGTCTTTTTTTTTTTTTTTTTTATTCATACAGAATAAACTTTAATGAAAGTTGTTTTTTTGGTGTTCTTGTACCATTTTTCTGAGGATGGAGGGCGCAAGATTGCATTTCTTAGTATTTCTTTATTCAAATTGTTGTGAACCAAAAATGCAGTTGGAAAAAGCTTGTAGTTGTGATGTAGAACGTATAACGGCTAGCCACAATCTCCCTTCTCTGCTTCATTCTGATGCATCCACCTGTAGACAAAGGCCAAATCGGAATTCTTTCCCTGTGACTTGTCCCTACCCTTCCAATTTTTAGGGGTATTTGTGAGGGTAGGGTTGTCTAAAATAGCTTTTTTTAAGGGGTTAACCTTCGTGGAGAAGGAATGCAGAGGCTGTTCCGCATCGTTCTGTGTTGCAAAGAAGTGCTTTTCTTCATGTGGGAGTGCTCTGAGACACAGAAGTTTACATTTAAATGTAAGTAATTACTTTTTGCTTTAGCACAACCTTTTTAAAGTTATAGGTCCGCTGACCTGTGACTATATATGTCATCAAGTGGGAGTGTCGTTCAAATTTGAAGACACTATTTTCCCAAAACTTTCCTTTTGGTGGGATAAATGTAGAGTTGGGGGAAGATTCAGCAAAATAAATCCATGAATGTCTTTGTTTTCCTTGTCTGAGCTGGTATCTGTCTCTAAACTGTATGGCTGGATAGCTCCAATGTTGCTCGCCATTTAATGTAATGTTTGGGGTGTGAGGGGCTGTAAGCAAGCAGGAAAGCATGTAAACAAAAGAATAATGGGAAGTAGAGGCAGGCTTACTCAACACCAATGATTCCACTCACAATTTAAAGGGTCATTTTTTTTCACTCTGGAGAAACTAGCTTTGAGAAAACAACAGTTTTTTTTGGCTAAAAATGATCGAATCATAATTAAAAGACCACTGGGAATGATTTTATGATAGATTAAATAATAGAGACTATATCTTTCATTCTTTGTTGTGATAGCTAAAAAGTTTGTATTCAACAAAGGATGGAAAAAGTATAGAAAACAACCTATTTATTACCCAATACCAACTATCATTATTTAAACCTGCTTGTTCATTTATCCACAATTTACATTTGTGGTTTTAAAAAAGTGGGACCCCAGGAAGAATGGCTACTGGCATGTCCATTGGCTAATGGGAATCCTTAATAAACAAACAAACAATACTCTACTATTTTTGGATTACTGGACGCAAGAAGGCATTTTAGTTCAGTTCAACTGAATTTAATCTACTCAAGGCACCGTTTCCCATTTGTATATAAAAATAATGCTGTTAAGGGCAATCAATGCAATCAAATAAAGTCTAGGTTTTGGCTCCCGGTAACTGTTGAGAATAGTTGACGCACAAAGCAGAAACGGTGGAGGTGATAAAATAACATCCTAAAGTTTTATTGCAAGAGGATATTTTCTTTTTCAGTACCAAGGGAATAACAACGATATTAAGTTTTTGGTTTCACCCTTAAATTGAAGATTCTGAGGTCTAGTGTTACTCTTTTTCTTTGTGACATCTGTTTATTCTGCCAGTTGGTCGTTAGTAGTTCTTTTTTAAAAAAAAAAAAAAAAAAAAAAGTCCTAGCTCACTCCTGATTGGTGTTAGTGGTTGCCATAAAAATGTCAATTCAGACCAAATCTGACCGATCAGTCCTTCCTGATGTCGTCTGGCTTCAACTGCATCACGTTCTTCATGATACGTCCGCATCACAAACAAATGGTAACTGAATTGACTTTATTTGGTTTGAGTCGCAAATTTGTCATTTTCTATGGGTGATGTCACACTCACTTGGTCCAGTTCTCAAATAAAGTCAGTGCCAGAAGACTAAAGCATTTACAGTCATCATAGCAGGTCAAAGTAGAACTACAGTAGAGCTTTATAGCAAGTCAATAGATATGCATATGACGACTGATAGTGAAACTAACTGACAGATATTGGTGTGTACTTCTGAAAAAACAGTATGGATATATAGTCTTATGCCTATCTAAAAACACAATTATTTTCTGTTGCTTTAGCCTAATTCTTACAAAAATCCAAATCTTAAACCTACTTTGTTCAGCTGGCTAAAACGTTACCAGTCTCGTGCTCAGACTAGCACACATCCTTCTCCAACATTCTCCTCTCAAAGGCTCCCGACTCCTTGTAATGTCCTTGACTCACTCAAAGTCTTTGATCTGGAACCCTTTGACACCTGACCTTCTTCCTGGGACCCCTCCAGGATATGAACCAGGCACACTGTAGATGTTATTTCATACACCACTCCCACTCATTGCAGTGGTTCTTACAGAAAAATAAATACAGCAATGCAGCCGCCCATTTCATATTATTTAGGACACTGGTTCAAAGCAGAGAACAAAGGAGACACTCAAATGTTGCTAAATATATGTCTTTGCCTTCTACCGGCATGAAAACAAACACATTCTTGTGTGACGATCAACCTTCTGGTCTGTAACAACCCCTCTTAAGTAAGGCTGAGGATTACGGAACAGGTTTATGCTTGAGACTAGCCGTTAATCTGAACTAATGCACATTATTTAGCAACCATTTCAGACCAAATCCCTCAATTGCATCCCGTACCCAATGACACATTCTGGCTTGTTTTGCCGCAATTCCACGGACAGCTAAAAAAAATTGGAGGTACAACTGAACTCCACAAAAATACTGTAGTTTTAGTCCATCTAAAGATCATTTAGCAAGAAAATCCTGCAACCAAACAGACAAAACGTTTTTTGTTTTTTTTTAAATAAAATGACTTAAAATAAATGTTTCAATTTAATAAACAAATGAATTCTCATTACAAAAATATGAACACAAGTACAATTTGAAATGCTCTTTTTTTGTTTTGAATTTTAAAACTAATGTACCAATAAAATGCAAATTTTAAGAGGAAACCTAGAATTCAACAACAGTAGAAGATCTGTTCTCCAAAATTTATTTGGGGATTTCCCTATTTTAAAAAAGGTCACTTTGTTGCTATGGTGATCATTGATCGGGATAAGCCAAGAGAGGGAACACTTTTTTTAAAATGTGGCTCTAAAAAATCTGCAAATCTACTGATTTGACAAGCAAAAATGCAACATAAAAAGAAATTTCACTAATTTCTACCTAGTATAAACAAATAAAATGATCTTTTATGGATCATTAACTCACAGCTTATGTTACTGTTACTTTATTTCTCAAAAAAACCTTAATAAAGGTATGCTGATGAAGAAAGTGCAACAGCAGGGTTCTTTGTTTCAAGCTAAAGTTGAGGACTTTCCAAACTTAGGGTGTTGCTTTCACTTTGTCAGTGAATGGTGGTTTAGACAAAGCCCCACCACTGTCAGGAAGTATGCTGTATATAGAAGAAAGAGGGGGGGCATTACAAGAGACAGATGTTCAGCTGGTGGGAGGACAATGGAACAAGGAGCCATTGGTCATCCAATGTGTTGACCAAGAAAAAAGACCAAAGTTTGTGGAGTCACCTCAAGCTGAATGCATCAATTTAAATGTAAAACAATTCAATTTTACCATTTGGACAACCAAAAGTTTGATGCTTGAGCAGAACCACTTGAATCTACTGTCACTAATGACTTGATCCCTGCGGCCATGTGCCGTCCTTCAGCCCTGTGGGCGTCCAGCGGCAAGAACAAATATTTGGTGGAGATGCCAAACCCCCTCTCAAACACACTCCAGGCTTTGTCCAAGAAAGTGGGATGGAACAATGGGTCTTTAGCCCCGTGAAACCCCGGTGTCACAGGGAAAAAAATCATGTGCAACGCCGCAGAACAGCTGGTGAACTCAGTTATTAAAAGCTGAGAAGTATTTCTCAGCCTTCTGCACAATCAAACGATAACTTATAACAAGCTAATCCTCCATGCTTTTATTTTCTGTCTCTACTGAACATTTTCTGTCCGGATTTTTAATCAAATCTGGATTATTCTTGGATTACTTCAAAAGAAGGAACAATTATTAACAAAGAAATGTGCACAAAGGGAACTTCAATCAAGTATTGTGGGTGTATGTTAAAAAAATGAGAACAGCTGTTGAGAGCTGTGTGCGACCTCAAGAGAGAGAACTCCTGTTGCATGCCGTAAAGACATTTATAGAAATAACAAAGTGGCCGTGAGCTGTAAGAGAGCAGGCGTACGTGTTGACATTTTTCTGTGGCGCTTGTATCACATTTCCTGTGTAGAGTTTCCTCTTTGTTCCTGGTTGCTTTTCAGTAATGCTAAAAATGCTTACTGCATTCTATTTAGAAAATTTCATTTTAATTTGAAAGCTATTTTTTGTCAAAATTCATCTATATTTTTTTCAATTTTCTTGTTTTTTTTAGCATATTTTCTTTGGTGTTAGGGTAACTTTTAGATTTTTTCATCAGGTTTATTCTTCTATATGGGTTTTGGAGGGCTGTTTGAGATGTAAATAAACTTTTTACATTTTTTTGTCTTGTTTTCTTTACTTTTGGCTCAAGCGAAAGAGTTTTTAATCATACACTCCTAAAAAAAAGTATTCATAAGTACTCTTTCAAAAAAACGAAAAAAGAAAATGTACTTTTTTAAGCATTTAATGAAAATCAGCTCTTTAAAAGACTGTTTTTGATTGCTGTATTCTTTGTTTTTTTGCTGTGACTTCTTCCACAAATTCTGCAAAACTCCATGACCAGTTATAATGATTTGGTGAATGTTTTCAGAACAAAAGAACTGGACTAAATTGATGATTTCCTTCCGACTCTGTTCACTTACAGCGCTGGTCGTCTTAATCTGCAGCAGTCCATACACGTACTCTTCAAACGGGCTCGGCGCCGGTTCCTCTTCTTTATGCGCTTCCTTATCATTTTTCACAGAAAGAGAAGCGTCCCGGAAAACAAAAAAATCACTTTTTCTTCGCAGCATTATTGCAGATTTTTTTAGAAAACAAAAAGACGGAAAAACAAACCAAAAAAAGTGTCCTGGATAAACTTAATCCATGTCACCAACGGAGGACGACTGCCGATCGAACAAACTGATTTAAGTAATAAAATAAAGTAAGTCAAGAGAAAAAACAAGAATCAATCAGAAAACATGGACATCTTGAGAGGAGCTTTGAGTGCAACGACAGAAAGAACCGAAATACCGTAACTAGTACAGAACATGATTAAATGAGGCTGTTATTAATCTGATTACCGAAGCTCCCCTGTGTGCACCTTTAACACCCATTAGGCTGCTCTGAGCACTAATCCCACCAAACCAACAAACACACAACAACCATTGTTCCCACTGAGCTGTTTTTGTTCTTTTTGAAATAACAGGCCATTTAATTCTTATATAATGCATTATCTGGAACAAAAGACACTTTGAACTCAAGGAAAAATAAAGAAAAATAATCACTTTAACAATGTAAGGAAACTCTAACCTCTGGGTATTTATAGATTTGGTTGGAATCAATACGAAGTCTCCTCAGCCCAAAAGTTGATAACCTCAAATGCTTGAATGGATAAAGCTGTAGGTATTGATTGTGTAACGTCTTAGTTTAGTGCCCTAGTGGGTGGTTATGGGCTATTTGTGGGTAAAAAATGGGCAAACTTTTTTGACTCCAACCAATCCTTCAGACTGCGCAAGGAGCCTATCAGTGATGTTCACGTGATAAGTGCAATTCCTTGCTTTCCCCTGACAGATTTTCCCAATTTTTGCAAATAGACACCTCGTATCTAACCGTAAAGGTGACACACTGATTGTGTCAACTCCCATTTATTAAGCGACCCCTTTCAAAGAAAAGTATTTGAAAACGCACGTAGAACAGAATTTTGACACACATGACTGAGCGCCACTAGGCAATTTTTCAGTCTGGTCTATGTACGAATTGGGCGTTCATTGATAGTTCGCTGAAAGTTCAACTGGTTGAACATTTTCCCACTAAATCCCGGCACATGGTACTGTGACCAATCAAGAACTTTGATTTTTTAGTGACGTGTTGGCAGCTCCTATTTCAAAATACGCAAGTGCTAGTCGTTGTAGGAGATATTAATGATTGCGGTTTGTACCCGGCCAGAGGATTAACATGACTCCAAGACGGACATTTATGGCAGCAGAGCTGTGAAAACAAAATGCCTGGAGCAAGATCTGCAGGACGTTGGACCGCTTTGACTTTGCGCATCAAGGTTCTACCAATTATTGGAGGCAGACGGCGCTAGTAACCCTTGAGCACTATCGCAGGGTGATTTTTCACTAATGATTTTTTTACATCATTTTCAATATGTCGCATTTTCCTGAGTGTCATGGGTCCCTGGGTAAAGTCTCACGTGTCCCAGTAATGGGTGGACCAAAGGCCAAGTCTCCAGTATCATTATTTTTTGTAGGAATTTTTTCTTCTCAAATTCTTAATTTTTCAGTCATTTCTAGAGCATTCTTTTAGCTCCTTCCTATGTTTTGTTTTTATATTCCAATTTGTTACATAAACAAAATTAAAGAAAACTAATCTAATTTATCATGTGTTTTCATAGTTTGATCTTATTTAATGAGAAATACTTTTCCTTGGGGAAAAATTACGCAAAAGTGATTGTGTAACATTTTATAGTGAATGTGTTCTAGCGTTAAACAGTAAAAATATGACATAAAAAGAATCTTCCTCCCTACTGCTACCAACAGGTGTCAACACTGGTTGGTTCATAATAAAACTGCGTAGAGCGCGTTCTTGAACATACCACACGCTGCCAGTTTGAATGCAGAAAAAGGGCTTGTTGTAACTAATGGTTTACTAATGACTAGAGTGCGATGTATGGACACTGTAAGACAGCGACACCCATATGTCATAAGTGCATGCAACTTCGATGAGCCTTACAAATACTTCACGATGCGCTTACCACATGCACAACAATCGAACGTCCAATTTGCAACAAGCTTCAAGGCAACTGCAAGACACACATGTGCTCCCCTTAAGATGCATCTTGAACCGGCCGCTCCTCTATGACCCTCCACAGACCAAGAGAACCCAAGAACCTGTAGCACCTGTTTGGGTCAACTACCGTATGGTTACATGTGAATGTACCGTTAGCTGACTTTATGTATAAATTACATTAATAAACGGCAGTAGGGTATTTTAAATAATCTTTTGAGCCAACATATTTTGTAAAAGTATTTTTACCCATAGCTAAAACAAGAGTTGACTGTAGAATAAGAATATGATGTTCACACTTCCTTTTTAACAAGAAACTCAATGGTAATACCCCCATAAATTCCCTATAGACTTTACACTTCATTTTACGTCGCGTGACCTGAGCGCTGAAGCAAACATGAAACAGTGCAACAAAAACTAGCGTTTGATGTTGATCAAAAAGGATGAGGGTGGAAGTAGACACACGTTAGATTTCTTCTCTCTTGTGTTCAGCACAAGTCACCCTTTAAGTTTGACCGCGCCTACTTTAAATATTTAACCAATCATATAAAAGCTTTGAGGTAAATATCAAACAGGATGTCAAAACTCTACATTTCAGGGGCTGCAGGCTAATTATCTCCTCTCCATCACGAGGCAGCATCAGAAAACCCCACAAGCATATATTAGGAAGTGTTTCTTTGGTTGTGAAGAAGAGAACTGTCAGTAAATTCCTCTCATCAGCCTGCATCATGTTCTAACAGGTACCTACTGATGCACAGCAGGGGACATAAAAGCAGTTCAAATGTGGAGTTGATGCTATCTACAGTGAGCAAATCACACCCCTGCTGAGCTTCAAATGTGCTAATTCTAACTACAGTGTTTTAGCTGATTTTCTTGTTGAGGCAGATTCTGTCATAAAAACGTTTCCTCAAAACCTGTTCCTCTACAGAACATACAAACATCATGTTCCTCTCCAAATATAGATTTCACATGCTTCTAGCCAGTAGGTGTCAGCGTTTAGTGAATGCATAGGAGGTTATGCAATTTAGTAAAACTAACACACAAACAAGTTGCACTAGTTTATAATTATGTGTTTTATGGAGATAAATGAGAGGGTGGATGCTTTTTTTTTTTCTGGGCCTCATTTACAGTTTCTGCTCACAAATAGATCAAGGAATGGGCTTTTTCCGTCCGTGTCATGTAAGGCGTCTCAGTGCAGCAGCTCGGCTTCAAATAACAGGAGTCAAATGAGCTCAAAGTGAAACTTCAACTCCATCCAAATCAGAAGCTCCGGCTTTACCCTTTCAACACACATCTTCTTTTATTACTGTAAGATGACAGTTTCACTTATCAACAGAAAGGCCCAATCTTTATTGATACCCAAAGAACCAGATAGTGTGAATAACTTAGAGAAAAAACATAATCATGGTCAGATTTTGGTTATGGATTTATTCTAGTGTTTTATCTCTTTTAATCAGGATATTTATAGATCTAAATTCACTGATTTTGTGCTTGTATTTTGCTTTTTGGCAAATTATATCAAAGCTGTCCTGCCTTCAAAGTTCACCAGCAAACACTATAAAACAGGGTTCTCAAACTCAATTTACCTTTGGGGCCACTGAAGGCAGAGTCTGGAGAGTATGGGGTTTGATTTGTGCCAAAAATAAGTTTTAAATCCACTGTCTGTGTCTTTGGTCAATTGTCTATGTCTACTGAACAAGTTTATTGAACATTTGTTCATGTCTATGTACTACTAAGCAATATCTTCTGCGTGTCCTGTGAAACGACAGGAGCTAACAACGCTATCAACTGTTACTAAGGTCGACCAATGACGATAGCAAATGCAAAGTTTGAAGCTGAAACCTCACTAAACAAAATACAAATGATCCGTCTTACGCCACCCTTACAGACGTCTGGTCAGAGCATGATGGGTAAAGATGACCCTGTTTAAGAGGTAGCTTGGCACGGCACACACATTATTCATCTCACATATCCTGGGATCTGTCATGTTTAATATAGTTTGATGTAGAACAACTGCAGGCTCAGTTTCCACGGCTCACATTGAGCTGTAACACAGGAAACCAAAAGTTATTGAGCTTTGAGAGGAAGAAGTTGAACCTTGAGAGAGGCAACGGTGAATAAACTTTTACAGTAAGGTTGTTTCATCCTGTCCATGAAGGGTGGCTTCAGGGATGTGCTGTATTTGGAAATTCCCTTAAGTGTAAATGTTGTACAACATAGAGAAAAAGACAAAAATTATGTACTTTGCTCTTTCGTTTCATCCAAGAAAATGTTTTTAAATCATGCACAAGTTTCTTAGTTTTCCTTTCTGCCCTTATCTAAACAGAAAATAAATACATATTTAAAAGTAACAAGAGACATTTTACTTTAAAAGAGAAGTACTTTACTGGCTACAATTTTTAAAGGATTATTAACTTTGTGGAGAATTCCAAAACTTTTTGTCACTTTGACATTAATGCCTACATGAAAAAAAGGAATTCCTGACAACTAATCAGCCAAATATTCATAAAGAGACTTTCTAATAGTTTGTTTATTGTTTTTCGATTCTCTCTTCTGATGATTTGCTGTTCTTTTATGTAATGTTGGATTCTTAACTTGCTAGTGATCCAAAAATGACTTGTAGTATAGATATAAAAGCAATTTTATTTTAAAAAATCATTTTTAAAAAAAATTAAAAATGTAAGTTTGCCTTAAAGGTTAAACAACTCTATTTTCCGCTGTATTTGTTCTTAATCATCCTTAAAAAAGAATATTCATTAATGAAACAGCTTAGTTATGACACCAAAAGAAGATGGACAAAAGGAGCAACAAAACCATCAAGTTGTTGTTTCTGCTTTAGCCTTACATCGGTTGTTTTAACCTATTTTTCTCCAAATTTAATAAACATTTTGGCAACAGCATATAAAAGAAGAACAATAAGGACCCAAGTATCTAAAATTCAATACTATGAAGATGTCTTGGTATAGATGTAAAGAGGACAGATGTGGCCCCCCACAAACATCCACACACCTCTGTTCTGTGCAAACGGCGTCATTTCCTGCAGACCTGATCGCACCGACGGCATGTTCTGCAACAATGCAGCAATTAGAGCGCAGAGGGAGACAGAGCTCAGGTAACATTATGCAAACACTCCAGAGACTTCAGGCCGACGCTTGAACAATTTCCTGAGTCAAACGGAGATTAGGGGCTGCCTTCAAAAATAACAGAGGTGGCTCTGACTGATTCAAGACTTTGTCGGGAAGGACTGAGTCACGTTTCGGTTACAAGATGATCAAATTTACAATACTGTGACAATCCAAACAACCTCATGTTCTACCGTGAGCTAAGAAGTACCACAGTGATACGAAAGGATGCATTTGCATATGGATATTTCACTGCTGCAGAGATTTAAAGGTGGAAGGGCAGGAAAACAGGACCAGGAGAAGTACCTCTGAGTCAGCAGGTGTGTGGTGATTCTATCATGGAAGAGTCTGTTTTAGGCTGTCAAGAGTGTTCAGTCCCTGACCCCCCACTGATTTGGGCACACAGACAGGCAGAAACAAAGTAGCTCAGATTTCAGTCGCGCAAGTGTCCTGAATGTCAAGTGAACGGCCGTGGGGGATGAGGCCGAACCCCTGGGGGGGGATAGACTGGCTCAATGTGATATATGGTGGGAGAAAATGAAGAGGAAATCCAAGTCTAACACCAGGCTGGTCTCAAACTTTACCAACGGGAAGACGAAACGTGCAAACAAAAGGAATGTCTACAATAAAACAGCTTTTGAACAAAAACATCAACTCTCTAACCGTTTGATCCCCTGATTATCTATGGAGTCTTGAAACCCGAGTTCCACTCACCCTTAGCTGGTCCATGCTGCTTCATCAACAAGCCGTGTGCAACAGAGATGTGAACTTACATCCAACAGATTTTGTGGAAATGTGCATTCTTAGGACCTTTCCTTCAGTTCCCAAATGAAACACACAAGAGAAGTGAGATTTTTGCGGTGGTTTCATCGCAGCAGAAGGTAGTATCAGCCTCCATCTACAGACCAAACAGTCCACCAAACGGCTGATAGTACGACACTAATGCACACATGTAAGAATCTCTGTTAGACAAACGGACTGACAGCTCTACGCTTGAGGTGTTGTCTGGATCTTTCAGCTTCATTCCTTTCAGGGATTGTAGCATGAACTGACCCAGAGACATGCTGGCTTTTTAATACTACTGCATGACAGGAAAAAGTTACCCTTTTAAAAAAACAAAAAAGCCCATCACATGTTTCACCACAATCCACTTCCTTCTTGGCTTGTAAATTAAGCAGTTTAGTAACACATTAGGGTCTCTGCAGTTCATCCGCATCATTTAAAGCATATCTATATTTTCTGTTTGCACAAAATTAGTACATTGACCTCACTGAAATTATCAAGGTCCGAATACTCTATTTGCAGAATTAGTTTTTAACACTTCTGTTGCTAATACAAACATGGACAGAAAGGTGATAACACCAAACTTTTTTTAGACGGTTTCTGTGGTGTTGCGCTCTAAACTTCTGGAGTTAACTTTATGCGGTTTAACTTGTGGGGAATCACAGGGTACAAAAGCACATCATCTCTCATGTTTATTTATTTGCCCTGCTTGTTGTTTGGGTGTAAACACTCCAACCGTAACACGGCAACGGTTCCGATTATTGCTCATTCAGTTAGATGATGTCAATTTTATGGGGTTTTTTTTTTTTTGGTTTTTGTTTTACTGACTTCTGACTAAAATTTGACACCCGGACCTGTTCGCACCACGTTGTGTCGCTGGTTGAGAAATGTTGAGAAACTCTGTTCTGCTTTGACTTAACTCGCCTGATCTGTCATTTTTTTTCCTTCCTGTTTACAGCCTGCAACAAGTGGATGAGAAGAATGTTTTAATTCTAGAACAGAGGTGACACTTGACGTTTCTTTCGCCCCATTGACTGTATATGAATACTGAACTGAGTAACTCCCCGTCCCTTCTGCTCCAAACAGGAAGTGCCTGAAGATTTCTACTAAGAAATAAACCGCTAATACTCAGTCACTACATTTTTCAGAATAACCGTTCTTGCTCTGCACATTCTTTAACGATATATTTTCTGTTGTGCAAGTTATGAATAGGACAATCGGATGACTCAATAAAAGTAGGCAGTCTCAAGTCAAATGTTCAAAACGTTTGATAGATTCTCCTGCTTTCAAGTGGTAGGGTTGTGGACTTCCAACAAGCTCTCTCCTGATTGGCAAGAGTGGTTGCCACGTCTTCTGGCTCCAACGTCACAAAAAAATGGTGACTGAATCGACTAATTTCATTGGACCCAGACAATGTTTGGGCGACAGGTGAACAGTGCCTGGGTTTGTTTGTAAGAGTTTTAAAAAGCCCTCCAGATCATTTCATTTTTTTGTTATTGATGGCCCGATTTTATCTTTCGCTTATTTCTAACTTGTATAATTCTGACAAAATATATTTTTATGGAGAGTAAAATATTGAAAGTTATTTAAGGGATTTATTCTGGAATGATGTTCATGCCTTTTTATTATTCATAATTATGTTAAAATGTTGCGGTTTTAAAGTTTTAAAAATTGGCATTCTGCTAGCTTTTTGAACTATTTTGGAGTTAATCTAATATTTCAGCTACATGCTAGCTGTTTTGGCTAATTTAGGCTTTTCTTTTTTAAATTTTTTTTAGGCTGTTTAGGAGTTAGGCTAATATTTACACACTAGATGTTTTGGCTAGTTAAGCTTTTTTCAGTTTTTTTCTGTATTTTGAAGCTAAGCTATTTTTTTTCCAGCTGCATGCTAGCTGTTTTGTCTAACCTTATTTTTTTATGTATCTATTTATTTTTTATTTTAGTTTTTTAGGTTAATTTGATTTCGTCATTTAGCTAATATTTTAGCTGGATATCAGCTTCAGCATCTTCAGCTATCAGCACCAGCATCTTCAGCGGCCAAATTCATTTTACAGCATTCACACTAACATTATTACAGGTAGTGCTATATATCTAGTTCATAATTATGTAAAAAAAAAAGTACAGTTTTAAAGTTTTAAAAATGTAGCTTTTTTGTCTTCAATAAATGTTTTTCCTGTTCGGCCCGCAACCTAAGGTGTGTTTTGGATTTTGGCCCCTTAACAACTGATAAACAGGACAGAGCAAATGTTGCCAATTTTACTTAAATGGACAAAAAAAAAACAATTTGATCTAACTGCTGAAAACTACAATCAAGACAGTTTGATTTGTTTTAGTACAAACAAACAACACAATAAGCCGCGAGCATGTTCGGTAGCTAATGCCATTTGTCGATGATTGCTCATTCGGTTTCTAAACTGCCACAAAAGAGCAGTCGAACTGTGTCTGGATTGGATTCGGATTGATAGGAGGGAAAAGCTGAGGAATCCCTGCAAACATGTTCCAGACAACGTTTACATGACAGCACGTACAGCACCTCAGGGCTGTGTTTGCTTTGCGCGATTATCAGAGCTGTTGCAACAGACAAGCCCAAATTCTTGAGGAGATCTGGTCAGATGCTGAATGCAGGAAGATCTAAACACAGCTGAAACCCATCGTTCAGGTGCAAGAGTTCGCTCCATGTTGGCCTGACGTAGACCAGCAACAAGTCACTGCCTCGAGCAATAAAACAACAGCGGTCTGTACGACAAATCGCAGACAGAAGGAATTCCACTCACCAGAACTGCTTATTATCAGGTTGTAAAAAAATTCCATTTTTGTCAAGTTGCTGCTTACATCCATGTGTGTGTACTGCACCAGACAGCAGACGACTGTTGCAGAGAAGATGTGGTCAGATTAATAAAGGCTAGGGAGATGTGTGAAGATCAAAGCTTTTCAGAACTCAGTCAGATGAAAAATGAAGTCATAGCAGAAGAATTCTGCAGTGAGGTCACCTTTCTTTTTCTCTGCTGCTGCTCACAAAGGGTTTGATCCACTAACATCAGGGGCGAACTTACCATTAAGTAAAGGTAGGCGACTGCCTAGAGCCCCAAGCTGAAAACTTTAAATATTTCTAAAATTATTTTTATGTTCATCGTTTTTTGACTCTGTCATAATAAGAGTGGGGAAAAAAATGCTGAGATGGCATAAGACCGCTCATGTGAAGGTGATTCATCCTCACCCATAAATCAGCAGAAATTGAATATTCCGTCAACAACAAGTTGGTTAACAGAGACTTTTTCAAGAGTTTGAAAAGAAAAAAGCAATAATCAAGCAGCTGTGAAAAACAAAACAGGAAAGGAATCAAATGAACTCAAAAAATATATATAAAAAAAAAAAAACAAGTTTGAGAAGAGACCGAAAAAGAGAGGAAAGGCAAAAGGAGGGGCAGAAAATGGTAATTTTGAGAATATCTTTTAATTTTTTGTATATGCCACTCCATAAGGTTTTGTTTAGCTCCATCATTCAAATGTTTGTCTTTTGCCTTCTTTAATGAAACTTCAATAAATTGAAAATTAACATGCTGTATATATTCCAATTGTGGCAGGTCTTAAATTGACACGGCAGGTCTAACAGGTGTTATTACTTTAGATGTCTGCCTATTTAGCTAATCAGTACATAACCCAATGTTCTCATCATTTCAATAAATCCTGAAATGTTCATCTGCTGTTGTTCAGGGTCCCTACACGTTTCTTATAGTTAAATTTAAGACTTTTTAAGATTTGCATATCAAAATTAAGATCAATTTCTCTGCCTAATTCCCAGCCCGAAATGAGGAAAAAAGCAAAATCCTTGAATTTAAAAACAATTACTTGTCAGTAACGAAGTAACGTAACAAATTACAGTTCAAATTTTTGTTATTTCAATTACAATTACTAGACTTAATAAATCCTTATATTACTCACATTTTAGTGCACTAAAACTAGAGGACTAATCAAACAAATTAGTGTAAACATTTGGCTCTGATATTTTCTCTTGGTGTAATAAAACAAAACAGATACTAATAATAAAAAAAAATTTAATTACTGATGAATGTGTGATAATGAAGAGTCAGAGATTGGTCAAAATAAGATAAAGAGACCAGAAATATCGACGTGGAAATATTCGTAGGGACATTCGGCAATTGGAGAAATACCAATTATTTTTCAATTTGTTTAAACAAAGGTAAAAATTTTAAGTTAATGGTCTAAAGTTTTGAAAAGTCATACCATAAAGTTTAAAATTTCGCTATTTTCAAGACCAAGATATCAATATGTAAGACTTATTTTTTTAAAGGCTTTATTTCCAAATTTTCAAATTCAAGGCTTTTAAGACTTTTTAAGACCCCATGGGAACCCTGTTGTTGTCTCGCTTTTGTGGCCAAATTTAATCACAAAATGACCCAATAGCCATCAACATTCTCTCCAGGCCAGCTGCTAGTTTTTTGTTGTTTTTTTTTTAAGTAAACAACAGGGCTAATATTATAAAATGTTATTAATGCAATCACAGTAGGGGGCCCCATACATTGTTTGCCCGAGGCCCCCAAACTGCTAAATCCGCCCCTGACTAACAAAATTTATCAAACATGATTCACAGTAAAAGGTTGTAAATATTGAGCCAAATTGATAATAGGATTAGAACAGTAGTGAGTTAACCCCAAAATAGTGTTTTAAAATGCATAATACCAAAGTGGATGTAATATTAACTAATGCTAAAACAATAGAGTCGGGGTGAATGACTGCACTTCCTGTAATGACAGTCCCTATAGTAGGAGCGTTTTTCTAACCTGCTAGTAACATGTTTAAAACATGCTAACACTAAGCTAGACCCGGTCCAACACGAACCTGCGCTCCGAACAAGCTGCTGGCACCTCTGTGGTACCGAGAAGGGGCGTGTGTGTCCGAACGGTGCTTGTTAGCTGCGGTTTCTTTTTTTTTTTTTTATTCACGCCGCAACGCTAATGACAAAAGCGCTAAAAGCAGAATTAATCCCCGCTGGGTTTCATTACAGATTAGCTCCCCCCGTTAAGGACGTTTTACGGCCGCATTTGACCGCAAAACACAAAAAAAATAGGGCCGCTGCGCACTTATACAGAGGCGTCTATTTATAGGCTTTAAAAAAAGGTGGTGTTTGTTAACGGTACAAGTGCGGCGGGACTCACCCAAAGCTCCGTCCCCCAGCTCATGGTTTCAGCCTGGCGAATTAATCCACAGCTGCCTGTGCACGAGCTGCTCTGAGCACACACGGCGGAGGAAGACGTGATTTTGTTCTCTTTCTGATGGGTGCTCGTCACCAGCCCTGTGTGGGAGGAAGAGGTGGGAAAACAAAACAAAAAAAACCCGCTCCTGCGCCTTTACGAGTTTCTTTATTATATGATATTTTCAGCGCCTCATCATGTCTGATAACAAGATGGCCAGGAGCTGCTGTGTAACCTTCAAACAGGAGAGTATGGCTAAATGCAGCGCGCGGGCACCCGCGTGCAATGACAGCTGCTGGTGCGCGTGACAGTGGCGCCTCCATGGGGGGGCGGGGACCCAGAAAAACTACTGGCTACCCCCAAAGTCCCCCCAGTTACAAAATACTGTAGTATTTTTTTCATTCTATATAAACATATTTTCAAACAAAGAATAAAATATGAACAATTAAATATTAAAATTGCTAATGATCAACTTTTTTTAAACTACTAGAGTACTTATTGACTAGATGAACAATCCAAAAGTTAATCAGAACCAAAGGTACACAATGTAATCTGAAAGAGCAAATTGCTACTACTAATATTATATAATGATAATTAAACAAAAAATGGATAGGACAAAAACAAAAAATAGTTGAGAATTAATATTTATATTAATGGCTTAAACCAAGTGTGTCAAAGTCAAGGCCCGGGGGCCAGAACCGGCCCCCTAGCTGATTATATCCGGCCCACCAGATCTTTTTGCATTTTTGTTATTAAACGGCCTGATGTTAGCATGCGCTGTGAACATATTTCAACCCATACTCATTTCCAAGTCATCTTAATTGGGGCATGGCTAAGGAGCCCTTCGCGTCAAAAATGTACATTTTGGGTCTTGTTGTTTTTTGTCATCTATTTAAATCAAGGCCGGTACCTGGATGTGAACCGCACAGGGATCCCTGGGGAGGCTGTATGGAGCGATTTACCCTGCCCTTTTATGGAGGGTAGAGTCTGAACACTTGTCCTCCTAACCCTAACCTTAACCCGGTACCAGTCTATATCGGCTGTGAATCAGTAATGGTTCCTGGACCTGACACTAGGGTTAGTGTACCAATAACAGCCACTTCCTGATGTTCTGTCCGCCTTAAAAAAAGTTACTTTTTTGTTTTAAATTTTTAGTTTTAGTGTGTTCAATAAATGTGTGTCCTATTCGACCCACGACCTACGGTATGTTTTGGATTTTGACCCCCTCTCTTTAGTTCGACACCCCTGCCTTAAACCATTCCAACCTTAAAAGTTTGGAGACAGTAGCTATAAGAATGAATTTAAAATGTTATAAGATTTGGAGATAATTTTGCCAAAACCAAAAACAATAAAATATTGTTATTAACGTCTAACTCCAATGAAAATCATGTTTTTGTTGTCTTTGTTATGTTCTTGTGGCATTTTCCCAATGATACAGGAACCTTGTTCATAGAAAAATACATTTAGTGGATTTCTGAGTATTTCTTTGTTCAAATTGAAAGAACAGAGCAAAAAAAATTCAGTTTGAAAAACGTTGTATTTGTGACATAGAAATACACAGGGCGGGGCAGAAGTTTTGTTTTAATTGTTTTCTGCCAAGGTGTTGAAACACCTGAAATATTTTATGTTACATTAAAAATTACATAGAAGCCTGTTTATTTTCAGAAATCTGGTAAATACGTTGGATTATTGTGGGTTGCTCTGCCATCTGCCCCAGCGTAAAAACTTTCTAAAGCACCACTGCTGGGGATGTAGAAAAAAAGGACATTGATAGAGGTCGGTGGAGGGGATCAGGGTCTCTTTAGGGCTATCCAATAAAGCCTCCATCAATGCTTAACCCAGTATCACTGACTGACAGGGCCTGTTTTGAAATGCAAGAGCTTGAATGGGGGAGGCACACAGAGGGGGGTGCCGGGAGGCTCAGAGAGGTCACCACCCGTGACAGATGTTTCATTGAATCCTCCCCTGGAGAGTTTTTCTTGATAAGACTTGAATTCATATCCTTTTTCGCAAAAACGTTCTGTTCTCTTGTTTAAAAGACTGGTTCATTGAAGAAAAATGTGTCTCCCATTCAGAGTTATTACTTTCATGACGTAATATTAGCACAGTGCTGCTATTTTCTTTCTTCAACAGAACTTAAAAAAGCTTCATTGTCTGCAAAAACTTGAATTAATCATTTTGACTAAAATATTCATACAATTTTCAGGGTTTATTACCACCCTCATAATGAATTTAGATCATTTTGTAACCTAAACCAAGATGTTGATGGTCACTTTAGTTATACAACACTTCCCTCTAGTGGCCAGCCTAAGTAAAACACCAGCAAGGGTCAGTTGGTAGTAAAGCTTGTTTTAACGTTTGATACTTAAAAAAGAAAACAATTAATGGTCAATTTTTTAAAATATCTTTAATTTTGTTTTAATGACAAAAAATAATAATGAAACCTTCCAATTACCAAATAAAAGTTTTTGAAGCCACGTCTGTGTGCATTGTTTTGGTGCTACACACTGTTGGCGTCTGAACTTTTTTGTTGAAAAAAAACAACAAAATGCTTGCAGTCAGTGACTGCTTCAGGTTATCATTAATATTTCAACTGGTCTTTTTTTCTCTCTGATACTATGCAAACAAATTGTCGAATAGGTATCCTGTAGTTGCATCCCAGAATCTACATTTTTTTTCATGGGGTTGTAATGAAATGTCTTTTAGGACTACAGACTGTTTGTCATCTGCTGGAAAATCTTCATTTCCTTTTATATATTTGTGCACAACCGCCTGGTAAGTCACTTCCAAAAAAAAAAAAGTTCTTTTGAATTTGTGGTGAAATGCTCGGTTATGTTCAAGAGCTAAGAGCTACTGTAGTTGTTAGTGAGGTATGAATCCCTTCCTGACTTTGCAGAAATGCTGCCCCTTCAACATTTGCAGGTGATACTTAAGTCCCCTTTGGATGCCCATGTAGGATTCCAACTCAAACTACCTTCTGATTGTTTCTAACACTCAGGCTGCGCACAAAGAAGCATACGTTTATCACTTGAACAACCCTAAAGAGCTTTTACGGGTCACCTGCATGTCCTGCAAAGATTTAATCGTCCATGTTTTCATCCATAATGATTGTTGTGACTACAGCATTATGAAATAATCTTGTCTTAATTTGATAGAACATTAGTTTTTCCTGTTTTTACTTTACACCTACATTTTCACTCCTTTATCACTTTCTTCCTTAACAACTAGCTACTTTTTAATCTGTTTTGCAAAATTACCACACATGCTAACAGTTTATTTTTTAAAGTTATACATTAAATTGGAAAACACATTATTGCTTTAGACTTCCTTTAAATAATTTTAATGTTTTGGAGTTTTTCGTCTATAATAGTTTTTCTGTGTTGCCTATAAAATCCTATTTACATTATATTATTAATTTTTACATTGTTTCACATAAAAATTTTCAAGGGAGGGATTTTCACAATGAGCATGTAGGATTTTATTGTGGCTTGGTCACATCATCTAATGTTCTTACTGCAGGTATTCAGCGTAGATGTGGTTCGTAATAGAGATTTGTTTGGATTTGCATAAACAAATCAGTAAGATGTGGTGAACAAATCAGTCACTGGGTTAATCCGTTTATTTAGTAAGGGAGAGGCAGCCATTTTGATGGAAAAATAAAGAACAAATCAGCAGGATCTATAAAAATACAGACTATTTATTGAATCATGATTTTTTTAAAATGTATTTTAAATGTTAATCTACACTTTAAATAGTTGGATTAATCTACTATTACTGTTTCAGGATGTGTCAATTTACATTTTCAATAGAAAAACAGAATGCTTACACACTAAAGGAAAGTATCCACAAAAGCCAAGAGCTGTAGAGCTGAATGGTCACATAAAGGGGGGTTAAACTCTAATTTATTTTATTCTACAGAACAGAACCCAGAGCTGCAGCAATAGATATATAGACGATTACAGAAAGAGTTCTCTTGAAGGGTTCCTGAAGTAGATCTGTTACGTCCCTCATCTGGTTTCCAAATACCTGCAAATGTGCAGGAGGAAGAGAAAAAGGGGCAGGTACCAAGAACAGACCCAGAAAGTCCATAACAGTAAATCACTATAAAATATTTGAATAATTAAGTGTATTTAGTTAGAGTATTTAGTTATTTAGTTTAGATCTGGATTGTAAAGTGAGTGAGTTGCTACATTTTCTAGGCGTAGAATCTATCACGAGAAGACCACAATAGTACAGGTTCAGTAAAAATAACACAAACGATGAGCGTCAACAGTCAAGAACAATTACCTACAAGATACCATAGACCCAATCTATAGAAAACTCACACTAATCTTCTACATAACACAAACTCTTTGACTTTCTACAAAACTAAATTAAGAAACTGACTCTTAACCAAATATTTGCTGTGACTTAATTTCAAATAAAAACACATTTAGATATACAGAAAATGTGAATTGTATAAAAAATTGATTTTTTTTTTTTTTTGTTCCTTAGGTAATGTTCCTTATTTTTATTTATTTATTTCAATTCGCTGTTTTTCATTTACCTAAGGCAGGTTTCAACAAAAGCCTTTCTAGCTCCTTCCTCCTCCCTGCACGCTTAACTGTTGTATATATAACGTAAATACTATAGTTTTAAACTCTGTTACCTCTTTTTGCTTTATGCCTTCATTTTATGTTATAAATAGATAAATAAACGAACATATAAACATGTAGAACACAGGAAAACTGATATGAAAAGAGTTTTTATTAAAAAGAAAAAGTTCGGGGACGAGGGGAGGTGGGAATGTAAGTTCAAGTTCAATGTAGTTTTTTTGTCTGCCGCTAGGGGGTGCAAACGGGCTTTTGGGATCCTGAGAGACACTTGTCTGTCTACACAGTTTCACACGATCTAATAAAGAACAAGGCAGGTGTTAATTGGTTAGAACTGGGTTTAGGTCTGTGTTCCTTTCCCCAACCCCCCAACAACAAAACATTTGTCATCAGAAAATGTATAAGACCAGACAAAAGAAAAAGAAATACTTGTGCAGAAAATGCAATTTGAACCTAAAGTATAATCAAGTAGGTGAAGAGATGAAATAACCTAAAATCAATTGTTTAATCATAAATTAGCTGAATAAATAAAATAGCAAAAAAAAAAGTGCAAAACTGTAAAAAGGCCCTTTAAAAAGATAAAAAGAAAACATCATAATCAATAAAGTTAAGATGAAAACTTGATTTTTTTTTTTTTACCAAATGAAGCTGTAGACGACATAAGGAACTAATAATAACAAAAATAATTTATTTAAAAGTTAAACCTGTGGCTCCAAAGTCACATGCGGGTCTTTAATCCCTCCATTGTGGCTATTTGGTTAAAGAAAAATCCTATATCTTTAATTTGAAAAATGTACATATTTTTTAGGCAAAGTTTATTAAGCAAAAAAGAAAAGTCAGAACATTCAAACGTTTTTCAATTCCTTCACAAACAGTTAAAGAACAGTATGTATCGCTCCACCAGTATCCTGACTACAGTACCCACAATCCTCCAACAATCCATCCAGCAGTTTGGCTTCATAATTGACCAAAACTTTTAAACAGATGTTAGAGTGTTTGAGTGTTTCCCACAGAAAATCAATCTGAATTCAGTACTCACAAACAGCATTCGTTCACCAGAATTTAAGGTGCACTTTCTGCACCTTAAAAAGAAAAAAAAAAATCAAGTACATTAATTATGAAAATATAACAAGGGCCACTTCATTAGCTCTGGTTTATTTATTTTTTTTAATTTAGATTTGTTCATTTCTGGTTGAGATGCAGCACAAACTGTGGTTCTGTGTGTGTTTATTTTTCATCACTATTGACATTTCACCACCTACTACTACACTCACTGCATTGAGATGATTTTTATGTGGTACAGGTAGTCTTTTATTTTGAAAGAAAGTCATGTAGACCTCTAAAGAATTAGAAACTAATTCATATTTCTAAAAAAAAAAAGGCTATTTTCTTTTATGGTTCATGCTTGAGGAAACAAGTGTGTTTGTATTTATCAAAATATTAACAATAACATAAAAACAAATCTTTTTCTAAAAAGTGAAATAAGATTTTGTGGCTCCTACTAATTTAAAATTAGTAAAAAAAAAAATTTATAATTTTTTTTTTTTTTAATTTTTTTATTTTGTGGCGCCTATTGGGACGTTGTCAGTAAGAGATCCTGCAGAACGGCTCTTTAACTGTTGAAAGTTGCAGACCCCTGTTCTAGTTAATTTGTAATTTTGTAAGCTAAACTCTTTGGCCTCGGACACTAATGTGCTTTTGACTCTTTCTGCATCTGGGTTTCCTCCTGCCTGCCTAATCATGAAAAAAAAACAACATACATGTTCAATAAATTCAAGATACATAAACAAACACTGTACAGAGAGGAAACTACAACAAAACCTGTCCTAGGTGTACCCCAGCAGCACGGACAGGCTCCAGCAACCCTGTGACCCTGAAGTGAGTAATAAAAATGGGTGAATAATAGTGTCTTGGGTTCTTTTAATATTCAAAGCCAAGTACAATTTTGAAAGTTAAACCATTATGACAAGCAGGAATCTGCTGAAGGAGATGAATATTTCAATACCGGAATGGTTAAAAAAGACTTAATGTGCTAAAAAGCATGTGCAGAAAAGAGAAAAAGATCTCAACAGTGAAAACTTTAGTTGGGACTTTGGACTTGCAGTCATATTCTCCTGGTTCTTGTTATTTTCTGTTTTCAGGTTCCGGTTTTTTCATACGTCAGTTAGACCCGTTTCTCATTGGGAATCATCCACAGCTATCTTTATTGATCTTGGTGCATTTAAATGTCTTGTTCTCAGGTCATCTACTTGTTACACTTGTCCATGTATCTCTTTTTGTTCTATAATATCCAATTTTTCTTATTTTCAGGTTTAGTTGTTAAAAACTTCAAGTACCTGACCTTTCAGTCTTACCTTACTGGTGCAGTGACTGGTACATTTGCTCATTTTAATCTGATACCTCTTTATCCGTGTAATTCACTTTATCTACTTAAGATTGATTTGTTCTTTACTGCTGATGTTGTTTCTTTGTCTGCAGCTGGCGTGATAACAGACAGAAATTAAGCTGCAGGCTGTGACGCTGTTGAGCAGAAACTTCCTGAAACCACCAGTGCCCACACATATTTTCTGAAAGATTAAGAACATAGTTACTCCTTAAGAACATTGTGTTAATCGTGATCTGGTCTGTTGCTAGTATTCTCCTCCCTTCAGAGCTGCAGAACCTAAGGTAAACTATATAGACTAAACAAAACCTAAGGCCCGGCAGAGAGAACGCAGAACGTGGCAGAGAACAATTTGAACGATCTTTATCGAGTCAAATCAGGATTAGCTTGAAGTGAATGAAAAGAAAAAGACTGAAAACTTCATAGATAGACATTGTAACTGGAAAAAGTTTGAAATTTTAAAAACAAGACACCGTAAATTTGAAAAAAGGAGAATAAAAATAAATGTTTTGAAAATTAAAAAAAACCCAGAAAATTCAAAAAAAGAAAATTTGAAATAAATCTTGAAAATTTGAAAAAAAAATGAAAATTTGAAAAAAATTGTAAAAAATTTTAAAACAAGACATAGTAAATTTGACCAAAAAAAGAAACTTAAAAAAATGTTTGAAAATTAAAAAAAAAAACCCAGAAGACTTGAATTAAATCTAGAAAATTTGAAAAGAAATGAGTTTGAAAAAAATTTTGAAAATTTGAAAATAAAATACTGAAAACTGAAATGCGATCTTTATCGAGTCAAATCAGGATTAGCTTAAAGTTAATGAAAAAAAAGACTGAAAACTTCATAGATAGACATTTTAACTGGAAGAAATTTGAAAATTTTAAAACAAGACATTGTAAATTTGAAAAAAAAAAAGTATAAAAATAATTGTTTTGAAAATTTGAAAAAAATGAAAGTTTGAAAAAATTGTGAAAATTTTAAAACAAGACATAATAAATTTGACCAAAAAAAGAAACTTAAAAAAATGTTTGAAATTTTGAAAAAAAAACCCAGAAAACTTGAATTAAATCAAGAAATTTTGAAAAGAAATTAGTCTGAATTTTTTATTTTTTAATTTAAAAAAAATACTGAAAACTAAAATAGTGCTTGAAATTTTGAAAAAAAATACTGAAATTTTGAATATATTTTTAAAGATTACCAACTGAAAACTAATTTATCAATTAGTAACAGCTGCTGTGTTGAATTTTAAACTTTTTTCCCCTTGAATCTTCACTTTCAGTTCTCAGTTTACAGTTAAATTTCTGATTTTTGAAATTTCGCTGCTGAGCTGAGTCTAATTTTACATGGGGGCGGGGCTTGAGCTCATTGGCATCCGTTTACCAGAAGGTGACAGAGTGGACTCGTCACTACACATTTACTACACTTTTCTTTGATACATACACATATTTTTACATTTTTTGCTCATCTTTTACTCTCACTTTTTAAACATTCATAGATAAATAAATCTAGCGTTAGGATGAAAACAAGGATCAGTATTTTTTTTTCCAATTTCTAAGATTTATCTCAAGTTTCCTTTTTTTTCAAAATTTAAAAACAATTTTCTTCTAATTTTCTTTATTTTTAGTTTACAATTTTTTCTTTTTAAATTTCAATTTTTTTCAGTTACAATGTCTATTTTTCAAGTGTTTTTTGTTCACTTTAAGCTGACTCTGATTTGACCCCATAGATTTCTTCTCCCTGCAAGTAAAATCTGATTCTGACCTCTCTTGTCTTTCTTAGAGTTGCAGAGAAATGTTTCATGCTGTTTAAAACTAACACATACCAGTTCCTTAAAGATTTAAAAATAAAATAACTAATTTATAGGAAAAATGTACAAAATAAAAGATGCTGAAATATTGCCAAAAGTAATGACGCATAACTTGAGGTTTCAGAGCCCCTTTTCTTTGTCTTGGAAGAGTTTGGAAAATAAAAAATTAAAAAAACTTAAATATGACAGGTTTATAGTTTTGGTTAAATTATTTAATTTGTTTATTTATTTTTGTAATTTATGTTCCACTTTTTAACATCCCAGATAACAGGACAAAATGATGGTAAAAATGATCAAAACCAACTAAAGTTGAAGTGATTTATTATTGAAATAAGATTAACAAAGTGCTGTCATGTCAACAGTGTTGTCATGTTATATATTACAGTCAAAGGAGAAAAGGGTGCAACAAAGTCTTAATGACAGAAAATGTAATGTTTTATTTGGCTTTTTTTACATTTTAATTGAAGTAAATACTGTATGTTGCAGCAGGATGAACTTAATCGGCACAGTGTGCATTTTATTTTGAAAGGAACTTGGATTAATTGCTGTCAAAATTAAAAGAAGAATTTACAATGGTGAAATGTAGAAAAAAATGCTGTAAACATTGAAAAGGTACATTTTTATAAAAGAATGGTTCTCAAAAACAACTATTTTTTTTCCCTGAACAATAAAGTGAGACTTTAATCTGAAACAAACTGGTTCAAATGGCTCTTGTACATTTAAAGGTTGTAATCATCTGTTCTAGGAACATTTTCTACAAGTTCAATGAGAGTTTATGGAAACATCTATCAATTTTCTCAGAAACAGAAATTCAACCATTATTTTAGATAAGAATGTCTGACTCACACTTATCTATAAAGTGTCAAAGATGTCCTGGTGACTTAAAGTCAGGACTGTGAAGCTACAGATTCATGTGATATGTGATGTGGGCTCTTGAACAGACATTAAGCCCATGATCTTCACACTGGTCAAGCAGGGAGGGGCTTCTTCTTTTTCTTTTTCAATTGTTTAGAAGCACATGTCTGCCACCTACAGTTGGTGTGAAATGTCAAACATTGCTCCAGGTTTTTTCTTTCACAGCTCTGTTGTAGAATTCTGGTCGGGCGCAATCTGCAATAGTTAGTTAGTTTTTTTTTTTTTTTTTAAATGATCGATAACTTTTGTTGCCTTTTTTGTTTTGTTGCACAAACCCAAATGTGTTCATCTTTTCAGCCCCTCACTCAATGCTATTCATGGTTACTTTTTGTTTTTTGCATTTCTCTTAAAATATGCTTCAATTCTTGAAGATAAAAAAAAACAAAAATCCCAAAGAAACTGAATAAGGAGAGGCAGGTCATAAAATCTGCAGCACAAAGACGTGCATGAGCAGACCTGCACAAGCCGTCCTCCTATAAACACACGCCCACATGTCAAACAACAGCATTAACACAACATTATCAAGGTTTTTATAACTCAGTGTCAAATTTATTTTTGTGCACACTGCAAAGCCTATTTAGGACACAAATTATACACAACATAACATTAACAATTCAATTGGAACATGCAAAAATAAAATCAAGAAAGCTAGAATTCATTTTACAGTCAGATTTGTGAGAAAGAGTTTAAAAATATACAAATATATTTCTTGATCCATACAGATCTGTATGAATTGACAATAACCTAAAAAAAAATTAAGGTGAGTCGGCACTGGTAAATTCACATTTGATTTGACTGCAAACTGTGCAAAATAATCAAGCATGACCATTTTTTTTTTTTTTTTTTTACAGTAACATCGATTTTCAACTGGATTTTCCTTAAATCTGATGCCCTCAAGTAAATGGAATCCTAGTTTTTCTTTTTTTAAAAGTCACCTGATGATTAGGATCAATGCAGGCTTTACATCAGGTTTAATGACCAGCAGATCCTAATCTTTCAAATCATGTTAAGCCCAGCTCCTAGACATGCATGAGACTTCATTGTCACTGCTGCTGGACAGTGTCAGATTATAGTTAAGGGCTGGATTATAGTAGCTAATCCAATTAAACATCATGTGCTTTAATCTGCTGTCAACTGTGGTGGGAGAATCTCACTGAGAAGTTGCAGGAACAGAAATTATTGAGTTAAGATTGGGATTAAAAAAAAAAAAAAGCAAGATATGATTTTTAAATGGTTGGTGACATTTGACACAGAGGCAGTAAACCAACCGGAAATAGAAAAAAAAAATACGAGATGACGATTTGACTCCACCTCATGATGCTATTTAGCAACAGATGAGCATCTGTATGTTCATTTCTTGCTGCCCAGCGTCCGGTCCAGGATCGGTGTGTATCGGGCAGACTGAAGGAATTCTCCCCCAGCTGTGTGATGTCCGTCGGTGTCTCCGTGGCTTCGTAGCTGGCTGGTCCCCCCCGCTCCATCCACCGTGCTGGGGTTGTTTTTCTTTTTTTCTTCCTTTTTTTTTTTTTTTTTTTTTTTTTTTTTTTTGTGGAGTTTGTCGCCGTTATGGATGCGCTGTGGATGGTCTCGCCGCTGCTGCTGGTCCCGCTCCTGCTGTGGACGAGCACCACCTTCGCTTTTTATTTCAAAAAGTTCTTCTACGTGGCCTGGATGATGTTCTTGGCCCTGCTGGCGATCCCCATGAGCGTGGCGAAAAGCGGAGGCAGGGACATTGAAAACATGAGGTGAGTTCCAGACGCCTGACAGCTAGCCGCAGCTAGCTCGTTAGCTAACTTAGCAGTTGTTGATTTTAAAGATTCATATTAAGCTCAGCGACTGGACTCTTTTGGACAAAAAATTAACTTAAAACCAACATATTACATTTCTCCACGTTAAAGGAACGTTCATTTAACTAGCATATTTAGTTTAATTTCAAAGTTTTGAACCATAAATGATATTAAATACATTTCTTCAACACTATGCTACATTAGCTCTCTTGACTCATTGACATTAGGAAGGTGTTAGCCAAAAATGCTAGCTCGTATTTGTATATTCTCAAGTCTGAGTTAAAAAAATAATACATATATTGGCAATTTGATGAAGAATAATAGCTAAATTTACAGAGTATGTCACAAGTGTTTAGCCTAAAGCTATAGAAACTCTTGTCAAAGCAGCTAATCACTCAACTCGGTGCATGAATTGGGTAATTTTTCTCTAAGATTTTCATAAATGTATTATTATTATTGTTCCCCCACAGTAAATCAGTTTTTTTTAATCGCTTTCCATTAAGCTTTTGACCCAATTTCGTTTATTTTTATGCATAAAGATTCAAGTCAAAACAAATTGAAAAAAACCAACCTTTATTGTCCACTTTGGATTTACAAAAAATATAAAAATAACCAGCACTACACAAATCATTTTCAAATACATTTATTTTCCATTACCGTATAAACATTTACCTAAATTTGTCTCATAAAAAAATTAAACTATATATTCATTGGACATATTGGCAGAAAATTTCCCATCATACAACATTTAGTTTTTACTCTCCTCAATACTTTTGCATTTAAAGCTGATAATTTCCACACATCTGCTTACTTCCATGAGCTGCTACTTTGCAGAGGATGAGAGTAAATCTGTCTTTCTGGTGTGAAAGTGTTATTTTACGGCTGACAAAGCCAGATGAGGGGTGTCGGTGTCCACTTTGCAGCACAGGGGGGTCCCTATTGTGCTCCTTCAATCTTGACAGTGAGGATAGATTGCTGCATACAAGTGACTGCATTTCCGTAATTACCTCAAAGAGAGACGGATGCCAGATGGCAGGTTTCCTCCTGATTAAACTCCAGGTACTTGAATAGTTATGAGGCCCATCCAATTGGTTTGAACTGCTGACAGCAGCTCTCAGTGGCTTCAGCAAACCCTCTAGTCGTTTGTAGTGCGGTTGCTTCAGCAGTAAGGTTATCTGGACCTGTTGATGGTGACGGAGCGCCAAAGTTGGGGTCAGACCTCTGCAAAGGGTAACGTTTCACTGATAAACGGGAAGCGCACTCGCCGGGGTGAGCAGGAAAAGCTCAGGGATTCATGAGGACAGAGAAGTCTGTCACAGGCATCTGCTGTCACACAAAGCCTGGATTCTGAGCTGGACTGCTGACTTTGCTGCTGACTTAGAAAGCAGCTTGTTTTCAGTTGCTCAAAAAGCATCCATAAAATACAGTTTACAAACAAGCCACTATAGCTGAGTGCAGCTTCTATTTGCTTTTTAGAAACGAGGAGCTAAATTATAGAAAGTAGGAAAAATGGACGATGGCTTCCAGACCTTTGTGTGGGTCCAGCATCTATTTATAAGCTGGCTCTCGTAATAGTTAAATGTCGGGTTTAGTGTTCTTGCTCAGAATTGCTTCGGCTCAGGTTTCTTATTGTGCAATGGTCTCTAACGTCAGTGGGGGACCAGCTCTGTCCTTCCACTTGTGCGTTCACTCACTCCTTGCAGGTCTGGATTTGGCCTCCTAAGATTGGAGAAACTTGCAGTTCTTTTTACTGGAAATCTTTTTAAATCACGACAAGCCAAGGAATGTTTTAGGGGTGCAGTGACTTGTGATTTTCCGTGACATGCTTAACTAGTTGTATGTTTTAGAGGTTTAAAAATACTTTTTTTTCCTATATTTTCTTTTAGATTTCCTGTTTGCCTAAGAGCTAGAAATTGCAACTTACTCCTGTTTTATTACATTTTTTCTGGTTTGTAAAACGGTCATTTACACAGTTAACTATAGACATGTGATTATGTCCCAACACTAGAAACTCTCCCTAACTCGACCTTTATCTTGTGAATGAGCTGAGCAGTAGTAAGCTGCTTGTTGCTTTAATAGTTTTAGGTATAGCAGGTCAAGTTCTGCTCTTATCTGATTGGCCAGGCTTAATAAAATCTTTCCTTACAAGTAAACATGTGGTTGTGATCTGCAAAACCGAAGGGAGCGGATCACAAATGGATCGTGAGGGAGACTAAAGTAAAAGTTCTGTTGATCGGCGTGGAAAGAAAGCAGAAAGCACACGTGTTACTTAAATGCAGATAAACTAGCACTTGGAATTGGATTCTGAGGCTTATCGTTGCTGCGATGTTGAAAGTTATCTTAAGATTGCGTTGAAGTTTAAAGGTTAAGGGCGATTTCCGGCTGTGTCTCAATCAGATTTTACTTGGTGGGGAATGAAGTATTCTTTCAGAGAGAGCTATCAACACTAAGATAAAGATTAACCGAGTTGTTTAAAAAAAATTGTTTGTACACTATTGTTGTGTTTGTACACTATCTGAGCTAATACATTTACTTAGAGTGAGAAAAAACTGAGAAGTCTGGGTTAAAATGGTAATAAAGATAAAAATGGAAGCAATAATATCAGGAATTTTAGGTGGTAGAATCTGTTTTTGAGCACATTTTAAAGTTTTCTTTATCATCCAAACACCTTGCCTAGTTCCTGTTTTTTGGGTTTTTTTTTTTGAAGAGCATAAAAAGCTTCAGACTTTTGTTTGTCCCTGAAAAATATATGTCTTGCAAGCATGGAGGAGAGGTCTGCAGAGCCCTGCCTGTGATGAAGGACATTCGTATTTTATAGAGCCATACAAACAACTTTAATCAGAAACTTAGGATAGGAACATAAGCGCCATATCTAATATGGACAAGATGTTCTAATGAAGTCAAAAATGTTTATACACTGTGATCAAGGCGTCCTGACAATAAGAAAGCAAAGTCTGTGGCCTCACGGCTGTGCACAAAGGTTGGACACATTCAATTGTAAAGATGAAATGTATACGTAAACGTATAATTTCCGTCACAATGGTCCTGGAGATGTGACGTAAACCATAAAAGACTCACTTATAGACTGTATAATCAATGGACTTAGATACCCCTCCCTTCCCGTGTTGAATATTGGACGTATCCGTTTCTTGCAAGAAGGCCAAAGTCCTATAAACTTCCATTGAGAAATATATAGTTATTACTTAGTCATTGTATTAGTGAGAATAACCATTCTTGCTCCGATGCATTTTTCTTAACTTGTTCTTTCTTATTAGGGCTGCCACGATTAGCCGACTAATCGACTATTAAAATAATCGACAACTAGTTTAATAGTCGATTAGTCGTTACTTTATATTGTATGAAGTCAGATTGTAGTAAAGTTGAAAGTTATAATAGCCTTCTGCTAGCTTTTTGGAATATTTTGGCATTTATTAAGGTTTTTTAGGCTATTTTGGAGTTTAGCTAATATTTCAGCAGCATGCTAGCTATTTCGGCTAACTTTAGCTTTTTTACGTTTTTTAGGCAACTTTTGAGTTTAACTTATAATTAAGCTATATGCTAGCTGTTTTGGCTAATATAGTATTTTTCCATTTTTTTAAGGCTAATTTGGAGTTTAGCTAATATTTCAGCAGCATGCTAGCTATTTTGGTTAACTTAAGCTTTTTTAAGTTTTTTTAGGCAATTTTTGAGTTTAGCTTATATTTCAGCTATATGCTAGCTGTTTTGGCTAATAAAGGATTTTTCCGTTTTTTTAAGGCTAATGTGGAATTTAGCTAATATTTCAGCAGCATGCTAGCTATTTAGGCTAACTTTGGCTCTTTTTATTTTTTGGCTAATTTGGCTTTTAACTAATATTTTAGCTGGTTATCAACTTCAGCATCTTTACATCCACTTTGGCCATGAACAGATTAGTCGACTAATCGGAAAAAATAATCAGTGATTAGTCGACTATTAAAATAATCGTTTGTGGCAGCCCTATTTCTTATCCTTTTCTTAAAGATATTTTTTCTTTGGTCAGTTTGTTAACTTGTAATTATCAAATTTCTCAGTAAAAGCACGTGGTGCCAGCAGGCCCCGCCTCAAATGTTTGACTGATTTTCCTTAGTGTGAGGGGTGTGGACTTGGAACAAGCTCACACATGATTGGCGACAGTCGTTCCTATAAAATCCTGACTCAGACCAACTCTGGCTTATTCCTATGGGCAGGTTGCAATGCGGCATTTCTTATGGTGATATCGACACTTGCTTTGTCCAGTTCATAATTATACAGTCTATGTACCACTACGATTTATTAAAAAAAAAAAAAAAAAAATTCAGCGGTGTTTACTGGTAGAGGACAAAAAAAAGGAAATAATGCCCCAAGTTCTATTTTCTTTATTTAAATGTTTGTGAATCAGGAGCTGCTGTTTGAAAAATCATATTTATTTACGTTGAAAATATACTTGGTGGATAAGAAGATCCATGTACGTCTTTGTTTTCCTCATCTGAGCTCTAACCTGGATCCAAACTGTATGGCTGCAGAGCTCCCATAGGGTGAGGGGCTTTAAGCGAACAGCAGTGAGTGTAAACTGAGTTCTTACATATGGGTGATGGGAAAGGGGGGTGGGGGGTGTTCCACTTCAACAGTCCCACCAGAAATTTAGAGGTAAATTTCTGATGAAACTATGTCTTAAAAACTACAAGTTTGTTGATTTTTTTTTTTTTTTTTTTTTAATTAAATTAAAAATGGCAGAATCATAATCACTTGGAAAATTGATGAAAAGATGATTATGGTGGATCTTAAAGAGGAAATACATTGACGTTAGCTTGACTGCTTTATTTTTCACTGAAAACTTCTTTTTTTCACGTTTTTCCAATAGCTCAAAAGATAATTGAAGTGGGTTTTTAAAATGAAATTTGAAAAGGGTTCCAGGAATTCATTTACTTCATATAAATGGTTTGCAGACACATAAGGGAGAAAAAGGCAGATGGTCGATTCCTAAAAGTTATTAGAGCGTTACATTTTCCACTGGCGTTGCTTTAATTATTGCTAAAAACAAAACCCCACACAGATAAAGATGTAGAGCAAGAACGTCAGATTTATGTGGTTGTTGGAAACAATTGGATCAATTTTAATTGCAAATACAGCTATAATACTGCTTGTTATTTTCTTTTCTTTCTTTTTTTTTTGGCAGTGAGGTTTGTGCAGTTATAGCAGCTTTCCAAAACAATGTTTTAGTTATCTTTCATGTTTAAGAGTTAACATTTCAGTGTTTTATCTGCTGTTCTCAAAAATGTCCTCATTTTCTTTATCAGCCTTTTGTTTCTTGCATTTATCTGTCTTTGTTTGATGTTGTAATCCAAAAACATCCTTGGAATCACTGTTTGGGGAAAAAAGAACAACCCTAAATATTTTTTTGTAGGGTTTTCGTTGTGATAGAGGACCACCTGCTCATCTGTTCTTCTGTTTTTCTTCCATCTCAGGATCATCCGCTTCATGGTTCGCCACGTCAAATACTTGTTAGGACTCCGAATGGAAGTGAGCGGTCAGGAACATCTGCAGTTACAGGGACCCTACGTCATCATCTCGAACCACCAAAGCTCCCTGGATGTTTTGGGTGAGTGAAGGATTTCCCTGAAAAATGCTAAAATTTCTCTTACATCATGTCTTATACTATTAAAAAGACCTTTTTGGAGTCAAAATTCAGTCAATTTTGGCTGAAAAGACAAAACTTTTCCTGGTCTTTTATCATTCAGTTTATGAATAAACCATTCATAAATCTGCACATAAAATTTATCAAGATGCTTGATGTGTAAGTAAATTAAAAACAGTAAAGATATTGGCTCCTCTTATGTGATTTGCAACTATAAAACTCTACTTGAAGTCTTTTTTTCTATTTTGAAATGGAATCTTAAGAAAAAAAGTACAATTTTCTGTTAAAAAAAAAAAGTATTTTGTTAAGTATATTGCATTTTACGTCCCCTTTATTGTCAATTTGTGCAGTTTCAGTTTTTTTTTTTTTTTTAAGTTGCTACTTTTGGAAATTACTTTTTTATTTTAGACATTTGCATGTCTATATGCAATTATTTTTACTTATTTCTCCACCTTTTTAACTGCTGGATGCTTCCAAATATCCATGTTCTGGGACAGTTATATGACAAATTTTTAATTTAAGCTTTTATAATTAATGGTTTATTTGTTATTTACTTGACCGATTAGTTTCTATTTTAGATTATTTAATCTGTTTGAAAAAGGGGGATTAGTAAAAATGCCCTGTCCTTTTGGAATTGTTTTCTTTGGGATTTTTTCTTTCATAATCTTCATCAGTTTAAGAGTCATCATCATCACTGATGCACAGTGTTGTCTGTTCAGCCCACTTTAGCAACTGGATATCGTTCTGTTATCTTTTGTTTTTGGAACAGAGCTCTTCTTAAATGGCACGATTTAACATTAAGGGTGATCTCATAACAAGAGGAATTGAGTCATGAAATTGTGGTTTCAAGTGTGAAAACCAAGAGAGGAACTAGCTGGATGATGGTCAGAGATCGGTTCAGGAGGCGCTCTGCTGCGGAGCTTGACTGACCACAGCCTGCATGGACTCTCCTACACAACCAAAATGTTGTCCTGGATCGGAGACTTCTCCGATTTTATGCAACTTCAGTCCGATCAGCATCATCTCCCCATCTAGCTGTGGGAGTTCTCCAAGAAGTGCTGGCTGTCAGGCAACTTTAACCTGTTAACACTGGAGAAGTCCACCTAAATAACAAACACTCTTTAAAGTTCCACTCCACATATCTATTGTTTTCTATTGTAAGATTGTTCCTAGTGGCCTTTTATTTATGATTATGCAGTTTTTAGCCAAAATCCAATAACCTGGGTTGTTTTTAAGACATATTTTCATCAGAAATTTGAATGTGAGTTGTGTTGGAAGTTAGCCTCTCTTATTTCCCATCAGCCTTTTGTTTGCACCATCGATCACACCGATCACCATGGTTTTCAACCTTTTTCAAGCCAAGGTACACTTTTTCTGTAAAAAAAAAAAAAAAAAAATTCCACAGCACTCAATCAAAAATGTACAAAAGGAGAAACTCTATAGTCAGTATTGATGTACAGTCACTCTGCGATTTTACGTGCATTTTTTGGGAATAATCGAGACAGAAAAGGCTGGAAGTTGGTCTGTTTTCCTAAATGTTGTAATAAAAGTTGTGACTGTTTTCAATAATAATTTTCAATTCAATTTTATGTAAACTCACAACTGAGAAACTTGTGAGCTGAATCAGAACAAGGAAGCGAGGACGTTAACCACTTTTGATTGGTCAGATGGATGATTTGTGATTAGGCCTCCGAGAATGATTGGTAGAGACAGTTGAAGGGGCGGGACTTTTCTAAAAGCAGCTAAATTGGCTGATCTTATCTTAATCTTATCAAAGAATCAAATACACAAAAAGAAAAACATTTTTTTATAATCTTTTATATTCCAAACGATTCAGTGTCAAATCAAGACTCGTTTAGTTGAACACAGAACTTTTATCATAGCGATGGAAAATGTTTTTAGATAGTGCACTCACGACACCTGACTATATATTAGTTTGTTTTTTTTTTTTTTTTTTTTGCCATGGCACACTGGTTGAGAAACACTGCCATAAGCTAGCATTAGCATAGCAAAAAAACAAATAAATAATAAAACGTTGAGCAATATCAGAGCCATGCAGCCATAAAGTTTTGAGTCAGATGTCAGCTTAGAAGAAGAAAATGAAGACTTGATCTATTTATTTGCAAGTGGATGAATCAAAAATGGAGCAGAGTTGGGATAATTTTACCCACCCATCATCACAAATTTAAACTTTTATCACAAATTCAGTTTTTTTTCTGCTCTTAATCATCGTAATTCAAATGAAGAATTACTCAAAAATTCAGTTTTATTATTAAATTATTTATACATTTCCTTCAAAATGAGGAAAATGCATAAACATCATTTTCATTGGAGCGGGTCTTTAAAATATTTTTGAGGGTGCGTGCTAAAGATTTTTTCTGGACACGATTGGTAACACAAATTCATGATTTTTGAGCATGGTTTGACAGGACGGCTCGAAGTGCAGAGCAGCATTTCCAGAGCCGTTCCTCCGATCGGAGCAACGTCTCTCCGGAGTCCTTCAGCTTGTGTGGAGCAGTCATCCTGTCCTGCTCGCGCTTTAGTGACACTTGCATTAAAGCTCCTTCTCCGAAGCCCCACACCATCTTTTTCATGACATAAAAGCAGCAATAACCCACAATCAGAATAAATTGTTTGCATGCACCACAATTTTATCAACAATCAGCATAAGCTACGTATCTTGATCCAGATGAGTCTAATCAGGTCAGAGTATTCTGAATAGTGTGTTTACATGACACATTTTATTCGCATTACAAGTGAACATGCATTCTAAACATGTCTTTGAATGCACATATATATATTTATTTATTCCATATGGTTTTAAATTTAAGAGGAAAGTCAGCTTTAGCAGAGGTGTGTGTTTTCTTTTCTTGATCTTAGCCTGGTTTGAGTGCATGCTTGTTGAGTGATGGGGGCAGGCTCAAGGCCAATATGGTGACAGCGAGGGGGTGGGGGGGTTAGGCATCTAATTAGATCTGAGGAAACTTAGCACAAATCCGTTCTGGGTTTGAGTTACCACGGTTACTGCCACATCCAGCCGTTAATAAGCTGCTCCTCCTGGAGCCGCCGTGATGAGACTCCTCCAGATGGAGTTCAAACCCTGTTAATGTCGAGTCCTGTTTCACACCTGCCCTGCTGTTTCTTATCATTTATTGAACTGATTTTCAGCTCTTCTTTGATGTCGTCTGCTTGGCATCTCCCCAACAAGCGCCGAGGAAAGATGAAGGCAACTCCCATCAATAAAGTCAGATAGATTATCTGATGGAATTCATGTTTATATGCAACTATGGAGGGATGACGTGGAACTCCTAACGTTTGGAGGCCATGTTTATTAACTGGCAACTGCTCCTCTTAATTCCATGGAGATGATTCAGTCTAAATCTGTGGTCTTTCTCGCTGCCAAGATGTGCATTAAGTTACAGAATTCCTTTTTTTGTTTTCATAAAGCTGCAGTTTTACATCTGCTCTGTTCAGCGTTGATAATCCGCTTCACACAAAGGCCGTTTCTTACTTGTTTTCTTAAATACGCGGTCGTGTTTTAAAAATGTTGTCAGTGTCAAAGTGGGAAATCTGCCACTCCGTTCCCAGGCGTGGATTTGTTGTCGAGAGTTGACCCTGCAATTGTCCGTCGGTGGCCAAAGAATTTCCTGTTTCTTTTGTGCAACATCTGTTCATTGATGCAGACATTCGTGTGGGGCAGTGATCGAAGCACATTTACTCAATTCTCACAATCCAGAAAGTTCCTTTTTGGAGACGGAAGTTTTTTTCTTCTTTTTTTTTTCTGCAGACCACTTGTTTTTTTCTGTCTGTTCTTTTCTGTAAGTCAAGTAGTTTTGGTTAAAAAGATCATTTTTGACTGGACTGAAGATGCCTTATTACATCCAGTGTGATACATGTGGTCTTCAGTGTAGCTAAAAATTACTAAATTACTGGTGTTTTTTTTTTTTTTTTTTTTTTGGTTAATAAAGTTTTTTCAAACTTTTTGCATATTCACTCTAAACAGTGTTTTTTTTTTTTGTGTTTTAACATGTCCTTGTGCTATTTTTCTTATTATCCAGGATAAATAAAAACAAAATTGAGCTTAATTTTGCATTTTTTTTTTAGTAGTTTTTTATTCAAATTGTTGTGAATCAGGCGCAGGTGAAAAAAAAATCTATTTGAAAATGAGCGTACTTGTGTCAAAGAAAATACACTGAGCTCTTAGCAACAAGAAGGGGAAGAGGGGGTGGGGTTGCCCTGCCCCAACAGCCCATATCTAAGAAGTAAATTTCTACTGAACTTTGGTTGCTCTGCCAAAACTATTTCCTAGAAAATTACTTTTTTTTTTTTTTTTGCCTAAAACAACATAATCTTAATTAAAAGACCACAGGGAACCCTTTTGGTAAAAGATCAATGGAGTTCTCTCATAAAATGGCATCAGGTACTCACTTGACTTTTACTTGTCTGGTTTGTGATGCTTTTTTTTTTTCCTGTTTTAAATGAGGTTTTAATGTTTAAGAGAATCTGTTTCTCTTGTACTTTAATAGCTTTGCCTCTGGCTGCTTGACTTGTCAGTTCCTATCAAACCTGATGACTTGACTCTGCTGGTCTGGTTCATTTGTCTAGTTTGAACGCTGTGCCTCCGTGCTGGAGCATAACTTAGCACTGCCTGCTGGAATAGGTTGACTCTGACAGGAACATAAAAGATCAGGCGACCCACATGCTTCTAAAGGCCTGGTTTTTCAGGTGCTGCTTTTGATGGATGGATGACTTCACAAAATTCACAAAAACTTGACAGAACACACCCAGAGTGGCTTTTGTCAAGCTGAGGATTCAAAGGTGGATCAAAAGGCCTCTCCCAGGTTTACCTGAAGTTTGACCTTAAATATAAAAAAATAATCCCTGTTACTGTTGTCTCGGATATTTATCAAGGGAAAAGAGCAATTTGAAGACGATTAATAGACTTAATTATTTCTGTGTGAAAGGCTGCTTTACTCTGGAATGAATGGAGATCAGTTTACTTGTATAAGAAACCACCTAGTGGTTTCCTGGTGAAGTAATTAAACTTTCTTAGTTCTGAGTCCTTTGATCAATTTTTAAAACTGTTTTCAAAGCGTTCCCGGTAGTCGTTCCATTATGTTAAGCCAGTTTTAGCCAAAAAAAATTCAAACAATTGTGTTGTTTTCTAGAACATAGTTTCTGCAGATTGGCAGGAGAGCATTAGAATTTGCCTCAGAGTAGCAGGAGGGAGTGTAAACACTGGGATGATGGGGAAATGAGGTCAGGCTTGCTCTGAACCTATAACCCCGGCCACAACTGGAGACAAATTTCTAGTGAACCACAGTACTGTCGCTATATCCTAAATCGTAGGAAAATATCAATTCCGTGAAATATCGCGATACTTCATTTGGGGACACTTGTATCGATTTTAAAATGCTGTCAATTAATTATTTATTGTGATTTAATAATATAATTCACGTCTTAGTTTTGTTTCCCAATTAAACCCTCGACCACCAGTTGGCGCCACAGCACGGCGAGCCTCTTTAAGCAGCTCTAAACCAAAACAAGATCTTGAAAGAACCATTTTGTGATAAATGCGAACCTGACGTGAACTCACAGTTATTACACAACAAAATGTACACTCAGTTTCAACTAAGAATGAGTACTAAACCCAAAAGTTTGGTACCGGATAAAACCACAGATGTTAGTTGCTTCGGGGCTCATGGAAGAACAAGTGAGATCAGACATGCACAACTAAGAATGATAATTTTTTAAATGTGAAAGGTTATAATTATTTTTAGATAGTTTTTTCTAAGTCACAATGTAAAAAAAACTGGAAATATTGTCTCTGGTACTGTCTTGTAGGGCTGCCACAAACGTTTGCCACAAAATCATTCTTCTTCTTGGCCGCTTTTATACTGTTTGAGGTCGCCGGAGTTTAACCCGGCCACTGATGGGAGAAAGCAGGGTAAACCCTGGACAGGTCGCTGGTCTCTCACATTCACACCTAGAGACAATTTTAGTGTAACCAATTAACCTATGAAGCATGTTTTTGTTTGTTTGTTTTTTTTTTTTCCTGGATGGTGGGAGGAAGCTGGAGTCCCTGAAAAAAACCCACGCATGCATGGGGAGAACATGCTAACTCCACACAGAAAGATCTCCGGTTGGTGTTTCTGTTTCAGAGCTCCAAGCCAGGATTTGAACCCTCTGCGCAGATTATTTTAATAGTCAACTAATTGTGACTAATCGTGACTGTCTTGGGATATATCTTGGCATGTATCACGTGTACCACGTGTATTGCGATACATTTTGTACTGCCAATGCACACAGGGCGGCTGTGGTGCAGTGGTAGGGCAGTCGTCTCAGGATCGGAAGATAGTGGGTTCGATTCCTTGCCCGCCCATGTGTCGAGGTGTCCTTGGGCAAGACACTGAACCCCAAATGGCCTCTGGTGGGAGGTTGGTGCCAGTGTTTGGCAGCGGAGCCACCACCAGTGTATGAATGTGTGTGTGAATGGGTCTGTGACTGTGAAGCGCTTTGGGCCCTTGAAGGAAGGTAGAAAGTGCCATACAAGTTCATGCCATTTACCCTTACTAAATCGACACAGGTTTTAAGATTTTGGCTAAAACAGTATAATAATGATTAAAAATCCCTTAGAAATGCTTTTAAAATAGTTAAAAAGATGATTTAAGTGGGACTTTAGGAAATGTGACCAAGGTTAACATCGTGGCATTCATTAAGAAGAAGTCATAGACAGAATCCTTTCTTACTTTCTTTTGAATCAGAAATTGAACAAAATAGAAGTAAGGTTTGGTTCCGACTGGTCCCATTTGGAGACCACTGCCCTCAGAGTTCAATAATTGACCGTTTCTCCTCCTCAGGCATGATGGAAATCTTACCCGACCGCTGCACCACGATCGCCAAGAAAGAGCTAATCTACGCCGGCACGGTGGGTCTCATCTGCTGGCTGGGCGGCATCGTCTTCATCAATCGCAAGAAGACGAGCGACGCCAAAAGCGTCATGTCCGACGCTGCCAAAACCATGCTGGAGGACCAGGTAGATAATTCTCCAGTTGACAGGGTTTTGGGGGGGGGGTGCTGTCGCGCCATGACTTTTCTCTCTTTCACCCCCACAGATCCGACTGTGGGTGTTCCCAGAGGGGACGCGCAACCAGCAAGGGGACCTGCTGCCCTTCAAAAAAGGTGCTTTCCACCTGGCAGTGCAGGCGCAAGTGAGTGCTTTATTTTAAATTGCTCAACCTTAAATCCCCCCTGCTTTTTTTTTTTTTAAAGCTCGTGTCTGTTCAGCAGAGGAGAGGGCAAACTGTCCTTTTCCACATCCTGTTGTAATGCATTAAGTCATCCTATCCTGTGCTTTAATGCACAGATTCATCCTTTTTGTTCTGTTGACCCCGACTGAGGGGCTGACACGTCTCTGGCTGACGGCCAGGAAACTTCTTCAAACTTTTGGCAGACGATCGAGAGGCGAAAAAGCTCTGCTTCCAGACACATGGGGGAGCTATAGCAGCTCTACACCACTAAATTTAAATTAACCTCCCAAAATGCAGGCCTGAGCAAGGTGCTCGGCCCACACGAATGCAAGAAACCTTCGCTTTAATGTTTGCTTTTCTGTAGAATAAACTTCCCGACTCCGTCCCTCGGAGGATTACAGGCACAAAGTCACTACAAAGCGCGTCGCGGCTCAGCGGCGTGCCTTTCAGAGCGTTATCTCAGCGTGCGTGAAGGTGGGAGGTCTCTGCTGGGGGAGTTCATAGCACGCTCTGGGGGTCAGACAGGTGGAGTGAATTAAAGAACAATGAAACATCAAGTCTGTTCTCTGCAGGAAATCATGGTGAGGAGTGTGCAGACTGAGATAAAGATCTGATGTTCATCAGGACAGAGAGGCTCCCAACATCCAGGATCCTTTTTTAATCTTCTCCACAGCTTTTTTTTCTGTTGTTGACTTTTATTTATCAAATCCTCCCGAGTGATTTTTGCTCCAGCAGAAGCAGACGGACTCATTTCGGCGGCTGATGAACACAATCTGGTTTCATTTTTCCCTCTTGGCTGGGCTTTACACCGGAGACCCTTTCGGAGGCTGCAGCCTCTTCATGAGGACTCGGTCAACCAGATTGAGTGGGAGCAGGACAGTCCCCGGGGTTAGTGGGATGGGGGTGGGGGGTGGTACTCATTTGGCTCTGTCTGTCCCGATGAAGAGCCACTTGGGGGCCTGGAGATCGAGTCGACCTCCATTAGCAGCAGTGGAGACGGCAGAAACGGCTTGACATGCTGAGCCTGTGTGTAAAGGAATGAGATGTTGGTTTAGTGCAGCGTTTAAACATTTACTGGGCCCCTTAATGCCTTCAATTGGTTTAATTTGTGTGCCCCTTTTTCTGGAACCAGTTTTACATTTGGGAATTTTTTTTTTTTTTTTAATCCCATCATCCTGGATTCTGTGGAAGCCCGTGAGCCTGTCGTCATAACAACCCCCAGCGGGGAGCGTTAAACCTGCATGAGCTGTCTTCTTCTGGTGCCGGTTTTGTTTCACTCACAGTCCTGCGATGCAATCAAACCACATTTTGATGTTAATTAAATATCTTTTACTTGTATATTTTAAAAATATTGCCCTTAAAGTCCAATTCCAATCATCTTTAGATCTATTTTCAAAGCGTTCCCACTTGAACTATTAAAATAGTCATTTGTTTTCTTTTTGTACGTTGATTCTCGAAATATTTTTTGGTTTTCTTTCCCTCTTTCAGGTTCCGATCATACCCGTCGTTTTCTCCTCCTACAGTAACTTCTACCGTCGGAAAGAAAAGCAGTTCAATTCAGGTACCGGCTTTTATTTTCCGTCCTTTAGCTTTTGTGGTCAGCCGTGTGACGCTCTGCGCCTCTGCAGGGACCATCAGGTTGAAGATCCTCCCAAAGATCGAGACGAAGGGCATGACCTCGGACGACGTGTCGTCTCTGGCCGACAAATCCTACCAGGTGATGCGCTCCGCTTTCCTGGAAATCTCTGACTCCATCGCCCAGAGCAACGGGCCCACGAGGCACTGAGGATTAGTCCCGCCCCCTCCCCTCCCCGCTTCCAACCCCCCCAGGTTGTCACGTCCTCCAAGCCAAGAAAACGGCGCGCTCCATCTTCTTGTCAAGTTGACGCCTGGTGCAGTCGGCCTGAACTCTGCAGCACAGCCGGTCCTGACCCTCCGCGGCGCTCTGCACGCCGCGGGCGGAGTGACGGACCGTCAGTCCAACGGTGTGGGTGTGTGTTGTTCATGCATGCCTTTCGGGGTGGCGCCCTCATCCTCGCTTTTGAGCCTCGGCCTCGAAAAGCCCGGCGCCGTTTGAGTTTCCAGCGTTCTCTTTGGCTTCCGTCTTCCTTTCTGTCTCCATCTGCCGTGTGTTGAACAGATTCTCTTCATAAACGTCACCGGTCGGTTATTTATGCGCTGCTCTCATGCTGCCTTGGATTTACTCATCTTCGGTTGCACACGTGTGGTTGCGTAGAAGCACAGCGTCTTCCTCCTTCATTTTCCCAACTTTTTTTAGTTTGTCTTTTTCTCTTCGGTTTGGTTTCTAAAACCAAAAACTGAAGGTGAAAGGTGGTCAGCTTTTGTTTGGCGGTTCAGCACAACGACCAGCAGCTCCACGGCGTCCGGGGACGAGGAAGTGCTGAATCAACCCGTCAGTTTGTGCCGCAACGTCTGTCTTTGTTTACTTCCAAAAAACACACACAGTTTGCAGAAACGGTCGTGGATTTTTTTTTATTTTTGTGTTGTTTGTTTTCATAAAATATTGATATTTCTGTTGCTTTTAAAAAGCTTTTGTTCCATTGGAAAGACCTCAGTGATGAAGATGTGTCAAAAAAAAAAAAAATGGCTGACTTCACATCCTGAAGCGTTTCAGCATTAATGTTCCAAAGTGCGAGCTACCTGCTGTGCCATGAAGAACCCTTTCTGTGAACCAACAACGGCTTCTTTAATCAATCACTGACATTTGTACCAATGATTAAAGGCGGATCTGCTGTAGGGGTCTTTTGTGTTGAAATTAACTGAAATATTTTCGCTCCCGACTGGCTTATCCGACTCCTAAGAAGAGTTTGACCCCGAGAATTTCTTTGACTGACTAATTAAGGAATTATTCCAGATATATAGAAGAAGAAAGTGATGTTTTTTTGTGCAGGTTGTTTCAGAAATTTTGGCCTTAAATTTGTCGGGTTCGTCGCTGCTGCTGCACTTTGAATTATTTTGCAATCGTTCGGCTTGATTTTTGTTCAAAAACTTCTTTTGTTGTTGTTTCGTCTTACATTTTGGTCTTAATTTTTGCTCACTGCCTTTAACACTTTCACCTGTTTTGCCCTCAAAGCACCACCTGAGAATGTAACGCAGCGTTCAGGATATATTTATACATTTTTTTTGTTAGTTGTTTACATTTCCTTGATTAAAAGATGGGATGTTGACAGCATCAAAGCTGCCACTTGAACTAAAACGTCTTTATTTGAGGTGGAGATGCTAATCTTAAGTTACGTTCACACTGGGCTCGGAAACGTTCGTTCAACCAGTTTACGTCAGGCACGTCCAAAGTGTGGCCCGTGAGCCAAATTTGCTTCCATAAAATCAGTGATATGCAGCTCTATGTTTACTATTTATTGATTGGAATTGGCTAAATTAGGATTTTAAAATGACACTGATACCTATGATAAGCTAACTTGGAATGAACGGTGCGGAAAATTTATAAATTGACATTAAAAACGTATTTATATGTTTTATTTTTTATGTGAAGACATGAAAGGGATGCCATTGCAATGAAATATTTATTAAATGGTTAATTTGCAGATAATATGATTAAAGTAGTTCAAATAATGTTTTGACACCCCTAATTATGCTTCAAAACTCTTGCATTTAAGGCTGGGCTGATAAAATGGATTAATCGATCTAAACTTAAGAGATCAATAAAAGTAGAGATCGATGCAAAGCATAAAGCTAAAGTCCACTAGCTTGATGCTAACATTTAATAGGATTTCCCATAGGATAGCTAATGCTAACACTCGGTCGACCTAAACGTATATTGCTGACTAAATGAACATCTTTATGAACTCAAAGGCACATGTTTTCCAAACTCTTTTAAGGAAATATTTCTTAAAGTAACCATTTCTAAAGCGCGTTTTTTTGCTCATGGTTTGTTCTTCTGGAAGGAGGTGTAATGCTACAGTATGATCGCCACATAGTGGCCAAACGGAAACGCCCTCCAGGAGAGGCAGAACAATTGTAGCAGCTTCTCCATGTTACACCTATTAACAATGTAATTATGATTTCACATTTTAAAGTATATGAACTGTATTAGATTATGATAAAAATCTTCATAACACATGTATAGATTAATAATTTATTTCTAAACGAATGTCTACATTTGTAAATCGTGTGAACTCAAAACTGAATTGGGTGGATCAAAAAAATATTTAAAAAAATCTCAATAAAATCAATTCTGGAAATGATTATCAATGCCCAGCCCTTGTACATTGAACAGCAGTTGAACTTTGGCCTATCAAGGACTCAGTTTTGGTAGATGGTCATTATCTACACTGTTGAACGTCCATCACATGCCTGGTGTGTACGTAGCTCTAGACCAGGGATGGGGCCACTCCAGGCCTCCAGGGCCCCATTCATTTATTTTCTAATTGGCTGGATATACCTGAACCAGCTAATCACTCAAGATTAGGACTTGGACTATTCGGGTCCTCGAGACCTGGAGGTGCCCGTCCCTTCTTAAGGACTTTTAGAGAAGGCTGGGCTTATGTTAGTGACTCCACTGGTTTTAGTAAATCCAGATGAATCGCCCCCCTCCCCCCTTTTCATTTTAGACTTCAAGTTTCTGTTTCCAGATTTGACCCCCGCTGCAAGCTTTCTGAATGTCCAAAAGCACTCGACCAAATCGGTTTCTGCCCCCTCCAAAAAAAAAAGCAGCAGGTGTCACATGTGCTCAGTGTTTTCATTTGTTTCCTGTTGATTTCATGGTGGTTGTATACTTTAAATGTGTGATTTGTGTAACCAGCAGGCTCTATGAAATCCCACCACCACCACCACCACCCCACCCCTGCCTGACTGTTGACCTTCAGGCAGATGGAAGGGAAAAAAAATCAAAGTATTCTTAACTTTATTGAAGCACTTTTTTGTGGCAAGTTTAGGTGTGCAAAATGAAATGAGGATTTTTCACCAAAGTGTGATTTGGATGCTGACATCCTGCAGAGCGCTGTTGTGTGTGTGTGTGTGTGTGTGTGTGTGCGTGAGTGTGTGCGCGTGTGAGTGAGTTCCTTTACTGTGTGTAAAAATACACACCTGGTCTAAATGCCCATTATAGTATCTGGTTAATATTGATAATATAGTGGTCTTGAATTCACCTGTTCTGGGTAAATGTGAATGCCTTGCATTACAAGAAATAAAAAAAGTATCTTTTTATCGTCTGGCTCCTTTTTATTGAATCAACCATGTCTGGATGTTGTTGTAGAGTTTGATAAGCTAAGGCTTCCTTAACAATCCCGGTAACATCCCCTGTCCGTCCTGGGAGAGGATCCCTCCTTCATGTGGACATCCCTTTTTTAAAATTTTTTTTAAATTAATTTTTATTTTAAGAGTTTCTCCTCACCAAGAAAGGAGAGTCTAGCATGTGTCAAAGTCGGCCCCCTGCATAATTCTATCTGGCCCTTCAGATCATTTTAATTGTTATTGATGTTGTCTTTCGCCTTTGTGCGATTGAGTTTGACTTGATCTAAGAGCAGGGATGCCAGGTTAACTTAGTTTAGTAACCAGCAACTGTTTATATTTTATCACGGACTTTATGTCTATGTACAGTTACTGGTAAGACTACTGAAACAATTACATCGTGATATTGGGTTATAGAAACAAAACTGAATTGATTTTGATCTGTCCTGGATCACTTTTACAATTAAAGTATGGTAGCTATTTTTGCAGCAAAGTGTGAAATTTAAAATTTTTTTCAGTCAATGTGGGGAACAGTTTGAGCGATATTCATAAAATTTCACACACATGCCTGTGACCGTATACAACCACAACTGAAGTATTGATGACCTTTGACCTCAGGCAGAATCAGAATTCTTAAAGTCTTCCAAGTGATTTTATCCTTCTCTTCTTCACTTGTCATTGAGAAGCTATTTGGGGAAAAGTGTTGGAAATAGAAGTTGTGGATTTTGAACGGCGTTATTGTGGCGAGCTCGCAAAAGTGGCGTTCCCATTAATTGTCCAAAAATAAAAATTACAGAATTTTTAAAAAATAGTCCCTGTTTTTGTAGTTTTTGTTTTTAAATCTATTCAATATATTTGTTTACCAATTATAATATTTTATTATACTTAACTTTAATTATAATTATCTAAAACTTGAAGATTTTAAGGTTTTTAAATCCTTTTTACTTTTAAATTTGACTTTTTCTATATGCTGTATATAGGGCAGGTTGCTGAAACATTATTCCATCTGCAAAACATTTTTTCTTTAATTGAATAAAAATATCAGAGATTTAAGTGTAAACATAATTTGAAATTTGTTAAATCGCCCTGTACCTTCCACTTGCATACAGGCAGAACCATTTACTGGAAAAGGGCAGACTGCTTCCATCCATCTTCAGAACCTAATGAATCCCTTTTGGGGTCATATGGGTTGCTGGAGCCTATCCCAGCTAGGTTGACCCTAAATAGATTATGTTGAGGGCTCTCTCACTCTCTCACCAAGGGGCGATTTAGAGACCCCAACCTATGAATTGTTTTTTTTAGTTTGGGAGAAAACCCACACAGAAAAGTCCCAGCTGGAACCAGTTCACATCACTTTTTGCCTTCTTGGAAGACCAGTTTGTCTCCCTTTCATGTCATATTTTGTCATTTGGGTTAGAGGTCACGGTTGCAGCTCTGTTGCATCATGTCTGTAAACTGATCAACCTTTAATCCCACTCCTGATCCACATGGAGCCCGTGATCAGTCCAGGGCGGGCAGGCAAGGCTCCGCCCACAACAACATCAGCTGATCAGCTGCTTCAGCCTCCGCTCGAGGCCGCTTCCAGATGCTGCTTTTGTGGGATCTCAGGGAGACTTTATACTATATCCAGTGATTACAATACACCCTGTGGGAAAGTGCTGCAAAAAAATCTATAAACACATGTTGTTTTGGTCAAGGTTTTTATTACAAAAGTTACAAAACTAAGTAAAAATGTATTTTGGAGCTCAGGGAGATGATTAAAAGTAATCATAATTTAAATACATAAATACAGATGTTCGTTTCAGTCCTCTGATGGAGGACACAGCTGCACTGATGTAAAGCAAACACGGACACTAAGTGGCTCCTTTTGACTTTTGAACCCCAGAGGGTTCAACTGCGACAATGACATCATGGTGAAACCAGGCCTGCTGCAGAACCAGGAACTTCACTCGAACATGAGGAAAGGGCTGATGATGAGAATCACGCAAGACTGACGCCACGGTCGGACGTCTGCCATCACTGTCCTGCAGCCGCCTTGAAAGCGCACATTCTGAGTCGCTGAAAGGGCGAGCTAATTCTCCTGGCAGGAGCCTGCGAGAAGGGAAGATGGAAACAGTTACTAAAAAATGCAGCGAATGTAAGATTAAGCAAAGACATATTTGTAACAAAAAGACTACTGGGAATGCTTTTATAAAGGTTTAAAAAATGACGTCCAAAAACAAGGTATTAATAAGGATAAACGTTTATAAAATATGCAGTAATCTGAGAATCATGGCAAATTTCTTCATATTTATATGAATATTCTTCATATTTCTTACTTTGAAAGTTCTCATGAAAAAGGGTTTATATATATTCTCTTGGAAACGTAACTTAAATCATTATCAAAAGCCCAGTTATAAACTTTTACAGCCAAATTTCTTCATCTGTACCTAAAAAGTGGTAAAGTATCTCACAGAAACTAAAAAAAAAACTCCACAGTATATATGGAAGGCTTAAAGGAACAAAATGACTAAATGAATCCAGAAAATTTAAGTTTTAAAACTGCAACTTAAATATTAAAATGTTTAATCCACGTAGCAAAAAAAAGAGTTTCTGTTCTTCCACTGGCTCCGCCCACTGAAAATCAACATTGACATTTAACATTGACATTTAATTTTTATATTTTGTCTATTTCTATTAGAAAAAAGCATATTTATGTCATTGTTTTGTTAGGTTTAACCTTCCATAAGTTCAGTCAAAACAGTGGAATTCATTATGAAAGAGACTACCTTGTGTATGTTAACTAATGTACTTAACAAGAATGTATTCAAATCTGTAAACATCAGAATTTCTGGATAAATAAAGTTTGTTTTTAGATCTTTTTCATATTAAGCCTAAAAGGATTTTATTGTCATTTTGCTTTAATTAGATTAGATACTAAAAGCAAATTTATCTTCAAGTCTGTTTTGACAATACGTATGAAAGCATTTCATAACCCAATTATGAGTAAATACTTTAGATTATTAGATTTTTATTAATAAAATCAAAGATAATTGGTCAATTGAGAATTTTTTTTTAATGGAAAGATGCTCAGTTACATGGCTGAATAAGCAAAGCTGGGGCTTGTGGTCGCTCACATGTGCCGAGGCGCTCCTCCAGAAAGCCGACCTGCTCGCTGAGCGAGTCGATGCGGTCCAGCTGCCGAAAAGAATGGGATAGCAAAGTGGTTTTCTCCGTCAGGCCCTCGTCCAGCGAAAATGGGAAGAAGCTGCTGAAGGGCTCCAACACCAACTGCAACTGCTGCAAGAGGCAGGAACACAGAAGGATGTGAAGGAAAGTTCATTATTTTAGAAAAAAAATTGTTTAAATTTTAAGCATTAAACTACACTTATACTGATACTGCACTAAGGATAGAGCACTGGGGCCCTGAGGTAATCATTTTTGTTGAAATACACTGAAACACCAACACCATGTTTTGAGTTTTACTGTTTAAAAGAAAAGCAGAAAATGAAAATGTCAGTGGGGAAATTTTTATTTTTATTTTTAACAAACTCAAAACAAATCCCAGTTGTAATCTTAATCCTGAAATCATGCATGTTTTTGTTTTGCTTTCATTTTTAAATAGTTGATCAGGGAGTTTAAAATTTACTGCATTTTCAATAGAATAAGCAAAAAAGTAAAACACAGAATCATCAGCATAAAAGTGCTGCTAGAAGGTTTTATAGACACCTTTACTGGTTAGTCCAAAAAGAACCACGGGGCCAGGATAGAGCCATGAGGTACTCCTTTTGGTTAAAATAAACTCAAACATAAACGGCAATTTTATGCTTTTTTTCTGAGCATTACTGTGTTAAAGAGCATTTTCGCAATCAGTATTAGTCACTTTTTTTTTTAATAAAAAGTGACAGTAGGGCACTGCAGAACGTCATGTTCAACAAGGACTATGGAACCAACATGATGTCACTATAGTCAAGTATCAACACAATAATGCTAGTAACCATATTTTTTCCAAGCATAAAATTAAAATTGTGTGAGGTAAACTTAAATTCTTGTCCAGCCAAAAGCAGATATTTTTATCAACGTATTCAAACAAATTCCAATTATGGTCTTAAGCCCAACATACGAGGCAACATTAAGCATTTACTCTTTAGAATGATTTATAGACATCTTTACTGGTTAGTTCACAAAGGAAAAAGCAGTGGGGCCAGGATAGAGCCCTGGGGTACTCTTTTCTGTTGAAATACACTCAAACTTAAACAGCAACTTGATGCTTTTTAATGAGTTTTACTGCTTAAAAAAAGATAAGCTTCAGCTAATTTAACCAAAACAGCAAAGTTTTCATGATGAGTTGTTGATTAGATGTATTTGATGATTTGTAAAAAAAATAAAAAATAATAAAGCTTAAAGGAGTATGGTGCAGAATTTCATGTTCAACAAGGACTATGGAACCAGCCGAGTTACATGAAGTCCCCATAGTCAGGTACCAGCACAATAACGCTAGCAACCATATTTTTTCCAAGCTGAAAATGAAAAATGTCAGAGGTAAATTTAGATTTTTGGCCAGACAAAAGTAATATTTTTTTATCAACAAATTAAAGAAAAAACAAAGCCATTTGGTTTGTTTTTAGAATTAGTTGATGAGACAGTTTAAAAAATGCAAAAGAGTTCATCAAAAGTGCAGCATAAGTGCTGCTAGAAGACATGTATACTGTTAGCGCGCAAAGGAAAGAGCAGTGGGGCTAGGATAGAGCCCTGTGGTACTCCTTTTTGTTGAAATACGCTCAAACATAAACAGCAACTTGATGTTTTTATTGAGTTTTACTTAGAAGGATTGGAGTTCAAGTGACAGCCACATTTCTGAGTACCTTTTCCAGCAGCTCCACTCTGCTCCTTAGACTCTTCACCTCCTCCGTCACATTCTCGACCAGGCCGACTCGTCCACCTGCGGGAGACGCAGAGGGACCCACATCAGCACGCAGCTTATGACTCTACAGAAGATGCACTAAATCATGAAGCTCTTTCCAGTAACATCTCTGAAGTGTCAGGACTGAGGGAATATAGGTCACGGAGGGGGGGGGAGAGAGGGCACCAGAAATAGACGAGCAAAACATTCATCCCTCCAGTTGTGAGGAGGAAGTGTCCGGGTAAAGCCTGCGGTCGCACTTCTGCAGACAGATGGATTTCTCCCAGATGTGGTGTAACAGTGAGAGGAGAGTAACAGGGTGAAAAACAGGGAGGAGGGCGGGGGGGGAGGCGGCGGTGACCCCCAGCAGACGAGGTTGACGAAGCTGGAATGAGAACACAAACTCCAGCCAAGAACAGAGTGGGAGAAGAAGGGAAAAAAAGACTGGAAAGGAGCAACTCTTGGCAGAGCGAGAGTTCTTAACATCTGAACCCGTGTTTACATTTCTGATCTGCATCAGCATCCCCTCCCGAACACAGAACCGAAAACCCGTCCCCCTGCAGGACCTGTTGCAACAACACTTCAGCCGTACAACAAACACAACAAAATCACAAAGATCTCCCGCACTTTATACGTGCTCCTGACTTCTCCTGCTGACTCAGCACTTCATCAAATTAAAGAGGTGGACAGAAACTCCGATAAACACAGAAGAGTTTGGACCTGGCACACTCTCACTTCCATGAAGGTATATATTTCTCTGAAAGTGGAGGAGACAGTTCTTCCCCTCTTTTTTTTTTTTAAAGACACAAAATATCCCCCAAAAGGTAACTTCCCTGTCAGATTTCACGTTGCATAATTTCCCGCAGGAGCAATAAAACTGAATAAAGCTTGAAAAAAAAGTCAAAGGTTCAAGTATGTTTGATTGTTTTGTTACTAAGATACATGAGAAAGTAAAAAAATCTGCTTGAGAGGAAACAAGACAACATTTTTTAAAGGATTGCAACATAGGAGCTCCATTGAAGGCAGACGGGACTCGAAGGAGGAATCCGAGTCCCTTTCCCGGCATCGGTCCGGAGTCGGCACCAGTCGCAGTGCATTATTACTCACGGTACGAGTTGAGAGTGGCATAGCGCGTACCAAAAGTAATAATGGACCGCGAAGCTGGCCATGTCTTCTGAGCGGCTGTGGAATAAAGTCACAGAAAGTTCAACATCCTTCTCATTTACCCGCATCACTCTCATCACCCGCTCTCGTGTCCTCGTTCTGGGTGGGAACAGTAGCGGGCGCGGTAGGAAGGGTTTGACACAAACGCCCGTCCGCGGCGAGCCTGAAGCCGTCTCCACACGCGCATCGGTAGCTGCCGGCCGTGTTCACGCACCGCTGGACGCATGGATGCTTCCCGCCGCACTCGTCCACGTCTGACAGGCGAGAACGGAGGTGTGAGCGCGTACTCCAACGCTCCGGCGTGGCGCTCTGAGGGGCTCCTACCTGTTTGGCACTGGTCCCCCGTCCAGCCGGGAGGACAGGCGCAGCGGTCGGGTCTCAGGCAGGTGCCTCCGTTGACGCAGGGCTGTCTGCACACGGCTGGAAGATCAGATCAACCCCAAAAAAACATAAAAACCAATCAGACGAAGAACAAATGTTTGCAGTTTTCACTTCATGTCTTATCAGTGGAAATCCTGGAGACTTTTTCCTGTCAATAAATCAATAAACCACTCGAGGGAGGAAGAAGATTGGATCAGACGGAGAGGAATGCTCTCATCCATCATCTCTGCAGTCATTTGACAGGCATTTCAAGACGTCTCCAAGCACAGTTTTTGTTCAAAACTCGTCTTGTTCTCAGAATTTAGAGCATTTGCTGTAAATAAATCTCACGATTTCACAAAACTTCAACAGAAACTCCCACAAAAAATCTAAATTTTCGTCTTTATTCAGGAATTTGACCTTTTGATCTCAAAAGAACTTAACAAAAACATTTATGGTGAACAAAATGTCCAATAAAATACATAAAAAAGATTAAATAGCAAGAATGAATTATCACTTTATGGTGCAAACGTGTTGCTTCCCACTCGGCTGTTTTCCTTTCAGTTTGGTTTGGGCCTCACAGCTTCATTTGTAGAGCCTGCGCTGCGCTCTTTTCACCGAGAATTTTTATTCAAACTTCACAAACATGTACTAACTTGGAACAAAGTCACTTTGCTAATCACATTAGCAAGTCAAACAGAAGTCCAGATTCTGCCAATTTCTCATTTTTTTGAGTTGAACAACAAATCCTCAATAGTAGATAAATAAATTTTAAAAGCCCCAATACAAAGCTTTGAGGAACTCCAACAAAGAAAATGTTTTAATTACAGATGAATGGTGCCAGAAGTTTAAAACTTTAGAACAGAGGAGTCAAATTAAATCACATAGGGGGCCAAAATCCAAAACATTTATTGAACACACTGAAACTACATTTTTAAAACTTTAAAAGCATAACTTTTTAAAATAACTATGAATAAAAACAAGCAGGAATATTATTCCAGAGGTATTAAAAAAAAATATATTGAACTAACTTTCAATATTTTTCTCTCCATAAAAATGTATTTTGTCAAAATTATATAAGTTAGAAATAATAGCAAGATAAAATTGGGTCAATACTGACAATAATAATATAAAATGATCTGGATATAATTACCCAGAGGGCCGGATCCGGCCCCCGGGCCTTGACTTTGACACGTGCTTTTAAAGAAAACAGATAAAAAAGTTGATAGATCTAAATTTGTTTTAGCAAGAGCCACTATGGTTCAAACAGTAGCGAGATTTTCATTAGGATGATCCAAACTAGCACCAGTAATTCAAATAATGATGCATATTGTATTGCTTTTTCATTGATGTAATTTATTTGTATTTAAGCATGAGTCAGGACTTTGCCCCCTAATATTAAACCCCCCCAAAAACTGCTCCATCTTATAGTTTCAGAGGCTTTTTGGATAAAACCTTAGTAGATAAACTCCATTCAACTTTTGATCTGGTGGACTTTAAATTGAGTTTTTAGCCAAAATGAAAAAACCTTTGTTTATTCAGACGTAGCTTCTGCAGAGAGGCAGCTGTTAATTATAAAATGGCCCCTTCAGTTGTGGGTGGGACTATTGGTGTGGAGCAACCCTTCCCCTTCGTCCCGTACCCACTGCTAAAAAGCTCTTTTAAATATTAATTTTCATTTTAACAAAGAAATACTCAGAAATGACATTTTAAGCTTCATTTTCAACTATTAGAAAAATTCTCATCGAGATGTAATTTTTCCCCTTCTCTTTAGGTTCTGGTATGGTTACCTTGGTTGCAGTTGTACGAGTAAAGCCGTCTCCAGCCTGGGCAGCATTCTGGGATCGAATGTGAAGTGGACACTGTTCTGCTGACCTGTCTGTAAGCCAGCGAGTACGTGGTCCTGTGAAGATCGGGGGGTTCCTCAATACTCATTTGCGTGTCGGCAGTGACACAGATGCACAAACATGTTTACTTCCTGACTACACAAACATAAAGGTAAGCGTCTTACTTGTAGGTGCTGCAGAGGCGATGGCCCTGGCACATGGTGATGTAGGGCTTGTGAACTGGCTGGACGTAGGACTCTGTTGCCATGACGACACCGTGACGGACGTCCCGCTGGCACACCCTCCTCCTGCAAAACAGAAACACTTAAAGCACGAAACGCAGCTTATACAAGTTCTTCTGAAAGCCTATTAAGCTCCTTAATGGGGTCACACTTGATCTTTGACCTCCGTGTCGCCACTTGACCCCTCCTTTAATTTATTTTACCGACTACTAATGAGGCCGAGCGCCTCTAACAACCTGAGACGACCTGAAATGTCTTTGCAGAGGTGGCTGCGAAAGCAAACACCTCCGACGAGCTCTGAGGTTGTGACTGACAAAAATGACAGACCATAATAAACACAGGAAGAGCAGGGAAGGGGGGGGGGGTGTTACCCGCGGTGAGTGTGGAACTGGGGACTGCTCATCACGATGAGGAGGGAGGAGGAAAGCAGCAGCGCTCGGTACATCGTCTTCCTCTTTCCCACGTTCCCCTCGCAGGGTCGCTCACATTCGCCGCGATGCCAGCCCGAGGTCGGGGGGGAGGAGGGGGCGGAGGGGGAAGATGATGGGGGAGGGGAGGGAGGCAGCCAAAAATGTCCTCAAGCTGGATGTCTATGTTCTCCTGCAGGAGGACAGCTCCAGCTACCTGAAAATAGAAGATTTATTAAGATAACGGAGAACTTTTTTTCACTATGTTCTGCACAAAATGAAAGAAAAAAAAATGTAATTCCTCTGCAGTCGGAGGTCAAGCTTTAACTCAAAGACCCCCAGAGGGATGAGCTCGGCTTTGAGAGACTATTTTAGAAGCAGCCGTAAATGTTAAACATGCAAAGAGGGACATTTTTTCCCGTCAATCAACGCATGACAAGGATCAGACGGCTGAGAAACAGCAGATCCCCGACTCCTGAACCCCCGGCAGCGAAGAACCGGAAGTCATTAAGTCAAAGATGAAAAACTGTCTGAAGAGAATTCAGGTTTGGAGATCTGTGCAGACTTCTGTGGTTAAAAAAAACTAGAAGGGACAATGCTCTGAGAAAAACACAGGACTAAACATTTTAGACAAAAAAAAAAAAAAAAACAGATTGAAATTAACCTTCGAAAGGCATATAACAAATGGAAAAACAACAAAAGTGAAAAAAGAAGTTCTGAAAAATATCATAAATTTTCTTAAAAAAAAAAAACTAATAAAATAAAAAAAAATAAAAGCCTTTTCAAACTGTTTTTGAGATGTTCGAGTGATCCAGCATTTAGAATCCTTATTATTAACGCCAGCACTAAAAACCTTGTTCAACTGCTTCAGTTAACTGTTTTCTTTATAGTTTGAAGTATATTCAATTAATCTGTAATACTGCTGTGGAGTATTATAGTCACTGTGAAAGAAAATAAATACAAGAAAAAGTTTACATGGATAAAATCCTAAATTTATAACTTTAAAAGTTGTATTTTTAGAAGAAAAATCATAGTTTTTTTTAGATAAAGATGATATTTCAAAAACGTAAAGTGGCACAATTATTAAAAAAACAAAAAACAAAAGCAAATTCAGCAAGATCAGCAAAGTCCTTCTGATTTGGTCTGCAACATAATTGAAACAGGTTATGTTCAATTGTCTTTGTTGTAACATCTTGAAAGGTAAATATAACACTTTATTTTGAAAAAACAAACTTTTTCTTTGAAACGCTTAAATATATTCTTGTAAATTGTCCATAATTTTTTCATTCAAAAATTACTTTTTCTCAAAAAACTTTTTTCTCATATTTGTACAACTTTTTTTTCATCTATTTGTTTATATTATTATTTTATGATGACCCAAATACCCATTAATATATTAATGTTATTTGGCTTTATTATTTTTGGTTTATTGTAATAAATAATAAAAAATAAGTATACAAAAAAATATTTTATGTTTAAATTTTTATGCAAAAGTTTTTTTCAATTTTCAGTTTTACTCCTAAATTAGTATTAATCTTGGTAATATTTTGTGTTCTTGCATTTTTGTGACATCCTTCATTTTTGTAACATGTTTACTAAACAACAAATTCAGCATTTTATTGTTTAAGTTTCTCCAACTGACCTTTAACTAATCCCCCATTACATCTCCTAAAGCAGGAAATCTCATTTTCAGAATATCAAACCTTAATGTGGAATCAAACCCCAATCCTGGCACGGCCGCTCCACCACAAGCCCACTGAGCTGGTTTGATGTGTCCATTTCGTTGCACATTTTACATCCTTTCTTTAAACTATTAGATGTTTTTACAAACTGGCTGGGTTTTCCAGTTGAGGGGTTTTCAGAGTGATAAAAGCGAGTTCAGGGTCGTGTTGTCGACACAGATTTTATGGCCTGCAGTAAAGCACTGAAGTGTGTCTTGTTTGCACTTTGGGGAGTTAATGTTTCCTATAAAACACAGAAGACACTGGTTTCCGAGCGTGTTTGGACCCGTAAATGAGATTTTGTATCGTGAGTTTGAGAACATCCTGCAGCTACAAAGAATTTGGACCCCAATCCAGAAGATCCCACCCTCTTGAAAGTGCTTTCGCACAGATTAGCACGAGATTACAACCAAAATGAAACCACCTGTTTTTGCAAGCATGACTCTTCGGGGAAACCAGCCCCACAGGTGTGTTCAATCCCACTGAACCCTTTGGGAAATCTCTCACAGTGTTACAGTCGGGTGCAGGTCGAGGAGCTGTAATCTACCTTAGTTATCATGGAGGTGATGCTGATCTTCAGATGACAGCTTGCATGTCTCAGTGATCTCCCTGCTGGCCTCGCGCCCAGAAAGACTGCATTCATGCACAATAAAGCTGAAGTTTTAGTTTGGAGTGCAACGGCACACTTATTATTATTTTTTAATATAAATATACGCCTAAAATAATGTAAATAGAGTTTTGGCACCTAGATATGTTTGAGGTGGGGTTCCTAAAATCGCCACCAGAGGTCACTGTTTCACAGACTAACATCCTTCTCCGCAGTTTGCACGCGCGGTTAAACTTTAAAAACACAAACTCACAAAACTTAAAACTCACAAACATCTTAAAAACGACTAAGTTTTTCACGGGCTAGCGCGGAATTAGAAAACACGGACATGAGGCTTCAAAGCGCCCGCGTGAAAGCATCAAACAAGCAACGAACCGTGTGGAGATGAGTCCGGGGAAAAGCGCCGTTTTTAGAGCCGCGCGCCGCGGTTCTCCTGCGGAGAGGAAAAAGTCCAGGGATACAAGTCCACGCAGGTTCCTCCTGGACTGTCAGGGAGCATGGGGGGGTGATGGCAGGACCTCCTCCCTCTCCTCCAGCTGGGTGTCCCGCCGCTCAGACGGGCTGCTCTGAGGGGGGAACCCGCCAGTGACGTCACGGGTGGACGGACTGCTGCGGGAATGCCCGCAAAACACGCAAAAGTTTTTCTTTTTTTACATATTTACATATTTTTTGAAAACTACAAATACTGAAAAGAATAGTTATCCTTTGATAACATTACTTTTTTGTGCGAAAATAATAGCAAATTTAGTAAATTTTAGTTTTTTTAAAAATAGTATAATTTTTAATTTCTTTACTTTTGACTTGACTTTGCTTACGGAATTCCTAAAGGGGGTTAAAGTAAAAAAAAAAAAAAAAAAAAAAAAAGTGCTGGTTTCTTGTGCACACCAGATAGTATTTTGTGCGGATTCTCCCTTAAATAAATAAATGTTTAACGTTTTTTTGTTACAAATAATAATTTTAATGGGGATCAGTATGTCATAAAACTGTTTTCAAATTCACAATCAGTCATTTTCATTCAACAAAGGCCGGATATAAGTGGAAGCAAAGGGGGGGCCATGCCCCTCCTATATGCTGGGACTGCCCCCCACCCACCAAAAAAAACCCCCAAAAAAACCAATGGCTTGCAAAAATCCTGAATTAATGGAAAGAAAGAAAAATTTCCACAAAAAGATCACACAAAACAACAACAAATTTAAAAAATAAAACAAAAGACAAAACAAAAAAAGCATAAAAACGGTTGGATGGAAAACTAGAGAGACGAGTGAAAAAAAGAGTCCAGTAAACTTACAAGGTAGGGTCAGGAAGAGCAAAATTTAAACATCATACCAAATAAAATACTGATAGATGAACTGCTGCATTGATTCAAAGTATTTTAGGCGCTTGGAAGGATATGATACCCCTAACTCCCACCCAGACTTGCCCCCAGAATTCTATCTCCACCCTATAGTGGGGCTGACTAAATCCAGGAATTATATGTATTTAAAAATTGTCCAAACCTGTGCTATTTGTGTATATTTATTATGTTTAAACCTTTTTTCCAGTGAGAAGACAGTAAAACCTGCTCATGAAGTCAGCATTTCTTCATCTACTGTATAGAATTAATATTTTCTGGAGTACTTTATTTTAAAAATTGAAACTTTTTCAAAAGTTTGACTCTTAAGGAATAGTAAAAAAGTAATAAAAAAACAGAGTATTTAAGAATGCAGTCTTACCCTTGGAGTATGGGTTCTGGAGGTAAGTGCCCGAGTGCAGGCAGAGCGGCGGCCATGGGCGCCAGCCGCCTGAGCCTTGCTTTAGAGGTCTTCTCCATGCTGCTAGTTTCTTTTTAAAGCTAGACTTTGGGGTCTAGAGCGAAAAACCCCCAAGACTGTCGAAGGTGCTCCCTGCGAGCCGGCCGGCGACAAATGAAATGTCTTTGGGCGTTTTTCAGTTGCTTTTTATGCAAGGCTTCCTGTGGAACACAGGAATTGGATGGACAATCCCAAACCGGACTTCCTGTGACTGTTTGCTGCTGATAAAACCCCTCTCCTGCACAAACACGCTCCATCCTGCTGGAATCTGATTTCCAAGCACTTTTTCGGCTCCCGTTCTGCCGCAGACGTCTTGAAGAGGGCCTCCAGTCTTCTCACCTTTTGGCCTTGCCGCCTTTGCTGAGCAGAGTAATCAGATTATTTTGTTTTAATGGATAAATACAGGTCACAAGTGTTGCTTTTGGGAGCACGGGAGCGAACGCTCTCATGTTTACAGCTGTGGAGATGAAATCTATCAAATTGCAGCTTGTTGAAGCTACAGTTGCACGATAAGGAGGACATTTCTTCCCCTTCTTCTGCATTTATGGTCACAGTCTCTTGTAGGAGGCTTGGGAACATTTTCAACTCAAAACTAGTCTTTTGGATCAAACATACTGACAAAATAACCTCTAACAAAAAATAATAAATCGATCTTTTTTCACGCTTTCCACCAGCATCCCAGAACCTTGCAGGAAAAGTGAAACCCCCTCGGAGATTTTTAAAAAAAGCAGATATTTAATCAGTAAAATAATCTAAGAAGACTCTGTTTTCTTTAATTTCATCTCAGTTTCTTTTTAAAATTAAAACCGAAAGAGATTTCTTTAGCTCTTATTGAGACGAAGTTAAAAGAGCAGCTTGTCTCCATCCATTTTCTGAACCCGGTATATTCCTTTTTGGGGTCACAATGTTGCTGGAGCCTATCCTATTCACTGTTGGGAAAAGGCGGGGTACACCAGTCTGTCCTGAGGTGTAAAATTTTAACTCTAAGGTGTGTTTTTAGCTAAATTCCATGTTGGATTTCCATTAAAAAAAAACTAGACAGAGCTGTGCAAGTAAGAAGGGGTCCGTTTAGCCAGAAATAAAACAGTAAAACCAGTTAGTCAAACGGCAACTAGAGAGCTATAAGATCCAGTGCTTGGATTCTAAATGCTAGATTCTCAATCTACAGAAATCGATCAATGGAAATCAAAATACAGAAAAGTTATCAAGCTTTTGATTCACAAGTTAACCCTTTAACTTTGAAGCTTCAGCTTTCGATCATCCTCACTCTTTAGCCGTTTGCGCAACAATTCCAGCCAATATGCAACACTTTACAGTACAGATTTATCCAATCAAATCTGTACTGTCAGTCAGAAAACATCTTTCTTACAAAAGGCATCATTTTCTGTTGGCTGATTTTCGTTAATGCCGTAGTTTGACGAAGAGTTACAACACGTCAAAGAGTATGGGTTATTTGGAGGTTAAAGGGTTAAAAGTTAAAGTTGAATCAACATGTAAAATTCAGTTTAAGTGATTCACAAAGCTCACAAATTCACTATTGATTTAGCATTGTGGATTTTATGTTGGCTTCATATTTTAAATCATTTTTTGTAACAATTTCAATGGACGAGTTTGAGTATTTTAATCATGAAGTGACAGACCCACAGACTCCATCTGAGGGGGCGGGAAATGACAAAAATGTACTTTTTTTTATTATTCATTTGATTTGTATACCTCAAATATCTATTGCTGGTTGAAATAGAGCATGAAATGAGTTGTATCTCACTTCGCCAATCTCAACAATGTGCATAACTGTTAGTGCAGCGTGACAAAGTTAAGACAGTTTTGTTGAGAGTCAATCAAAGAAACACACATCTAATAATAATGGACAGATTTAAGCTTTAATGAAATGAATACAACAGATTGAATGCCTCTACTTCCATAGTCATGAATAGGAGCGGTCATCCACCAATCGGAAGATTGCAGTTTGGATTCCCACCTTGCCAACCCAATATTGCTCCTGGTGGTTATAAGTCGGCGCCAGTGTTTGACAGTGAAGTCACCATTGGTGTGCGAATGTGTGTGTATGGGGGGGATTGTGACTGTCAAGCGCTTTGAGCCCTTAGGACAATAGTAAAACACTGAATTAAAAAACGCCATTTATCATTTATTCGTTTATTTATTGCACATTTTTATTTTATCCAATAAAGGTCATAAGGAGATTTCTCCTTTTTAAAATGAGCTACTAGTGTTGGTTTGATGAACAGTGTTTGATACTTATATCGGTGTATTAAAATGTTCATTTTTCTTAAAAAAAAACAACCCAAAGCGATACTTTGATCCATTCTCGCATCTCTGGGTATTCTTCTGTGCTCTGAGCACCAGCCCCTTTTAATCCCTGAAAATGAATGAGTCCTCACAACATGATGTAGACGAGTGAGAACAGCCCCTTCCAGGAAGTGTTTGCACTGTGCATGTAGCTGGCGGTAACCGGCACTTTCATTTTACTTTCATTTTATGTGCACATCCTTCTTCGAAAAAGTTCAAATGTAGTTTGTTTTCATGGGCGAAACGCAGGTTGACGTCATGAAAGGGGGGGGGCCTCAGAAATCGAGTCAATTTATTTCCTGATAGGAAAAGAGCTGATGAAAATAAATCATATTTCATAAATAATTCATTTTTTTGTGTGCTAAAGGTCATACATGATCATATTAATGGATATGGCTTACTCTGAAAGGATAGCATGGTACAGGCGCTTTAAGTAACGGAGGGGGGAGGCCTTACGATCCAAACAGGAAGTACCTGCTCGCTCCAAGAAGCTAAAAACCCATAGAAATCTATGGAGAAATTCACTCATTCTATTAGTCAGAATAAACATTCTTGCTCAGACAGCTTTGTAACATGTTCTTGATCATCCTCATTTCGTTCTTAGATTTTCTGTTGATCAAGTTGTTCAAGATTTAAACTGACCAATGAGATGCCTCAAAATTCCTGATTGGCCAGACGGATTGCAAAAACATTGTTAAGTAAGACGGACCAATCATTGCTAACTGATAATATCTGGCTCCAACATGGCGGCGTCCATATTGCAAAAAAAATGGCAACTGAATTTACTTTATTTGGTTGGAGCCAAAAGTACACAATTTTTTTTGGGTGACATCACACTCACTCAGTCCAGTTCTTACATACAGTCAGTGTCCAGTTGACTTTTTACGGTCTGTGCCAAAATTCATTTGATTTGGACCAAACAGACTCATGTGAATGTTCTCCAATACTCACGTTTAGCACAAGCTCAGCCTTTTAAGCTACAAAGTTTGGGCCTTTCAGGACACGGTAGTCAGCTTGAATTGGACTGATTGATTATTTGTTTGCATCTACACGAGGATGCAGGAGAGAAGGTTTTCAATATTGGCAGCAGACATACGAAAGACGGACGCAAAGTTGATTTTTTAAATAAGTACATCCTGATGAAACCAGCACAGATTTGTCAAGCAAATTACTTTTTTAAAATTCAAATTTGACCTTTGACTGTATCCACGAGTACAAACTTCAACTATTAAAACTCAAATTAGATTTGTTTGGATTTAATCAATAATTAATTGACAAAAAAATTAGGTTTGGACTGACTTTCTGGCACTTCTTACATACAAACTACCGTTTTTTGTGTAAGAAGAGGGCCTACGTGCTGAGGCACCATGGGAACACTTGATAAATGAAGGTGAGCACACACCTTCCTATAAGGGAGGGACAACACAAGAACCCTGTGAGGGTCTGTTTGTGAATGTGAAGGTCTCCATGTTTGTGGATGCACGCTTTGTGTGAAAACTTCTCCAACAAAGAACAAAGTGGGAGGGATTGCCCTCTCTCATTCTTTGAAATCAGGACCAGCGTTTCACCAGCGTTCCAGATTTGTCCCAGAGAAGATGCAGGAGGGAAACAAGCTGAAGCAAAGCAGCGCTTCCTCTTCGAGAGGAAACAGGAAAAGGCTGGGAGAGCCAGATTCGGGAAGCTGCACCCCTGGAACAATAAAAATCTCACTCTGACAGGAAACGGATCTGCGTCAAAGAGAGCCTGACAGATTTTGCTAAAGGGCAGCAGCGGTGACCCTGGATGGAGCGAGAGCAGGAGGGTGGCCGTACCCAACAATAAACGCTCAAATGTTTTTTGAAAAGGTTTCAAGTGGATTTTCAGGCTAGCCTGTTGCCATTACTTGTGATAAATCAAGAAAGATCCTTAAATTTTTGTTGAAGAAGACAAGCTCTAAGCTCGATGAAGGAGAGGATGAACAGGAAATCAACAAATACAGTATTTGCAGGAATAAAACCTCCCAAACTGATTACTCTTTATTAGAGAGTAAAATAAAAGTAATATATAACTGTAACAAAAAAAAGAGGAGTATCTGAACTTTTTGATAATACCAAATGTGAACAGTGGGCTTCTGGGAATTGTAGTTTTTGGTGGAATTTGACAAGAAGATATTTTTTCTCTCTTATAGTATGGAGGATATTAGTAGTGTATCACATTACTAAAGATATTTATTTTTCTCATGTACTGTTCTGTAACTAAGCATTCAACATAATAGCCTAAAATGTAACAGTTAAGCTCTTGAACGATTTAAAGGCTTGAAGACACTGGTTTCCTATTTGTTTTGATTCAAATTAACTTATAGCCTTCAAAGCTTTATATTAAGTATGTTTAATCCTGTTTTTTCACTCAGCTGATGGTTCTGTTTACCAGTTGATCCATACAGGTGCTGCAGGTATTTAGGTTGTTCGGACTGGCGGTGAAGAATGACAGCATCTTAAAGATCCATTCCAATGAAAATCCTCTTTTTGTGTTTTTAACATGCTCCTTATAGCATTTTTTTCATAATAAAAGGACCAACATAAAAAAGTGTCTGAGTTTTTCCTAATTCAAATCGCGTTGGATCAGAAAACCAGATGCTAGAAAAAGCTCAGACTAATGACGCAGCCACTGAAATGGGCGGGATTGATGCAATTTGGGCTCAATTCTAATTCTTCCCTTCTCCCTTCCCCTCCATTTGAAGGGGCAATTCAAGTGCAAGTCCGTCTGGGATTTTTTTTTGTTCTTTTTTTCTGTCTCCAAGCGGAGGGGGTACTACAGTGGAGTATTAGGGCCACTTTATAAAGAAAATTTTATTTTTTTAAATTACGACTTTAAATCTCATAAATCTACGAGAAAAAACTAGTAATATTACTTTTTTTTTTTTGGTGTCCCTGATACTCCGTCGTAGGGTACAAAGTCTTCCATCGCGAGGGTAAACCACGTCACAGTGAAAAGCTTTCTTCAAGTGGGTGCGCTCTGAAGCACAGACGTTTACATTTAAATGTAAGTAGTGATTTTTTTGTAGTGGCATTACCTTTTTAAAGTTAGAAAACCGCTGTTGTTTTGTATATTCAAACACTGGAAGCTTCGCGCTAACGCTAGCAGACCGGCGATTATTGGTGACGTCATCAAACAAAAGTTACGCCCCTATTATGAGACACTATTTTCTCATAACTCTCCGTTTGTAGGGCTAAAAGAAGGAGAAGGGAAAAGGGAATAATTCAGATTGGTCATGTTTGAGCTGCTAATGTTAGCTTGAGGCCAACAGCCCCGCCCACAATCCAGAATTGTATTTCTGAGCTACTGCCACTCTTCATAAAATATGACATAAAAATCAGCAAAGGCTTTTTAATTTTAGCTAAAAACTTAATTATCATAATTTAAAGATCACTGGAACGATTCTACGATTGAAGAAGATGGGTGGTTTGGGGGGATATATTATTGATTTAAGCTCCACGATTGGTTGACAGGTTGTAGTCATGTAACTTTCCTTTGTCAGTGAGCGTTTAGATTCGTTTTTATGAAGCGCACAGGCCTCAGATTTTCTGATTGGTTTGTATTCTGTATTCACTGTTTTGAGTTTTCAAAACGAAAATTTCCAATCCTATAAACTGGTGAATTAAATCTGCTTTAACATAATAAAAAATAAAAATGATAAACGTCATCACATTCCATCTTTGACTTTAGACCCTGTTGTACTTGTACAAGTACTCATGTAGCACAATGTAGTTTTGAAACAGTAAGATTTTATAACCCAAAAAGAGGTCATTTGTATTGTATGTCAGTCTAGAAGTAACTTAATACTGTCACTTTACTGGCTTGGTCAATTCTATGAGGCGTTAGCAGGTTCTCCCAACATACATTAGTTTTCTCTGTGGTCTAAAAAAAAAACACCTTACAGGTAAATCAACGTCACCAATTTGACGCCATCTTTGGTCCTCTGAGGGACCGGAGAATTACGATGAGCCTCACAGCTTCCAGCAACCCTAAACAAGACATCCTGGGTGTTGCTAATAGATTGAAATCAAATTATTTCATTCAAAAATTGACTTTCTTCAGCTGAGATGAGAAGTCATAAGACTGTTTTATTTGGAAGGAGATCTGACTGTTGGTGATAAAAGCGTGAAGCTGAACTGCCACATGTTTGGATTAGCTACAAAACACAGTTGAGTCCAGCGGTTCTTTGTAAATCCAGAGACGAGCCCACTGTCTCTGCTCTGATTTTTCATGCTGAGTAGTGAAACAGGATATCCTGTTCTCCGAGGCCACAATCCAGATTCCTCCCGTGTCACCTTTGATTCCGAAGTCTGCCCTTATCAAGTCATCCTGCCGATTGTTCCTCAGGACTTCATGAGGAAAACCTGGAAAAATGTCCTTCTTTTATGAAAAGAACTTAATGAGCTGGGTTTTAAAGTTTATTTATTTGCAAAAAAAGTCTATATTGGCAAAATTAAAGATTTCAAATGAACCACTGACGCAGACTTCTTGCTGAAAAGCTCAAGTAACACATCGAATAAACAGTGAAGCTGTTCTGTTCATGAAATCCTCAGGAAACGTCATCATCCAGATTCCACAATAGAGTTTATTATCTGAAAATCCATGAATAGAGAGTTTGAGAACAGACACGCAGTCAGTCCCAGAACAGCTAGCAGCAGATCGGACCGGTTAACTGTCAGGAGATTTGGACTGACAAACACAGAGTTTCTGCTGAGACTTACCTGATTAAACTCCAGTCATTAACAAAGTAAAATTAGTCTTAAGACCCCTAGAAATATGAAAACTGGAAAAAGTCAAACACAAAACCACTGTAATAAATATTTAAATTAATGGTAAAAGACATAAAACCTGTTAAATAATTACAGTTTTCAAATGGATTTGTATTGCCTTCATTTTGTAAAAAAGTACGAAAACATGTTGCATTCAATTGAACAAAAATGGGTATTCTTTGTTCAAATTGTTGTCATGGATTAAAACGATCTTTGTTCAAATTATTTGTGTATCAAAAATTGGTGATTTTCTTTAATATTTTTCACTTTTTAAAAATAAACAGGTGATCTTCATTATCGTTCTAATTTTTTTAAATTTTTTTATGTAGACAAATAAAAAGAAGATAATCTTTGTTGAAATAGTTTCAATTAAATTATATTTAATTTATATATCCCTACACGAAATGAGTGGATCTATTAACACCTTTGGGCGATATTGGGCTATACAGCCTAATATCACAAAAACAATTATCTCATTGGGCTTCATGCCGGGAATTCTACAAAAGCAGATGGTCGGTCATAAAATATAAACAATAGCTGATCGCTTAACTAAACTAAACAAACAAAACTAAACTGGTTATCCTTGCCCTTAGACCAGGGGTGGGCAAACTACGGCCCAGGGGCCATATGCGGCCCCTTAAGCTACTTAATGTGGCCCTCCAAATTAAAATACATTGAAAAATCCTAATTATTGTTTTATTTTCATTATGTTTCTGGTTTCTTCCCATGAATGATGTTGTTTCTCTGACGTTCGTGTGTGTTCCTTTCTGAGTCAGATGGTGATCTTTCGGATTATTCCTACACCACATAAATGCAGCATTTCTTTGAGTTCACATTTTCCTCTGAAGAACATCAACCCATTGGATCACCCAAAAGAGAACAAAAATCAAAATTTAGAAATTAAAACTCCCAAATTTTGTGTTTTTAAATTAATATATGTTAATTTGAATCCAAATTAAAGCATGTTTTTCTTTAAATTCCATATTATTTTTTTTTGTTTATGAGGTTCATTACCAAATCTCTCCTTCCATCTGCTCCTTGTCCGGCCCTTATGCCAAATTTTAGAACCCTATGTGGCCCACGAGTCAAAACAATTGCCCACCCCTGCCTTAGACCCTACTGTCTGGTAAGGAAAAACCTGATTCCAGGAAACCTTAGGGTTGCCCACATAAAAGAGGAATCCTCTCCCAGGATGAACAGGTGATGTACTAAAACTATTAAAGAGAAATTAGCTTATCTAACTCTACAACCATGTTTTTGAATAGTGTGCATCCAGATAGAACTGGGGGACGGGTGGGGCGAGGTCCATAGCCACTACGAGCCAGAGGCGTGGTCCACGGGAGCACAGGCGATCCACTGGGAATCGAAATCTCTCCCACTTGAAAAAGAAACAACACATGATTTGAACAGTACCAAACAGAAGCACAGATAGCTACATAGAATTAATTTTGTAGTGTAATACAGAATAAACGGGGAATCTTCATTCTAATTTTTCATTCATTTAAAATAAGGCGGATCTATGTTCTAATTTTATCAATAATTTTCATTTTAATATTTTTTAAAAGTACAAAATTAAAGAACAACAAACTAACTAACCTTATCTGCTTATGAAAGCTGAAGGATTGTGTCCATGTCACATGATTCGTGTCCGTTTTGTTTATGTTCTCATCACGATATCGCCAGTCGGTTTTGTTCTTCCTACTTTTTTTTTTTTAAATAGACCAATAAAAACTAGAGCAGAAATCACCCTTTTTTATTGAATGTGATCCATTAAAAAATAATTCAACAGATAAACTAAAATATAATTTTCAGACATTAAAAGTTCAGATCGATAGAAAAAGGGATGTTGTCCTGAACACGACTGTCACTAGAATGTAAAAAAAAGCTGTGCTGATGCATTCAACAGACTCACTGCAGGCAGAAATACCCTCCAAACTCTTAATATTGTGGTTCCATTCCATGTTGATGAGGGGAATGTGCATTTTGGGAAACAATCATGCTGACTCATGATTTTGTTTTCTTCCCAAACGTGTTCATAAATCCACTCATTTCAAAATAAAAGCCATTTTTCTCTAAGCAAACGGACACTTTGTTTATCTGGGAGAGAGTTGCCAGCCAGGTGCAGCTCAAACCGTTTTCCCACAACAGTGAGGAGCACCTGTCAGTCATATATCTACATGGGGCGGTACCTCCATCAGTGCTGGGAAGCTCGGTGTGTGGCTGGTGTCAGCACCCCGTGAAGAATAAACGCTCCACGGTTGTTTGTGCTTCCTCGTAGTGGAGGTTTGAGTCCATCCACCAACGTTGGTTCTGACAGTTCAAAGGGTTTTGGAAATATTGCTTCACTTCCTGTTTGGATGCCTCACCGCCGATGTTGAGTGGCTGAAAGAGCGGACCGCTTGAACTGGAATGCCATGTGAGAATGCCAGCTTTGCTGAGTGTTTGGGAGAAATGTTGAGTGCTAAAGGAGGAGAACATGTGGATTAAAACATAAATGATCCGACGAGTCGTAAACAGAAACATCTTTTGCTGGTTTTCCACCAGCGTTTATGAAAACCAATCCTGCAGCTTTTGCACAGCCTGCTAATGAGCAAACAAACAGACTGAGCTCGGAGCAGTGCAGCCCGTCCAGGAAAAGCCACGACTCATGCTATCATGACATCGCCCCGGCCCCCACACAGTTTAGTCTTGGATGACTGACTTGTCATCTTGTTATTGAAACTTTGCTGAAAGGAAATGTGGGTAGAAATTGGAATAGCCCCCTAAACTGTTGATACACGCCCGTCTGTTTCCACTCTGCCGACAGCCACAAGTATGCTGCGCACACTGCTGAGCGGAGAGACGGTTCATCAAAAGAGGGTGACGTCTGGGTGGAGCGGGGAGGAGGAAGGTATCTGCTCACCCAGCCAGCCAGCTGCCATCTGTTCCTGTCAAAGACAGCATCAGCTCATTGTGAAGTCATGATGGCAAATTATTTCATATTTGTTGTAACAGTAAAACAACCCACATTAAATATCAATTCAGAGTGAGAGAAATTAATTGAAAAAGGGGATTAAAAGTTTGGGCTTGAACCCATAAGTAGCCAGATAGTCATACATTAGCCTTTAACAAATTTGGATTTGCATTTATGACCTTCTGTTTTTTTTTTAAATAATAAATAGGAATTGTGTCTATATTTGAAAAAAAAAATCTCAAAATGTGATTTTCTTCTTATAGCCATCTTTTATGAGCACAAGATAATATGTGCTCATAAAAGATTAAACTTTTTACCAAAGTTTTGCTTTGCATATAAAATCTGTTCAGTCTGGAGAACAAACAAAACATCTTCAGGTCAACAGGAATGTAATAACCTACCTAGTTTATCATATATGTTCACCTCAGCCATCAATTTATACATTTAACTAATCTAAATTAAATAAATGCTAATTAAGTAATCCATACTTTAAAAATTTTGTTTTTTTTTTTTTTTTCCCTCTTTGTTTTCAGCAGTCTTACACGTCTGGGTTTTGTTATTTTAGTTTTGGGTTGGACCTTTTAAGTCTTAGTTTACAGGTTTTGTTTATTTGTTTTCTTTAAGAATTTTGCTTAGGCAGCCATTAGCTGTTAGCTGCTGACTCAGACGGTCGACGTGGCTGAGTCAGCAGTCTCTTTGACTTATCTTATGTTTGGCCAAGGAGCCATTACGGAGAGATAAAAGAGAAACATGTGGATCCATTTTTTACTGAAGCCGTGAGCGATGTCAAGTCTGACAGGAAGTCACGCCAAGAAACACCAAAAAATCTGGTCAATTTTCAAACTATAGCAATTCTTTTCACAATGAAATTCCACAATTGACAAATGCGATCATATTTTTGAATCTAAACAGACACTAGAGATGAAAACACAATATTACCCACTTATTCCCAGGGGTTAGGGACAGGAGACCTCTGCGAATATGGTGAATCGTCAGCTCGCTGGACTGTAGGTTCACTTCAACTTTAATCAAGTAAATTTAATCAAGTAAATATATATATATATATATATATATATATATATATATGTATTTTTTTTTTTTTTTGTCATAGTAATACTCCATCGTAGTGTACAGAAGAAAAATGTTAAAAGAAAATTTTAAAAACACACTTTAAGTGCTGGTAATCAAATGGTGAATAAGCTACTCTGTAGGGTTCATATGTTTGTAAATCTGACTGATGACGTTAGAGCCTCACTAGCCGTGAACCTTACCGCACGTCACTGGAGCCTACACCCCCTCACCTAACACTACCGGTGCAAAGAAAACGGTGAGGACTGCTGGTACAAAATACCGTTTTGAGCCAGTTGCTAGTTTATGTAAGGAAAACAAAGATGTACGTGGATCTAGCCGTCTATCAGTGGATGCAGCTTGTGGCCTGCCACCTGCTAACAGCTACATCACCGCTACAAGCTTTTTCTAACAGCATTTTTTCTTCTGCTCCTGATTCACAACATTTTGAATAAAGAAATGCAAGTTTAAGCTTCATTTTCTTCATTTATGTCTTCCATCATCAGAAGAAATGGCACAAAAACAGGTTAAAAAGCCTAAAAAGAGTCTTTAAGATGTCCGTACGAGCCTCAAGGAAACTGCAAAACAAACCTACGCTCACCTCAAGATGCAGCCGCTTTATTTACGACAACTCAGAAACCCAGCACATGTATGGTGCACAGGATTAATCCTAAATGTCCTTATTACTCTGCTGTAATTCTGTTGTGGTTTAGTTTTAATTTGGAAGATCAGACTCCTGACACTCCTCCAGTCCTCAGAATCTTATCTCTCTTCTGTTTAGGAATCTCCTCGTCTCCTTTAGATTTCACAATTGTCTGTCTTGCTGCCCTCCAGGCTGCATCACTCAGATACTCGTCTTTGACACCTCCATTAATCCAAAACGTTTCACCAGTCTGCTCCACCGGCGTCTAGACTCCACGGTTCTCATCCTTCCATCTGCAGACAAGTCAGAGCTGCGTCCTGCTGAGCTCAGCTGTTCTATGGATCAAATAAAGATTTTCCTTCCATGTCAAAGTCTGTTCTGTATTATCAAACACTCTCGTGCTCATCCTCAAGCGATTTCTCTTTCTTGGATCCAGTTTCAATTCATTAAATTCACAAAACTCAAAACAAACATCATCCTAAAGTTCCCCAAAAAGAATAAAACAAACAAAAAAATTTTTTTACAACTGTTATAATCCAGTTTAGAATAAAAGAATCCAGTATGGTGCAAATTATTCAATTATTTTATTACAGATAATAGCAACAACTGTTCTCTCCATTCTAAAAAAAACTAATTTTAAAATGATTTCATATAATTTAAAAAAGAACCATTTTCAATTGCACCATCTAAAAACTGAACAAAGATCCAAAGATTTTCCGTGGGGACGGAGGGAGTTGAAAGTCTGTGTTGCCCAGTCCCAGAACATCACTGCTCTAGAGGAGATCCGCATGGAGGAATGGACCAAAATATCAGAAACAGTTAGTGAAAACCTTGTGAAGGTGTACAGTTGATGTTTGATTGCTGTCATTACCAGCCAATGGTATATCAATTTCAATTTATACTTATTTTCCATCATAATTTAATAAGGAAAGTCTTTAAAAATCAAATAATATTATTTTAGGATTTTTTTTCCTTATATTGTCTCTCATTATTGAGGTATACCTATGATGAAAATTACTTTTATATCCGAGTAAATATGCTGGATTTTAGCCATAAGATAATGTCTATTTGTTATCTCCTGGCAGCTCAATGTTATAGAAAAAAATAAAACAGATTTTAAGAGAAAAGACAAATGAATATAAAACACTGGGGAAAGACAGTAAACAACATAAATGAAAATACAGGATGCAACTAAATCAAATCAAAAATCTTAGAATACAGGGAAATGTTTTAATTACTATTATTTTTCATAAGAATTAAATGAGAAACAAAAAGAGATGTTGAAGAGCCTTGCTGGAGTTTTTCTAAGTAATCATGCAGCCCAGAAGTTATTTAGTCGATTCAGAACAATAATTGTGAAAATACATATATATTTTATTGATTATATTTCTTGTTTTATTTTCTAATTTTAATATTTTTGTCCTCCAACATCGTTCAGTCACTGTTTGAGCTTAAACATTTCACGTATAGCTTAGTGTAAATGTTGAAAAGCTGGAGTTTTGGGTTAAATCCTGCCCCCAAATTTGGGATGTAGGGGTGGGATTTGGTGGTCTGATGATGCACCAGCCATGGTTCTCCTAATGCATTTTATTGAAACCGTTTATTTTACATAACTTTTTTTTAAAAATGTGTGCGTAGTTTGTCCTTGTTAATCACATTCAAAAAATAACCTACCAAATCAGCAGAACTCATCTTTATTTTATTTTTTACAATTTTATTTATTTTAAAACTCCATGCCACACAATGTATTCACTGTTCTGGGACACACATATATATTTCCACACTTTTCTCTCTTGTTGAAACTCTCAAAGTTCAAACTTTCATAGAAAATGGGTCAAGTTTTAAAGAATGACAAAGATTTAATACAAGATTTGTGTAAATTTTTCAAGCTTAGTAAATTCTACACAGGAGACATAGCATAGAGGAGAATGACTGACATTGTTCTACAGCCAATCAGATCGCAGAACACATTGTGCTGTAAAAAAAAGACAAAATAGCATAGAAAATTGCTTAAAATGCCACAAAATAGTAAAGGACCACGAGTACTCATTTTGTTGGCTTACTAAAATGAACTGGTTTCATGTGACAAAACACCATAGATTGCTCTGCTTAAAGGCAGTCCAATTTAGGGTTAAGTTATGAAACAACTTAAAGGGAGTACAATGTCCCAGATCAAATTCTTGTGTTTGACTGTCAGTGGAACGCAGTAAGGGAATACCGGCTCTGGCTCTTTGATTTGTTCTAAGTTCTTAATGATGGTTCATTAAAAAAAGATCTTGCTCTCTAACGACACGCAGATGCTCAAGAACCCGTTATGTTATATAAAACAGAGATCGTGGGGTAGATTTATGTCAAACCGTGGCTGAACCCCAGGAGTTCAGCGCAGCAGTCGCAGTGCAACAGCTATCTGATCTCCTGCCTGTCTCCGGTTTTACCTGAGGTCCTGAGCGACGCTCTCCCGGACATTTGCTCCATATCTGCATGATTACACAGTCTAGCTGCGGAAAGCCACTCAAGGCAAACCTGAACCGACATTTAGCTCAGATGTTTTATGAATGTGTCTGCTGAACGTCATGCTAACGCTTCAGATCCTGCAGCGTAAAGCCTCAGAAACACCAAACCTTCTGTTTCCTCCATAATCTGTCCGTCATACTAATGAAGGAGTGTGAAAACAGAATAACCTTTCACTCTTAGATGAACCCGTGAGTCGCGGCAGCAAAATGCCTTGTGCAAACAAGACAAATGGGCTGCTCTACAGCTGCTCCCCGCAGCCGTTGTGAGGCGATAACTGTGGCAAACACATCAGTGAGCGGCCTTAATGGTCCACAAAAAGTTAACGTGTGAGTGAACGTCTCCAGTTTAACGGTATTGATGACCCCAACTTCAGGAGATAAAAGGTCGTCCTCACTAGTCGTCTGCTGTGTTCTGCTCAAATGCTAAAATGGAGAATCAAAGTTTGGAAGTCTTTGGCCGCGTCTGAATTCTTCCCTTATCTCAATGGCTTTCCCCTATCCCTTCAACTGTAGGGGCATCTGTAGGGGTAGGGTTGTCTGAAAGGTTTTTTTTAAGTGCTAAACCTCATGGCGGAGGGATGCTGAACTCCTCCCCCGCGAGGGTTTTTCACAACGCGCTGTCCCGCGGAGAGGTAAGTGCTTTTCTTCATGTGGATGTAAGTAATGACATTTTGTTTTAGCATGACCTTTTAAAAGTTATAAAACGGATGTATTTACGAGCGCTAGCAGCTCCACGCACTATTTTTCAGCTATTAGTTTAAATCTGTTTTGAGGGCAAAATGTAGGGGTAGAAAGAGGCTGAGGGGGATTCAGCTCCAGGCTTTAGCTACATTTATACCGCCCTCTGCAACGCGAATTCAAGCAGCCACTTCCAATAAACCACCATCTATGGGCTCTACATTAAATAAATATGTGGCCATTAAAAGTGCGTGTTCAATTAAACCAGGGTTGTCTAAAAAATCCTTCACTACTCACTACATGGTGCACTGAAAAATCTTTTTTGCTTTTTTTTAGAGCTGTCCAACTCTACAACTCAACGATCAAGTGCCCTGAAATCTCCCAGAAGTCTCTGCGAAAAATCTCTGAGCATTGATGCTCACAAGATTAGCTATTATAGACCACAATGCAATGCGTTTGAAGGATTTTCCATGTGAAAACAAATTTTATGTTTATGTTTTTTTTAATAAAAAGTTTTTATCATCAGAGCACAACTTCGTAAAAAAATCATTTATTCATTAGGTTGTTACTTTTTGTAATCATTGACGTTATATTTGCCGTTTTAAGAAAAAGTAGTTAACACGGTGAATGAAATGCCTTTAACTTACAGGGTTTTTTAGTTGTTACGGATCATGGATGGCATTCTTTTTCACTCAAGTGCTAACTAATTGAGAAACGATACTATAGGAGAAATGACTAATTGCAGTTCATACCAAGTCTTTCATGTATCGGAATAGAGCTGTGACAGAAAAAGCCTGGAGCGAGATTCGTGAGATTTGAACCACTTCGACATTTCACATCAAGCCTGACAGCTGACGGCTGCAAAAGCAATCCTCCTCGCTTTTACGTCGGACAGTTCAGGTTTCCGGGTCAATATGTGACGGATTAGTATGTGTTGGACTGTCACAATAACCATGTAATTAAACCATCGGTTTAGAGCAGGGGTCCCCCAAACTACGACTTGCGGGCCAGATCCGCCCCTCCTCCACATTTGGCCCGGCCCCTTAATTGGCTAAATTATATATTTTTTAAGTTTTTTAGGCGAGTTTGGCATTTAGATAAAATTTCAGCAACATGCTAGCTGTTTTAGATCATTTAGAATTTTTTTTGTTCTTTCGGCTAATTTGGCACATCGCTAATATTTTAGCTAGCATTTACAGCTATCAGCTTCAGTGTTTTTAGCTATTAAGCATCTTCAGCTATTAATCTATCACAGTACTATATATCTAGTTTAAAAACATTTTTTGTATTATTTTTTTGTGAAGATTACAGAAATAAATTATTTAAAAATTGGCTCTCTGGAAAACCATAAATCTTTACGTTTAGGCAGTTTTTGTTACACTTTTTCTGTTAGCCCACAAATGGACCCCAGCCCACCATCAGAGAAGAAAACAGTTATGTGGCCCACAGGAAAAAGTTTGGGGACCCCTGGTTTAGAGAGAAAGTTCACTTCTGATTGCTTGTTTTTTTTTTTTTTTCAGTGCAGTGATATAGAACGTTTGGGCTGTGTGACCGGAACTTCTTTTTTAATTGTACGTTATCACTGTCCATTCACATTTTTTAATCCACAGCCATCAGCCAATCAGTATCGAGTGTTCACCGTGTTATAAGCAAGTTTTAAGCTCTTGTAAACAGTAGAAAAAGACAACGAAGAAGAAGCCCCTCCCTGTTTGTCCATTGTGAACATCATTGGCTATTCAAAAATGCCCAAATGTCCATATATGTAGCTTTAGAGCAAAAATGTGTGCCTGCTTGCATGTTACACTGAACAACCATGAATGATTATTTTCTTTCTTGAAGGTTTTATGCAGTTTCTTCAAAATCTACAGTTTTTTGTGTACTTTTTGTAAAGATTTGTTTTTAAACTAAAGCAGGAAGAGTGAAACGGTTGTTGTACCATAAAAGATATAGTGGGTGCAGACAGCTCTTCCCCCACTGCTGACACAGCGCTGTGGTGATAAGTCAGGCTATATGTGGGACTAAGTGGTAAATGGAGTCAAGGTAGGGTGATAAAAGGAGGGATAGTAGACTGAGGTAAAGAAAAACAGACCTGACATGACAGGATGACAGCCCACAGAGACGTGTTTATCACCTTTTGGTGCTTCCATTTTTCATTTGCCTTTCAAAATACCAGTTCTTGCATGCGGGAGCTTATGAAGGGATTTCACTGAGGTGTGTGGACCGGGCTTGACCTGCAGCCGCTGACTGTAAAGGCAGAGAAATGACTAACTTCAAGGAATATGGGCGGAGCCAACATGGTGCCATGGAGGCAGTGGCACCTAATGTCCTGTAATCATGCGCTGGCACCAGCGCTCCATTGTCTGGGTCACCATGGTAACAAGTCACACTACTTTGTGAAAATGTTGGCAGTTTTTCAAAAACTTCATTTGAATGACAATGAAAAAAAGTTGTTTGTTTTTCAAATTATGCTATTAAAATTTTCAACACTAAACTGCATCCAAGTTTTTTTTTTTTTTTAATGTTACTAATTGTGCAGCCCAAACAATAAATGGAAATTGTTGTTTTTCTCAAGATACGAAGGAATTTCTACATTGTGGTGAACAAAAGGATTTAATCTCTTAATATTTACCTGCATAATCTGCTCATCAGAACATGAGAAAGAAATATTCTTAATTACAAAAAGTTAGAATTTCCTCATTTTAAAGTCCCGCTCTGATCGTCTTTTGATCTATTTGCAAAGATTTCCAGTGGTCTTTTAATCATTCTGTTTAAAAATTAAAAAAAAAAGAAAATTTTCTAGGACATAGTTTCTGCAGAGCGGCAGCAGTTTATTAGAAATTTGTTTCTGAGTTTTTCTGTTGCCTGCCCTGTGTCCCCTCCTCCTCCACAGGTGCAGGTGTTTTGGCATCTGGGAGCTCCACATAAAAGCTCCGCCTTCGGACTTAAGGCAGGCTCTTCATCTGGGGCTTCCAGCCAGGTTTAGCGCCATCACTGCAGTGCTGTTTCTTCTCTGCATCTTTAAGGACATTAAAGTAATTCAAGTGGCAAAACCAATTTCATCTCCCCATTTATTTGAGCCAGTCGTAGCAAGTTGGGGGCTTGTCCGGGATCAATTTGTTACAACTTTTATGTGAGAATATTTTTATGTGAACGATTTGAATGAATAATAAATAAATAGATCATCAGAAAAAATGCCACAAGAACATATTAAAACACATATTTGTTAAAAGAAGCAGACAATATAAGTTTTACTTCTTTCTTTCCACTTCTCATTTTTGTCGTGTTAGAGTTTGCATTTCATGTTTGTATTAAATATGTTTCCTCTTATTGAATAAAAATGAAAATGAATAGAAAAAAAAACTACAAAATCACAATTTTTATTTGAGAGGCTCTTTAATGTCCCCCTCCAATGAAAATCATGTTTTTTTAGTTTTAACATGTATTTTTGGCATTTTTCTTTAGAAAGAGAAAAAAATATCATAAGAAATCATTTTGTGTTTGCATTTCCGAGTATTTGTCCTTTTCAAAGTGCTCGAGAAAAACTCAGTTTGAATTCTTGAAACTTTCATATGTCACTAAAGCTAACTAACCCGTATGGAGCTGTAGGGGCCGGAAAGATAATATGACGTCCCACTTCTGTGCTGTAAAGGATTGTAATTCAGTGAAAGGTCAGTTAGCTTTCATTATTTTCCCAAGGAATAGGAGGAAAAAATGGATTGGATTTATTGGTCACAGCAACGTCAATAATTATTCCATTATTTGCGGAAAAAGAGACATGGACGGAGCCGGGTGATTGCTTTGCTAGCTCGTATTTTAATTGTATCCAAGACGGGAATTTTTAAAAAATATTTAAAAAGAAAAATCCCATCAGCTGACACGAATATGCTGTCCGTGGAGCAGCGCTCTGGCGTAAGGAGCCCCACTGCTTTGTTCATAGCAGCTCTGCTTAGGATCCTAAGGCTTAGGGAGGTTTAACCGGACACCGGAACTGTTCTCCTGAACGTAACCGTTCGTCTGCATCTAAAAACATCATCACTGGCTGCACGCATTTACAAACTGACGCGCGATTAGACCGTCTCTGTATTCTGGAATTTCATTTGATTTGATTTCTCGTTCCAGTGAATTCAACAATCAGCATGTGCTAGCATAAAATGTATGAACCCCAGCTAGTGCTGCTGAGCTTGGCATCAAAACGTTCACCAGGTTCAGGATATTATTCAGCAGTTAAAGTCAACTGCTTCAGTCACCACACTCAGCAAAGAGCATTATCACAGGTAATGCAACTTATCTAGCTTAGTTTTTCCTTTCAGCTCATGGGGAAACGTATCAAACTGCAGCGGGAAATGTTGAAATTTTAGTGCTTTTACACTGTCAAACAATCAGCAACTTTGTTTTCATTTGTGGGATTTCGTGCACACAGTTGTTGAAGGGCTTTGCAAAGCTAGGCTGTGTTGGAGTTAAATTCCCTGAGCTGCTGACTACAGTTTCCTGCAGAGTCATTCAAGCTGGATTTCTGTCTTCGTGTCCAGAACCGGGCATCACTGGTATGTCCTGGGAGACGTACACCCACCTCCTAGTGAAGGCAGCATGAGTGACACCCCCACCTTTGGCAGGACCGTGGGGGTTCCAGGTGTTGGACGCCTGTGGAAACAAACTCAATCACACACAATGTGTTGAGTCGGAGTTTTCTAGCAGTTTGTTTAACTGCGGGGAAATGGCACGGGCAAAAACCTGGCAAACATAAAAGTATGCGCCCAGATGTGCACAAACATCTCCTATTAAGGGCGTGTTGATGTGAAGCAGGTGTGGCCTCCAGGTTTCTCCGACGGACCCTGAACTCCACACGAGACATGCGCCACACCCAACATGACTGGATTACACCAATCGGTGCAGAACTCCACTATAGAAGTGCGTTGTTGAGCCCCCCACCCCCACCCCGTAGCTCCCTCATGGAGGGGCTGATGAACTTGTTTTGAATTCCTTCACCTCTTGACAGGAACTGCATTCCGAACCTTGAAAATAGCGGCCGGGACAAAGACAGGAAGTGATGTGAGAGCGCTTCCTGTCGGCTCCCCTCTGAATTTATCTCGATCCTGCAGGCTCGCTCCAACCCCACCCTGCAGGACGCTTTGTGAAAATACGTCCAGATTTTTCTCCTCCAGTCTTTTATGTCCGCTGTGCTAACCCCGACGTTCAACTCCATCGCAGAACCATCTTTGATCCTCTCGATCGCTTATCCAGTCAGTCAGGAGGGGCTCTGGCTGGCTTTCCCTTCAACCCCCTGACATAAATATAAGTGCATTTATAACATCTGTCAGATCGGATTCAATGCAAACCTGTTGTGACCCCCTTGACTTGCAGTTAACATAGCATTTGGCTGCAGGGAAGCATGTCTGACTCCTGATGGAGGCTGTCTCACTTCACGGTGTTTCACCTTTCCCTTGACTATTTATGTAGCCACGATTCATTAAGAAGGGACAAAAGTTCTCCGTGCACATTTCTCTTCTCAAATTGGCAAAAGAGCTGCTTCTCCCAGGAGGGAAAATACCAGAACTGGTAGCGTTTCTGTGAAGAACCAGCACGATTAGTGTGAAATATTTCTGCTGCACATTTGATGATTGCTAAACAGTGTCAGTTTTGCACATACACTGAGTTTAATTGTGTTTAAACTGGATTTGCTAAAGTTTACAGGAGCATTTGGCTTCCACGTCTTGGTTCTGCAGGCGGCGTTGGGGGGGCGGTGAGGCAGGAAGAGGCTTTAGTCAATCTGGAGAAGCAGATCTTCCGGTCAGCGGGTGCTTCCCTGCGTTAAGGCTAGAATAATACGTGAGTCACATTGCAGCCTGATAGATGAAGGGATGAACAGGAGGGAAGGGTGGACTGAGATCAGGGTCTAACAAAAGCTGCATTTGCAGGATTAGAGATCCATCATGCATACGAGCGGGGTGGTCCGTTCCCGCCGTCCCGCCGCTGCGATGGAGCTGCTCGGGAACAACGAAACAAGGTGTAAAATAGACACCTTCTGTGCATTTCTCTGCAGGGCAAAGCCTCTGCGCTGTGTGTGCAACATGTGGTGCGAGGGCCCCACAGAAGGAGAACATGAAGCAATACGTATAACTCCATCCATATTTCACCCCAGGAGGCACATGGGCAGAAGAGGTGCAGGTTTGTTTTTAAAAACAACTCCAGAAAAATAAATCTGGTTCCTCCTCATCTGATCCGTGTCAGGATTAGGTTGCATTCGAGGACAGAAAACAAGCTCAGTTTCCTGTGCAGAAATTCATGTTCCTGGACTGAACACCCCCCCACCCCACCCCCATGTAAGAAATACTGTCAATTTAAAAATAAAGTGATATGCTGACATCTCATGCAGGGAGGACTCCTTTGCAAATTTGCACACTTCCATGTGCGCCCGTCTCTTTATGGCTGGTGATGGGATTTAAAGGCTGCTAACGGGGGGGGGGGGCGGCCCCCACAAGAAGCTCCCCTCACAAGGAGGTTCTCACAAGCCTCTGCAGGCCCCATTCGTCTTCCCACAGAGCCTGCCGGTTAGAATTTGTGGATTCATCGAAAAATTAACCCGATGGCACATGAAGAGGCGCCAACGCAAACAGGAAGAAACTGACAGAAATGCTGCTCTTTTGTTTGTCAACTTAGTTCATTTGGTCCTGTGGGTCTCCATCACAGCCACAGATTGGCTGAATGTGGAAACCAACAAAGATGCATCCAGCTTTCTTTTTTTTTTTTTTTTTTTTTTTAGTGTTGGCAGATCAAATAAAAACCTCATTTAGTTCCTGCCTGAAACCTCAACTCACCAAAATTGATTTTATATGCTCATAAGTTTTACTGCCACTTACGTTGGCAAAAGGAAATGTTTAAAGTGCCCTGTGGCCATGGTTTGCGGAGTTCAGGAAGTCTGGATCACAAGATTTCTGATGAAGTTGGCCAAAAAGTGTTAATCGGACTAAATAACCTTAAAGCGTGGGCGGCTTCTTACTGTTAGTACGCAAAGTAACAGCCGTGTTTCGTCTGGATTACAACAGGCCTGAGCGACCCCTCCCCCTTACATTCCAAACAGGAAGTACCCGCTGGTCCTAAAAAGCCAAAATCCTATAGACTTCAATAGAGAAATAAACAGCTATAACTCATTATAATTGTCAGAATGACCATTCTTGCTCTGATACCTTTTTTTTTTTAACATTTTTCTCAAAAATCCTATTTTTTTTTCATATTTTTTGTGCAGCACAACTGACCAATCAGATGCCTCAATAAAAGTATGTGGTCTCACGTTGAATGATTCTCCCAAGCCAGTCCTTTTAGTGGCAGGGGTGTAGAATTACAACAAACTCCCCTCTGATTGATGAGAGTGGTTGCCATAGAAACGTTGACTCAGACTACATCGTCTGATTCCAACATGGCGGCGTCCATAACACTCACTTGGTCAAGTTCCTTTATGCAATATGAGGAAGTCAGACGTCAGCTCATCACCAAACCCTAACCTTCCCAAATAAATGGGGGTGTGAAGATTTAAGGGACCTATATGATGCTAAATTAACTTTTTTTGAGCTTTTAAATGTATCTTAATGTTAATTATTCACAAACAAAAACACAAAAAAGTGATATTTTGCTCCATTCACACATCTTAGCGTATTCCTCCAAAATCCTGCACCCCTCCCAATCCACAAAAACAGGTGGGCCCTTACATTATGAAGTAGACAAGTGAGAACAGCCCCTTCCAGAAAGAGTCCGCACTGCCAGCTCCGCCCCCAGTCGAACACACTTTCTTTGTAGAGCTGGCGGTAATCGGCAAAATTCCACATCCATCTTTGTAAAAGTTTGGATGTTGTTTGTTTTTTTGGGCCAAACTAAGACACGCTGCTGAGGCCGGCTCTAGGATGATGTCATGAAATGGGCGGCACCCACATGGAGGGAAAGGTGGAGCCTCGGAAATTGAGTCGTATTGCTTCAGGGTATAAAAAGTTCAGAAAATAACTTGCATTTCATAAATAAAAAGCCTCTTTAGCTGCTTGAAATAACATATAACGATTAAAATATGATTTAATTTGGTCTCATTTCTAATTAAATATTACAAATGCTTAGCTATTAATTGATGCTGCACTGTTGCAGTCGCATATCTGTACTTCCAGAGGTCATTTTTATGTCATTTCACGGCTGTACTACAGTGTGAAATCTATGGGAGCTGACAGCAGAGCGACTTTGAAAGTTTAGATTATCTGAGGACAATAAATTATAGTTTTGTTGTAAATCATCTGACTTTGTTTTTTTTAACGTGGTGGCTGGTTTTGAAACTGTTTACGTCTTCCAGTGGAGTTTGTATATATTCTAATTAGAGTGGATTATTTTGATTAGAAGAGCTCCAGATGTCTGTCACATGACACAAAATAGTTGCACACAATAAAGCGCTGAGCCATTTTTCAAATGCATTTGCTGTCAATTCGAATGATAAATTTCCTGCTGTGTCCTGGGAAAGTTTGGACACAATCTGTGTTTCTCTCTGAATCTTGAATGGAAAGAGGAACAAATTTGATCTCCAAAAATATTAATTTGACAAAGATTTTGATCTCTTTTTCCTAAAAACACAGCAAATATCTGGATCCTTAAAATCAGGAAATTTTGGAAAGTTAAACAGACCAAAATTTTGATTTTTTTTTTCGCATTAAAAGGGTAAAATTGTGTTATGTTATTTGTGTATTCTCATGAAGTGCAATTTTAGCTTCTGCAGACAGCAGTAGATGCAGTTTATTTATTTATTTTATATTTGGAAAAATATTCCTAAAAGTTTTTGTGCTGCAACTATGTTTATAATCGTGTAAACGCATATTTTGTGCACGAAAATATTTATTTGGTTCTTAAATGTTTATTAAAATTATCATTTGTCTTTCACTTTAGATCAGAGGTAGGTATGAATAACTTTATCGGGACAAATCATGTCCCACATAGAAAAGTCTTGTTTATGTTTAAAAAAAAAAATCCTTTAACAATGATTGGCACACTATGGTAAATCTAAATGAATTGTTAAAGCTGGTGTTTTGCTGTAGCATAGATCACGGGTGTCAAACACAAGGCCCACGGGCCGAAGCTTGAATCTGGCCGAGCTGTGAAGATAAAAAAAATAAATAAATAAAAGAATGTTGAAAAAAATTGTACAGTTCTAGCCTATTCCTGTAGCGAGTTATCGTTCTTAAATAAAAAATAAAAAAAAGACCGAAATGCGCAATTCCTCCACTAGGGGGAGCAAAGGAAAGGCAAAGTAAGTATAGCAGATGTAAAAATGAACCATTGAAATCCATTGGCCTCTGTGAATGAACGTGTGATAATAAGTGATTGGGCTACCAGGTTGGTTGAGGCATCTTTATTTCCAATTGAGAAAAAAATAAAGCAAACACAAAGCTACAGTTAACAAGTTAACCATAGGTTATTTTGGTCCGGCCCACTTGCGATCAGATGGGTTGAATGAGTTTGACACCACTGGCATAGAAAATCACTTTATAAGGACATATTTGCTCAAATTTATGACTTGTAGTTTGGCAGCCTACACTATTTCTCCATCCTTGGCGTAAGATCACAATAGTCATCTGCACTAAAAAGACATTAAAAGTCTCTACAATTGTGAAAATATTTATATCAAAGTAAAGATGAAGGTTAAAAATGTACAAAAAAAGATTTTTTTTTGATAGGAGTATTTCTATAAAAAATATTTAAAAAAAATGTATATATATGATAAACATTTCTTGTTCCACTTTTAATTTTTTTGCTTGTTTACACTCTTAAACGACCTGTCTGTGCTTCTGTACATAGAAGAAGTGCAACTGCAGTTATGTATGTAAACAAAATGAGGTTTTCTGAACAAGTATCAATTACTTTTGTAAGGATTATACTTGATTTTGATGTTGAGTCTTCCTTCTGTCAGTCACAGCAGGTTACTGTTGATAATCATTCACAGCTGTCTTCATTTTAGTTAATTACCATCAGTGTATTAAAGCTTTGTCACTCTTTTGTTGCTTCTTAATGTTAAATGTTAAAATTTCTTCCACCAAGTCTGGTTATCTTGGGTCCCAAACCTTTTTACTCTTTAAAAAAAAAGAGATTTGGGTTTTGATTTTGCTCTTGTAATTGAACATCGTTTCTGGTCTTTTTAGCATCTGTTGGGAAAAACTAAATTTGATTATTCTCCTTACTCTGACTGTAGTTTCTACTACAACTAAAGCCTTTGAGGTAATCTACCTCGGATTGCTCAAACACATCACAAGTGTGGCAAAAGATTTTTCTAAGTTTTCTTTTTGCATTGACAGTGTCTTATTTTAAATGTTGGAAACGAGTCCTGCAGACTGTTTTTGTAACATCAAACTGTTTCCTCACAGTTATCCTTGGAAAGAGTAATGACAAATCACTTCTATAGCTGTAAAGCATGGAGGTGGATCAATCATGCTCGTGCAGCCGGTGGTAAAGAAAACAAGTTGCTGTTTAAAAAAAAACAAAGGAAGAAATTCATAAAACCTCTTTTATTATATGAACACACATGGAGGCGCTTTGCACTAAAGAAATAGTAAAACATTCATGAATCAAGAACTTAAATTTGCAAGTTATTAAACAAACTTTGGCTTTGAGTCTTTCACTTTAATTTCTTTTTTTAAGTTAAGATTTTGGTTTTAAAAAAGTTTAAAGACATGGCGCCTCCGTTTGAAGTTTATTTTCCTCCATTTCTTCTGACACGGTGTAGGGTGGCAGTTAATTGCGGTGTTGTGGGGGTTGAAGTTTCAAAAGCACACACTTGCACACACACATTTGTACAGATGGTGCTGGACCATTGATCACCATCCTCACTCGCTGCTCTTATCTGTGTCTCTGTCGCTCGGCTGTCTGCACCGATTCACTTTCGCCGTTTAATCTCTATTTATCTGGGTTTGTGTGTGCGTGCCTGTGTGTGCACGTGAGTAAAAAGGGGTCAGAGTGCAGAAGAGGGAGAGTAAATGAGTAGCGAGGCAGAAAGGCTGCAGATGGCTTCAGCAACCTCTGGCTCTCCATCTTTGTCAGGAAACTTAAAGCTTTGAACTTTTGTGTCGCGGCTTCGGTTTTGTCGAGCGTCTCGATTAAGTGTCCATTAACAGGCTTTGTGGGGAGGGGGACGTGTGGGTTTTAGCATACCGTTTTTTTCCCCACACTGTTAGGAGCACTTTAAAGCCTTGATTTTTTTTTTTTTTTTTTCAAAAAACGTCAATGCGCTTTATAATCCAGAGCACTTTATATATGGATTAATTCTGTTTATATGGATTAATTCTGTCCTCCTTTGACAATTTGTTTTATTAAAAAAAAAAAAAAAACGTTCCCAGTTGTGGTTTAATTATTATAAAGTTTTTAAGCTAAATGTCTTAAAAAGACATTTTTTATGTTGATCTGAAGCCTTTATTTCCAAAATCTCCCCTGAGGGGGTGTGGCTTTTGAAGCTGAGCAGCCCCGCCCCTTCTTAATACATTTTTTTCTCTTTTATAAGAAAAATGCCACACATACTGTCATGTTCTGTTGTCCTTGTCAGTCTCGCCATGTTCAGGTTAATCATCCACAGCTGTTCTTCATTTAGTTAATCAACTTAAGTGGATTTAAGTGTCTGGTTTTCAGGTCCTCATTGTCATCTGCTCTGTCCTGTCACTCGCTTGGTTTCCCCTGGTTTTGTCATGTTTGAGTTTATCTAGTAAGTGTTTATTTCTGCCACCTTATCTGTTGTCCTGCATTTGGGTCCTTCACCACCACTACTTCATGACACATATATATGTTAAAAACTTCATTACTTTCATTAAGTTGCAAACAAGGTTGGACTTTTTATTTATTTTTTTTTTTTTTAATATAAATTAATGGTACTAACAAAGTTGAGTTAGCATGGACATGCCAACATTTGATTTTTGCAGCATCAGTTTTTTTTGTGTTGCAAACAAGGTTGGGTGTTTTCTTTTTGTGCTATATTTTCTGTCTTGTAGGAAAATAATCTTTTATTAAAGAAAATTTCAAGAGTAAAATAATCTTGCTTAGAAAACATGTTTTGAATATTTTCTTAAAATTAGAAATCATGGTAAGACTATTGTTCTTACCCCACTGATCTTTATTTGTACTTATTTAAAAAAAATTTTTTTCTTACTTTATTACAAGAGGGGCAGTTTTTGCAGGGAAATTACCTAAAAAATATTCTTCAATGTTTTTTCTATTCAAGATGATGCTAAATTAATTGGAGTCCTGAAGGAAATGGAACCTTCTGAATATGGTTTAACCCCATGCCATAAGGTACATATGTGGACCCTCCATAAAAAAGCAAGTTTGTATTTATTTCAGATTAAATCAAGAGCAGGCACAGATTTACTTTACACTTTTTTCACACAAAGTCTGATTTCACAGAAGATTTCTGAGTAAACTTTTCTATTACTTTTACACTTTCTTTTGAAGTAATATTATTTTATATTTTTGGATTAGGAGGGCAAAATTTTTTGTTTGTATTGAATTTGTTTTAAAAAATCAGTTTTATTCTTTTTTTGTACAGTAAGTCATTGGTATTTTTTATTGACTTGTAACATTTCTTTTGCGAGACAAAAATGTATTTTTTTCCTTTGAATTAAGAAAAAAACAATATAAACTGCATTAAAATGTGTTACAACAAAGCTTTTCTACCCACCTTACAATGCTCTGTTACAAACTTCAAAAGAGAAACAATAAAAACAAAGTCTACTTTTAAAACATTTAAGCAAACTGGAAAAAAACGGCTAATAAACAAGATTTTTATACAATTGTCCATTGGCTTCAACTTTTCAGTCTCATTTCCGCTTTGTTTCCACGCTATGTTTTAGAGAGTAATTGAAACCTGCAATAAGTAATAACAAAGCCATTTTTTAAAAGTCTGATTTGTTTCTCATGACAAAATGGATGAGTGAAGATCCAAACCAATTGGTCCTCTCGGATTACCAGAACCGTGTAAAATTTAAAAAGCTGGTGAAAGAAATGAAAAATTAAAAGCATAAATGAGCCAAACTTGGATGAGGATTTGGCTGCAGTCACTGAATAACATGAAAACTGAGAGGGATAAAGACAAACAAAACACAGCTGTGATGAGAAGAAACTAAACTTGAGTGTGAACAACAGGACTCTGAAAAAAATGGAGAAAACAACCTGTTCAAAAGAAAAATGCAGACACAGGAAAGCTAAAGACACCAAAGGAAATCAAGATTTGCAAAAATCAAGAAAGAAACTTCTACAAAGAACTAATAGAGCTGGTATTGAGAGGATCAACGTTTAAAAGTATTAAAAATATGAGAATAATCTAAATTGGTCAAAATTTTTTTTTAGTATTCTGAAGGTATTTTATATTTTTTCTTTCATGCAAAATTTACCAAAAAAAATCCAAGATTTCTTTTGGAATAAAAAAGCATTTCAAACTTATTTATTGCATTTCAAAATTGTCAGAATTTGAGCTGATAATCAGAAATCCCTGTTTGTTGTTTTTAAAGGACCCAAACTGCAGTTATAGTGATTTAACTTGGATCTTCAAGAGCTCATGCTCAAAAATACATAAAAACTACCACACACTCCAATGATAAGTGTGCTTTTAACATGATCTCGTGGCATTTTTCTCATCGCGGAGGACAAATATATATATTAAATAAATTAAGCTTGAAATTCTTTGTAAAATCGGCGTTGATCAGGAGGACAAAAAAAAATGTGTTTATGAAAAAAGGATTTTTGTTGCATCTATGATGTAAGGTTGTAAGGTAGCAGGAGAGCCTGTTAACAGAGAGCTCTCAGCAACGGCGAGGGTAAAGGGCATTGCTCTGCACCAATAATTCCCATTAATTATAGAGAAATATAGATTTTCTATATTCTGTTGATTTTTGGCTAAAAACGGCATAATCATAATTAAAAGACCAATGGGAACTCTTATAATCAATTAAATGCTCACAGTTAGACTTTTTTGTCTGCATCAACAAAAGATAAAATCAAAGTGATTGAAAACAGCTATTTAAATCTATAGTTTGTTTAAAATCTTTGCTAGAATTTGTTTAAATCCTTTTTGAGTTCAAAATAAAAGTGTAACATTATTTTCGCCATGGAATTAGAATTGTCATCACCAACTGGTCTAATAAAATCTAAATTATATTGCTAATACAAGGTTGTTTTCCTGCTAAAAGTTGCAAATTTCACCGATAAAATTAAATATCTACAAAACAAAACCATGACTTAAACCACTCGAAAGACAATCTCTTAAATTAATTAGTGCTTTTATTGTTTAGCATTGAATGATCACCTCTTGTCGGACATTTCCTGTCAGATGAAGAATTTTTTTTTTTTTTTTGCTCCTCTCCATGTCAGTAGCTGATGGAGAACAGCTGGTGGGGCAGGTGGGTGTAAAACTACCTCTGTTTGTTTGCCCTCCCTCCCTTCCTCCCTCCGTTTCTCCTCCGCTCACGTCGTTTCCTCGCCCCGTCTGTGGCAGGTCGTTCCCAAGCTCCTGTCACTGCAGGGAGTCCGACTGTCAAAGTCTCTCTACTGTCTCCACATTTATTCAGAGCAACTCATTTAAATCCTTGAGGAGACTTTTTTGACCCCAGTTCAGGGTCTGTTGATCTAACTTTTACCCCTGAAGCACAAGTGAAAAGGCAGGTTCCCTGGAAGGCCGTCTCCGGTGTGTTTGTCCGGTCACGTCCTTTCTCCGCTCCTGAGAAAACAAACTTTTTAATCTCAGCTGTTGCGTTGAAAAAGCCTCCAGTTGTTGTTTGGATCGTATAGTTTCGTCACATGAAATCTTGGCAAACGCTTGTTTGGACAAATCAAACTCCATCAAAATCTGCGTTCATGTGGTCTTAATAGCAGCTATTAATCATCTTCTATGTGCTTCAAATTTCTCTGCTGTTTCTGCCAAATGTTTTTTTGGGCCAAATTTGTCATTTAGATGATGCATCGGAACGTTTAAAGATGATGAAGGTCACCTCTGCTCTCCCTCACCAGTAAATGACACTAAATGGATCAACTCAGAATAATTGAGACTAATTGAGGTCACTAAATACAAAAAGATTGATGTTTTTGTTTTTTATTTTTTTTAAACCAGAAAAGACTAAATCCCTGATGTGTGTTTCTTACAAAAACTATTGAATCATGATTCTTTGGTTTTCTCATGCCTATTTTAAACTAAATTTAGTGTGGTTTAGGGGCTATCTCCACTATTGACGGTGATGTTTTCAAATTAAAATGAAGATATTCACTGGTTTACTCGTACAACTAAGAAATAATCTGAATTTTGGAAAAATTACTGCATGTAATTATCATAATGATCATCATAATTTCAAACTTTCTTACTCATGGGCCACAAAGGGTACTAAAATTTTAAAGGAGCGGATTCGTGTCGTGTTTTAGTGATTCACTTCTATAAAAAGAAATAATACGGGACAAAATCATGCCTTAATCTATACTGAAAATTAGTTTAAAACAGAACATTTTGGAGTTTTTATTTTAAAACTTTTTTCTTTCTAATTTTAGTGCAGTTCACACTGATGGGTTGATGTCCTTTTAGGGAAAACTCAAACTCAGGGAAATGCTGCGTTCGTGTGAGGTTGGAATAATTGGAAAAATGACTATCCGACTTGGAAATCACACATGAATATCGGAAAAACAACAAACGCAGAATACCTTTCTGCGCCCGAACAAAGGTGAATTTATTTTTAGTGCGCCATCTGTGGAGAGACAATCCGAACTACAAGGAAAATAAAACATTAATATGGCTTATCAAAATCATTTATTCTAGTTAAATGGGCCGTATATGGCCCCAGGGCCGTAGTTTACCCTTATTTTAAAAATGAGTTTGAGGAAAACTTTGTAGCAGTTGTCTGTCTTTATGGTCTTGAAAAGCATCTGTTCAGGTTCTAAAGCTGAAAGAATTTAAAGTCCCCCTCCATTCTCTAAAAAAGTGAAATATTGGATCAGTGAACAAAAGTTCTGTAATTTTTTTACATTTACAACTATTAGTTTTCATCAAATTAAAATTTGAGTTGAAGGTTTATTCAACTTAAAAATGTTTTTTGATTAAAAACTAATATTTTTAAATGGAAAAAGTACAAATCTTTTGTTCAATGATCCAAGGTTTCACTTTTTATTGTGTACGATTCAGTTTGTGAATAGAAAAGTTTTAAAAAAAAAAGGTTAAATTAGACTTTAGTAAATGACTTTGGTCCAGACGTTTGTCTCTATGCTGTTTGGCATATAGTAAATCAGCTATTTTGTGGCATTTCCATGAAGTCTTTCTTCTGCTGACCGACCATGGAGCCTATTTTTCTTCAGATTCCTCCTTATTGCACATCTTATAATTATTTTTCTTGCAGTCTGGCAGAAATGTTAGTGACGGTGGTTCAGCTTCAACACAACCCCTCATTTCAAAGTTTGAACACTAGTGAGTGACACTCTCAGTTCCTTGGATATCTCTTCTCTGTATTTTACAGTTCAGTTACCTTTCCCCATAGATCTTTTGACATGCCTTTAGCCAATGCAGTACTGGATGAAGGATGCAAGAGTCTGTTGGAAGCTCAGAAACTTCAAGATTTTTCCTGCGCACACATTGATTACAGACCCACGAGTCACAGGTGAGGATGAGGATGGTGAGGATGGTCACTTTTAGCTGCCATTCAAACCATTTTTTAATCAGCTTGTCTGCATGTTTTTAGAACAAAGTCATCTTATGTCAACTTTTGAATCGGGCCATATGGGAAGTCTCTGTTATGATTTAGCAAGAGTAAACAGTAAATGGCTTCACCCATCCACTTACTATGAGTGGAAAAATCATATTACATGAAAAATGACCAAGAAATCATAATTTCATCCAGAACATATATATATATGACTCTGAGTCTTTCGGACTTTTGGGATTCTGTGACATCATAGTACATCATAAGTACGAGGGCAACCATTGACTCTGAGTGGGACGTCAAACTGGGCAAATTTTTATTTAAAATTGGCTGCAGAAAGACACTGGTTTGCAAAAACTCTGTAAGTAAAAGAAAAACTGTAACTAAAGTATTAAAAGTATCAACGCTAGTATCAACACTATCGATACCCCCACCTATACTGGGAGCACTTTTAAAGTAGATCAAAAGATGATCAGAGTGGGACTTTAGACAGATTTTTTATATCTAGGTACATTTATTTTATAGTCTTTTTCTTTTGTTTTATTGCTGTAATTGCTTGGGAAAAAAAAAAACTAAATCAATTGTTTTATTCAAAATGTCTTTAAAATTGTCTTTCATGATCATTTAAATTTGTTTTTGAAACAGAAATAGGAAAATCTCTATGCATAATAAATTAATAAGAAGAGTTTAGGTTTTTATCAGTGACATTTTGACCTGCGTACACCGCAGTAAAATGCATGTTCTCGTGCATGTTCTGAAGATTTACTAAACTGATCTGGAACAAGCGAAAGCGTTTGTTCTTTGTAACATCCAAAGACAGGAGCCAAAGTGGAACCAGCCCTTCCTTTACAACTCCAGATTCCTTGGTCTGGGAGGTCCACTGCCAAAAATGTCGGCCACCTGAGGGAGGAAGTCTGCGGCGGATGTTGGATATGAAATCACTTCCTGTCAGAGGCTGAATTTAGTTTGGACTGGCTGCAGAAGGGATGTTTACATGGTGACTGCTGGCATCAAACAATGGGGACAGCTTTGAGATTGTTTGTAGGATGCTGATGAGCATTGTACTCGGCCTCCACGCAGAGTTCCACTTCGCCCTTTGTTGCTCTCCGTTCAGCAAGCTCAGATCTGTGTTGTTTTCTCCTATTTGCCGCTGGACGTTTGCTTTTGTGCAGATTGATGTGGGAAAACTCCTGAAGGGTGGGGACGGGCTTTTGTCTAATTAACAAGTGAAACAATAACACAGCAGCTTTTCATTTCTCTGCAGACACCTGATGCTTGACTTTTGCTCCACAGTAAAGTCTGAAGGAAAAAAAGCAGACCCACATGTGCTGGAATCTGCAGGTGTTCCAGGTTATCTGTGACCAACGAATCCCTGAAACTTCCAGGTTTTCTTTCCATCTGCAAACCGATGGACAGAACTTAAACGCAGCTGCCGACACCAGATGCCGTAGATCGCAAATGTAGGATTGTAGCTCACTTTTGACTCAAACTCAATGAAATAAAACAGATTTCATAGAAATGTGTGCCAAAAGGATTGCATTTCCCCAAGAAACAAATGTTTTACACTTCAATGTTAGAATAAATAAGTTTTTTTAAACCCTTTGATAAAATGCAACAGGAAATGGTATAAATGATGATACAATGTGTGATTTGGTAAGTTTTTGTTCGCAACAATGTTGGAAAATTAGAAGTAAAGAACTAAAACCGTTTATCATGAGTGTTCCAGAAAAAAAAAAACCTTATTTACTCACTGTCTCATATTAGATCCACACATTTTTTTGTAACTTTTTATTTATTTATTTAGCGCACCAAGAAAGTTCTTGAAAAAGACAATAAAATTCAAAAAAATAAAAGCAAACAAACAAAATAGAACTAGTGGGGTACAACTAAGATTTGGCTCTAAGCTTTAAGGTTGAGCGTGCTGTATATTTCCTATATTGGAGTTGAAATTTTTTCATCTTTTTACGTAGAGGAAATGCAATTTTTTTTCCATTAAACAAATTTCCTCCATAATGATCCACACATTTTAACACATTTAACATCATTTGAACATCACTGAGCAATCCAAGTGATATAACTTGACATTAAAATACATTTTAAGCCTATTTAAAACTTTCTATGAAACGAAATTTCATATTACTGTAATTTCTGCTTATGTTTAAGTTTAGACACATTTAAGGGACTAGTAGATGATTAAGACACAAAAGTGTTTAATGACGTCATTTCAGCCAAAGGAGCAAAAATAGCTAATAGGAGACATGAGTTGAATAATAGTAATGCTTTAGTTCGATTTTTAATAAATCACTTTCTCTTTTAGAAATTGTCTAAAATAGGGTTAGAAATTAATAAACATTTTTAACGACAGAGCTGTTTATTTAATGATTGTGTCCTATTTTTTTCACATGATCGTATGTTTGCAACTCCATGTGTTAAATACAGCTTTATTTCATTTGAAGTCAAATGATCTTTATTTGTCCCCTCACTGACTCTTTTCAACTAAATTAAAAATTTCCTTTTTTTTTCTTCTTTTTGTTAATTTTACTAGCTTGGTGCAGCTGCTGTAAGAAATTAGCAAATGAAATTTCAACACGTGACTGAGATTTGATATGCGTCAAGAATAACTCAGGTGTGGTGGAAAGACTTCGGGGGGGGGGGGACCACTGCTCTAATTAATTACCCTATTTAATTAACCCTAACCCTTACAGTGCCCACGGCATGATGGGTTTGTAATCCACTATCTGTGAGAAAGTGGTCTGCTGGAGATCTAAACAGAAATGTGAAATAGACGAATTGATGTCTGTCTGATCTGTACATGTTGAAATATGCTATATAATAAGTGTGTCAGTGGGTGAAAACTTCATATTTGCACATGGATTTGGTGAGACGAGCTTGTAAAAAGTGTTCACTGATGCAACTTTAAAACTGCTAGAGCGTTTAGATCTGTGAAGATAATCAGTGTGGTGCCCCTTATCTGTCTGTGCAGATAAGATTTCAATTTGGTCTTAAAAAGAGGACGACCTTGATGGTTAACTGTCTGACATATGACATTTTCCACCTGATGCTTTCAATGTTCATTGTCCTTGTTAATCTTGTTTTTATTGTTGAATCAAATTTGAAATTACTTGAAAATTTCTCAAAAATAAGACAACTTTTCTCTTTAAATTATAAATAAATGCTAACATTGATCCTTTGAAAAACTGTCAATTTTTGGATTAAAATTGGCTCCAAATATAAAGAAACTAACAAAAAGCACCTTTGTTCCATAACGATGAATGATTTTAAAGTGTTTCTCTTTTTACATTAGGCTCATCTGCTTCAAATGAATGAAAGAGAGTCCAAAAAACATGAAAATGTGTGAGTTGGGTAAAATACAGGGGTTGGTTTTATGGGCTATGAAAGGCTCAAATTGTGCATCAATGCTGACACTTTTGAGGAAAAGTGCAAAAGTTTGTCTTTACTGTACTCACCTCGTGTGCCAGCAGCTCGGAAGACAATGAGGGAGGCCTCATTTCTTCTCTTATTTATAAAATATTAAATATTTTGTTTTTTATTATATTAATTTAAAAGCCTGTTTTTCACAAAAAGGTGAAACATTGCAGATTGTGAGGAGTCATGTATGATTTTTTTTAAATAACTTTGGCTGAAAGTCCCTAAATAAACTAACCGTTGGAGTAAAAACATTAATTTAATTTTTGAAAAATATTTTTAATAAACGTGATTCGATATTAAGATAAACTAAAAAAAATGTGCTTTGTTCTCTTTGGTTTGAGAGCTTTAGGGAGACTCAGAGCTGAAAAAAAAGAGAAAAAGTTTTCAATTTGAGGGTCGATAGTTCATGTAAAGTGAAAAGAAAGTTGATTTAAATAATACAGATGTCTGCTTGGTGACCTCATCCTCTTCATTGTTACTTCATTGACATTTTTTGGTGTTACTGTAATTCAAATCCCAAAATAAATCAGATCTGGAGCTCCTAGAGCTCCCCCTGCTGGTCATAATGGGTACCACATGGGAATTAATGGATTTTTCACAGAATTCATTTTTCTGAACTGATTTTAAATTTGCTCCTAGTTGATCACAGACATTTCTCTGCTTCTTTGCTGGGACACAACAATGTGTTTTGATTCTTCAAGTGATGATCCAGCCCCCGCTGCAGCGGCGTGTGTGGGGGTTCAGGCGAGCAGCGGTGGAGGTGACCAGAGGGGGAGTGGGGGTCAGAGTGTGGTGGCAGTGCCCTCTGTTTAGAGAAAGATTAGAGGCTGACCTGACCCCTCCGTCCACCCTCTCCTGTTCAGTAAGCAGCAGAGGAATCTGCACTAGAGCCGACTGAAAGAGGAGAAAGGAGCTGAAAGTTCTCAACCACAGCCATGAAGGCAACAAAAGCCACACTGAGAAGGTTTAATAGAGGATAATCCCGCTGCATCACCACTCGAATAGATCTTTAAGTATAACTGAAAAGAAGAATAAACTCTAATTAGAATTGGTGACTGTATGAATTAAAAAATGAAGAAAAAACATTTATTCTAAATACATCCATGTTGAAAATGGCATCTTCAGCAACGAGTCAGTTCTCTTCTAGCACCATCTTGAGGATGATTGTCAGTGTTTTGGTTTTTTTTCCATTTTGAGGTCAGATATTTTTAAATGATCCTAATGAGAGATACATTGTTTTTACAACATATAGAAATTCATTTATGTCTAGTAATGCATAATTATGAATAAATACAAATATTTTTCATGTTCAAAATCTAATCGACTCAAACCAAAGAAACAAAACAACAGGTAAAGAACCAGAAATATGACACTAAACCCCTCCTTATGAAAATTTACCAACATTTCATAACTTATCATATCTCTCATATCCCACCCATTTTTTTTAGGTCAAAAGCGCTTTCCAAATTCATCCATTGTGATAATTTAGGAGTCACTGAACACATAAGGGGTCAAATGTTTCTCAAACATCATTAATAGTGCTAGAAATATTGTTTTTAGGAATTTGTACATCTTAGTAGCAGAGAAATAAATGCTGATTACTTCAGAAAAACAATTTTATCCACCCGCTCTATAGAGTAAAATAGTCTAGAATTTGCTCCAGCTGGCATGTGAAAGGTCTCAATCCAGTCATTGTCTTACTTGAGCATATTTTGAATTTGAATCAACTTGTTTAGTTGTCATTCTCTATGCATTCATATGTGAACGCATGTGCACATGTTTATGTACTTTTATTTTCCATAACATAAGCCTCGAAGAAACTAAAGTTCACATTCTCTGCAGAATTTCATAGAAAAGAGTAGTAGAGCCACAAAAGCAAATATGTGATTTATAAAGTGGTAAATGTAAAGTCCTATTTTTTGGAAAAAAAAAATCATTTTTAGCTTTTCAAATGTTTCAACAAAGACAATCAAAAGTTACTTGTTTAATTTTGTGACAATTCAGAAACACAGATTGACATAACATTGCTCAATGACCCTTGGAAAAAGTAGTTCCCTTGAAATTCGTGGTTTATGGTATATTTTCTTCTGTTGTACATAAGTATGCGTGTAGTGAAGGAAGTATACTTCGATGAATACTTTGTCAGACTAAATTGGAACATTCTAACTTTACAATATGTAGATCGCATAACCACTCACTGGCCACTTTATTAACTACATCTGTCTAATTGCTCTGTAACACAAATTTTAATCAGCCAATCACATGACAGCAGCTCGATACATTTAGGCATGTGGACCTGGTCAAGGTGATCTCCTCCAGTGGCGACAGTAGTTGCCATGGAGATATTGACTCAGTCCGACTCAGACCAGTCACTGTTGTCTGGCTCCAACATGGTGACGTCTGTATTCTGGAAAAATGGCGACAGAATTGACCCTTTTTCGCTGGAGCCGGAGGTGAGGTATTTTCTGTGGGTGACATCACATCTGCACTGTCCAGTTTTCTACATACAGCTAATGGTTTCTACTGCGGAAAACCACACCATCAAAAAGTCTCTCAATTTACTCCGGCCTCCCTGCCGTCAACAAGCCTCCTGGTGTTTCCTTGAAAGGTCCAGGAGGAAGTTTAGACTAATAACTGATTTGGTTCTGATAAAGATCTCATTTCTTAAGCTGTTGAGAGCAAACTTAAGATACCTGCTACACCACTGTTAGGAATAAAAAAGGCTAAACTCTCTTAAATGTGAATAAAAAACACGAATCAGTCAGTCTCAGTCTAAAAATAACTTTTTGCAAAAAAGGAGAGCAACAGAGAAAGAGGACAGAACTTTATTTACTTTGCTCTAACAAAGAAACAGGAAGCAACACCATATATGGCAATGGAAAGTTACTGTAAACATGGCGGTCAGGCTAGCTGTTGACCAACAGGTAAAAAGTGGTTAGAACCGGTTTGAGAAGGTTTTTAAGCAAATGGTAGGCCTCAGGCTGCACCCACAGATCACATTTCTCCTGACAACTAAATCTCTGATTTGAATGATGTTTCCCTGATTCATGAGATCCCAGCTTGCAGTGTAATAAGTTAAGGTGACTGTTTCAGGTCATTAAACTAAACTTATGAGCTGTTATGTTGTTGCTACTGTTATTTTAGGTTTTCCATGGCTGTGCAGACTCTCTCCTCATATTTATTTGGTCTCAGGACTGTCTGAAGGCAGCTGCCATACATGGGCTTCTCTTCCGCAAGGTATGTTTTGTAGTAAACATGCCGCCCATCCCTTGGTATTCTCACTGTTATTGTTCTGTGTTCTAGTGCTGCATTTTGCATATTGAAAAAAAATGGTTTTAAAGGTGAAGCAAATGCTCTGTACGTCACCAGTGACACTCCTACTTTAAAAGATCCAAATGTCAAGTATGAAGTTAAACTTGTTGAGTTGCCCGGCGTCCACTTTAACATAACGTCTTTACAATGAGGCTGAAGATGGGACACGTCCTGCTGCTTTGGATTCTGGTCTGCCCCGGTGTTACGGGCGCCATAGAACCCATCAGTATCGCGGTGGGGATGGCAGCGGGGTTTCTAAACAGGTATTTACCAAACTACGAGAGCATTCTCTCCTACTTCTACGAGCGCTGTCAACCAGAGTGGATAAGTTTCAACCAAACTGGTAAGATTGCTTTATTTTTATCTCCAGCAGAATTTATTTTTATTTGCAGAGGTTCTTTTTTTGTTTGCCCAATTCCTGTTTTTCTACCCAACTATGTATTGCTGAATCAGACTGGTTGAATTTTTTTACTACAGAGATCCTGGTGTGTTTTTTAGTTCAGTGAATCGGATCATTCAAGTGAACCAATATTATCTTTGAAGTGGATCGATAAACACAAATTATGATATGAATTGTTGTTAGAATCAATTGCTGCTCACTATTGTTTTTTTTTACGTTTGATTTGTTTAGTTTCTCTAAAAGATAAAAAGTTGATGTTAGAAGTTTTTTAGGAGGCTGTGCTGTTTTCTTTGAATAAGAGATGATCTTCAGAAAAGTATTGTGAGACTTTAAGATCCCAAATTATGCTACAGATTATGTTTGAAAGCTGTTTAATGAAGAGCTTGGTGATGCAGTTTGAGATAGGATAAAAAGAAGTAACAGAGGACTTTTTGACAAATATTAATTGCTTTTTATCTTTTTATCTTCTCATTCAACCATCACATCCATCTGCTTGTTGATATTTAGGAGCAGATTGTGAATTCTTATGTGACTTTCAAAGAAATGTCAAGAATTTTTGTTGTAAATAAAATCAATGACGAATATACCAATTGGTGACCTATGGCTAAAATGGTGTACAATCTAAACTGCCTACACAATGGAAAACATTATTCCCCCTTATTCGCTGGGGTAAGTGACAAAAGACCTTCTCGAATACATGAAACTGCAAAATAAAGAAATGCGAATTTGTGGGGATGACAGTATTGTGACAAACACAATCCGATTTGAGGCAAAAATTTGCAGACGTAGTGATTTTCTCCTGTAAACCTTCCAGGCCTAAAGACGGATCTGGAAAACAGACTGTTCGGACAGCATCTGGCGTCTCGCATCATTCTGAAGTCCCTGAACGACTTCATGAGCAACGACAACCCCAAAAAGCCTCTGGTGCTGTCGCTCCATGGCTCAGCCGGCACCGGGAAGAACTTTGTCACCAAGCTGATCGTAGAAAACATTTACAAAGAGGGCATGAAGAGCAAGAATGTCCATTTCTTCAACTCTTTCCTTCACTTCCCACATCATAGCCCAATCTCTGCCTGCAAGGTATGGAATAGCAGAGGTTTAAGGATGACATCCTGTTCTGCACCACATCTGAACCCGCTGTTGCTTCTCAGACTCAGCTGCAGCAGTGGATCAAAAGCAGCGTGAGCAACTGTGAGCGCTCCATGTTCATCTTTGATGAGATGGACAAGATGCATCCGGGCCTGATCGACAGTATTAAGCCGTACCTGGATTACTATGACGAGCTGGACGGAGTTTCCTACAGAAAATCGATCTTCATCTTTCTCAGGTACAAAAACTGAAAGATTGGGTAACACTTTATAATACAATTCCTTAACAAGCATTATTACCACATTGACAAACATTATTAATGTCTTTATAGAGTGTTAATAAGACATTTATTAACACAATAACAATTTATTTATTAACAATAATTCCCTCCACTCCTAATCCCACCCCCCTTCTTTTCCTACACTAAGATGCAGAGATGTCACCTGTTTTGAGTCTCCTTATTTTGTGGTTAACAACAAAAACATTAGAACTTGGGCGTCCGTGGTGCAGCGGTAGGGCGGTTGACTCCTGATTAGAAGATTGCGCGTTCGATTCCTATGGAGCTAAACCGGGGCCAATATTATTTGAAACCAAAATAAATACTTTGAAAAAAATATTAATGTTTTGCCGAAAAAATAGGTTTCCAAAACTCAAAATTTCAATTTCAAAACTATTTTTTCAGTTTCAAATCCTTTCAAAACTGTTTTTTATTTTTTCTCTATTTTTTCAGTTTCAAAACTTTTTTTTTTAGTTTCAAAACTTTTTATTCCGTTTCAACATTTTCTTCACCTGTATTTAACTCAACAAAATGGCGCTTTGAACGGGCTGGAACAGTGTTTTGGTCATGCGGTTTATACGCGATAAAACTCTGCTTTTTACACCCATCTTGGGACAACTTCAGACTATGAGAGTACAGACTGAACAGCCATTTCCTGATTGTAATTATTACAGTTCTCAGAGCCAGTGAAGGCATCGCAACGGAGGATACCACCCTCATCCATTTTGATTGATCCTCGTGTTAGCCCCGCCCCAACGCGCCACAATGGTGCCAAAAGTTTTGAAACTGAAACTTGGAGGTTCGTAAACGAAAAAAAAAAGTTTGAAACTGAAAAAAGTTTTGAAACTGAAAAAAAGATTTGAAACTGAAAAAATAGATTTGAAATGGAAATTTTGAGTTTTGGAAACCTATTTTTTCGGCCAAACATTAATATTTTTTTTCAAAATATTTTATTTCGGTTTCAAATAATATTGGCCCCGATTTAGCTCCATAGATTCCCACCTTGCCCGCCCATGTATTGAAGTGTCCTTGGGCAAGACACGGAATCCCCTAATTGCCTCTGGTGGAGGGTTGGCCCCAGCACTCGGCAGCGGAGCCACCATCAGAGCGTGAATGGGTGAATGGGTCTGTGACTGTAAAGCACTTTGGGCCCTCAAAGGATAGTAGAAAGCGCTATACAAGTATACCCCATTTACCATTTAGAACACTCCACAAATGTTGCCCCTTAAACGCCTTCATTCCGTCTCATACACCACCCTTTATTTCCCTAAAACCTTCGAACAAACAGGTAGATTCACTGAGCTCCAGACATTTGCAGACCCAAACAGCGTATCACCGCAACTAAGTCCACTACTATGATTTTGTAAGTTTTACAATGTTTAAAAGCTGGATTCAGTATACTTGAATGATCAAAAGCAACCATCATTTAATGAACCAGTCTTGTGCACGCTCACACATGGATCTATGATATCCATGGGCTAATTAGTACTGATTTAACGGCACATTGCTAACTTAGGGAGTAAAAAATCAAGTAAATATCCCAAAGAAAACCTATTCAAACCATAAATGAACACGCATCGATGACCCATATGTCCGAGTAAAAACCTTCTCCAATTCTTGACTGGCAAAGCAGGACCACCTAAGGGTATTAAGTGAGGCAGAAAGGCGGGACTCTACCATGCAGTAATATGATGACATCATCACTCTGTTTTATGAGCATGTCTGACTCTTACTCTTTAATAACTGGAACTTAAAGGGGCCCTACCATGAAAATTCTACTTTTTTCTGTTTCAAATGCATTACACTGTTCATTCCTCTCTATAAAGAACTCCAAAGCGCTATTTTGATCCGTTCATGCATTTCAGAGTAATCCTCTAAAAACCCATCTGCAGCAGCCCCTCCCATACTCAAGAAAACGAGCAGGTGAAAACGCGCTGACGTAAGATTGATGCCAACAGCTCCCTCCAGGAAGAGTCTGTGCTGCAAGCTCCGCCCCCAGACTACAACGAACACACCCCCATCTTCTCCGCGGAGCTGTGGCAGGGGACAACTACCCGTACCAGGAACCGCTCTCTGACCCATCTTTTGAGAAGGTCTTGGTTCAGTTCCAATCGGACCGAACTTCATGTTCACTCTGAGGTTCCTCAGTCTGAATATGAAATGAACCGAGAGTGGAACAACTGAACCAAAACGGCCACCGTACCTGACAGTCTCCTGGCGTGAAAGCTCTATTGTAGTTTCAACAGAATTTTCTTAAAAACAAATCATAACAGCACAACGATGAGACACGGAAACTCATTAGATGTGGTCGGATGAATTCATGCTCAATAAAACAACTATTAACATGATCCACATTGATTCTACCACCGTATCTTTTAGCCTGTGTACCGTACCTGTGTACTGTAGCTTTCCCAGTAACCGTCATGCAGGATTGCTCCGTGGTACCAAACAGTGTTGAATCTGGCCTTCATACAGACGCTCAAAATTCAACAGCAAAATAAAAAGTTTAATAAAGGGAAAAATCCAGACAAAATTTTGCAAATCGCAGAGCATCTATCTTTCTCTAGACTGAATAAATCTTTTGTCACGGGGTTTTGTTTACAAATTTTTTTCACTGAGGAGGCAAGCTCAAGGATGTCGTCGTGAAATGGGCGGGACCGACAAGGAACGAAAGGCGGAGGCTCCGAAATCGAGTCGTTTTATTTCCGGGTATTAAAACAGGCCACAAAATGACTCATATTTCAAAAATAATTTGTTTTTTAGTGTTCCCAATGTATTATTTGATCATATATATGGATATAGTTTACTCTGAAAGGCTGAAGAAAATCATGGTAGGGCCCTTTTAAAGCAACTAGTTAAAAAACATTACTACTCGAGTCTTTTGACAGCTTTTGGAGTTTTAAAACTTTATTATTAGACAATCTGAGATCTTACAGCTGCTGCAGCGGCTTTGTAAGAAAGACCCAACAGGTAAAGAGCTTTTTTGTGTAATTAGGGATTTGAAATATCATAAAAAAAACTGTTTTCATACAGTAATGATGGAGAAAAGAGCATCATTGAGACGGCTTTAGATTTCTGGAGAGCAGGACGTAATCGAGAAGAAATTGATCTGACAGATCTGGAAGAATCTCTCTCCTTCTCCATCTTCAACAACGAAAACAGTGAGTGGACGTATCTACAGGTGTTGGATCTGGGACAGTAGCTCTTCAGTGACCTCTGTGACCTTTTCTTCTAGGTGGCTTTTTTCATTCAAGTTTGATCAAAGATAACCTGGTGGACTTCTTTGTTCCTTTATTCCCTCTGGAATACTCGCACGTCGTCCAGTGCATCATGGCTGAAATGAAGATCAGGGCCAGCAAGGGAGAAGGCCTGCCGGATCTGGACGTGGCAAACAAGGTTGCCAAAGAATGGCGGTATTTCCCCAAAACAGAGCGAGCTTTTTCCTCCACAGGCTGCAAAACGATAGAGAGCAAACTGGATTACTACACAAGTAACAAAATTCCCAGGCATAGGCCACCAAGGCGGGCTGAAGGGAGCGCCAAATTGCAATGATTAGGCGATATATTAATGTTTTGGGTTTTCTAAACAGTTTGACTCACCGCTTTTTTTCTGTAAAAATTAAGAAAAGGGTAATAATTAAAAACACAAAATAGCACAAACTTTTGATGTGATCAATAACTTTGTCTGGTGCTGCTTGGCGCGGGGTGCTGTCACTGTTAGTGGTTCTTTAAAACTTTGACGATGGAAAAACAGCAAAACAAGTCCTCAGGGCCAGCTTTAAGGTCAAGAAAGGAAGGAAGAGGAAGAAAAACTGGCTTAAAGCAAAAGTACATTCAATTATTTGGAAATTCCCCCTTCCCTTGCCTTTCAGTCGAAAAATAGCTGGAGATCAAGTATTGTGTTTTTCCTATCTATCAAAAATCTCTAAACCTTGAACACTGGAGATGCTTCTGCCTACACTACCATCCTATGGGACGCATGCAGAACGGTAGTGCAGTGGCTAGAGCTCCTGCCTCCTGTTACAGTGGTTGGCAGCTTGCATCCCGCCTGGTGAAGCCATCATTTTAAACTATAAGCTTAAGTGGTTATTATCTAAGTTTAGAGAATTAAAAAAATAATAATACTTATCACAACATATTCCATGCAGATTCTTTGTTTCTTTTCCGGACGGGGTGTTGTTGGAGCTGAAAAAGAGCTGGCACTCATAAAAATCAAAAAAGTTTGGAATGCTAACCTTTGTCAAAAGTTAGGGCTATGGGGTGTCTGCTGCTATTCTAAATATCACAAGTTGAATAAGTATCATTTCAGAGGAAAATTTGCTTGTTTTTGTCTAAATGATGTCACTTCCTGATGTCTCATCTCCTTCAAATATTCTCTTCTAGTCATCACAAACTTTAAAAGAATCAAATTGATCAAACGGGTTAAAGGAAACTATGATCACTCATACTTTTCTTACTTGCTTTTGTCATTTATTAAGTTAATTTAAGTTTTTTTGTCAAACATTATCAAATCAATTAAAATATTAAAGACTTACAATAGATTTTTTTGGCCAATTGAAACAAACAAACAATTGAGGTAAAAATATTTCTCATTTAATTTTTGATTTTTTTAAACAAATTTGCTTGATATTAATATAAATTTAAACTTTTCCTTTGTTCTTTTTGGTTTGACAGCTTTAGGGAGACATTCAGGGCTAAAAAAAAAGTTATTAAATCAAGTGTTTATTGTTTGTGAAAATGAAAACAAAGCTGATTTAAATAGTTCAGATTTCTGCATGGTGACCTTATCCTCTTCGCTGTTACTTCATTGAAATTTTTTGTTGTTACTGTAAATTAAATCCCCAAATAAATCAGTTCTGGAGCTCCTAAAGCTCCCCCTGCTGGTTATAACAGGTACCACAGTGGACTTTATGGATTTTTAACAGGAATAATTTTTCTGGACTGATTTGAAATTTGTTCCCAGTCGATCTCAGATACTTCCCTGCTTCTTTGCTGGGTCACAGGAATGTGGTTTGATTCTTTGAGCGATGATCCCCTTCTGCAGTGTTGTAGAGGTTCAGGTGAGCAGCGGTGGAGGTGTTTAGAGAAAGATAAGACGCTGACCTGACCCTCCGGTCACCTTTTCCTTTTCTATTAGCAGAGTGAGTCATCTAATTCAATGACAAACTGGTCTCGTCATCACCATCCGGGAGTCCTGCCTCATTTCTGTTTCAACATGAGTATAATTATCATACTTCCGTGAGTCTTGTGGCAGTAGTCTACAATTAGAAAGAAACAAGTTCCAAAATATAGATGTTAAAAAAAAAAAAAAAAAAAAAAAGAATAAAAACAAGAGGGGTTTATACCCTAGACATTATAAGATAGATAACACCTTTTGCAAAAGTAAAATCTCTCAAACACAAAAAGCCTTCACCTCTCATCTGTTTGACACGGAAAGTAAAAAAAAAAAAAAAACAACAACGAGCTCCGAGTACAGAAACAGGAGTGTTGTCTTAATACAAAACGTGCAACACATCCAGAATGTTCTTGGGAGTGTCTCTAACTGGTCTCTCTAAAGTAAATATTTCTCTTGTCTTACCTTCAAGTAAGCTTAACATAATAACATGAGCTTTCTGAGAATCTATGAGAGGCTGGAAACTTAACATCCATTCAACTTGATTTCTCCACTCCCCAAACTTAACTTGAGCATTTTCTCCATTAGACTTTTCGGGCAACGCATGAAAAACCTTGCTGCACGTTGAAACAACCAGCAAGTCAACCCAACAAAGTCCTGAGACCAACGTTAAAATCTGTCAGAGGGTTGAGGCTGAGGCCCCAGCACCCCCGCCGTGGGCTGCACGGCGCCCCAGGCCGGGCGTGAAATGTGATTGGGGTGTGTGTGAATTTCCAATCATTAAATGTAAATAAAACAGAAAAACCTCTGCCTTGAGTCCACTTTTTCCTCCTCTTTCTTTCTATTTTGTTTTGCTGCTTTTTCATCCTTAACATTTTAAAGATGCACTAACAGCAACAACATCGGATTTGACTGTCCAGAAGGTCGGCGACCTCTTTGCATTATGAGCTTCAGCATCCGCTGACCCCTCTCTGGCTGAGTGGCTGTTGTTCCCAAATTCTTCCATTTTGTTGTGATAGAGCTGACAGTTGACTGGAGAATATTCAGGAAATTTCACGACTGGATTTCTTGCTCAGGTGGCGTTCTATTCCACGCTGGAATTCACTGAGCTCCTGAGAGTGGAACATTCTTTCAAAAATGTTTGTAAAAACAGTCTGCATATCTGATGGTTGATTTTATTCACCTGTGGCCAGAACAAGTGAATAGGACACCTGATTCTGAATGGGTGAGCCCATACCTTCGCATATGTTTTTTTTTTTTCATGTTAATGGTTGAAGAGCTTTGAAACATTCATGGTATTTTTTTCTTACATATCCAACCCTATTTCTGTAGGTTTGGCATACCATAAATTCAGTACTTTTTGTTTCGAACAGACATATTTGCTAAACTTTTTCAACTTTGGACTATTTTCCTAGTGCAATATTGTTTTGAAAGCACTTTTTTGAGGTAATGCCAAAATAATGTTGCTGATCTAGACACTAGGAATGGGATGTGGAGCAAAAGGGGGAGACTTCAATAAAAAAAGAACTGACCAACACCCCTTTCCTGCCCTAAAGATGAGGCAGTGATCAGCAAAGTAAGACTGTATTTTTTTCAATTTCGTAATTTTTGTACTTATGCACAAAATATATTGTATGAGTTACGAATCAAGAATTTTGCACGAACATATCAAGGTGAGTCTATTTTCTCTCCATATTTTCTCTCCACAGATATGAATAAAACTAAACTAAATTTCAAAACAAGTTAACATTAAAAATATTAATGGAAAAAACACAAAATTATCTCTGGATAAGATTAATAAAAAATAAATGGTATTTTTTTTATATATATATAAATCTAAACAACTTAAATAAATGACTGACTTTAGCCTTATTCAGCTGATGCCAGGTGTGGATCAGGTAGGGGCGTGGCCTTCTTAACTTCTGAATTTATCGTTTAATTTTGCTGAATTATTATTATTTATTAGATGCTATTGGTGAATTCATTAGACTATCACACATGAATATGAAACAAAAAAGACATTTGACCAAAAGGACGCTTTAAACACCTGAGCAAAAAGGGGCGGGCGCTGGAGCACGTGCCTGATGATCTCTGGAATCTCTCTCTCTCATCTCTACGATGAGGCTGAAGAAGGGACATGTCCTGCTGCTTTGGGTCCTGCTCTGCTCCGGCGGGACAGGCGCCATAGAACCCGTCAGCATCGCCTCAGCGGTGTGCTTGGCTGCTGGGTTTCTAGCCGGGTATTTACCGAGCCACCTGCACCTGAACACTTTCAACATCAGAAATGAAAAGAAGGGCAATACAGGTAATGCCGGTTCTCTCTTTCTGTCAGTCAGTCAACATTTTCTCTCTCTCGAGCGTCTTCATCCTTTACCATAACACTTAAAGGTTTGACTAGTTTTTAACAGCAATGTTCTAGATAAATTGTGCAATGTAAAGATGTCTCATTCATCAATGTTCAGTTTCAAACCAGATGGTTTAGATCAGGGGTCACCAACCTTTTTGAACTTGAGTTCTACTTCATGGGTACTTCGTTATACGAAGGGCTACCATTTTTAAATAACAAATTTTGTTTAGTTATAGTTAGTTATTAATAATGAATAATGATACCCCTCTATGTAAAGACATGGATTTCTCACTATAATGATCAAAAATGACAACAAGCTAGGAAAGAAATATCAATATTCAGGACTTTATTAATCTCAGTATTTGTTACATTTTCAGATGTTCGCTTAGATTTCATGGGAAAAATGTTCCATTTTCCCTGTGTTGTACTATGTTAATCAATTATAAAATGTTAAAGAAAAATCAACTTCCACAATTTTAAACAAATCTTGTCACATTTACTAAAGACCAAATCTGCAGCATTTTCAACAAAATCTTTGAACTGAAATAGGTCAGAGGTCACCTAAACTTATCTGAAGTTCATGTGTCATCAACATATTTGTAAGACATTTTCATTTTTAAATCTAGGTAAATGCAAGTGTAATTAAAAAAAAAATATCAACAGAATCTAATTTTAGATGTCGCTCACAAGTTTGTTAATTTTAGAAGAGACCTGAGGGCACCTTGTGGGGGCCTTGAGGGCTACCTGGTGCCCGCGGGCACCACGTTGGTGACCCCTGGTTTAGATAATTGAGCAATGAAGTTTATTAATTCTGGATTTTGGTCTCCATTTTTTAAAAATGAAGTTGTAATCACCTGGAAACTGATTTAATACTAGATTTTCTTCCAAGATATTTAAACCTTCCATATCATTCTTTCAATAATTGATAATAGTTCAGCCGCTAGAAATGAACAGTAAGGGACATCCAGATACATTCTTGTCTAATCTTGACTGAATCTTCCAGGTACCATTTTTAAGACTACCGGTAGGCTACTACTAATTAAGGATGGGTATCAATAATAATTTCCAGAATCAGTTTAATTCGATTCACCAGCACCTGGATCAATTCAATTCTTTGCTTTTGATTCACTCGATTCAATTTATTTTATTTTATTTTATTTTATTTTATTTTATTTTATTTTATTTTATTTTATTTTATTTTATTATTATATATATATTAAATATATGTATATGAATCTGATACAGTTTTTATACTGTAGAAATCATTAGCCAAATAAGGATATTGCTAATAGCATTCAGCAGCGGTGCCGATAGAGATTTTGGGCCCCATGTAAATAATTTTTATGGGGCCACTAATGCAGCGGCATATTTGTATTTGCTGCCTTTGTGCAATGTTTGTTTAAAGATTTTTAAAAACCCATTTTCAGGATACAGACACACCCTTCGGTAACAATCTCATCAGGGAATTTATTAAGCAAATGGCAACACCAGATGATGCGTTGCTTCCATGACTAAACAATATTTTGTCTCCCCATATGTCAGACCAAAAACATTTTCATCACTAGCACAATGTGTTTCTTGTTATAGTACATTTTCCATCCTTGGCCAAAAAAAAGTAAAACTTTATCCAAGTCTTTTTCACGCCTCATATTTAACAAAGTAAATAAAATTATTGAATAAAACATAGAAAACAAACGTATTGAACTTAAGAACTAGAATATACATTAAAATGCAAAATGTATGCTTGTTCTATCTGTATAGAAAACAAGGGTTCTTTTTTTTTTAACTCCTGTAACATATCAGAAATGTCTAACAATCTTTTTATCCTTGATATAAGTGTGAGGCACACCGTATAAGTTTGTTTTCTTTCTCGTGGCGCCTTCTCGATCTGCAATTAACTTGATGATACTTAAGGTCCGGTTCCACTAGCTTTCAAGGCCATGTCATGGCTGGAGCACAGAAAAATTGTCATCCCCGTGGTACAGACGCAGTTAGCAAAGGACTGGTAGTGCAACGGCTGAGATGGAGTAGACACGCATACACGCGGTACAAAATTTGTCCGCCGTTACACGCGGAAAGAGTTTTTGAACTGCACAAAAATTTAGACCGTGGGTGACGTGGTGTGTGTGGTACAAGTGGTACAGCTGTGCAATGGCTGTGAAACAGCAGTGCCAGTGCAAGATCGGGTGCTTAATTTCGCGTTCATGCATGACTGTAGCACGGCCGTTTTCCCGGACAGTCTGCGTTTGTACTACTGCTTACAGCATCTGTTTAGCTGCTGAACGTGAGAGAACGCGCTTACACGCGGTTAAGCTGTGCCCTGGCAGTGGAGTGGCAGTGGAATGGACTCCGGTGTCTGTATCACTGCTATTCCACAAACACGCATAAAGTTAAGGTTTAAGTGCGTGGGGAATATTTTCCCTTTTTTTTTTACCCGTGATATGGCCGTCAAATCCCGTGGGACCGGGCCTTTGGGAGCAGATTGTATAACAAAATTCTCATGATGCAGGGTACAGTCTGTCATTTAATGTCTCAGGCCTAAAGTTTTGGTTTTAGTGTACTTTCAAAGAGGTTTCAGGGGTTTTATGTTTTAAAAAACAATCAGATCAATGTCAAGTAAAGCAGTTGTTGCACTATAGCTAAAATTGTGCAAAATGGGATATTCAGAAAAATGTAATCTTATTCAAGTAAAACATTTGCAGATGTCTTAATTTTCTCCCGTAAACCTTCCAGGCCTTAAGACGGATCTGGAAAACAAACTGTTCGGACAACATCTGGCGTCTCGCATCATCCTGAGAGCTGTGAACGAATTCATGAGCAACGACAACCCCGAAAAGCCTCTGGTGCTGTCGCTCCACGGCCCGCCCGGCACCGGGAAGAACTTTGTCAGCAAGCTGATCGCACAAAACCTTTACAAAGAGGGCATGAAGAGCAAGAATGTCCATTTCTTCAGCCCTTACCATCACTTTCCGCGTCAAATTCAAATCTCCACCTACAAGGTATAGAGCAGCAGAGGTTTGAGGCTGACGTCCTGTTCTGCACCTCATCTGAACTCGCTGTTGTTTCTCAGTCTTATCTGCAGAAGAGGATCAAAAGCAGCGTGAGCAACTGTGAGCGCTCCATGTTCATCTTTGATGAGATGGACAAGATGCATCCGGGCCTGATCGACAGTTTTAGGCAGCATCTGGACAGCTATGATGAGCTGGACGGAGTTTCCTTCAGGAAATCGATCTTCATCTTTCTCAGGTATAAAAACTGAGAGCACAGATGTTATGTTGTGGGACTTTATTTAAATATACCATCAAGTTTATGGGCTCTGATTGAAAAAAAGACAGTTAAAAAACTTAATTAGTTAATTTTAATTAAAAAAAAAATCTTTCTTGGTCTGAAAATGAAAATTTCCTATCAAGATAATGTACAATAATTATTTCTTGTTTTTACTCTTGTGGGGAAAATTCCCATATTAAGGATCTAAAGTCCAAACATTAACTAGCATGGTTTTGATAAGCTGTTGTATTAAACATTTATATGATGTTGCTGAAGTCTAATGTAGAGTAGCTGACTTTTAAAGGAGGAAAACCGTAAAACATAAAGTGATTTTAGGTTTTTTATATCAAAAAAGTGGAAACTTCTCTTATGCCACTGCTACCATGCTGCAACCTAAATGGCAGTTTCTCAGCAAAATCGTCCAGTGGCTGTGCAGTAACATTTGAAATTGGGGGGGGCAACAGTCTCTATTTTAGAATAGGTTAAAATTGAACGCCGACTAGACAGTTCTTTGACATCAGGCATTGGCCGTATAGGCCCATTTGGAGGTCGTGTGGTGTGAGTCTGGTGACAGGTGTCAGGAAGGCAGCGGCACAATAATTGACTGATTGGAGGATCTCCAAAGTCCTCAAAATAGTCTGATCGGATGATTTCAGATTGTCACCCTCCAGCCACCTCCCTGCCCCTGTGCTGCCGTCCAACTGCCACTGTCAGATTGTTAGTGATCCTACGGTAGTAGCACAGGCACTCGATGAGGGCTGTTGGGCCTGGTGATAACCAAATGAAAAGCTGGTGATCGCAGCCATCATGAACCCCGGGTCACTATTTTGCACATGTGTTGAAGTCAAGGCCCGAGGGCCAGATTCGGCCCTCTGGGTAATCCCATCCGGCCCTCCAGATCATTTTATTTTATTGTTATTAATGGCCCGATGTTCTCTTGTTATTTCTAACAAGTATGATTTTGACAAAATATATTTTACGGAGAGTAAAATATTGAAAGTTATTTAGGGTTTAAGTTGATTTATTCTGAAATGATATTCCTGTCTTTTCATTATTCATACAGGTATTTATGTTAAAAAGTTACTGTTTGAAAGTTTTAAAAATTGGCAATCTGCTAGGTTTTATGAATATTTTGGCATTTACTAAGATTTTTTAGGCTATTTTGGAGTTTCGCTAATATTTCAGCTACATGCTATCTGTTTTGGCTAACCTAATTTTTTTTTTTTTTTAGTTTTTAGGCTAACATGGCATTTAGCTCATATTTTATCTGGATATCAGCTTTAGTGTTTTCAGTTATCAGCTTCAGTGCTTTTATCTATGAATTTCAGCGTCTTAAGCTGTCAGCACTAGCATCCTCAGCGGCCACATTCAGCTTACAGCATTCACACCAGCATTATCATAGATAATACCATAAATCTAGTTCATAATTATGTTAAAAAGTACCAGTTTTAAAAATTTTGTGTTGGAGTGTTCAGTAAATGTTTATCCTGTTCGGCCTGTGACCTAGGATAGACTGGCGCCATCTACATTCGTGACCACGCCAAAGATTTTCAAAAAAATCGTACAGCTAATCTTGAAGATTCTACCGATGCTTCCCTATCTTGCAGTGGCAGTTGTATATGTGACCATAGCATTAGTGACGATTTTGAAAAATAGTTTTTTATATTATTAAGGTCTAATTTCTGCAGCTGCTTTGTAAGAAATGCCCAAACCGGAAAAAGCTTTTCAGTTTGTCTGTGTGTGGTTGATGTTTTGAAATTATTGAATTAAACTGTACTTGTACAGCACTGCTGGAGAAGAAAGGATCGTTCAGACGGCTTTAGATTTCTGGAAAGCAGGACGAGATCGAGAAGAGATTGATCTGAAAGACATTGAGACATCTCTCTACCGTTCCATCTTCAACGACAAAAGTGAGTGGACGTACCTGCAGGTGTTGGATCTGTGTCAGGAGCTCTACCGTGAACACAGTGATCTTTTCTTCTAGGTGACTTTTTTCGCTCAACTTTGATCTACAAGAGCCTGTTGACGGTCTTTGTTCCCTTCCTCCCTCTGGAGTACCCGCACGTCGTCCAGTGCGCCGTGGCTGAGATGAAGACCAGAGCCAGCGAGGGTGAAGGCCCGCCGGACCTGGATGTGGCAAACCAGATCGCAAGTGATAGACTCTATTTCCCCAAATCAGAGCGAGTTTTTGCCGTTAATGGCTGCAAAATGATACGCCAAGCAGTACTACTTCATGCAAGGTCTCATTTTATGGGAAATGTTGAGTCACGTTTAAGAGACTTGGAAGAAGCTAAAGACAAACATCCGACAGATGAATCCAGAAATGTGCAGTCAGGGGAGGCAGGTCAGGCTGTACCTCACCGGTAAAATAAGCTTAAAAAAAATGCATGAAAAAACTAAAATGAATATACTTTTTAAAATAAAAAATAAAAATCAAATGTTATTTTTTTAGACATGTCTTTTCTATTATTACTATTTTGGTGTGGATTTTCAATGTTTCTTCAGTAAAAGGGTAGCAAATTTACAAGTTTCCTGTTCAAATACGCCAGACAGGGCTGGCTGAAGCAGCTGTAGCCCCGCCTCCAGCGCCACACGCAGTGACTGTACTGTAGCTGACGTACTTGACGTTGTTTTAGTCTTTCCATCATCGTAAAAGATGCTTTATTTTAAAATTATCCTCATGTTTTTATCTCTCGCCTTCTGTCTGATTACATTGGTGCTAGTTTGCGACTCTTTTAGTCTTTTTATCTGCTAAACATGCGCTTTAAAAACACACTAGGTGAAACAGACAGTCCACTTGATGCACTGCAGTATGCATGCTACAAGCAGAGGACGCCGGTGAGCCTGGAGAATGTGACACCACGGCCGAAAAATAATAGCATTAGATTCTGCAAGTCAAGTGTAACCATCCAGTTACTCTTTAATATTGTTAACATGACGTAGATGAGTGTATACAGTATTGGCTGGTTGCATGACATACTATTATTGGCACTATATACAAATGCTAAGACCCTGCACATTTATAGGGTGCCAGAGAGGGAGGAATAAGAAAAAAAAAGGTTGAAAAATACTCTAGTCTTTGTTCGAAAAAGACAAATTTTATCTACTCTTCTAGGTCACGTTAACGTTGAAATCCACCTTAAAACTGCGGCAGGTCGGTACTGCAGGAAGCCACCTGCTCTTTGGTTGGACCGTTAGGTTTGTGGTCATCCAATCATAAAGACGTGTAAAAAGAGGGGCACAATTCGCAACCGCGGCTGTAGGAGTTCACCCACAGGATTTTGATTCACACCTGCAAAGAAAATGCTTGGAAAAAAACCTCAAATCTTTTTCCACAGGATTTAATTGCAGTTTGGTGAAGCTTGATTTATGTGTGAACATGCAGTTGCGGTTGTAATCCTATTCAGTTGCATTTGTGGATATTTAGTTCTGGTTGTGGGAATGGACAGATGTTATGGTTGAATCTAATCTTTAGTCTTCTCTGTACCTTGGCAAACAAAATTTTAATAAATGAAGGGTCTCTGCAAACTTGTGGGAGACTTGGTGTAGGCGATCAAACCGAATAAGGTCTCCTCGTGAGAAAATCTTACTCTAGCTTGGTGTCTGTCTGCTCCTTTAATTCTAAAAGTATCTGTCTTTGAAGAAATTACTTTGATGGGTTTCTTTATTTGTTTGATTTTTCCATATCTTGATTCCTTGAACTGAAATCAATTCAAACACATTTTTCTTTTGATTTTGTTCTGAATTCTGGGATTTAAAAAAAAAATCTCAAATCCTGTTAAACAGTAAGTACTTTGTCTTTTTTTTATTTTTAAATCTTTGTATATTATGTGGCATTACATTTAAATGTTATAGATAGCCTTTAAAATATTTACTAGTAACAATCAAACATCAATTGTTTATTTTATGTTTCAGATAATATGTATGGACTGCTCAAAAGCTTTTAGCAAAAAGTAAAACACTTGAATTTTATTTTATGAAGTTTACTTAAGTATAAAATTATTATATACCATGTATTTGTTGTGTTGAAAGTATGCTTAACTGAATACTTCTTCAGAATAAATTGGGAAATTTTACAATGAAGACTAGTTACAATATGAAACACAAGTGTACTCACTTTTTAGTCTAGACTAAGTATTATTGTAGTATATTTAAAAAGACTACTTTTAACTAAAGGAATCTACCTGAATTTGTTGTACCATTTACTTCACTTTAAAACAGGATACTCATAGATCCTGATATTAATTTTTAACATTGTTTTTTTGGAACGCAATTAAATTAAGATTTATTACAAATTTGTTGATCATATGGCAAAATATTAAATGTATAAATGTAAATATAGTAAACAAAGAACTGTTTATGGTGATAATTTTATCTGTGACTCAACTAAGAAAAAGGCATTAAAAAAGATCAATATGTACAAGTTATTGTTTGTTCGAGTGATTGTAAAACCCCCTGGCTTTGTTCAAATGTGTTAATATTGTTCATTGCTGTGAGGATATACTTTACTCTAAAATAAAATAAAAAAGTAAAAAAAATTTGCTTTCCTTTTTTTTTATTTTTATAAATGTATAATTTTGTTAAAATAAAATCGAGACTCAATTTTTGAAGGATGAATGCTGACTTTTTTTCCTCATAATTTTTACGACCTTTTTTCTCATCTGTGTAATTGTTTATTTTCTCGTTTCGTGGTCCTATTTCTAACGACTTTGACAAATTTAAAAACTTTGTTTGTAAACAAAACAAACAATTTGACGTTGAAATAAAAAAAAACTTTATTGATAAAACACAAAAGAATCGACTATCTTTTAAAAACGTTATTTATTAACAGTATGAACAATGTAAACATTGGAAATATATAAACTTTGAAAATAAAAATAAAAACTTTATTAACAAACAAAATAAACGACTTGACTTTTAAAGGAAGCAAAGCCCTTTGAACCCTGACGTAATGTCCATGACAACCGCAGCTTCCTCCGCGCGCCGTGAAGCAGCAGATTGGTTCCGCTTTTAAGGCCAACTGGGCTTCTTGAAGCAGCACAATGAAGCCCAAAAGGGGACATCTCCTGCTGCTGTGGGTTCTGGTCTGCTCCGGTGTCACCGTCGCCATAGAACCCATCAGTACCACCATAGCTGTGGGCATGGCTGCTGCTCTAACTGGGTTTTTAGCGAGCTACCAGAACATTTTCTACTATTTCCACGAGTGCTGTCGACCAGAGTGGATAAGATTCAACAAAACTGGTAATATACGAAACACAAGATACATTTGCATACATGGATTAGAGTCAAAATGCCTGAAAGTGTAAACAAATGTTTGCTAAACTCTGCTAATTTGGAAAATAAATAATAATAATAAAAAAAGCTAACATTTTATACTTGGATTAGTAAAATATCAACTACAATTAGGTTAGTGTATTTGTTAATTTCAATATTTATTGTTCAACACGTGTGTTTTTATTATCTAAAATTTTGCATCGCTTTCAAAACATTTGTTGTCTTGAACAGAGCTCTTTGAAATCTGCTTGATTTTTTACACATTTTTATTTTATTACGATTAGCAGATACATTAATATTTGTTGCAAAAAATACTTTAATGACTGTAAATTCGTCATTAACGAATTTTGTTTTAATAATATTGACTTTTAAAAGACAAACTCGGTTGTTTAAAAGTCTATGTCGTGTGCTTGAACAGAGCTCGTGCTCGTTGGATGGTTTTATTTAAATTTCCGCGAGTTACCCGGAAGTCCGCCGTTAAACAGGAAGAAGCTAGTCAGCCGTTTTTTGTGCTGTTTTTTTTTCTATCTGCATGTAGCCGAGTCGTCTTTCGTATTGTTTACATTTTAATTACATTTTAAAATGAAAATAGCGCATGTTTTGTGGGTGTTGAACGCCCTGCTGACAGCCGGTGTGCCCGTGGACGCGTTTGATCCGTTCACAACAACGGTGGTTGTGAGTGTCGGAGCAGCTCTCGGACGCACGATTTACAATTATTTAAGAGAGACTTGTGACTCCAGATGGTTGACTTACAACGCGACAGGTGAGTGTGAACGTTCATGGAGAAAAAGAAAGATTTTAATGCCTTCGCCTACTTCTGTTTTTGCAACAGTTTTTGGTTCTTGTTTACACAATGTTATAAACCCCGCAACGAAGACAAAAACGCTAGATAAATCACGTGTTTCCCTTCTGTTAACCACTTTTTTGCTGATTAATTGCGTTTGCTACTTTTAATATTAAAATATAAACGACAAAGCGACTACAACGCGAGTTTTCTCATTGAATTTGAAACCGAAACGTTTCATTTCTTGGACACGTTTTGAGGTTTTGCTGACTGTCATGCGTTCAGGTTTTGCGAGAGATCAGGTCGGCTCTTGTTTCCTAATACAAAGTAGAAAGGAGCGGATTTGCTGCTTTTGGGTTCAGTTACACGAGCAGACATCTGTAAGGTTTTATTCACCAGCCTGCACTGAACGTCACACCAGTCTAAACTCATTTTTTTAAATAGGACTTTTTTTTTTTTTTTTTTTTTTTTTTAATTGAAACAGATGTATAAATTTTACTCTTCGTTGTATATTATTCACCTCCCGTTTGCAGCCTCCTTCTTTTCCTAAGAACTGTTTTAGATGTCACATGGATGTGTTTATAGGTGGACTGATTTTTCTCTTGTAAACCTTCAGGCCTAAAGACGGATCTGGAAAACAAACTGTTCGGACAACATCTGGCGTCTCGCATCGTCCTGAAAGCTGTGAACGGATTCATGAGCAACGACAATCCCAAGAAGCCTCTGGTGCTGTCGCTCCACGGCTGGACCGGCACCGGGAAGAACTTTGTCAGCCAGCTGATCGCAGAAAACATTTACAAAGAGGGCATGAACAGCAAGTTTGTCCACATTTTCACGTCCACGCTGCACTTCCCGCATCCTAGTCTGATCTCCACCTACAAGGTATGGAACAGCGGAGGTCTAAGGGTGATGTTCTGTTCTGCACCACGTCTGAATCACTGTTGCTTCTCAGTCTCAGCTGCAGCAGTGGATCAAAGGCAATGTGAGCAACTGTGAGCGCTCCATGTTCATCTTTGACGAGATGGACAAGATGCATCCGGGCCTAATCGACAGTATTAAGCCGTACCTGGACTACTATGACAAGCTGGACGGAGTTTCCTACAGAAAATCTATCTTCATCTTTCTCAGGTATAAACATTTGTATGTAATAATTCTTCATGGGAGACTTAATCTACTCTGATTTCAAAAATAAATAAATAATTTATTTATTTATTTCTGGGTAAAAGAAAAAAAAAGCAAAATTTCATCATCATATTAAAGGGAATCAACAATAATTCATTTTTATGGTGCCTCACCTCTCAATAGAATAATTTTACAAACATTTTGTATTGTGTTAATAAATAAAAAAAATCTGCAGGGCTAAACATTTATGATGCCGGAGTAAATGTTGGTCAAATATGGAATAATTGAGGTTTGAATGAGTAAAACTGCCACAATCCAATGATGTGATCAGGAATCGGGCCTGATCACCTAGTTTCAAACTCTGTTTGACTCGGATGTTGCATCCAAATCAGGGATAGAATGTATCTTTTATCCTCATTTTTATGATCACTGGTGTATTTTAGTTTTTTCATGAATGCATGTTGACAATTTGATGTAAATTGCAAAAAACGACATAATTGAGATATGAATCATATGATCAAAAGTGTTTAATAGTTATTAAAAATACTAAAGCTACAGGCTCCAAACTTTCTCACACGGTTAATTATAAACTAGTTAATAATTGGACTATTATTACTTGTTTGTTAAAGCTACTTTACCTGAGTGTTTAGGTGTTAAATGAGAAAAGAAGGTGAAGAAAGTAAAATACTTTTTTTTTTTTTTTTTTAAGTCCTACTAAAGTATCAGAGACTTGGAATCGGCACATACTCCAAATTGGTCAAAAAACCCTGAACCCTGTTACTTTAGTGGTAGGAAAAAAATTGATGCCACCCTTTTGAGGCTGTTAGTGTCTGTTTTGAAAAGCTTTATTGTCAAAATATCTGAGATCTAATTGCTGCAGCTGCTTTGTAAAACATGTCCAAAAGGGAAAGAGTGTGTTTTGAAGTCTCATGAATTAACTGTTTTCATTCAGCAACGCTGGAGGCGAGAGCATCGTTGAGACAGCTTTAGATTTCTGGAGAGGAGGACGAGCTCGAGAAGAGATTGATCTGAAAGACCTGGAAACATCCGTCTCCCTCTCCATCTTCAACAACGAAAACAGTGAGTGAAGAAAAAAAAATGAGTGTCTACTCTGGATCTGTGACATGAGCTCCTCGTGACCTCTGTGACCTTTTCTTCTAGGTGGCTTTTTTCGCACAAGCTTGATCGACAAGAACCTGGTGGACTTCTTTGTTCCCTTCCTCCCTCTGGAGTACTCCCACGTCGTCCAGTGCGCCATGGCCGAAATGAAGATCAGAGCCAGCGAGGGAGAAGGTTCGCCGGACCTGGACGTGGCAAACCAGGTCGCCAAAGATCTGCTCTATTTCCCCAAAACAGAGCGAGTTTTCTCCGTCAAAGGCTGCAAAACAATAGAGAGCAAACTGGATTACTACACATAGCGTCTGATATTTTTTTTTTTTTTTTTTTAAATGGACAGTGTTGAATCACTAAAAGCACTTTTAAAAGACTCTGGCAGCCGAGAGCATAGACAGGAAGTGGATCTGACAGAAGAGGACTGTGGAGGTCGCCGTCTGACCTTCAGACAAACTCCGGACGGTGTTGCGTCTCATATGGAGCTGAAAATGAGCTCGGCCTCATGAAGAATTAAAAAGATTGAAACGCAAACCTTTGTCAGCAATTAAGACGCTTCTCGTCTGCTTTTATACTCCTTTAAAGAAGGTTTTGTTCACTTTCACTGTCTGTGTGCTTTAATGTTCTCTCCATATATTTTCAGTCCTGAAATCTGCCTTAATTCAGGTGAAATACTGTTATGAGAACTGCTTTATAGAGTCGATGATTATTGTAGATGATAAAAGAAAAAATTTGGTTCTTCAGCTACACTACAAATGTGGAGCAAATTTGTACTTTTTAAATATAACAGATAGTAGTACTGTTGGATTAGTTCAAAAAGCTCTAAAATTAGGATAAAAAAAAAGTTATTAAGAAACAATGTTTTTAAAATGAAGTAATGTTGTTTTAGCTAAAAATCTGCATTTTTTTTCCAAGTGAACACATGAAGATTTGAGCTTGTTTTTTTCCAAACAGGATGTTCTGTAAAAAGCGGCAGCAAAAAGCTGTTTTTGCCTTAAATGCCACCAAAAAAGAAAAATAAATATAAAAAAAATTTTTTCTTTTATTTGGATTGGGATTAAACCTGTAGAGTTTTGAGTAAAAAGTGAATTATCAGGAAATCAACGCTGTGCAAAGTGCAACATCAGGTGTGTTGATAAAGCTGGCGTTACCTCATGCAGCTGCAGACATTCATGAGGATAAATGAGGGCAACATGATCATGTAATACAAACTGAAATTCTGCTAAACGGTTATGAATAATCCACAATTGTGTTAATAACATTACTATTTTGCAACCTATTGGACATTTGATTAGATGACTCTTAAACTTGATCCAGTTTGGAGTCCCATAGAGTTCTGACACACTTTCTGATAGTTTTACAGCTGGTTTATCATTAATCCGGTTCTATCAGATGGTGCAATTTTATTCTGACCTGCAAAAAAAAAAAAAAAAAGGTAAAATTAATTTTTTTTTCCTGAACTGATTTTATTTAACTGTTGGTATAAAAAAAGTTCATCCACTTTTTACAAAATGTGTGGCTTTTTCCTTGGGTTATCTTATTTTGTAGGTGTGTTGAAAAATGTGGACTAAGCAGAAAACAAGAGTTTTGTCACAAAAAAAATTGAGCATGTAAATTTAATTGATTTGAAACAGGAAAAATCCTTTAAATCCTGACAGTTTAATCAAACCAAACATTTTTAAAGCTTGAGTTTATTTTCAGGTTTTTGTATTGGCTGGACTAGTCCTGAACGTCCAGATTCTTAAGTATATTTTTCAATGTTTTTGTAGAAAAACTTCAAAAGAACATAGTTTTAAGACACAAAGATAAACCTGTGAGTGTTTACATCATTAATATGAGCAGAAGCCAATATATTAAAGACCCACTCTGATAAAAATTTTGTTTTTAACATGTTCTTTTGGCACTTTTCTCACAAACATTAAGAAAATTAAGCTTAAAGTTAAATTTTTAATGAACTCCTGCCACTCTACACAAACTGTGTCCTAGAAAAGAGTTTTTGATTTTGGTTAAAAAGAGACGGCATAATCATGATTAAAAGCCCACTAGGAATGCTTTAAAAATAGATCTAAAGATGACTGGAGTGAGTCTTTATGGCATTAACTATAACAAAAAAACCAAATAGATTTAAAATAGTTTTGTCCTGATTGGTACAACTTTCATAAAACTATAGTTTTTTTTGCACATTTTTTGTCAGAGTTTTATCTAAACTAGTCAAACATTTAATAAAGGATAACTGTTAAAAAAATATACAAGGACACAACATAAAAATTTTGTATTAATAATTTTATTTGAAACAAAACACCTCTTTTAACTTTTCCTCGTTGCAGAGAATGCTCCCAGCAGCCTTTCTGATATTCCAAACAGTCCAAGAACTGAAGTCCAAAACATATTTGATGTAATCTGATACTCTTAAGCATAAATTAAGAGTAGGCAGGCACAGTTAGCGGGCATCCTGAGAGTCTTAAACAAGCAAAACAGCGTTGATGCAGCCGTCGTTCTCTGGGTTGTTTGTTACCTGGGCGTATTTACCTGGAAAGCAACGCAGAAAAAACATAAGTTGGATTCAACCACATTTGTCCGTCCTTCGCAGTCGGAACCAGAACGCCCAACTCACCCCAGATAACCTTTCCTCCTTGTGTAACCAGGCCCAGCTCACTGACATTGACTTCTATCACCGTTCCTTTTGTGATGACGCCAAGAGTCGTGTAGAGGGGGGAGGAGGGGTTCTTCTTCACTCCGAGGATGGGGAGACAGAACGTTGCTTTCAGCTCAGGATGTGTGACGTGAGCCTTTTTAAAGCGCAAACCCTAAAAGATCCACGAAGGAGACACATTTCAGATTATTTGGGGTTTTGATTTAAAGGAAGACATGAACAGAAGCTTTCTTGGCTCTCACCATGGGTCTGATGAAGCGCTCATACTTTGGAGGTTTACGCGTGAAGCCGTCGCCAACAAAGCACACTTTTGTGACCATCCTCTTCCACGCTTTCTTCTGTCTCTTTCCTGTTTTGATGACTTTTAGTACTTCAGTCTCTCCTTGAGCGCGGACCTTTGGCAAAGGCACCTCCCATTTACCCTGCATACAAAAAAGTTCACAGAAACTACGTCACATTTGGGTTTCTGTGATTTAAAATTATTAACTGTAGAGTTTCTACTTACAGCCTTCTCCTTCCTCTTCTGTTTGATCATGTTGGAGAGGACCTTTGCTCTGGACTGCCCTTCTCTGTCCAGCAGGTAGGCTGGAACTGCTCCCTCTGGGGTCTTGTCGTCATTCTTCTGCTTAGTTTTCCTCTGTTCGTGCATTTTGATGCTATAAACAAACGTGTGTTGAGTTCTCTGCATAACACCAAAAAATGATCATAATTTTCCTCTTTAACTCACGTCTTCTTCATCTGGATCTTCTCCGCATGTCTCTGCTTGTGGTACAGTTTGGCCTTCAAGCCGATCAGCTTCTTGGCTTTGTGGGAGCGCTCGTGAGCTTCTCTGCTCTCCTTCTTCCTTTTCCTTTCATGGTGGTCAAGGCGGTAGCCATGCCGCTTGCGGTGCAGCTCAATGTGTTCGTTCTGAGGCTAAATACAGAAAAAGAAATCATTTTTAGTATTCAAACTTGATTTTTTTTTGGTCTAGTTTTTAAAAATGATTTATAATAGAATCAGGTGACACATTCAAGACTTATTAAATGTATCTAATTTAAAATTTAGACATTTCCATAGACTTATTGGCATCTACATACAAGTGCACAGGTTTTAATTTGTAATTATGCGATTAAAATTACATTACAAGTAAATTACAAGTAGGATAATATAATCTAATATACCTACTTATTCAAAATCTAACAGACTTTCTTCAAATAAGCCAAATTTATCCAGGATAAACATGGTTTAATGCACAGCGGTGCGTTGAAAATCCCCCGGATGTAGCTTCAGTTTAGCATACCTCTAACCAAAACATGTTAGCTACCCACAATGTAAATACATAACTGGAATCTTTACATTCAGTAATTTGTGAGCTATATCATGTAAAGTAGTTTGAAATCCGTAAAAAAATTCGAACGACACGTGACGTCGCCCCACGCAGCTAACACTAGCATAACATACTTGCGCTATTAGCCGCTTTAACAGGACTAAAACAAAATTAAAAGTATAATGTTTCTCACCATTTTGTGATGGAGATGTTACGTATGATGGTGAATATTCCGGATAATGTTACAGTTATAAAATACACCGATGATTTGGTGTTTTTCGTTTCAGGCTAGGGGTTTTCGATGTTGTTGTCCCCCGGGCCGATGTGTAGAGGAAGTACGTGACCACGTGATTGATAGACATCCGGTTCGTCGCAAGAAAAAAGCAAAGTCCTAAAAAACAAAATTGACTTTGATCTGTTGTTGTCAGTGATATATATTTCTAAATTAAGCATCGATTATTAAAATAAAATTAAAAAATATTTTTAGAAAATATTAGAAGTGCATACATGAAGCAGGATTTTAGGTGGAACTAAAAACAGCAGTTGGATGTTTCTGGAGGGTACATTTTAGTTTGTGTACAACATGTCTTAAACAAGTTACATGCCTGCTTCTGTTTTCAAGGGTATTTTAACGATATGTTTTATTTGTATAACATGTACGTAACAAAGACTTTTCCTTTTTATTTAAGCTTTAGTGTTGGTATGTTTTTTTTATCAACCAGAACATCGTTTCTCTCAGTCTGCATATAACTGAAGCTGTCACTCCATGTTTGGAGCTTTGAGGCTTGGAGGAAAGGAGTTTCAATGCGAAAAAAGGTCAAGAAGCTTGTCAGCTTTACAGAAAATTAGCAGCATGATTTGGGTAAGATATCACTTTAAATATATATTTTCTGTCCTATACCTTTTCACTTAAATATGTCCTTCTTTGTCTTGTAAGTAGAAAAAAATAATAGCTTACAACTTGAATATAGTAGTGACATTTATTTGAGAGCAAAACAGCATGAAAAATTAAGTTCCTATGATATCTTCCCATCTTTAAGTTTAATACATCAGGGTTTTATACACATTTTGTTAATATAGGTGGCTTGAATGAACATTATTGCTTTTCTGTAGCTTACAAAATATATGAATGTTGTTTTTGAATATGTTTTTCCCCAAATCTTAAAGCTGTAAAAAAAAATCTTATATTTGATGTGCAGGGACGGTGTTTAGTGAGCGCTGGGCGTCAGGGCTGCAGATGTAAAGTCAGCTTTATAAAGAGACATTATGGATTTCTTCCAGGTTTGTTTGGTTTATGATCAGATGCTGTATAACATTGTTTCTATTGATATGTTTCGAGTTTTTAGGATGCATATATATATTTTTTTTAACTAATCATGACAATTTTGGATAATTTCTTCTCTGTTTCACCTTTTTAAAATGTGTTGCCATGCATTAGGATGCTGGAAATCTTAAACTCTGATTTTAACTTATTTATCCTGTTGTGACAGATGATGTTAAGTCGCTGCGGGCCGTGGTCAGCCCTGACATTTCCAAGTAAGTTTTATCCCTTGAAAGACAGATTTATTTTTGAAATAAATCAGTAAATTCTTGTCTGATGCTTGTGCTAAGTTATGATCCATTCCCACAGGATCCGAAACATCGGCATCATGGCCCACATCGATGCAGGAAAAACAACCACAACAGAGAGGATGCTCTTCTATTCTGGCTACACGAGAGCATTAGGAGGTGCAGATGCGTGGCTCCGTCTTTACTTCTCACTGCACTCACAGCTTTAGCTCAGTTTATTCTTTCTTTTTGCCATTAGATGTTGATGACGGGGATACAGTCACAGATTTTATGGCTCAGGAGAGGGAGCGCGGCATCACTATCCAGTCAGCAGCTGTCACCTTCGACTGGAACGATCACAGAATAAATCTAATCGACACTCCAGGTAAAGTATTCTGCCTGCGGAAGCATGGATCGCATTGAGAGGTGGAGTAGACAGAGATGTTTGTGTGATTGTAGGACACGTCGACTTCACTCTGGAGGTGGAGCGAGCGCTTCGCGTTCTGGATGGAGCTGTCGCCGTGTTTGATGCGTCTGCCGGTGTGGAGGTTAAACAAAAATTAAAATTGTTTAGTTGTTTTTGATTATTTAAGAAGATCCTTCATAGTTTTAACAGCTACTTCTGTTGGCTGTTCCATAACGCCACATCAGGCTCAAACGATGACTGTATGGAGACAAGCAGAAAAGCACAACATCCCCTGTATTTGTTTCCTGAATAAGATGGACAAACCGGCAGCAGAGTGAGCGACTCTTCTCCTTTTTTAAATACTCTTGTAAAAAATATAACCATAAGCATGATTTTTTTTGTGTGTTTGCAGTTTGAAATTCTCCATGGAGAGCATAAGACAGAAATTGAAAGCCAATCCCGTCCTCTTGCAGGTAAATAAGATGGAAACAGCTGAACAAGAATGGTAAAGGTGTAACTTTATCAGAAATATTTACATACTACACTAGTTCTTATTATTGCTCTTTATGAAAACACATATACAGTTGACTGTAAATGTACTTTTCCAATATTTCAGAATATTTATGTCCTTGGAGCCTTTCTAGTTAGATAGTACTAAAAAAAAACTGATAAAAAAGCTTAGCTTGCAAAAAAAATGTTTAAATGTTTCATAATTGTAAAAATGATCGATAGTATTCAGTTTTGAGCACATTTTGATTTATTAAGTTTTTATTTTAATTTCCCTAGTTTCTTTTAATCTCTGCTTTTTTACCTTCATTTCATCTTATTCTTCAAACATCTAGTTTATAGTTTTATTTTTTGAAAAGAAGTAGATTTTGTTTTTAAATAGGAATTTGTTTATGGTTAAAATTAAGATTTTGGGTGGTGAAATCAGCTCAGTTTTCCAGCTTTCCTGCTTCTGTTGCAGCTTTTTATTTATTTATTTTTTTGGAAGCTTACATGTTTAGTTTTTTTTCGCTTTTATCTTTTTCTGGTTAATTTTTTACTGTCCTTCAAGACTTTTGTTTTTAAAAATATATAACTCTATAAGAAAATGATTGAATACAGAACATTTTGTGAAAGGTTTGCTGCATTTTGATCAATCCAGAGTGTAAATGATCTCCGCAGTGAGTTCTGATTTCTTCCTGATGTTTCAGTTTCTTTTTAAGTTCTGTTAGAACACTGCCCCCTGTGGCCAACAGATGAATTACATCTACAATTCTGGACCTTTCATGTTAATTTGTATTTAAATCCTTTAGTGTGAAAGGAAAGACTAAATATAAACTCTGCTGGATCAAGATGAATAAACTTGAAATGTTTCCTTACAGGATATTTAAATTAGCATCTTATAAAAAACTAAAACATATTATGATGGTGTGTTAACAAGTCCTATTTTTCTTGTTAGATTCCAGTCGGCAGTGGTAAGAACTTCTCAGGTGTGGTTGATCTGTTAACCAATCAGAAGCTGATGTGGAAGCCGGGATCTGCCAGAGACGATGGACGAGTGTTTGATACCCAAACTTTGGACCAATGTGACGAGCCAGAACTGGTGCAGGAGGTCGGCGAGGCCAGAGCGGCTCTGATTGAACAGGTGTGGAACTCCGACAGCAGCAACAATGGAGGCTTTTTAAACAGCAAAATCGAACTCTTCTGCTTGTGAACCTCAGGTCGCTGATCTGGACGACGAGTTTGCCGAACTGCTTTTGACCAAATTCAGCGACGATTTTGATGCGGTTCCTCCCGTCGAAGTGAGTCTTTCACCGCGTTTGCTGCGTTTGTTGACTGCGAACTCCGTCCTGAAAGCTCGGTGCGTGTCTGCAGCTTCGAGAAGCTGTGAGGCGGGTCACTCTTACCCGCAAAGGTGTTCCAGTTCTCTGCGGGAGCTCTTTGAGAAACAAAGGTGTTCAGCCTCTTCTGGATGCCATCACGGCGTACCTGCCCGCCCCTGATGAACGCCACCACGACCTAGTGTGAGTAAACATCCACAAACAGTCCAAATTTTAAGATATAACTAAAGTTTAGACAGACATCACTGATAAATGTGTCATTCTTTACATTAAAGACCCACTCTAAACCTCTTTTTGATCTATTTTAAAAGCGTTCCCAGTGTTCTTTTAAATATAATTGCGCAGTTTTCATGCAAAATCATATGAAAAACTGTTGGACTGTTGGCGCGGAGCAACCCCGTCCCCCTTCCCATCACCCTCTAATCTAATATGAGATGCAAACAAAAATGGAAAGCAACATTGGAGTTCTGCAGCCATACAGTTTAGATCCAGATTCTGGCTCAGACAAGAAAAAAGAAGACGTGCATGAATCTATTTGTTTGCAGTAGATGCATCAGAATATTTTCTACATCACAAATATGATCTTTTTGGTACTGATTAACAACGATTTGAATAAAGAAATACTCAGAAATGCAATTTTGAGCTTAATTTACTTTATATTTGTCCTCCAACATCAGAAAAATTCTACAAAAACATGTTGAAAACACTAAAAATATTAATTGGAGTGGGTCTTGTTTTCTATCATAACAAAAAAAGAAATGTTAACTCAATTGTGTAATAAAAATATAAATTACAATTATTAGGAAAAACTACAACAAATGTTTTAAAGAAAGCAAACGAGAGAGCTAAAGTAATGAAAGATTTATTTGAAATATTTTGAAGCCTCTAGATTTTGTTGTTTTTCAGTTGTTAATGTGAACCTTGGTGATGATTTGTGTTTTAGAGGCTCACAAAAGGTTTTAAACAGAAGTAAAACAAGGTGAAAACTGTTCCAACATACTCGTCTTTCCTTCAGAGCTGGTTAATAGTTGAGTTTTAATGAGCTTGTTTTTCTAGAATGGTGGTAAAACGGTTTTCTTTTTCCTGTCAGCTGCTATAAAACTGCTGTGTTTTTGAAAGTTTTAGTAAAACCAGTCCGAGTGTTCCAAAGGTCGCTGACACTTTCCAGTCTTTCGTGATATTATTGAGATATTTGTAATTCACAAATGTTTCTGGCATATATTTACTACACAAGAAAAATTGTTTTTTTCCCCCTAAATTGTATTTATTTCTTTTATTTGAGGTAAAAAAAATTCACACACTCTTATTCTTCTTTATCGATATATTTTACATTTTATACAGCAGGTCTCTGGTGTTTATGTTCTTTGATTTTCTGTAACTTTTCAACTGTTATTATGATAATTCCAGTAGATTCTGCAGCTTCTCTCCCTCAGAATCTACTGGAATTATCATAAAAGATTTTGTGTTTAAGCGTCACTGGCAGAAATTAAATGATGATTGTTGTCTATAGGCGGTGGTACAAAGACGACTTGTGTGCGCTGGCCTTCAAGGTTCTCCATGACAAGCAGCGCGGCCCTCTGGTCTTCTTAAGGATCTACTCTGGAGCCGTCAAACCGCAGACGGCCGTCCACAACCTGAGCAGGAACTGCACGTACGTGACGCCCGTTGCTCCCAACAGCCTCAGATTCTCCGCTAACTCTTCCGCGTTCGCAGTGAGAGGATGAGCCGGCTGCTGGTGCCGTTTGCCGACCAGCACGTGGAAATCGGCTCCATGTCTGCAGGAAACATCGCGCTGACTGTTGGGCTGAAGCAGGTAGCAGACCAGCAGAACTTCCTGTTTGAGCGTTCTTGCGGCATTCTGAACGCTTTGGTTCATCTCACAGACCGTCACCGGAGACACCATCGTGGCTTCTAAAGCGTCTGCCGCAGCTGCAGCTCGACGAGCCCAGAACCACAGCGGGACCGGAGAGGGAGAACGTCCGGGTATCATTCTGTCCGGAGTGGAGGTTCCCGATCCGGTCTTCTTCTGCACCATAGAGCCCCCCACCATGGCCAAGCAGGCGGGTCGGTGTTCTAGTGGCCACGCAGGTGACTGTTTACCTCCACTTATCTTCATATGGTCTCACCTCTCCTCTGGCAGATCTGGAGAACGCTCTCAGCTGTCTTCAGAGAGAAGACCCGAGCCTTAAAGTCAGAACGGATCCAGATTCTGGTCAGGTAAAACCCGCCTTTGGATTCAGGTTCTGCTCCTCTTCAGAGTCAGCTGACGGTCTCGTCCTCAGATCATCCTATGCGGGATGGGAGAGCTGCACATCGAGATCCTCCACGACCGCATCAGGAGGGAGTACGGCATCGAGGCGCACCTGGGCCCCCTGCAGGTGGCCTACAGAGAGACGGTCCTGCACGAGGCCTCCGCCACAAGTACAGCCCCCGCAATCCAGCAAGCGCCACCCTAACGGCAACAGTAGTAACACGCCGCTGTGTGATGCAGACACGCTGGACCGGACGGTGGGAGAGCGGAGGCACGTGGTGACGGTGCAGCTCACGGTCAGACCTGCAGAGGGCGCTGCGTGTGAGGTGATCTTCACGAAGGAGCTGGAGGAGCAGCTGACAGCAGGAACGAAGGAGGCGGTGAAGAACGGAGTCGACAGCTCGTGTCTTCAAGGTAACGCCCAGTTTTTAAAATCAGGATGGAAGAAAGCAGCATCTTCAGACGAGGCTGCAGAACTTCTTTAAAACATAAAAAAGCAGGAAATGATTTTCATCTGAACAGAAACTACAGATCTAGTTTTCTTTGGTATTGCTGGCACAAACGATTATTTTAATAGTCGACTATTCACCAATACTTTTTTTTTCGATTGGTCAACTAATCGTATCACGCATAAACATACATCTTAACCATCATTAGCTTTAAAGAGTAACTAAACAGGGAAGTTGGAGGCTGACTCCACCCACACAGTGAGAGGGGTTGGGCTGGGGAACAGGACTGTTATCACTGGAGCTGCTGATCTGAGTGAAACTTAAAATGACGTGGGACTTCAATGGTTTGACCCATTATGAAGTCCAAATGTAATGACTCGCTTCAACCTTTAGGGGGCAGCACAGTTTTTGACTACTGGCACTTTTAAAGCCCCATTTATAGAGCTAAACAGACAAAAAAAAAATGGTTAGGGTTTGGTTACAATTTAAACTTGAAGTGTTTAAAAATTGCTGAAAAAGAAATAAAATATATAATAAGTTTCACCTGGAATTAAGTTAAATCTGTACATTCATGTCGAGCATCACATTCTCTCAACTACAGGTTTAATTTAACAAACTTAAATTACTTACAAGAATCTTTTTTTTTATTTCTAAACTATCAGAACAGATTATGTTTTTCTAAGAAAGAGACAGAAACTCAACTGATACACAGAAAGCAGTTTTTCTGAAATTCAAGAAACTTTAAAGACTTACTCTTATGAAAATGATTTTTTTAAACATTTTTCTGATTACATATATTAACCCCAATGCCTGAATTTATTTCCAGCCATGAACAAAAATATATATAATTAAGGGTTTTGCTTTTAAGTAGATGCTACATTTGAGCTGAAGGGGTTTGATGCATATTTGTATCAATAGGGTTCAAAATTAAGGTCAAAGTTGTGTTGTGAATCAAGAGCAGATGAAAAAAAAATCAGTTGGAAAATAACTCATTTGTAATGCTCTGCACCAACAACTCAAGAGGGGAATTTCTAAGGCCCTCTCTGCAGCAACTGTCCTAGAAACTGACCGTTTTAAAAAAAGTTTGGAAAAAAACAGCATAGTCATAATTAAAAGACCACTGGGAACACTTTAAAAATAGATCAAAAGATGATCGGAGTGGGGCTTTAAGGTGCATTTTCTGCACTAATGTTTTTATAATTGCTATTTTTAAAGAAAGAATGTTATAACTGCATTTTTTTTTGTAGCAACACGGTAAGAAATAACTGCATTATATTTAAAAAAGGGCCATTTATATTTCAGTTTCTCTTGATTTCTTTATTTTACTGAACATTAATCAAACAAAATGTTGCAGTTTCAAGCATTTAAGTGTTTTCAAGCATCCATTTGATTCTTGGATGTTTTAAGGAAAATGTGACTTGATGGGTTCAGCTTTAGGAGGGTAAACCTGACGCTCCTCCTCCTCCTCCTCCTCCTCCGTCAGGTTCGGTGTTGGGTTCTCCGGTGCAGGGCGTCTCCGCACTGATCCAGAGCGTTACCGCAGAAGCAGGGACGTCCCCCACCATGGTGTCGGCCTGCGTGTCCCGCTGCATGCTGAAGGTGAAGCTGGACCCCGCGTGTAGCGTCCAGCCGCGGGTATGCTTGAAGATCTGTGGCTTTGGTTGCAGGCGCTGCGGCTGGCGGGAGGGCAGGTTCTGGAGCCCGTCATGTCCCTGGAGGTGACCGTGGGGGAGGAGCATCTCGGCGCCGTGTTGGGAGACTTGGCTCAACGACGGGGGGTGGTCCGAGACATCCAGAGTCGTCACGACGACAAGGTGCTGGTGGCCAGCGCGCCGCTGGCAGAGATGATGGTGAGTCTGCGGTTGATCAGGAACTTTGTTTTCCGCGACCCGCTCCTCACTGTCGGCGTGTCACAGGGATACTCCACCGCTTTGCGGACCCTGACGTCCGGGAACGCCACCTTCTCCCTGGAGCTGGACGCTTACGAGCCCATGAGCGCTCAGGACCAGAACAGTCTGCTCAGACGAGTGACGGGTCTGCTGTGACCCAGACGGAGGACTCGCACCAACAGTCAGACGGAGGATGAAGATTATTGTGGGGAAATATTCTCAAAAGTGTAAATAATGTAAAAAAATTCGCAGGTAATTATTTAACAGTTCCCGTTTGACCATCAGACATTCAGAGAAGTAAAATAGTGCCGTCATAATCAATAAAAGTGTCCATCAGCACTGCTGGAAGAAGGCAGCGTTTGGAAATAAAACAGGCTTGGAGTTGATTGCACGCAGGTTCGATTCCCTTTTGCTCTTCGGTCAGCCTCTCTGGCGCTCATATGCCTTTGTACTCGTGCGGACAGAAGCTGGAGAACAGCGGCTCAGCCGGGATTCCCCGCCTTCCAGAGAGAAACATGCAGTCAAACACAGGTTGGTTGTTTTAGAAATTTCTGCTTTTTTTTTTTTTTTAAAAGCAAAAAAAGACCCTAGAAACCAATTTTAAGGATTTATAACAGCTGTTGACCTTATCAATCAATCTCCTCTGTACACATACATGTAGCTCTCCAAATTTACAGAAATGTTTTAATCATGATCAGATCTTTGTTTTCATTTTATAAAACTGGATTTAGTTTTTCTATACAGTTTAAACTTTGATTAAACAAGAGAGAAAAGTGTGAAAATGTTAATGTCTGTCTGAAAAAAATGTGTAGCGAGGTATTTTACAGCCTTAAAACATCTATAATCCAATAATAAGTGGATTTCAGCTATTGCATGTTATTTGTAGAACATAACACTGCTATTGCTTCTACTATAGACTAATGGTACTAGCTACTTCCTGGAGCAGGTATAGCACTCTCCCATAAAATCTTAAATCCACAGCGTAGATTTATGTATAAAAATCTTGTTTATGCTGTTATTTATCACATGAATGATATAAAGAACCTGTGAAAGGCAGGGCTATAGACTGTAAAACCCTTCACTACACCCTTTTCTCAGAAAAAAACTACAGGCAAATGCGATTTAATCCCCTTCCTCTCCAATAGGGCTGCCCACGATTTGTTGACTAATCGGTAACTAATCGACTATTAAAATAGTCGACATCTAATTTAATAGTCGATTAGTCATTACTTTGGGTAATTTTGAGTTTAGATTTCACTTTTAGCGAAATGCTAGCTGTTTCGGCTAATTTAGACATTTTTCTTTTGAGTTTTTTAGGCTAATTTGAAGTTTAGCTAAAATTTTAGCAATATGCTAATTTTTTGGAAAAAAATAAAAAAAAATTTTCTTGGCTAATTCTGACCTTAGATAGTATTCTAGCCTTATTCTAGCGTTTTTTTTTTTTTTTTTGGTAAAATAAGACATTTTTTCAGGGGTTTTTTTTAAGGATAAAGGGGGGTTTAGATATTATTTTACTATTGTGTTAGCTGTTTTGGCTAATTTAGACATTTTTTCAGGGTTTTTTTTAGGTTAATTTGGCATTTAGCTAATATCTTAGCATTTTATTGGCTTCAGAATTTTCAGCTATCAGCACTAGCATCTTCAGTAGCCACATTCGGCTTAAAGCATTCACACTAGCATTATCACAGGTAAAGCCATTTTTCGAGTTTTTAGTTAGTTTAAAGCTAATGATGGTTAAGATTAATGATTTATATCCACTTTGCGCATTAGTCGACTAATCAGAAAAAATAATCTGTGATTAGTCTATTACTAAAATAATCATTTGTGGCAGCACTACTCTCCAATTGTAGCGGCAATTGAAGCTGTGGCAGTGTCCGGAAGTTATTTATAAAGCAGCCGTATCCCTTGAAGAAATTAATTTCTTCAAGCAGTTCACATTTAAATGTAAGTAATTACTTTTTGCTTAAGCAAGACCTTTTAAAAATGATAAAACTGATGGTATTTGTTTTCTGAGCACTAACAGCTACACACTAACAAAGCAGACCCAAATCTTGATAATGTCATCAAGTGGTAGTAATGTCCAAATTCCAAGAAACTATTGTCCATATCTCTGCTCGGAGGAATAATTGTAGGGGTAGGGAAACAATTCTGATTAAGCCATTTTCACACTTTTCTTTCTTGTTTTAACTCTCCTCAAAGTTCAAACCTTCAAAGAAAAGAAAGTCCAGTTTTATAGAATGAAAAGTGACTTTCGTCAATATGCTTAGCCACTTTACTCCATGTCAGAATCAGTTCATTCATGTTGCGTTAACGGTTAAATATTTACGGTATGTCATGTTACTGGCTGAAGCCGTTCCATGATACTCACTCCACCATGCGGCAGCGGTGCGCCGACAGTCTGTTGTAAGCGTCGTTGATGTCGGTGACCTCTTTGGCGCTCCACAGCCGCTCCCCCACGGCGCTGGCTCGCGGCCTTCACAAACAAGATCAGTGGTTGATCATGTGACCATCTCCGTAGCGCACAGCCACCCACCAGAGAAGGCTTACCAGAGTCGGGGCGTCAGGTTGGTCGCATCCACATACTCCCCCCACAGGCAGGCTTCTCCACCAATCACAAGCTTCTTCTGTGCTTCAGTTCCTGATGGAGAAATATGTCAAACGTTACAATAAATGCAAAGATTCAATAATAACATTTTGCTCCTCTTTTTATTCAACAGGCTTACACGGACTTACACAGGGGTGACAAATTTAGGATTTAAATGAAAATAATGTGTATTTGTGAATTTCGGATGAATGAAAAGTTTTCATGCAACAGTAAACAAAAACATGCAGGTAATTCCTGGTAATCCTTTCTTTGATTTTAGGGTCAATATTCCAAAAAGATTGCACCTAAAAGATTAAGATATCTTATCTTCTTCTTCGGCCTTTGCCCATAAAGTTTTACTGAAACTGACTCAGCTTTCTGATCTAGGTCAGTCTAATGTTGTTTTCTAAGACTTTAGGAAAAGATGCCTGATTATTAGTTTGAGGATTTTTTTTTTTTTTTGGGGGGGGGGATTCTTTTGGCAATTTAGAAATAGAATTGTCAACTGTGATGATTTCCTACAAGTGCTCCTCTCTAATACATTTTTAAGATCATTTAAGGAATTTTTGCAAGATATCAGAGAATAATTAATGATTTTCATACTTTTTTTAAACTTTAAATCATTAATTGTATACGAGATGTGGACTGAGTGACCCCCTCCTTCATCTGATGGCTCCAAGAATCCAAAATCCCATAGACTTCTATTGAGAAATAAACAGCTATTTCTCAATAATTATATTTGTTAGATAACCATTCTCGTTACGATACATTTTTGTACATTCCTTTTGGCCCCATTTTTTCTTTTATATTTAAGTAATAAACTGACCAATCAGATGCCTTGGTGAAAGCATGTGGTCTCCTGAAATTTTCAAAACATTTTGCATATTCTTCCATGCAGTTTTCAAGTGGTAGGGGTGTAGACTTCCAAAAAGCTCACTCCTGATTGGAGAAATGGGTTGCCATAGAAACACTGATTCAGACAGTCTTGAACCAATCGCTGCATAGTGACGCCGCCTGGCTCCAACATGGCGGTGTCCGTATCATGAAAAAATGGCGACTATTTTCTATGGGTGATGTCACACTCACTTGGTCTAGTTCTCATATACAGTCATATTTAGTAAGCTTTCGAACGCTTCAAATTTACAGTCAAAGTAATTTTATGGTGTAGCGTAACAAATAAACTTTTATAATCTAATTCATTCAAATGGAAAAAAAAACAAGTGAAAATTGACTATAGTGCAGATATTTGGGCATATTTATTTAAATAGAACCATCTACAAAAAAAAACTGCTAATAAGTTTGGTTCCTTTGCATTTCAAAATAATGCTGCTAGCCTTTTGATGGATTGACTGTATATGAAAACTGGACGGTTAATGTGACATCACCCATAGAAAATGGCTTCCTTCCAGCTCTGATGAAATGAAGTCGATTCAGTGGGCAGTTTTTATGATACGGACGCCGCCATATTGGAGCCATGTTGCGATTGGTCTTAATTTTCGTTTCTATGGTAACCACTCTCGTCAATCAGGAGTGAGCTTTTTGGAAGTCCATACTCCTAATATTTGAAAGCGGACTCGTGAGAATCTGTCAATTAAATGTTCGCGGCATCTGATTGGTCAGTTTATAACTTGAATAACTCGCACTGTAGGAAAAAATCATTGTTATTACTAGTTATAAAAAAATGCATCAGAGCAAAAATGGTTATTCTGACAAACAACATTTTTATTTAAAATGTTTATTTCTCATAGAAGTCTATAAGATTTTGGCTTTTTTTGGAGCAAGTGGGTACTTCCTGTTTGAGGTCACTCAGTCCAGTTCTCATATATAGTCATTTCTGTCCATCTAATAATGACAGAAAACTGATAAATAAACAAACACAAACCCTTAAAATCCTGCGGGTCGGCCTTGTAAGGGTTCTGCCAGTCCTGGCCGTAGTAGATACGGTTCAGGTACCAGGGAGAGGACAGCAGGGTCTGGTACCCTGCCGAGGTAATTTTTGCCATCTCGTTCTGGTATTGTTCCTGGTTGCCCTTCCAAACGTGGATAAGTGTGTCTGGTTTCAGCTAAACGGCACACATACATGGGAGGGGTCAGATGAAGCGTTCAGAAGGAGGAACACGGACAGAGAACCTCCAAACTTCTCTTTCTATTTGAACTAAAGGTGGCGAGGATTGCTCCTCCAAAGCACCTGAACCAGAAACCGTGCTGCCCCGTGTTCAGCCCCACAGCTGTGCAGTTTTTGTGTAAGCCTGCTGAACAAGACCACGCCCCCGCACACAGAACTGACCGTTGAAGTTGAGCGGCTCGACTTTGTAGTACTTCTGCCAGTCCTGAGCGTAGCTAATATAATCTAGGTACCACGGGGCGGAGAGGATGGTGGTGTACCCCGCCGTCGTCACCTTGTTCATCTCCGCATCGCTCCCGCTGTTCATCCACACATGCACTACCGTGTCTGGCTTCAGCTGCAACGAGCCAAGCTCATGCTTTTAGTTCACAGAACCAACAGCCTAGCTTTAATTATGACTTTATACTGTTTGTAAATCTCGACTGCAGCTTAAACGTGACTACTTCTTTGTTTAAAGAAAGAAAATTTGAATATGTTCAAGAAACAAAACAACTTTTAACACTTCTGCTGCTTTGATTTTCATTTCCCCTCCAATTAAGGCTAAAAGTTCAAATTTAGAGCTCCGTTTTAGATCCAACTTAGTGAACTATAAATGTACTGACATGTTCAAAACTGCACAACACCTTTGCATCCATTTTTATTAGTTCAGGGAAAAGGGAGACTCAACCACACTTTAGAGAGTCTCATAAAATGAGGATAATAATTTATAATATACTTTGAAAGGAAAGATAGGATCACCGTCACGTGATCACAAAAAAAAAAGAAAAATGTTCCACTTTTTTGTAAAGCTTGCTCTAGTTCATCCCTAGTAATGCTTTAAGCACTAAACGATCCTCCTAACGCGTGTGTAGTAAAAGAATAAAGACAAAGGCGTAATCTTTGACCCACATGAGGCTATGAAGTCACATGACACCAGGAGCGCAGTTCAAAGAGACTGGGAACCGTAGATTACATAGAACCTTAGTTAAATACTAATTTACAATTTGATACTGAAGGAAGTTTTATTTTGGAAAACTACTGGATTGTCAAACACATCAAGGTCATTTCTTACACATAGCGAATCGCTCAGTCACTTGTCTTAAAGGGGCCCTACAGTGAAAATTCTTCGTTTTGAGGTTTTTAATGCCTTTTACTGTTCATCCCTCACTATAAAGAACCCCAAAGGGGTATTTTGATCCGTTCGTGCATTTAAGAATAATCCTCTAAAAACCTGCAGCAGCCCCTCCCATACCCACGAAAACAAGCGGTTGGAAACGTGCTGACGTAAGATCGATGCCAACAGCTCCCTCCAGGAAGAGTCTGCTCTGATAGCTCCGCCCCCCAGACCAAGACAACACTTAATTCTCCAGAGAACTAGTGATAATCAGCAAAAAAAAAAAAAAAAAACTTTCATTTTAGATGTAGAATACTGTATATTTTCAAACTGTGTCCTGTCTACAATAAACTCCAGCTCAAACAGGATTTTGTTACTTTAAGGCCTATCTGGTGTGCACCAGTTAGTATCTGGTAAAACTAAGTGGTACAACAAACTTTTTTGGAGTTAGATACAATGTTCCTTGCTATACGGCAGTTCATCTTTTGCGGTCTGGTATTTGTAGTTTTTTGTTTTCAATTGCAGTTTTGCTCGCCTTTTGCTTCTCCCTTTTCTCCCATATTCTGCATCCTGCTCAGGTTTAAATCAATTTCCTCTTTGTCGTGTCTTGTACTATGATGCCCCTAAAGAGACTTTGAATTTAAAAAAAAAAAAAAATGTAAGAAAAAATATAGTTTTTTCCAAAAATTGAAGTTAAGAATAAAAATCCTGTTTACTAATTGGTGCACGCACACCAGATACTAAGAAGTTAGTCAGCAGATTTTATTTTTACTTCAATTTTTAGAACTTTTTTTTTTTTTTTTACTTTATTGTCCCTTTAGGGGCTCCATAGATTTGTGGTTCAAATTATATTTTCTTTTTTATTCCAGTTTCCTTCTATTTTTTAGGGTAATGCTCGTCTTCATTCTCTGTAAAATATCTGCAGCCGCTTTAAATTTTATTTGAACAATAGATTTTAAGTATTAATTATTTTCCTTTAATTCTTGTTCACTTGTTTGAACACATATTTAATTGACTTTTAATTAATTTGCAAGAAATACAAGGAATCTTGAAAACTTCCCCTGCACTGCTCAGTATAAGGTATTTATTTCTGGTTGAATTTTTGAATAAAGATATTCTGAATCGGATCGTTCAAAATACAAAATACAAAAATGATGGAATGATTCTACCTTAACACCGTTGTCAAAGACCTCCTGCCAGATGATGTAACCCTTCTTAGTTGTAGTAACGATATCCAAAAGTCTAGAAGTGAAAAAAATATGAATATTTTAGTTTTCCAACTTTGAGACACTAACTGAGCTCAGAAAAGCAGACAGACTTCTGGATGTAGAAGGACTCCAGCTTGCTGTAGTCCTGCCCGAAGCCTTGCTCATCCATGAACTTCTTGATGTCCGGGTTGGACTTCCTGCGGGATGAGAGCAGCCGCTAACATCTGCCGTGTCTGACATCCGGACGTTTGTCCGTCAAGTCCTCACCAGCACGAGAAGTCCACCTCGTCGCCTCCCAGGTGAACGTAGCCGTCGGGAAACACGCTGCTCACTTCCTTGAAGAAGCGGCTCATGAAGTCGTAGGTGGTGTTCAGGATGGGGTTCACCGGTCCGAAGGTGCCGGACGGCGCGGCGCCGGAGAAACACGGGGGGTGAGCAGATCCATCTGGCCTGAGAGGAAACACGTGATTTTAAAAAAATATGATGAAGAAGTGAAACGCTCCGACGGCAGCGGCTCACCTTTCCCCCAGGACTGCGTGTGTCCTGGAGTGTCGAACTCCGGGATGACCCGGATGCCCCTCAGGCGAGCAAACTCTATCACCATCTTCACATCGGCGGGCGTGTACACGTGGGTGTAGGGGTGGTAAGCTCCCTAAACACACCGCGAGGAGTTAACGCCACATCCTGAACCGATCAAAAACAGAACCGGCGTCCTCTCACTGACCTGCTGGCTCAGCTGCGGGAACGTCCGGCTCAGATACGGGAAGGACTGATCGTCTACGATGTGCCAGTGGAAAACGTTGAACTTGTTCATCGCCATCGTTTCCTGTTGGAACCAAAAGAGGAAATTCAACGAGGAAATTCAATCAAATAATTCCATTTCGTTGGGAAAAACGTCGTACCAGGTTAGCCAAGATGACTTTAATGGGGAGAAAATGACGTGAGCTGTCCAGTAAGATGCCTCGGTGAGCAAACCTCGGGAAGTCGCTCACTTTTGTGGAATTGATGGTTTTCTGAAAAGTAAGAGATTTTAAGAAAAATAATCCTAATCTCAATAAATGAGTAGAGACAGAAATCTTCACTTACAGCTCCATACTCATCCTCATACACCAGCTGGCTGAACGTTTCCAGTCCTGAAAGAGAATTTTAGGAAAATACAGATAAATATTTTCTATTAAGATCATTTACAGACTTCCAGAACAGGCAGATGGAGTGTAAGAAAGATCTTCTATACACGTTGGACTCCTTAATTCAAATTAAATGTTATCTAAAATTAACTAAGATTATTGTTAAATTTTAAAGGACGCTGCTTCCTTCTCCTTTTTTCAACATCGTTATTTAATATAAACAAGATTTGATCAATACAATTTAAAATGTATTTTTATTTACAAGTAGGTTTGACTTATAAATAATTATCTTGTTGTTTTATTGGCTTAAAAAAAGAAAGAAATCAATGTTCACTTGGTCACAAATTTAACATTTGACCTCCAGTAAATTTTCTTTTTTCTGAAGATTAAAAGACCCACTTTGATCATCTTTAATCTATTTTAAAAACGTTCCCAGAGGTCTTTTAATTAGGATTATGCTGTTTTTAGCCAAAAATCTGTTTTTTTTTTTAAGAAAATAATATTTTTAAAGTGGCAGGAGTTCACCAGAAATTCACCTCTGAGTTGTGGGCAGGAGTGTTGAGAATGGAGTAACCCCACCCCCACTCCCCATCACTCATCTGTTTACACGCTCTCTTGCTAGCTCACAGCCGCAAGCAGTGCAACAAAAATGGTGAGTAATATTGGAGCTAATCAGCCTTATAGTTTTGAGACAGATTCCAGCTCAAGCAAGGAAAACAACGTTGTTAATTTGATGATTTGAGTTAAAAAATATTAATAAATGTAATTTTGAGCTTAATTTTCTTTATCATCATCATCAGAGAAATGCCACAAACGTCTTAAAAAATACACCAAAAATTTTATTTTCATCTGAGTGGGTCTTTAACCTTAAAAGCATTTTGACTTTAGAACAGTTCATAACAACTCTTCAAGGATCATGGATTTTTTTAGGTGTCAAAAATGTTTAATAAGAATGGAGGGAGCACCCAGCCTCAAACTAAATGTAATAATCCAACAGTAATCCAATTATTTAGCATCAAAATATGATCTGTAAATGTTACAATGGATTTAAAGGGCAATTTGTTCAAAAGAAGTTTGGTTTCATTTTTTTTTTTTGATTCAGACAAGAAATTCAAAAACTTTTAAACTGTGGCAGAAAATAATCTCAAATAACTGGGTTTTTATCATCTCCAGCAGATGAACAGGAATGCAGTTTATCTCTAAGACTCAGTATTGACTTGTGATCTGAAAAAAAGCTTCAAAGCACTTCAGGCAGTTTAGAGTTTTAAACCCGACTGTATGTTTGAGTCAATTTACATTAACATAAATAGTGATCGTCAATTTACAGAACCCTAAATAAAAAAATAAAATATTGACAGTTTGCATATATAAATGCAAAGATACATTTAAAAAAATGTCTAAAAAAAGAAATGAGAGTTACATTAGAGTAGATATTAAATATGACAACAGGACATTTTTAAACAAAGTCATACCATGAAGAGCTCCCCAGACGGTTGGTGCTTTCAGGACGGCGAGCGGCGCATCTACAGAGAGCTCATCTGTGGTCAAAAATAACATGTTCAGTTTCTGCTCATCACAGCTCTGTTTGGGTTAAGGCTTGACTGAGCTTTTAAACATGTTAATCCTTCAGTTTACACTCCACGTAATCTCTACAGACGGCTGCAGCAGAAAATCCCTGCACTCCAGTAAAGTTAGCCCATTAAACACTTCCATTTAAAAAAAAAAAAAAAAAAGAAAACAGTCATGTATAAAAAAAAGAGAGAAAAAATTTGCAGATAAAGGACTAGGTTGACTAATTTTGTTTGACCACAAAGTCAGCAGTAGTTGATTATAATGAGGTCAACCATCAGCATAAAACAGAAATTACATCACAGGAAAGCTAAAATTTAAAAAAGTTCCAGTTACTCTAAAAACTATAGAAAATTTCTATTTTTGTTTAAAAAAAAACTTTTACAGTTCAGGTGAGTGTCTTATACCGCATTATTTTTTATATTAACTGTTCTATAAGTTTACATATCCTTTGTTTTTATTTATCTTATCATTATTAAAGACACGTACATTGTTTCCTTCTTTGATTACCTAATAAGTGGCATTGTCTTGATGCTTCCTGTTTCCTGCAAACAGCAGGAGTTTTGTTGTTATGATTTCTTATTCAAATGAACTCCGCAAAAATGATTCTGAGTGGAAAATGTTTGTGAACATTGCTTTGTTTTTGGTGCACTCGGGTATATGTTCTGTAAATGTGTTTAAGTTCAATAAAATAAAATAAAAATTCAGTACTGGATGTAAACAAACAGGCGGACGACGGTGGGCTCCAGTACAGTTCCCAGAGGGATTCCATTCTTGAAATAAAAAGATCCAGATTTTATTAACAAAAAAATTGAATGAATTTGTTTCACGCAATTTGAAATTTGTTTTATGTATTTTTTCCCTCTCATTTGTTGTTTTTGTTAAATTTGTTTTACTCTAAAAAATGTACTCACAACTTTGAACAAGATCATTATGAATCTGCAATTTTGGGGGGACTAAAACAATTACATAAGAGTTATGCAGTATTTTTGACTTCCTTAACTAACATTCTGAAAACATAACATCAGGAAGTGTGGACTCACATGATTCGTCTGACGTCACACCTGGATAACCATCACATTGGGAGTCAGGTGATGTGATCGACACCTGCAACTCTGTCACCTCCGAGGGCCCACTTCGTCTGTTTCTGCTCATCTTCTGTTTTTTGGGACCCCCAAAAATATAATCAAAGTACCTGCAAAGACATGGAAATCGGTCCTTGAACACACCACTACACCGGTTCCTTTTAAGAGCAAACAGGGCGCGTGTGAAGCCGCACGCGCCGCTTCAAACGCAGCGTCTCACCTCCTGTAGGCGCTCTGCAGCAGGCTGCAGCTCGCACCGGCGGTCGACCCCTTCGCATCGGTGAATTCGAAAGTGGTTCCGCTCAGCTTCAGCGGAACGTCCGAGATCTGCACTTTCTGTGGAAGAGGCCACAGAGAGCCGAATTTGGACGCCTGGATAACGGGCTCGACGACATCCTCGTCCAGGAAGTTGTCCTGGGTCCCCCAGCAGCAGCCGAGAGCCAGAAGCAGCAGAGCGGACACAGAGAGCGCGCGCATGCTGGCAGGAGAGTCACGAGACCCGTCCGCCGATCACTAATTTACAGTACTGCGAGGGGGGCGGGGCTACACAGGCGGAAATAAATACATTCAGAAATTTAAAGGGGAATATAACAACCGGAAGTGTTAAACGTTCGAGGTTTCTTTTATTACAATAAATCTCCAATCAAGTCAAAACATCTCATTGGAAACTAGAAATGTTTATTCTGATTATTAATCGTATTTTTTTAGTACGTGGGGGGAAAAATGGGGACATTTCCTTTAACAGATCCTGGAACTGCAGTTATCTACTTTAACCAGATGAGGGCGACAAAACGCTGAAAAACAAAAATACACTCAAAGTTCAACAAAACTTCATAGTTTTGCCCAAAGGTTACATACATTTAAGCCAAGTAGCAATAATAGATGATAAATCATAATAAATTATTTGTGTCTAAAGAAAAATGGAACATTTAATACTAAAAATAATTTAGCCCTTTTTATTTCTATTTTCTAGACTGTTCTTATCCTCGTTTTAGCATCTTTTTCTGCAATAAATTTAATGAGTCATAAAAAAAATAAAAAAAAGACTAAATTGAGACCATATATTTGTATGCTTTTTGATCAATTGACTGTACAGTCAATACAGTTGCAAAATGTTTGCCATGTTTGGAACCATGGACATACGGAACAAGGAATTTGTCTGTAAGCAGTGATTGGTCAGAGTCGGTGTGAGTCAATATTTCCACGCCAACCATTCTCACCAATCACAAGTGAGCTTGTTGGAAGTCCACATCGCTACCAAGGGTTCTTAAAAGTTTCTTCAAGATAAATTTCTGATTTTTTAAGACATTTCTGAGGCCATGGATATCAAAAATTAGGACCAATCTCTCAGCCTACTTCCCAATTTTTTGTTATTCACCATTTTATGATCAAAACTGCAGCATCTCATCTTGTTTGTGGTCTGTGCTTTGATGTTTTAGCGTATTTCTTTTTCTCTTCTTCTTTTTATAAACCAGTGGTCAGCATGCAGTGTATTGGTGCATAATGATTGGTTCTTCCGCTGTTTATTTCCATTATTTGATCAAAATAATCATGGTTGAAAAAATAAAATTTTTGACAAGAAATTTGAAGCATGGAAATTTTATACAGTTTAAGGGCTCATATCGAAATTCACGACTTTTTAAAATTATTATTTCAAAGTTCATAAAGTCAATGCTTTTAAGACTTTTTAAGACCCAACAGGAACTCTGTCTTCAACTAGAACGTAGGCTTAGGAGAATCTTGGGGTGAAGCTACAGGCTACATCTGCCCTCCAGCAAAAAACTTTGCCCCCTTCAAATTTCACAACAATATTAGTGTCATTATCAACAAAGATTAAGAAATCATCAGTATAGCTTCTTTTAGCATTGCAACAAAAACAAAAGCAATATTCATTCATACGTTTGATCCTTTATTTTGTAATGACCTTCCACTCCGCTGGTTTCATTTGCCACCCCTCCACAGTCCTCTGCCCCCCCCACAACACACATATAAAATATTTTAGCACCACTACTGGGAGAATCTGTCAGTCAAACATTAAAAACGTTCTACATGACAGCACATTAGGGCACCTGATTGGCCAGTTAAATAACTTTTACACCAGTTGCAGTCCAGTACTCATATACAGTCAAACACTGTAATATAAAAAAAAAAACCCAAAAACTTTTCAACAGGAATTACAATACAATAATAATTATTTAATTAATTTAATTTTTCAATTATATATTGAAAGTTAGAAAATATTTTGGAAAAAAAAAATTGATGATCTAATTCTGGGTGACGTTTCTTTTCCCCTCATTTACGCCGCTGTAGCATAACAGAAGGAAAGCAGGTGTTGTGTAAATAGGTGAGACAAATGAGGAAACAGCAGATTTAAAAAATGATGTTTCCACTGTGTGACAAAGGTTTGGATAGAGAGTAACATGCAGAAATGTTACGCTTCACTGTGACAACAGTGAAATGAAACCTGCTCAATGGAAACTCCGACATCCGAATAACAGCAACATGAATCTTCTTCAAGATGAGCTGCTTTTGTGTAGCTTCAGTCAATCCAAGCAAAGCTTTAAAGCGGTCTGGGATCTTGTGACCAGGTCAGGCCACAGCTTCAGACAGAGCCTCCTTTTATCTCTGTGCGTCTGGCAGATGAGAAACCAACGTCTTCAACTGACCTTTGGTAACTCTGACAGCTTAAACGCTACCAGCTGTACGTGGCAACGTGTACACATTTGACCTGCTCTCCTGAGAGAACAAGCTCCCCCCGAAAAAAAAAAAAAAGATATTTTTGTAACCTCAAATTCAAGAAGTGTCACGCCGCTCGTGGGAAAACCAGTCGACTTGTTTGACGGGTTTGTCCTTTGTTTAGCGAGTGAGTGAGCAAACGCTGCAGGGGACAGAAAACTAGTTTTCCTTTCCCGTTCAGCTTGTTGAACATGAACTTGTGTTTACTTATCCGTCACACTCTGTCATTAAAGGTTTTGCTTTTATTTGGAGCTCAATTTATTAGTAGCAGAGAATTTCTCCATAATGAAAAAAAGAAAACATAGAAACTCTTAAAGATCAATCGAAAATTGCGAAACACTAAAAAAAAAAAAAGTCATCCAAAAAAATAAAATATGATTACATTAATAACTGGTGCATTAGATGGAGAAGTAAAAGTTATATTAGAATACAAAAATGACCTTTTGGGTTTTTTTTAACATACTTTTCTGGACGTTTTTCTGATAATGGAGGACATATGCGTGAAAAATTATGATTTAAATTGCATTTTTGAGAATTCCTTTATACAAATTGGTGTAAATCAGGACAAAAAAGCAGTTTGAAAAAGATTGTATAAAAAGGATGCAACAAAAATTCCCATCTCTGCTCCATTCTGATGCATCCAGCTGCAGACAAATAGATCCATGAACGTCTTTGCTTTCCTCATCTGAGCTGACATCTGGATCAAACTGAATAGCTCCAATATTGCTCGACGTTTTTGTTGCACCGGTATTGTTAGCTTGAGAGTGTGAGGGGCTGTAAGCTAGCGAGACAAAGTGTAAACAAGGGGGATGATGGGATGTCAGTGGAGGCGTACTTGCGCTCCAACTTAAAGGTGAATTTCTGATAAACTTTTACCTTCAAAACAACATTTTTCTGGCTAATTGTAATATTTGTGCTATGATGATTGACAACTTTACAATAGATAAAGATATAGTCAAAGTGGAACTTTAAAGTGTCTACATGAATGTTGTTATTCTGATATAACTTTTGCTTCTACATCTAATGCAAAGTTATAAATGTAATATTTACTTTTTTTTGTTTTGCAATTTTTCTATTCCATTTGAGATAAATGTGTTCAATTTGAGACATCTTGAACAGCTTTTTGACTATTTTATGCTACTAGAGATCGACTGGAAAACATTTTTAATTAACTTTTGTCTCCAGTCATTTCAGTAACCACTTTTCCATCTCAAATCACTTAATTCTACCTTCGTTTTTTTTTTTTTTAATATCCGACATTCCACATTACCTCATCTGTGTGTGTTTCTAGTGTATTTTGTGTCCTTCTGCATGCGTTTGGGTTTCTTAATAAGATCAGGGGCCCTGCCGGCTCCCGAAGGCCTCCGTCTGTGCTCAGCAGACCTTTTGAGGAATCCGTCCTTGACTGGATCACTCAACACTCCTCCAATTATCTCAAAGTTATCTTCTCCACCAGATGTCTCTCATGCCACATGCATTTATCATGATGGTTTCCTGTAATAAACGTTTCACTTCTTATATTCGAGCGCGGATCAGTCACAGATTGCCTGCGTGTGCAGATAACTGCACAAACCGTCTTTAGTGGGTTTGGCTTTCAGCACAACGTTATAACAGAAGCAAATCTTCAACAGGCTTTTTTCCTGAAAAGATGCTTTTTAACATTATAACATTTTTTTAATAATAAGTTTTTTATACTAATATTAATAAAAACGTCATTTTATTTATGTTTTATGATCAAATCACATCTTCACAGGAAAGAAAAGTTTAAATGTTTTAAAATGTTGAGAATTTTTGTCCACTAGGGGTCGCTCCTGCCACACAAATGCTTCTTTTTCTTCCAATTTTGGATCTCCTTTCCATGTCAAAGTGCTCAGAGTGATAACGTGCCCCGACTCTGTTGGAAAAAAGTGACCCTTTTTATGAATAAAAGAAAGCAGACTTCTATTCCCACTCAGACATCACATGACAGGATGAGAGGAAAACAAACAAAACAACATGAGTGGAGCCCCAGGGGCAGATGAAGAGGTCGGTCCCAGCCACCACCACAGACATGACAAACACATGACGTTCAGGGGTAAAACTGACCGTTTGTGACCACAAGAACCGCGCTAATGTCTTTATAATCTCAGAGGGCCGAGGGTTGGGCCCCTGTGACTCAAACAACAGGGATCTTCCTGTCATGTTGTTTACAGTGGAAAAATAATACAAATACTTGAATTTGTGCATATTTTAAGTAAAATAGATATGAAATGTTCAAAATATAATGCTAGTTTTATATATAAACGGATGTGGAAAACATAGAATTTAGGGTCATAAGGTCATAAAAGTGTCGTTTTCTTGTAAAAATAAATACATAAAAATACATGTGGCAGCTTTTACTAAGTTTTTGTATTATTGTTATTTATTTTAGCAGGAGAGGAGGAGGAGGAGGAGGAAGGGGAGCCCTCCCCTCCCTCCACATCCATGCATGACCCTCTTTGTCTCCGGCTCCGTTTCCTGATCCTCCCCCCTGCTCCGTGTAAACACACCCATTGATTTGAGTGGGAGCGCAGGCGGAGGAGCGCCACAGCAGCAGCGGAGCGACGCCTCCAAACATCCTCCCGCACCGCACCTCCTCTCTGCAGTTTCCTGCTTTGGAACCGAGCTCGCTCCCGGCGGAAAACGGCCTCCCCCTCGACCGTGTCTGCGCTCTCCTCTCGTGCGTAAAAAGAAAGGAGTTGCCTCCGCGGGCGCACAGAGGCTTGCACCGTGGCTCTCTCAGAAGTGGCATGTCCGAGGGAAACCGCGGGCGCAGTTGAACTCCTGCTTTCACCCAGAGAGGTAAGAAACTCCCCTCTTTGCTGTAGTTTCTGCAGCTGCGCCCCCCCGACGAATAAACTCCAAAAAGCGCCGTGTTCGTGACGCTAAAACGCGCAGCCTCCCCGCATGTCAGCGCATTAGTGTCGTGCGCTCCCAGATCTTTGTGTTCTCTTCGGAGCTGCAGCCGTCTGCGGGCGGCATCAGGTGTTTGCGCCTGCGCCTGCGTCTGCTCTGCAGCCCGGCAGACGCGCAGAACCGAGTCCTCCTCAAAGCTAACACTGACTTTGGAAGCTCGTCTTCCTGCGTCCGCGCGCGCCTCCGAACACCTGGCAATGATTTGAAACAGACTGCAGGCGGGCTGGGATCGCGTCCAGAGGCTTGCTTCCTCTCAGGGAATGAGGGCATCTCTCCCAGCCTCATTTCCAGAAGATCCACTGAGGACAGACAGGACTAACAAAAGACCGATTTCCATTTTCCATCCACCAACTCTGCTTAAAAAAGGAAGGAATAGTGGGACAAATTGCCTTTTTGCTGCTCAGAATTCAGTGGGCTTGTTATGTCTGGATAACAGTCCAAACTGAGATCCAGCAGAAAGTTAGTGTGAGGAGAACTTTCTCAGTAGCTACCAAATCTCATTTAATCATTTTCAAGAGAATGAATGACTTTTTCCGGGGTTTCCATCAGTTAAAAAAATGTAAATCAATTTATTTATTCAAACTAGAAGCAAATATTTGACCTCCCAGTGTATTGAAGTCATTGTTGTCTTAAAATTTCCAAATATCAACTTTTTTTGTTGAGCTTTATTGTAATAAATGAGAAAAGTATTTAAGTCAGTACCTTTAAGACGACGCAAAATATTGATATTTATGTCCATTTCTTCAGAATTTAATAAAAATTTTGAACTTAAATGATGAATTTGTGTCTCAGCTTCAGCTTTTTCTTAATTTTTGTTGATTTGCAGGTAGACAGTGGTCACCATTTATGCAAATTTGAGAAAAATGCTCTGAATTTACACGCGAAGGTCGGACAACAAGCAGGAATGCTGGCATATGCGAGTGCAAGGATGTTTCTTGTCTTTTTGCTATCATGAAGCGATAGTGTTGAGGCATGTTAAGGTCGTTTCATAGGAGGAAATATTTCCCAGGATAAGTTTGGGCACAGGAACTTCAGCAAAGCTGACTTATAGGCTGAATCTGTTAGGAATACGAGTTGTTTTCTGGAGATTTTTTGGCCAGTTGGTGACAAATATGGCTCCTTTTCTAAGACTAGAAATATGATACACAAAGAAATTGAGCAAACAATTGATCTGAAGGATGAAAACCACCTCTAAAATAAATTTGAGTTGAAATTTCCAGCAATTTAATGTAAAATAATGAAATTATTTAGATTGAAACACCAAAATAAGACTTGAAAACAGAGCCAATCTGAGGGGTCAAAAACCTTAATTACCAATTTGTGCAAAACAACCAAACCGAGACGGTAAGTGGTCTGAAAACAGCCATAAAGAAGATTAAAATGACTGCTCAGCAGAACGGTTTGGGGAGGGCTCAGAAGTTCATCCAGGCCATACATTACCTTAATCACGGCTGTTGATTCTGCTGTACAAAGTTTAAATGAGTTCCCTCTGAACTTGTTTTCCTGCTAATCAGGCGCCTTTTGCCTCGGGGTCAATTTTATTAGCATTATTAGTATATGTAAAACCTTGTTAATTGGGTCACAAAGTTAGAATCACTTACCAAAATCAAGCTTCTTACAACGCCCAATTAGAAAAGAGGAACTGGAGTTTGCACACGCGTGACCGTGAGACTGTCGGCATAGATGTGCTCATTAGATTACCAGGTTTGGCGCTGCTGGAATGCGACAAATCCTGCCGGACCAAGGTCACGCTCAGTTTTGTGTTTCCTTAAGTTATGACGGATCAGATTCTGATGACACACGGACATTTTCGGTGAGTGGCGCAAAAGGCTCCTCATTGTTGTGGTTCAGCTCTTTGTGCGGCATTTAGGAGTTAATAAGTGTGCATATTTCTTTGGTAAGTCAGAGAATGATGCAAAAGTTTGCTGCCTAGACGAGCTACAAGTTGACTTCTGACACTCGGGCACAAACCTTTGCTCAAAGCGTCGCTCTGACACACAAAGAGGAATTTCAGCAGGCAGGACGGATAATGACAGCTGGTGACTGAGGTGGAAGTCTCAGATTGAAACTCCTTTGTGCATCATAAAGATCAAACATCAGGTTCGTGGTGCACTAATGCGTTCTTCACGGAGACGCCACGCTTAGGTGTCAGTGACACTCCTCATCAAAAAAAAGCCTGCTAAATGTTGCATGTGTAGCTGCAGGTCTCAAGTTTGATTTGATATTCAAAAGGCTGGACTTCTGAAGGTTTCGTCTTTTAATTTTCTGAGCAGACGATGATGCAATCTATGGCAAATGGAGGCACCTTTTCTTCTCAGCAGATGAAACCTTTGAGGCTCTTCATGCAAAGATGAGAAAGTTGAAATTTTTTAAGACCCACTTTGGTAAAAATTGTGTTTTTAGCATGCACTTGTGATATTTTACTGATAATATATAAAGAAATTTAAACTCAAAATTGAATTTCTGAGTTCTTCTTTTTTCAAATTGTTGTGAATCAAGTGTAATAGGAAAACTTGCTGTTAGAAAAAGAGAATCTTTGTGAGGCAGAAAATACACTAGGCGGGCCACCGCTTCATCTTGATGCTTCCACTTGTAGAATAATAGATCCATTAACGTCTTCGTCTAAGCTAGCATGTGGCTCAAAACTGTACAGTTGCATTGCTCCATTATTTCTCGCTAGTAATGTTAGGTTTGGGTTGTAAGCTAGCGAGAGAGAATGCACACATATGGGTGACAGGAAGTGGGCGTGGGCTTGCACCATCCCACTTACAACTCAGAATGACCACCGCCGCTCTGCAGAAACTGCAGAAACACGTGTCATAGTCAAGGCCCGGGGGGCGGATCCAGCCCACTGGGGTAATTCTATCTCCAGATCATTTTATTTGATTGTTATTAATGGCCATATATTATATTATGGTTATTTCTAATTTGTATAAATTTGACAAAATATATTTTATGGAGGGTAAATTATTGAAAGTTATTTAAGGTTTAAGTTGATTTGTCCTGGAATATTATTCCTGCCTTTTTATTATTCATAACTATGTCAAAAAGTTACGGTTTTAAAGTTTTACAAATATTTGCATTCTACTAGCTTTTTGGACTTATTTGGCATCTAATTAGATTATTCAGTCCATTTTAGAGTTTAGCTTAAATTTCAGTTGGCTATCAGCTTCAGTGTTTTTAGCTATCAATTTCAGCATCTTCCGCTATCAGCACTAGCATCTTCAGCCCCCAAATTCAGCTAAAAGCATTCACACAAGCATTATCGCAGGTAATTCTACACATCTAGTTCATAATTATGTTATTAAGTTACGGTTTTGAAGTTTTAGAGTCTTTAATAAATGTTTAACCTGTTAAACATGTTTAAAGTTTGTTTTGGATTTTGGCCCCCTAGTGTGATTGAGTTTGACACCCCTGTCCTAAAAATAAAAAGTTTTTTTTTTTTTTAATTTTGGCAAAAAAAAATACATCATCAGAATCAAAAGAACACTGGGAACGATTTTAAAGTGGCTCGAAGGAAAATTGGATTGGATCTTTAGCTACAATAGATGACATTGGCGGATAGTGGAATAGTTGCTATTATCCAAAACAAACTCCACAAAAAAACAGCAATCGTGCTAAGAGCTTTTCCATTCTACAAACAACAAAAATGAAGCCTTGCTTAAATGCAAAAAACAGAGTCAACACATTTCACGCATATTTTCCTGCAGCGTTTTTGTAAAAGCTTTTCAAATGTTTCCAAAAACCTTTTTGCCTCTCCAAGCCTGGAATCTCTGGAATTCAGACTTACTGACAGGTTTCAAGGTGACCACATGGTGCAGCTGTTTGTTTCCAGTAAGGAAGCAAACACGCCACGACCACTGCCAGCAGAATTAGATTTGGTTTTCGGAAAGAGCAATCTTCCATCCAATTATATCAGTAAGTTGGACGAATTCCCCCCACCCCCCCACAGTTCTCAGCTAGCGGGAAACTTTGAAGCCTGTGCACTTAATCTGTGGCATCCACGGAAGACGCCAGGCGTTTGACATGTGTAGGAAACTGGGTGGAATGAAAGTTAGCTCTGCATGAGGACAGACTGAGGACAGTGAAGAGCGAGCTGTTTTTTGGTTTTTTTTCCTGAGGGGGGATTGAAGTAAATTGTGCGCATTTTTGAGAGGCTTAACAGTCCTGCCATTTCTTCCTTTTTTTTCTCCCTTTCCTCTTGACTCATCGGTTCCCGACAAAGGAAGACTTTATTTGTAGATGAGGAGCATCAAAGATGAGGATTATCACTTCTTAAAGCTGGAGGTGGAGGAGTATTTGTAAGGAGACAGTTGACCTACATAACCCTGAGATGTGTGCCGTTTTGTCATTTTTCTTCAGTGGATCTCTTATGTCTCTTGAGGGGGGCTTTCCCTGTCTTTTAAGTCATGCAGCTCATCTTTTTGTGGACACTGAATGATTCAGTATTTTAGCATCCACATCACACTGCTTGCATGTACACCAGTCACAATTTGTTAGGCAAATTAGACCTACTTTACAAGCTGATGGACTTTCTTTTGTTATTTAAAACATGCAAACGTCCCGGTCTTTTGCTTCAAAAGAAATGACAATTTTTGAATATTTTTTTTAAATGCTATGTTTTGTTCTTCAAATATGAAATGTATTAAGGAGGGTTTTCTTCTCTTCCTCTCTGTTTCAGGATTCAATGAAAATGTCCGTGTGCGTCCACGAGAACCGAAAATCCAGAGCCAGCACTGGCTCCATGAACATTTACCTTTTTCACAAGTCCTCCTACGCAGACAGTGTCCTCATGCACCTCAACTCTCTGCGGCAGCAAAGGCTCTTCACTGATGTCCTGCTTCACGCAGGCAGCCGCACCTTCCCCTGCCATCGCGCCGTGCTGGCTGCCTGTAGTCGATACTTTGAGGCCATGTTCAGCGGTGGGCTCAGAGAAAGCCAGGCCAGTGAGGTGGACTTCCGAGACTCAATCCATCCAGAGGTCTTAGAACTCCTGCTGGATTATGCGTACTCGTCACGCGTGGTCATCAACGAAGAGAATGCAGAGTCACTACTGGAGGCTGGAGACATGTTGGAGTTTCAAGACATCCGTGACGCCTGCGCTGAATTCCTTGAGAGAAACCTTCACCCATCCAACTGCCTTGGCATGCTGTTGCTGTCTGACGCCCACCAGTGCACCAAGCTGTCAGAGCTCTCCTGGGGCATGTGTCTTAGCAACTTCCCTGCTATTTGCAAGACAGAGGATTTCCTCCAACTGCCCAAAGACATGGTGGTGCAGCTGTTGTCCCATGAGGAGCTAGAGACAGAAGATGAGAGACTGGTTTATGAAGCTGCCCTCAACTGGATCAACTACGATCTGGAGAGGAGGCACTGCCATCTTCCAGAACTCCTGAGAACGGTCCGCCTCGCCTTGCTTCCTGCCATCTTTTTGATGGAGAACGTGTCAACAGAGGAGCTGATCAACGCTCAGGCAAAGAGTAAGGAACTGGTAGACGAGGCTATACGATGTAAGCTCAAGATCCTGCAGAATGACGGCGTTGTCAACAGCCCATGTGCTCGACCAAGAAAAACCAGCCATGCCCTCTTTCTTCTGGGTGGGCAGACCTTCATGTGTGACAAGTTATACTTAGTCGATCAGAAAGCCAAAGAGATAATTCCCAAAGCGGACATTCCCAGTCCAAGGAAAGAATTTAGTGCTTGTGCCATTGGTTGTAAAGTCTACATTACAGGTGGAAGAGGATCCGAGAACGGAGTGTCCAAAGATGTCTGGGTCTATGATACTGTCCATGAGGAATGGTCAAAGGCTGCCCCCATGCTAATTGCCCGGTTTGGACATGGCTCTACTGAGCTGAAACACTGCCTCTATGTCGTTGGTGGGCACACTGCAGCTACTGGTTGCTTGCCAGCTTCTCCATCCGTGTCCCTTAAGCAGGTGGAGCAGTTTGACCCCGTGGCAAACAAGTGGACCATGGTGGCTCCTCTAAGAGAAGGAGTAAGTAATGCGGCAGTCGTCAGTGTAAAGCTCAAACTGTTTGCCTTCGGAGGAACCAGTGTCACCCACGATAAACTGCCCAAAGTCCAGTGTTATGATCCGCAGGAGAACCGTTGGAGTGTTCCAGCATCCTGCCCGCAGCCGTGGCGTTACACGGCTGCTGCGGTGTTGGGAAACCAGATCTTTGTCATGGGCGGCGATACAGAATTTTCAGCATGCTCAGCCTACAAGTTCAGCAGCGAGAATTATCAGTGGACAAAAGTGGGTGATGTGACCGCCAAACGAATGAGCTGCCAGGCCGTGGCATCAGGAAACAAACTGTACGTAGTGGGCGGATACTTTGGAACGCAGCGATGTAAAACTCTTGACTGCTACGACCCCACCCTCGATGCATGGAACAGCATCACTACCGTGCCATACTCGCTCATTCCGACGGCTTTTGTCAGCACCTGGAAACACCTCCCAGCTTGAATCCAAAACTTCCTGCACCTTTTCCATCAGGTAAGCTAAACCTCTTTATATGTCTTTTCTGATGGTTTGGGTTTTTTAAAACACATCTGATAAGTGTTCTCTTTATTCAGGTGATGTCTTGTAGTCGAGTCATGGCAAATCTTCTTCGTTGAAACATTTTTCCATTATTCAAACGATAAAAGGTTCAACAAAGAAGATTTTGGGTCCAGTTGCCACGACTCAACTTCAAGACACGTCTATTAAGTGTTCAAAGAGCTGTAGGGTAACTTATTAGGGATAGCTATTGTCCCCAATTATGTTATTGACATTTAGTGAGTAGTTAAATGGTTGAGTGTACCATTTATTTGGGGGTTTTTGAATGCCTAAAATTCTTTTAACAAATTTGTTGTAATGGAATGTCATGTTTTAGGGTTATTACACTTATTATGTCGTTATCGTGATTAGATTGCATAACCCTTGGAGGCAAGTGGAAATTTGGCAATGTTACACCCTTCCAGAGTATGGCTTGAACCAGAGTTGTATAATACCTTGCAAGAGAATCGTGGCCTCAGAAAGCATTAGTTTATTCTTGTGTTCCTCTTGAGCTTCAGATGTTCTGATTATAAAGAATCAGTCCTTCTTCTTCCTAAAGAAGGATAAAACATTCAGATGATGAAGGGTACACTTACAGGGACGAACTGAATCGGGGCTTTTGCGGGTTAGTTAAGTGAGTTATGTGGCTGTGGGGATGGGCCGAAGGACAGAAAGGGTAATTGAAAGAGAATAGGATACTTTTATGGCCCCGGTGGGGGAAATCTCCCTGAAAGGGAAAGAAAGGGGTCTTCCAATTAGACAACTCTCACACCAAAAGGCTGTGACACCCCAGTGAGGCTAATCCACTCTCAGTTGCCTTGCTTTGATGAGGTTATACACTTTTTTTTTCCTGGGTGGCAGGGATGGAGTAGTGCTTGCAAAGTGTTAGACACCACTAATCATCAATTACAAGAAGTAACGGAGAAGTAATGAGAGAGAGCTGGACGACCCGAGTCTTACCCTCCTCAGACCACTCACACACGGATCATCCTTCAGAGTAGTCATCTCGTCTTTGGGATTTACCGTTTTTGACTTGACAGTCTCTTCTGCTTCAATTTATATCCTCCTAGTCTTACTCCAACCCTGCCCCCTCCCTGCTCTGATGATAAACAACCCAGACGTATGTGGAGCATGGGTAGTCAGCTGGCAAACCTGGTCTTTCTGCTCACTCCAGGGTTAAAATCACATCACATCACACAAATCCCCAACCGATGCCCCCCACATTTAGTTTTTTCAGTATTTTTTTTTATGCCTGCCAGCCTCGGGCTCCTGAGAATGAAAAAGCGCAAAGATGAGTGACTTCTCAGCTGTCCAGCTCTGCGTGTCTCGCTTTTGATAACGCGAGGAGACGGCTCAGAGCAGCTTCACTCCTGCGAGTCTATGCTGCCTCTTCCTCTTACATGATGACATCTTTTTTTAAAAAACTTATTATTCCTTTTCTGTTTCATCCCTGAAAGACTAGAGTGAAGGTTTTACCCATCTCTGAGCCATAGAAACACAGTGCTCAGTGAAGTGAGTAATCCTGCCACAAATTTTAATAAAAAACATTTTGTTGTCGGTACGCCTGCCTGTCATGGCAACTGACAGTCCACTCACCGAATGTGGTGAACAGACAAAATGCAATGGAATGGGAGAAAAAACACAGACTGCTTGGGAATGAAAAGGAAAAGGAAGTTGTTAGACCTCACACAAAGAGCTTGTTTCTGTGAAAGGGTTGGAAAAAGCCCACTTCTTCCCTGGGGAACAATTCCAACATGGGAGATTTTCTCCTCTAACAGTTTTCTTCTGGAAAGCTTTTTACGGGCGCAAAAGGCAAATATCAAGTAACACAATGATATGAATCAACAGTCCTTGGATTGATGACATTTTTATGATTTTTGACCAAATTTATCAAGACATGAATTAGAAAAGAACTATTTTAATAAGCCTAACAGAAGGAAAATATACAAGAAAAACAACAGCGTAACATACCAAAATAAACATTTTAGATTGAATAACTAAATAAAAACTTAATTACTAATTATTAACTCTAAATCTTTTAAATGTAAACGTATCTTAATCAATATTTGTAACTATCAGAAACCACACCAGTTACTTCAATATTCAGTTTCTTATTTTTCAAAATAAAAATTTTGTATTTTATGAGAAATTGTGAATGAATGCCTCTGAAGAACCTTAGACCCATTGACTGCAGACGAGAGCCATTTACATGTATTATTTTACTGGACATATCAAAGTGGTAAAAATTCCTTACTTATGGCCCTCGTAAAATCAGGCTAGAGCTTCCTCCGTTATTTCCTGATTGTCTGCCACCATTTTCAAACCTGTCGACGGTGATTGGTCCGAGTCAGTCTCAGTCACGTTTTTAGAGGAACCATAGTCACCAATCATGAGAATGCTTGTTTGAAGTCCACATCCCTTCCAGTGAAAGCGGCTGGGGAGAATCTGTCAATCAAACCTTCGAGGTGAGGGCTTTACTGAGGCATCTGATTGGTCAGTTTATAACCTAAATAACTTGCAATAAAGAAAAACATTCTTTAAAAAAAAGGGAATGTGTCAGAGTAAGAATGGTGATTCTGACAAATAGAATGAACGAGAAATAGCAGTCTGTATCTCAAAATAAATTTATGGGATTTTGACCCTCTAGAAACCTGTGGATACTTTCTATTTGGAACATGAGAGGGAAGTGATTATACAGTCAATGATGAGAACTGGACTGAGTGGCCGCTCCCCCCTCACATTCCAAACAGGAAGTGCCCCTTGCTCCAAGAAGCTAGAATCCCATAGACTTCTATTAGGAAATAATCAACTATTAGTCATTGTATTTGTCAGAATAATCATTCTTGTTCTGCTACTTTTTTAACATTTTATAAATAGAATTTTTTAGGGATTTATTTTCTATAGTGCAAGTTATACAAGTTTTAATACAATGAAAACAGGTAGTCTTGCATACATTTGACGGATTCCCCGTAGGCCGCTTTCAAGTAGTAGGGGTGTGGCCTTTCAACAAGCTCCCTCCTGATTGGCGAATGTGGTTGCCATAGAAACTCAGACTAACTTGGACCAATTGCTGCTCATTGACGACATATGATTCCATTCATATCGCAAAAATTGTCAACTGAATGGACTTCATTTGGTTGGAGCTGGGACTAAACCATTTTCTATGGGTGACATCATACTCTCTCGGTCCAGTTCTCACAGTCAATGGATTTATCTCATTTCAGTTCCTGTGGGAATACAAATCATCAGGGATGCCAAAATTCCCATCTTAAAGCCGAACATACATTGAATTGAATCAAAATAAACTCCATACGTTTGTTTATGCTGAAAGTGTCAAACACATGTTGCATTACATTACACCAGTCTTACTGAAAGGGTTTTCTTAATTTTTACTTTCTCATTAGCAAATTAAAAAAACTTCTTTTTCTGCTGTTGTTTTGTAATAGAGAGATCATATATCAAACACCAAACAGACCCAAAAATTAGGGTTTGAACCAAATTATTGCACCCTTAGTAATCACACAATGTTGATCCAATGTTTGACAATTTGAAAAATTCTGCAACTAGATCAACCAAACTTAAACTTAAATTTAGGCAATGCCGGAGAGGGTAGAAAAACAAAATACCACTTTATCTGAGTTTTTGCTTATCATTAAAAATGGAAAAAAATAAATGGAAAGTTGCTCAAAGAAGATCCCTGTAACCTCTGACCGGATCCAGCTTTCAGGCTCTCTGGGGTGCATTCACACACTCTTCTTCACTTTGTGTGCCCAACAGCATGAAAAGGTTCCGGTTAGAGATACTTAATGACATTACATTCACATTAGATGGGCCACCAAGCCTGCAGCCATCTGTGCAGTAAAGATAGACGCGTAATAAGCAAACGCTTTAAAAACGGAAAAGGTCAGAATGAAGCTGTGAGCGTAAAATGCACTCAGATGTGAAACGTGTGTTGGGCTGAGGGGGAGATAAGACGCTGGATGGAGGCCAGGCGGTACGAGGAAACGGAGCTGCTGGATTTACTAAATCTATTAGTCAGGCGGGAGACGGCGAGTGGACAGAGCAGTGAGACGGGTGCAGGGTTTCAGAGATGTTTATGGTACAAACTCTGTTTTAAAAATGCTCATCTGTTTCTCTATGAAGTCATTTTTGTTCCAACATTACATCAATGACAAACAAAATGTGAAGTCGTAAGAATTAAAATGTATGATTTTCAAATAAAAATATTTAATATTTGCTTTCTGAGACTTTTAAAAATATTTTTGCGATTGCAGCACAAACAAACGTTTTTAGATGCGTTGCGTCTCATCTCGCTTTCGCCCCATCTTTGATTTTACGTTGATACGTTTCGTTTGTGCCAGCCTGCTGATTTGTCTTGATTCTATCCAATCAAATCACTATATATATTTAATATGTTGTTTCTACCAAGGCTCAAACACCAAACAGGCTCCTTTACCCACGATTATTTTAAAAATAGTCAATACTTTTCTTTTTTTAGTAATGATTGCATTTTATTCAGTCAAAATTGTGACTTTGGCTGAGAATCTCCTGAAACCGTCGAATAAACTGTAAACTTTATATTCTGACACTGCACTAAGCATCCCTGCGTGTCAACGCAAAATCAAAGATAGGACAAATGCGAGATGAGGCACAGCGCGTCTAAAAAAGTTTGTGCTGGAAATGCAAAAACATTTTTGAAAGCAAATATTAAATAGTTTTATTTGCAAATTAATTTTTTTTTTTCTTAACGCTTTACATTTTGTTTGCATTTTAGAGAATTTTGTGACTTGTTTGCAATTCGGTGGCACAAAAATCCCTTCATCTTTCTAAGGTAATTATTAGCACTGGTTCGTGCTGTTATCTGATAATACATAAACTCTTTGTGGGGGTTTTTCCCCATGATGTATGCCATCTCTGCTTTTACCCTCCTCCTGTTCTTCTCCGCTTGAATTATTAATAAGTCACCTTTTAACTTGTCTGACTTAGCTGGCTTTCAGGCACATCCTGAGAGCTCATTAGTCAGTTTAACAAGTCATTCTTCTCTCCTCAGATTTCCCTGTTTTGCATCATCTACCGGTCTCCCAACTGTGAAGAAGCACACATTCTCCATCTCTGGATCAGATGGGGAGCAGTGATGTACAGACGCCTGCGTTCTCTACTTTTTTTGTTTTTTTCGGGCAGCTGTTTCTGAGGAGGAGGCCGGGACATTCAACCGCTGCTCGCTCGGTGAGGCACAAACTCTGTGTCCAGCTCGTGCTTTCGTGCTGCAAACATATCACAAAACCAGTTTTTTTCCTGTTTAGTCTGTATGAAAAAAATAAATAAAAATAAGCATGATGGATATTTGTGCGGACTGAAACGTGGGAGGGAGACTGAATAAAAATGGTTTATAAAAGGCACAATGAAGGAGCAACGCTCCCCCTCCTCTTTAAAGACGCAGAAACAAACCTTGAAGAGTTCCTCTTGAGCTGCCACCGGCGGTCACGAGGTGTTGATGAGCGACACCAGCTGATGTCGAGGGGATCTGTGAGAGGAGGAGGAGGGGGGGTTGCGGTACCCCCCAGGTTACGACCTTACATATCTGGATCTTCGCGTTGACGCCTGCCAGGACTGTTTCCAGTGTCTGGATTGAAGGCTTCAGAAGGAGCGATGTCACTTTGAACTGTACTCTTAATGCTGTATTAGACCGGCTGTGCTTCTGATCAAAGCTTGCTGAGTCACGGTGAACAACCTTCTCTTTTTTCTTTTTTTTTTTGGAGCATGTCCACTCATAGTGATTCAGTCAAACTGGCACGGTCTCAGCAGAATTCACCTTAACACAAACTGAGAATATACCCGTTTTTTTCATAAACTTGCTGCAATGTAGTCTTAATTTATATAAAAATGGTAACTCTTATGTTAATTTTTTTTCTTTCTCTGCCTGCATCCGTATGTGAATGTATGTTTGGGTTGTGTCATGCATGGCCAGGTGTTGTATTTTTTTTCTTTTCTTTGGTCTCAGTGGGGCTGCATTTTGCACAGTTCAACCCTTTCCCAGGAGGAATTTGCTCCTTTGCTCTGAAGTTTTCAGCAGTTTCAGGGTGGATGGGAAAAGAGCAACTCGCATTTCCAATGACATCACATCACACAGAAAAATAAATGTAGGTGTAAGTTTTGAACTTGGACTCAAACATGGCTGAAGTTAGATTAAAAAAATAAATGGCTCTGCTAGATTAGTGGTACTACAGAACCATGGCGCGGTTTGGAGTTTCCAGCTGCACCGAGGACAGCTGAAGGTACTGAGTGTTAACCCACAGTTGTTCTGACCATTTGGTTCTTCAACCCAGAAAGCTGTGCATTGCTAAGGGCAGACACCGCAGTGCTTTTCACCATAGTGTCATTAATGCACGTTAAAAACAAAATAAAAAAGAGAAAAGCTGCAAATTCCTGCAGAACAAAAAGCAGTGAAATGTCTTAAAACACTCTGTGAATAATCCGTGTATTTGTCTTGTCCGGTTGACCTGAACATTGACTTGTTACAACAGCGTTTGGTTGTAAAAGGTAATGTCTTGGTGAAATGTGTATATTTTTTTTTTTCTTGCTTGTGGACTCGAGTTCCCGCTCAGCCCCCTTTAAGCCACCCTTAAATTCCTTTTATTGTGAATTTCGAGACTTGCACGGAGACCATTGCAGCTCCATTGTGTTGACCTCATCAAACCGCCGAACTCAAGAGACTCAACCAATCAGATGAAAGCATTTCTTTCCCACAAAACACGGGTTTCCCCGGCAACGGCAAGTAATGAATGCCCCCTCAATTTGCACCTAATTGTCGAGTGGCGTTTCCCCATTTCGGCTCGGTTTTATCTAGAATTCCAGAAAATACTTTCAAGTGCATCAATCTTTTTTTGTCATGTAAATTTTAATTTCTATTTTTTATGGTGTTATTTTGTACATGTGATTTTTTTCACAATGTGAAATTCATGGCTAATAAACATAAGAGTTTTTTCCTCTTAACTGAAAGGTTGTTGCTTCTTTCTTTCGTTGTAGGGATCATTTGGAAGAAAAAAAAAAGTCTTTCGGTATTTAAGGCAGCATATCACGCGTGTGCGGTTTTATTCAGCTGAGGACGGATTGAATTTGTCTTATCTATGCCTCTGGCTTCTAAGCTCCCTGCACAAGAACAGGCAAAGCAGCCAGATACTTTCCCTTTCTCTGTCGAGTCACCTTGGCAACAGCAACCTTTTTTTCTGCAAAGTGTGGGGGCTGGAGGACAACATGAAATCTTAAAAAGCACCTCTCTGTGTTCTCCCCCCGCCCTACCACCCGGCCTGCCTCCCCTTCTCACTTCCTTTACCCCCTCTGAACGCTGATCATCAGTGAAATGGATTGCAAAGCGGTGACGGAGTCTTGCTGGGTCCGGCGTTCCCTGGTTTGTAACAAGTCTGACATCCCATTAAAAACTGCAGAGCGCAGAAAAAGCGCCACATTCTGCCAGCTTTGGGAGTCTGGCTCCCTCGCTGTTTACATTCCTCAACCTGACACGACTCCTGACCAGCGCTAGGTGTTTGAGAAACACCAGTTTAACTGGATCCTGACCCTCATCCAACAAAATACGCCCAGATTCAAGGAGGAGGGAGAGGCGGAGAAGTAAACAGGATATTCTGACATTTACAAAAATGTGCTGCAACTTTGGAAAAACACAAGTCTTATCTGCTTGCCTTTTACCCAGGGGTGGGTTTTTCTCAAGCACCGTGAGAGCGAGGAGAGGAAGAGGAGGTTGACACATAAGGTGAAATGTGGGGGGCTCTGTGTGTGGGAGGCCCCTCTGTGTGATCCCTCAGCTCCCCTCCATTAATCAAGACAGGAAGCTGGACTTCCTGTCAGCCAGGAAGCGAGCCCCCCCCATACGAGAACAGACCCGTGGATGGCGCAGCCCTCCAAGCCCCTTTGAATTCTCTGGGTGCTCTTGGTTGGTCCAAGGCCTCACATCCAGGGTTTTGTGTGGCCAGTTCGGATGTGCGGTCAAAACAATGCACCTCAATGTCACTGTTGCCCGGCAACGGCAGGCTGGGACCACAACCAACACACATAAAAAAAAAAAAAAGAGCATTTTCTATTTGCACACTTTTTTTGGTAAAATTCTAACTGCCAATTAGGATCTGACTTCCTCCGTATGGACTGTCTGAAAAATATGAAAACAGGAGAAAATATAAACTGAAAATAATGAGAACACAAAACTCCTACATACTTTCCTTCGAAACCAGCAAAAAAACATTTCTAAATTCATCCTGCATGATTCTTAAACAGCCACACCATTAGAGCTGAATCTCGTGCATCTAAAAATGTGCAAATTACCCCCGACATGTGCACTAATGAAGCCCATTACCTTTGAAATAGGCGGTGTTGACCTCTGCTCAAGCCGGATGCATGCCGTTTTGAGAAGAAAGAAAGCTTTCAAACATTGGAGTGCAAGAAAGTTTTCGGCTTTAAAAACTCTTTACAACTACTCTGTTTATTTAAATATATGCATTACCAAACTTCACTTGAGTTTTGGGGATTCCTACAGAATTTATAAACTATCACATGAAAACTTTAATCTTCAGTAGATACCATAAATATGAAGATAACGCCACTGAAATACAGTCTTTGTTTTGTTAGTAGGAAAAAATAAAGAATAAAATATCATTTATCAGAAACAATTCTGAACAATAAAGGAAAAAAGGACACATAATGGAAACCGTTGGATTCATTTCTACAATGATCACTACCATGTGAAGAGAATGGCGTTGGTTTATCTTCATTTGAAAAAATTGTCAGGTTTGTTGTCGTGTCGGGGTTCACCAGATAAAACGTCGTCTGAGTTTGGTGAGTTTCCCTGATTGGTCAAAATTTGTCCTGGCTCAACTGTAATCAAAGGCCAAACGTTTTGTACGTTGAGCCCATAAAACAATCGTAAAAACCTGCATAACTACACATGAATACAAGAGTATTAAAAGCCTGAAACGTTGCTTGAATGCCTGTTACAGACGAGGTTGCTGCTAATAAAGTTGCTCAAACCATGGACTAGATTTTTATTTTTTTTTACTTCCACTTCAACAGTTACATTGTGATGATTCCTACATGAAATCTTTGTACAAATAAAGTTTAAATCAATCGAGGATTAAGATAAATTTTACCCTCAAAAGTTAAGGGAAAAAGTAAGCTTAAGGAAAAAAAAAAAATCACTAAAAACCAATCTGTCTCCAAGGAAATGTTGGGAACAACTGGTTTAAGGAATGTATTCATCGAGGTAAAGTAACTTGCTTCAGATGGAAAAGCCAACAACCTTATTGGACGCTTCCAGAGCTAATGAAAACAGAATAACTACAGGAAGCAGCACACATACACAAAAACACACACACACTAGTTTTTCAATCAGCCTGTCCAGCATTCAAATGCAAATTCCAAAGCTGTAAACCGGCTGTGTCCCAAAACGTTTCAGAGGATTTCATCAGCCGAGTAAAGTTTCAGGTAGGTGAACAAAAAGCCCTCCAGTCCTTTTGCCCACCCACCAGAAATATTCATGCCACCCATGGAGAAGCTAAATCAGCTTCTCCACTGGAAGCTTTTCTTTTTTTGCCACACCTCTGAAGTAGTTGGCACATAAATAACCTGAATTACCCGTCAGGAGTTATAGAACTGGAGCAGCTACCCAGATGAGCAGCGAAACATCCCCTGGATCAACCTTTCAAGTCCAGCTGCCCTGAAGAACACCCAGAGGCTGATTTAAACCACAAATACATCAGATATGCTTTCAAAATAAGAGCTCCATTTACCAAGTTTTGTTCACTCTGACCTTTATGAAACAGAAACATGAAACCAGTTTCTCTGAGATGAGTGGACTTTTTTCATGACATGGAAGCTAACACTGTTCAGACAAAAATAATTATTCTGTATGATTGTAAATGAGAACTGGAGCGAGAGAGCGTGACGTCACTCATATAAATTGGATTACTTTCAGGTCCAAAGACATTAATTAGTTTCAGTCGCCATTTTTTGCAATATGGACACCACCATGTTGGAGCCCAACTACAGCAGCAGTGATTGGTCCGAGTTTGTCTGAGTCATTGTTTCTAAAGCAAATATTCTCGCCAATGAGGAGTGAGGTTGCTGGAAGGCCACACCCCTACTACTAAAAAGGGGGCTCAAGAGAATGATTTGACCACCGGCATTTATCCGTCCCTCCAGGATTTCGCAATGTTGCAATCGCAACTATTAACGCAAATTCAAGCAAACCTTGCCATTTGTTGTGCACCCAACTTTACATTTTCACTGCAACTACAACTACACTCTACAAAGGAAGAGTGTAGAGTCTGCAGAAAAAATATTCTTTACAGATCTACGGCTTAATCAGCTTAAACCAATGTTTTTTTAAGTTTATAATTTTTCCCTTCAGTATGTTATTTTATTTAAAGTGTATTATGCTAAAATCAATACACTGTTATTGTGGGCAGGGAGGACCAAAAGTTCATTTTGGGTTTCGCTGCTCTGTTTATTTTAGATGAAAGAACAACAACGTTGTAAATGGTGATGATGCTTTATTTTCCTAGTGCACTTGTCATAATAAAAAGAGTAGGAATATGAGAATGGGAAGTTTATTTAGTAATTAACATTTTTAGGTGCTTTTCGAAAAAATATATATAAAAAAGACAACACAACTTTTGCCGCAACTTTTCATAAAAGTTGTCGCAACATTAAGCGGTTTAGGCTGCAACAATCATAAATATCAAAATCTTGGAGCGTCTTGATTGGTCAGTTTATAACTTGAATAATTTGCACAACAGAAAAAAATGTGGATTAGAAAGAACGTGTTAACTGTAATAGTTTATAATAGCTGTTTATTTCTCAACAGAAGTCGATGGGATTTTTGCTTCCTGGAACCAGTGGGTACTTCCTGTTTAGGACTCAATGCATGGGATGGGGGGGTGGTTTCCTCATTTCCAGCCAATGGTTTTCATGGTAACTGTGACGTTTGAATTGCCTAAACGTGTTTTGTTGTGTTTTTGCTGGAAGTCGTGTTGCCATTTTGGTCATGAAAGAGAAGTTTGATGTCCTTTTCAAAGACCTTCAGCTCTCTCTGCTTATCAGAGCTGTGAGGCAGACTTAGAAGATAACATTCTGATGGGGGGGACTTCAGCTGGACTGCTAAAGAAAACACGCCAGGCTCAGATCATGCAAGATTTTCAAAATCTTTCCTTATCTGAGTTTCCTTTAACCAGCAGGGAGATGCATGCAGAGACGTTTCCTGGTTTTTCACAGTGGATTTCTTAGTTTTGTCTCCAAGAGCTCAAAGGTTTCCTTTAGTGTTTTTAAACAAAGTCCTTTCAGTTCATTTGGTCCATGACTTATACGTCTTTGTTAGTTCTCTGTTTTTCCTCCACAGGGTACCCCCCTGTCTGCATTATCATGGGAACGGAGTGAGAATGGATGCGAGGCAATTAACTCGGAGGAGGTCTTTTCACGTACACACCAGCGCCCTCTTTTCATTATTTTCACTCTTTTGTCTTTACTGTAATCTTTTCCAAAGATAATATACTGACTTCCCCCTTCAGAAATTAAGAGCCAAAAGCTAATTTACTGCTTGAACATCACCTGGCGTGATTTCCAATCAGGTGAGGACATTTTTGAAGAAAGCACCGTAATTAACCGAACACAAGGGAGTAACGAGAACGTGACTGACCTTCTATCCAGCGTCCTTTTAAGCGTTTTATTAAAAAAAAAAAGACTAAAAGAGAAGTATAGCTGTGTGAGGACAAACTAGTGATACACCTGCTGTGATTAGTTTAACATTTTCGTAACAAACATTAGTGAATCTTCCTTTTCTGGATTAACAACAACTTCATCTATATATAGAACTCTTCTTTAGTTGGTTTACGTTGCCTTTATCAGTGTCACGAACCAATGTATAAGTGTAACTAACACATTATTCTTCTAAGAACCAGATATACATATGATTACTCTGAAGTGTAGTCACAACTGCCCTTGTGGGTGTATATGGGGTGTTTGCGGGCAAAAAAATGATTAAACTTGTACGGGCCAAACAGGTGGTCCACAGAACATTTTAGGAACAAAGATTGTTAGCTCGAGGAGCAAAAAGGTTCACATACATTTTCTATGAGCATACTACGGACGTAGTTGTAGTGCATACTTGAGTCAGGGTGAAGTTGATGAGTGCTCATTTTTTCAACCTTGTGAGAGCACTTCAAGTGCTTCTTTCCTGGCTTGCCTTGTTAGAAACAATGAAATTAGACAATCAGAGGGCAGTTTGTGTTGGCTTCTTAATGGCACTTAAGCCTCGTTTCCACCGAGTCGTCCGGTTTGGAACAGTACTGTTCAGACCGGTATTTTGAGCGTCTCCATTGTAAAATGGACCCATTAAATCAGGGGTGTCGAACTCAAATACACAGTGGGCCAAAATTTAAAATTTAACAAAGCCGCGGGCCAAGGTTGAACAAATGAACCTTTTATTGTGGTACTAAACAAGTTTTGATTTAACAATGAATAATGGACAAGCAAGGCTTATATAGCTTTAAAGTGCAGGCATGAAAAATCGAGTTGCTAATACTACTAATAATAGTAGTAATAATAATGAAACATATCAATGGCAAAATAAAATCTGCTTCTTGACGTGGCACAAACAACAGCAGAGCATTATGGGATTTGTAGTAGTAACAGCGCTGCCACAGTATAATCCCGGCGGGCTAGCTCTAATATTAAATTAAAATTGCCTTGTGAGCCAAATTTGGCCTGTGGGCCAGAGTTTGACACCTATGCATTACAAGGTATCAAGTCATGCTTCCCATCGATTGTAGGCTCATTGAAAAGTGGAATGGAAGCGTTGGGGCAGAGCTGCTGTAGCCACTTGTTGATTGGCAGAAAATGATGACATTAGAAAGCACCAATATAGAGCTCATTTTAAGCTAACGTTTCCAACGTTTGTAAGCACTCGGGTTTTTGTGGTTTCCTGTCTACTCTTGTAGTAACGATATCAAAAATACCTCCAAACAACAGGACGGCCTGGTCTGTGGTAGAATTGCAAACGTTCTTTGCCATCCTTGGTGTGATAAAGGGTATAAGCTAGCTGCACGTTAGCGTTCTTCACTATACATTAACCACATGCATTGCAGTGGTAGATTTCATTTTCATACCATCCCTTGAGGTTACAAGACACACCTGCACTCCCCTCAATTTTTGTGCAATCTTATGGAGTCTAGATGACCCCACTTTTAATGTAAACATGCCTCGGATAGCACAAGTGTTAAAATGTGGCACATCTTGTCTACAACCTCTACAAACTCGGACAACCCAAAGATTCCCAGCACCTGTATGACTCAAACTCCCATTTAGGTGCATGAGACTAAGACATTAGTAAGGTAGCAATTGATGCTAGGACGCAAAAAGAAGAACTACATAATATTAGCGTTTACCTCTCTGTAAAAAAAAAGGTTTCTATGTTTGTTTTAATGCGTTGTTTACAAAGGTTGACTTTCAAAGTAAAATCTTTCCTTGTAAGGAAAAAGAACCTGTACACCTGAGTGTGTAGAGGTGTGGCAGTCCCTCAGGTAGCATTTCTATACAAAGCCTCAATCAGATATACATCTTTAAAGATAAGTGCCGACTAAATGATGCCTCACTGCGACACTAAATATAGTCAAGTGAGTTTGTATCTCATCAATAGAGCTGATTTCAATCTAGAAAACAAATAAAAATTGTGTGGCTAATTACTATTTTTACTTTAACAAGGTCTAACAAGAAAAGAATCACATTTGATTTCATCAGTGTATTACAGTGAGGTCCTATTTGTTAAGCAAGAGACCAAACATGATGTAAAGAGGTTTGTGGCTAATCTGCCGTCTAAAAAAGTCAACTTATTTAATGCAACTTGTGTTTGCTCAGAGAGATAATGCCTGAACATTATCACAAAAACAATAATCAAAACAGCCACAAGAAAATGATTGCCTTTATGAGAATAAGACTTTAGTTACTGACCAGCAATTGCAGTTACTACATTATGAAATCCTATGTTTAATTCAAAATGTAGTTCCAAAAATAAAAAGTAAATGTTGAGTATTTGTTTTTATATTATTTACTTTTTGTTTTGTTAAAAACAACAATATCCTCACAGAGAGCGTCAGAGACTTTTCATTTTTTTAAAGGAAGGCTCAAGTCCAACCTTTTTAATCTGGCTTTTTGCTAAAATTTAGAAATATATTTGATATTTTAGGAAAGGTTGTCTCTTTAAAAATTTTGTGGCTATTGATTTTTATCTTTCTACTCTTTTTTAGATTCAGGGTTTTGGGCAAAAAGTATAAGCCAGGGGTAAGTGATGCCAACTCTTAAACCATCGGAGAACATTAAACACACCTTAAAGTCCTGCTCTAACTATATGTATATATTTTTTTAATGAAAATTTGTTCCCGGTGGTTTTTTTTTAATTATTATTATGAATAAAATCAAAAAGTTTGTTGTTTTTTTGTTTTTTTTTTTCTCAGACATACTTCCTGCAGTACAGCGGTAGCTCAGTAGAAATTGGGTTGTGCCTAGAACTGTTGGGACAGAATTAGCTCTAGGTTGATATCCCAGCATGCCTCTGTTTACACTCTCTCCCGTAAGCTTGCAGCTTCTCACAACCTCAAGCTAACATTAGCATAGCAAAAAAACGCTGAGCAATATCAGAGTTATCCAGCCGTACAGTTTTGATCCAGATGGAAGCTCATACAAGGAAAATGAAGACGTTGATGGATTTACTAGGATGCATCAGGTGGTGGAGAATAGAGACTTTGGCCCGCTTGCGGGTCCTGATCCAACACGATTTGAATACAGGAATACTAAGTAATGCTGTTTTAATATTAAATTCTTCTATGCATGTCCTCCATCGTGAGAAAATATTGTACGAATGTACAATACGTATGAATAAAGTTTTATTCAGCAACTTTAAATTATTTTATTTGTAGACAAAAAAGGGCAATGAGGTTTCCAGTAATGAAACTGTGCAGCCAGTATTGTTCTAAAACAGTCATGTCCAAACGGTCTATGGATCATAAGGAGCCCAATTTATATTTTCACCATTTTAAAATCAAACCTTTGAAAAATAGTGTGTACAATCTCTTGATTGGGGTTGGCTAAATTACGTTATAAACCTGTGGTAATACTGTCGTAAGACCATTCTGTGACACTTTCAAAAATTTAAACTGAAAAAAAATATGAACGTTGACAGGGCCAGCTGCTATTTTTTTCAGTGACATTTGAAACAACTACATGGGTCTTAAGAGATTATAGGCTATTTTCAAAGGAATTCAATATTTAGAGGCAGACTAGACAACAACAATTCACAGTTAGCTTTTCCAAGTTAGCATGCTGTCGACAGATAGATTTGCTAATGACAGCAAGCAAATTGGAAATGAAATATGAAAAAAATAGACAATTTCAAAGTGCTCTGCAAAATTGTTGTTAGCTTGGCGTTGGTAGCATGTCTAGCTGATGATGACAATCTAACTGGGAATGAATGGTGTAAAAAATTGACAAATTCCCAGTAATTTTGGATAAATTGTCATTGGTAGCATGTCTAGCTAACAGGAAATGAAAAGTGCAAAAAACTAGACAAATTCACAGTAATTTTGGATAAATTGCCATTGGTAGCATGTTTAGCTAACCACAACAAGCTAAGTGGGAATGAATGGTGTAAAAAAATTTAAAAATTCACAGTAATTTTGGTAAAAATGTCATTAGCTTGTCGTCGGTAGCATGTCTTGCTGATTACGACAAGCTAACTGGGAATGAATGGCGCAAAAAATGGAAAAATTCACAACAATTTTGGTAAAAATGTATTTAGATTTGTTCTTTGTGAGGGAATGAAAAGCTAGTAATTCCAATCAAATTTTCATCTGCATATAATATTATTAAAATAGTTCAAAGAATGTCAATAGTAGGCCTTCACGTGTCATCACAGGCAGACTTTTCTTCCTCCTATTACGTAATAGATAAGATAGAAACTGTTCATAGCTGGAGTTTACCGGGGAGGAGTAAACAGGATGAAGCCAGAGTCACTAAACTATCTGAATCCTGTACGAGCCAGAGCTGAACCACCTTATCTCCTGACAGAAGCATCAGGGATCCCTCCTAATCCTCCTCTGCAGGATCCTGGACACGCTTTGCTATTTTAAAGCTGGAGTCGGAGCGTGAGACAAAACCTGTTTAAGGTGGGACTGTCAAGAGAAAACAGACGCAGACCAAAACAGTGTTTAATGGTTGCAGAAAGGGCGTGATTGAGGGATGAAGTTGTGCTTGTGTCAGACCTGACAGAGGAAGACGGATGGGTTTCTGTTGTCTCTCTACCTGCACGTTTCAACTGTCCTGAAAACATTCTCTTATTTCCTCTGACAGTTGAAGATTGATGAGGCCGTCAAACCAAACACCACTCACCCCTCGGTTGTGCTGCAGCTTTATCCGACTTTTTTATGTTGATAAGACGTGTTTGGGAGTCATTAGTACATACTTATTAACCGCTTAGGGATGCTTTTAAGGCCACTTAGCTTACCTCAGCTATCTCAGGCTTATCTGGCTGCTGAAAACCACAGAAAGATGAAACGCTCCGCAGCTTCATAAGATGTAATAACAGTGTGGGCAGAGTCACTGCTCATAACATTGGCTGCGCTCGCTTTGAAATGAGGTTGGTGGGTCTTTTAATTAGTGTGGCTCAAAGGCATTTGCCCTGCAATTTCTGCTGTTATATGGATTTTCACTCAGGGTGTGGTTTGATCTTGGGGTAAGTAAGGGGGGGGGCAGACAGAGGAGGGCTTCTTGGTTTGGGTGGGAGGATGAGGTAAACTCACGTCACTTTAAGACAAGCACAATCTGAGTGGAGTTCAGACATTGTAAACTCCATTCTCTCTTGATGTGAATGGAAAGCCAAAACAATCAATTAACTTCTGCTTTCTAATTATGGAAGGGAATTCACAGCTGGCAGGTAGAAGTAGCACTTATTTCCATTCCTTGCTAGCTGCTATATAAACACAGAACAGACTTGTGTGACCATCATTTTGTCGAGTATGACCCACGCTGGAATCCTTCAAAACTATCAGGTTTGGACCTATTTGGTGGCGTTCTGGTGGATGGAAAAACCACATCGTTCCTCGTCTCAATATTTAGAGAAAGACAATTGTCTTCTGTTGTTTACGCTGGAGATACCAGGTCAATAAACTCTCTGCACAATACAATAGACTTCAATTTCTCACTTCAAGATGTTTCTGATTTTTAGCTTTCCATCATTTCTTCAGCTATTACATTCAACAATTTATTTTGCTTTTCTTTTAATTTAAAGAAGTTTAGAAGGGTTTGGAGATATTTCTATCCTTATTCAACCCCCTTAAAGCTTATTTATAACTAATAAAAGACCCACTCCAATGAAAATGGACTTTTTTTTATTTTTAACCTGTTCTTTTCTCATAATAGAAGACTTACATAAACTAATTTATGATTAAACTGAGTATTTAATTCAAATTGCGTTGGATCAGAAAACCAGATGCTAGAAAAAGCTTAAGCTAATGATGCACTTACTGAAATGGGTATGACAAAGTCTCCTCTCCGGTTCCTTGTCCACATACTGGATTGATCCAGTTTTGCTCGTTGGTTCTTTTGCACCGCTAACGCTAGCTTGAAGCTATTAGCTTGTGCGTGAGCATGCAAACAGAGCTCTCAGCGATGGGGGAGTAGCGGGGTTACTCCGAATCAACAGTCCCGCCACCAACCCTGAATTGTATTTCTACTGAGCTACTGCTGCTGTGCATAAAATATGTCTTTAAAGACCTCATAATCATAATTAACAGATGACTTGGAAGGATTTTGTAAAAGAAAAAAAATATGGTTGAAGTGGGACTTTAAGCAATTGTGGTATTCCTTGTCATTGTTTGGCATTATGCTGTCTTTTCAGCTTGAATTCTTGTTCTGCTAATTTAGCATGAAGTGTCTAATTATGTTTTCTTCTTTGGAGAAACTTCAGAAATACTAGGCTGCCGTTAATCTACCACTCTACTTTTAATTTTTTTAAACAAGTACCATTTGTTTTGGTATTTGTTTAGGGCATTACATCTGTGTGTTTAGCATTGCCTAGCACTATTCAGCTTTTCTTTTTCTTTTTTTTTTTTTTTTACTGAATTGTACTTTTTTAGGCTAATTTAGGATTCAATGTAACATTCAACATTCTGAAGTTTGTTTGTTCTTCATTTATGGGATTATTCAGTCTCATTCCTTATTTCTCACCTTTTGTATTTCTCCACTTCTTAGGTCGCTTTTGTAAATAAGAACACGTTGCTAATGGCTCACCTTGTTAAATAAAGGTTAAATAAAAGAGGAAAATCTTTTAAATATCCACTCAGATGAAAATTGTGTTTTTAACATGTTCTTATGGGATATTTTTCTCATGAGAAATGATTAAATTTGAGCTTGAAATTGCATTTCTGAATATTTTGTCATTTAAATTATAGTGAATCATTATAGTGAATCATGTAGCTGTGACGTACACGCAGCCACGGCAAGTCACAAGCTCCCTTCTCTGCATCATTCTGATGCATTTCAGATGACAAAAACTTTGTGTAAGTCTTTGTTTTCCTCATCTGGCCTCTGGCTCAATACTGTACGGCTGGATAATTCTAAAATTGCTTGCCGTTTTGGTTGCAATGTTAATGATAATGGGAAAAGGAGACAGACTTACTATGGGCTAACAGTCCCGCCTACAATTCAGAGGTGAATCTCTAATGAACTACTGCCGCTTTGCAGAAACTTTGTCCTAGAAAATGACAGGTTTTCCGATTTTGTCTAAAAACAGCATAATCAAAATTAAAAGACCACCCTCTGAAAACAGATCAAAAGATAATAGGAGTGGGACTTTAAGCAACATTAATAATATTTTATTTGTTTTCAGTTGTTATGGTATCTTCATCACTTACTTTAGCAGTTAACATTTGCATTAACATTTCAATTTTTTTTATTTCTGGCACACTTCTCTAAACCATTGAATTCTATTCGCTCAGTAATGTCATACATTTTAAATTCAACAAATCTAAGTAGGAAATAGATACATTTCTATTACTTGATGAATCTCTACCTAATGTGCTTTACTTCTATGTTCACGTGGCGCTCTTTCTTTTTTTTTTAACCATTTTAAACTCTTTCTAATCCCTCAGGTCTCCAGAAGCAATCTTCCAGAGCTTCACTTTTAGCTCAGAGGAGAGCAAACTCAAACTGCTGTTGTTGTTATGCAATGTCTCACAGAAGTAAACAGTGTTTTCTGGGTGTTTCTAAGATGGGGTTTTAACCCTCACCCCTGTTTGTTTTTCAGTTCTTCTGTACTGCAACACAATTTACAAAATTTGACTGGAGATTGGTCAACAGACATCAACACACTCACAAACACGCACACAGACAGACAGACGCACACATCATGTCTGCCTTGTTCTATCTAGTCCGAGCTCCTTGTTACTTTGCAGTGGAGATTGTGAAATTCTGGGCTTATAAACCTTTTTTATTTAATCATTAGCTGCATATAATTACATGAAAAAATACACATGTAAAAATACATTAGAAATCTATTCTAAGATATAGAAGAAATGCTGCAGATATAAATAAAAAAATACTAAATAAGGCCACCTTTCTAAAATTTTTGTGCCATAATTAAGCCTTTTTTGTCTAAATATGATAGAAAAATACACCAAATGCTCTCTTATTTGCCTTAAATACACAGGAAGTGTTAGCTGCTTGTTTTCTGCAGAAAATAATCCGACTTGATATTCTGAAATGCTGGAATCTAAGATGCAACATTAGGAGAAAAGAAAAACAGATGCATGTCAGTGCAAGCTGAAGAAGACTCTTCTATAAGGATTTCAAGGATATTTAAAAAAAAACTATGATTATGTTCTTTTTGCCTCTGAGTTGTGGGCGGGACCGTTGGGACAGAGTAGCCCCGCCTCTACAATTGTAATGAGTATCAGAATAGTCAGATGATCACGATTAGCTCCTAAAGATTCAAGTCCAAGATCACCACTTTGCAATCTTTATAAATATAGCAGAGTGTAGTAAAAACTGAATTCAGGAAAAATGTATTTACTACCATTAAATGCAGAATAATGGTGGATTTTAGATGTATAAACTCAAAAAAAGCCAAAATGTGCAGTATTGCAGTCACTGGAAGTAAACAAATCTTTAAAATAAAGTTTTGGTGAAGCTTCCCATTTTCAAAGTAAAACTAGAGAGTGTTTATTTGTAGTTGGAAAAAAATGAGACTTAAGTTTTATTTACAGGCATAAGTTCTGTAAAACAAATTTGTTTTCAAATCTGGGCTTTAGCTCCGGTGTTTACATTCTTTTGATTCCAGTAACTCTTCGACCGTTTACGCAATTAACGTAATTCCAGCGGATTCCGAAGTGGAGAAAAGCAGCTTTTCATAACTGTTTTTCACTGATCTGCAATCCTTAAGGACATAAAGTACTGCAGAACTTTGAGGATGGAAAAACTGTTGGAAACATTTGCAGGATTTGTTGTTAAATGATTTAAAACAGTGATGTTTTGGGTTTTTTTTTATTGCTGTAGTTAACGGAAAAAAATAAAACTTGCTTAAAGTGACATACTTCATCTCCTACTGTCTAAATCTTTGTGTTTTTATCAGTTTTATTGATCCTGATCTCCTGTTCTAAATAAAAGTATAAATTATAGTGATTTAATTCATATTATTTAAATTTATTACATCCAGTAAAAAGACATAACTGTACAAACATATATTAAAATTTAAGAATCGCGGTTTGATCTGTGAATCGTCTGGCTTGATTTGTTAATCGAATCGGATCACTGCTTAAGCAACAGTCCCCGCCTCCCATTTCCGTTGCTGAGAGATCTCCGTTTACACTCTCCTATTATACAGTACATGGATCTAGTCGTCTACAAGTGGATGCATCAGAATGGAGCAGAGCAAGGAGCTTGTGGCACACCTAGTGTTTGTTCTGTGTCATAAATACAATCTTTTTCAAAAAGCATTTTTTCTTGATTCACAATTTAAATAAAGACATACTCAAAATGCAATTTTAAGGTCAATTTTCCTAATATATGTCCTCCGTTAAGACAAAAAAAATGCCACAAGAACATGTTAAAAACACCAAAAATACAATTTTCCTTGGATTGGGCTTTTGAAGAAGAAGAAAAACTAAAACCAGTTGCTGTATTCTTTAAGGAGACAAGGAATAAGGTTATTTCCGATCACTCCAGGCAAACTAACTCCCTTCGAACTAGCTGTCAGGAGAAGGTCAGCTCTGCCTCGGCTCTGACAGGCCTCGCAGCGTAAACAAGTCCAGGCTCTGACCTTAATCTGCAAACCAAAACAAACCGAAATAAGGTGAGCAAGTTCGGAAAACAATGAAAGAAATGAAACATCTCTGAGGAAAGAGGAGAGCAGACGCTCAGCGAGGCGCTTAGCGTCTGATAAATGAATGTGCTCTGGTGTGAGGCGGCCTCACCGCACTTAATGAATGAGCATGGCGGGTGTGCAGAACTCCAATTTCTCAGGCATTTTTATTAGCACTTGAAGTCTGACTGTGGTCTGAAGTTGCATTTCTCACTCTCTTTCATCAATTAGGAGAGTCCCCTTAATTAAACGGCCGGCTCACAGATGGAGCAAAGGTAAAGCAGGGTAAGGATGAGGTAGGGGGGGGCGCGAGAAAACCCACAGGGTTTGTAATTAGCAAAGGAATGAAGGACGGCTCACAGCTGGTCGGTACTTTGACTGTTTTATTCAATGCTCGGCTGTTATCTGTGCCCTGCTGAAATTTCCTCGGCTCCCACTGACCCCCTAAAGCTTTATCTCAGGGAGCGACGGCGGAGGGGGGGAGACACACCCCCAAACTTCTAGTTTTAATCACACAAAAGGATTCCTCCGGCATGCGGTCCCCACTGGGGTCTCCGCAGGCAGGGGCGAAGATAAAAGCCCGCCTCCCGGCCCCCGGGCTGAAGGCGCTCTTGCACACGCCAGCCCCGCTCGCGAGGAGCCCACTTTTGTTCAGCGCCGGACCACACACACGATCATAAACACTGCAAACCGCACATGCGCCTGAACACACTTCCATGCACCCGCAGACAGACTCAGCGAGCCACAGTCACTCAGACATGGGGTCCCTGATGTGCTGTGAAAAGTTTTCCAAACATTCGCAGCTCTGCAGCGGAAATGACGGCTGGAACGTCAGAGGAGCTTTATCACGGGGATTTAGCGTCAGCTTTAGAGGCCACATAAGGCGGCTTTACGGCAGGATGTTCTAAAGATGTTTAACTAACAATTTGATGTACTTGGCAAAGGAGGTGGAGCGCTGCTGAAATTATTTATAGAATGGAGTTTTATTAGTACTAAACCTTTGCATGGCCATTTACTCTTATTAAAATTCACAAACATTATTTATAATACTTAGGACTAAAACAAAAAAAAACATGACTTTGTATCTTGTAAATTTATGAGAAAAAAGTTGTAACTGTTAAATTACATTTATGTTTTTAGGATCTGTTTTTTTTTTTTAGGAGTTTTAATGCCCAGTTTAGCTTAGTCTGTTTAGTTTAGCCGTTGTTGTTTATATTTTATGACTGACTTTATGTTTTTGAAAAATTACCGGCGCGAAGCCCATTGAGACAACTGTACTGTGATATTTTGATATATGAATAAAACTGAATTGAATTAAACTTGAAAAGTCATAGTCTTAACTTGTGACTTTTTAATCGTAAATTTCTGACTTTTAATCTCGTAATATTGCTTTTTTTGTGGCCCTAATACTCCATTGTAAATACATTTATTTCAAAGTAAACAATAGAAATAAATCAGAAAAAGTTAAAGATACACTTCGACTATCTTTTGATCCATTTTAAAAGTGTTCCCAGTGGTCTTTTAATAATTAATATGCTTTATAGGGGAAAAAAAAAAAAAAAAAAACTTGTGACATGGATGGGACTGTTGGCATGGAGTAGCTCCGCCTCCTTTCCCCTCATTATTGCTTAGAGCTCAGAGCTCTATTTGTGCGTCTTTTCTACATCACAAATACAATCTTTTTTCAACATCATTTTTTTTTGTCTGCTCCTAATTTGCAACAATTTGAATAATAAAATACTCAGAAATGCAAATTTGAGCTAAATTTTTTTTATATATGGCCTCCATCATCAGAAAATGCCACAAAAACATATTTAAAAACACAATTTCCATCAGAGTGGGTCTTTCAAATATGCAAATGTTGGTATTTTCTAATGTGTCAGCCTAAAAGACTTTCCTCTTTTTTATTATTATTATTAAATGCATCACTGAGACTCAACCCACTAAATCAATTAAAGATCAGGCTAAAATGATTATTGTCTGAACTGTTTTTTTTTTAATCAGTCTGCATTTAACCCTAGAGTACTATCGCCGTATGATTTTCACCCCAGCAAAAGTCCCTAGGTAAAGTCTTACATGTCTCTAGTGTTATTATTACCTTTTAAAGACATTTTTTTTCCCCTCAAATTCATAATTTTTCATTCATTTTCAAGCATGTTTTTAGGTTCTTTCAATGCTTTTATTTTCTATTTTACTACAAGTACCACAACTGAAAACAAAAGAAAACGGTTCTAATTTATCGTGTGTCATCATATTTTGATCTATTTTTAATGACTATGTTTTAAAATATATATTATATTGAGTAAAAATGACCCAGCAAAAGTGATTGTGTAACTTTTTATAGTGAAAGTGTTCTTGTGTATAAAGTGTATAAAGGGTTAAACATAAGCAACACGGCAATTTTCTCATTTTTGGAACACATTACAGTAACATTACTGCCCTGAGCCAACAAAAAGACCTTCTTAGCAGAACCTTTACACATGTTGGCACTGAAAAATGACTGCACAGCCAATTATTTTGATTGAGTAATATGTTGTTGTGTATCTGTGGCCCCAGACAGCACAGGGATGTCAAGCCAGTTCATTGATGATATCCTCAAAGTGAGAAAATGTGCAGCATCCAGTGTTACTAACTGGTCATCCATCCTTAAATTAAACCAAATCCAACCAAGCTTAGCTTCTACTACTCATATTAAAACAATGAGTTGCAAAAACAAGACGGATTTCTGCCACCAAAAACGTTTGTTTATCACCAGTTCACGTCTTTTCTTCTCGGCTTTTTTCTTCTTGTTGCTCAAGCTTTATCTTGTCAATAAAAGGATTCTTTGAAGCCGTCATGTTGTTCAACCTAAAAGGCTTCCATTCACGTTTTTAAACCATTATTTCACAAGAAAAGTTTTTAAATAACTGAAAGGTTTTAGAGCAGCACACTGAAATTACCCATTTCTCTGTTCAGCTCTGAAAAAGCAAGAAAATAATATACACAAAAGCTATACACCATGTATGCTGCTTACCAACAATCAATTTAGAAAAATGTCGGTATTTCTCTCCCCCTCCTGGTCACAGGTCTATACAATGATGCAGACTTTTGTAAAAGAGTGGGCCGCTCTGTGAAACCTGGCGTGGTGCTGTGATAGGATGTCAAAAATCCAAGCTCAACATTTTCACGTTTCTACATATTCCACAGTCAACTGTCAGTGGCATTATAACAAAGGGGAAGTGACTGGGAACGACAGCCTCTCTGCAACAAAGTAGTTGAACATGTAACCTGACAGAGCAGGGTCAGCGAATGCTCAGGCAGGCGGTGCGCAGAACTTTCTATCGCTACAGACCTTCAAACTTCATATGACCTTTAGATTAGTTCAACAACTTTCCATAAAAAAATAGTTTGAATGGATTTTCATGGCTAAGCAGCTGCATTCAAGGCATACTTTAGAAAATGTAATGCAAATGTAGTGTTGTAAAGCACTTAACTCTGGAGAAGTGGAAACATGTTTTTTGGAGTGACATATGGCATGTTAAGTTAACATGGAAAATTTAATGTGTATAATAGAATTTGAGAGTTTAAATGAAAGCAAAGGAAAATAATAAAAAGATAAATAAAATATAATCTAACAAAAAATGTTTCTGAAAGTTATGGCTTTAATGCAAACTCTTTACTGACACCATGATCTTTTCATGTAACATTAAACTTTACTTTCTTAAAACTAGCTCTCCAACAATGGTTTCTGTTTTTTCATTGGTTAACAAAAGAAAGTTTGAGGTTATCCAGGACTTAGTCGAACGTTTCAGCCGTCTGGCGTTAGAACTACATAAAGCTGAGTGTCATCTGCATAACTGTGGTATCAGATCAGACCCAAAAGAAGTATGTGGAGTTTAAATAGAAGAGGTCTAGGAATTGAACCTTGAGGGACTCCTCAGGACATAGAGACTAAGATTTATAATCACTAAAGGAAATAACATCTTCATAAAAAGATTTGACCCAACTCTGGAGTATTCTTGATAGTTCCTCCCACTTTTACATGGGAATCTGATGGACGAGTTTTGATTTGGCAGTTTCCAAAAACTCCATAGGAACAGTTTTGGGATGGCCCCTACTTGTTTCACGACAGCACACAAGAACAAAAGAAGGTCTATGAAAACCAGGTTTGGTTTGGAAATGTTCTACACAGGGTCCAACCCTCTACATGGCAGAACATCTTTAGTTTGGAACTGTTCAGATAATTGTTAATTTCAAGCAACTACCTGAACAGACATTTAAAGACAACAATGATCTGCTGTAACCATAAGATATAAATTGACCAAATTGTGGTCTTAAAGGGGTTGATTTATAACAAGACTCTAAGCCAAATGTTCTTGTACAGAATTAATGTCTCAAATCACATTTTAGAAGAATGGTCAAACATTCCCATAATTACACAGCAGAAACTGTGAAAAGGCTTGTGAAAAGGGTTGAAACTGGCAGTAGACTAAAGGGTATGATCTTAAGTGTTTTAAAAAATGGGCTTAGCAAAATCAAGATTTGATTAATACTGCACAGAAATGTGGAGAGAAAATAGACTCGGATTAGTGTGTGCATAACTCTTGATTTGTAACTCATATAAAAAAAAATTAAAATAAAATGCAATTTACACATGTACAAATTAAAATGAAAACGGCTGGAAACCAATTACACACAAAGATATTTTAAATATCGCATGAATCGCTTGTTATACGCACACAAAAGTATAGAAGGGTCCAGCACTGCTTGCTATCCCGGTGACTGTGACCAGCGCATTGGATAGTGCCCCGTGTCGGAGATACTGTCAGGGGAGATGCTGCAGAGAAGAAGCGATCCGTTCTGGGAAATTTTTTTATCTGGAAAAGGAATAAGTGTATTTAAAAGGCTTATTTAGACTTTTTTTATATTAATTATCGGACATATCTGTTTAAGAAAGTGGGAAAATGTCAAGTTTTACCGGATATTATTCACAATCTAAGTTTAAAGCAGCTGATAAGAAAACTGAGGATACAGCATCCTAGAAGTACTTGAACACATCACACATGGACAAATCTCTGAGACGTGAAACAAGTCTCACCATAGATTCGTGCATAACTGAGGTTTTGTGTGAGCATAACAAGTGATGCAAGCATGATTTTTAAAGATTTGCATGTGTAATTAGTTTCAAGCTGTTTTAATTTGTACATGCGTTAATAGCATTTTGTATTTTTTTAATTAATAATTTTTGTACTTATGGACATAATGTATCATGAGTTACAAATCAAGAATTACTCATGCACAAATTGAGAATACGCACACACACATCCTAAATTATGCACAAATCAAGAATTACGGACATACGAATGCTAAAATATACACAAATACACAAATCAAAAATTACCCACGCACAAATTAAGAAAACGCACACACAAATCCTAAATTACGCACAAATATCCAGGGCGATACTTCTTTCTCTCCATACAGAAATGCAGTACATAAAAATGGGCTTTGACATTGATCTCTGTGGAACTCCTGACTTGACAGCCTGAAGTAATTCCATTATTTAATGCAAAAAATGATAGTAAACTGACAAATGTTTCCATTTTCAACAGGTTTGAGAAAGAGAATATAACTGGTTTAGAGGAGTTACAATGACAGAACAAAGAAGCAAAGAAAATCCAGATGAGGAATATGCCAAGAGAACCAAAGCAAATGTACAGTCCAACCCCGCCCCTCTCCATGCCTTGTTGGTATAACAGACCATATTTAGGTAATCGGCAAGCGGAGCAGTGATTCTCAAAAAATCTGAACAAGACACCCTAGTTTAAATGTACTACATTTGTTTAAAAGATTTAATCCAGAAATATATCTCAAGAAACTCAAGACATTCCATCTCCAAACTAAAGATTTGGTTGTCCAGCTAAAGGCATATAGAGCTTCATGTTCATGACTATCCAAGTTACAAAACAAAACAAAAAAGTACAGTTGGAGTTAGAAATATTAGCTAAATAACAGTTTCAGGGCACAGCAGATCCAAACAAGCCCAGTTAGGATTAAGCACATTCCACTTTTTAATAGTGTACTAATTATAATTGGCCTATGTTGGCTATTTCTCAGTTCTCAGACCTTGTCATCTTAATCTCGGCTAATCCTCTTTTGTGTTTGCAGAAATTAGTTGGTGAAGTAGCCTCAATCTAGGTCAATCCTTCAAGCACTTTGCATGTGTGAGTGTGTGCGACTCCAGTGACACATTTGATGAAAGGCTGCATAAAGGGCGGACGGAGCAGGGGAGCAGTGGTGGGCACCGAGTTGGGCAAACACCTATTATCGCCATTTTAATTGAAGATTAGCAGGAGGATTTAGCTGCAGGGCTGCAGAGAAGCCGGCAGCAGTGGGAGCTGGTGGTGCTCTCTGTGGGCATGACTTCTCTGCATAAGCCTACAAATCTGTTCCTGCCCCATATGAAGCAGAAAAATACACGAAGGAAAGACTTTTTTTTTCTCTGTGAAAACAGAAACCTAAACACGACTGAGTGAAACGACAGACTATTTCAATTATCGAACAAAATGAGTTTACCCTTTTGACAAAGCGAGATGTAATATTCCACCAGCGGAGTCCCCAGGCTGCGTTCAAAGTGGGTTACACTGTGAGCAGAAAAATAACACTAAAAGCAGGAGCTGGGACAGAAAGGTGAGAACCATCTGTGACAATGTCATGACACTAAAAGACATCACACAGCTCCCCAGAAAAAGACAGGCCTATCCACATGCTCAGTGACTGTAACACTTACCTCTGGCCTGGATTTCAACAGAAGCTAAAGGGAAAAGTAGGCATTCGCCTGGGGATTAAACCCACAACTAGTTTAAAACTCTCAATGTTTGACTTATTTTACATTTAAAAAACTGTTTCTTCTCTATGTTAGCTTCTACATCTCCAAATGTGAAAAGATCTTCTCAGTGTAAATTACTAAGCGAGTCTCGCAGAGCTAAATTCTGCCCACCAAAAACAAATAAAGATGCGGCTAAAATTAAAAATATCCTGACAGTTTTTAGCTAAATGGTTAAATGGAGACATGAAACTGTCACAAACGGGCAATCAGCTGGTTCCACGTGCAGCAGGTTTACTGGTTCAGACAGGAACTAAGCACAGCTAAAAATCCACAAAGCTAAATCAGAGTCAAACAGGTAGAGGTCAATCACAAGCATGGGAGAATCCAAGAAGAGGGGAGTCCAGATGACTCTGACTATACACAGACAGATATCTGAGCGACATCATGTCAATGAGCTTATCCTGAGATGATTATTTTATTAAACACCCCCTTCTCTCTATCAGACTGCTAATCCCTCTTCAAAGAGGGGTCAGTCCAGCGGATTTGGTTTCTGGGTTTTCCACATTTATTAATGTAGTGAGTCAAAGGGCCTTCAGATCTTGCTGCAAAGCATCTCTACATCTTTTCCTCCACTGACCTTGACATATTGTCCATTAGGGGTGTCGGAAAAAACCGATTCACATTCGAATCTAGATTCTCATTTTTAACGATTCAGAATCGATTTTAAATATCCAAGAATCGATTCACCCCCTCCCGCCATATTCCTGCATTTATATGTTTTATTTAATGGCTCGAACCTGCTAGCTTACTTGCAAGTCATAATGTTTGTCCCGAAACGGCTACCGTAGTTTGTTTTCCCTGGAGGCGAGCGGAGCTTACCGAGCGTGCGCTACGCAACATGAGAGAAGAAAAAAAAGATTCCTCCTGTCCCGTTATAAATTGGCAAATGTATGGGCTCACTTCAGATTCCACAAATCCTGGAGTAAGGAGCTTGACATGACGTGCAGTGTGTAAAATCTGCTAAATCAGACACTTCAGGAACACTTCAAATGCGCGCTCATATCTCGTCCATCACCGGAGCTTAAAGTTTAAAAAGTCTTTCTCTGCCTTCATACTGTTGAAATCATCCGTCCCTCCAGGATTTCCTGATGTTTTGATAACAACTTTTAATGCGAATCCAATCAAACCCAGAGATTTGTTGCGCACCATGAAGCTTTTTATTTGCACCGCAACTTTATTGAGATCAATCTACCGTGACAACAGTCATGGCTGATCACGTGACCGTTTCCCTTCCGACTCGGCCGTGCTCTCTTTAATTATCGTTCTATAGTCCTCTCACACTTTTTCTCTTCATAACGCGCGCGAACAGTGAGCATGCGCTGCGTGCACGCGGGGGTGAAGGTGTGCTGTCCCCGGGCGCGCACGCGGCACGGGGGGCGCAGGTACAGATCAGTCTGTTATATTGCGCGGGACACAGCTGCTGCACAACAGGTACCGAGTATGAAGAGAAATACAGAGAGAGACTCTGGAAATCTGGAACCATTTCACTTTAACTGGTAATGTAAAGGAAGAATTTAGAGTCTGCAGGAAAAGAATTCCATCTAGAACCTTCTCCACAACAAACCTATAGACACCTGAGAGAAGCTTCTTTAAAACAGATCATTAAACCAGATCAGCTCCTCAAAGTCTTTGTCTTCCTCTACCAGCAGCTCAGCAGTGATGCTTTAGAAATAGATAAAGAGGAAGACTCTGAGAACATCTGAGGATTCATCTGTTTATGATGTTTTTAAGTTCATGATTTTTCACTGGAAATCTGGAAATATTTTACTCTAAAATATGTTTAAATCAACACATATTTGGGTTATGTTAGCAGGAAAGATCAAAGTTCATTTTATGTTTGACAGTTCTATTCAAGTTCAGTGACAGCTCAAGGGGATGATACTGTGCTGTATTTACTTTGTGCTTATGTCATAATAAAAATAATTGGAATATGAGAATATGATTTGTATTTCATAATTAAAATTTTTAGGCGCTTTTAAAAATATGTATATATTCAAACACATTGCAACTTTTTACAAAAGCTGCTGCAACATCGGCCATTTTGGGCCAGAACAATCATAAAAATCTTCTGTGAAATCCTTGAGGGTCTGAATAATATAAGTTTGCACAGTATCATAAATACATTCCCTTTTTTTATTAAAATTTTTCCTTTGTGTTTTAAATGTCTGAATCGAGAATCGAGAATCGTTTCAGAATCGAATCGGCACCCCAAGAATTAGAATCGAATCGAATCGTGACTTGTTGTAAGATTCACATCCCTATTGTCCATACATGTCTGCCTTCTCACACTGGGAGTGCCATAGTACACACACACACATATATACATGAACACAGGCCGAGGAGTCTAACAGTTTGTGTATGACTCAGTATGTGTGTAGATTTGAATAAAATCACAACCATGCATCAGGTATAAATTGCATTTGCAACCTATTTATATATAGAAAAGTTTGAAATTTCATTCATCTGTTGAAACTTGTAGAAAAGCATTAATACTACAGCCTGGGTCTTAATTTTGTGCTAATCAGAGTTTTTTTTACTTCTAAAATTGGACCAAAATTAAGAATTCTATGGTGATTTTACTGTCTCTGCTAATCCATCTCATTGTTTACAGACCTCTCCAATATGGTGTTGCTCTTTACGTATCTTGGTCAATGATAACAGGCTAGCATAGCGTCTGTAGCTCACATAACTCATTGATTTGAACTCAGTACTGTTCAGTTTCAGGGCAGACACTCTACCACAGAGCTGATTTTATTTTCGTTATTTCATCATAATGATGATAAAATAAACTTGTTTCAGCTTCAAAATTACTTACTGTTCCTGCCACCGATTTCATAAGTTGTTAGCTAATAGATTAATTTGTTCTAAATGTTCTCCACATAAAGTTACACAAACTAAACCGTTATCCTAACCCTGCAGGGACTTAATGTTTTATTAAATACACACAGTCATACTGAAAAGAATTGAAATTGTTTGGAAGTTTGCGCCACACTAGCTGGTGGAGCAATTACTGTCACAGTTTTCCAAATGGAGTTGATATGTAATCAGTGCAATCACAGGGTTTTATTTATTCATACAAAGCCATAAATTTCACTTTAATTTATCACAACACTTCAGTTGTTTATTGCTTGATTGTTTGACTAACAGACAAATTTGAATCTTGAAATGTTTATGTCAAGGGAATGTTTTTAGTCTAATTTTGCAACATCTCGTTTGGCCAAAAACAAGATATTCCTGATGGAATGTTACAAGGAGATGTTCTAGAAATGACTTCCATGTGAAGTTGGAGGAGAAATCTTGGATTAAGTTATAATAAAGGTGATTCAGTGACCGAAGCTCGCCCCATGTTGAGATGCCCTTTAGCAACTCAGTGAACACAGAAACACAAGTGCTGCATAATGGATGAAAATAACACCTTTGGAATATGAAAAAGTGCTGGATAAGAGAGTTCGGGAGAGAATAACAAACTGAAAAACGTTCTGTAGAATCCAGACATTCTTAATCAAATGGTTCTTTAAGAACTGACACTATCCACTGACTATTAAAACATCGTTTAATAAATAGTATTTTTTATTCCCTGATTGTTTACAGTTTGTAAAATTGGTGGAAGACGTAGAGGATCTAAACAAAGCCAAATTCCAGTTACTCATTATTGTTTAAAACATTTAATATATTATTTGATAAATCCTTCAAATGGCTTGCAAAACTCAAAATCTCCTAAAACAGCTCATTCTCTGAAGGTCAGTAGCTTCAAAATGATACAATTTCTTTCTGAAAATTTAATAAAACATGGACATTTTTATTTAAAACAATTGCATAATTTATAAAAACAAAACTTCGGGACTAAATTTGTAAGATAAAACAGTTGCTGTGATTGTCACGAACATGTCTGTTTAAGGTTTATATGATCTTAAAATATAAATAAATGCAAAGAAATAATGTATATTGATGAACTTCAACATGTTAGACATTTAAAGGTTTGTTTCTCTGAAGTTTGTTGCTGTGATGTCGATGGCAAAAGTCTTTTTGCTCTTTTGGAGGAGGCGTTTCATGATGCCTAAGGGTAACCTTAAGCATCAAGGGAAACTACACCTGCGTCAGACTACAGGATTAAGCAACAAACAGAATCCACCACCGATATCTTCATCTTTGCTTTTGTGGTCTGTGCTGCAATTACTCATTTCTTCATCGATAAAATTGCTGTTTTACGAGCACTAAAAGATCATATCTGTAACAGTGTTAATCTGATAAGGTAAGATATCTTCTTATTAAATAAACAAAACAAGATAGACGTTGCTGTGTGAGGCTTTGGTACGACAATAAATTAGGTAAATTTGATTCATTTCGGTAGAGAATGTGAAATAATTGTCATAATTTTATTTAACTTGAAAAATTCTGTCTGTTTTTGTTTGAAGCTCTGATTAGACAGAAAAAGGTAAAAAAAAAAAAAAAACTATCTCGTGCTTTTCGCTACTTCAAAGACGCTATCCATTCATACACACACTGACCCTCTCATACAGATTTCCATTTATGAATCTTGGTTAAATTTCAGAGCAAAAACTAAACAGTAAATTCATTGTTCTCTGAAATTAATAAGAAAGTTACTTTTTTGTAACTATATTTTAATGCCTTTTCAAACAAAAAACACACAACACAAACCTGCACATTACAGGAGATATTTAACTAGTTAAAGATGTACACGAAATAGGTTAAAATAACATGTTGGGATGTTTTCTTGAAGCAGTCACTAATTACTTTGGAATACAAAATATTAACCTCCTTTACAGAGTATAGTGCATATTTTGTGCGGAAGATGATCCACTTAAGGCTGCCAAGTCTTCTAGAAAATGTCAGAGTTACACTTTAACAGGGTACGGAGGTGCTCCATTGGAACAACATTAAAAGTCTCTCTGTACCATTGTGTAACGGATGAAGGTTGCACTTGTGTCCGTTGTAGTGGTACACATCTCCTGGCCAGGTGTAAAAGTTTGTGGAGCAGAAGTTACATTTTTTACAAAGTAGATTTGACAGTTATATTATGGTTTAGCATTAATCACAACAAATCTGTACAGACACTTAAGTGAACCACACAAAATTTTAGAACTGTAAACCTTTCAGCGAGCTCATAGAGCAAAACATGTTCATGCATAATTTTTTATCTATGGGCATGCTGCGGGCTGCAGGTTTTTATTTTGTTTTGAAGTTGTAGCCTGTTCTTTCATCTGTTCTTCTGTTCCTATCCCTTATCCAGTTGCAAAGATTCTCAATTCTCAGTTCTCAAGTGACTGAAAAGCCACTGAGAGAATCCTGAGAACTGTCGTCTTGTTAAATGCGTCATAAACAGATCTCTTATCCTGCGTTATGCGACCTCCTTACTGCTACAGTTGTTTTTGTGTAGCTGACAGAATCCAGTTATTCTTCAAAATTTAACTTTGTTGCGGTTTAAAAGAAAAATAAAAAAAACTGGGTAATATTTTTTTTTTACTGCCTATTGCCATTGCTCCCGGGCCGATCCACAAGCCCCGGTAATTAGGGACCCCTGCTGTAGGACACTCTTAACCCTGGAGCATTATGGCTGGTTGAGGATATGATGTTCAATAAGTTGCATTTTTCAGTCATGGATCCCTGAGTAAAGTCTGGTGTCTCAAGAATGGGTGGACCAAAAATCAAGTCACCAGTATCATTATTTTTTTAGGATTTTTTTCTTCTCAAATTCTTAATTTTTCAGCCTGTTTTTAGGATCTGCCTATGTATTCAGTTTCCATTTCATAACATAAATCACAGTTAAAAATAAAAATTAACCATCCTAATTTTTGAACTATGTTTTGTGAGAAATACTTCTTCTTGTAGGGTTAAGATGCAACCTCTCCTCTCTACAACAACCTGCAGTACCCAAACGGGTCAACTCCCTGTGTGATGTAGCATCCTCTTTACAGCAATCCCTAAACAGAAACAGTTATCTATCATCCATTTCCACACAAAGCTCCACATTTTCACGCCTATATTGCTTACATTAAATGGAAAATGAGTCCCTTCAACCCATGCTCACATAAACAAACTGTGGATAAGATATCTTCTCTTCTGTAGATGAGTTCACAAGCTTGTAAATGATAAAACCGCACCTACAGTCATTACTACACCTCATAGGCCAACAAGACAGAGATTAAACCCCGAACAGTTCATGCATATCTGAGCCTACACAGGCTGAATCAGCAGCCCCAGTGCAGGTGCTAATTGATAAGAGTGTTTTATTCCTCTTATCTCAAATGCACAGCACCTTCAGGTGTGAGCTTCAGAATTCTTTCATGCAACTCTGAGGAGAAAAGTGGACTTAGTTTAATCTCGCATATTTAAATTGGTTGAAGGTGCACTGCCATAAACAAGAAGGAGTAGAACTGTGGCCCGGGTGTGCTGGAGTGTGATAACACTCAAGGCTCAAAGCTCTAATGGTTAATAGGCAGGAGTGCTGAAGAGGATTTAGCATGATATACTATAGCTTTACAAGGTTAATGTGTTTGAGAGTCTTCATCATGCACCTTTTTGTAGTTTTTTTTTTCCCCACAAACAACCTAGTTCCACCTCCCTGCCTCCTATTTCTCACGTCCTCCCAACCACCTCTGCTAATTTTCCACTCTATGATTTATTTAAGCCTTTTGAGGGTCATGCAATTAGAGCCGGCTTTGACCAACCGTCCACTGCTGAAGGAAGGTTTCGTGGTATCAACACAAATCTTTGCAAAATTGCAAAATGGGAAAGGGGCCTCATTGTGGATGCTCTATACATGCTGGGGCCTGATGTCACTTTAAACGATGTCGTCTTCAAAGCTTTACGTGTTGCACGCACAGAGGGAATTAAGGGAATTGCTGCGGTGTGAAGAAATCCTCGGCAAAAAGCAGAATCTACAGTTTTCATCACACCTAGTAGTCTGTTGCAGCTAAGAACAAGACATGAGCAGAACTGGTACGCTGCAAACTATTTGATCCTTGCAAAGATTTAAAAACTTATTTTTTAGATATTTAAGAGTGTATTCATTCTAGAAAAAATGTTTGGTCTGTATACAGTCAGGCGTTTACTGGAGATTTCTGTTTTGAGCTAAAACCTGCATAGACAGATTATTTTACCACTTTTTTGTGATTTTATTCTTATGTTTCTGTTTTTTTTTGGTTGGCTTTAGGTGTCATTTTGCATCCTTGCAGTCACTGTTCAGAAATGCAGCCTCTTGAACTAAATATGGAAATGCCGTCATTGTAGCCTAACTAGCTCTGGCTCATATGTGGCCTCACTGTCTCGTTCTCTTGCCTCATTTGCCTTCCATAAGACACTGACCTACTTTTCAACTTTAAACTCCTCCTGACTTTTGTGCGAGGGCAGCCGCGGTGCAAGAAATTCCCTATCTATCAGATCACACGCAGGGAGTGCACACAAGCCCCCTCCTCTCTCATGAGTAATCAGCTTTAATGGTTTTCCCTCCCAAACGCCATAAACCACCCTCTGTACCACACAGAATAAAGGGGTCTAAGTTTATTATCACAGAGGATCAAAGCATCAGTCCTCCTAACATTGCTAATGCACTTAGATATTAGCATACAGTTAACAAATACCACCTTAAATGATTTCATTTATTTTGAAAAGTTTTTACTAATTTCTAATCCATTTGAAAGCAATGACGTGAAGAGGTTAATCGATCTGTCTGACATCACGTTTTCTGCTTTGTCTACTTTATAAAGTTCTAAGAAATCCCGACTCGCTGACTAAGTCATCACTTTGGCTTCACTCCCGTCCAAATGGGCTCACTTTGGCACTTGTTCCAGACAGTGTGGCTCTGGCCTGGCACTGGTCCATTTGTGATGGAACAGGTTCACAGTTTTATGGATCCCTCAAGGTCACTGCTTGATACTAGTGTGTCCGTCGCTGCAGTCAGCTTAAACAAAAAAAAAAACTTTTGGCTTCAACATCATTGAACATCTTGGATACAAAAAGAGTTTGACACTCTTAGGTTTTTGTTGAGTTTTTGAGGCCATATTGCTCCACTAAGTCTATGCTCTCTATCCCACAATACCACTGGGTCCACAGGTCATTTTCACACCAGAATGTTAATTAACCTAGAAATATTTTTTTTCTACAGATAAGAAAAATATTGTGTTTTAGACTCTGACAGATTTTAATTCCACACCACTTTCTTTTATTGAAAATACAACCAACTAATTTGACAAGTATACGCATCCTACACCATTTAGTTATTTATAGACTAGTAGTAGTGCTTTATAACCAAGTAGTGAGTGTCAGGACTTGAGAACAGAAGTAACGTGGTCAGTTCTCTGGTTCTGGTCCAAACTGTGGCAGCAGTGTTTTAAATGAGCTGCAGCTTTCTAACAGTTTTTTTGGAAAAGCATACAGACTACTTGCTGTTACAGTTAGTGCAGCCTGAAAGAGATAAAGACAAGAATCCTCTAAATCAGGGGTCTCAAACTCGCGGCCCGCGGGCAATCTGCGGCCCGCGGGATGATAATTTGCGGCCCCCGTCTTCATATGAAAGATTACTGTTAGTGCGGCCCGCAAGGCTGAGATGAATGACAGTTGTTGTGTGCGGAGCTGAACGAACCAATCACGATAAGGTATATGGCTCTGGAGGGCGGGACATCGGCGGGCTGTCCGAGCCTCCTCACTCTTTAATTCATTCCTCCAATCAGCTGGACGGAGGAGGAGCCATGAAGCTGTGAAGAGCTTTCTCACTGAACGTGATTCGCGGGCCCCGCTCCTCTTTCGTCACGTGACAACACGTGAACACAGCCTGCCGCTTGTCAAAAAGCGTGTTCCACGCGACAATTCCGCGCACGCATCAAACATTCCATGCGGACAAATCAGACCCTCGCGATCGCTTTTTCCTCCTCCACGATCAGAAAAAGTCCTCGCGAGAGAGACTGACTACTTCCGCGTGCGTGAGTGATGGCCGCGACCGAGCAGAATCTTCAAAGGTGCTTCCACACCGGCCGCATGTCTGCGGGTTTATGAACGCACGCTCAGCAGGTGGTATCCACACCGGAGCAGCGCGGTCACGCACGCAGCAGTAGAGAGGAGAGTCTTCTTCTATTGTGTTTTTTTTTTTTTTTTTTTTTTTTACCATTTTTTACCATTTCATTAGCGCTGCTGCTACTGTGCGTGAAATATTGAACCGGGTTGAAGACTCAGCGCGCGCTCAGTGCGTGCACGATTTGTGCGTAGAGCTTGAGACCAGATTTAAAGACTTGCGTAGCAACGCATTGAGCTTTCAGTGAGCGCGCTGCTCTCAGATCAGAGATGAAGGAAGTTCTGTAAATACAGACGTTTGAAACTGAATAAAAATAGTTTTCTCTTGTCTAGTGTTTCTCAGGTATTTTCTCTTAGACACCCCCCCCCCCCCCCCCAGCTGCAAGCATCATTAGTATCCGTTAATTTGCTCAAATTAAACGTAAATCTCCTCAAAATATCATACTTTCATTATCATTAAAGAATAATAAATAATAATAATAAAAAAAACTTCTAAAGAATCAGTTTCATTAATTGTTCTCTTTTTTTTTTTTTTTTTTTTTTAGAATACTTCCAAAACTTCCAGACAAAGTAAAAACAATCTTTCCTTGTTTCTCTCCACAGTAGTGCTAGGATTCTGTCTTTTCTCAGAGATTCAGTTCTTTCGCATTGGCTAACTGTAAATTGAGTTTTAGGTTGTTTTTGCAATATTTAATTTATCATCAACTACTATGTAGGATTGTGCACAATATCCATCTCTAATGTAAACATGTTTTTATTCGCATTCCCTCCAGGGGGGCGCGCCCCACCATTTGAGAAACACTGATCAGTCAGTCAGTCAATATGTGGTTTCAGTCGTCTGGGTCTGCTGTATGATCATTGTTATTATTTTAATTAATAAAAATTGATTTTCTGATTCATTTTTTAAAATTAATTTAATTCATTCATTATTTTGTGTTAAAAATAAAGATATTTTGAGAACATTGGAATGTTTTATCAGCGATTTGCTTGTGGAAATCCTGATGCGGCCCGGCCTCACCCAGACTCTGCCTCCAGCGGCCCCCGGCTGAATTGAGTTTGAGACCCCTGCTCTAAATCTTCTCTGGACATAAGATAACTGAGTCTCACTGTTTGATTTAAATGGTCAAAGGCTGATTTAGTTGTGGCATGAATATAGGATTTCTAACTTGACTATTGATCTGTAGTTTTCCACCTACCATCCCTTCTTTCTTCTTGTTTACAAAAACACTGACTTGTGTTTTGCTACTGTTTAACTCAGGGGCGAGCAAACAACGGCCTAGGGCCATATGTGGCGCATTAAACCATTTAAACTGGAATACATTTTATTGAAAATCCATATTATTGTTTTATATTCCCCTGAAATTCTGGTCTCTCCCATTAGATTGGGAACCATAAATAAACTGACTTGTATTAAGTGGAGAAAGTTATTTTGCATTCATGTTGTGTTGAAAAATGTGTTGTTTTGTTCACGTGTGTTTGTCGAGTCAGTCATTTTTCCGATAATTCCAACGTTTTTTTAAGTGTCTGCTTTTCCCTGAGTGGCATCAACCAATTGGTGCAATTGGCACTAAAATAAGGGAAAAACAGTCTTTAAATAACAATATATTTTTTGCTGAGATTCCATGTTGTTTCTTTCTCATATGAGGTCACTGACCAAAAACCATTTAAAAGCATTTGATCCGGCTCATCTGTCAAGTTTTAGAACCCTTTGTGGCCCACAAGTCAAAAAGTTTGCCCACCCCTCATCTGCATCCAGAACTTTAGATCCTCTGACCTTTACTTTATTGTCAATGCTACGTAAAGCAGAGTGTCATCTGCATACCATTGTATCTGTCATCATCAGTGTGTAGGATTTGACTCAGAGAAAGCATGTATAGGTTGTACAGCAGAAGTACAAGAACTGAACCCTGAGGGCCCATGCATGGAGACTCTCAAGCTACGGATACACTATTGACTGTATAATAACTTGACTGAATAACATCTCTGTCCTCAAATTCCAAATAGGAAGTCCAAAAAGGGCCCTGGGTACACATGACATATAACCCGTATTTTTATTGAATTTTCATTGGAAGTTAGCACTTGAACATGCATTGCAGAGGGCAGTGTGAACATAGCTTCAGTTTAATGATCAGCAATAGAAACAGCACAACTCCTGCCTGCATTATGGAATCTATGAACTCTGCCTGATCCCGCCCACCTTCCAGCCTGTCAAGAAAGATTTGATGCTCCACAGTAACAAAGGCTGCTCTCAGTCAAGAAGCCTTAAACTGTTTTTCTTGTGTCACTGTTGACTTGGGTGTCATTTCGTTTAACCGGGGCTGTCTCTGTGGCTGACTGAAAATTGTCAAATAGGCTGTTATGTTCAAAACAAGTTTTTGAGCTTTGTAAAAACTGATTTTTCAATCATCTTCCATAAAAACATCAGATAAGAAATTGCCCTGTAACTGTCAAACACAAGGCTTCTTTCTTTTTTTTTTTTTTTTTTTTTTTTTTGTAGAGGGGAATAAAAGCTGCAGTTTTTAGCAATTGTAGAAAAATACCAGATTGGAGCAATTTTCAGATCATAATTTTTAGACCAAGAAGTCTTGTAAAGACTTGAGTTGGCAAATTGTTCAAATAGTAGGTCGGCGAGTTTGTTCCAGGAACTATGTCCTTGAGTGTTTTAGCACTGATGTTTTGATGTTCTGACCTGGTTATTCCTGCCAGACTGTAGCTGAGATCTGATTACCTTCCTAAGATGGATGATTGTATTGTCACTCATGTTTTCAGGTTTTTTTGTAGGAAAAAGAATGTAAACTTCTTGCACTTGTTTTGAGATTATAAATCAGCAGCTGAGTTAGAGCAGAGTTCGCCTTCAGTGTTAGCAAACAAAACACATAAATTATAGATTTTGCTGCTGATAAGCTGAGCACAAACTCAAAGATTTGACCAAAGCGATCAATGAGAAGAGTGCTTTAACAATAATGTTCCCTTTTGTTCAGAGCTTTTCTACTGCCTGTTATGAATCTATCCTTCTTAGGGACAATCATGTCAATAATCTGCCAAGCTCTCCATTGAAAGTCAGCAAAATCATCACAATTTGATGGTGAAATTGGCAACAAAAGTGACAAAATTAGTTTAAAAAAAGAGCTCTTGTGATTATTCAGAACCCTCCTTCTAACAGCTGCCCTGTATTTTAAGCACCAGGCAGGACCACTATGTCAAATACATCCCAGAAAAGATCACACATCATTGACAGCCAAGTTGGAAACATCAATATCTTGGTCAGAACCTTATCAAATGTGTGTGAGTTCCCACTGCAAAAGATCAAATGCTTCAAGTCCTTTCATAAAACCCCAGAGAAAATGGATTATTTAAGTTGTTAACATGAATCATAAAAATGACCTATCATCAAAATATGTTTGGAGAGTATTCAAAGTATCCAGAGAAGTATTAGTACCAATAAGATCTTCATTTAAAACATAGAAAGTGAAAATTCTCACAAAGCAATAGTCTTTGAAGATGGTGGTTACGTACTGAGGTGATAAGAAGCCGTATACTGTTGCTATAGTTTTAAATATGTGTCAGATTATGTCAGTAGTATAAACTATTATTAACTAGAGATGATGTTTTACTAGTCCTGTACAGGTGCTGCTGGTTTCTGGGTTGTCCAGGTCCCTAGAGGGTTGTAGGGAGGAGTGGCTCCTCACCTTAAGGGGAGCGCAGGTGTTTGGCAGTTCCCTTGAGGTTCGTGTATGCACCTTTACCACAGGCTCCCACGGCAAGCGTTACAGCTGGTCTAGCTACCACAGATGGCTCCCAATGGCCATGGAATCTCCTGCAGACCTTGCGAAACTCTAGGGTAGGTTCACACGAAAATCCGCAATTTATATAGAAAGTACAGTAATCCTAACCCCCTTATTCGCTGCGGTTCAGCTTTGGCATCCGGCGAAAATCTGAAGTCAACAAAATGGATTCGCCCCCTATACTGTGTGCAAAGAAACATGAAGAACATGTTTAAATACACACACAAAAAAAAAAACATTTTCATTGGGAGTCATTGCTAGACCTGTTGTCCACAGCTCACCCATAGTAAAGATATACAATAATCAATTTGTCTACAATCTTAAAATTGTAGAATCCAATTTTTTGCACACAGACAGCCCATATCCACTCCTAAGGGCGGTTGTGATGAAGGCTTTAAACTTAAGTAAACAAACATTAAACCAGCCAAGTATTGTACAGCTGTTTTTTAAACATTTTAAATTAAATTAACTTTATCTAAATTATCTGAAAGTACAGACTCTGTTGTTTGTTGTTAATCTAGTTATCTTCACTGAATCCTTGTTTTCAACAAAAATCTGAGTCAGCATGCGTGAAACCTGAACCCAACACACACCAGAATGACTGTGGGATGACCACAGCCGTTTGTCTTGAGAGAACATCCTGGGACTTTTCTGAAATGAGGATGGAGGTGGTGAACATCTGTGTCTCTTTGGGTTCAGAGTTTCAGCTTGACTCAAAACCAAACTTGGGGGTGGATGTTGGAAGTGGGGAAAAATTGTGGGTATGGGTGGGGGTGCCAGCTGACACTAGATCCTTCATGTGGTCTGTGAACTCCAGTAGATCCAGAAGAGTAGGATTCACCAGTCAGGTCAGCTGGATTGTCATAGAAACACAAGTAACTGTCCTGATCTTTGGCGTCCTAAAGATTTTTTTGTTCTCCTTGTTCCCTAATGGTACCGTAACATCCAGCTGGATGTAGGAGTTGACCCTTTTCAACTTTTAATGCAGTTTCAATGTTTGCTGTTGAACACAACAACAACAGTAAACAGCAGTCAACAAATTCCTGTTACTTCACCAGCCTCCTCCAGCAGCACAACAGAATCATACAACAAAAACAGAGTACACACAAACAAAAAATAACAATATTAATAATATATGACATTTACTCACTGTGCAAATAGCAAGAGATTCATTTAAACATGGCTGATAATTTAATTGAGCAAACTTTCTAACTATCACTACATGTAGTTTTGTTAAAGTACCTTAATGGGGCTTTTTCAAGTTTTTATATAATTATTTTAAAAACGTAACTGAGAGTCTTTTAACTTCATATTTTATAAGAACATTACTGTTTTCCACAGAATGACAGCTAATGTCATAAACTTAATGTCACCTGCGTTTCTTTCCTTATTCACATCATCTACGTAAATCAAATCTAAGAGGTCAAATCAGGATCAGCTTAAAGTGAATGAAAAAGGAGATTTTAAATTATTTTGAAAAATAATAAAATGTTAAAAATGTATTATTTTAATTTGAAAAATGTAAATAAAATAACTAAAAACCTGTTACCAAATAAAACAAAAATGTTGTTACAGTTGCTGTTTCCTGTTTTGTAATTTATATTTTCAACTATTTATTTTTATTTTTTGAACCTCTTTGCTTTCAGTCCTCAATATACAGTTTCAATTCAGACTTTTCGTTTTTTCTGTTTTTAAGTAGAGGCAGGGCTTTGAGCTCATTAGCTTCCAGGACATGATTGACATGGAGTAAAAAAGGTTATGGTGATGTCATTTCTGCTCCAGCTCCAGAACAGTGTCTGTTGTTGACTATATCAACCCTTCAAATATACACCAAACTTTGGGAGATAATTATTACTACCGAATTTTACGGAGTTTAAGTCGTAAGAGCAAAAAATGTCTAATCAAGAAGAAGAAAACCATGTACAAGTTGCTCCGGGGTATAAGTCGCAATTTTAGGAGAAAAGTCTAACGTTTCAGAACAAAGTTTGTTGTAACTAAAAAATTAATAAATCGATAAAAACAAGAATACTAATCTTTTGATCTGTATAAGAAACATTATCAACGTTTAAGAGGAAAACAACCGGGTTCACATCCATGTTTGTTTGGACACTTCTTCTGCTGCTGTCAGCAGCAAATGCTTCGGATACAGCGCCCTCTAGCGGTTGTTAGAGGAAAAAAATGCTACAGAACAACTGGTATTTATTGGGAAAATAACAAATATACGAGTTTATTTATTCCCTAAAAAAACACATATAAATTGCTCCTGAGTATAAGTTGCATATCATAGAAAAAACTTTGACATATACTACTGGAAAATACAGTAACAATCACCACCACTATACAGTTTTTTAAGAAGAAAAAAATATCAAATTCTTAGATGTTACTACTAATTTATTTATAAAGATAAAATTATTCATTTATTTTAGAAAGATGGAGAATATAGGAAGTTTTTTTTTTTTCGTTTTATGTTGTGAATATGTACACACACATACACAGAAATGTACATTTACATCTTAGTAATATATTTCAACAAATGCTTAACCATCTTTAATGTACATCTGCAGACACAGAGGCCAGTAACATTATTAATGAACCTGAATCTTTTATAATAAACTTTTCTACAAGCCGGCAACACTTTTAAATATCTCATCACTCATTTCTTCTCCAAGTAAGAGCAAATATTTTTCTGCATCTAACAAGAGGTCAAGCAGCTATAAAACATCAGAACTACTAGTTAGTTTCGTCTTCCAAAAGTAACAGGATTGTGTTTATGTAGCACGCTTTCATCGACAGACTTTCTTGATTATTGAAAACAAACTGAGCAAAATTGGTATTGAGCTTGTGAGGCTGCAAGCATGTCGCTGATGTTATCATGGCTCAACATATGTGTGGAGAAAATCAGACTGCCAAACAACACACATTTTAAAAATTTTTCCCATGCTGAGTCAAAAAACATTTTGACATGTTGATGTTTTAAACTCTGGATGACAGATTAACAGGCAAATCAGTCCTCCAATGTGTAAGACTGAGAGATGAAGGACATGTGGCGCGCAACCTCGGAGGTTAATCTGCAAACTCACTGACTTTCTAACTTCTTTCTCTTTTGAGACAAAATCGTGTTTTTAACATGTTCTTTGGTGCTTTCCTGTTGACGGAGGACATATGTAAAGAACATTTCATTTCTGAGTATCTCTCTGTTCAAATTGTTGTGAATCACGAGCAAATAAAAAAGAATATTGTTTGAAAAAAGGCTTATCTTTGCACAGAAAATACATTCGGTGGGCCACAAGCTCTCAGCAACTTGAAGGGGAAAGGGGCGGGGTTGCTCCATGTCAATCTGCTGCTCAGCTGGGAAAAACCACAATTTTAATTATAATGAAATAGATCAAAAGATGACGTGTGACTAGTTTTCAAGTGTTAATTTTGGATTTATTTTGTGCTATGCTTTGAGTCATTTCATTGTGTGTGTGTTTTTGCTTTCATCAACAGAAGGGTACCAACAGTTTTGTCTACATCCGGACACATGCTTTTTATTTCTACATAGGAAAACTTCTGACTAAGTGCGTCACAAAACTGAACTTTCCATGCGTTTTTTGCCAGGAGTTGCATGTGAGCGTGCTGGACTGTTGCAGCTTCCAGCAAACAGAGGTGCCTGTTGAATGTTGGACACTGACAGAATGATCTGAAACACCTCAGAAGCATTGGTCAATGTGAGACAATGCATGACTCAGACGTCTTTAAGCATCTGGCAAACTAGGCTTCAACATTTTAACAATCTGCACATGAATATCTACAGATATGTTCCACATTTAGAGTAATTCTCACTATAAAGGCCGACTCCTAACATCTGTTGACTTAAAAGCATTATAAATATGGTTATGCTGCTTTTTTTTTACAACACCTGTGTTGTTTTCTACGACAGATTCTGCAGAGCGACAGAATTTCATTAGAAATTCACCTCTGAGTTGGGGATGTCGCCCCCATTTCCTGTCACCAATATGTGCGCACGCTCCACAGCTAGCTTACAACCCTTCACTAAAATTACTGGTGTAACAAAAAATGGAGAGGAATATCTGAGCTATCCAGCCACACAGTTTTAAGCCATATGCTAGCTCAGACGAGGAAAACGAAGACCAACATGGATCTAGTCATCTACAAGTGAATGCATCGGAATGGAGCGGAGAAAAAGAAGGCATGCTGGGACATTTATTCTGGTTCTGTCCACTGTTATATAGTTTCTTTAAATAGTTCTTTAAATATTTTTCAGATGCATATGATAAAGATATTCAGCCCAATAGCCACCTGGCCATCTTTGGATGTTCCTTATAAACTTCCCAACTGCCTCAGGATTAATAGTTGGGAATGGTAGCGGCCAAAAAGCTTCTTCTTCTAAACTGGAAATCATCAAGTCCCCCCTCTGAGCATTGGCTGGTACAGATCCTGTGTGCTAATCAAGCTGCGGTTCTGCAGATTGGGTTTACAGAACAAATTCGACAAAGTTTGGAAACCCTTTTTTGCCCAACATTAAAACACTGAGGAACAGGATTGGTGCTGGATCTGGGACAATCGCAAATTTAACTTAGCATTTTCTGTATAACTTGTGTTTGAATACAACATTAATTTATATATATATTCTTAAATCAATACTAAAAGCTGGTAAGCTCATGTACATCTTTTAAACAATTTGTTCACCTAAACATGAAAATGAAATATAAAAAAAAAGAATGGAGAAGAGAAAATATGCTAGCTCACCCATCATATTTTCTATGTCACAAATTTGCTCTTTTCGAGCGACATGTTTCTATTGTTTTATAGGTCCTGTTTTATGCTATTTTTAAGCCTTTCGGAGTAAACTATATCCCTATAAACAATATATTACCGTTGGATTACCAAAGAACAATTTTTAAAATTAAGTGTAAATTATTTATGTGAGCTCTTTGATGCCTTGGGGTTGTTTGTCACAAGTAATTAACATTATAATATACTTAAATGCTCAATAAAGTTGACGTTGCATGGTATAGGCCAGGGGTCTGCAATTTTTAATCCTAAAAGAGACATTTAGTCTAGTTTCTTACAGACCAGAACCCAGCCACGAAGACCCTTTTTATTGTTAAAAAATGCATAATATTTAGGCTTTTTTGACAATTAAACATTTATTTATGAGTTTAGTTTTAAATATTACAATAATTGAATTACAACTATATGTTTCTATGTACAACAGTTGTAACTTCTTTTACTTTTGGCAGCAGTGCACTCTTGTTCCTTTCAAAATAAAACCCACCCTACATCAAAAAAGGTCTTCCTGCTGCAGGAGCTTTCCTTATAATAAAACAGCAAGGCAGAAAAGAATGATATTTTTCATCATTGGGATTTCTGTGTGCTTTTTTTTCTTTTAATCTAAAAAATAAACATTTTAGTAGAATCTATTTATTTAGAAAGCTCAAAACATTTAGAATAACCCGAGGTTTTAATTGAAAACACATAACTACATTTTTAATCATTTTAAACCACATTTGTTAAAAATTTAACCACTTTAGAGTAATTTACCTAACTAAAAATACTTTTAGAGACTTTTATTTAACTAACTATAACTTAAAATTCAAATTTAAAGAACATTTGTACAGAATTTGACAGTAAATGAATTTATTTTTGCTCAGATGTGTGACATGTTAAAAATCTAAACAGAAATGACAAAACTTAACAGACCAATCTCTTATTTATTTAATTGTTAGAATTTTTCATTAAAGCTAAAGAGCCACAATAAAGGGATAAAAGTGCCACATGTGGCTCTGGAGCCACAGGTTGCAGACCCCCGGTATTGGCCCTTTAAATCGGTTTCATGACAAAATAAATGTGTCTGTAAAACTAATCTGAAAAGTGGGTGAAAAAAGAAATCACATTTTCCCCTCACTTTCATATTTTTAATTTAAGTGAAGTAAAATAAAAACTAAAAAGAAATATAAACAAATATGATTTTCTCCGGCTTTGTGGAGCTTACTGTAGCAGTCACTGATATCTACCAGATTTAATTATATCTGAAAATAATCCTTGCATGAACTGTAAACAGATCAGATGGATCAGGGACAACAAATACAAACAAAGCATTAGGCTGTTTCAATCCCTGCGTAGCTTTAAAAACAAAGAACTTCAGATCGACGACTTTCATGTTCTTTTTTCCTTCTCGTTTTGAGACATTTTATGCAAATCTCTAAAACAAATGTTGATACCGTCACATGAATTCTGATGCATGGTTTTAAGAAAACTTCCCCACAACACGCAGACGGACGGACACCTGCCACTAATCTCCCGATGGAAATTCCAATATTTAAATCCAATGCAAATAAGCACGTGTGCTGGATGCTGGTTCACAGCGGAGAGCAGGTTATAGTTTAACCTCGCTTTGTGAGGTAGAGCTGCACAAGTGCTCCATCCCGCTTCTCCTCCCATCACGCCGTTTCCACACTAAAATCCTAACAAGCCTATTGCCATTCAGGAGAGGCCATTTAATTTGCCCCGGAGCCAACGTTTTTTCCAGCATGTGTACACAGTAATGAGATTTCAACCGAATTTCCCCGAGCTTTGAAGGCCTTCTTGGCACATTTAAATACAGAGAAACTGCTGCAATTCCCCTGAAATAAAACTTGAGGGGGAATAACAATAGGAATTGTTGCTTTTGCATCATTCTGCTGGATCTGAAGCCTCTGAGAAGAAAAAAAAAAAAAAAGACGTGCAAATATAATGGCTTGTTTTCTCATTACCTTTTTATTTTTTTTCTTCTGTCGGGAAGAAATAAAGGGATTCAGTGAGTCACACTGCAGCACTGTGGGCGGGGGAGGGCTATTGTTACTTGTTTATAATTCTTGTTTGGCCTCGAATTCATTACTAATCCATCTCTCACAGCGACGAAGAGGTGCTAAATAAATGTGACAAAGCAATCGCTAATCTTGAAAGACATAGACAGCGGACTTCAGAGACGATCAATGGTAGAGCACAACCAGAAGGGAGTTATTCTTACAAACCTGCAAATATATCTGATGGTATCTCAGAAACACTACAGTTTCGCCTCTGATTATTAATTAAACTGACAGCAAATGAAGGTCTGTGTGATAAAAATCAAGAGATCCTCAGTATACCAGCAACTCATCAATAAGCTTTTGGTGCAGCTTTAGCCACAGAAGCTGCAATGGAAACTGAGAGAAAGTTTTTTTTTTCCCAAACTTATTTGATGGCCTCTTCAAAGTTGATATAAATGGATTGTACAAAAACGAGGATTCGACACAAGAAAACAAGCTTTTCACATCCTAACTTTATCTTCAAAGTCCGACATCCTGAAATGCCACGTTTGTACTCAAGGCTGTTCTTGTCTGCATGGCCATACACTTTTGATGAATCCTCGGTGTGGAGCTAAGTTAGACGGAAAGAGCAGCTGCCTCCGTCTTGTGTTATGAGCTGAACAGAAACACGAGAAACGATGCCAGGATCTTCTGCTGTTGGTCGCAAAAGTGAGAACAGTCCTTCTGCACTCCAGGCACAAGAAAACTGAACACACTTCTTTACTTTTAAAGACTTCCAGACAATAGAAGCAGAGTAGAACTGTTTAAACTCAAACTTCCAACAGAATAGGTCACAAGTTTTCAATAATATCTGAAAACTAATTATTTGCTACATGTAATCTGGTGGGATTTAGTTCATTTTTTGGGGGAAAAACTACAGTCTAGCTAGCTTTGACTATCAATAATTAGCATTTTTGTATGTTCAAATAAAAAGTAAACCAGAGTTTCTTAACCTGAAGAACACTCGATCGTAACTTTTCAATAGTTAATGTAATTTCTGTCATTCCAGTTGATTCTGAAGTCAAAAAAAGCAGCCTTGAGTTGAAACTAAACACTTTATAGTAGGGAAGTTGTTACAAAATCTCCGTAAATCAGCCTATTGTACTATTCCTACCTCTATGCAACACTTATACCAGTGATGTGTTGTGTATCAGTGCAAAGGTGATATGTAAAGACATAGTTGATAGCATTAACAGTCAAAGGAAATTTACGGTAAGTCAAAAAGCTTGTGTACTTTAAATATCACCGGGGATATCTTGCATTAATGTAGCAGTTTATTGACTACCGTAACTCTTCTACTGTTTAAACATTTAACATAATTTCAATGCATACAGTAATGAAGAAAAGCCGTTTTTTGCAGAAATGAAACTCTCTACCTGGTCGCTTCCTCCAGCTGCTCTGAGGGGACCCCAAGGCATTCCCATGCATTAAAGAACTTCTAAATACACAAGATTTTCAGGTGTTCTTATAACGAAGACTTAGTGGCTACCTGAGGAAAAAGATAATGCAGTGCTATCCATGGTATGATACGTGGGTTTTAAATATAAGTGGGGGGTGGGGAGGGTATCTTTATCTTGGGTCTGTTTCTTCTTGTTGGGTCTACTAACTGCAACTGGGTCAACTGGAACAACTGCACAGGACAGAGGATTAAGGGAAAATCGTCTCGGGTTTGTGATGGAATCAAAAATGTATTAGTTTAGTGGAACCAGTTAGAAATTTTTGTCGGTTAAACAGCTGAGCATGATGTCCTTTGATCAACATCATGGCACTGTGAACCTATGAGGGACACCATTTTAACCCTTTTAACACTGGACATGTCACCAAACTAACACAATCTTTTCGCCTGTTTACTTTATCAACGTAATTCAGCTGTTATGTCGTTGAGGAAGGGTCTTTTCATATTGGCTTTGGACCGATATGCAAAATTTTTTTTATGTAAAGTGTTGTAGTAAACAACAAGAGCATATACCAAATGATGACAAAATCATAAATTAGTAATGTCTGGTAAAAGATCTTTGTATAACTGTAACAATGAGAAATACAGGAAGGAGAAAAACAGGAACGTTAAAAGACAAGAGTCAAATCTATTGACATTCATATCAAGCAGATGAAAGGTCAACTCTTTTTTTTTTTAATTTGAGCAGTATTATTAGACAGATGCTTCCTGGTTTCTGACAAATTGATTTAAAGACAAGAAAGAGTCTCCTTGACTTGTCTACTTTATTTTCCAATCAAATTAAGCAGGTTTTGGCCAAGGAGAATATTTTTGCATCCAAGTGTCTATAATTCATAATAGTGGGATTGCTAGAAAAAAAAGAAGCGACATGCAAGACTGCCAGATATGTATAACCTCTTTTTTCCTTGCTTTTATTGCAGTGATTTTTCCAAGTCTTGTATACTAAGAGCAAGCATAGAGTGACTGAGTATTTGTGTCTCAAGTGACGTGTACCTGTCACAAACATTTGCCAGCTTTTGGACGCGTGCCTGCTGAAGCCTAAAGACGAATAAAGGTCAAGATTGATGCCAGACAGATAAGGCAACAGCAGATGAAATAGCACACTGCAGGACTTTGAATAATACAGGTCGGCGGACTGGGGTACAGAGATAGCAAAAGATCAAACTTCTCAACTGGGAGCCAGAAAAACAAACATGAAAAAGCAGCAAAAATGCAGTAAAAATACCATAAATTAAGGTCAGATTGTGTGAGTAAACGAAGGGTTTGTGGCAAAGTCTCATTAACAAAAAATATAATGTTTTAAAACACTAAAACAGATTTTAAACCATTTTTTAGACATCCCCACCCAGACAGTAACTGCCTTTTAAACACACTATCAATAATTCAGCGTGATTTATTAGCTGACTGCCATTCATTCATTGAAAAACAGTGCTGGAGACTGATCTACGACTGTAAAAACACTGTTTCTCCAATACTACCGAACAAATGGCTTCAAGACCATGAAACATGGCATCAAAGGGTGGGATGGGGGGAGGTGGGAATTAAGAACACTCAAAGCTGATGTTTTATCAATGAAAGACACTCCTCCCTGCAGAATTATTCACACAGCTACAATACAGCCACTTTGAAACGAACAGTTTCCACTTTTCTGCCAGCAGCTGAATGTGTCTGAATTAGCACCCTGGTGATGATCTTATCACAACACGATATTTATCTACTTTAATCTTACAGATTATATTGTCAGATCGGATGTAATCTCAATAAAAAAGAACACAAAAAGCCCCCCGTGTGACATCAACAGTGCACTGTTGGAATATAAAAATTTCTCAAAGACTCAAGTCGTTTATCTCACTAAATGGACAAACTGCTGTCCCAGAATAGTCAAATGTCACATGCATACAGCAGCTTTGTCAGTGTCAAGGTAGCAATAAAGCCTTAAAGAACACAGGAACTCAAAGGCTGAATACTGATGCTCTAACGTGTCTGAAAAGGGCACAAGAACCTTTCAAATCTGACCTACAGGCGCTGCTTTGCCATCCTCCACCCCCATCAGAAGCGCCATCTGTCAATTTCAGTCACATATGTTTTGGGAAAGGGTCTGACGGTTTCCTCTAGAGGTCCCCAAATGTGCCCGGCCTTAAATGATCAATCCCTCGTGTACTGTATTCGGTACACATCTAGAAACATGATGCTCTGAACGCAGTCTGCCATATCTCTAACTCAAGAAACAGACCTGTAATTACATGGCTCATAAAATTTAACAACTGAGAAAGAACACTGAATGAGGCTGACAAGAGTTGATTTCTCATGGGGGCTGTGTTGTTCTAAAAGCTAAAGGAATATAAAATTTTACAATCTAATTCTCTAAACAATAAGGAATAAAAGTGCTGACTTCATTTTTGAAAATAAAAAACTTCCCTGGCTGTCATTGAGACACCTGCTGCTTCTTAACTGGCGAAGGCGGAGTGCTTGGTTTGTCCTAGAAAAAAAGTTATACGACAATCAGATATCGGATAAACAGATGTACATAATTCCCATAAAAGTCGATACTTTACAGCAGATATTTACTTCCATCCAAAATAGTTTGTGGTTATACATCTGCCAAGATGTAAATAAAGCACAGGAGATGGAAGTCAAGTGAGGCCAAAGAGTAACTTTGCATATCTGGGGATGGGTACCTTTTGGTTTTTTTTGCCTGGTACTAGTCCCGAATTGGTACTTTGAAATGGTTCCAGTCCCTAAACGGTGATTAAACCAACACAATCTCACTCTCAACTTGTCATATATTGATGTCTGGTTAAGGACCCCTCCGGTTCACGTTTTGGGTGTCACCAATTCGTTTTTTTGACGTTCTGGGTGTTACAAATGTATCAAGGCTGCACAACCCCTGGGCCGCAGACTGGTACTGTGACATGGACCGAACCGGTGGGAGAGGCCAGGAAACCCTACCTCTGTGGGGGGGGTGTATTGAGTGTGCATCGACCCTGTCTTATGATGAAGGGTTGGATCCAAACACCTCAACCACGTACCAGACACGGATTGGTACCGGATTGGTACCAGTTCAGGATGTGGTACCAGTTCCGGACACAATGTCAGACGTAGACCAGGCTTGGCTATAGGTACTGCCCAGGTCTCGAGGTTCAGTCCGCATCTGGAACCGGTACCGATCCGCATTCAGTACTGATTCTGGCACCTGTTCTGGATACGGACCGGGCTAGGATTAGTGTACCATTAACCAGATGTGTCCAGAGATTTAGTCCAAAAACATGTAAGCGTGACGAAACAGCATCATCCAATGTGACTAAAATGTTTTATTTCCTTCTTGCTGACAGTCTAACTGCAGCACTGCATCTCTGGCACTGGTAATGGAGAACAGATTGGCGTTTATTTTTGCTATTCTTTGACAGTTTTTAAAAGAAAAAGGAAGTTTAAAAGTTACATCATTGCATACAAAATAAACCAGATAATGGACTACAATGTAAACCAGGATTTTCCAATAATCGCACTTCAACAGTCGATTCACATTTATCCTATTACTTGGAGTTATTTGATGCTTGTTGGCATGTAAATGGGCTCACTCATGCAGCCTTGCTTCTAACCTTAAGCGCTTTGGTTTCATTCCTGCTCGTGCCCCCCGCTGGGGCAGACTGTCATCCACTTGTTAGAGCCCTGCTGGTGGCCCATTTGGAGAACTGGGAGGAACAACAAAGGAACAGGGTTGGTATGGTTGAGTAACTTCATCCAATTCAGCCGTCTGGAGGGGGGTTGATATGTATTATCTGAGGTGTGAACTGCATCATCTCTCTTTGTAGACTGTCTTTACCTCGTGCTTCTTGTTCTATCTCTGCATTTGTAATAATACGGCGTGTATTGCGAGCTTGTTCTGTGCGTGCATGAAACTGTTTTATGTTGCTCACACTGCTGTACTTGGCTGATCCCTCAGGTATATGAGAATTGACAGTGGAAATGCAATCATCAGAGCGCCCTCGTCTACGTGGTCGTCAGTTGTCTGATTTATTTTGGAGAAATACATATGTACGTAATGATGTAACTTTCAAAGCTGCTTTGTTCACCCAGCACAGGTGTGTTGATGCCTGCATGTCTCTGGTGCGTTAGGCCTGCTCATCAGCTCCTGGTGGTAGTGGTGGTGGTGGGGGCAGTGAGAGATGGGATTGAAATGACCGACAGGCTCGAATGGTTCTTCAATCCCCCCCCCCCCCAGAGTTTTACAGGACTGGGATTTGATTGATTTTAGCTTTTTATTTGATCGTTGTTCAGGTGGCGATCTGATTCAATTAAAAAATCAATCAATTCCTACTTTTTAATATAATGTTTGTTGCTATACTGTGTGTCTATTTACTGGATGGATGAAAATTTTACTTATTTGTATTAAATCACCACCATTTATGTAGAACAGGAAATTAGAATCAACAAAACGTATAAAAACACAAATATTTAAATATAAAGAAATGGTGTTTGTCATTTTAAACAAGTTTTATTTTGCTTTATTTATTTATTTCTTTTGTCAACCTTCTGGTTAAGTTCAGCAATAATATAAACAACATGAAAAGCATTCAAAATCATTGTTGTTTTTGATCATTGAACAACGAAAATTCTATGCAACAAACGCATACAATTTTTTATTTAAATGTAAGATAGGACTTTTTGTTTTAGCATGACCTATTTGAAGTCATTAAACCGTTGCTGTTATGTAAATTTGAGCGCTGGAAGCTACGCGCTAATATTGCTGACCGGCGACTATTGGTGAAGTCATTGAGTAGAAATTACGTCCAAATTCGGAGACAATATTTTTCCATTACTCTCTGTTTGTAAGGCTAAATGAAGGGGTGGAAGAAGGAGTGGGGAGAAGGGAAGAATTTAGTCTCTCCAGTGTGTGGAGCGTCCAGGAGGAAACTGGGCAAGAGGACCGTGCCACTTCGACTGGCATCTCTTGATGTGGAGGAGAAGCGGCTCTACTCTGGGCTCCCCCTAACCCTAAAGGAGTGAACAGCCCCCTACGGAGGAAGTTCATTTTAGCCGTTTGTATTTTGGATCTCTTTCGGTTATGACCCAGAGCTTATGACTCATGGGTACTGGAACAAAGATCCACCGGTAAATTGAGAGCTTTGCTGTCTGGCTCAGCTCTCTGTTCACCGCAATGGACCGGTACAACAACTGCATAATGGTGAATGCTGTTCCAATCCGCCTGCCAATCTCACGCTCCCATCTTCCCTCACTCATGAGCAACACCCCAAAATACTTACCACTCACCCAGAGAGGCCAAACTACCTTTCTCCATGGTCTCAGACTCAGCGGTGATGACCCTCATCCCAACTACTACATACTTGACTGCAAACCACCCTATTGCAAGCTTGATGTCCCAGCTTGATGACGCCAACATGACAACATAATTTGAAAAGAGCAGAGAGGAAATTAAAATCCTTTGGTCCCCAAACCAGACTCCCTCCAGCCCCCCGGTTGTGCCAAAATATTCTGTCCATGAAGACTATAAACAGAACCGGTGATAAAGGGCAGCCCAGCTGGAATCTTTTCCTAACCCCTAAAAACAATTTTAGACACCCTACCACAACAATTGCCCCAGCAGTTGAAGGGGTTGGGTAGGGGAAGAATTAGGATTCGGCCAAAGGTTCCTTTGAGTGGGTGTGGACTTTAGTAGCTTTTTGGCAAAACTGCTTACAGAAACTTAAATTCCTAAGTTTTACAAAGAAAAAGAAAAAGTAGTTCTTGTTTTGTTTTATGCTTTAGATGTTTTTACATTTTTACATCAATAAATTACTTCTGTCACTAGAGTATAAGTCAATTTTCTCAGATGTATGCAGGAACCTAGCTGAGGCGAGGCTTTGACATATTTACGTGTCTGCAACACTGAAGCGGACAAAATGATTGGAACATAAATTGTCAGAAACCAGAATAAAAAACACCCTGGCAAAAATATGAAGTCATCTTTTCCGTCAGTATTTAAACCGTTATATTTAATGACTTCTCAGGTGGATGAGAGCACGACAACAACCTCTGATTACATAACCGGCCCAGCCTCTTGTGTGGACATGCATCGGTGGTTTTAAATGTACGGCTGCTGAAGAGTTTCAATAATTCACTGTAAGTGTCAAAGTTCTGTTGTGTGCTGGGAGAAGTTGTGGGCGTTAATATTTCATGTCCTCCTCTCTATCTGTGAGCTGGTGCCGAGCTGATGGATGACCCCTGATGTTTGTGTGCTCTAGTGTTATTCATCAAACTAATGTGGGAGAAAAGACAGAAATAGACAGAGACTCATCAAGGCCGTCTCGGGTCACGTGTGTGTTTGCTGCATTTCCCTTCACATTTCGGTCAAAATAATCAATTCCAAAAACAACCACACCAGAGATGAGTGATTAATTATTTATGGGAAACATATTCTCACACCAACCAGCTTATGTCAAGGAGTTCTTTATAAATAAAAATAGCAAAGAAAAATATATCGTACATAAACTTAAGTGGTGAACTAAAAAATATAGCAAAGAAACAGAACTTGATGTGAATCAGGGTTGAAATTTCTTAAACACTGCTTGAACAACAGAATTTCTGCATGAAACTGATCTGCAGTCATTCCAAAATTATCTTCACAGAAATCACTGCAATTCACCCCTCTGAACCTTTGCTATCTGATATGAGGCCCTCTGAAGTTCAGACCAGCTCTGGGGTGATCCAGCTGATAAGTCGTAGTTCTTTCCCACAGTATTGGTGCAAACTGAAGAACAATCTTTCCTGGAATACGGTTTTACAACTCAAACTTTCCAGTCTTTCTGACGAAAGTGAAACTTAAAGTATCAATACTGGAAAAAGTCAACATTCCCTCAGGCCTTGTGCTACTCTAATTAAAATGAGTTTCCACTTCCTGTTTTTGTTTTATAGCTTTTTTTTTTGGTCATTATACTTTAGGTTCACCATCACCACTAAGTCACACTTTTAACAGATCTTCTAAAGAATTTTGATGTAATTAAATTTTTTGGGCGATTAAATATGACCTGTAATTATTTCAGCTTCATTTTAAGATATTTTCATTAAAATTTGACATTGTGCCACAGTAAAAGATCAATATACAACAAAGAAATTGGCTTTATGAGACCAACCTTTATTTTTACACCACAAAGGGGGATTTTTTTTCAACCTTAAACATAAAAAAACAAAACAAAAAAACATTAGGTCTAGAATACTATAATTGAAGATAAAAAAAAAAACAGTAAAATGGTAATTTTCTAGCTTTGTCGAAGGGCGAAAGCGTTTCCATTAACTATGAATTTGCATTAATTGGATTTGCGGAAAGAAAATTGGCTTCAATGTGGAAACGCGCCAATTTCGAAAAAACTCTTTTTTATTGAAAAAAGTTTTTGCGCTGTGAGGAAGTGGTTTTTGAAGGGTATTTAAAAATGTTGCCAAACTGCAATGGAAACATTTTTTTCGAAGTAAATGAGTCACATGACCAACAATCGAATACCACACGGGCGCCACAAGTCCCACAGCATTACCCAACTAATCAAAAGTTGAGCTTGTCATTCAGAATTGTTGGATCTACAGCTCTTCTGTTAAATCATCAACCTTGATTTCCCCAAATCGCTACATCCGTACCCACTGCCATGTAGCTTGCTGCTCCATGGCCTGATTAAGACACCGCCCTCTCCTTTGATAGATGATGAGGGCTAGTGCCTGGGCAGAAATGTGAATGTATCTGCTGTAAATCAAAGTATTGTTTAAATTCGTCACCTTGTTTTTGAATGACTTATCACGTGAATTGGTTTGTGTTTATTCGCATAACTATGATTAAATGAAAACAGTGTAACAGCTAAATTTAGCTTTTTCGTCAAGAATTTCAGTGAAGTTTTGCACATATGTGTAATGGAAATGTAACTAATGCAGTCCTCAAATTAGTTTGTGTATGTCTTTTTTAAAGTTATAAAACCAACGTATTTTACAGGCTCTGACAGCTACACACTTACATAGATGACTGGTGACTATTGATGATGTCATCAAGCACTATTAACATCCGAATATGAAGACCTGATGTTTTCCATATAAACAGGAAGAATAAATTTAGGGACAGAAGTCTTGGTGATAGAGAATAAATTGTGATATAGCCTTACAATGCATAATGTTGACATACCTTATTCCTCAGCTCATCACAACAGCAAGACAGGAGAAAAGATATGAGTGATTGTATGATTTCCTTTCACCAGCTTGGGGAATTTGATCATTTTGGGGTGCAGCACAGGAGAAAGAGAGATGGTAAAATATGAAGGATATGAAGCACGAGGAGGTAACACAAGAGAAAATCAACACTTTAGACTATTTCTTTAAAACAAACTGTTGCATCATCTGGACAAAAACAAGTAGTAAAATGAACTTTCCCACTAAAATAATATTTTATCTAAGATGTCGGTGTTGGCGGGGGTTATGCGGCCGTTACCATGACAACGTGATGCAAAGTCGACTTTTTGTGAAAAAATATGTGAATCGGATAATAAGAACAAAACACAAACATATTTATTTCTTTTTTAAGTGTCCATGGCATAAACAGGATAATTAGGTTACCAATATAAGAAATGAATGGATTTAATGGAAGCAATGTCCGACATGTTCAATTCTTTTTTTTTTTTTTTTTTCTTCTAACTTGTCCTGTCCAACAGCTGAGCAAGCAGATACGGGCTGAGAGCCTCTTGCGTTGGACAGATTTTATTGTCCCAACAGGGGTTTATTATGTATAAACCCCTGTTGTATTTAATGCTAAACTTTATTTATTTTAATTATGTTGTATCTTTTTCTTTTTTTGTTGGACCGGACGGAAACAAAGAGGGGGGGGGGGGGGATAAAAGAGTGGGGTTAAGAGAACAAAGAAGGTAACACAGAGTAGCAACATCCTATAACAACCAGGTCTAAATAACAATCTGGAATGGGCGGGGCCTGTCTACACACACACTCAGTTACACACATACCTTTTGGCTAGAATAATCTTTACCTTTAAGTTGTCAAAATGTACACAATACCACTGCAGCTCACACACAATCATAGAAGCTGACACAAATAAAGCCTTTCATTCCATCACACATTCTGTTAGTGCGAGGTGAGCTGACACCTGTGCTCAGGTGAGTGTTTATGTTTTGCTGATGTGAATGTTGATGGAATGTATAGAAGGAGAGAGAGCCCGACCATCCCCACGCCAAGGCCCCCACACGGGGGGCAGCAGCAGCACGGGCCCCCCAACACCAATCATGGAGCCATGGAGAGAACCAGTCAGCCGCAGAATCCCGCCAGGGCAGACACGCGAGACCGCACGCGCGCGCAGAAGGCCACCCATGCCCGAGAGCCGAAGGCACGGGAGCACAGAGAGCGCGGACCCCCGCCCCGCCAGACAGAGCAGCAATCCCCCCAACACGGCCAGAGGGCCAACACAAGGCCCCACACCCGGAGAGCCCCCCAACCCCAGAGACATGTTAAATTCTGATAGCGGAAACTTCATTGAGATTACATAATAACATAACTATACATAATAATTAAACAGTAATTATAGATTAAAACACGATTAACATGATTAATTAGCTCTGACTTAGTTGTAACTAAGTATTTGCGTTTAACAGGATAATTTGATACCTCTAATTTTAAAGTCTTTACAAATCCACATTTATATCAGAACAGCCTTTTGGCTCAATTTTTGTTCATTATGTATATCATTATGTGATTGATACAATATTTTTGTGTAACAATGAACCTCTGCAATAAATCTTATTCTCTTGGAAATCCCGTTTAATTTATTTTAAAATAGGGTCACATAAATAGGAACATTTTGGATAGCAACAAAAGCCAAGGATGTCAGCTCACATACTACCCTACATTCAGCACTCAGCTATCCGCACAAGCATCTTCGGCGGCCAAATTCCTCTTACAGCATTCACAATAGCATTATCGCAGGTAATGCAACAGTATATATCAGCTCAAGTCTGTGCATCTGACTGAGACTGTCAATGACTAAAGCATACAAAGATAGGGGGGGGGCACAGAGTCAAGACTTTGATTGAAAAGTTCTGAAGTAACTTTTGGCAGTCCATTCAATTCATGTCAGACTATGTGAGATTTGTTGAGTTTTCGGTCAAATCTCAGATGTGAACTTCTTATTGGTTCAAACTAAAGTCAAACTGTGACCTAGATTTTTGCCTGTCCAGTAAAGGAAAAACATAAATGATGTATGAATACACTTTAACCTGCTGTGAGTGGAGAGTGTCTGGTATGTTCTCAGAACTGAACAAGTTACATTTTCCAATATTTTAAAGTTTTATTTTAGGTGGTAAATATTATTTGAAAAAGAAATAAAATCTACTTCTTGCAGAGATTTTGGGTCATGATGCATTTCAAAAAAGCACTAAAATATTTTAGAGTGGTGCTAGGCCCACACTGGGAAATGATTCAAACACAAAGAAAACAGAAAGCGGTAACTTTTAAAGACTTGATCCCTATTCTGATGAGGAGCAAAGATGAAATTTTAAACTTTTTTGGATCTGGATTCTAAAAAATAAAAATAAAAAATAACAGACCTCTTGCTTGTGATTAAAAGTCCTTGGGCTAGACAGAATTTAGTGCAAATATCCTCCTATGGTAACTGAGAGCCAACCATGCTAGTTGGATTATTTTTACTTTAATATTTTTTTCTTTTGGTGTGCACATGTTTGTGTGTGTGAGAGAGACTTAGTGAATCTGTCAAGATGGAAAAGAATAACATAATTATTTACATTTCTTATGTTCAAGAAGTTTCAGATATCGGAGTCTGAACAAAAGGTGAAAACTGAGTGATACCAAAAAGTTATGACAGCGATTTAAACATTCTCTTGTTTGTAGAACTGGCCGCATATAAAAGACATCTTTGGATGTTCAACACTTCCATCTCAGTCTTGCAAAATTCAGATGTAAAATACACAATCTGGTTACAAGACAAGAAAATAAAACGTTTAAAAATATTTTCATTTCAGGTTTACTGAAGCCGCTGGAGGTCCAAGGCTCATTTGTTTGCAAAAGCATTTTGCTGTTGCCTAAGTAAATGCAATCCATCATTGCAAATGAGACCCATCTAAGATGGTTTTTCCAGATTCAACATTAAAATTCAGCAATTACTGCAGATGCATGAATCAGCTCTCTGTTTATAGACAGCTTAGAATATCTACCATTGAATTATTACGCTTAACAAACAAGGAAGCAAGTGAGGATTAAACAAATGGAAGTGAAGTCACCGAGTTTCTGAGTAATGTCTTTGTACCTTTTCTTTTTGCCGTTTCCCTTGTGTTTACTTTGTGCTCCAAAGTCCTCCATAAAACCCGGAGGTATGTTTGTGATTATTTGCACCTGTGAGACCAAAGCCACAGAGAGAAAAAAACATTCTGTTAAGCTTATTAAACCTTAAAAAAAGGCAACCTGAGTTGCTGTAAAATATTTCATAGTCGAGAAAAAAATGCAGCTCTCATTAGAGTCTGATATTTAGCTGTTTGTTCCCAACACTCACACAACAAACCTGCACAAATGTGCACAAAGTGCCAACAGAAAACACTGAAATAGTGTTGAATCAGAAGAAAATTCCAACACTAAACAGAGCCATAAATTCTTTCATTTCATTTGTGCGTGCATTCTGTTTTCTTGTTTCCTGGCACTTCTACGACGTTTTAGGTTTTGTTTACTCCTATTTCACAAACCTTATCTAATATAATTCCCTCTAATGAGGCATTGCTTATTCATCATTTAGGTTAAAATTCCTCCAATACAAACACTAAGATCTTTTCTGAAATATCCAACAGACTTGGCAGAAAAATGTCTGGAAAGCGTTCCTTCTCCTCGCTGTTGTGGTCTCGTCGCTCGATGGTTTAGGAGTTGGTTCTGGTCCATGATACGGGAGTATCCGACTGAAAAATGCCATGTTTATCAAACAATTCCGCACAAACCACTTGATGCTGGATCTCATTGACTGTTTCTCCCAGATACGTTAAAAACCGCACCAAGTCGTTAAGCAGGATGGAGTCTGCAGAACTAAACCCAAATGGTCTGCAAATGAGAAAAAAGTTGTGCAACAAGCAAAGAACATATTTGATGCAAATACAATAAACTGTGTATTCAGAGATTTTCACAGCGGCCTCCAAACAGGCCAAGAATTCTCTGCTCAAACAGCGAAACGGAGCAATAACTGCAGCTAAACAAAACACTTTGGGGACAAACGTAAAGACCTGGGCTTTGTCCGAATTCCCTCCTTAACCCCAAACAACAAAAAAAACTATACAGTGCAGGACTATATAGTGCCCCGGATTTTAAATGTTTATTTAATGTTTATTTTAGTAGGAGGAAGCACGCAACCCTGTGTGACGTCATCTGCCGGAGATCTACACTGCAGTTACTCAATCAATTGTTGATTCATATTTTTTTCACGCCCCTAACAGATACTGCGGTTACTCCCACTGCTTGATAGATTTCTTGATATGTATCTGATATCTTCTAAATCCCTTGTAACTATGGGACCACAATGTGACAGATATAGAGATAAAAAGAAGAAACTGAAATTCTAGCATCATGAATAATACGTCATTGTTGTATGTGTGCTGACATACAGAGAATCTTAGATTATTGTGGCCCATAAGACAATCTAACAATAAAATGCAAGTGCAAGTTCTAAGTAAGGATTGGTGCAAATTGATGAATTTTATTTTACAATGGTGGCAGGTGAGTAATTTGCCATGGTGAGGCAACTTTACTTTACAGAACTTGATTTAGTTTTGGCCTATAATGTACCTTCAGCCAACCAAAGAAAAAGTTTAGGTCTCATTGACTCAAATATTTAAAAGTACATATTTTGGCGCTAAATGCCCCCAACTTTTCAACTCTACTACACTCCGACTTCATACAATCAAAAATAACAACTAATCAACTATTAAATTGGCAGCCCTGTTGTATAACCCACGTTGTGTATTTTCCAACTGGCTGCTACAAGCTAATGTTAGTGTGTGTAAGTGTTAGTAACGTCCGAATGTGAAGTCACTATTATTCCACTATTATCTCTCCGTTTAGAGGGCCAAATGTAAGGGTATGGAGATGCCATAGGGGTAGGGGAAGAATTCAGATTCAGCTTCATATAGTAATTCTGTAGTAATTCTCATCTGTATTTGAGTTGTTTCAAGGTCGTCCATTCATCCATCATTCAAATTCTTACACAACAATAAGATAAAGATGAACAGTTTTTTTTTTTAAAGCACAATTAAAATTTTAAAAAGTTGCACAATTCAACTCATGCTATCCCAGAAATACAGAACAATTCAAAAACACCTACTTTTTATTTTAGGTATGAGAAAAAAATTTTTCCTTTTTGCAAAACTGACAGCGTTCGAGTAAAAATAAAGGTATTTGTTCCTCTAGACCTGGTATATACATTTAAAGAGTCATGCAAGTTACCAAGTTACAATATTTATATCTTTATTGGTGAGTTTAAATTAGAAAGATGTTTTTGCTCAGTGGTAAGTGGTAAAAAAATCCCCACATGATTAAAATAAAAAGACATCAGGATGTCATTACAGAATGACAATCAACCAACAGGAAACCCAGTGCCTGAGTCATAGAAACTCAGTTTGATTGGCTTAAGTGTTAAAATCCCCACAGAGAAGCAGCTCTAAGGAACAACAGCTCCAGATGTTTCTTGCCGTTTGATCAACCTCCACTGTTCATATTGAATTCCAAGGCTATATGGGTCAGTTCCATGTTGCCATTGGCCCAAAAGTGACTGGAACAGCAGACACCCAGCATAGTAAAGCTTGACATAATGAGAGCAGTCCTCTCCAAGTTCCAATTCCTTCAGTCAACCAGGGACTCGCTGCTCATTATGTTTCCAGAGGAGCAGGAAGTTCATCAAGTTTGGAAGAATTACTGTAGACCTGGATTGCATTTATTTGAGTGAAATGAAGAGGCTTTCACATAGTCTGTGTGGACACCCTGAATTATCTGTTATTTGATGGGCGGATGCAACATTCAGAATTAAAAAATAAAACTTAAAGGAAGACGAGAACATCTTATGACCTTTTGTAAAGTTTTCCAGGTAATTAAGAGGTAATCTAAAATCCACAGCGCGTTCCATCAGATGATGCCACAAGATAGTATTTAGTTGTGTGTGTCTCTAATTAAAAATCACAAGCTACCTATGCAGAAGTTGAAGTTCTGATGTCGCTGGTTTCACATGTTGTCAACTAAAACGTGTTTATTAGCAGCAGACCAAAAAAAATCCTCAGCTGAAGGTGTTGCGTTTCAGTGTTAACACATTCTAACATTGTGAATGGAAATAAGAGTGAGGAGGAACACGGTTCACAAACTACCGAGGAGGACTGCATTACCCCCCCTGTCACTTAATATAACACCTCCAGTGTACGGAGTCTGATGCTAAATGAGATGTCTGCACAGAATGTTGGTTTGAAGCATCGTTACAGAGAGAGAATACAGACTCGAGCTGATGTAAAATAATCATTTCAATGGCGGAAATGAAATCAAATCACCATAAACATGAGTCAGACTGAGCATGAAGCCAGAGCGTGATTATGTTTTCTGCAGCAATCGAGGCAGAAGAAAATCAAATGGGGGTAAAAAAAAAATCTTGTAAACAAATCATTTTCTGTAGTTATAATACAAACACATTAAACAGATTTCTGCATGAAATGGATTAATAGCTGCAAATTGCTTTGCATGGCTGCGAGTTGCGGCCAAAGATGTGTGAGTATACCACCTGGCAAAAAAACAGCTTCCCGATGTTCTTTATTTCATCTCCGGTAAATTTAAGACAGATTATTCAGGAAGGTCATCGCACATCCCCCTAAAATCTTCTGCACTGGGCAGCAGGGCCCTTTGGTGCTGTTCAAGTGATTAGGGTGCAATGATTAGGCTTTTAGAAATTAGTCAATCGGAGCAGGATTTGTGTGTTAGACCTATGAGTGTCTCTACAGGCATTTACATATCACCTGCACACACACAATCATGCATGTGGTATCTGCGTGTGTTTGGTAATAAAGAGGTCAGTAATCACATCTCACTAATAACTAAAGGGTGGTGTGAGGCCACCAAATGACAGCATCACTCATACAAAATAAGTGCATGTAGCCTATATAAGCCCTTCAAATGCTTCACTATAGCACAACCCTCCGTTTTGCAGAGAAGCAGTAGTTTATTAGGAATTTGCCTCTTAAGTTGTGGGTGGGACTGATGTCTCGGAGCACCCCCACTCTGCTTAGTGCAAAGTCTTGTTTCTGCCACTCTACCTGCATCACTGAGTATTCTCATCCTGACCTGATCTTCGGTGTCTCTTCTGACCTTGCTTTGTTTTCAAATCTGATTACCGCCTGCCCCGACCCGCACCTGGACCCTGACCACTCCGGTTGTTCTCCGATGTCCTCATGTTTTTGATTGACCTCTGACCCAACATTACTGGTGCAACAAAGATAGAGTTGTCAGAGTCCAGGCAAGGGTCAGGGCAGGCAGCAGGCAACGAGAGATAAAGCAGGGCCAGGTAAGCTAAACATCATGTCCAGATAAAAACGCTCGGTAATGCAAGCCAGGTGGCACAAACAATACTACCGAGCAAGGCTCTGTGTACGGCTCCAGTCCAATGTGGGTCATTGTCAATGAATGTCAGCTGAGTGGCATCCAAGACCTATCCGATCGGCCAGCTCGGAAATGTAGTACGTTAATACTGTGGAGATTGGCTCCCGCTGGTGACCAGAGGGGGAGACAGAGCTCTGAATCCTGACAGTAAAACTTTGTGTGATTTTTTTTTTTTTTTTTTACTTGTCCTGTCCAACAGCTGAGCAAGCAGATACGGGCTGAGAGCCTCTTGCGTTGGCAACAGGGGGTTTATACTTAATAAACCCCTGTTGTATTTCATGCTAAACTTTATTTTAATTACGTTGTATCTTTTTCTTTTTTTTCGTTGGACCGGACGGAAACAAGGGGGGGGGGGGTAAAAGAGTGGGGTTAAGAGAACAAAGAAGGTAACACAGAGTAGTAACATCCTATAACAACCAGGTCTAAATAACAATCTGGAATGGGCGGGGCCTGTCTACACACACACTCAGTTACACACATACCTTTTGGCTAAAATAATCTTTACCTTTAAAGTTGTCAAAAATGTACAGTGTGATTTTTTTTTTAACTGTTACAGGTGTTGTTACATTTAGCATTACTATCATTTTTCTTGAATCATCATGTAGCACACAAGAATTCAGGCTATGTGATTCTGAGATCTAACTGCAACCACAGAAATGTCATAAGGTATTTGTTAACACTGGTCATGATGATTTCTAGATTGATAATTAAAGGCTTGTTTGAGCCAATAATTTGTCAATTTGACAAAAAAAAAAAGAATATTGGATTTCTCTCGACAACAAAAAGGATGTTACTTCCTGACCATACAAATGCATTTTTCCAACATTTCTGGTTCCAATGGACAGGAATGGGAAAACCGAGTGGATGACGGAGCGATAGAGGAGAGGTGGTGTGACAAGAAAGGAGCTGCTTGATGGAGACGTGAGCTGGAAAGAGAACCTGCGTAATCCCCCTCGCCAGGCCGCCGCGGAACCGAATCCTCCTGCAGCCGAGTGGTGGCATCCGAGAAGGATCGTGTCATAAAAATGATACAGAGCTGGGACTTTGGTCATGGGCAGGGGAATAGACATTATACATACCCCTGCTTTCATTAGAGCTCAGCCTGCACGCAGCATCCTCCTCCTCTCATCTGCTTTCCTTTTATTGCCTCCATTCCTCACACAGAGAATTCATTAGAAATTGACTGCATGACAAGTGTGCAGTGCTTAAACCACTTAATGGATGCAGAAGATTATAGACATGCTTCCTTGAGGGGAGATGTGAGAGACAGCCGGGAGTGGCTAGGCGTGTGTGCAAACCGTGTTGACTCTCCGGAGGACTTTTTCATTACCATACATCACTGCCTTATTTAAAGTTCACTTCCTCTGTGGGCTGAAGAGGCTCTGACGACAGGAACTTTTCCTCCCCTGTGCACAAACACACAACTTTTAGGGCCGTCAGGTGAATGAATAACACCCAAACAAAAGATCTACACAAACAGATTCTTTTCATGCCAGTGTGTTTGAGTACGGTGTGTTGGTTCTCATGCACTGATTCACATAAAAAACAAAAATAGACCAAAACAGAAAAACAACACGATGTGAAGAAAGTTACGAGTGGCTGCATCTGGCACGCAAATAGGAGCTACGCCTTCTTTTGTAATCGCAATTGTGCCAAGTTGTGAGGGTGGATGACAATCAGGTATCCAAATCTTTAACTGATTCATTTAGCTCAAAAAAGCCAAATACCTTTTTGCTTTACCATAAAGTGATGATAAACTGTGAGGCTGCAACAGATAAGAAGCACGAGCAGGAAACATTCACAGATCAACGATATAGCTAAACTATATGACTTTCTGTAGCCTAAATAATTGCTGCTGCTGTGCAGCATTCACACTATAGTGATTCTCCTGCTCCTTTCTGTACGGTTTTTGGCACGTCAAAACTCTATCACACTTTCAACAATTTCAGCAAGCTTAGTACTAAAATGTTTAGCTTGTTGTTGCTACTAATATTGAAATTCATACATTTTATAGAGTTTGAAATATTGAGACGAATAAAGAAAAAAATTGAGTAGATTAGCAACAAGTCTTTAAATATATCTGTGGGCTATGTTTTCATCTTTTATAGTAATTTGTAAAATTTGGAGTTTACCTAATATTTTAGCAGCATGCTAACATTTTTGGCTAATTTGTTATTTACTGGGGTTTTTAATGGCTAATTACGTTTATTTTAGCATAAGCTAACCTTTTTGACTAATTTAGTTTACTGAGGAATTTTTTGTTATTTTGGAGTTCAGCTAGCATTTAAGTAATAAGCTAGCTTTTTTTTTGGCTAATTTGTTATCTAGGTTTTTATGAAAATTTGAAGTTTAGCTAATATTTTTTGCAGCATGCTAATGTTTGTGGCTAATTTGTAATCTACTAAGGTTTTAATAGGCCAATGTAGAGTTCAGTTTATATCTTAGCAACATGCTAATATTTTTAACTAATATAGTTAATTGAGGAATTTTAGGCTATTTTGAAGTTTAGCTGGTATTTAAGCAGAAAGCAACCTATTTTGGCTAATTTGTCATCTACTAAGGTTTTAATGCTAATTTTGGAGTTTAGGAAATATTTTAACAACACCAAAAATGTTAGCAAAATTGGCATTTATTAGGGATTTTTTAGCAAATTTACCTGAAAATTTTAAGAATTTTAGGTAAACTTCAGCACTCTTTCATAGTTAATTTGCGAAATTTCCAGTCTTAGCAAATTTAACATTTTGCAAGTAACGTTTGCATTTTCAGCAAATCTTTTCATCAATAAAAGTAAATTCCATCACCATATTCAGCAAAAAGCATCAACATCTTCAGTGACTACTTTCAGCAAAAAAGCATTCACACTTGTATTTGCAGGTAGTGCAGCTTTTCTAGTTATTTTTGTTAGCATCTAAAACAGGAAACAACAACAAAAGTCTTTTCTTTATTATGATTAGAAGTCAGACACTGAAGTTGTTTTTGCACTAAACCAATGAAAGTATTTCCACATCTCCAGAGAAGTTAAAGGACTTACTGAACTTCTGCGGCAGTGTTCTTTGAGCTCATCTAAGGCACCGTGAGAACAACGAGCCGTCTGCAATCCCTATCTGCTGCTCCACCCTGTCTTTAAAGAGTGATCTCACCTTCCAGATAGATTTAACCCAGACTGACAGCTCTGGCAGCTTAGAGAGGCTCAAGCAGACCATCATTTGCACACATGTAACACAAACCCACTAAAGAACAATCTGGACATTAAGGAATTTTCTGCAGAAAGCGATGTTTATCAGTACAAAAGTCCATACACAGCAGTTTCTGCGCTGGTCTTTGAGCAGCAGTCTTTAGAAGAGTTTTTACAGGCAAGCTGCCCAGGCTGACCTCTGCTGGCGTGCAGCCAGGGTGGAGACATCTGACCTAATCCAACATGATGAAGCGATGTGGCTCTCCAGTCATACCGGATACTGTTTTACAGAGACAACCGACCTAAATCATGAATAATAAATTCTCAATGGATCACCGGAGGCCTCTGACTTTTCTTAAACAGGAAAGACGAGGGAGTGTACACAGGAATCCTCCTGCAAAGAAACCAGAGGACGGAAAAAAGGACATAAAAAAATAGAGCTGCTCATGGTAAAATAGGCTGCTTTTCTCTTTAACAGGGAAACACTGTTTCAGGTTTGTGAAAAGACAAACTATACACCCAAACTTCAACAATGCAGAAATATACAGTTGCAAGAAAAATCAATTATATGAAATGGCCACATGATGTGAGTGTTTTTTTGTTTTTATCTCAATCTAAATCACAACGATAAAGAAAAACATTGCCGACTCAAATCACACCAAAATGTGTTTTCATGTTTTTATTGAACATAATCGTGTGTCCACTTTATGCATAAAACCAAGTAATTCTAAAGGATTCACATATTTTCTCATGCAACTGTATATTATGAAATACATATTATATATGCACCAAAAATATTAATATCTGTCTGGAAAAACAACAAAATTTTCCCATAAAGCATTAAAAATCTAAAAGTTTTTGACCCCTGGCTGTAAATACATGTATTCATTGATTTATTTTTGTGCTAAAGTGGTGAAATGCTTCTCTTTGACACCAGCCTGTAGTGGTCAGTTGAAAAATTTACACATTTTCTCCTTCTGGATTTTTGGGAGAAAGAAGTGTAGTTTAAACATTGTTGAATGTATATTCTAAAACTTTATATGTAAATGTTTTACTTTGAGCCGCTCAGTTGGGGCCAAAATAGTTTTTAATACATGTTTTTAAAGACGCTGTTAAATCATAAAACTAAAGTATTTCATTCTAGTTATTGTCTTTAATCTGTAATGTCGCATTAACATATATTATTCACTGTTCTGCATGAAGTACTTGGCCTGACTTTGGTTGTAATTCATTTAGAAACCCCACAGTGCTGTAATTCTCACTCCCAGAGCTTCACTTTGACCTCTGGGACAGTTTCACTGCTGTGTGAAGGTCAGAGAAAAACAACAAGCTGCCTCCTGATTGAGCTCACGACCCCATGAACCTTCCTCGGTCTTCCACGGAGACCCAACTCATCATCAGTGATGATCTTCAGGGTGTGCAATGACAAATTTTGATGCAGAACTCAATGTCTGCTCTCTTCTAGGTTAAGGGTCAGTGGAGAAAATTTCACGTGCTCAACTTCTTAAAATCTGCTTTTTTCTTGTTTTTAAAGCATGACCTTAAGGAGCTGCTGCTTAAATTACATTGTTGAGGAAACAATAATAATAATGCCATTCGGATTGTGCAGAAAAATATACTTCCATTCTACAATTCAATCTTCAAAGAATTACATAGTTTAAATGGATTTGCTGTTAATAAAAAAGCACCAAGTCAAATATCTACCAGTATTTAAATATAGCCTTTTTAATTATTGTTAGCAGATTTAAAAAAATCTTTTGTAACCCATACTGTTCTTAGAGGAGAAATGATAACACTGTTCTAAAACTCTATGTAACCATATATACAATTACTTCATTTATTTGTATATTTTTAAACTCACAAAATATATGTTTATTAGACTAATAATATGTAAATAAAAAAACAAAAAAATGATATTGTTTTACTGGACAACACCAGTTAAACTAAACCCATTTGAACACCATTAGGATTTAACAAACAAAACAAAGTGTATTTTTACTTCGACATTCATGCCTGCTTTGACTAACAACCTCATGTTGCAAGCGGCGTCCTTTTGCTCCTTCTCTATCAGCTTCTGTGCCACAGGGGCAACTTTGATCGACTTTTGGTTATCTCTCGCTTCCATTGAGGCCAATTCTCCTCTGAATGCTAAACATGACTAATACGGCCACAATCAAACTTGTTATTTTGTCTTTACTGTCTTTATCTGACTTACATCGTGGACCTGGAAGCTCCCATCTTTTTGCAACACCGAAACACAGCAGGGAGGGGAAAGATTTATGAAAACATAGAATGACTCCATGGCTCCTGTTACACAGTTTGAGTCATCATTTCTATGGCAACCACTTTCACTAATCAGGAGTTAGTTTGTTGAAAAGCCACACCCCTTCCACTGAAAGCAGGTTTGAGGACAATCTGTTTAGAACGTTAGACGTGGGGGTCGTGACATTCTCTTATTGAGGCATTTGATTGGCCAGTTTATAAATTGAAAAACTCTGGATAATGAAAATATATATCATGAAAAAAAAAAATGGAAATAGCAAGAACATGATAAAAAGAGACACCAGAAAAAGTGTTTATTCTGACAAACAGAATGACTGAGTAATTAATAGCTGTTTATCTTTCAGTAAAAGTCTATAGGATTTTGGCTTTCTGGAACCAGTAGGCATTTCCTGTTTGGAATGTGAGGGGGAAGGGGTTGATGTATCCACTTATCTCTATATATACTTATTGTCTATGACTGTTGTACTCAAAAAAAAAAAAAGAAAAATTGTCTTTTAGCATTACTGAGACACTTGATCATGTATTATTAAAAAAAATGTGTAACCTCTCAACATGCAGCTCTCTACGCTAGAAATTGAACAAATATGTGAGGAAAAAAAACAGAAACCATTTTAGACAATCAGGTCTAAAAGTAGACTCATGATGTCTCAGTTTTAGCTGTGATCGTGCATTTTGTTCTCCTGCTGAACGAACAGCTTCACAAAATAGACTTTTATGATGATATATGGCTCCTGATGCAACACATTTTCCTGATGTAATTTGTCAGCCGATTCTTGACAATGAGTTTTACTCTTTGCAGAAGCAAAACAAATAACAGCAAAATAATGAAAGTTTCAAAAAGAAAAAAAAAAAGAAAAGGGAGGGAAATCAACAAACACTATCGTGTGTGTAATATATCAAGAAAATGAATCCAACCCCCAATGAATGCACACTATCACACACATACACAAATACACAGACACAGTCAAGTCAACGTTCAAGAACAACTATGGTGTGATTTATGAGGTCTGTGCTGGATGCTGCTTTGCAGGGTAATGTATTTAGCTTTTATCTGCCTCTCCTGTAGAATAAACCATTTTCCACTCCAGAACCGTACACCCACAGAGCTGCAGAGAGAGAGAGAGAAAAAACACTACACAAATACTTTCTTTTAGAACGGGAGGCCAGTTTGCCTGTGGAGACATTATTTGAGGAGCTCGTTGATGAGATGTTGCGCTGACAGAAAAATGTGTTATGGGTAAAAATATTAGAAGTTACACACATTTTCTAAGTTGAAAACTTCCTCGTCTGTGCAGGGAAGACAGATAAGAAACTATCTGATCCAACGCAGAAAGCTCAAACATAATCCCCTCCCTTTGATCCTCTTAGAAACAAAGGTATTGACTGATAAAGCAGAGGCCGGGTTAAATGAGAAACAGAGTATTTTTTACTGCAGATTTAGCTCTATAAGTGACCTGATGTTTGCGGGAAAGGGCGCATTTGGATCCTTGTTTAAGCTGTACTGAGCTGTGATTCCTTCTTTTCCATTGGCAGCTGTGAAACCTCACCCGGAATTTGGTCCAGAACAAACAAGCAAACCCCTGTGCCAATTAAAGACCCACTCTGATCATCTTTTGAGATATTTTAAAAAAGCTTCCCCAGTGTTTTTTTTTTTTTCTTTTAAATCATGATTGTGCGATTCTTAACCAATAGCAAATCACTGGTGTTGTTTTCTAGGACATGGATTTTGCAGAGTGGCAGTAATTTATTAGAAATGTGAGTTTGAGTTGTAAGCATGACCGTTGGCGCAAAGCAAACCCCCCACCCCCATTAATGAGAGCTCAAAACAGGAAATTTGTGGTTCCCTCTGTGTATTTTCTATAAAGCAAATAAGCTTTTTCAAATGGCATTTTTTTGGGTCTGGTCCCGATTCAAAATAATTTTTAAAAAGACATACTAAGAAATGCAAATTTGAGCTTCATTTTCTTTATATACATCCTCTTTTAACAGAAAATACCATATGAAAATGTAAAATACACACAAAGAAAAAAAAAATAAAAAATTCACAATATTTTTATCAGAGTGGGTCTTTAATGCTGCATATACACCAGATGTAATTTGAGCATCAGATTTGCATCTGCCGCCTCTCTTTTGATGCATCTCAAATTTCGATGCCCCGGCTGCGGAGCAACTACAAAAGTTTTTCATAACTTAATTTGTCGCCACATCATGGAAAACATGATGTTGAGCGAGTGGCTTGGGTTTATGTGTTTTGGAAAGCTCTACAGAGGAGCCGGCAAGCAAGTTGCTGTGTCTGGGTTCACCAGATCATTCAGAGTCTCTGCCAGTGTGGTGTACTTTACTCTTACGGCGAGAACTGCACTTGACGGCTATTTTAAACGTTACTTCCGTCTGTGTGTCGCCCAGTTTTAGCATTAACCCAAGACGAGAAAATAAAAATAAAACTGGAGAAACTTTTTCTTACTGTCCAGATGAAAATAAGAAAAACATCAGAAGCCTATGGAGCTACAGCGATTGCACCCGCTACGACGGCACCTGCAGTAGCTTTCTGTCTGCCGGGCAGCCAACCGCTGGCAGGCTAGCATAGTGATCTCTGCTAGACCGCTAGCCTGGGCAGCAAACCTCGCTTGCTCTGTCAGTCCCTGGGCGGCGGCGCTCGCTAGCTCTACCTGGCCCTGGGTTGCAGCACTCTAGTTCCGCCAGAGCTCAACCAGCAGGCGTCGCTAGCTGGATACGCTTCTACCAGGTGGCTGGCTAGCGACCTGTCCAGGGTGTATCCCGCCTTCACTCAACAGCAACCTTAACAGTCTCCAGCAACCCCATGGCCCCAGTGGGTTTAGAAAATGAATAGAAGTTCAGGATGAAAATCCCCACATTGAGCGGCCATAGTGGATTAATTTTCCTACCCTTTGATTGAGTCATCAAAATTGTCACATGCTCAAAGATGAGTCCATGATTGGTTGATGCACCACGTTAACTTCATCGTGCCGTGCCCAACATGTAAATCGAGCCACAAAGCCAAACATAAGAATGAGGGTAGTGATCTTACCAAAGAGCAAAAGCAAACCAAAGGGAATAAACAATTATAGACCACATCATTATGTGTAAAATAGAACCGAAAAAAAACACCTAGAGGATGAATCTGAACAGGCGAGAATCACGAAAAAGTTGGAAAAAAGTGGTGTAATGATGCATTTATCATAGTCAAACTGGTAGTGCTAGATAGTTTTCTTCGCCGTGCTCCCCCCCAAACGCAAGTTATTTTAAGAGACACACATTCTGTAATGTTTAATCATTCAAAGTAAGGAAAAATCTTCAAGGGTTATTTTTCAGCTGAAGAAAATCCCAAACAAAACAACACACTGCAGCTGTTGAAGTGACAAAAATAACCTGAAATCCTGATGAGAAAACATGCTGCTTAGTGGCTTTTCTGTATCCCCTAACAGGACTTTTTCTTCAGTCTCAACCTCTCAACTTATGGGGACCTTTAACCTGAAAGTCTGGAAGGAAATGCAAGCCTAGCACATTAATCTTTGCCAAGTTTAGTCCCTCCTTCATTTCCTGTGTCTGTCTCTGTTGCTGCTCTTCCTCTCGCTCACATTTCTTCTTTATTAGAAATGTGAAGCAACACATTTACGGGTTGATTCATGGACATTCCACTTAGGAAAAAAAAAAAAAAACTTTAACCAGATTTGTGTAAGATCCTCCTATGTCTCACAGGTACAGTACAGAAGACAGCTTCGCAGGCTTCGCCTGACCTCAATGTGTTAGCTGCAAATGAAGCAGATGACTCCAGATGTTCGAGTGCACTTTTTTTTTCCCCCGTAGTGTAAATAAAGACTAAGCAGATGGTCTGTGCTGTTCTTACATAGTGGCATCGGTTGAAAATATCCAGGCGTTGGTGAGTTGAAGTCAAAGTGTAGAAAACGTTCTAGATCCTTGTCTGTGTCCTGTCTTGGTTCACTGGTTTATTTATGAGATCATTGCGAAGTTCATGAGGCAAACTAGTAAACAAAAAAGACTGAAGCTAGTCTAAGGTGCTTTACCTATTATACGGATGGAATTAGATTTTTTTTTTTTTTTTTAATTACGATTAAGAAATTGTCCAAAGACATTGTTCTCTCCAATGAAAATTGTGTTTTAGGTGTTTTAACATATTCTTGTGACTTTTTCTGATGAAAAACCACCTAAAAACAAGAAATTTAAGATCCAAATTGCATTTCTGAGTATTTCCAGGAGTAGACTAAAAATTGTTGTTTGAAAAAGATCTTTTTTGTGACGTAGAAAATAAACATTCCAAACTCTTTTAAGGAAATAATTTTTAAAGGAATCTTTGTGGTCTAAAACATAGTTTTTTACTCAGTGGTTCTTCTTCTTTTGTAGTAAGGTGTCTGCTCCATTCCGATGTATCCACTTATAGTTGACTAGATCCGTGTACGTCTTCTTTTTCCTCGTCTGAGCTGTCATCTTGCTAGAAACTATAAGGCTGGATAGCTCTAACATTGCTTGTCATTTTTGTTGAACTGGTAGTGTTATCCATTTGGGGTTTAGAATCTTTCCCAAGGACACTTTGACACATGGGCAGGCAAAGGTGGAAATTGAACCCACAATCTTCTGATCAGTAGTCGAACGCCCTACCGTTGTACCATGGCTGCCCGAGTCGTGGTGAGATGACTAGAAAAGAAACAACAATGTAGGTCATCCAGCAGCTCGTCTTTTTTCTTGCTTTAGTTTTAGTACATTGTCTATAAATGTGAATTTAATGTTGTTTGAAAGAAGATTATGGACGGCATTGAAACCGCAAAAACCTGAATGCTTCCAAACGTTAGCTTCAATAAGTGATACATTGGCGCTTTCGAATGTCGTCATCACTTTCTGTCAATCAGTGGGTGGCTACAGCGGCTCCGCCCCAACCATTCCACTTTTTAATGGACATTCAACTGACGGAGGTACCCATCGGTATGGTTCAGTAATGTTTAAAGGGTTGACTTTACAATGGAAACATTCAAAATATAGGCCTGTTCCGGACTGCTCAGTGGAAACGAGGCTTTTGATTCTGAATCAAAAATTATAATTTAAAAACATAGAACGCTCTTAAAATGGCTCAAAAGATAATCAGAGTGGGTCCTTATCGTGCAAGCCAAGCACAAACCCCTCTAGTAAGACCCCCCCCCCCCCCCCCCCCCAAAAAAAAAAGACAAAAAAACCCAAATTTTTGCACAACTCAATATATGCTTTAACACCAAATATGTCAAAAATGCAGGATACAGAGTGGTTCCAATTAGATGTAGTTATTTCTGCACAAAATGCTACTGAGAAAGCTAGAGGGCTTGTGACACTCGAAAGCTCACCAAACAATCTAGCAACGTTGGCAGGAGAAATGCAGACTTATACAGGAGGGTGTGACAATCAAGCACAGGTGTACTCCTTAGGAGGAAAGAAACCAGGTAGAAGAAAGAAAGAGAAACAAGTTAAACACAACCACATCCCTGATCCCAATCCCCACAAAATAGGTCTTTTAAAGACTTGATTCTGATGTTGCCCTTTTTGTTATTGGTCCAATCATGAAACAGTATATCTGAATTCTGTTCTTGAACTGCATGGTGGTGTAGTCGTTAATGCACTTGCCTTACAGCGAGAACGTCCTGGTTTGAATCCCACTAAGAGCCTTTCTGTGTGGAGTTTGCATGTTCTCCTTGTTCATGTTTGGTTTTCTCTGGGCACTCCAGTTTCTTCCCATAGTCCAAAAACATGCTTCACAGATTAATTGGTAACTCTTAATTGCTTAAATGAGAAATAGCTGTCCATGTGAGCATGTCTGGTTGTATTACCCTGCCACAGATTGCTGACCAGTTCAGGGTGTACCTTGCCTTTGCCCAACAGTAGCTGGGTTCAGTGGATTCTGAAACGGATGGACGGACAATATGAAGCCTCAGCTAATTTACTGTAGCTACTCAGCCGTGTTTTTTCTCCCCTCATTCACGTTGGCTTCTCCCCAGCTGACACTCCACGTCACTTTCCGTCAAACTAATGTTTAAAAATATATTCATATCCATAGTGTCCTACTGTTCTTTTCTTTGAAGCCTCCTTATTGTCACATTGATGAGTAAGCAGATGGTGAGGGCAAGCCTGCTTGTCATGATTGAAATCAGCGGGCAGCATATGGCGAGCTGAGGTGACTGAACAACACGTCGCTGTGAAAGCTGAACACCTGGTAAGGGCACAGACCAATTCCAGATCAGAAGACGTTTGATCACAGCAATTATCAGCTTCACTGTTTCGCATTGATATGATTTCATGTCTTAGAGATTTTGTAGAACATCTAAAGAAACCAAGAACTCATTTTTGTTTTTCTGATTTGTGTACAATTGGTAACATTTTATTTTCTAAAATATATTTACATAGGTTTAAATCCTGATTGTTATTTCCCTTCTGATGTACGCAGAGTGTGATGTGTTTAGAAAGCCTGTGCATATTTAGACATTTTTATCAGGGCAAGCCACAGTCAGCAGCACGAGAGCCAGCAAGCTGTTTAAAGAAAATGTGAAGTCAAACGATCGTTCTGTTCGTGAGGATCAAATACAGGAAGATTAAACTCCATTAAAATGATTAGAAAACTTTTTTTTTTTAAAAAGAAATCCGTCTTAACGAAAATATTAACTAATACAAATAATCTGAAATAACTGTTCTTTGAGGGATTTTGTTATTTATGACCTATGACATTATGTACAGCAGTTTGGTTTCATGGTAAGATAGAGAACTTCAGATTTAATGCTTGTTTTGAGAATGATTCTTGAGAAGAACACAATAGGTCATCTAAAGTCCAAGAGCTGTGGTTTGGATGAGGAAGGTCTGGATTAGCAGAGCAGTGGATTGCAGCTGTTGTGGCAACTCATTCTCAGTCCCAATTCATCATATATGAACATATGATTCGGGCTCCCACTGTCATTTTTTGACATTTTGGGTGTCCTCAACACATCATTTTTTGAAGTGCTGACTGTTCCCATTAAATCACAGGTCCCCAACCCTCAGGACGCAGTACTGGACACAACACTGGATGTGGAACTGGGACTGAGTTAGGGTGCCGTACTGATCCGTGTTCCGCGTCCCGTCAAAAAGTGACACGGAGGACACATGAACCATACGCCTATATATGACGAGTTGGAAGTGAGAATACATTGGTTCTCGACATGTATGAAATGTGCTGTAGGTATAACTAGAGCTCAAGGTAAAGGTGGGATTCCACCAAGGATCTGCTCGTCTGCTCTGGTGATCAACAGACTAAAAGATGAGATTAGACAAGAATCTCTGTGGATCATGATGTTTGCAGATGACATTGTGATCTACAATATAATGAGAGTGGGAAGCAGGTGGAAAAACATCTCAAAAGGAGGTGAAGGAATGTCTGTTGCAGGAAGACAGAGTATGTGTGAGTAAATGAGAGACACTCAGGTGGAATGGGGAGGTTACGGGGAGTAGAGGTGAAGAAGGTGGAGGACTTTAAGTACTTAAGGTCAGCAGAGAGTGTGGGAAAGAGGTGAAGAGGCGGTAAGCAAGTTGGAGCAGGTGAAGGACGGTTTCAGGTGTGATGTGTGATAGGAGTGTCTGCAAGAATGAAAGGAAAGCTGTAGAAGACAGGTGAGAGAAGACATTTTTATTTTTGAGACTATCTATGGCTATGTCTAAATTCCCACCCTCATCTCTACTACAAAATCCTGAGTCCCAGCCATTCATTTTTGTCCTCTGTGGGGTACATTAGTTTTTGGTCTGTATCTCTGAAACCATAGATGGCATTGTGTTAAATCGTACTGGCCCTTACAGAGGACATCCAGGGCTTTCCAATGATATCACATGTTTGGGGGTGGGATCTTGACAAAACGCCTTTTTTCATTCTTCAAAATGGCAGCCATCGCAGCAAGCACATTTTATGGGAAGAAGACAGGTAAGTTTATATTACTGAAATTATGAGTTTTGTGAGTTAAATATTCAGATTGATTCCAGTAAATAACTATCTTAGGAATAGTTTAGGTGAGTTTTCTGAGAAGTTTATTTATTTTTTCCACATGAAAAATGTCTTGTTTGAGTATGTACTCCATAGAGGACATCCGGCCTTGCTAACTTTTTTTCGACCTTTTTATCACAATGTGATTGGAGCCAGCTCACTGACTGAGACAGAGAAAATTCTTTACAAAATCCTTGATGGAGATTCAGACACAGACTTGTCAGATGATGAGACTCCACAAGGAGTCATAGATGCAGATGAGGTAGAGAGTGCAGAGGAGTCGTTGTCGACTGAGGAAGAGGACGACAAAGTAACGGAGGCGAGGACTCATCGTCCGCTATGGGCCAGAACTAACACGTAGGCTTCTGAGATATTTTGTTTTAGATGGAATGATGTTGTCAATAGGAAATATTTTAAGGTAAGCAAGAAGCTGAAATACTTTAATTACAGAAATTAACAGTATTTCTTTGTCCATCTCCTAAGATTCATGCCTGTGTTGGAAGACACCAGAGATGCCATAGGCAGTACTGCTTCAAATCATGTCGACTGGTGCCATTTTGCTTACCATGTGACATTATCTTGGTCAAGTGTCATTTCTCTCAGGAGTAAAAGAGTTTACACTAAAATTTAAGTTCAGAAGGGTTAAAGTTTAAATGTACAGTCCTAAATGTCACAGTGTTAATGTAAGTGTAAAAAAAAATTGTTAATATGTTCATATGTTAATATTTTCCATAAACGTCCAGATGTCCTCTCCAAAGGACATGCTATAAAACAAAAATAAAAACATGTTTTGAATTTTTTTTGTTGGAATTATGTTTTTAACACCCCAAAGACTGATGTGATGTAAAAAAAAAAAGAAATTCCAAAACTTTTTTTTTCTGGGACTCAGGAGGTTAATTTGTGGTACCATCTAGTGCCCTTTTTGGATGCAATTTGGACATCATGCTCACTACTTTTCTTTTGTTTTTCTAAATGTCAGATGGGATGTCACTGATTTCATAAAGGGAAAATCTTTTCAATACGAACATTTCACTTTACTCCACTGTGTTATGATGATGAAAAATGTGCAAAAATTACATGTATACAAGTTTTTCTTGCAAAAATTGTTTGACTGCAATGCATTTTCCAACTTTGGTTTTTCGCAAAGACGTGTGGTAAATTTCTAGGGCACACGATTTTGGAATGGTAGCTCCGGACTGCACTAGAAAACGGTGAAAGCACTATATAGTGAGTAAGGAAGGAATTTGGACATAGTCAGTAGCTCTAAGCTTTTAAATAAGGGATTTTTTTTTCCTTAAGTAATAACAAATAAGCAAGATTGGTTGGATTGCAGAAATGTGTTTGCCTTTTGTGAACTACAAGAACATTTAAAAAAAAACTTTTTTACCTTTACTTCCATGGAGCTCAATGGACAATTGACCGCCTGCTTTAAAAACAGGAGGGGGCAGGGCAGTGTTATTCTGCACATTATTCTGGTCTGCTCGCTCACCATCACAACAACTGGACCAATTAGAAAAGGATCCCAGAGTTCCCAGTGGGAACAGAATAACAATGCAGAGAAATTCAGAGGCTGTTTGCCAATCTGAGCACAGAGCTGCTGTTGCTAACTACACCTGACAACGTGCAAGCCTTTTAGGACCTTCTATCATTATTATGGATGAGCAGCCTTCTTAGGCTGCAGCTTAACGTCTAGTATCTTTGCAGCATTTTTCTTTTTCTTTGCCAGTCATGCAGGAAGCTCCGATGTCGTGCTGGGATTTAAGCGTGACTTTCAGCATCTGCGCACCCATTGTGGTGACTCAGGCTCACGTGACTGAGCTATGCTTGGAATTTAGGTTTCATTTGTGTTCATCTGTGTGGAGCCCTTTCTTCCTCTCCTCGCAGATCCACCTGACTCACAGCGTGATGTGTCACGGAAAACTGCATCACTATGTAGAGAACCACTGGAGGCATTTTTACCTTCATTTCAAACCAAAATATCTTACACTTTAACAGAACTATGAATCAATTTAGGCTCAATATAAACACTCCACTGAAAAACAACAACCAAAAAAAAAAAATAGAAGTTCAAATCACTTTTTAACATCAGTTTATATGTTCTTATTTCTTTTGGTCTAAACATACCAAGCTGTTGTTTCCACTAGTTTCTTTTCAAAAAATATACAACCAAAGTAGTATTTTTTTTTGGTGTTAAAGCAAATGAAAGTACTAAAAGTTTGACCAGGAAAAAAATAAAAATCATGCTTAGTATGTTCCTTTTTTCTGTTTTTTTAATGATTTATGATAAAAAAAAATTAAATTTCCTCTTTGACTTTTCTGATTTGTTGTAAAATTCGCTGAAATTCATAAAGTGCAAAGAAGTTAAAGAAAAAAAACAAAGCATCAAGGACACAAGGAAAATAATCAATGCCAAGTAGTAATTGAAAAATTGGAACAACCTATGATACAAACAAAATGAAGAGAATTCTGTGTCAAAATATGGAGTAAAAATATGGAACAAAAACAATGCAAAAATACACACGTGTTAAAAAAAAAGTAAAAAATTAATGACATAGGCAAAATACAAGAATTCCTAACAGCAAGCATTGTATATATGCGATGATAGACAAAAGACTGTTTAATGAATATGTTTCTATGTATGTACACATAAATGTATAAGCATATACATATATTGTAATTGTTATTCTCTGAATATCGTACATAAAGAATATTTTAATGAACTTGAAGTTGCCAGGATTGTAATAGTTAAATTATAAAGAATTTAGAGTTAGGTTTTAATAAGAAATGCTTATACCTGTTATCTTTCAAATATGGTTGTATTATATATCAAATTCACTGCCAATTGTATTAATACAGATGAGCTTGTAACATATAACTGTATGCAAAACTAACATGTTTGAATAACAAAGTTTTAAAAAGTAACTGCAACAAGGTCTGAAAACGTAAATTGATTTTTTTAACTACAGCAAATTGCGACAATTTTTAAAGCTAAATTGTCAGTTGGAAATATTTAAATCTAGCAAAAAAATCGTATGAGGCTGCATAATAACTAAAATGAACAAATTGTAAGAAATCGAAAGCAAGCAAAAGTATTTTTGTCCTATTCCAAATTAAAGATAAAGGACAAAATTCAACTTATTTATGAAAAGCTGAATAATAGTAAATGAAATTGTTAACTTTAAGAGAATAAAAGTATTAGAAAGCTAAAGATAGCCAAATAATAGTGAGCATAGCTTTTTCAAATAAAACTGTTAACTCTAGATAATGAAAGGGTTAGAAAGCTGAAAATAGCTTAAAAAAATTGTAAATATGGCTTTATAAAAAGGAATCTGCTAGCATTAGATGAGAAAATTGTGAAGCTGAAAATTGTTGAAAAATACTGCATATGCATTAGTAAAAGAAAATCTGTAACATTAGACAACAAATGTGTTAAAAAGTGGAAAATAGCTGAATAATAGGGAAAATATTTTTAGGAAATAACCTGCTTACTTAAAGATGAGAACATTTTTAAAGGACTAAACAATACTGAATTTTGCTTTGTAAAAGAAAACATGTACATTTAGGTAATGAAAGTGTAAGAAAGCAATAGCCGAATAATAGTTAAAAGAAAATTGTTAGAGAGCTGAAAATGTGTGAGTAACAGCCAAAAAAAGCAAACAGCTGAAATAACAAAACATTTCAGAAAAGCTGAAATTGGTTGATGTATCAGTGAATAAGTAATAAATAAAAGACCAAATATCAAGTTAAATAAAGTGCTGAAAGTGAAAAATAGTCTAAATAACACTGAATATAGCTAAATAAAAGGTTAAACTACATATTAGATGAATCAATATCTGAAAGCTGAAAACAGCTGAATAATGTATTGTATGCGGATTAATAAATTAAGTTTATAGAACGCAAAAGCTTCATTTTCCTTTTACACAGTGTAGAAAGACAAACACAGAGCATTCAAATGGATGAAAATGCACTAGAATCAGATGGCTCTTTGAGCAAAACTAGAGTTCAGTACAGTGACAGCTTTGGGAAAGAAACTGCCACTGAGTCTGTTTGTTCTGGCTGGTATGGACCTGAAATTCCTGCCAGAAGGCAGCAGGTTGAAGAGATGAAGACTCAATGGGATGAGCATTGTCCTTCAGAATGTTTGGAGTCCTGCTGAGACAGCAAAAGTTGGAGATGGAGGTTATTGTAGGTAGAGGGCAGCCAATGAGTTTGTTTTGTTGGGCACCTTTTTCCCAAATGAATTAAGCCTAAAAAGTAGTTTATATTAAATTCCATTCCAAATTAGCAAAACATTCCTAAATATGATTAAATATGCGTGCAAATTAAAAATTTTCCTATAAAATCTGTGTTAAAAAGCCGAATAATGTTAAATCTTCACACAAAAAAAGAAAAAGAAAACTGGGCTGTAGCAGCACATGCAGGAATAGAAATCACCAACAGAAATCCAGATGTTTTTACCTTAGACACACTTTAATCGCAAATGCAGATGTTAATGAACAATAAACTAAAAGACGGCATATGGTAAGGGAGAAGAGGAAAACTCCTGCTCATTTCAACTTCAAACACCTCATTAAATGTTGCCATTGCTATGACACGTGCAAACAAAGAAAGTTGTTCACACATTGTAAATGATTGGTTTATTGTTGTTCATAATCTTGAATTGATTGCGCATTCTTGGAAAGGAAAATGAACTAACTGTGAAACCTTTAAAGAAAACAGAGCAAAGATTGTTCTGCAATAGTTGATCTGATGAAATAAACATGAAGGACTCCCACAGGACATGTAAGAGGCAGCAGCATCTGTCTTACAGCAACACAACAGGAATACTCAAAGACAAACAAACAGAAAGGACTTTTACTGCTTACCAACATGCAGCTCGAACAATAACTGATTTCAGTAAATGCTGCTTTAAGTGCGAAACCTCTTCTGAAAGGGAGACTGAGAGTATGGGGTGGCAAACGTGTCAACAGAGTTGTTTGGTTGTGCTGATGCCGCGTTTGTGTTGAGATGAATACAGTCAGGCTTGATGGATCCGCAGAGAAACAAGAACCTCTTTGACTTTTCTTCATGTTGTCGTATTGGAATAGTGTTTCAGACAACCGGCCCAAGTGGATTTCAAGCAACGTCTGCACACATAAACTGTCTGCAACTGTAAGCTATAAAATTTGCCCACAGACGCTGACACGTATAAACACAAACACCAAAGACTTCTTTCTTTCTTTCTTTCTCTTTTCTTTCTTTTTTTTTTTTTTTGCAGACCTGCCTCACAACCACCTCTGACAATGGAAAACAGATTTTGGGTGGAAAGAATACGGTACATTTTCATGAAAGGAGAATGAAGTCATCTGGGGTAAAATAAAAAGAAATAATCACTATAAAAGATGTCGGTAAGGGATGCAGGAATAAATTGAAGAAATGTGTTGAAAGCACATGTTGAAGCTTCTTTTTTTTTCTAATATTACCATGTCCTTCACACATAGACTGTTAATGAAAAGTGCTTAAAGTGAGGCAGAAAGGTGCTTTGAGTTTATGCCTTTTACAATGTGAACACATTCTTGTAGCTTTTTCTTTACATTTGATCAAAATGTTTCTTCTGTCTGTTCTGTAGATAAAAACTGAATTTGAAGTGATGACTACTATAAACTTTTGAACTATTTTAAAGCTTTCCCAGTGTTTTTTTTAATTATGATTATGCAGTTTTTAATTGTTTTCTAGAACATAGTTTCTGCAGAGTGGCAGGAGTTCATTACCCTTTTAACACCAACCTAACATTACTGGTGCACAAAAATTACAAGCAATTTTGGAGCTATCTGAGCCAGATGGCAGTTCAGAAAACAAAGACGTTCTTGGATCTATTTGTCTGCAAGCGGATGCATCAGAATGGCTCAGAACAGGGAGCTTCTAGCCAGGGATGGGTAAACGTTTTGAGTTGTGGGCCACAAAGGGTTCTACAATTTGACAGTAGGGCTGGACCAGGAGCAGATTATTGGAGTGTTTAAAAAGAAATAGAATTAAATCTGAAAAAAAACAAAACAAAACACTCCTTTAATTTTAATTGACAATAAACAAAGATTTTAAAAAAGAACATTTTGGAGAATATTTTACTTTAAAAAAAAAAAAAACTGCAGCTTTTGCTCTTATTTTAGTGCAAATTGCACCAATCAGTTGATGTCCTTCAGGAAAAAACGAGAAAGAAATGCTGCATTTATGTGATGTTGGAAAAATGACTGGGGGAAAAAAACAAAAAAAACCCAACAAATCTTCCACCACCATAACAGCAACTCATTCGTAGTGCACTATCTACGGGGAGACAGGAGAATCACTTTGAAAATAAAACGTTGAGAATTATCAAAAGCATTTTATCCAGGTTGGTGGGCCACATTAAATAGTTTAACAGGCAGCGTATGGCCTCCTAGTTTGCCCATCTCTGTTCTTTCCCATCTAGAGTATCTTCTACATCACAAATAGGATCTTTTTCAAACTGCATTTTTCCTCACAACAATTTATTAACATTACAACTTCATTTATAGCACATTTAAATTTCCCGTGCAGACACAAATTACTGTACATTTATGAAAACATGAAGACTAAAGAATAAGAAGACAACGTTTACAGTCAATTAAGATGTACGTATAATGATTTACAAACTACCTTGTTACATTGTCAAATAAGGCACAGCCATTACATAAATAATAAAATAACTTATAATGAACTGGAAAAAAAAAACCCTTTACTGTGTTTTAAAAGCAATAGACTTAAACATGGATGATATTACCAACAGAAAATGTCTTACCTCGGGTTCCGCCGAAATGAAGTCAATTCAGTCGCCATTTTTCCTCCGGACGGATATCACCAGATTTTGCCATTTTGAGTCCAAACGGTGTTTGTAAGTAGGATTGGTCCAAGAATCTGTTCATCAAACGCTTCGAATGTTTGTGGTGGGGCTAACGGGCACCCCATGCTCTTATTCAGACATCTGATTTGACAGTTTATATCTTGACAACTTGAAAAAAAAGGATTAGGATATATGGGATATAGGATTTTGGTTTTCAGTTCTCTCCATGTACTGTTTATGGTTAAAAGTCAAGTTAAAAAGTCTTTTTTTTTTTTTATTTAATTTTTTTGAAGAAGATTCAAAGATGGGTAGTGAGGCAGAGTGAAGCAAACTGAAATTTAACTAAAGAAATACAATTTTAATCAGAATTTTCTTCATATATGTTATTCATCTTCAGAAAGATGCAAAAAGAACATGTTAAAAACATCATTTTCAAAATATTACGTCTTTAAAATCGCATTGGTTAGGTTTAGTTTCTTTGCTTTGAATGATTTATCAAAAATTAAGTCCTGCTTATCCCTGATTTTCTCAGCACATCAACAAGCAACTCTTCATACTAATTTATTTTCACTTTGTTTTATAAAAACTGCACAAAAACTCTCTCTTATTTGCTAATAGTAGTTCTGTTCACTATATTATGTCAAGCAACACATTTTCTGTTTTTTCTTTATATTTGTTTTTTGTTCATGATGAATTCAGGCAATACATTTGAGTGAATGTTGTCTTTTAAAATGATGAAATAAAGGTAAAAAAGTGATGCCTTTTTTATGGACAGGACTGTTTCCAGAGGTCATTTTATTTTGAAATGGCATCATTTTTTGTATGACAGATTTCAACTTTAAAATAAATGCAGAGTTTATGCCTTTTTCTGGTTTTTAAAATATTGAAATATGGACACATAATGGTGTTGAATTGTTGTATTTTATGCTTTTGTGAGTCTAAATGAGACGTCTTTTGAATTTTTACCAAATATATGAAATCAAATGTATTTATGTTCTCACTTTAAGGTCTGTTAATCGACCAAAAAAGTTTAGTCATGTTTGTGAAAGATCTTTATCTACAGCTTTACATCACAAAGTTTAACTTAATTCCCTGCAGTTATGATGTAACGGTACAATTTGACTAAGAGAATGGAAACCCACCAAACATGTTGGATTGATTTGATTCTAACCTGTCAGAACGGAGATGTTTCACACACGTCACAACCTGGAGGCTTTTTTGTGGCAGCTCCAGGACTCTGGAAGGATTTCATAGCTGGAAACATTTCTGTATTCCTCGGGAAAAAGCAGGAGTTCTTCCAGAAACGAAAGTGTGTTGATCTTTTCTCAAATTGAGAGGCAGTTCTGAAAAGCAAACAAAAGGACAGATGGAGCTTTAGGTTCAAGTTTATAGCTTATTGGATGCAGCACTTGTAAATGGAATAAGATTGTGGCTTATGGTTTTAAACAGGGGAGCTCATTACATCAGTTGATCACAGGCTATTAAAGCTAAATAAAATAGATATATTCTCAAAAACGTGTGTCAGTGCATAAGCATCTTCATTATGAAGTACATCACTTGATTTTCAGCCAATCATCAAACATCCTCTGATATTTACGTTACTGCACATTCTGGCAATTCAACATTGAACTCAAAAATTATAAGAAAACTTTGTTTCATGTAGTAATCTCTCATTTTCATCTAAATATATCAATGAAATAAAAAACACAAGCTAAATGTATCAGTTGTTTGCTAACTTAATGGTCTTCTTTAATACCAGTCTCACTTAAATTTAATTAGGAAAAAGCCACTAATCTGTGATTGTTAAAATATAATGTTTTAACCAGAAAACGTAAATAACCTTTTTTTTTGTATTTCAATTGTTTAGTTCAGTTGCTAAAAAATACACTTGCAAATCTTTTTCTTTTTGATTCCAATGAAATATTTAAGACAAACGTACTACAAACATTTGCTAATCACATCAACTGAATTTATTCTATATTAGCAAAAATTCCATTAACCTTAGAGCACTATCGCTGGGTGATTTTCACCAGAAAAGAAGGATTTACATGATTTTCAATATGTTGCATTTTTCTGAGTGTCTCTGGGTAAAGTCTCACATGTCCCCGGAATGGGTAGACCAGAGGCCAAGTCTCCACTATCAATTTTTAAGGATTTTTTTTCTTCTTGAGTTTCTAATTTTTCCATAATTTTTTAGCATGTTTTTAGGTTCTTCCTGTGAATTTTTTTTAGCTGAAAATAAAACAAACCCACTGGTACTCTAATTTATCACATGTTGTCATATTTTGATCTGCCAAATGCTTTTTATTGGGTAAAAATAACCCGGCAAAAGTGATGGTGTGACTGTTTAAAGCGTTTAAAGTGTTTTAGGGCTAAACAAGACAATTTAGGGAAAACTTGTCAAAGTAATCCAGTTTCTTCAGTAGTATGTCACATTTAAATTAAGAATAGGTTTAAATCACAAAAATAATTTTGGTTTTGATATGCACATATATCATAAAATCTAACATAATTTGATTAAATATCAATTGATTGATTTATTTGTAGAAACATTCTTCTTGTTTTGTTTTTTTTCCTAAAATAGCCTGGTCAATTAGTTTCAAATCAGCTCAACACACTTGATCCAGGTGATCAGCTATGAGTAGTTTTTTTTTTTTTCTATTTTAGCTTGTTTGTAAAAAAAAAAAAGCTAAAAAATAATCAAACTAGTAAGTAAATCAGACAATAAAATATTTTTCTTCTATTTCTAAGCACGAGCAAACATTCTAGAAATTGCTTCAACAGGTCTATCTATAGATTTCATGCATATTCTTAGTGAAGATCGATATTTCTAAAAACAGTCTTTTTTTTTAACATATCTCTTATTCTTATGCAAAAAAAAAAAAAAAAGTACTTTGAATTGAAAGTGAGCCCAACTCGGCAAAGAACTCTTTTGAACTGTATCTCTACTGGATTCTTAAAGGAAAGCACACCAAAGATGCTCAGATAATGACTCCAGAAATGTACTCGTCTTTGTTCTGTCTGAATCCTTTTACAAAGAGTCGTCTGCACATCAGTTATCCAAAAAAAAAAAAAATATCTTGTGGTAGTTTTTGTCCTTTTTTTGTAATTACAGAGCTTCCACCCTTAAAACATACTAACACTTGAAACACTAACAAAGCAGGCAGTGAATGGCCTTTCTCTGCTCTGTCCTTAATGTTGTCAGACATGTGCAACAACAGCCTGAGGCTGTCGCTTTTAAACAGAAAAAAAGCCTCCGCTTTGATGCAGATTTCTTCTCTATGTTTTTTTTTTTTATTCTCGACGCAAATCCAAAGACTTTTGAACATTTTTTTCAAGGCAGCAAGTTTCTTTTTGCAAAAGCCAACCATATCTCTACTTGAAAAAGCCCATTTTTAAGGCTGTCGAATGAAATTTAGAAAAAAACTTTTTATGCAATCAAAATTAAAAAAAAGGAAAAATCAATTTTCACATCTGTTACTCAAATAAAAATAACTTTTTGGCGGAAAAATTCCCTGAAGTGCAAATTTCCAACAAGCAACATGAACATTGTCACATCTGAAACTGATCAAACACCAGTGGAGCTTATATTTCAGCCTCTGTTTATGAGCGACGCCCCATACAGGTGATGTGACAGGACAATCTACTGTACATGTTGCACTCCTTCCCTTGAGCTGGGGAACTCATCTGGAGGAGGTGAACCAGGTCGAGGTCACCACTTCAAGCATGCACATCTCATCAAACAGCCAAATGCTAGGAGCGCTCCGAGCCAAAGGGCCGCACCGAGGGGCTGTCTGCGTTAATGGAGGATACAGTCTCCTCTGGCCTTGAGCATTTCTCTGCGGAGCGCAAACTGCTTGAGCGGGAACAAACCAAAGACAGGTGGCTTCTTTATGATCAAAGCCGACGCATAAAGGACACGACTTTACCCATGCTTTAGGCTGCTTTTACTCTGAAAGCAACTGTCATTTTCTTGTTTGACTTTGCGAGCAGGAGTGTCAGACTACTCTGTAGGTGGATTAGGTTGTGTTTGAACGTATCTTACCTTCGGGGGACAGCGCATTGAAGTGGATTTGGGTAATAGAAACTTGTCCATCACTGAATCACGGTTCTTTGTACATTCGGTTTTGTTTTGCCTCACTGGTTGCATGTAATTATTTACTGATCCAGCCAAAAAAAAAAAAAAAAACAGCTTTCTTCATATACTTTTTCTCCTGGATCATTAACCAATCATGTTTCATGTTTAACAGCAGTAGTAAGTAGGAAAAAGGATGAAGGCTCACCAAAGTAAACCTAAAGTATAACAAGAAAAAAATGCCATTTTTGTCTTGTGTTGTTTACAAATACATTTACTTTGCTTGAATGTTCTTATTTGGGACACGAAGTGTTTTATTTTGAAAGAACTTCATGAGAGGTGTCAAAAGTAAAATACGACTTTACACTTTTAGAAAATTGAAGTTTATCTTAATATTTATGTATTTATTAGCCCCTGAAAATAAATATAATTCATATTTATTACAAAAAACGACAATGTAACGATGCAAAGTAGTAGTGAAAGTTCCTGAATTTAAAAAAAAAGGGTTTGTAGCTCCAGCAAACAGGCCCAAATGGGTCTTGTACGGGCAAAGGTTGCAGACCCCTGGGCTAAAGGAACAGCCGTGATTTTTGTAAAGAAATTGAAGCTGTTGAAGGGCAAGAAACTCTGCTTTTGTCAACTAAACCTCTCAAGAAATTCACAGTTTTGCTGTCTGAAGGACTTTGGCAACAAAACTAGGATTTACAGGCAAAAGCAACTAAATGAAGACAGACACATTTACCCGCAGAGTCACCACCTTCTGGTCAGGCTGTCAGCATCAATCAGTGAGTCTAATATTTTAATAGGCCGGGGTAATGTATAGTTGCTAATCTAGAGACTGCTGACATCCAGCTGGCAGACGGCCAGGTGGGTTCCCCTCTGAAACCTGTCCCCGTTCCCAATTCTGCTCTCTTTTCCTGTCTTTATGCCTCCTCCCGCCCCGTCCCACTGCAGTCCTATCGCAGCTCTTAATCTCACACAAGTGTCTCACTCAGCAGGTCTTATTGTGGGAGCCACCTGCCCAGGAGCGGAGGGCAACGAGTACAAAGATCGTCCTTTCCACGCCGGCGGCCACGTGTTCACTTTAATTAGCTTCCTTCTCTTTTTGGCATTTTTCTGACATTTAAATTATATGTATTTCAACCTTTTCTTTCTTCAGAAACTGCAGTTCTCTTCTTATTCTCCAACAGCTGTCACCTGCTGACCCCTAAATCTGAAGACCATAAAAAAAGTTTGTCACCGGTTAATAATGACTGCTATCTGCGTCTGTTAGCGACACCGCAATTGTTAAGAGTCTGGACAGCTGCTGTAACTACAGAACCGCTAGTCACAACAACACACTTCTCAAGTCAGCTGGAAATGCGATCAAACCGGAAGGTAATCATTTCAAAAACTAAACTACCCTCCAAGATTTTTTATATTTTTTAAAAACAAAAATATTTGCTTTTGGAGAGATCTGTCTTCAAGTACATTTTAGAGGTAGTGAAAGGTGAATAATCACATATTTGTAATCTATAGGTTTGTCTCATCTAATCTGAAAATTGTAAAATACAAAATATTAATGCTGTTAATCAAAAAGCTCAAAGTTTTGACAATATTTTTGGGGGCTGTCACTTTATCGCGTTAATCCTGATTAATTAATTACAGACATTTTAGTTTTGTTTTTTTTTTTTAATCCTTTTTATTCTCATTTTCACATTGAATGGTTACTTCTGTGTAATGCACACCTGGAGGAGCATTTTATCTCAAGTATTAAATAAACCATCAGAACTTATGTCCTGTTATAGGCCTATTTTTAAGTTTACTTTTAATTATTTTTTTTACAAATGTGGATTTTTTTTAATACGCGGTGCTTCACGTTGTCATTGTAACAGCTTCAGTATGAGGCGTGCACTGACTGTGCTCTGCTATAGCTCCTCTTTGAGAAAGGTAATTATCATAAGAAGCTTAAAAAAGCATTATTTTAGAGGTGAAGTTTAACTCTCAGCACTTATTTTTGTCCAGATAATGAAGCAAAAGTTTATTTGAAAAAAACCAAAGTCTAAATAGTTGAATTCCTCTACGTGTGTTTCAGTTCTTCCTTCTTAGATTCTCTTCCCTATTTCTTTCTGCTTTATCTCAGTCTTTAAAATTATCAAATTCACCCAAGCAGGTTAAAGGAAACTATGAAATCACTCTCACGTCTTTTCTCTGTCTTGCCTTTGTGTTAAATTGTTGAATAAGGTGGATCAACATTTGGATTGTGGTATTAATAAGAACTTTGTGTTCAATATTTTTTGGAATGCTCAGAAAAGTGTTCCAACTGTTTTTTTGATGTGGTAAATTAGAGAACTTAGTTAATTAATTTAAATTTTGTTATTTGTTCGAGTTTGGAAAAAAAAAATTACCCCTCAATGGTGTCAAAGTTGAGTCTTTTATAATAAATAATAATAATTATAATTAATAAAGCCAATTTTTTACTTTTATTTTGATCTTTTACTGCCACAACATCATAAACTTAAATAAAATACCTCAAAAGAGGGTTTTAAGAGCAATAATTTGGTTAAAAATCATTGCAATTAAAATCAATTTCTTTGATTGATTATTTACAGCTCACAATTAATTTATTGCATGACAGCACTAATATTTTTTAGTATGACTAGTTTCTAACTCTTTTTTTCCTCTCTTTGTTTATTAGAACATTAATGACTGATTAAGGCCAAATCAGAATTGTTTCCCTAACCCTCCGTAGGGGTAGAGAAGCAATTTGGATTCGGCCAGCGTCTCGTGTATTAGATATATCTCAAACCTCAAATTGAGCATCTTTCAGCCAAAGTTTAAACTGGGGTCATGATTCTACTTCCCTCCTTTTTCTTCATCTAAGTGGAAAATTGCTGTGTAAGTACATGCCATTAAACATCTTAAAGTTCATCTGCATCCAACACCAATAACTTAAATAGTCTGAAGTCAATGCCTGTTGACACCCACACGTTATGAAGAACGGCTTCTGCACATCCACTAATGTGCACTCCATTTGCATTTCATATGCAGACATAATCAGAAAATATGCTGATGCCGGAATAAATGCAAAACTGAGGAATAATTTAAAGCTCTCGAGGAAAACATGATCATACATGGCCTTCAGCGTTCTCCAGAGTGGCAAAGGGTAAAGCTTGTGGGTATGAAATACTTGATTAGTTCTATGCAAAACAAGAGAATCGGTCAGGAAGTTGAAGGTTCGGTAGTTGTTCAAATTTGCATCAGGCCTAAATCTTTCAATCAAAGGTTGCTTGAAGGCCACACCCACTTTACACCACTATATTAAAAAATACAGCATTTTGTCTCTCCTAAACACTGGAGATTTTGCTATGGTGTTGACATTTTTCCGACAACGTAAGTTTTCAACCGCTTGCGCAATTAACAGAACTCTAAAGCAGTCAATATACAACGCTTTACAGTAGTGAAGTAGTTATGCAATCAATGTAAATCAAATGATTTTGATGTGGAGAAGAACAAATTTGTGGCAATGTGCAACACTTTGTTTGTAATGTGTTGTATATTGGTGCAAATCTGATCCATAACGCTGCTATTCTTCATGTCAAAATCAGTTGATTCACATTGATCAAATAAACATTCCAAGAGTTACGGTACATCAAAGAGCGTGTGTTATTTGGGTGTTGTTGGCGACATCTCCCATGTTGAAGTTCCACTCCAATCATCGTAAAATTGGTCCCAGTAATCTTGAAATTATGATTATTAATTTTTTTGCCAAAATTAAAAAAGTCTCTGTTGCCTATTAAGACATGTTTTATTCACAGCTGCAGTAGTTCCTTTGAAATACAGTTCTGAGTTGTGGGCGGGACTGTTGACGCAGAGCAAACTCCGCCCCCTCCCTGTCACTGAGCTCTGTATACGCGCTCACACTCGAGATTCAGCTTCAAACTAACATTAGTGGTGTAAAAGTGACGACGAGCATTATTGGATCGATCCAGTGTTGGGCTAGAATCGCAATTCGCTTCAGCACTGGTGTTTCGCTCATCATGTCTTTCACACCTTAGCTTGAGTGGGCAAGAGCCCACGCAGGGAGAGAGAATACTTACGCGAGCTGATTTTAGTAACTGCATAATTCGGTTTTCAGATCTGACGCGATTTGAATTGAGAAATAATCAAAAGCCCAGTTTTAATCGGAAATGATTTTATTTATAAAGGTCCTCTACTTTGAGAAAGATGTTATAAAAACATGTTAAAAACACAAAAACTATTTTCATTAGAGTGGATCTTTAAAGGGTTAAAAAGAAGGTTTGGACTAGATGAAGCATGATGAACAATTTCAATAACTTTAATTTTGTTTAAACCAATTGTTTTCTTAAAGCCATTTATGAGATCCTCATTATTGACAGAACAGTCCTTTACCTGTCTTTACCTGGTTTGATTTCATTCAAGTTATACTATCAACAAATTCCAACTCAGCTAAAGATTCTTTTGAGTTATCCTCAAAAATAAATGTTAAATTTCAAACAACTTCAACATGAAGGTATATTGCGGTATTTAGTCCTGCAATTGATTCGACGGGTTCTCACCAAGTATCAATTTTTTTTTTTTTCATTTTAAGAGGCGGTAAAAACTATATTTGTCACCCTTTGGTGAGACATTCCTTTGGAGGTAGATAGGGGGCAGGCATTTAAAGACTGACTGCCTTGTCTTGGTGTCAATGTTTGTCAAAGACATAGTATTACTGAATTTACCAATGTTGCACATAAGCGTCTGTTAATGTTGCACAAAATAAGACACAAGTTGCACATTTTGATTGTGTTCAAGCTCAAAAATAAAAATAAATGGGGATATAATTTCCTAAAAAATGTGTTCTTCAATATAATGTGAGTTATGATTTTTACCAATTATCGCAGTAGCACGATATCATCGATATCGTGAGCCATGTCATGTATCACATTGTATTGTGAGGTATCAGTGATTCCAAGCCTTATACAGTACAGTTGAGGGAACAACTCGAGGCTTCATACATTACTTTCATAAGAAGATAGACCTAACGTTTATTGGACAATAGCGTCTATTAGAGACCGGCCACTATAGTTAACGAGGACTTTGTGTTTCTGCTTTAATTTTATTTTGCTTGGGTGAGTGTTTTTCCAATAGTTTTCGTGCTTACAAACTACTTCCCGAGAGCAAAAAATGATGGTTCTGAAACATCTAGTTAACATTTTTAAAGCATTCTTCAAATTAAGAGCACTTATGTCCCTGCATCTTTGCATTCATTTGATACAATCTCTGTCAGCAATTATCATTCATTTACACTCCCCCAGGCTTGCTTTTTCTGTTATTTTCCAGCACCGACTTGCTCTCCATGTGTGAGGGATGTTATTTGGGTTGCAGGACTGTCTGCCTACAGCAAGAGGAAGTGTCACTAGAGTATGGTGATAGTAGTTAAAATGACTGTCAATACTTGCACTCAAACGATGTTTTTAAGAGGAAGTTAATAAAATTGAGAGGTATTTGCACTTTGAGAACATTTTGTGTGGATAACCATAAAAAAGGTCTTTCAAATTCTTGTTTTGAATAGGTTGTGGTATAGGCCTGCCTTTACGTGTATCAACACATCCTCACATATGGTATGCCCAAATAGCTCTTGCAAAATGCAGCAGGTTCCTTAATGACTACATTAGAACATCTGAGTGCAGCCATAATCACTGACTGAGAATGAAAACAGTTAGTAGCTTATTTCCCTGCAAATACTGGGTCACATATTTCAACAGTCTGTTGAATATTTAGTGCAAAGACATCGTTGGAGGGGGGAGATAAAACCTAACAGCACATGACAGGAGAGGAATGTTTGAATGATTCAGCTTTATAGTCTAAACTTCAGCAATGCAGCTTATTTTTTTTTTTTCTATTTACCCATGCTTGTAAACAGCAGTGTCTGTGTGGGTGGAATGGAGGTGCCATGTGCTAAAAGGGGTCCAGATGCAAAGTCTGCTTTTATGTGGCAACAAGGCCGGCGGGGTGTTAACCTGACCTTTAAACATCTTTGTTATGAGAAAAGCAACTTCAGCGGCATCATCCTTAAGGTGGCATTTCTAAAATAGTTTCAAGTTCCTTGACATTTGTTTTAGTGCGTTTGTCTTTAAAGCAAAGAATACTTTTTTTTTCTTTTTTGTACGGTTTCTGAGCGCCTGGTCCAAAATACAAGTGTATGTTTTCATGTGTGGGGCTTCAGATGTCTAATTACCCCAATTTAGTCTGCAGGAAGCTCCATAAACACACAGCTGCATACCTTCTCACACTTGTGAGGAACAAAGAAGTTCCTCATAACGGCGCTTAAACGTGTCGAAAAACAAACGTGTTTCCCCCCAAAACAAAACCAAAAGCCGTTAAAACAGTGTTCACGTGGGGCGCTTCATTTACCCCTCTCTTTGGTTTATGAGGTCTGTTCTTTTAAATTAGAATAATCTCTTCGTAGCCCTGCTCACGCGGAGGAATCTGGGTTATTTAATTGTGTGCCTGCTAGCGGCGAGCTCCTGATATTTGCTTTGGAATTTGCATACCGCATGAAAATGGGCGACCTTTTCTTTTTGACCCTCAGGGCGATCGCTTACATTCCACATTCATGTTGAAGAGGAAGATGGGGGGAGGACAAAGTCAGAAAAATAATCTATAAAGGCGCAGCAGATCTGTGCTCCAGCTGTCAATGCAGTAAATCAAGTAGCCAATTATGACACGGGGAGTCCGGCGTAATGGTTTAAGTGCATCGCTCAGCACCTGGTTGTGTTTTTTAAAGAAGCACGAGAAAATGGGGGTGAAGAAACCGTGGGAAGTTTTCAAAGCTCACAAACACTTTTGGAAAGCTGGCTCAACCAGTTGGCATCAGTCTTACCGAAGACGACAAAGTTTCACAAACACAAAAGGGCACATCACAAGCGGAGGGAGAGGCACAACAAAAACGTATGAGCTTTTAATCCTTTCTTCATAGCTAAAAATCATGTGACACATGATCTAACCTCTGCGACAAACATTTGATCTATGAGAAATGTTTATTAAAAAATAAAATAAAATGTGATCTAGTTCAAGATATGAAACATTGTTCTTCCTCTTCTCCAATGTGGGCAAGGCAAGGTATGCTGCTGATTAGACAATTTTTTTGTTGCTTTTTTACACTCTGATCACAGAGATATGAAAATGCAGAACAAACACAGTCAAACAGGAAGGAAGGATTAAAGAAATACAATAATTTTCCCCAAACAGAACACAGTTGAAAGACAACACCAATGGCATGATTTTGCTCTTAATGTCTTATGGAAATGTAACAAGTCTAACTCTCATTCATGGGTCTATCCAGGGGTGAAAGTAGTTTTTTTGTTATGCCGGTGTTATGATTCACTTTTCTCTGCATCTTTTTTGTTTACTTTTTCATTTAAATAATTTAATTATTTATTATTAGTATCATCAGCTGCAGTTCTCTGGTGCGCCTGCTGTTCAGAAAGTCGGGGGTCTGCAGCGCTCGGGACGCACAAGCCAGACTTGGCGCACGCAAGAGAGCGCAGACCAGGAGGGAGAGAGAGAGAGAGAGAGAGAGAGAGAGAGAGAGAGAGAGAGAGAGAGAGAGACGGGTTTCAGTAACTGTCTGATGCGCCACAAAAACAATGCAAACATCCAATTAAAGCGATGCCTGCTCTCAGCTCAAATGTCAATATTCTTATATTTCTTCCATAAGAGCGACCGCGGCTTCTGTCATGTGTTATATAGTGAAAACTGGCCGCACAGCTGATCTCTCCAGCCGGAACGGCGTTCCGTCTTCAAATCATTTACCGGAACGCCGCTCCGTACCGTTCCGGCTTACTTTCACCCCTGGGTCTATCTGGTAAGAATGTAACTGTCCATACAATGTTATTTATTGAAAACTGAGCCGATTATTTGACCTTCTGTGGAAGATTTTCCAGAATGATCAAAACTGTGCTCAAAAGAGTTGAGAACGTAACGTTCTTGGCCTTACAGTTCACATTCCAAAGATGGTCAAGCTTATGCGTCCAAAGTTTTTTTATGTTTGGTGACAAATAAAATTAAGATGGTGACAACTTCTGTTTATCTATACACAAGCTTCACTTTGTTAGTTTGTATTTATTTTAAAACTTCTGCAGGTCCATCCTGTCTGAATCAGATGATTATCTTGTCCACTACAGGATATGAGCTTTTCCTGAAACTTTTAAAGAGTCTATGCCATGGAAAATCAACTTTTAAGGTGTATTATATTGTTCCTTCCTCACTATAAACAACCCTAAAGCAGTAATTTGATCCATTAACACATTTCTGAGTAATCCTTTAGAAACCAGCGCTCTGAGCACCAGTCCCTCCCAACTCACGAAAACGAGCAGGTTCTCATAAGCTGACATCACAAAGTGAGAACAGCCCCTTTCAGGAAGAGTCTGCCCTACTAGTACCTCCCCCAGGCTAAAAACAAACACTTACACTTTCATTTTAAATGTAAAATACCAAATTTCTTTAAATTGTGTCCTATCTCTAATATCTACCAGGTCCATTTTGTGTTTTCTACTTTAGACGTCGGTCTCTTACAGTGACCCGGCTCCTTTAAGACAACCCCCCTTTGCCCTGGGAAGTGTATAGTTGTGGAGGTGGTGGGTGTGTTTGTGTTGTATCGCAATGACCAAGAAACGTCTGTTCTATTTAGCATTTTAAACTTTGTGTGGTGGCATTAATCAAAGAAAATTCTGGGGAGGAATCTGCACAACATTTTGAGGTGGATCCTAAGCGTATTTGAGAATGACGCAAGAGGATAAGATGGCTGCTAAAAGGGAGCAAAAGATTTCCCGAGAAGGTGCAAAGGAAGTGAGCGACAAAATGGAAAACCTGCTTTGAACGTGGATTACTGAGCAAAGTCGGAAAGGTGTCCAAATTTCTAAGAAAATGATTCAACATGAAAGGAAGAAGGATTTCTCATACGAAGCCAGTGCTAATCTGAACATAATGAAATGTTCCCATCATTTCAATAAATCCTAAAATGTTCATCTCGCGTTGTTGTCTACCTTTCTTGATCAAATTTCACAGCAAAATGAACCCATTTGCCATCACTATTCTGTCTGTGGACGCATCGGCTACTAAAGGCAGATCTACATCATGCACACATCCATCTTTGCAAAAATGTGGATGTTCGTTTTCATGGACCAAACGCAGACACTCGCCCGAAGCCAGCTCTAGGTTAACGTTATGAAACAAGCTGCACCCACAAGCAGTGAAAGGAGGTGCCTCAGAAATCGAGGCGTCTTTCTTCCGGGTAGGAAAAGAGTTAACTAAAATGACTCATATTTTATACATAATTTGCTTTTTGAGTCCCAAAGATAATCATCCTCAGCCTCAGAATCCATTAGAATTACTTTGAAGAGTTCCAGTTGTTCAGACTGTCTCAACACTAGTGAAAAGCTCCAGTGTGAAAGGGTAAAAAATTAAAAAGAAAACAGCACTGCCTTCAATGTAATTTTAATGTGACATGCCATCTAATCAGTTTAGCTGATTTTAAGATCCTCTAAGCAGACAGTGAATCCCTGCAGACTACAAAAAAATCTCATAGCTTCTGTCACATCACCAGTAAACACTGGTGCCCCAGTGCCAATAGAGCCCACGCTCACCCATAATTCTTTTGGATTATAAATAGTTAGACATTGCAATCAATCAGTGGTGTAGCCTTTTCTGGTGCAGTTATCTGTGTGGTGAGATTATTTGGTTTCAGTTTTGCCTCTTTCAATAAGTATCGAAAGAGATAAGATCCAGATCGACATCAACTGGTTTCATTTTTAAGACCATCGTTAAGAAATCATTAAATCAGAAGCTTATATCCCCATCATTGTCCTGTCATGCAGCTGCTACAAAAGGCTTTAGCAGCAACAACAACAACAACAACAACAAAAATGGAAAATGAGGATTATAAATCTTTGGAGAAAAAAAATGTTTTACCAAATCAGAAATTTTAGGCACAAAGCTGTACTCTGAAAGAGGACAAAAAATAAAATGTTCCGAGTTGCTGTGGCAACCGTTCTTATATTTGGCAGTGTGTTATTTCTTCTTTTTCTGTTTAGACCATTTTTCTTTTTGCTCTTGTTTCAGGTTATCCAGCTCCCCTCCCGCTTCCTCCTGACTGCTACTCCCCTTCTGCTAGAAAAGTGGAAAACAAATGATCGATGGCTTCTACGTATTCATCCTTTTCTTTGACATTGTTTCAATAAGCTGTTTATGAGAAATCACAGAAACCAATGAGGTGCATGTGGGTGAAACAGAAGAGGCCTGCCATGATAACGTCTCTGTCCTCCTCGATTGCTAGCTTTTTTGTTCTATTCTTCCTTACCATTCGTGGTGTCAGCCTGAATGAAAACTGAAAAACATAATTCATTGGTAACCTGTAAAAGCAGCTTCTAGTATGACTATGTAAGGCTAATTTGACTCTCTAACAGAAACTTGAAATTGTCTAATTTCTTCAATATGATGCTCTACCTCAACATTAATTATACTACTGTATTATTAAAACCTTCTATAAAAAAAAAATCTGGAGTTCCCTAAATATGAATTAATTCTAGTTATAATTACTGATGTCAAAGCACTTTTAAAGGTCCATGGGCTCTGCCAAAATGTCTGTGTATATATATATATATATATATATATATATATATATATATATATATATTATTTTTTTTTACGAGTTGCAAACAAGGTTTGGTGTTATAAATTTGCTAATGCACCTAGCATGTTGAGGTATCTGACTGTTTTTTTCTATGTGTTACTATGAAGGTTGAGAGTTATCAGTCTCAGTCAACATTTGTTTAAGTGGTATCAGTTTGTTTTTACGTTTTGCAAATGCAGTTGGAATTTTCGAGTATTGTAATTACGCTAATGCTTCAAAAGTGTTTGAAGTCGAGCATCTTACAGATTGGTTCTAGAATTACAGTGAGTACAGTTCATAAAGTCTGACTGACTGATGGACTTATCTTTGAAGCTATGTAGACAGCTGATATCAGGGTCAGCCCCGGGCATTAGCGATCTAGGCGATCGCCTAGGGCGCCATTTGCTGGAGGGGCCACCAAATCCCAATCATTAATAAATGAACGCTTTTTTTTTTACAGTTTGACACAAACTTAATTTCATACAAAAATGAAAAAAGTAATAAAATAGAAAGAACTCAAAAGTTTGACATAAACAAGAATTTTTCTCAGTGCAGCGCCCTTCCTTACCTGACGCTACTGCCTAAGCAAAATGGGAGGAGGAGGGGCTTGCGGTGTTTCTGCTGCTAGTGCTACTTTAAAAGTTTAAAGAGGCTCTTGCCTCCAAGCACAAAGTTCAACAGTTCAAATACCGTCTGAGACGAAAATATTTTAAACAATAATCATAAGTGGTTAACATTTAAGGTTATGAGAGTCAAAATAAATAAATACTTAGTGCAACATATTCCAGAAAGATAGGGTATTTCTGTTCAGGACAGTAGTGGTGGTATTGTGATGGAGTGCGGGGTGGGGTTGTCCGCGGGTTTTGTGGAGGGGCGCCAAAATCTCTTTTCGCTTAGGGCGCCATGAATCCCAGGGCCGGACCAGCCTTACGTGTCGCACGTTCAAGAACACAATAAACCATCAATCTTGAATTTAGCATGCAGTGTTCAGACTGGACTGTTGCTGCACAATTCTTGCTTATCTATTCACAGTTAGAAAAAGCTTGGTTTTAAATTTCAAAGGGGTTTAAATTTCGAGAAGCTAGCTACAGAACTTACTTTTCTTTTACAGCTTTATTCTAAGAAGATAATTCCAGCTGGGCATAAACCACAATCAATAATGGTTGGCACTTCTTTGAATGAAAAAAGACGCTACTCATAAATCACTACCAAATCTGAGTCCCTGATTTGTCAACTCGTTTAAATTTTGACATGCATTCCATGACCGCACGTTTTGTACATAAAGCCTGAAAACGACTTAAAAACCTGCATATCGACATGTGAATCCAAAACTTGTGAACAAGGAAGCTTAATCGCGCAATACGTCTGTTTACATAGATTTTTAATTGAAGTAGTTGCTTGAATGCGCGTTTTTTGAGCAAAGTGTAAATATAGCATGATTCTTTTGTCTAGCTTAATGTTCAGTGCGCCTTACGACAAAAGTTTGAAAACTGACCATTCATTGACGGTTGTCAAGAGTCAAAGCTCTGTCTCCTCCTTTGTTCACCGGCGGGAGCAGTTTCCAGAGTACTGAAAGCACTTCATCTCCCAGCACCCCCAACACACAGTTCCTGGTTGCTGCTCAGCTGCCTCTAAGTCACCTAAATGACACTTAAGCACAGCACAGTCATACTCAAAGTATTGTTTGTGCCACTCAGCCATCATAACAAGCATTTCATCCTGACCTGTTCTACTGCTCACCTGTTTCGGCCTCATCTTTGATTCTGCTTGCTTGCCGCCTGCCCTGACCCTTCCCTGGACTCTGACCACTCTTGTCACTCTCTGATGCTCCTATGCTCGTTTCTGACTTTGGCCTGCCTGACCCTGATTTAGATTTGAACTTTTAACTTTGTCAAAAAAAACCTGCTGTAGTTGGAACCAGCCGTCTTCCTGTTCTGTGACAACAGTGCACCTATTAATTCGGTGTCCACTATTTTGTTGAAAATATGGTCCCTCTGTCTCCTTACGATGGTCATTTTGTGATTTTTTTCAAACCACAACTTAATGAACTGAACTGCCGCAGAATTTGCACGCGGCATTTGTACAGACATGTAGAACGCAGTGCATGATTGGACCAACACAGTTCACTGCTCATTTGATTTCAGTTTAAACTGAAGAAGAAAACTTAACCAGAAATATCAACTAAGACTTGGACATAAAAAAACTATCATTTTTAAATGACCCAAAAATGTCAACTTTATGAAAGTGAAGCAGTTTAAATGCTCAATGCTTTTATAAAGATCATGTTGGAGAGCAGAGGGACAGAGAGTATGGATTATGAGGTATTTTATTTTTTTTTTTACTTTAGGAAATAAGTTTTGCTTGAATTAAGAAAACAGTCCTAAATAATTTTAATCTGGTCCTGCTCAACAGGGGTAGTGATCTATCTTCCTAGCTCTGATAAATGGACACCAATAACACAAAGTTTTTCAAAATAAAACCCTGACATGATCTTTTACATTTGTGTCCTTGTTATGTGCTGCTTATTAAAAATGTACAAATGAAAGTTTCGCTACAATAACAAGTCTGATAGAAGGTCATTTGTATTATTTTTTGTAGATTTAAAGCTTTGAAATGATGTGATGAAATAAAAATATTTCATTTTTCTTAAGTATGCTCAAAAAAAAGCTGGAAAAGCAAATTAGTATTTTAAAATGTGAAAAATATATTTTTAATTAAATGTGACCAGCTTAATTTGGACTAACTGATATGTTAATTTTCATTCTACTGCGTTTTTCAGGGACTGTGGTTCTAAACAAAGATTAATCACCAAATTTTAACTCACAGCTGCACCGATGTGTCTTTATTCACTGAAAATCTTTGTGAAGTTGTCCTCTGACCTGGTTCAGTACTGAGGGAAAAGGATTCGGAATGATGTTGCTATGAAGAAAACCTGCCATCCTTCACGGCCTGATGTGACAGCCTCACTGAGTTCAAACTCCCTCCTGCATTCCGACGTTGGGAGTTGACGTGAATTTATGTTCCCGAGTCTGAAATCACCTGTGTTACAGGTGCTTATTTTTTTCAGCAGCACACAAAAAAACCCTCCTTGCATTCCTTAATCTGAGGTTGGACACACCCCTCTTCACCACAAAAGTCATCTGTGCATGTCCCAAGATAAATGTGGGGTTGTGTTTACAATGACGTCATCCGTGAATCCCAGCAGCAGAGCCTCCACTGCAGCATTTCCAAAGAGTGTGTTAGTTTATAGGAAAGAACAGGGTGACGACTTATGACTCACTCAGGCGAATGGGGAAATATGCGAGATGTTTACAGAGTTCTCCCCCTGCAGTGGTGAAGTTCAAGTCCTGCCAGCAGAGGTGTAAAAGTGAGACAAATAAACCGATCATCTGGCCGGGAGGAGGAGAAGCAGAAATATCCGTGGTCTGCGATGAGCTCCTGGTATGAGTGTTGATGTTCAGGGGTGGAGGACTCCAGACAAGGCTCCAGTGTTAAGAGGGCAGGACGGGGGGGTAAAGGAGCGGCTGTCTGCCACTGCGTCCGCTCTCTCCAGCTGTCTGGGCCTGGAGAAGCGTTCAATTCACATCCTGGACATTGGGTTAGTGTTCAAAGGCTGACAGGACACCAAACAAACAGAAAGGTGAGTGTTCTTTGAGGCTTCAGGGAAGTCTCCCACAAACATGCACGCACTACCTCAATCCCTGCAGAAACACACTGTGCTACATTTATCATTTAAGAACCATATTGAGTGGATACCTTAATAGTTAATAAGCTTGTGAGTTTTTAAGTGAGGTGCCTTAGGGTGTTGTGTGGCTCAAATTAAAAAAAAAAAAAGGGGGCTGATGGTGAATTATTTATTTATACAAACAAAAAACTGCAACATCAGAAGTTTGTAGCCTGTGTGCAAATTAGGGGTGTAACAAATCTGTGGTCCATACGGATCAGTAGTCATGGTTCGGAACACACTTGGACAACAGATCACCGCGGGCACGCACACACACACACACCCCGACCCCCCAACACCATACACACACCAGTACCCAAGCAATTGTCCGAACACACCAAATTCAATCCGCGTTAAATTCATGTACACACTCTTCGTTGAAATGTCAAAGTTGCTGCTTGACTGTTCTTAAAAGCTTCTCGATTTCGTGGTTGGACCCGGCCGTAGCTCCCGCCACGTGAGGGCGGAGCTTCCATCAAAGGCGCTTCTCGACCTCATCACGGAGAATGCAGGAGATTCGAGATTGGGTTTATTTATTTTGAAGAGCTGAATAAAAGGACCGGTTCATGTCTTCATGTCTGCGCTGTGGCAGAACGAAGCTGCTGGAATTTAATAGTTTAAAATGAACCAATATTGACTATGAGTCTTATTGTCAAACATAAATTATGTTATGAATTGAATCATTGTTAAAATGAGTTGCTACACCCCTAGATTAAGCAATTAGTGCGTTCTGCTGATATTGAATACTTTATAGCTGTGAAATGCTTACATGATCAACATACACCCAGCTGATTTTATTGCAGAGAAAATCAGTTTTGTACCTTTATGCAGCACTTTATTTTAGTGATGTGTTGCATATTGGTGCAAAGCAAATATGAAAAGCTATTTACGTGATGTAAATTGTCATGAATCCATACCCTCTCTATAGGGCTGGGCGATATGGGATTTTTTATATCACGATATATCTTTTTACATATTGCGCGATAACGATATTGGTGACGATATAAACCAAATAACTATATTTGACTATATTTATTTATATTAGACTACTAAACTGTTTCTTCAGTTCCATTAAAAAAACAAAGCATTAAGTCTACAAATAAATTCTAATGTTTTCAGGGTTCATATAATAAAAATGTTTTAATATACTACAAATTATTTTTGTTGTATTTAGTAGGGGTGTAACAGATCACAAAACACACGGCTTGGATCATGTCATGACTTTAAGGTCACGGTTTGGATCATTTTTCAGATCAGTAACAAGTAAAAAAAACAACAAGAAAAAAGATGAAAGCCTAAAATTACCTTTTTTTTAAAAGTTAAAAATATATGTTTAATAAAAAGTACTTAAAAACATTAACTCACACATTTTGAACTTTGAGCATAAACAAAACATGTATTTTCTGATTACATGTACATGTCTGGAGACAAGTCTGCAAAAACTGAGAGAAAGGAATGCTTCATATGCTATCCCACGAAATTAAACTGCAATTTTGAAATTAAACTTTCATCATTTTTGGTATTAATTGTTGTATCGAAACTAACTGTGGCAACATTTAAATATATCAAATAAGTATTATTAACCATAGTACATGCACACGCACAGCCATACCCGCGTTTTTTCTGGTTAGTTTAGACCCTAACGGCTTGCCATAGATCTATATTCCCCTGTCGGCTCTTGCCGGCTGGATGCAGGAGTGCGATAGCGGCCGCTCCTCAATGGAAGGTCTCCTCAACTCCGACACAGAGATTTGTACCGATGTTTTTGTTCACCTCTTCAAAATAAATCAATCTCTCGGTATCCGCGTTTTTCACGAAGAGTTCCAGAAAAGTTTTGACGGAAGTTTCTTCCACACTCAGCGGGGCGTCAGAGCAACAGACTTTCTAATGACCATTAGAGCATCAAATCTGACGCCTGTTAAAACTAATACAGTGTACAGTAAATTAATTTGACCCCAAATGCATTCGGCGTGGACAGACGATTGACTGTAATAAAGTGCGCGGGGCGCGAGGTACGCAGCGGCAGCGGGGGTTGCTGGTAGAAGTCGGCTCGTGCGCGTTTGTTTACCTTTCGTGCAGACGAAGGACGCGGAGTGGAGTCCAAAAAATGACCGAAATGAGAGCTTATAAACTCAATAATTAGATAGAAACACTTACTCGCCCTGTGGAGACTAACTCTCTAACTTTTACTCGTTAAAATGGGAGAAAATGTTCGCTAGCAAGTGTTATTTGCGGACCCTTCAAAATAAAAGTCTATCGCGATAGACTCATTCTTCTATCGAAAAAATGCTCTATCGCGATATCAATAATTATCGTTTTATCGCCCAGCCCTACCTCTCTATCTCCCTCAGCGGGAACTATTTTTAGAGTTCTAGCATTTCCTGGTTGTTCACACTTCATTTCCCATCAGCCCCTATCACTCCCATCAGTAATCACTTCCAGCAATATTTAGTCTAAGCACTAAGCACTAACAAAGTCTTGTTTGTGCCACTCTGCCTGCATTACTGAGCGTTTCTCAACCTGACCTGACCCTCTGCTTCGTCTGCCGCCTGCCCTGACCCTCACGTGGACTCTGACCACTCTGGTTGTTCTCTGATGCCCTCATGACTGTACTTGATCCCTGCTGCCTGGCCCTGATTTAGCTTTGTGTGTGTGGCTGTGCTACATGGCTGTTGTCCTGTCTGTGCCAAATAAACCTGCTGCACTTGAATCCAGCCGTCTTCCTGTTTGTGTCTTAAATGTTCACGGAGTTATTGGAATGTCAGAGTGTGTCTTATTTAGCTGCCGCTGGCAACCTCTCCGGTTTTAAAGAGTTTACGATAGATTGCTGAGCCAACAAGTTGTTGTAATCGCTGACAGATTTGTGAAAAGCAAATATTTTCTTGGTTTAATTGTGAGCGACTATCTTCATAGAAAGAAAATTGACAAATTAAGGCAAAAAAATTGCGATTTTCTCAGTTAAAGATAAAGAATTTTAAATTATAGTTTAGACTTCGAAGCAGTGCTGTCTTTCTGAAGGAGGACACGAAAACAATTCCTGAAACCATTCCTGCATATTTTTTTATTACCACACCCTCCAAATATTTTTTTTTCCCCCTCTTAAAGCCAGTAAGAAACGTCTGGGCGTGTTGGGTCAGACTTCCAACTAATGAAAATGCCATTTTCTTCAAGCACGGCTGTGTTTTTGCATCTCTCTTCTAATTGGTCTTTGATTTATTTCTGGCTTCCATTGGATCCTCTCCACATTTATGAATCAATAGAATAATTAAAACCACATAAATATCCCTGCTGTTCTGCTTCCACCACACAACAGAACCGTCTCTCCAAGGGTTTTCCTTTGCTGGTCCCACAACAATAGTCTGTTCATCTTGAATTCTACATTTTTCATTATGCAATTGTGCTAAAGCTATTTCAGTCACCTGCTTGAAAAGAACAGAAGAAGTAAAAAGTATAACTCAATTTTTCATTCATTGTATAATAAAAAAAAGTCAAATCCGATTTGGGTGAACCAGAAAACTGAGCAAATATGTTGATTTATGATGTTCCATACAGTTTTTAAGATTTTGTATTTTTGCTGTGGCAAAAAATAAAGTCAACTAGAAAAGTTGCATTATCTAGGATAATGCTAGTGTGAGGTTTTTTTTGTTGAATATGCTGAGCTTTTTGCTAAAGATGCTGAATAAATTTACTGTAATTGCTGAAGGGATTTGGTAAAAATGCTAAAGCTTTTTGCATTATGCCAAAATTGCTAAAGGACTTAAAGTTGCAGAAATTGCATAAAGTGCACGAAAAAAATCTGTAGAATATAAAATTTGTGAAGGTATGAACTCAGAATTAACCCAGACCTCAGCAGATGCCAAACCAGCCAAAAAAGTGAGTATTTTGCATATATATTTTAGCTCACCTCCTAAAAATCCCAAAAATCCTTAGTAGATTCAATAGTAGCCAAAAAAAGCAACCAAAAAACCAAGCAACTAGCTTAATTCAGATTTAGCTTTAGAAAGCTCAGTATGTACCAAAAAACCCCAAAAAGCTAGAAATGTTGCTAAAAATACCAGCTTAACAAATAATTAGCCAAAAAATAAATAAATAAATAACTCCAAATTAGATGCCAAATTAGCCAAAAAAGCTAACACGTAGCTAAAAATTTTGGCTTTGGTCAAAATTAGCCCCAAAAATCTCAGATGCCAAATTTGCCAAAAAGCTAGAAAGTAGCAAAAATACTAGCTTAACTTAGAATAAGTACAAAAAACCTCACGAGATGCTAAATAATTCAAAAACATTAGCATGTTGCTAAAATATTAGCTAAACTCAAAATTGTCCTTAAAACTTCATTGATGTCGTTAACATGCTGAACATTTTGATACCATTATTGCATAGGTTATAAAGTGCACAAAACAATATAAAAAAAAATTGCCTAAAATAAAAAAAGTGCAATATTTTAAAATTTGCATGAAATTTAACAACGCCAAAATGTATGGAAGAAAAATTAATAATAAGATAGAAAAACAGAATCACGATAGTGTGAATGCTTACAAAGCATTCAAACAACTAGTATGACAAATATTCACTAAAACTTACACCTTATTAGTTAGATCATATTCATGCTGATCACCTCTCCCTTGCCTTCCTTCACCTCCCTTCATGCTTTCCAGATCGACATCTGCCGCTGGATGTCCGCCCTCCACCACAGGCTCAACCCTGACAGGACTGAGTGCCTATCCCTCTGCAGAAAATCATGCCCACCGCTTTCTGTCACCGCTTACATCAACACTATGCCTGCTGTCAGGGCTAACAAGTGTGTGGGAGTGAGCTTTGACAACTGTCATGGATCAAAAAGAAATTAGGCCCCAGGATTTTGTGACGAAGAGAAAAAAAGATTTTCCTTGTTTAGAAGAATCAGGACCTTGGGTCCGTTTTTTTGTCAAGTCACCTTCATTCCAACGGAACAAAGAGAAACAGAAGGCGTCAAATACATAATGTTGAGATAAATGGCAACAATGATCCAACGGAGAACAAAGCCGGCGTGGTTGTACTGAAGCTCTGTGTATGTGTGTGGCACAATCTGCAACTGAAGCCGGAGAATGAATCCACAAACAGCTGCATCAGGAGAGGAAAAAAACACACACAAAGAAATCATCAGTAAGTTAGAATGTCCCCATGACTCTGTGACTAATGCTTCATTTACACCCATCAACTATCCAACTTTTGCTTAAGAGGGATTCAAACTCAAAACGATGACTCTAAACTGTAAACAGTCTGAATATGTCACAGCGCCAATAAAGGATGTCAATCGCCTCTTTTAGCTCACTGAACAAAGGACACACACAACAAACCACTGGTGAATATTTTGTCTGTTGAATTTGCAAAAATGAAAGAAAAAAAATGATTATTTTTGTTCAGCATAGCACCGAAATGTAAATTGATCGAGTTACTACGCCCCTACTGGCATAAAAATAAAAAAAAAAAAGTTCCTTCGAAAAATACTAATTTCGTCTGATGACGTTTTTAAAAAACAAGATAAACTGTAGCTAAGTAACGATTAAAGTTCAGGAAAAAAAATACATATTTTGGGCCACAAACTGACAAAAACATGGCAACAACATACTCATTTGTGGCCACAATATAGTTAAAAAACGAAATGGACTATTTATTAATCATACTGACATTATTCATGGTCTCATGGGTAAGAAAATCCATATAGAGGAAAGCTACATGATGGACAGAGACAGTGTGATTGATTTTTATGTTTTGGCATTTGTTATGCATTGTAGAAAGTCTGAAATTGCACTGAATCATCATTTCCAAGTGACATTTAAACTGGATATTGGAAGCAAGGATCATTATTGGTATTTTAGTCTGTGAACTTTCAGAATCCGTGTACTTTGGGGTATTTAAAGTTTCCTTTTAACAACGAAATCAAACAAATGAGAATAAAGGGAAAGGTAGATTTTTTTTTTTTAATTAAGAGAAAAAAAACATTTAATCAAGAGTTTTTTCTTAATATCCTGAGTTAAACAAGTCTGTTAAACAGGAAACTTTAATATTTTCTTGAACATTTTATATAATTAAATAAATTGGTGCATTTAAATAAATTGGTGCAAATAGATTGGTGTATTTTCATCACCTAAAAGCAAAAGTACTCGTCTTCAAATTGCAAAACAAGCTGGCAGAAATTAGAAAACCAGTAGTTTTCATTTTTGTAAAATCAGATCCAATGATCCATGAAAACATCAACTACGAAAGTTAGGAAATATGTCAACGGAGCAATAACTTCCAATACAAATATAAGTAAATATCCTTTTTGTTTGTTTGTTTTCATTGTTTGGTATCTTTCTGTTTTCTTTTCTTTTTTTTAAAGACAACTGAAGTACCAAACAATACATGGATCCATTTTGTGGAAACAAATTTCGATTCTGTTGTTACAGTTGACACTATTTTATGGTCACAAATTGGTATTTTGTTTGCATTTTTAAAACGATATTGTAAATACAATTTATTTATATATTTTTGTCCCAGCTCATTAGATGGGCTCCATAGCAAAAAGGCAAACAAGGAAGTTCTGTGTATTATTATGCAGGGCTGCATGACACAACTTCCTGTTGATTTTTCCTTAATCCATAAACACCATCAGGGTTCTTTGTGCATCATTTTTCATCTTAGAATTACTCTTTTTTATAAAAAACAAAAAACAAAAAAACAAATAGATTTAACTTATAAACATATGAAAACAGGAGAGTATTTTTCTTTCCATGTTTTGGCTATTGCCATCATTCAGAGAAGACCACAGAGCTTCATGTTCTTTCCCTTCGACTCTGTGAATCTATGAATATTTCCAGTCAGTTGATATCCTGTTAATGGTGAAGGACAATTCACATGTGCAGATAGTTCCAGAGCAATTTTCCCCACAATGCAAATCATATTTAAAATGCGGCTCATAGTTTCAAAGATATTTTAGTGGTACAGATTCCTGCTGAGAGCACTAAACCATGAAAATATACTTTTTCAAAGTCTTTGTGCGGCTGTAGTTTGTGCAGAATGAGGGCACACATCTTTCTCACACGATTTTTCTTTGGTTTATGCCAATATTACATGGTTGAGAATAAGAATGCAAAATAAAAGATAAAAAAAATAATAAAATTCACTAATTTCCTCTGAATACTCTGCATACATCTCTTTGACAAAATTAAACAAACCAAACACTGGTGAAAATTATTTTACATGCTAAACCACTTGATCATGACTTCCTGTTTCCTCAACAATGATGGAGCATAAATTATTTGTAACATTTGCATTTTTCTTTCAAAATGAATGCGACCTGTTCTTTCGTTTATACGCCTGTTTCCAGAAAAATGGTGAAGCAGCTTCTTCCTGACTGGGACATAATATCAGACTCATTATCTTTGCACCCACATGATTATCAATATGAAGACGAATGGCCTGGTGAAGACTCCTTAATGATTTCTCAGACATCGCTATTAGCCGTTTCTATTATTGGCGTGTTTATTGGTAAGGGGTGATTATTTAAATGAACAGCTACGGGCAACTGTGCATGAAACAATGGATTATTTATCAGGGATACGAGTTTCAACCAAGCAACTTTCCAAAGTAAACACAGTCTTAATTAGCATGGTTTCATTTGAGTTTTTTTAAGGAATCATTGAGTTTTGACAGTAAAGTCATGAAAGGAATTAGACAAATACAAATGGAAATTAATAAAAAGAACATCAACCTCTCTATTTTGCTAATTATTCAGAGATTTTAATTGGTTTTGTGTTAGAAAACTTCTAAAATGTGTCACTACAAAATCAAAATATTTAAATCTCTGTCTGTTTAAAGAATGAAAAAAAAAATTCATTTGTCTTCAAAGAGACAGAAAAATTAAACATAACAAGCATTTAAAAATATTGCAAATAACACTAGTATTTGTTTAAAAAAACAGCAACATAATACAACAATGGACTCTGGCTAAGTGTTGATAGCGGCTTTTTTTTTGGTGTCACTTTTACTTTCTAAAGATTAAAACGGGAAGCGCCTTTTGCTTTTCTTTATGGTTTGTTGACAAACAGAGTCGGTTCATGGCATAAAAACATTTTAGAAATCTGGCAACATTTTAAAAAGTGTATTTAAAAAAAATAGACATGCAGTTTTTTGTTTTTTTTAGTGATTTTGCTTTGTGCTACTCATGAGTGATTTGCTGGCCACATGTGGCCCAGAGGCCACCATTTGAAAAAACCTTTGATTTGATGGAAACAATCTGAAAGAAGGATGGAAGTGCTGCAGCTATAATCATTTTTGAAGAAATTAAAGTGTTTCCTTTCTTACTCACATTTCCTTCTGCCTCCATGCAGATGCAATCATTCTTCTTGTATTTGTTCACATGTGTCCATATTTTTATTGGATTTTATAAAATGAGTTTCTTTAACACTTTCATGCCTTTTACCGCCTTTATAGAGCATTTTTAATTTGTCATTGTGTGAAACATGTTGTGCAAATAAAGCTGACTTATCTCGCCTTTTGATATTTTATATGAGTACAGCACAAGGCAGAACTGAAAAAACACTGAAGTAGTCTCTTAAGCACAGTAAATTCAAACATTTGCAAAGGATTTCTTTGACTCACTTTCTGTATTTTTCTTTGGGAGTGTCCTAGTGGGGGTTGAAAGTCATATAACCACAAAGTTTTCAAAGCCTTTAACTTACTGAAGACCTCATGGTTGTGCATTAAAAAGTCTCTCCGCACTGTTTTTTTGTTTTGAAGATGTGAAAGTTAGCCAAGCATTGGTGGGTTGGTGCTTCAGTTCTTTGGAGTACGCGCTTGACACCACATGCTCATTTCTAATGCACATTGAAATGGTAAATAATGGACAAGTGAGAGAGTCAACCCTGAGAGCTCAGGGCTGAATTCTAAAAACCTGCAGCTCCAGCATGCAGCAGGCCTAACCATGAAAACACTGTTTTTCAGCTTCGAAGCACTGCGATTTCAGAACAACCACCAAAAAAATAGAGAAAAAGAACACAGCTTTGGAAATTTACTGAAAAACTCCTTCGTACAACCCGCTAGCCAACAATCAGAACTGTAGGTTGTGTGTACTATTATAATAGGTTTTTGCTGAAACTAAAAAAAAAAAAAAATATTGCCAAGAGAACAAGCAGTTAGTCTCATAAAACTAAATTTCTGTTAAGTTATGTTCACACTTCACCCGGAAACACGCTTTCAAGTGACCACTTTAATGAAAAGTCCATGTAAAAGCATGTAGACCAGATATCTGTCAAATAGTAGCCCGACTGAATTTATTAGAGACAGGCTTCTATTCGAGACCATCACAGACAGAATGGTCATTGGTAATGGGTTCATTTTGGGGTGAAATTCTGTAACAAAATGAACACTAGATGGACATTTCAGGACGTATTAAAAATGATGAGAACATTGTATTACTGGATGTTATGATTAGCGCTGGTTGCAGATGTTTTTCTCTGAAGCATCATCATGTCAAAAATCTTCCTTGCTTACATGCGCGCAAGACATGCGCACCTTTCCGTCTTTGCTCAATAATCCATGTCCAAACCAGTTCCTGTAATTGGTTGCTCGCTTTTTTGCACCTCCACCAGACAATCATTTACTTGTTGCACCTTTTTTAGCAGCCATCTTCTCAATATGACCCATCTGTTTACGCCATTCTCTAAGACATTTAGGATCCACCACAAAACGTTGTGTAAATGCCTCACTACAATGTTCTTTGGTGTATGCCACTGCTAGAAGTTTAAATACTAAATTGGCCATTGCTACACAGGCTCACAGCACAAATACCACATACACCTGGTGACCCGGGAGGGGGTTGGGTAGATCTTATAAGAAGAGCCCAACCACTATTGGAAGATATACAGTATGTATATTTCAGGTTTCCGCGCTCACATGTCACTATGCAAGTTTTTAAGTCAGTCTTTGGGCTCTATGTACGAGGGCTGCCATGATTAGTCAACAAATCGACGACTAATCAACTATTAAAATAGTCGACAACTAATTTAATAGTCGATTAGTCGTTCCTCTATTTTATATGTAGTTGAAGTGTAGTAAAGTTGAAAGTTATGAGATTCTGGCTAGCTTTTTGGACCATTTTGGCATTTTTTAAAAAGTTTTTTAGGTTATTTTGGAGTTGAGCTAATATTTTAGCTACATTATAGATATTTTAGCTAATTTAGGCATTTTTTAGGTTATTTTGGAGTTACCTAATATGTCAGCTACAGCCAAAACTGCTAGCATGAAGCTGACATTTTGGACTTAATTCCAAAACAGTGTACAAATCTAAAAAGAAAAAACCTCAAGTTAATACGTTTTTCAGTTTTTTTCAGCTATCAGCACTAGCATCTTAAGTGGCCAAATTCAGCTTACAGCATTCACACTAGTATTATTGCAGGTAATGCAATATATCTAGTTTTTAGTTAGTGTAAAGCTAATGATGGTTAAGATGTCTGTTTTACATCTAGTTTGCGCATGACCCGATTAGTCGACTAATTGGAAAAAATGATTGCTGATTAGTCCACTATTAAAATGATCATTTGTGGCAGCACGACTATGTACTAAATTGCGCATTTATAAAGTTAAACCGGTTCAATTTTGGCCAAACATGGACTCTGATTTGGTAGACATATGGAAATTGTCCTTTTCAAAACACGGAAAGAAAAGAACCAGTCAGACTTCACAAATATTAGAGAAATCTGACAGGGAAACAAGGTGGAGTGGTAAGTTCAAGTCTCACAAGGTCATTTGGGTGTGTGAAAATTGTTTGCATTTGATCCATCCTCCAAAAATAGCTGTCCTCAAACCCCCTTAATAGTTTAACCCCCTAAATCCAGCTTTTAATATAGAGTGTCAAGCAACAACCTTTAGTTCATGTAAGGAGAAATGCTAATTTGGGGTACAGATGCTGAAGGCAAGTCCTAATTGACAAAAAAAACCTTCACTTCTGTAAACAAAGCCTTAAAACCTGCTTCCAAATTGCTTTTAAATTACATAAACGCTTGGGGTTTCAAAACTAAAAGGCAAACAAATCAATCATTCCGTAAATGTATGATGAAAGGCGGTCACATTGATTTTTAGAATGTATTCCATTATGAACCTTTTGAAACACGTCCGACCTTTGATGTTTGTGCTGACATGTGCACAGGTATTTGCAGCGTACTTGCCTTCTTCTCGTCTCCCACTGATTGAAGCACAAACACTTGACGTTAGGACTTAAGAATTCAACAGATGTTTTCCAAATGCAAGACAAGGCAAGCTTTGCAGAGTTTATCAGTCGGGGGAAATTCCTGCTGTACTTGGCCTCATTTCTACTTTGGTAATTGTATGGATATAGACTGCTGGAAGGAGAAATTTCGAGTAAACAAACAAACAGTTCGAGCCAGAGAACACACAACGGGGGAAAGGGGTCTGGACTGTGTGTGGGCGAGTAAAGTGTCGTCACTTCTCTGCACTTCATTTGCTTTCTTATCTCCCATCGGCAAATGAGAGGATTCCCTCTGAGCAACCATGCTTTTGAAATCCTAAGAGAGTGTTTGTTTATGTCAAACACCGGCGTGTTTCAGGCATTACATCTTTTCTGTTCCTTCCCTGAAATCCCCTCCTCACTCAAAGGAATTTAGAGGCAACTCCCTTCTGCCTCTTGAAACATGCACTCCTGCACATTTAATGACTTGAATGCCCACTTGTCTGCTGTGAGGAGGATTCATGCAGAACAATGGAGGAAGGTTTGACATCGGAGCAGCACAATAAAACGCAGTACAGTTAGCTCATTATAGTGAATAGAAAGCCGCCGTGTCAGTGTTTACTTTAATGAGTATTAAGCCTTTCTTTCCGGGTGCACAAACCAAATATTTGTTGCACTGCAGCATTTTTTTTTCAGTCATTCAATCATCCTTTGGGCTTAATGGTTGAGGTAATTAGGTCTTGAGAGAACAGTGTTGTCAGAGCGGGCTGAACTGTCACTAAATAGGAACCCAGAGAGACAATTAGGGACTCAATTGATGCACCCTGGATACCTCCTACAAGTGTTGCTCATTTTAGAGTATATGAGTATTGGTGGCTATACAAAGAGTTAGGACAGGACCTCCATCGGTGCTGCTTCATTTCATATTTATTAACAGCTTTTAAGTTCCCTCAAGTCAGTGCAGCCTCTGTCTCATAATCAATTTTACATAAATACACGACTAATAGGCAGTTTCAGCTCCTTTGAGTTTACCTGCTTAAGGCACTTTGCTCTAAGCATCGATAGTATGTGTATCAGAATGCAGCAAAGGTCCCTTATTGGGAGAAATGCACATTAATCTTACTTTAAATTAGATGCACTTCCTTTTATTTATTTTTTTATTATTATAACATCTCATTGGTGGAATATAACTAAAACTGCAGCTTCACCTGGAAGTTATCAATAATGATGCTCTAAAAGATAATACTAATATTCTAAATATGATATCAAATAAAACAGAACAAGTTTGTTTAATAGCATCTAAAACAGCATAGTTGGTTGTCTAGATGTGAAAAAATATTATTTTCTTAATTAACCAGATAGAGATCTATTATCTCACTATCAGATCTGTGAGCTAAAAACAAGAGTTACCATGGCAACGTTGGAGATGAAGTGCTTGGATACTGATCGAAACATCTCTGTTGGATATTAGTTTTATTAAATTAAAAAAAGGAAGTTTGTGCATCACAAGTTGTATAGAGTCCATACCCTATTAAAAGTTTTTTTTGTTTTTTTTTGTCTGACCCATTTTAATACTCATAAACGGGTCAATTTTGACCCAAACATAATATGAGGGTTAAGCAATTTTAATTCACTAAAGATGCCAATAAGAGATAGACAAGTAAGGTATAATGTCTTCATTCAACAGTCTTCTTTAGAAAAAAATATCTAATTTATATACTACCTGATCTATGCACTTGTGTTTTCAATTTAAGCCTTAGTCGCCAACACCCATACAGGGGTTGACCCATTGAAGTTAAAGTCCCATTAGGTGTCAAACACGCAAGTGTGAAATTTTTTCTCCGCATTTCACCCATCCTCTGGGGAAGCGGTGAGCTGCAGACACAGCCGCATGCCGGAACTATTTGATTGTTTAACCCCCAAATCCAAGCCCTTAATTCTAAGTGTCAAACAGGGAGGCTCTGGATCCCATTTTTATAGTCTTTGTTATGACTCAGCCTGGGATTTGAACTCCCGACCTGCCAATCTCAGGGCAGAAACTCTCACCACCAAGACCTGAATGGGTGCTGCGGGTTCTGGGTTGTCCGGAACCACAGAGGGTCAAAGACAGGAGGGGCCGAATCAAATGGGGAGCGCAGGTGTGTCTTCCAGCTCCCATGAGGTTTGAACAGCCACCTTAAGGGCTGTCATGAAAATGGAGTACCATTGTTGTGCATGTGTTAAGTGTATCGTGAAGTATACTTAAGTTTTATGCACTTATCATGATTGTATGGTGTATTTACACCAAACTCTAGACACTAGTGATGTGCAAGTACTGGCCTCTAGGGCTGGGGGATACTGAGAATTTGGGTAATCCAATACCGGTCAATCTCTCTGATATCGATACCAATATTGTTACTTTTCGTGAATGTGGTGTATTTGACATGAACCTCAAAATCTCATTGTTTTTAATCAGCGTGAATGGTTTTTTGTAATTTTCAATTTTTAATTACTTAAAAAACATAATAACAGAATTAGGACAATATTTTCAATTACATTGGAAAAATAAATAAATAAATAAAAATTTCTGAAATGAAATAAAAAGGGAAAAAGTGAATACAAAGCAGTCTATTAACCAAATGAAACAAGAAACTTTGAAATAAAAATGAATGAATTGATGATTAAAAAAAAACAAAAAAACAACAACAACAACAACAACTGGTACAAAATAATTTGTAATTTCTTAGCCTTTAAATTGTTGGCATCTTTCTGTCTCAGGAGAAAATAGAATTTGCGCCCTGGTTTAGCCTGTTTTAGAGTTACAGTACCCGCTATGGCTGAACAACCAAACAGATTTGATAAATCTATAAATAGTCAAAAACAATTCAGCAACTCAGCTGAGTCACTATTGCTGATACAGACAAGTTTCAAACAAGAGTGGAAATTTCAATATCTGCAGGTCGGTATTGACCCGATACCAACTAAAAATGAATACTATCAATATTTCGGATTGATCCGCACGGGACTAATGGCTCCTTACTGGCTGGGAACAAATACCACATGCAAGGAGTAAAGACGTTACATAAGTGCCTTAGGGACGCCCACAGGATGCCCAAACAAAATGGGCTCCAATTGTCTAATTTCCTCATCTCTAACAGCTAGGAAGAACATAAGGAGCACCTATCAATTGAACAGCGCTTAGGGCTCCTTGCACAGTATGTACAAATCTTAATTTTTTTTTTTTGGGGGTGGGGTTTAAAAAACAGAAACATCTGTAGGACTCGCCTGCATGTCACTGACTGCACTGTTGTGTTGATCAAGTGTTCAATACGACCTATTGTCCATAACATGCCTATAGACACAAATGTGCACGAACATTTCTGTCTAAGGGCTCACTCTACAAACTGCACGTCACAAACAGGTTTGCCTGTATCCATCCAGAAGAACAGTTGTGACTACGGCTTTAAAGAATATAGAAAACTGAATTTATTATTATTATTTTAAAGTTCACGTGCTGAAAAAGAACCTTTTTCCATAAATGGTAGAAGCACTGACCAAAGACAAAACAGACATTAGAGACATTACTAAAAGCTCTGGCATGAACCTGAGCATCATCCCAGCCCAGGCTGTGTTTTTTAATACCATCTCGGGTCGCACCATGACGATGTGCTGGAAAATCTCTGTAAGGCACAGAGTGTTCAAGGCTAAACGCAAACACAAGAACAAAGCAGTTGATGTAATCCTACTCTCCACTTCGGTACAGGCCATCGCTCTTTCATCCACAGCAACATGCCCATAAACCAGATTCACAAACAGATAGGAGCACTCACTCTCAAAAAAAAAAAAAATACTTCAGCTGAGCTCACCGTCTCCCTCCTTCCACGGTATGCTGAGCTTAAATTTATGTTTGAAAAATGTTGTTAAATATTTTTCTTTTCATATCTGCTCAAAGTCCTAGTTAGGAAGAAGATAAATCTGATTTGGAACATTTCAGCACGACCCTGATTCTTAGCTCCACACAAAATAATCTTTTTTTTCATCAATATTCCACTTCTATTTGAGATGCAAGCCTAAATTCTGGCATTCAGAGCGATGAATTCCTGTAATAAATTTAGAGGAATTAGTCAGCAAGATGTCACTGTCGACTGGCTTTTAGCCAAATTTATTTTCCACAGACCATTTTTTTCTGTCACCGCGTCGTGAGTTGAAAATGTATATATTAACAGAATACAAATGAAACCTTCACATTAAAGGCTCATGGTTTTAGAATTTCTTAAGAAATTTGTTCCAAATAAGAACAGAGAAATCCATGCCTGTTCAACTGTCTAAAAAAGCTTTATCTACAAAATGTGGGGGAACTGTCGGGACATCTGGAGGTAATATGTTGGGAAACTATGGCTCAGAACAAAACAACAGGAAAGAGAACAAAAGCAGACGTTTATTAGTCCCAGTATCTGAGCAGATGACAACATGTGAGCGGCGCAGATGGAAGGAGGTGACAGTTGGAAGGAGATACAAGGACATGTCCTTGTCTTTAGACACAGAAAAGTTACTTTGGCAGTTTCTTTTGGGATTTGTGCTTACTTTATGCTCATGTTCATTCAAGTTGAAGAGTTAAAAATGTGCATGGTTCCAGTAAGTACACTAACCTGCAGTGCATGAGACTTCTTCTGGTTTTAATGGTGTTTCAGAGACACTGCTGCATCTTGTGTTAAAAAAATAGTCAAGCAATTTTCACTGAACTGGAAATTCATCCACTTCAATAAAAAGGAAAACACTACACAGTACATGTGTTAAAAATAGGGGGATAAAGTTGGTCAATTCCAAAGTAATACACCAAATGTGATCATATTTGTTCCCCCTATAAAAATAAAATATATATATATATAAAAAAACGTTCTCAGGAGTGTTTTAATTATGATTATGATGGTTTTTTAAACAAAATCCAACAACCTAAATATCTTAAAAAGCCACTTTTCATGTTGATTTGAACCTTCTGTTTCTAAAATCTCCATTGAGGGGGCGTGGCTTTTGGAGCTGAGCCCTCGAACATGGCTCTGTGCACTGTGCAAGTTGGTTCCACCAAGCCTAGCAACAGCGTTTGTTGTGTTTGAACTTTCAATGATGTATTGATTTGCAGTGAAATGTGCCTGAGTCTTTTACAGTAGTTAATGTTAGAGTGCCAGTGATTGCTACATACATATGCGTGCCAAATTTGTTCTGTGTATTTTACCCAGATTGGATTTTTCGATTTTGCGATCAATGCGAGGTTGACATTTTAATGTTTGAGTTGTTTCTGAATTGTAGCAAAATCACCAATGGTGAAAAGACAATCATCATTGAGGAAGAATCCCCACGTTTAGTTAATCCAAAACGGATTGATTGAAAATGCAGATGTGCACATGAACATTTATCTTTATTTAAGTGAAGCCATGTTTTACAAATGGGCAGTATCAAATATATCTAATTAGTCTATCTAAGAGAACTAGAACATTCTGAGACAGTCAAGGTTTTATCACAGCTCTTTCCTCAGGTTTGGGCTGACCTGAAAGCAATCAGATGTAGTCGATTCGAAGCTCGGCAGACTGCATATCCTCAGAGAATCTGTCCGGTGAGATGGTCTGCCAGTGACTCATTCTGACTCATGCAGCTTATAGACGGAACCGGGAAATTTGGGAGGTCTGAAATCCTGACTGCACTGTGAAATAAATGCTGTGTTTGGATTCTCTCCCTGTCCGCTGCTCTACTGTGCATAATAGACCTGTCCTGGTTGATGAATGCTTCATGAAGATATATGAACTGACTCACCATTTTTGATCAACTTTTCTGCTGATTTTTTGCTTTTACCAAATGAAGATTGGATCCTAAATCATTTCTTGTCCATCTCCTCATCTTTTTAAGCCACATTTATTAAAGGCCTTAGTCACATGCACAGGTATAGGGGGTCCTTTGGTTGTCTGGGTCTATGGAGAGTCATAGACAGTTGAGGCCGGATCCTAAAGGGAGCTTAAGTATGACTCCTTAAGGCAGAGGTGTCAAACTGAATCACACAAGGGGCCAAAATCCAAAACACACTTTAGGTCGCGGTCGGACAGGGTAAACATTTATTGAACACTCTAAAACAAAATTTTTAAAACTGTAACTTTTTAACATAATTTTGAACTAGATATATAGCATTACCTGTTATAATGCTAGTGTGAATGGTGTAAGCTGAATTTGGCTGCTGAAGATGCTAGTGCTGATAGCTGAGGATGCTAAATTTGACAGCTAAAAACGCTGAAGCTGATAGCCAGCAAAAAAATGAGCTAAATGCCAAATTAGCCGAGAAAAAAAAAAAAAAACTTAGGTTAGCCAAAACAGTTAGCAAGTAATTTAAATATTAGCTAGACTCCAAAATAGCCTAAAAAAATCTTAGTAAATTGCCAAAATAGTCCAAAAAGCTAGCAGAATGCCAATTTTTAAAACTTTAAAAACATAACTTAATGTCCCCCTCCAATGAAAATCTTGTTTTTTGAGTTTTTAACATGTATGTGTGGCATTTTTCTTTTGAAAGAGAAAAAATATAATAAGAAATCATTTCGTGTTTGCATTTCCAAGTATTTATACTTTTAAGTAACTGTCAATCAAAGTGCCAGAGAAAAATTCTGTTTGGATTTCTAAAACTTGCCTATGTCACAAAAGCTAGCTAGCCTGGATGCAGCTGTAGGGGTCGGAGAAGATAATATAACATCCCACTTCTGTGCTGTAAAGGATTGTAATTCAGTGAAAGGTCATACTGATATTAGCTTTCATTATTTTACCAAGGAATCTGAGGAAAAAATGGATTGGATTTATTGGTCACAGCAACGTTAATAATTATTCCATTATTTGTCCTCACAAATTTAAAAAGAAACTGAAGGTAAAATACCATTAGCTGACACAAATATGCTGTCCGCATTTGATCCACCTAGGAGCAGCGAGCTGCAGCAGCGGCGCTCGCGAGCTGCTATAAGAAGCGCCGCTGCTTTGTTTATAGCAGCTCCGCTTAGGATCCACCGGGTAGTTTAACCGGACACTGGAACCGTTCTCCTAAAGGTAACCCTTCATCTGCATCCAGAAATGTCAGCACTGGCTGCATGCATTTACAAACTGACGTGCGATTAGACCCTTTCTGTGTTAAGATATTTCATTAGATTTCTTGTTCAAGTGAATTCAACAATTAGCATGTGCTAGCATGAAATCAGTTATGAACCCCAGCTAGTGCTGCTGCTGGTGAAATGCAGCCTGAATGGAATTTTATTTTCATTTTTTCATAGGCTTATCAAAGTGTGTGTCTCGCTAGCATGCGTGGGAGGATAAGGGGCGGGGTTAAGCAGCTCAGAACCATAAGCCACGCCCACACAGAGGAATTTTTGAAATAAAGGCTTCAGATCAACAGGAAAAATGGCTTTTTAAGGCATTTAGGATGTAGATTTTTTGTTAAAAACTTCACAGTCCTAATTAAAACCCCACTGGGAACATTTAAAGAAAATAACGTTGTCGTTGGGGATACTTAAACATAAATATAAAGATGTAAAAAAGCAGCATTATTATTCCAGAATAAATCAACTTAAACCCTTAAATAACTTTCAATATTTTACTCTCCATAAAAATATCTTTTGTCAAAATTATACACGTTAGAAATAAGTGCAAGATAACAACTCAATTAATAACATTAATTGACTTTGATACACGTGCCTTAAGGGACGTCATGAAAATGGAACGTACCATTGTCGTGCAATTGTATTGTTAAGCATTTGTATGTATAATGTAAGTTACGAGCAACCATGACGTACGGGTGATGGTATTGTACGGTACCCTAAAGTCATAATCTTACTGTTAGTAAGGTGCGAGTACTGACCCCTTTCTGACAGCGCACAACTGCTACAAGAATGGGGAGGGTAGGTGATGTGTAAGTGTCTGTTGTTGATTAGTCTCTACGCTCTGATTATCCAATTTCCTAATTTCTAACAACTAGGCTGCATGCAAAGAAAGCACAACACCCGTGTTGCACACTTAGCACTTGAAAAGCACTAATGGGCTACTTGCACAGTACACAGGGTTTGGTGAGGTTGGAAAAAAAAAGAAAAATCTTACCTACGTTACTTGTAACATGTTGTTTAAGTGTTCACTACAACCTGTTGCTCATAGCATGCCCATAGAAAACTATGAATTAACATTTTAGCTCTTTGGGCTCACCAAGCAGTCTATCTTCTTAAAATTTCACATACACACATTAGGGCACTCGTGACTAAGACATAAGCTATTGAGGTAGGTGTAACCAACAAGAAGTTAAAAAAAATTATTCGGCTTCCATGAAACGTGTCTGACACACCATCAAAGTAAAAGTTGTAATTGGCCTAAATAAGTCGAGTGTTGTGTTACCAAATTGTCTTGTCTCAGCTGATCAAGTTCCAACCTGAACACTTGTCTTTCAACATCTACATGAGAGAGCTGCCCGAGGGAGCGCCTGTCATCACAGCGGGAGGCAGAAGTGTTTAAGTTTTAGGCTGAATTTTTTTATTAAATCAGTAGTTAAAATTAATGCTGTCAAAACAAAAAAGTATGTTGGAAAATATTAATTTAACAGAACATCTTCCATTCCACTTAATTCAAAATGACAAAGTGAATCTTGAGGATTAATGATGATCCATGAATGTACACGTAAATGAACAACTTAAATGAGGATACAACTGTTAAGTGTGACTACGATGTGAACATGGCTCGGTGAGAGAAAGGGGAAGCCATGCGGGATGACATTTATGTACTCTGACATGTCTTTCAACCTTAGATGAACAATCTGACATTTGAAAAAAAAAAAAACATGACTATATTTGTCCAACTGGAATCATTTAGTCTGGTAAAATCCTCATAGTGGTGGATGTCTTCCACAGCAAGCAGCCAAAGCAGTCTATAACCTTTAGAGTCCCACTGCAATCATCTTATGATCTGTTTAAAAGTGTTCCAAGTGGTCTTTAAATTATGATTTGCCATTTTTTTGTGAAAATAAAAAAAAAAATCTACTGTTTTTTAGGACATGGTTTCTGACAGCGGCAGCAGCTCATTAGAAATTTGCTTGAGTTGGACTGTTGGCACAGAGTAAATACGTCACCTCTTCACCGTTACAACAAAAAGGGTGGAGAGTTTAAAACATAGACATACATGGATCTAGACGTCTACAAATGAATGCATCTGAATGGAGTGGAGCAGGGGGATTGTGGCCCGCCCAGCGTATTCTCTAAGCCACAACGACTGGCTTTTTCAAACAACATTTTTTCATCTGTTCCTGTTTTGAATAAAGAAATTTTAAGAAATTCAATTTTGTGCTTAATCTTCTTAATATTTGTCTTTCATTAGCAAAAAAAAAATGTCATAAGAACATGTTAAAGCACAATTTTCATTGGGCTGGGATTTTCAAAACATAGATTATATAAAATATGCTTTTTAGAGTGTTAGATTTTTTTTTCTTCCTCACACTCAGATGGTGAACTGCTCTTCTTCAGAGCTCTGTCTTGGTCTTAGATTTGCTCTTTTTCACCTCTTAACTCAGTTGACACTGAGCTTGTGCAGAAGTCCTTTCCTGTGCGAGCCCCTTTCTGTACTGAAGTAGAAGTGAAGTATTGTCAGAATTTTGTAATAACTTTTAGGTAACGTGGTTTTGGTATTCCATGGTATGTTTGGTGGAAAATCTCAGATAAAAGAAGGTTGTGCATAGAAACCAATGTTTTGTCATTTGGTTATATTAGTTAACCTTGATCAGTTCTTTTAGATGTTCTTTCTTTCAAAAAATGACCCAAATTAAAAAAAAAAAAAAGCTACAATTCGATTACTTTGAACTATACACCAGTTTTCCTGAACAGCAACTCTAGTCTTGGAATTTTTATTTTTGATTTAAAACATAAAATTAGAAAAAAAGGATTCCGAATCAGGCAAATTTGATTTTTTTGTCTTAATATAAATACCATGCTTCACTGTAGAACTTAAATCTTAAACCTTACAGATTACAGTTGTCTTCAACTGTTTGAAACTAAAAGCCTGACAGTAACACAGAAAGTTTGACATCGAATGAATTTTTAGCACCAGAAATGTTCAACCAGTTAACTTGAAGACCTGAGTCTCACATTTGATGCTCAAGGTGAAGTTCACACCCCAAGATCTCACTTTTTAGGAGCCAAAAACGAGAAAAAAAGAAGACCATGACACTGAAGCACTTCATCATCTTTACAGAAAAACACCATGTGAGAGTTGAGACATCAGAAAAACCAGAGATACTTGTTTTCATCTCCCATGTGCTGCCTGTGTATTTCAATAGATTTGTTTTCTGGGGCTAAAATGGAGGTGAAATAAATGATGGACTTTCCCTTAAAAGGGTTTATGGACCTTTGGTTTCCATTCATCAATTTAAAAGCGGCAGAATTCATGTTAGTGTCTCCTTTATTCAAAAAAAAAAAAGTAAAACTAACAATGTTTTGTTTAAAAAGGCATGCTTTTTTTTCCTTTTGATGCTTTTCATTAACTAGTTCTAAAGTCTTTGTCTCAGCTCTGCCGTTCCATTGGGATGATAGTGCGTTAGTCCAAATAATATATAACACCATATATTTTTGTTGATATTAGATTTAAAGAAACCCTCAGAGTACAGCTTCTGCAAAATAATAAAGGCTTTAAACACAATTTGTCCTCCTTTGAAAAAAAGCTCAAGCAATTATTTTACTTCTTTTTCTCTGCACTTTAGGCACCATTTGTGAGGCTCCCAACACATTTCCCCCTCCTCCCTCCTCGCTTCCTTTAATTCAGCTGAATTAGATGTAGAGGCTGCAGTAATGGCCCCCCGGAGGGATGAAATTATGAGTCAGAAAAAGAACAAGGTAATTACCATCAAGAGTTTGGGCATGAACCAAAAGCACACAACTCACTTCAAAGGCTGAGAGAGAAACCCAAACACAGGAGCAAGATAACTGAACTCCCCGACCGACCAGGAGCTATGTTTATGGAAAAACAAAGTTTAGAGGTATTTAATTTTTTGTTCAAAGGTGCTTTTCTGATGCTGCATTTATCATTTGAAAATGTGATTAGTTCCAGCAGAAACTCAGTTCCAGTGTGCTCTGTGGTTCATGCGGTCATTTCTATGTCAAGAGAGTCCCTTGACGAGGACTGATAGAAACTGAGAGACTTTTAACACGAAGAATTATTAGCATCGTACAACATCATATATGAAAAAAGGATCTGTCTGACAGGAAGAGTTCAAGTGAGAAGCACAAAATGAAAAAAATTAAAAACCAAAATAGCTATCAAACTGTTTGTTTTGGATTATGAAACTATTTAACCAAATCCTAAAGAGGTTTACACAAATATACCTACATTACCACTTATTCTAACAATAACATCTCCCCAACACAAGAGGCCATCAGCTCTTATGTGTTTGCTCAGCTACTGGACAAGTAAAAATATATATATGTATAAACCATTTACAGTGGTTAGTAGATGTAATAATAATTCTCCTCTTGCTGTCTTGTTGTTTCGGCAATTTTTGTAGTGCAGTTTTGCATTTATTTATTTATTCCAAAGTGAATTGCATCCTGAATGGCTGTAGACCAGGGGTCGGTAACGTAGCTGGCACACGGAGGGAAAGACAGTGGCACGCCGGGGTGTGACAACAATAAGCACTTTTGTCTTCTGTTTGTATTTTTCGAATTTGAAAAAAGTGATACTCTCTTCTCACAATGATCTTTGATCTCCCATGGTGTTACATAGAAAGGAGTCGCGGTTCATTTCCAATCGGACCAAACTTCAGTTTGCCCTGTGATTCCTCAGTCTGCATATGAAACAAACTGAGAGCGGACCAACTGAACCAAAACGGCCACCGTACCCAACACTCACGTGATGTAAACACATAAGAAATGAGGTGATTGGTGATCCGCGGACAAATGTAGAGCATTAATTGTCAAGTTATCCAAAAGGAAATAAATGGTACAACTTTTTACTTGTTAGAACGTTTATTTTCTGTGTCTCCTACGCTGCTGACGTGAAAGCTCTATTGTAGTTTCAACAGAATTCTCTTAAAAACAAACCATAACAGCACAACGATGAGACACGGAAACTCATTAAATGTGGTCGGATGAATTCATGCTCAATAAAAAACTATTAACATGATCCACATTGATTCTACATTTTTTTAGAATAAAAAATATTTTAAATATGGGACTTTAAAACGTTCAGTGAGGGGTTTCAATCCACTCAGGCTTAATCATCCACAGCTGTTTTCATTTAGTTAATCAACCTCAGTGTATTTTAGAGTCTGGTTTACAGTTGGTCCTTGTTATGTCACCTGCTCTGCTACCTTTTTGTTGCTCCCATGTTTGTAGAGTACTTTATTAAATGCTTTAAGTTCCCGTCAACCAGCCTGGTCTCTTGCGTTTGGGTCCTTCTCCACCATTTCCTGACATCTATATTAGTTGTAAAAACTAAAGATGACTACTTTTTTTGTTTATCATGAGTTATTTTAAGTCCCACAAACAAGGAACCACTGACCAGCAAGACTTAAGTACTTGTTTCTTTTCAGACTGGCTTTATAAACAAGACAGTCATGACAGTCTGCTTTTGAATTTAAAACTTTTAAGTATAAAAATAACCAGAATGTTCTTTGCCAATGAAGCAACATCAAGTTTGTGTAAGAAGATGTCTTCTCCCAAGGAAAAAAAGACAATAAAACATAGGGGGGACGGAAACAAATGGATTCACATTTGAATCGAGATTCTTTTTTTTAACAACTTTTTGCAAAAAAAAAAAAAAAAAAATTTAGGGTCTCACAGTTCTAATCAAGTTAAATGACAGCTCAACAACATTGTATATGGTGATGATGCTGTATTTACTTTGTAAATGTGTCACAATTAAAAGAGTTGGAATAAGATAATTTTATTCTTATTTCATAATTAAAATTTTTTAGGCACTTTTCAAAACATATATATTCAAAAACATTTTAACTTTTTACAGAAGCTGTGGAAACATCGGACACATCAGGCCGCAACAGGCATAAAAATCTGCCGCGAAATCCTTGAGGTTCTGAATTATGCAAGTTTATCATAAGAGTATCATAAATAAATGTAATTTCTTTATCAAAAGATTTCCTTTGTGTTTTAAATTTCTGAATCGAGAATCGATTCAGAATCAAATCGGCACCTCAAGAATTAAAATCAAAACGAATCGTGAGTTGTTGTAAGATTCACATCCCTAATAAAATACTTCTCAATATATTTTAATGGATTTGATAAATCAACATTGAAATATCAAAAAAAAAAAAAGCCAGATGCTTTTAATCAAACTATATTTAAAATAAAAGGTCTTCTCATTTTTTGTGCAGCTCCAAGCGCTTTATAATTAAAGAAAAAAAATGGACACAAATTCAAATAAAAATCCTACCCACGTTTTACCCTCCCACATGCATCCCATGACTCCACACACAATGAATACATCTAAAAGTAACTTATACAAGAAACTTGAGGAACCTTTTCATGTATCATGGTTGTAATTGCCAAAGAAGCTGGTCTTCTAAAAAAAAAAATGACTTGGCAGTAAAAATGTGAAATCTAGTTAAGAGACAGACCAAAATAATGACGTTTGTGTTTAAGTTATCTTCCTTTTGCCACATTTGGTAAAAGTATCAAAAAAGTATGTTGCAGCTTTGGTAAGTCAATTTAAGGTTGTGTTCAGAAGAGGTCAGTTAACAGACTAATTAGAAGGCTACACCTACACTTTTACTCTTTGATTTAGTTTGGATCATAGACCCAACATAAAAAAAAGTTGTCAATATGGCAGCAGTGTTGCCCAAAACAATCTCTGACTGAGGAATTAAAAAAAGGAAGAACACCTGAGAACTTGATTGATCGAGGTCTGACAACAAATCCGTCCTTGTCAGCCAGCTAGTTTACAAAGTCAACAACAGCTGCACAATACAGCACCACCTCTATCCACATATCAATCAATGCCAGCACCAGGACCTTCTTTCTTCTTAATGCATCATCTAAGACCCTTTCCAACAATTCTAACTTCTTCAATTTAGTAAAGTTTCTTTTCCATTTCCTTTCCTTGGTTCACTGAATTGTCCGTTAGCATTAAAGTTATGGTTAACTGCTCCAGGGTTCACTTGCAAGTAAACTAACAGCTGCAAATTCAGAAGAAACAAAGTTTCTTTCTTTCTACATTAGATTAGTTCTCACATCTGTCCAAAAGACGTGATTGATGTAGAAAACACGGGTCTGGATCAAACAGCTTTGATAAGGATGCACCTTTAAATGCTGCAAAACGTTCCCAGAATTGGAACAGTCCAGCACATTCTTGTCTCGGCCTCATCACATATTGACGTTTGTTTAGGGACTCCTCCGCGTCACTTTGTGATGTTTTGAGTGTCCCCAACTCGTCGTTTTTCGATGTGCTGGCAGTTCGTAAAATCAAGGGTCTGGAACCCATTGGATGCGGTACCAGATAGACTGGTCTTCGGTACGAGTCCTGTCAAACCCGGTATCCTAACCTTAACTCGGCACCGGACACGATACCAGACATGGTACCGGTTGCGAACCGGGCCTGGACATGGTACCAGATGGAAACCAATACGGTGCACTACTGGTAAACTCCACGTCCCAGTATTGGATCGGTTCTGGTTTGCGGCCCAGAGGTCGGGGACCCGTGATTTATTGGGAACAAACAGCACCTCAAAAAACAACGAGTTGGGGTCAGCTTAAACATTAAAAGGTGACGTAGAGAGGTCCTTAACCAAACATCACCATGTGACAAGTTGAAAGTGAGAATGTGCTGAAGTGTCATTCAAGAGCAAGTTGAATGTTTATTAGCTTAATTGGAACATTAACTATATCACTGTCAGACGGTAAGGACAAAATATTAGACTGGTTATTGGACATTAGATGACTTCTGGTCTTGTTGGTAACTGAAATATGTCATAAAATCTGATTTTCTCATTGGTATCTAGAAAAGAGTCACACTCATGCCAAATATGGTGATTTCTATTATTCCAAAATGTGCTTCATATATAAGTATATTTTTCCAACATATAAAAAAGTTCTTTATTTATCCCCATGTTCACAAAGTTTTTATTTATTTTATGAATTGGGTGATTTTTCCACAATCAGGTTGATCCAGGTTGTCAAATAAGGACAATTTGTATCCAATTGTGTTTTCAACCACACAAAAAAGCCTAAGAAACATCAGTGGGTCTTATGGAAAGCATCTGGTGAGGCTCTATATTCAGAAAACAGAAGAGACAGATGGTGACGTGCAAACAAAAGGCAACACAGCAATTAGGAAAAGGAAAAAACAAACTGTTATTTTGCAAGTTAGAGCAGGAAGGTTTCAACTCAACTGTGAGCACAAAAAAAGGAAGCAAAAAGTTTACATAGAAAGAAAAATCCCAAAAATTAGATTTCACATCAAAGACCTTGACGATAAAAAAAGACTATTCCAGAACATATGGCTGATTACAAAGCTTTTCTCTGGGGATATTTGCTAAGCATTTTTCTTAATATGCCTAAAATATAAAACGCCAGATTGAATAATAAATAAACTCATTAGCCGTAAAACATAAGTAGCCTAAGAATTGCAGTAAAATTGAATTACAGTTGACGAGAAAAGTTAAAGAATAAGTTTGACCAGATTTTTTTTCTTATAAATTTTCTAAGTGACGGCGGCTGCACTATGGTGTCTTAAATTATTTTATATATGTCCTCCATCACGAGAAAAATGCTACAAGAACATGCTAAAAACACGATTTTCATTGGAGTGGGTATCTAAACAGATTCGGAAAAAGGTTGGATACATAACAATAACACTGAAATATAGGAAAAGTTAAAAGAAATGTTTTAAAGTACATGTTTAAAAGCAATGTGCTCTAACAAAAAAAGCACACAAGCTGTCACTGAAATCTCTGTGTCCTTAAAAAGCCATCCATGAATAAAGTGACTAAAATGAGGGTTGAAAATACAATCGCAGTAACGCCTACACCACAATAGTTATTCATTTGTGATTTTCTGGCAGCACAAACACAAAAATAAGCATTGTCTTGTTAGTCTAAATTACTGGTTTTAGGCCATCAGGGTGACATGACGGATTAAAACAATATACTACAGTATATACACAATACAATACACTTCAAACTAACTTACTGGTCTCTAATATGTATCAGTATTAAAGAAAAGGTAATTTGAAAGTTTTCTCCCAATATTTACTGGGTATATCATTTTCAGTCAATGTTTACTTCTATTAAAAGTTCTCAATTTTAACACTGTAGAAGTATCACAACCAGATCAGAATTCATGTTTTATAAAGCCAAAAGATCAGAGGTAAAACAAAAAACGAAAGTTTAAATCTGTATACCCACATATGTCTCCCAAACTATTAAAATTCAAACAGACTATTGATGTTCTGGCAATAAATATTAGGATTGTAAGTATGAAAACCAGGTTTTCCTGTATTTTTGAAATATTGAGCACATCAAATAAAAACTAGCACTTAACAAAGCAAAACAAAGGAGGTAATAGAAACAGAATATTGTAGTACGTGCGCTGTCAAAACAGGCAATTAGCCTTAATAAAGTCATGCAAAGACAAAACATTTCAAAAATATATTGAAGGCTGCAATAAAGAAAAATAGAGTAGATGCCAATGGTTCCTTAGTTATTTAAGAACATATTGTTGCACATCTGAACAAAATGATGTTAAACTTACTACATATAGACACAAACATAATAATAAAAGCGTTGTTTTTTTAGTAATATGTTTACAAGTGTTGCAGGGAATAAAAACAATCACTGGGAGATGAGGTAATTTGCAAGGTGTGGTTTATCTCTGACCTGGACGTCAGGAAATGAGCTAAGTCTTCTTTGTGCTTGATGTTTTCACCACAACTTTTTCAGAACCATTTTTCTTTTGTTATTCTACAAGTGGAAACGCGAAGGTTATCACCAACCCATTCAGGTCTGGATCACCAAGGAGAATTTGGATAAAAGTTTCATTTATTATAGGCTGCCAAGCTGAGGAAAAGAGTCAGAAAACCATCTGAAAACATGGTGAGAACTTCCTAACTTCTTTCACCACATATTATTCCAGAAAGCATGTAAATACATGTTATCAGATTTAATACACGACAGTTGTTTTTATAACAACAATGTTGTGGCAAAAACAGTTTTATATAAAAAGGAATCTAGTTACATAAAATTATTTACACACTATAATCACAACTAGTATGTTGAGGCTTAATTTACCACCCCCCTCCACCCACACACACACACACACAGTAAAATGGGCAGAAAATTATGTAAACAATAACAAACTATCAATGTATAAATCTAAGTATTTTGTTGATTCTGTCTGCAGATTCTGCAACATCTATTCAAATTATCATGGCAATAAGTATAAATCTATATTGGATGTTTGGAATACGCCTTTTTTGTTCTTTTGAACTCACACCAACTAAGAAGAAGCCATTGATTTTATGTCAAATCTCAATGTTCATCACATAAAAGCCCTAAATTACATGTAATAATAGTTCATTAAAGACTTAAGCCCAATACGAATTCTTCCTTTCTCTCTACCTCTCCATCTGTAGGGGCATTTGTAGTAGAAGTGGTGTCTGAAATATTTTTTTGCTGTCGTGACATGAAGAACGCTCTTTAATTCAAGCAGAGCGTTTCTGCGACAGTTTGGCGCGATTTCAAAGGAAAAATACTCGGAAATGCAAAACGGAAAGGATTTCTTATTACATTTGTTTTTCTTTCATAAGAAAAATGCCACACATAAATAAATCAAAAAACGTGATTTTCATCAAAGACGGACTTTAAGGTGGCCATACAAACCTACAATTCTGCAGTTTTCAGCCAAAACTAAAAGTCTGTTGCTTTTAAGCACAAGCTAATTTGAAATTCACTTTTGTGTAGAGGACGAGACTGTTGCCGCGGATGTTAGCTAAGAAAATTTCCCAGCATGCCCTTGTTTACACTCCTTCTGACAAGCACCTCGTAGGTCAACTTATTAGCTTAGCGACAAAAATGGCAAGCAAAATCGGTGCTATCCAGGTATACAGTTTAGAGACAGTTCAAAAAAGGAAAATTAACATGCACATGGATCTGTTTGTCTGCAAGTGGAGAATTTAGAATTGGAGCAAAAAAGAAAAAAAGGTGACTTTGACCATGGAAGCCGATGTAACATAAACCTGGGCTTTTTCAAACATCTGGTTTTCATCTGCATCTGATATAGATAAAGAAATACTCAGCTTTAATCTTAAATTCCTTTATACATGTTCTCCGTGAGGATAAAAATGCTACAAAAACATGTTGAAAACACCATTTTCATTGGAGTGGGTCTTTAAGATGTTTAGAAGAACTCTTAAGATCCAGAGACCGAGACATAAAATAATCCCTTGAAACTGTGCTCCAAACGCAGTGATGCTTCTCTTTTTGGTATTTCAATCATCTCCTGTCAAAAACACAGCACTCTGAATAATCAGCATTTCTGCTGATTAGTCAGAGGGATGAGCAGAAACTTAATGGTGATAAATATGCTGACAGATACGGGAGTGCACAGCATGTGTACATCTCATCAAAAGAATATTTTCTGTTGTCTCTTTGCCTTTCAATTTATTTAATCACAGCTACAGCAAGAGACTAAAATAAGGGGTAGTCTCTTCTGAAAAAATAGAGAAAAAAAAGCTTGTTCCCATGGCAACAGCAGCTCAAACACCGGGCTCCTCTGGGTGGGCTGAAGATCAAAGTTCCCCTCATTCAAACACAGGCATGTTTATGCCAAAAAAAATTGTCATATGGCACGTCTGCAGTAATGACAGTGGTGCCTGTTTGCCCTCTCTGGACTGCAGCCACAGGCTTCTGACAGGAAGCTGCAAGAAACATGAAAATGAATTTCATGGTTTCCTGCCATGAAGAAAAAAAAATGTTTGCCAAGGTCGATGAACCAAATGGCAACTTGAATGAGTTACCAAGAGAGAAAAATTGACAGGACGTCTGTCATGCTCATGTTTGAAGAAAAGCTTATGAATTATGCAAACTTAACCGAAGTAGTGTAAGCCCTCAAAGCGGTGTAAGGAAGAAAACAATTATACTTAGTGCTGCTTGTTTGTTTTGCTGGAACTGACTCTGCAGGAGAGGTGTCAAAGCTCGCAATTCTGAGACATTCCCGAGGACAAAACTCCATTTCCTCGATGCTCCTCCACCGGTGTTTTTGCCTGCGCAAATGAATCTCCTGTGTTTGTGTGCGTTTGTGTCATGGAGTGATGGAGGAGGAGAATGTAGTATTTGTGTGTTTGCGACTGTTTGTAAGTTCGGCGGAGGTGTGGAACCACCCAGGGCTGATGGCATCCACCCAGGTTCCTCTCAGGGTGTCTGAGGGTGGATGAAAAGAACACAACAGTCGAGCGCAAACACCGGAGCGCTTCTCGTCTTCCCAGTGTTTTTGTAAACAGTTTTAAGTTTGTTTTCAGTCACCCTTCATGGGTCTTTTGATGATCATCACTGCCCTGTTTCAGTACGATGTCAAGGAATTTGGAGGCTGGGTGTGATATTTATCCAGGTGGTGCTAAACCAGCTCCAAATGACTGCTGTTACAGTCGTGATAAAACCTTTTGATTGAATAAGGGTGGTGTTATATCTTTGTGAAGCATCCTTCATTTCAGAAATTTGATCAACAGAAAGATACAGCAGAGTTTTTGGGAAAGTCGGAAAATAACTGATTCTCTTAAGAAAGCTGTGCTTCTCGGAATAAATTAAAATACAAGTACAGTCAAGGGCCTTCTTAAACTGCAGCTTTATTAGCCTCTGCTTCTAATTTACCACCATTGCAGTACCAGTTAAGCTAATTAGAGAAATTTTAGCTAAATACTCACTAAACCACAAATCACAATGTGTTCTTGTAATGAAAAACAAAGACTGAAAACAATCAAGTGATGGTTTTTAGATAACCGTGATTCCCACTGTGTTGCGTTGACACAAAAACGTTGTCTGATCAATCAGAAAGTTTCCATTGCCTCCATCATACAATTACACAAGAGTTTCTCGTTAGTCGATGCATCAATTTTGCGTAAAAAAAAAAAAACAGTTAAAAAGAGAAACTTCTGTTGTACTTTCATGATAAAAATGTTCAAATTTTATTTTGTATTTTAAGTCCCCCTCCAATGAAAATCGTGTTTTTTGAGTTTTTAAAATGTATGTAAGGCATTTTTCCTCTGAAAGAAAAAAAATATAATAATAAGAATTTTTAAGTTGCATTTTTCAAGCATTTCTCTCTGATTGGATTACTGGTCACAGCAACGTCAATAACTATTCGATCATTTGCAGAAAAAAAAAGTCATTTTTCAACTGGACGGAGAAAGAATCAGAGTTTTGTAAGAAGTAATTTTTGAAAATGTATGTCCAGTGAAACCACCGAGTGGTTTCACAGGACACCGTAACCTGTATTCTGAACGTAACCCGTCTGCGCAATGACTGTATTCTGGCATTTCATTAAATTTTTTTGTTCAAGTGAATTCAACAACCAGCATGTGCTAGCATAAAATCAGTTATGAACCCCAGATGATCATGTTTTGTATGATTTTATTTTTTTCATGGGCTTTTCAAAGTCTCTCTCTCTAGCATGTCTGGGGGGATAAGGGGCGGGGTTACGCTGCTCAGAACCATAAGCCACGCCCATGCAGAGGAATTTTTGGACATGAAGGCTTCAAATCAACTGGTTAAAAGGCTTTTTAAGACATTTAGGATGTGGATTCTTTGTTAAAAACTTGACAGTCTTAATTAAAACCCCACTTGGAACATTTAAAGAAAAAAAAAATGTTGTAGGGGGACTTTAAGGTGACGCGCCAATGCAATAACAGATGTTAGCACCACAGATAACACCAGGATCCATTTTTGCCATAAACAAATGAAAGTTTATATTAAAAGTAGAAACACATAATATCATTTATGACACAAAGCAGGCTTATTACAAGGATTCAGAGAGGGACAAACTACTCATCACAGGGGTGGCAGGACAAACCGCTTCTCTGGATGCCTGCGAGGAGGAGGGACGGACTGGAGACCCGACAGAGACTCACAACACAAGGGAGGCGCACCACAGTCGACCAATGTAAAACAAGCATTAGACCTTGTGAGAAAAGGCCTGTACACAAGTGTGAAACAAGCATGCATCTCATTTCTTTATAGAAGTACAAACATCTGTTGGGAACTGCCATACATTACCATGAGTTCTTTGTTTAACTTGCTCAGCAATTTGTTGGTTTTGTTAAACATTTTTGCCATCACAAGTCAGCGCAAATGGTTAAAACTGATTTTCTCACCCTGTTTGAAAAGCGTTTAAACCCATCTAGCTGTTTTCCCCCTTAAATGTAACAGCTAAAGATATAGATATGAACTTTCTGAAATTTTACTAAAAAGTTGGGAAAACTAAATTAAGGCAGATAGTCTTTTTACTTTCCTCAACTGTAAACTGATGCTGCAGCCGGTTGGATCATGTAGAGGTCAAAAAGGTTTCTTCCTCTGGGTTATTTGATTATTCACAACAAAATAGAAATGTAAATTAAAGTAACAAGCTGATCTACTTGCATAGTCCATCTCTACATTTGTGCTACTCCTATGATTAAAGTCTCGAAGCCTTAGTAACAGGTGCTAAATTAAATCCACTGAGCAGCTGAAGCAAAATCATGATTTAGAAAATCACAAGCTGGTGCTGGGAACCAAGCAGGTGGCAATAACAAATGAAGGTAAAACTAAAATGTAGCAAAACCTGCAGATCGAGATTGGTTTTGGCCCAAAAACAATTTCTGTGCAGAATAGTTTTATTTTTTTTTCTACCATCTAACTTGCACAGTGCCATAGGGAATGTAAAGCAGTATACTTTCAATTTTGTCAGTCGTCTTTATTTACAATGCAGTAGAAACCATAAAAAGACCATATTTAGTCTTTTATTTCTTCGTTTTCCTCTTTTTCAATGGACCAAAACTCTTAGTTTAAACATGTTTTGTGGTAGGACATACTCTATGTCTCTACTAAATGTCTTCAGCATGGCAGGATACCCTCACCCTAAAATTTCTCCTCCATTTAAAAGCAAACATTTTTTTTACAAACAAATTTTATATCTAACTTTCAAACTCAATTGACCTAATTTAACCTTTTCTCCATTTCAAACCCCTTGCCTTACTTTTTTTTTGTCCCCTATTGACTATATAAAAAAACTAAGTGACCCTCCTCATTGTGTTCCAAACAGGAAGTACCCACTGGCTCCAAGAAGCCAAAATCCCATAAACTTCTATTGAAAAATAAACTATTACTACCCAGTCATTGTGTTTTTCTACAAAACCTCTCTTAATCTGCTACATTTTTTTATATGTTTTTGCCAATTCTTATTTTTTTTTAGAAATTTTTTTTCATAGTACAAGTTATTCAAATTATGAATTGACCAATCAGACGTCTTGATAAAAGTATTCAGTGCCAGGTAGCCCCCAGGTCAACCGTTTGATTGACAGATTCTCTCGAGCCCACTTTCAAGAGGTAGGGGTGTGGACTTTCAACAAGCTCACTCATGATTGGCAAAAATGGTTGCCATAGAAACCTGTTGGATTGTTTTTGACTAATCATTGCTTCGTGGCATTGTCTAGCCCCGACACTGCAAAAAAATGGTGACTGAATGTACTTAATTACATTAAAACCAGAAGTAAAACTATTTCAAAAAGTCATGTCAGACTCACTTGGACCAGTTTCCTTATACAGTCAATAGTTTTACCCTCCAAGACCAATTTTATTTTAAATTTATTTGGTCAATTATGCTGTGTAAAAACATGTTTTTGTCGGTCAACTTTAGTTGCTAAATTATTTTTTGTTTTCCATAGGACCAAAGCCTCCCATCTGACTAGTATCTGATTGCAATGTAAGTATCTGTAATGTCATTTATGGCACAGGCGCACAAAGGAGTCTTGGGTCACTCTTCACAAACTCTAACAAGGCGATGTGCAGATGTGTATGATTATTGCTATGATGAATGTTTCAAATGTTGCACCAGATGCAGGTGAATCTTTGAAAATATGACAAAATATGAATGATGAGGTTATTTTTGATTTCAACATTATGCATCTGCCCTCAGGTGATACAAACCCGTGACTCCGACTCAGCTAGAACATGCCACCAAAATGATGGATGGTTGAAAGTTAGCATCTATTTTTGTGTTTGTCTATGTGCGTGGTGTATTCTGTCTTTCAATACAGATTGACACAAACTCAGTTTACAGTCGATCATATTATAATATATATTTTAGTTGTTTTAAAATATAAATGATACTTTCACAAAGCAGAGCAGATTTATGTGCAAATTAGACAGATTTCCAAACAAAACAGGTCAACAGATAAATAAAATAGATGAGAAGTGTATCTGCAAATCAAATCTAAATGTGTAAATGTAATCCTAGATTAATGACTGATCACTTTCCTGTGGAATATCACTGGTTTGCAAGAAACGTGTTGGTCAAAGGTCAGTTCCGTTGGGAAATGAGGGATTTCACCAGAGTAAAGCTGTTAATTTGGTATCCTACACAGTGCAGTCATTCATTGGATTTGTCATGAAATCAATTCTGTCTTTTTTTCTCTTTCATTTGCTGTATTTTCAAATCACATAACTGATTGATACAAGAGTATTTACAACTGCCCAGACTACCTCCCAAGCAGCAGCTTCGCTACAGGCTTTACTAATGAAAGTAATGTGTTGTATAGGAGCGGGTTTCATACCGGTGATGGATGGCGGTGTACCGAGGCCTATTTTGTGTTGTGGTGAAGGTATATTAATCATTATTAAAGAGGACTTAAATGCTTTCCCTATGTGCCAAGGTGATTTAGACTCTTGGGTGGACAGTGTGTGTAACACTTGGGGACCTGCTGCTGATAGCTTCCATAATGAAGCACTTACTCAACTTGCTGCCAAGAGACTGCAAGGTCACGATAAGCTGTTACAGTCAAGCTGCAGCAGTTTATAAGCATGCTCAAGGGCACAACATAAACATAAAAAATGGTGACGTCCACATGCAAAAAACACGTGACAACTTTTGAATAAGGCACAGCTTTCATGACAGAACCAGGTATAACATTTGAAAAAGTAATTATAAAAAAAATCCTCGGCAAAAAATAGATAATATTTTATGCCTTTTATGAAGAAACATCTGGAAGAATAAAAACCAAAAAGAGCTCTGAAAGAATGATGATGCTGTAAACACAGCTCTCTTCATGTCATTGACCAGTTTCCTCAATGTAGTTCTGGTATGGTTCCTTACCATTCTTCAGATGATTTGTAACCCACCAGTAGGGATGGGTTGATAAATTGATGAATCGATCTGAATCGATTTAAGGTTAAAAGAATTAATAATCGATTCATAAAAATATAAATCCATTTCGAACATAAAGCCTAAATCCACTTGCTTGATGCTAACGTTTAAATTTAATTTTCCCATAGGATGGCTAATGTTAACGCTTAACATACATTACTGACTATATGAGCATCTTTATTTACTCACAGGTATGAACTTTCCAAACTTTTTAAAATAAATATTTGTTTAAAAGTAACCATTTGTGGTCTGAAAACAGTTTTTTTGGAATTAGGTGTAATGCTATATCCAGGAGAGGCAGAACAATGTTTAAAACGTTAATGATCTGACTATTTTTGAGAAATCATGTAACACCGTATGCTATTAACAATCTCATTATTTCACTAACACATTTTACAGTATGTGATTCTAGTGTGGGATTGCCAGAGCCAAACCTGGCCACTGTCGGGCAAAGGCAGGGTACACCTGGGACAGGTCGCCAGCCTGTCGCAAGGCCACACAACCACACATACTCACAGTAACACCTAGGGGCATTTTAGAGTAATCAATCCATCTATGAAGCATGTTTTTGGACTGGAGTGTCCATAGAAAACCTATACATGCATGGAGAGAACATGCAAACTCCACACAGAAAACTCCCAGTCGAGATTTCAGCCTTCTACTCCACGGTATACAGGCAGAGCATCATATAGTAGGGCAGCTTTCATAACAAAGTCAAGGTGAAACTTTCAAAGTAAACGTTTTAAACTTCAGTTTAAAAAAAGCTTACGTCAGTTAGAAACACACAAGCACACACTCAGAGCAAACCAGAGCCCAGGTTGAGTCATCATAAAGGGATTGCTGGAATACAGCCCAGTCAACAGACAACATCAGTAACTTCCTCCATTGCTCATGCTTAGGGAAAAGAAGCTGCGTTTGACCAAAATATAATTACCTCATCGTGAAAGTGCCATCAATCTGCTATCATTACAAGAAGCTTTTTAAGTTTACTAGGAAACAACTGCCAGGTTGCCTCAAAATATTTTATTCTTTACTTTTGAATATGTTAAAGCTGATTATACAAAAATCACAAACATGCATAAAAAGTACAGACAGTTAGTGTAAATTTAAACCCTGGCTACACATATTTTTACAAATAAGAAACCTTATTTGAATACGGTCTTAAGGGAAACAAGCAATCAAATCATGCAGAAATAAAAATGTTTGAGTAAAAATAAATACTTTATGAAGAATAATTCAGCCCACAGCAGCCGTCAGGGGATTTTTCCAGTCAGAATCTCATTGGCACTTTACACCAAGCTGTGTCTCATCCATCTTTTTTTACCCCTTCAATTATACCTTGAGGGATAATTCCCTTTATCACATTTTCAAGATGTGTGAACCGTTTGTAAACCATCAATGACCATATTGGATTAATTGTGTGATGCATTAGACAAACAAAAACAAATCAGCCATCGCACTGCAATGCAGAAAATCCCACAGAAATATCCCTCCGCTGTTTGTGGAAACAGTGAGCTGAAAATAATTCACGAAAATAACCGACGCACTTTATCCAGTGGGACAAACGGACTTCGTTAAATATGAATTAGGATTTTATTTGACAAGAGCACTTAAAAGAGGGAAGGCCTATGCCTGAAGATAGCATCAAAAGTCACCAGATTGGTTTGATTGAGATCAAATCTTCCTATTGCCACATTTTCCTTAAGTCTCAAAAACCAATTGGGTTACCTAAAAAGTAACCAGGATTGACATCTGAAATAACTGTTCTAATAATCAAAATATCCTACAACAGGTTAAAGGAATATTAGAGCTGAGCTTAAAGAGAGAAATAAACTGGCACTAAAATGACTGCTTTTAAAAGAGCTTATACATTTTTCTTTTCCTAAACATTCACACATAAAAGGGTTTTTTTGCATTTCCATACACAAACACAAAAATAATTTAAACAGTAAACAGATGTTAAACAGGTTTATAATCTATACTAGTAAAAAAAAGGAGCAGAGAAATCTAATCTTTTGTTTTTCTGAAATCTTGGAGACTAAATTTCACAAATGAGGATGAGAACAATTTAGCTTAAGTACCTGGCAGAACATAAAGCACATAAATGTGTTTTATTTAAATATTTTTGATAAAAATGTATTTGAAATTCAGGACAACAGAGTTACAAAAAGTAATAATTCAGAGAACAAAAGATTCTCTAAATTGTTTAATTCATCAAAGTCGCTACACTTTCAGCTCTTCTTACCGTAATAGAAATCAATTATTCTTTAGAAATCTTTCCAAGTTTCCTGAAGAAACTCCCATGAATATTTAGAACTTGTTAGTTTCTTTGTTTTAGTTTAGTTCACTCTAAAACTGATAAGTTTGATGAAGCCAGTTGAATAAGCAGTGAAATGTTTCAAGAAAGATTTTAGGCCCAGTTGCTAATGGCTGGTAACTCCCTGTGTACAAGTGTCACAAACGGGCAGACAGGTGGTTCCACTTGCAGCAGGTTAATTAATTCAGACAGGAAGGAAGCACAGCTTGAAGTCCACAAAGCTAGACCAGGGTCAAACTGGTCAATTACGAGCACGGATCATCCAAGAAGAGAGTAGAGTAGTCAGTGTCCAGGCGAGGGTCAGGGCAGGCAGCAAGCAGTCAGAGAACAAGCAGATCAGATCCAGATAGAAACGCTCAGTAATACGTCGATGATTGACTGATTGGATTCAGGTGAGTGGCATCCAGGGACTGTGTGTTGGGGCAGCCGGGAGCCGTAGTGAGTTTAGTACTCTGGAGATGACCAGAGGAGGAGACAGAGCACCGACTCCTCACACTAAATCACCAACCCTGGATCCACCAAAACAGCCCATACCACCACACTTCCTCCCCTGTGTTTTACACGGAGTGATGATGGCTCACACAGTGGAGCCATTGTCATTTCACCTTTTCAATAGCACACAAAGGTTGAACTAAAGATTTCAAGTTTGGATTCATGGGTCCATAACATTTTCTTGTTTTTATTCGTTCTGTGTTTCCTGGCTCTCACAAGCTTCTTCGTTATATTCTGAATTCTTAGCAATGACCTTCTGCTGCAACTCGTCCTCTCAATTTGTAGCTCAAAGTCTTCTCTTTTTTGTTATGACTGAGATCTGCTTACAAAGACCAAAATAAAGCTTTTGTCCTGTGAGATGCCCATCATGCATCTGCTACTTCTCAGGAACCTCTCCTCTGGTTCAGTTGTGACTTTGAATCTGCCAGAGCTTCGTCCTGTCAGTTTCCTCCAATTTCTGATTTTGATGGTAAAAGGAAACTGTTCACACTGACACTGACTCACAGCTATGATTGTCTGTCTTTCTTTCATCGTTTTCTGCTATTCTTGCCATTTTTGAAACAGAGCATTACTATCAGTTGTACAATACTTGTACATTGGCTGATTTTTATTGTTAAACTATTTTATGTTCCATGGAAACAGTGATATTCTGAAATGAACACTATTTATAGACATTGTTTTTAAACATCTGGGATTTCAACACTTTTAAATCATCGAGATTTTCATTGAACTTTAACTCCTAGCTGGAATAAAATACTGTGTTGTTGTAAAACTTTCGACCAGTAGTGTTTATATATCGTAATCCTGAGTTAAAGCAGAAATATTTGTGTCACTCTGAAGGACAACCACCAACACATGTTGTCCTTCAGTTTGACGGAGCTGCTGGAGGCTCCAAAGTCTAAAAACCAGCAGCACAGCAGCTGCGGTGTCGAGTTTGGTGACACGACCATTTGCAATTCATAAATTTGGAAATTTTCAGCTTTTAGTTGTCAAGTCCAAAACAAAAATAGCTCCACGTCTGAGCTGTACTGCTCAAACAGACCTCGAAAGATTTCTTTTGTACACAGTTTTATTTTCCTCAAACTGTCAAACAAAAAAACTTGTGCACGGTGTTCTGACTTGGACAACATGGTAAACTTCATAAACAGGAGTGTATTCAATGCCAAATTCTGCTGACTCCTTCTTTTCCCTCCTCCCTTGACATCAACACTAAAAGAGGTCATCCTTTTAATCTGAGTCTCATTTTTTTCTGAGATATTTTATCTGAACCCCTTACTTTTTTTCTTGCTGTCAAAGTCAGGCTGACAGTCTATTACATTTCTGTCTACAGTTATGACCTTGCAAGGTCAAACTCTGACCTTGGACTCTGCAGGTTTGCCTTTGTATTTGACAGATGTTGCTGCTGTAGAAAATAGAATCAGACTTCCATATTCAGTGTTTCCAATGAAGCGTGTACTTTATCAAACTTGTCTGAACTTTTCAGCAATATTTTTTAAACTATATTTTGCACTAAAGGGAAAACCAGATAATAAGCCAAGCTGTCAGTGAATGGTCTATTTTTAAACGTATGTCATATATAAGGCACACTGAAATATTAATATTAAGTGAGACAAAAGAGTCAAGTTACAATATGCACATTCAAGTGAACAAGTCTATGTAAATGAACGATTCTGGGTTCCACGTTTAAAACACTTGCATTCATGCATCGCTACACCAGTTTCTACAATCATTTTGGGGCTCTACGTATTTGAAGGTGTGTTAATAGCTAAACCACTTGAACTTTGACTTGGCTTTGGTAGTGACTTCAATTCACAGACGTACCAAGCATTTGACAATTGATCATGGAGGAGGAATAAATAATTGCGGTTTGTGCCCAACTGCAATTATATTACATTAAGTCTTTACTATATAGCAATAGAGCTTTGATAGGAAAAGCCTGGAGCAAGATTTGCACCATTTCAACATTTCGAACCAATTCTTTTTATTTATTTATTTTTTATCTAATCTTTACCTAACCAGGCAAGACAGATTTTGAAACGTGCGTCACATGCCCGGTCAAACTTTTTAAAGGGTAACAGGACAGCTGACTCCACTCTCACCGCAGAGTTAAAAAATAAAAAAAAGGGGTGGGCGGTGGCTAAGCGGGGGAGGTGTGGTCTAAATCTGTGATTGACAGTGACAGTGAGGTTAGCTTGAGGCGACGTACTCACTCTGCGTTTTCAATGTGGAGACTGATATCCACGCGTTCATGGTCCAGACTCAAGGGAACCTGTGCCTGAGTGGCAAAATTACGCTAGTATCATAAGCTAATAAAGGCTAAACTTCTGAAATGACATGGAACTAGATGATCAATCACAAAATTAAACTGTAATACCTAATTTCAACCTGTAGGGGGCAGCACACAGACGGTTTTAGACTATAATTTCAGAAATTTAACAAGTTTATTTTAAATTGTCAAAAATGCAACAAAGACCAACAGACAACAGTTTTAAAGTCCCATTTATTGAGGTCAACAGCCAAAAAAAAGGCGATTTAGTGTTTGGGTACCCTTTACCTGTGTTCACAGTAAGTCTCAAACTTTTTTGTAAAACGCTGTGTTAGCATTTTCACAACTTCTAACCTTGTTTCCAACATGCAAAACAACAGACGGATGCTTCTAAAACAAACGTTACTGTCACTAGTCACAGGTTTCCTAATAAATAAACAAAAATATTAAGACACGCCTACATTTAAGCCACGCTACCATATTCATGAAAACACCCAACCGTTTTTATAACTCATAAAAACAAAGACAGATATTTTGACAGAGCGCTATGTAAAATTGCTTCAAAATCAGTAAGCACAACCAGAAATAAACCATACATAAGGCACTCTGGATTATAGGGCACGCTGTCATTAAAAAAAAAGAAATAAATAAGGCTTTTAAGTGTGCATTATAGTGCAAAAAAAAATGCAATATTAAAAAAAAATTACTTTGCAAATGACTTTGGAGGAAAAAAGTTGTTAAATTGGTTAGAAACGGTAAAAAATACAACAAAAGTTAAAAACTTGGCAACAATTAAAGTTGCTATGGTTACTCCTTCTTACATGTTTTGGGTGTTTTTGCTGTCTAAGAGAGCTACAAGCAGTTATATCGTAAAGGAAGATTTCACACAATCTAGTCCAAAAGCCTATCCTAATCCAGTGCAGTCCAGAGCTGGAAACACTTAAGATTCTGAGAAATGAAGGAGTGAAATAAGCAGGCTCTGATTTATGCCCTAATGCTTTTTAGACCGGGGAGAGGGACTTTCCTATGGTGCACTCCTGCGAGCCGACAGACACGGTGACATCATTTCAAGCTCTAGAGTGGTCTGTATTTCTCTCTTGTTTAAGCGAGCAAATGGATGACATCCTACTGTTAATAATTCAGCAGATAAAAACAAACGACATCACTGCGGCACCGGGATTTAACCGAGTGAAGTCATGGGTTTAGATCAGGAAGACGGCTATGACCAAACATCACATCTGTAATTAAAAAAGCTTCTGCTTCAAATTAAAAACATATTCCATAAAAAAGTGTTTGACTAGCTCTATCATATTCAGTAAACAGCAGCTTAAACAACTCATTCCACATCTGACTTGTTTAACATTAACTGCAAGCTAAATCTAATCATAAACCTTTTTCTTTTTTTTTTTTTTGCTCAAACGTACCTCATCGCTGTAAACACAGCTGCTGTGAAAACGAATGAGTGATTGAAGTGCAGACTAATTCAGTCAGCTTCATGGAAGTCATTTTGAGACTTGCTCTGTGCCCCAAGTGCACAAAAGCCTTTTTATTAGTGAACCACAGTGACAACCATGATAAATAAAAGAAACCACAGTGCAGCCCGTTCGCTGAGGAACAACCGTCAGAGAAAAACAAAAGGTTTGCTTTCCATTCCTCAAAGGCCTGCGGCCAAACGACAAAATAGAGTTGTCAGGATCTAATACAAAAGTTGAATTAAATAGATAAATCTTCCATCTCTGCCATTACTGATTGTCAGATATGCTCCGAGTTGTCTTCCAAAGGTCGATAATAGCTTGAACTACTACCATGAGACCTCTGCTCTGTTGTGATTGGTGTCTGTGAAGCGAGTCCAAGTTGCAGGTTTTCAGAAAGGAATAGTATGTTTTGATTGTGTTTTCTAGTCTGTTAGGCTTTTTAAGATGAGCAAAACATAAAATTCAATTTTTTCAAGTATATATAGTTCACTAAGGTAACAGAAATATTTAGTCAATACAGAGTATCTCTTTGTAGTTTATGTTCCTGAAATGATCATGTGGATCAGAGCAGATATTAACAAGAAAAAAAAACAAGCTTCATTGGGGATTAATTTGTCTTTTCATAGCCTCTAGTATTACACCTACACGTTAGCACTGATGTGCTAATACCAGCCCAATGGTTACCTCACTTAAAGCGCCTCAAACTTTCATGATTTATGATCGGGGGTGTGCGTTCTGTGCAGTAAAAACTACTACTGATGTTAACCACAAACTATAACCATGAGCCATGCGCTTTATAAAGACTTTTACAGTAACATATAGCAGATGCAACAGCATTACGACACGTATTTTGAGCATACATAAAACTGTTTATAGAGAAATGTCAAAGAAATATGCAAAAAAAAAAAAATCAGATAAAGCTTAATGTAAGCTTATATGACACGAAGCAGGAGGATCTGCTTCAGGCTGAAAAAACATTTAGCAATTCCAAACCAGCCTAAAAGGAAAAACAATATAAAAAAACATCTAACTCAAATAAATAATACCTTGAAAAAAATATGTACACAGATAAACAAACACAAAATATCCAGTTCAATTTTCCCACCATATTACAGAAAAACCCAGATCATTTTAAAAAAAAGTTCTACCATTTAAAAAAAAATTCTTATATATTTAAAAGCTGCACATTTCACGAATAAAAACAATATTAAATAGAAGTCTTATAACAAATTAGCAAAAAATAAATAAATGAGAAAAAGATTGTCTTTTCGCTTTTCTCCCCATGACTACCCATCTGTCTGAAGAGTAAAGACAATAAAAATCAGGAAAGATAGCATGCTAATAAATACAAATTCAAACTTTATTTCCCCAAAGCAGATCCATGTAATACCAGACAAACACCAAAACATTTAAGGCATTAAAGTGACTTCCAGGTGTGAGATGAGCCAGACAGCGGCTTTACACACTACAAATGTGTGCAAAACCCAAGCAACTCTTTTATGCGTTATGTTGCACATATTAGCATTTATAACATAAAAGATCTGAAACCTGAAAAGTAAAGAAGCTTTATGAAGTTTGCCGAACGCTTCACCAGCCTTTAAATAAAGATAAAGTAACAGATCCTTCCATTCCAGAGGTTCAGCTGTTGTCTGTCTTGGATGGTTACCATCTGTTTCCCAGCTTGTTTTCCTCTAGCTTTAGAACACAAAGCCAAATGAGTCTTCAGTCAAGTTCACAACACACTCAGTCTAAACACATAAGAATAAGGCTTTAGAGATGTGTGTCACCTAGATTTATTCCAATAAAACCTGTTTGTTTTTTTTTTTTTTCTAAATTTGGCGTATGATGGAAGCAGCTTTACCTTCTCAGAAATATGGAGACAACTTTTGTGGCTTTGGGTTGTGCAAACTTTAAAGAAAACCAACTGTGGAAAAAAAATGTGTGTTTTTGGTGTTTTGAACATGTTCTTCTGGTATTTTTCTGATGTTAGAGTCCACAAATATAAAGAAAATTTGGAATACGATCGGCTTTTTGATTATTACTATATTTAAATTGATGTGAATCAGGAAGCAATGAAAAAATTCAGTTTGAAAAAGATTATGTTTGTTACGTAGAAAATACGGTGGGCGGGGCCACATGCTCCCTCCTCCGCTCCGTTCTGATGCATCCACTTGCAGACAAAGAGATCCATTAACGCCTTGGTTTTTCTCGTCTGAGCTGGAATATGGCTAAAAACTGTACGGCTGGATAACTCCAATATTGCTCGCCATTTTTGTTGCACCAATAATTTTAGGTTGGGGGTGTGTGGGGCTGTAAGCTAGTGGTAAACAGAGCTCTCAGTAAAGGGAAAGGGAACAGGGTTACCAATGGTCCCACCCAAAAACGAGGCAAATTTATTATGAACTACTGCTTCTCTGAAGAAAATATGTGCAAGAAATGTTATAATCTTAATTAAAAGACCACTTGGAACCATGTAATAGATCAAAAAGATGAAAGAAATGACATCAACTGTTGACAAGCATGTGTACCTTTAAATTAATTTAGGCAAGGCAAGGCAAGTTTATTTGTATAGCACATTTCATGTACAGAGACAATTCAAAGTGCTTTACATAAAACATTAAAAGAAACAATCAAAAGAAATAGTAAAAATGTCATTCATTATTCAAATCATTAAAATAAAATTAAAAGAAAGTAAAAAGATTTTAATTTAAAACAAGCATAGATAAAAAGTGCGGACGTAAACTTTTGAATACATATTAATCAAATGCAACTGAGAACAGGTGAGTCTTTAACCTGGATTTAAATCCACTGAGTGTTTCAGCAGATCTAAGGTTTTCTGGAAGTCTGTTCCAGATCTGTGGTGCATAGAAGCTGAATGCAGCTTCTCCATGTTTAGTTCTGACTCTAGGAACTGATAAAAGACCGGATCCTGATGATCGGAGAGGTCTGGCTGGTACATACTGGGTCAGGAGGTCAGTCATGTATTTTGGTGCTAAACCATTCAAAGCTTTATAAACCAGTAACAGAACTTTAAAGTCTATCCTCTGAGAGACAGGTAACCAGTGTAAAGACCTCAGAACTGGACTGATGTGGTCTATTTTCTTGGTCCTTGTGAGAACCCGAGCAGCAGAGTTCTGAATCAGCTGCAGTTTCCTGATGGTTTTTTTTGGTAGTCCTGTAAAAACACTGTTACAGTAATCAAGTCGACTAAAGATGAAAGCATGCACTAGTTTCTCCAGGTCCTGCTTAGACATCAAATCTTTAATCCTTGAGATATTTTTGAGATGATAATAGGCTGATTTAGTGACTGCCTTAATGTGTTTATCAAAATTTAAGTCTGTGTCTATCACTACACCCAAGTTTCTGGCCTGGTTGGTAGTTTTTAGTTGAATAGATTGAAGCTCTGTAGTGACCTCTAACCTTTTTTCTTTAGCCCCAAAGACAATAACCTCAGTTTTGTTTTTGTTTAATTGAAGTAAGTTGTGACACATCCAGTCATTAATGTCCTCAATGCATTTACCAAGAGCCTGTACAGGGCCTCGGTCTCCTGGTGTCAGTCTAATATATATCTGTGTGTCATCTGCATAGCTATGGTAACTAATGTTGTTGTTCTTTATAACCTGGGCCAGTGGGAGCATGTAGATGTTAAATAGAAGTGGTCCCAGGATGGAGCCTTGGGGCACTCCACATGTAGTTTCTGTTGGCTCAGAAGTGAAGTTACCAATTGACACAAAATATTTCCTGTTTTCTAAGTACGTTTTGAACCAGTTTAGTACTGGCCCAGTGAGACCCACCCAGTTTTCCAGTCGTCTGAGTAGTATTGCGTGGTCGACTGTATCAAACGCAGCACTGAGATCCAGTAAAACTAGCACTGACATATTTCCACTGTCTGTATTCAAACGTATGTCATTGGTCACTTTGGTCAGAGCCGTTTCAGTGCTGTGGTTCTGTCTGAAGCCGGACTGGAAGACATCATAGCAGTAATGAATTTATTAGGAATTCATTTAACTGATGGAAAACAGCTTTTTCAATGATCTTACTTAAAAATGGCAGGTTTGATATCGGTCTGTAGTTGTTCATTTGAATTTTGTCTAGACTGTCCTTTTTTAGGAGAGGTTTGATTACAGCTGTTTTCAGTGGTTCTGGGAAAACACCAGATGTTAACGACAAGTTGACAATCTGGAGCAGGGCTGGTTCCAGGATCATTGAAACTTTTTTGAAAAAGCTTGTGGGTAGAATATCCAGACAGCAGGAGGAGGAGTTCAGTTGACATAGAATGTCCTGCAGTTCTTTACTATTTATGGGTTGAAACTGAGCCATGGGGTTTATGGTTTCTAGTGGATAGGGTTCATATCCTGAACTTGTAGTTGATGAAATAATTGTTTGTCTAATGTTTTTGATTTTGTCCCTGAAGAATTTGGCAAAGTCATTACAGGCTTTGGTGGAGTAAAGTTCTGGTGCCACTGACACAGGGGGTTTTGTCAACCTGTCGACTATATTAAATAAGGCCCGAGCATTATGGGAGTTTTTGGTAATAATTTCAGAAAAATAGGACTTCCTTGCATTGCTCAGTTGTAAATTATATAAGTGAAGTTTCTCTTTATAGATGTCATAGTCTACCTGTTGTTTAGATTTTCGCCATCTGCGTTCAGATTGTTTTAGGACACAACTGGAGTGTAAGCTGTGACGCCTTTCTTACTGTAACTAAAATCTCAAAAGGAATTCACATTTTAAAAAAACAAAAATGATGGCTACTCTATCTGACCTGTAAAAAAAATTAAGGTTATGAAAGCTGAATGATCTGTTTCGTCGTGGTATATTTCCAGCTTTAGTGAGTTATTATTGCAGAAGAAGGCTCACTCTGTCGTGTGGCCAGAGTCAGAAAGCAATGACTCTGTCTCTAATTTTGTAAATGAATCTAGTATGGTAACATTATATCCAGTAAATCTTTATTTAATTCTTGGCAAAAATGTTTTTTTCCAAATTCATCAAAAAGACAAAACAAAAATAACTACACATGCAAGTGAAAATGTTTGTTAAAACTTTTTTTAAACTCCTAAAAATGACTTTTTTTTTTATCTTCATTTCAAGAGTCCAGTCTGACTCTGACCAAGCCAAGACTGCAGGCAAAAAAGATGATAGTGTTAAATAAAAAAAATAATCTTTTTTATCTGTGTTCATGTTTGATAGCTCTAGCCTGCAGGACTAGAGGGACAGGTCTGCTTCAGAGGGACGAAATTGGCTGTCAAACCTCCCACATATGACCCCTGCTTCACAACCCACCATCACGTTATTCGCTTGAAATAAAACCTGGGGGTTTTATGCTTTTGAATGTCCCCTGTACCATGTATACAAGTAAATTTAAAGTTTTCAAATTCATACATGTAAAACACACAAGATTTGTAATGATTTTTTATTATATGTGAAATTATTTTTCTTGTTTTATTATATTTTATTTAAAGCTCATAGTGCATGGGCTCTACTGGGACAAAGCTTTAATTATATCACGTCCTCCAACTTACAAGTCCAGACACGCCTTTCGGCTTCCACAACTTCAGTTCTTTGTTTGTCGAGTATTAAAGGATCCAACAAGACCAAACAGTCAACGACACAGTCATTTACCTCATTAGACTTAGAACGCTGCACCAGGAGAACAGACTACAAATCTCCTGTTGGAGTCCCAACTCCCTAAAGTACTGCTTCTAGTTTATAAATGACTTAATGGTGTGGGACCCGAATATGTGCCAGATCTATTTGTGGCACACAAACCCAGTAGAGCTGAGAAAGCAATCAGCTGGTAGAACCTCGAGTCAGAACCAAACAGAGGGAAGCTGCTTTCAACTACTACGCTGCACACACATGGAAGCAGCTTCCTAATGAACCCCAATGTTCTCCAGCCGCTTCTATATTTAAGTCCAAACTCCAAAGTTACTCTTTTCTGAATCTTCGTGTATGTTTCCACAGCTCCTGTACTTCCATAAACCACTTTCAGTGCCTTTATGTACACAAGGTGCTTTACAAATAAGAGAGCCTTGCCTTGCCTAAAGTTATTGACAGTATAACTGCAAAAAGGGTTGCTAGGCAAACTAATTAGGTCGCTGCCAGTCACAATAGGCAACACAAAGTTCAGTCGGTACAAATAAATAGTCTTTAGAAGAAATGAGACTAGGAAACCAATTTCAGAACATCTTGTCATATAAACAGGAAATATTAGCACAAAAGCTTTTATCCATCAAAAAGGTTTACTTTAAGTTTATTTAGCAAACAAAAGACAGAGAAATTCTACAGATGTTCCTTCAACCACTATAGACTGCAAGAAAAGTAAAACCAACTGTCAAACAGCTAAAAGTCGACTAAAACTGGGTAATAAGGCACGGGGATTCCAAGCAGCAACAGCAAATATACAAGTAATTGGCAGAAAATGTCAAGAATTTGAGTCGTGAAACTGTGGACTCCAATGGAAGAGCTAAAGTTTTGTAAAGGCTGTTGTGGCACTTTTTCAAAATGCTAGGGAGAAAAAATGTCTATACTTGATTTCAGAGTTTCTCCCGGTTTAAAGGGCCTATATTGTGCTATTCTTAAACCTTTCAGAGTAAACTCTATCCATTTATCTATTTGATAATATATTGTATAATATAATAATTGGCACACCAAAAAACTTTTTCTTTAATTAAATTTGAGTTGTTTTCATGAGCTCTTTTTTTTGGATGCCTAGATCTCTGAGGCACCCCTTTCACTCCTTCTGGGTTCTAAAGCCGGAATCGGCAGCGTGTCTGCGTTTTACCCACGATAACAAACAGCATCTGAACTTTTGCAAAGATAGAGGTATGTTTTGTGCATGAAAGCCTTTTGCTAATCACTGCTAGCCCTGCAAAAAAAATGTGAGTGTGTTAGCCTGGGGGCAGTTCTGCTAGCACAGAGTCTTCCTGAAACAGGCTGTTCCCCACTTAGTGATGTCACAATGGGAGGATCCACTTGTTTTCGTGTATTGGGTGGGGCTGGTGCTCAGAGCATAGGGATTTAGAAATGCACGAATGGATCAAAATACATCTTTGGGGTTATTTTTCATGAGGAATGAACATTATAATACACTTACAAGCTCAAAAAAGTTTATTTTGAATGGTATAAGCGCTTTAAAATAAACTAGTGGCGTTTTCTGATCTTGGTTTCAAACTCACTCACGTATCTTAACTTCAGTTTTCTCGAGTAAATGCTTTACTATTAAGACTGTTTTTTGCAGATTTTTTAAAATACCGGGCCATAACTTTAATTTTGAAAAAAAGAGGGCCTTATTTATGGATTAAATATTGCTATGCTTACTGATGTTAAGGCAAGTTGGAGAGGTTCATGCCGCTCTGTCATGATGCTAGTCTCTCTCTTTATTTTTATTTTTTTACGAGTTCCAAACAAGTTTGGATGTGAATATGCTAACATTGCTAAAGCGGTGTTATTCTGTGTTCAAACGCAGTTTAACAGTTAATGTGCTACTAACAAGATTGGGAGTTTGTGAGACTGGGAGTGTAGTCAGAGTAAAGTTTGTTTTATCAGTTTCCAAGAGTTTTTTCAAATGTTGGTGAGTTACAGGCATTGTTATTACGCTAATACTTCTTCTGAGGTTAGTGTGTGACAAATTCTAGAGTTACTTTGAATGTGGTTGATAAAGAGACTGACGGACATATCTCTGACTCTTTTTTTTCTCAATGTGCCTCATAGTTCGATGTGCCTTATATTTGTGTGACATAAGTTCAAGAATTGATGGTGGGCCTCATGTTCTGGTGCATCCAATAGTGAAGAAAATTAAAGAATCAACTATTTTAAACACGTATATTTCTTTGGGGAAGTGTTTTGTTGTGGGGAAATTGAGAGATCACTAGACATTTGTTTGAAGTGGGATGCTGCAATAGTATCATGGTAGCTAAACCAGTTATTTATTTGCACAGCAAACAGCCTGTGACGAAATATTTGACCACGTTTCATTTCGTAAAGTTTCCCTGAAAACTCTTGTTCTGAACCATCAACTGCCACTTTCCACCAAACATTCCAGTGTCTTTACGGTTCACTGCAAAGCAGCATTTTGACTTAAAAAAAAAAAAAACATTAAAAAGCTTTAGCTACATGAGTTGTGCTGATGGTTTTAACCACATCTTACAATGTTGAGTACAAAAAATATTTTTACATTCACAAACAATAACCTATTACATAAAAATATATACATATAATGGGGAAAAAACACAAGATTATCAAAGCAATGCAATAAAAAAATACAATGGGCAGTCCCACTCCAACTATATTATTTTTCTATGTTCCAAATCTTTAAATTCTAACTGTGCAGTTTTTAGCCAAGACTTTTAAACACTGTCAATTTTTAAAACATATTTTCTGCAGAGCGGCAGAAGTTGATCAGAATTTTGCCTCTGGATTGTGGGTGGGACTGTTGATGTGGAAGTAACTTTACGTGGTATCCCAGAATTCCCTTGTTTACACCGTCTTCAGCTATTTTACTGCCCCTCACAACCCCAAGCTAACATCGGCATGAAAAAAAAAAATGGTGAGAAATTTTAAAACTATGCAGCGGTACAGTTTTGAACCAGAGGCCATGTCATTAAGGAAAATGAAGATTTTAATAAAAGTTGTTTGGTAAAAACATCAAAAACACCATTTTCATTGGGCTGGGTCTTTAAGAAAAATAGTTTTTGCTGAGAAGGTGTGGCTCCACCTTATTTTAAACATTTCAATTAGTACAACTTTTGCAAAACCAAAAAAAAAAAAAAAGAAAAAAAAAGATAAGCATTTGCCCTTTTCCTCTACTTTCGTGTTCTCCCGAATTTAAAACATTGTTCTCACTTTTATTCAGTCAGCTGAAAGCTAATAATCACTGCAAAACCTCTATCTCCATAGCAACACGTTGTCAGCTGGCAGTTTGAGAGGATAATAAAAGGCAAAAATCCTAATAAGGTGTGAGAAAATGTTCAGAGATCAGAGCATTAAAAGGAAAAATATTTCACAGTACAGGAGTTTCACTTCAGAGTCTGGTGTTGTTCCTCACCTTTATCTATCAATCTCACCCTCATGCTCCCACCGTCAGTTCCAGATCAAAAACAATCTTCCCTTACAAATCAAAAAGGATTAGCTTCATTTGACTGATTTTCCTTCGCCTTGACTCCAAAAGGAGGGGATCCACCACATTCAGGGAGACACAGGAGGCCCAGATGACTTGCATGACACATGAACTTCTCACACTCCACATTATCCATGATCTATAATTGCCATCACAAGAACTGCTCCGCTATAGCTGCAGCAGAGCTTTATCCGATGATTGACCACCAGATGACTCATACATACACACTTCTTTCCTCTATTCTGTTGCCAAAGCAGCAGAGAAATCAGAAAGAGCGATCAGTGTAAGGCAGCTCAGAGTGTAAATGAATTCAGAACCCAAAGACAGGAGCTGTCAGTCACTCTCCTCAACATGCATCTGCATCCCATCCAAACGCACAAAAATGTGCCATCACCGCACAGGATGGGTTCCCACACTCTCCTTTTTGCTGTCTGATTTTTATGTTAATCATGAATAAATCTGTTTTTCACTACATCGTTGTAGATCATAATCATGTCTTGAGTTAAAGAGGGGGAAAAAAAGGCCTCTAATGGAGACACTGGAATGCTGGGTACACAAAAACACTTCCCTGCATTGGAAAACAACTGTTTGCCATTTCGCTTAACAAGCTTAAAAAGCACAACCGTGTAATGTGGATCAGGTGTGTACGTGCATACACACAAACATCGGAATCCTCAAGGTACAAACATTACTGAAGCCACATACCTTCTTCCAATCTTAAGAAAAGCTCTTTGCTCAAAAACCCTGTTTCTTAATGACGCAGGGATAGAGGAACCCAAGAATAAGTCAACTTTAACAAGTTTTAACTGAAATTAAGTTAGTTCTGAGTGTCCTCCCTTCATTAAATGTCACTCAGTTATAAGAAGAATTAAAGTTTCTTGTCATGCAATTGGGTTTGGGTTGCTTTTGAACCACAGGAGGCCTGCAAACTTGGTTTGCATGGGTGGGGAAGGCTCATGAATTTCACATCTTCATTTGGTTTGGTTTGCCGTTACACAAGACTCTCTGGAGGGAACCACAAACTGAAAAACTACCTGAAAAATTTAACTGAGCAAAAAAGTTTTTTAAAAAAAAAAAGCTAGGGATTGATGCTTTTGTTTGTTTATTTATTTTTTACTTAACTTTTTCAGTGATGTCTTGCGGTCAAATTAAATTTAGTAGTTGATCCAGATTTTACTTATCAAACTACTTCTTTGTGTTTGTTGATTACTCTCAGTCCATTTAGGAGTTCAGTTTTCAGTTTGTCCAGGCCAGATCATTTTTGTCTTCATTCTTTTGTTAAATTGTTACTCAGTTTTTGTATTGTAACAAGGGATAGGTACTAAAACTAACTGACAAATTGGTACCAGTACAGACGTATTCAGTACTGCTTGTATCGAATCTTCCTCCTTGTTTTGACACAGAAAAGTATCAGTAAGAATACCGGATCGATAAGCAGTATCTATAAGAGAGGTTCAAAGACGATAGAAATAGGATGCTTTAAAAATTATGGTAACAATGAATCGTTGAAGCTCTTAATTCCATAAACATTTTTGGGTTAACATGCCAGAATAATTAAATATTTTACATTACCTCCTTTGCCTTTCATCCTGTGACGCATGTATTCAGAAAAAAGCTACCTTGTGCTTTTATAAAATAATTGGGTGCCTGAATGAGATGCTGGCCTTGAGGCATTGTTTGAATTTGCACTTTATGGCAATAAAAGCTTTTGGAATTTAAATGCATACAAAGCTTTAAACTCTGATGCGTGTCCATGTGAACATGGGTACATAAGTCAGCGCCAAGTAACAACACAGTGGAGCACTGATAGAGGGTGTTCTCACACAATCTCAGTCTTTAAATAGGATTGTTGTGCTAATGCTTTTCCATTCGGAGAAATCAGTGACTATTGATAATGCAGCAAAGCGTGTAAATAGGTTTTGGCTCACTCTTAGACTTTCAACTCTAAAAAAAAATAATTGGAAACTGGTGTGTAGATTCTGGGGGCACGCAACCATGGATGTGGGGGGGTGAACTACATTACAGGATTGTTCTTACATAGCAATTTATATCTCATTAACCTTTAACTCTGCAGTAGGCACCGAACTGCTATGAGACAAAGGTCTGGTTAGGCGTGTAAATGGAAATTGGAATCAAGTAGAACACTTAGTGTGGGTTTATGCCACCAAATGTAATTCAAGAGGTTGATGCAGGTCAGACAGCAATATGATGAACATCTTTCCAAAATATCAGAGCTTTAGACACTAGTGAAACTAGAAATGACAGTGTTGAGCATCGGCTAAGTAAACATGGATGCCTTTTCCAAGAAGCAACACAGTATGAGCCTTCAAAGCTCATTGAAAAGAAAAACAAGTAAACTCCAGTTCACAGAATAGTCATTAGGTACTGTACCTGCTAGACAAGAAAGGAAGTCCTCATTTAATCCAAATTTTTTTAAAAAATGGTCCTTTAAAGGGTCAACAAACACTAAATCAACTTTTTTTGACCTATGACCTCTATAAATTGGGCTTTAAAAGTGCCGTCTGTTGGTCATTGCCAACTTTTTGCCAATTTAAAATAGACTTGCTTAATCCTGAAATCATAGTCAAAAACTATCTTTGTGTTGCCCCCTACAGGTTGAAACAGGGTATTTCAGATGAATTTTGTGATTGGTCAACTGGTGTAACTCCCTAAAGTAAGAGCCATGCAAGTTGGAGGCTGATTCCACTATCAGCCAAGATTTGAAAAATGCAGAAAAAAGCGGGGTGGGCTGAGCGGGGCGGGGGAGGTGTGGCTTGAGGTGACGTCGTCACTCTGCGTCTTCAATGTGGAGAGTGGTACCGAGCAAGGTGACGCCAGTATCTTCACAGAACTTTCTGCGGAGGTTAAGGGTTTTTCTCCTCTACCTTCTCCCAAGGAGAACGCGCATGGTCCAGACCGAAGGAGACCCGTGTCTGAGTGGTAAAATGCCGCTAGCATAACAAGCTAATAAAAGGCTATAAATTAAGCAAATAATCCTAAATGAAAGATTCATTGAAAATCCCATCCCCAGGATGGAGTTTGCTGGATTCGATGCCAATTGCCCTCAACCACTGTTAACTAACTTCCAAGTCCAATGGAAAGTCGTGCAAACCAGTAGATTGTTGACAACCGAAGGCAGAACACTGACGAGCCATGCTAAAGCAGCTAACACGATAACGACCGACAGGATCAAAGATGGGCGGGGCTTTTATACTGAAGCTGCAGAACAAGACGACGTGTAACTCCTGAAATGAGGTTGACCAATCACAAGATTTAACTGTAATACCTAGTTTCAACCTGTAGCACACATACGGATTTAGACTACAATTATAGGAATTAAACAACTTTATGTTAAATTATTGAAAATGTGGCGACGGCCAACAGACATCCTTTTATTCCACATTTTATAGAGATCTACAGCCAAACAATGTTGATTTTGTGTTTGGTTATCCTTAAAATCCAACATTATTCAGCAATTTTAGAGCAATAATTACACTGCCTGAAGTGCACTTTTACCACTCTATATTTATAAAGGTTACAAATCGACAATCTGAGATGTCACAGGCAATCGCCCTTAATTTCGTGGATATTTGAATATTCTGATACTCGTTACAGTCCTACATTTGACCCTACTAAGCAGCAATGAAAATGTGCGTTTGGGAGCAACTTTTTTTTAACTGTTAGGCGACATCTAATCTACATCTTTACCAACGAATCACATGACTAAATCAAATCACTGATTTATCCTCCCCTGCTACAAATATTTTACAAAGTAATGATCTCAAGATATAGTTGGCAAATACTTTGAAAACTTCAAAGTCAGACCAACTTCAAGTGCACCTTGCAGAGTCTATGTTCACTTGTTGAAGGGGTTTTATCTCCCATGTAGCACTGGATTAAGTTGGTGGGGGGAGTGTCTGGGTTTCTGCCCCCCTGCTGATAACCTTGGGATGGACAAAGCTCTTTGGAGTTAAGTAGTAGAAGATTACAAGCTTCCAACTTTTTGCATATGTCCCTGTTGACTTTAGTGGTGCCGTTATCAGCCACTGGCTAATTTCCCACAAATACTGTTTATTTACAGATACCCAGGGAGCTGATTCCCACAGTTCTTGGGTCATTTGAGTATCACTCATATCCTGTTAGCTGCTGATCCACTTCTGAAGCCAACACTCAGGTTTTGCTGTTTATTTTGGCCTCTCACTCACTGGGAAACAAAGCCGAGCATTGTCGGTTTTATTCACTTCCTTCTTATTCTATCGTCCTTATTAATGTGTTTCTGGGCAGATTTGATTTAATGCCCCACAACACAACATTTTGATCCAATTAGTGCTCATTTTCAATCAAAATGCTGCAGGAGGGTGAGGGATCTGGACTACATTTAACAAAATGGAACACTGAGTGCTCGTCTTTCTTTCCTGTGATTGATTTCTGACCAGGGATTAACAAACAAGTTTTTTTTCCGGTCTAATTCAAAACATAATATTTTTTTTACTGTCCTAACCTTTATTTACATCACATGAGTCTAAGTCAAGGCCCGGGGGTCGGATCCGGCCCTACAGATCATTTTATTTTATTGTTACTAATGGCCCCAATGTCATCTTACGCTCATTTCTAACTTGTATCATTTTGACAAAATACATTTTTATGGAGAGTAAAATATTGAAAGTTATTCAAGGTTCAGGTTGATTTATTCTGGAATAATATTCCTGCCTTTTTATCATTCATAATTATGTTAAAAAATTATGGTTTTAAAGTTTTAAAAACTGCCATTCTGCTTGCTTTTTGGCCTAATTTGGCATTTACTAAGACTTTTTAGGCTCTTTTGGAGTGTAGCTAATATTTCCGCTACATGCCAGCTTTTTTGGAATTAGGCTAATATTCACACATTAGCTGTTTTGGCTAATCTGTGCTTTTTAAAAGTTTCTTTGGCTGTTTTGGAGTCAGGCTGGATCTTAGCCCCTTTACGCGATTGAGATGGACACCCCTAATTTACATCATTCCTGTTTCATTTTAGCAGAAAAATATTTAAAGGAGTTTTTTTTTTTTTTTAGGTAAATTTGTTCAATCCTAAATATGAAAGGATTCAATTTCAAGGCTCGTTATCAGGATTAGTTCTAAAATATCAAGAAGTCTTATGAAAAGGTCACAGTCAGACCTGCAGTGGTAAAGGAGAGGCTTTAAGACGAGGTTATAAAAATTAAAGTAAAGTAAGCTCTTCTCGATAACTGTCAGTTGCAAATACTGATGCACACAAACCTACAGTACTCTTTAGCACTTATTTATGGAAAAACAAACATATGAGACAAGTTATTTCTTAAAAATCACATATAAGTGGCACCTGAATACTTAAGTAGCAACTTCAGTAGCTACTTTAGTGTCCAGCCAAAATATGCACAAAAAAAAAGACATATATTTTAAAAAATCATGACCTTGTTATCAGGCAATGTTCCATCTTTGGGTGTAGAGTAGAGTTTATATGAAACTATGACTGAATATTGCTAATAATACTCAGTGGAACTGCAAACTAGGTTTTTAGTGACTCCAACAGTGAATCCGATGTATAATGCAGTTATTCCAGCTCATCTGTTATTTAATCTTCAACGATTGAAATTTTCAGTCCTGCCATCAATCTGTCATTTCTTCGGCTCTCTGCTGGATTCACACTTCAATACATGCTGGATGATTTACAGTGAGATGTTCCTGCAGCGCGACCCAAAGCTGACAGTCAAAAAAAAAAAAAAAAAAAGACTGAAGGATGAAATTTTAGGAAGCCAATTAAAACCAAATCCAAGGATCTGTTAAAAGAATAAGGGCACAGAGGGATAAATGCAAACATTCAAATGTCAGTCATGCAAGCTACTAGTTAGCATTGCTTCTTATTCCCACTAAGTGCATGAGAGTGAGATAAAAACACATGTACTAATTTAATAAAAATGTATTTTTTTCATATTTATAATTACAAATGCACTTGTGTGTGTGTTAAAAACAGGTGTAGTCACAGGATTATGTCACGTATATCACTGAGCTTGAGTTACGTTTCCATTGTCCTGACAGCCAGTTACTAATTAGCTCTCAAGTCTTAACTTTTCTAAACGGCCAAAGGAAATGCATGATGACCATCTTTAGCCACAGGTATTTAACCCATCATTCACAGGGGCTTGGATGATGCACAGCATCCCTGACTTCACCCTTTCCACTGATCACAGAGATGCACAGCCCGTAACTAAGAGCAAATTACCCCTGAGAGCTATAATTTTCAGTTCCTCTACGTGCATGGGTGGACGGAGGTGTGCGCTGACCTTGTTTTCACCCATTTCATTGACCAGGTGTTCATTTAGGAGCTATCTTTTAACAGTTGTCACTTCCAGAATCAGGAAGAGAACATATCAAAGGGAGACAGAGGAAGGGCTGACACTGAGACGCTCACGCTCCATTGATCAAACCAAACAAAATAAGAAAATAGAGATTAAATTGTTTCTATGTTATACTAGAACTTTACATTAAATTTTAGAATTTAAGCCTTTTTCTTCTGTACAAATGACACCTTCTCAGACGTAACACATCTTTCTACAGTTGTGATTTGTCACATTTTTAAGTTGATTGCTTTTTATTGTCTCATATTAATATGTCTTGTTTTGTAACACCAAAAGGATATTCTATTTTGCGTTAGCCTCCATTATTTAACCCTTTAATGCTAGAGATGTCGCCAGTGATATCTAAATAACACACTCTCTTTAACATACTGTAATTTTTTTGAGCATCTACGCCAGTAGTTCCTCTGAAAACGTGACTCAGACCGACTCTGACCAATCACTGTTGACGGGTTACAAAATGACAGCAGACGATCAGGAAGTGATGGAGAAGGTTCTGTCCTGATCTCCCGAGTGCTGGTGGTGAGGCAATAGGTGTGTTTGAGATCGTGCAGGCGGACGCAGATCGTCTGGATTGCGGCGCATGTTGGTTGGTTTCTTGCACCGACGTCACATGTGCGTCATCATGAAAGTATCGCGAGAAAGGGGCGGGTTCAAGGCGTCGTCCTAAGCCAGCGCAGCCAGAATATAGGTACAAGCCGCCTACAAAACAATGCATTGTGGTAAACGGTGTCCACACAGTTCTTGTAGTTCGACGTGAAATAACTGCCGTTAAATGAAAGAAATCTGTGTATTTTTTAACTCCTTCTGGAAAGCAGTGAATCACTGATGAAAAAATAAACAAGATTTCAAATAATCTGTGGTCAAATTTGTTATTGTTTCCTCTAAAACGTAACTTTTATTTTATTTTACTTATTTATTTATTAGGGACAGTGCACATGCAATTATTGAACTGTTTTAAAGATGTTAAAAATAATATAAAACACATAACTAAAAATAAATATGCCACTCCTCCTAGTACGATCAGTGCTGATCATACTAGGAGGAGTGGCATATTAACTTTCAGCCGAATGTTAAGGACAACCCCCAACTCCTTGTTCTCGTGCAGTCTCGAAGTTCACCTTCGTCTCAGGCGCCTTTCTCCGCCCCCTCCTACAGCAGCTTGGTCTCGCCAACGATGCAGGCGAGGCGCTGGGGGATCTCAAACACGCCTATTTTCTGTTGGTGACATCAACACGTCGCTATGTCCAGTAAAATAATGTGTCAATGGTTCTACATGAATGATTGGAAGTATTCTGCTTTATTTGCATTTAATGCTTTTGGAAGGAACCCAGGTCAAATGGTTGGCCCTCTTTCCAATAAGTTTGGACACCCCCGGTTTAAGCAACTTTGCACCAACATATCAGCTGTTTTACATCAATTTACTACAGTAAAGAGTTGCATATTGGCACCAGACTGCTTTTCTCTGCCTCAGAATGAGCTGAAATTACATTATTTCCATAAAGTGTTTAAGAGTTACAGTAGTCAAAAGACTGTCAACAATGGAGATAAAGTTCTGGTGTTAAAGGGTTAACCGTTCTAAATGAGAAAACCTTTAAAATGAAGAATTACAAGTAAAGAACTATTAGGAAATCAAAATCAGTTAAATATGTAGTATTTCAAATCTCCACACTTCTTACTTTTTCAAAGTAGTTCCAGTGTTACAGTGTGGTTATGTAATACAAGTAGAAAACAAAATGCAAAACAAGTTCAGTTACTTAACTTGTTTCTACGTCATTGTTGGCTACAACCCACACAACCCACTCATCCATTACTAAGTATTTCTTCTGTGACTAGCTCATATTCATGATGCACGGTCACCTGGCACTTCTCTGTGACTTGAAGGACAAAGAAAGAAAATGAGTGTCTTTTTGAGAAGCAGGTGGGTGGGTCAAACTAATGAGTGGGTCTATTGTGGAGTCTCACCCCACTGTCACGGTGCGAGACCACGACGAACGGCTCACTCCCACACTGTCACGAACACCATTCTGCGTTTGTCCTCCACTCCTCAAGTGTTGACAGGTCTTGGCTGTGTGGAGGTATTCCGAAAACCTCATCTCCTCCCTGCACAAAACCAACAAGACGGCAATTAAAAAGAGGTGTTTAAAAAGGGACTCCATTCTATCAAGATTGTTGTTGTTGGGGTTTTTTTTTTTATAGGCTAGGTCTCAGACGCGTGAGTACACACACATACACACACAAACACTCATTATTAGATGATGCTTTTATGCCAACAATATCTTTGGGTCAACAGATGACAAAAAGAATGGAGCACTGACAGGATGACAGGAGGTCAATGCAGTTGCATGAAAAATGATACACCATTCACAACACAATGCGTACAACAGGTGGGAAGACGGATCCAGCTCGTATTTATAGAGTATATCAGCATTGATCTCTTCTTGTCATCTTCATTACAGAAAGAAGAAAAAAAAAAATATATATATATATATAAGGATAGCCACAGCTGGTAGATGCTTTAAAATAAGATATTAAAAATTGTTAAAATTGATTGTAAACAATATATAACATTTACATTGCCCTACTTCAACAGGGTTATATACCAAATATACTTGACATGAGATGTAAAAATATGAGCAAGCTGTGCGTAAACGATTGAAATTTCTGTCCAAATTTCTGACATGATTTGTGAGCAGTATATATTTCCTCCACCATGAGAATAATGCCACAAGAAGATGGGTGTTTAAGCCAATCTGCATGTAATCTTTGCAGTTTTTCTTACTTTCGTATGTGATGTTCTATTGGTAACACGAGGAAATACACGAACACATTGTGAGTGTAATTTAAGATGCAATAATCTCATCTTAATCTGTTTGAAACCAATTTAATTTTAGAACTTCAAACAGAAATTAGGAATTAATAAAAATGAGCAGAATTTCAGGTAAAGTTTAAGATTTTATAATCAGATAAACGAGGGCCCAATCCAAATTCTTCCTTTCCCCTCCATTTGAAATAGCAGTTTAATTACAAGTTGTGTCCGGGGAATTGGTTTTTTTTAATTTCATCCTTCAAGTAGAGCAGGGGTGGGCAATTGTTTTGACTCGTGGGCCACAAAGGGTTCTAAAATTTGGCATAAGGGCCGGACAAGGAGCAGATGGAAGGAGAGATTGGGTAATCAACTTATAATATGGAATTTAGAGAAAAATATGCTTTAATTTGGATTCAAATTCACATATATTCATTTAAAAACAGAAAATTTGGGAGTTTTAATTTCTAAATTTTGATTTTTGTTCTCTTTTGGGTGATCCAATGGGTTGATGTTCTTCAGAGGAAAATGTGAACTCAAAGAAATGCTGCATTTATGTGGTGTTGGAATAATCCGAAAGATCACCATCTGACTCAGAAAGGAACACACACGAACGTCAGAGAAACAACACCATTCATGGGAAGAAACCAGAAATACAATGAAAATAAAACAATAATTAGGATTTTTGATTCAATGTATTTTAATTTGGAGGGCCACATTAAGTAGCTTAAGGGGCCGCATGTGGACCCCGGGCCGTAGTTTGCCCACCCCTGAAGTAGAGGGATAAAAAGTCTTCTGTCACCAAGAGAAACCGCATTGTGCTGAGAAGCGCTTTTCTTCACGTGGGTGCGAAAAAATGACTTTTTGTTGTAGCATGACCTTTTTAGTGGACCGGAGACGTCATCAACGAAAGTGACGTCCAAATTATGAGACACTATTTTTACACTTTCTAAGAGAGTTTTCAAGAAGTCCTAAAATATTTACAGTTTTTATTATAGGACATAAAATTGGTCTAAATAATGACGATTAGCTGCTGTAATTCATAATTAAACATTGTGGCAATATTGGAAAGAATTTCATTACAAAAATAAACATCTTATTTGTCATTTGCATATTGCTTTACTACTTAAAATTATTGGGAAACAACTGATTTCACATTTGGTTTGGTGCTTAAAAATCCATTTAAAGCTTGATTTTTTTTTTTACCTACTTATCATTCAAGGAAGATAATTATTACTTCTTTCTCTAGGCCAAAAAAATACGAACATTAAAAAATGAACTAAGAGTAGTTGTCTCGTGGTTAAAAAAAGGTTAAAATGGGACAACATTAATCAAATAAAAATGATTTGTAAATCAGATTTGTAATTATTAAATAAACCTACACATAATTCTCTACGAGTTACATGGACTGTTTCAGTCAGAGTCCTGCAGCCTCTCTAAATGTACTGCTTTGGGCTTTTGTGGGCTAACGTTTTATTTTCATGATTTACTACTTTAGAGGAACAGAGGCCCCAATGAGCAGGTGTTTTCAGCAAAGCTGCTCTTCACATTTAATGTGCATCACCTGAACAGCAGCGCTGCATGTCCAAACATAAACCCGGTAACTGACAGGCTGTATTTACTATTATTTATTTACCTCAAAAACACCTAACTTCTCCAAGGCAACCAAAACTTTTGAAGCGTTGACTTTTTTTTTTTTTTTTTCTTACCTCCCTCAGGTAAAACAGATCCATGAGCAATCACCCAACTTTATTGAGATGATGGAGCTCATTTACCTAAAGAACTTTAGCAGATGTCCGCCCACTTACTTTCTCCTATCAACCATTCAGCAGCAGAACAAATATGACAAAAACATCATAAAGCCGTTATTGAAGCTGATGGCAGGCAATAAAAATGTGCAGCTTAATAGTATAAAAGGCTGCCTGCATATACCATGGAACAAATATTTTCCGTTTTTCCAGCTTATAAAATTAGAATCCAAGCCATAGCGAGACAAGCTGATGGATGTTTTTCCCTAAAGCTCTGATATTTTTCTGCTCGTCAAACGGAAAACAAAATGTAAATTCCTTAAATTTACTGTTTAACCATTAAAAAGGAGCATAAACTTCATTATTTGCCTCCACAAAACCAAACAAATCCGGCCAAATGCAGAAGGAAATAAAAACAGCCAATTTATTGCTTCTTTAATAAGGGCTCAGCATAAAATATTATTTTAGAGCTACTATGAAAAAACAGTATGAACTGGTTTATGAGAGAAGTTTGAGTTTCTTAGCAACATTAAAGAGTGTCTATACATAGAGTAACCTCTGATCTGAAGCCCAATGTAATTTCAGAGCACAATGCCATACCTGCGCTGCATAACTTAGCTTTAAGGTTTGGTTCACGGCTGTGAAACTGAATTTCCTGTGTGTGAGCGCTCGTATAATCATTTATTCATTTAAAACCGCTGCAAGAGATGTCCATGGCAGGAAATGATGAGTAAAGCCAATTAAAACTGGGGTCAAAAGCAAAAACTAGAGGATGAAACACTCTTAAAGTCACGCCGTATGTAAACAAAAATCCAAGACATATAACCGGCTTTGCAAACTTGTCATGTCATTTACTCCCACGAACAAAACAAGGCAAGTGGAAAACTATAAAAAAAACAAAATACAACCAAATATGCCTCACATTCCTAATTTGAAAAATATTCCCTTCATATGAGTTTGTTTATACCTTATATTGAGCAGAGTGCATAACCGTATTTCACCCCAAGAGGAATCTAATAACATGTATACGTGCTGTATATTGTTGAGGTTTCTCATAAAAAGATCCCTCACTGGTGTGTGCTTTAATGGTTGTTATTTATATTTGGGCTGGGCAGGTTTATTCTGTGAGCCTTCATAAAAAAAATAAATAAATAAAACAAAAATCATTACACACACCCCTTGGGAAAGGGTATGGCAAAGCATGTTTCACCTCAACGGATGACTCAGCAGTAATTTGTTTTCTTCTTTAAAATGTAACTAGTTACCCTCCACTGAGGTCATAGAAAACATCCGCAATAAAAGATGGAGAACAGCCACATAGTGAGGTTTCTGCAGGGTTTTACATAAACAATATAACCACTTTCAATTAAGGAATCTACAAAAAAAATAATAGGCAAGGGCGCCAATATTAAACCAATTTGTTATTAATTAACACTTTTTACATCAATGAGTTTTTAGTACACAGACCTTTTTTTAAAAGTCCCACTCCAACCTTATTTTTCATATTATAAAATCCTTTATAGTGATTTTGTAACTATGATTAAGACGCTTTTAGCCAAAATAAAGTCCTTTTTAAGACACATTTTATGTGCAGCGGAAGTAGCTCATTACAATACAATTCTGGATTGTGGGCGGGGCTGTTGACACAGAGCATCATGCCCCATTGCTGAGAGCTCTGTTTGCGCTCACATGCCAGCTTAAGCTAACATTAGCGGCGCAAAAAAAATAACAACTAATATATTGGAGCAATACTGTAATAATAATTCACCCCTGAATTGGAATTTGCTATAGCACGAGAGTTGAACACTTGTCTCGCACGCATATTTCTATAATTGCATCATTAGTCTGAGCATTTTACAGCGTTTTGTGATCCAAAACGATTTAACTTAAGAAATACTCAGAAATTGAGTTTTAATCGTACATTTATAAGACCTCTAATATGGGAAAAATGCGAAAAGATCATGTTAAAAACACCAAAAAGATAATCATATTTTCCAAAGTATAAGTCGCATTTTGGGAGAAAAGTGACGATTCAGAACAAATCTGCCAAGCCCAGCGTAGCAAAAAAATGAAAATAAATAAACACAAGAATAGTAATATTTTGATTCATATAATAAAAATATCAAAGTTTAAGATGAAACAGTCAGATTCTCTTCCATGTTTGTTTTAGATGACATTTCTTCCTCTACTGTCAGTAGCAAATACTCAGATGCAGCGCCCTCTAGCAGTTGTTAGAGGAAATAATTGCTAAAAGACAACCGGTGTTTACTAGGAAAATAACAAATATATTAGCTTATTTATGCCTAAAAAAATAAAAACACAAATAAGTCGCTCCTGGGTACAAGTCTCTCCCCTGGCTAAACTATACAAAAAAAAACTTATAGTCTGGGAAATACGATATTTTCACTAGAGTGTATTTTAAACAACTTGACCATAATAATGTCAGAATATAAAATACCAACGTCAAAGATAGATTTACATTAAACTCTATTTGGCAGTATGAAAAATACAACCTTTCAACCCAATCCAGCCAAGTAAAAACAAAGTGTGTCAGAAAATATCTCTGCTAAACTCTATAGCATAAAAAATGCAAAGCTTCAAACTCGTGTTTGTCGGAATCACTCATAAATCTGTCTTCTGCTCAAACAGATGTTCAGGTTTCCCTCTTCCAGGATTCCCGACATGCACAAAAAAGATTACATCACCTAATGGTTTCAAAATGAAAGGAGATGCGTTTCATGCCAAATTCGATAGGAGCTGATGGAAGTGAGTGTAAACTTCACTGGAACAGCAGAAGTAATAAATGTAATGGATTCCTGATGGAGTTAGAGAGGAAAGTAAAAAGCATTGCATTGGCTTCGGCTTCACATGAAAGGTCAACAAAAAAACTGCCAGAAGAATTAATAGCAAAAACATTTTCATTATCTAGATGTAAGCCAATACATAAAATTACTGTAACTGAGCTAAACTTCAGTGAACTAATAAACTCTGAAGATATTTTCAAAATTGGTAAAATAATCTAAACATATAGTTCTTATTCTTTAACTAAAATAACAAAGCAATCATAAGAAACAAAGTTTTAATATTTTGTATGAAGAAATAACTTCTTTTTGGAAGACAACATTACAATAACAATGAGTTTAGGGGATTTCATTAGGAAAAAAAACCTTTCAGTAAGTATTGATCTTTTAAGATTTGGTTTTAAATTACCCATCAGTGTCAATTAGGATCTCATGCTAACATTTTAAAATTACTTATTTACTAAATACATTTTAAACTAACAACATTTTATATAGAAAAATTACTGCACATCAGTCTTACGAAATTATTTTTTCATTGCATATGCGTTCCTTTTTCTTGCTTTAAAAACAACTTGTTTTATAGAACTAAAGCTCGGTTAGCTAGCAGCTAACCATTATCTTGTTAGCTTACCTTAAAGAGAAGACCCATCACCTCGTTTGATTTATTGATTTTTTTTTTTTTTTTTTTTTTTTTTTTTACTTGAAGCTGGACTAAACTGGGATAAACATTGGATAAACAAAAATTTAACAGCAAAGATTTAAAAATGAAAAGTTTAAGCTAGCCGTGGCCCGCGAGCGCTTCAAACTTGCGCATGCGCTTGACGCTTCCTGTTAAGGCCGAAACAAATGTGTACGACTGAATAGTACTTTCAAAATAAAATGAATCCACTATATCCGATTTAATAACCATGCTTTAATATGTATGAAAACCTATTTAATGTTTAGTCAGCTTATGATTTGCCACTTTTGATTAAAAAAAAAATAATAATAATAAAAATACAGATTGGCCATATCAAAACATTTAAAACTTTGGTAATTGCCTTTTCCTTTACAAAAACCTTTACTCATAAGATTTAAAAGGTCAACATATTCTTAGTTATAGAGCCTGATATTGTTCATTGGAGATTTTTTTTTAATATATATAAATCTAAAAATCCAAACTTATAAGTTAAATTATATTTAAAAAAAAAAAAAGCAATAAAACATATTAAGTTTGGCCACATTAATGTTGCTTTAACTCTATTTTCAGACTGTTATTCTTTTAAACAAACAGATTATTTAAAAATGTCATGTCATGGAAAATGTAGCTAATGTGTAGAAAAATGGATATTTGTTTGATTTTTTTTTTCTCTAAAATAATTGAGTTGTTACTGGGACACAAGCAGGAACCCTTATATTCTGTCATGTGTTTCTCTGTCTAACAGGGAGACACAGCTGCCATTTCCAGAATAAATGACTGTTGTCAGGAAAAGCCTTGAAGCTCCAGTTGTGCCGTCCTTGTTTTCTCCAATCCAACCTTTTCCTGACAGTCAGACCTCGAGTAAGGGGCACATTTCTGCCAATAAAAGTGTGAGCCCTTTTTTAAAAACTGTAATGCTCCCAAAACGTGTCATCCCTCTCCAATACTAATGCAGCTCTTGCGCCTGATATTCAGAGCTGCAGCCAGACAGCAAATCATTGACATTCATGCACCTGGTTTGCCACCTGTCACTGCTGGCAGCTGATCGGGCGGCACAGTCATATCTGTTTGCATTCATCCAGACTCTGCACACGGAGACCCACAACAGAAAATGAGATTTGTCCCCAGCTTGAACTTCTGTATTTACATTTCCATTTTTTCCAGATTTATTATAATAAAATCCATCGTAAAGTCAACTTTACTTTCTTTACTTGTCAGCACAGTCATGTCTGATTATTGAATACACGAGTACACAGCAAGTAAACATGATTCACAACAGGTAAACATCTTTGCAAAACAGAAAAAGTCAAATTTTTTTGCAATAAATAAATAAAAGTACAAATATATGTACAAAATATGCCACTGCCTTATTGTAAGCATAGAAAAACCTCATTTTAGGCCACCTTGTACTTGATAGTGTAGGAAAAAATGTGAAGCACTGGCACATATCTTCTACAGGAAAACAGAATGCAAGCAAGCTACATGAACAGTAAATATAACAATATGGGAAAAATACTTTTGTTTTAGGCACTTTCCGTTTTTTTAACATATTCTTGTGGCATTTTCCTGATAATGGAGGACATATGTAGGGAAAATTAAGCTTAAAATTGCATTTTTTTTTTTTAAAGTTTTTCTTTTATCAAATCATTGTGAAATAGTCGCAGATGATAAAGTGCAGCTTGAAAAAAACATTTGTGGTACAGAAAATGGGCTGGGGGAACCACAAGTGTCCTGCTCCACTCTATTCTGATGCATCATATTGTAGACGACTAGTTCCATGTACGTCTTTGTTTTCTTCGTTCGAGCAAACTCCATAATTGTTCCAAATTAAGATGAAAGGTTTGGCATCTATTACTTTTTGATGGACCATGAAGGGGCCAAATTTGAAAGTTTTTCTTTCTGCGTTGCTAGGGTTACCTCTGGCTTCAGTGGGTCAGATAATTATTGTTTTCTCCACACTTTTATCACATTGTCTGATTCCTCTCAAATGAAAGGATGCTGCTCCACCCACAGTTTCAGATTGGATCAAACATGTATTATTTCATTTAAAACTTGAGAAAATAATGTATACATTAAGAGGTTCTAAATGAAAATTTAAGTTGGTATGGAAACCCTTTTAACTTTTTTTAATCTCCCATCTACAAAATTGACTGAATGACCTTCTTTCCCTGCTATTGCTGTTTTGTTTGTTTCTTTTTTGGGTATTTTGTTTTCTTTGCTCGTCATTTAAGTACTGTATCCTGACAATTTTTTCCTCTTTTTTCCCCCTTCAGCATTTTTTCTTGTTTTGTGTTATGTGGAAAAGACAATAAAAATATAAAACATAAAGAAAATGAAGGACAATATTTTAAAAGTATGTGGATAATTATTTAGTTTTCAAATGCACAAACATAAAACCCATTCCACTTTGCATAGAGGTGTTTCATAACTAAAGATCATCATGAGATCATACTTATTTTTTCTAATATTAATTGTGAACAACTTGGAGGGTGTGTTTAAGAAAAAAATATCAAATTATTTCAATTATTGGGGATCTTTTTTAGATGATTTGAGTGCCTAAAATGAATGTAATCGTTCAGTTTTTTCCATGTTCATCCTCTTAAGGATTTTAAGATAATTTGTCTTGAATTTTATTATAAAATTCAGCTGCAATTTTTCTTTTTTTTTTCTTTTTAAAAAAAAAAAAAAAAAGGTAGAAAATATAAATTATGGCTTTGGCAACAAACCCCAGAAAGCGGGACTTTTTGCTGGTGGACCTCATCTTTCAGTTCAAATATTCCGCTGAGAGCTTGGCTGACGGCAGGACAATCGCCTGCCGGAGAGATGCAGCCTGGTGTTTCACTGATACGGGCTACGGCCTCCATATTCTCCCCCAGCTGCAAATAAAATAAATACAGAGCCCGAGGGATGAAATGTGTGTGGCTAGGAAGAAAAGCAGTGAGGGTAAAGAAGCAAACCAGATGGGAGGGGAAGGGGAAAGGTTATGGTGGCGGGAGACAAAAGGAGGAAAAAATAAACCCCACGCAGAGAGCAATAAAAAGTGACACTGGACACCCAAGTGGTGCCTTCTTTTAAGGTGCAAGACACATGAGACGCAATCTTTATCTTCTTTTTGCCACAGATATATTTTACAAAATAAGCAGATATATTTTAGTACAAAATGCTTTACAGTATTAAATATAAGCCCCGTGGATGTTGTATCTTTCGCACAGCTGCAGTCTTTGGGAGCATGAACTCTGTCCAAACTCAGAGGTACACAATGGTTTCCTCCCTGCTCTCCTCCCCATCACTGTCCGTCTCCAAGGAAACCAGCGCGCTGAGGTCCAGCTGAGGGTCACTGGGGTGCGGGAACACTGGATACGGGTTGGTTCCGCTTGCTGCTGACGTCCACGTCTCACCGTTGTGATCTGAAAAACCGCAGAAAAAAAAAAAAAAAACTCACATTAGGATTTTATCTTGAAGAAATGGGATTTTCAGAATATCAAAATTGAGCAATAAATAATGATCAGGAACAGATGTGGAGACACTTATTTAATAAACACAGATTGATTGTTTAACCCATTTATCTGATCTGTAACAAGCTCAGATAAAACAGCCGCCGCGTCCTCCTGCGGCGCAGCACGACGCAGACGGAAAACAATTTGATTCCGAGGACGTCCATCACCCCACTTCTACTCAACAATGCGCTCCTAACGCAATCAGCTGTTCGGCTTTAATGACAGCCGTCTGCTCACACTTGACGTCCGACTAAAAGAGACGCTGGGACGCGGACCGGAAATGAAAAACGATCCGGCGCGTTTGGCTTTGATGCTTGGAGCCCTTAAGCTGGAAAATATATGGCTGACTGGAGGGCTTTGGAGCAGCCAGCTGAACTCCTCTGAGAGCACGGGGCGTCCCCTTCAAGGATCCACCACATGACATTATTACTCAATTTAAAAAAAAAAAAGTGTGTGTTGGTGTGTGACGTGCAGCTGAGTGTGGATGGCATAATTGCGTTTTTAAGCGTGGCGGCGTGGCGGCTGCTGTATAGCATTAGGGCAGGTGTGCTGTCATGGTAACAGATGGCGTGAACTATAAATTGCCTCACTCTGTCCCCGTTGGGAAGTGTCTCTGTTTGATTAATTATATAAGAGTCTGTTAGAGTAGCTCTCTTAGCCAACATATAGGTCTGGCCTCTGATAGATGAGACATCAACAAGCAGAGAGACGATAAAAACCCTCAATCTCTGTCTTGGAGGTCAGAATATCTGAACAGAAATAAAGTGTTGGGACAAAGATGAAAACTCTTTTGGAAATTACTCTGAAAATATAATAACTTTTTTAGCTTTATTATAGTCTTGCTAGTATAAAATCTTTTTAAATGTTGTCCTGACTCAATTTTTAATAGGTTTAAAAAAGATTTACTTAGTTGATATGAATTTTCTGGCTTAAGAAAGACCTTCGTTTATTTAGCATTCATAATTAATGTGCAAATGTCTGTTTAGAGTGTCATTTCAGTGGTTTTCTACAATATCGACTGGTGGTTAAGCTTCTGGTTTCAGAAAACCAATATGACAAAGTTCACATTTAAAAATATGCAACTCCTGGAGCCAAATATGAATACAAATTTTAACACTATTCATAATAAAATGAGGCTATTTTAGGCAAAACTGGCTTATTAATATATGACTCTTACTGAAGCAGTTATTCTACTGATCAACTCTGGTAATAATTTGGTTTTTTCAATAAGTCCTTGAGGCATTTTCTGATGGGGGACATATAAAAATTAGGCTAAAAATTGTATTTCTGAGTTTGCCTTTATTCAAATTTTTGTTAATCAGTAGAAGAGAAAATAGGCAATTGGAAAAAGAGCTTATTTGGGATTTAGAAAATACACCTGGCAAGAAAGAGGCTCCCTGCTCCGAGCTCTGAAGAACAGAGAGGGGAAGGGGGGCCGGGCTGACCCGTGCCAAAGACAATTTTCTAATCAACACTTTCCACTCTGCAAAAACAATGCCTCATCTTTTTTATTATTTTGGCTAAAAATGGTATAATCGTAACTAAAAGAGCATTGGGAACGGTTTTACAATGGATCAAAGCGGAGATCAGAGCGGAACTTTAAAAGCTCTTACATCTTTTGCTGCCTAACATGAGCAGCTTTGAGGAAAGTGACAACTACCCTGTCTTTGTTGATGAACGCTTAAGAACTCAGCGCAGAGATTTATTTGTAATCAGAGATGATCAAAAAAACCCAAAACTAATAAAAAGACAACCATTTTCATTCAGAAGTGTAGTAGGATTATCAAAGGAGCAATGCTTTTTCAGTTGTCTCTCGTTCTTTTGTCCATTCTTATCAAGTGTACTTGGCTTCAGTTAATACTTGCAATATTTAATTAATTAAATGTGACTGAAGAGTGTACGTTCTTTTTTTTCTTTTAATCAATGCATTTTGTTCTAGTATTGTCCACGAATTATGCTTGAAATAAACCATCGATCTAGTCCATGCCGTGTCCCCTTTACAGAATGTGTTTTATTTGCAAAATTTACATTAAACTTTAATCATGACAAGATCTTTGGCTTCATTCTATAAAACTGGACTTGTTTTAATAAAGGTTTAACTTTGAGAGTTTAAACAATAGAGAAAAGTGTCAAAATGATCATGTTAGTCCCAGAAAAGTGTTTAGTGAAGGGTTTTTGAAGGCTTACAAGATCTATAATAATTGCCAGCAAAAAAAGTTTCATTTATCCCAAGGTTTTTGTTTTTTTTTTTATAATGTAACTCCCTTGATAAACGACTAATAAATGTATTTCTAGACACAGATGTGACCCACAGACGCTTCATTCTTTTTTCAACAGACTCCTGGCACAGCTGATGAAGCAAAAAGAACAAACAAAACCTTTAAAGTTTTATTACCGTCCATGAAAAATAAGATAAATCCATTGTGAAGTAAATATACTGACATTTCCTGATAAGTTTCCCAAAACCCTTCAACTTTAAGGAATGGACCAATCCAAACAAGTTGATTCATGGTTGTACTCAGACGAATCAAATGGAAAATATAACTTTCTTTTTTTAGTGATTACACTAAAGAGTGATATTCCAAAATAAAAAAAAATAAATCTCTCAGGTCATGTTAATTAAAAACTGGCTGTTTTTTTTTTTTTTTTAAATAAAGATACTTTAATAGTGGTAGATACAAGGAGGGTGTACTAGCAAGAGTTTGGCTCACAGCTCACAATACGTATCATAATATAAATCTCAAGACTTTTTTTTTTAAGAATATGTCTTAGAGAAAAACTGTACCTGAATATTAATTCATTTTAATAAAATTCTAAAATGAAAAATAAATGAACATTAAGCCCTGTACCTGTATCTCATACAAGTTGTTTTATTCATAGTGCTTTTCTTTTGATAAAATGAGATATTAGTTCTTAAAAGGAGCAACCAACATTGTCTGATTTCCACAATGCTTAAAAAAAAACTGGAAAACAAAAGCAAAACCCTGAAGGACATCCATAAATAATTCATTAAATATCACCATGTCGGCATTTTAAATGGATTCAAGTATTGCCACATGAAGTATCGCAAAATATCATCAAATACCTTTTTTCCTACATCCCTATTTAATGTTATCTTAAACTAAAAGGGATTATTAAAAATAAATTGAGATTGATTACCAATGTCTTTCACTGCAATCATGCTAACCAAGAATATTTGGTTAGCTTCTCACATTAAATATTGCAAATACTCAACATATATCTCAGTCGTATTGAATTTTTAAAATTATTTTTCTGCTGTGAGGTTCTCTAAATCAGATTACTCTTTCTTGTGGTTTTATTAGAGTCTTAAATATGCAACATTGAATGGTGTAACTTGATATTAAGATTTGTTATTGTTGCTATTCCTTCTAAAATGCTGATTGATGAGGCACCGATCCACTTGCTGGCTGAGGGCCAATGATCGTCAATTATATTTTAGCGTTTCCAAAGTTACAGAGCAGGTTTCTGAGTCATACATTACATTTAACAAGACACAAATTCATCCTCGTCTTTCCCTGGCGTGCTCTTACACAGAAAGATGAGCCACTGAAACCTGATTCATCTGAAGTCATCAGATGAAACGTCGTTTCAGAAAATTCCATCCAACTGGTTCCCCAAGATTACATTGTGCCGGTACAAATTATGGAAATCCGTCGAATTAAAAAGGCTGCACGTTTGGATGCCAGCGAATGCCTCGGAGGAAATCTTCACATGCTCGGCGGAGGAAGAAGTGAGATCATATTCCGATCCGTGCGGCAGCACAATAGACGTTTTGCATTTGAAAGAGATTCCTTTTCATTTAACATAATAAGAGATGCTAGCTTCCTCCACATTGTGGGATTCAGTGTGAGGTCACACAGAGCCGTAATAAAAAGTGAAGATGAGTTCCTTTACAGGTGCAGGAAGGACGACGAGTTTCTCTTGTGAAGGTGTAGCTTTATTTTCATTTTAGCACCCCCTGTGATCCGCTGAGGAGCACGCTGTGCTGGGATATTAGCTGGAACACACCCCGTCTGTAAACTGCTGCCATGCAACCACCCCGAGCTTGTTAACAAGTGAGTCAAGCCCGACTGTGCTCAATAATGCGAAAAGGTTAATAAGCTGATCAATGAAGAGGACATGGCGTCTGCGGTGGCTGGTAAACAATTCCAGGAAGTCTGCAGTTAACGGTGACCTCATTCCCTGAAAAGTTGATGGAGGACTGGATGCAAATTATAATTTCTCATCTATTGCAAACATTAGAAGGACCTGCTGGCTGAATGGATTAGGGACGGCGCGCGCACACACCCAGGCAGGCGCCTCCCGAGTGAAACATAGATTAATTTGTGTTTGCATCCCTTATCCACCTCCCCCCTCCGCTCGTTCCGCCCCTCCTTCACCTGATGCGATGACAAGTCATGCAGTAATGAGTTTTGTAAAGATTTTTCAGATCAATGTCCCAATCAGTCAACCCTCGCCTGTGAACTGTGATTCACATGCTGTTGTCTGCTCTGGCAGGAGTTAGATAGAGAAACCATTGATTTTCCCTTCCTTTGGAGAGCAGGTGGGTTGGGGGGGAGGAGCTCTGGCTCTCTGCTGGTGCAGGTGGGTTGGTGGGGGGGACTTCACCAGGGATACAGCCTTGAAAACACAGTGTGCTTTCTCTGACACGGGTGAAACCGGAGCGAGCGCAGGTTTGTTTGCGTTCTCACGACCACAAAAACTTCCGCTTTATCTCGCCGTCATTATCGTGATTAAAGAGCGCTCTGCGGTCCAGCACAAGGAGAACAGGTGCTGAATAATATTCTGTTATCACTTAGGTCTGTAGACTACTCACGATAAGTAAGAGTATTGTGAAAAACTCATCGGATGTCTTATACACAGTATTTGTTTCACTTCAAAGATTTTTGGGACAAGAGAGCGATTCTATTGGGGCCGTGGACACACCTCATTTTGTGTTTTCCACATAATATCCTTTCTGTGTGTTTTACTAATTATCGCAAAAAGCAAATAATTCTAAAAGAAAAATCTTTTTAATGTCAACATTCTGTTGGTATAAAAAGCTGATATTGCCAGTAAGTCATTCTAAGTTCATTGTTCAAACAACTATGAACACAGGATGTCGCTTGACCATAGAACGCCTTAAGATTAGTAGTAGAGAGTCAAATGTTAAACATGAACTTGATAGGTTTCAAAAGTCTCCTTTCCACTGAGAAGTCTGACAAGGTCCAGTTTGATCCAGTATTTTCAGCGTTTCCATTGTAAAATTGACCCATTTAACAGTACTGACCCGAAACCTCTTGAGGGGGTTGAAGGTCCATACAAAAGTTGAGTCAACACTCACCAGAAGTAACTGGTCCGTCCCCTACTACTCCTCATGTACAGACTGCTCAGTGGAAACAAGGCTAAAGTGTCATCAGCCGACCTAAAGTACATCAAGACACTCAAGTACCAAAAGAGTTTCTGACGTACTGCAACCATGACCAGTATCTAAGGACCTCAAATGCCACACAGCTGGTGTGGGTACTAGGGTTTCCAGACAAACCCCTCGACTCGACTGCCTTGACTTGAATGCCAGTCGACTGTTGCCGGTGACTCTACTGAAACCAAGACTGACCGTTTGAAGTGGACACAGATCATGTGACCTGCAGCAATGGTCTACCGTCCTGTTCACTGATGAGTGTCTGGTCACCTTGCACAGAAATGATAGTCGTCAGTGTTGGTGGAGAAGGAGACATGAGCAATACGTTGAGCTCAACAAGGTCTCCAGGGTTTATTTTGGTGGAGAAGGTTCAACAGTCTTGGTCACCAGTAAGCATAAACCGATTTGGTTATTGTAAATGGTTTAGTCACTGTATCTAGAACCATCATCATCCTCCAATTCCACCAACACACCCCAAACTTCCTCTTCAAGGATGGTAATTCTACACCACATGGTGCCAAAATTGTCACAACTGGACTCCAGGAAGTAGGTATGGCTAGCAATGTCCCTTGACCTATAGGGCAGGGGATCCTGCCCACCTCCATATTTGGCCCGACCCTCCAAATTGTTTTGCCTAAATTTGTAATTTTTCCAGTTTTTTTAGTCTAATTTGGCATTTAGCTAATATTTCAGCGACATGCTAGCTGTTTTGGCTAATTTAGGCATTTTTCAGTTTTTTTAGGTTAATTTGGAATTTTGCTAATATTTTAACTTTATGCTGGCTGTTTTGGATAAATTAGACATTTTTCCAGTTTTATAGGCTAACTTGGCATTTAGCTAACATTTCAGCGACATGCTAGCTGTTTTGGATAAATTAGATGTTTTCTCAGTTTTATAGGCCAACTTGGCATTTAGCTAATATTTCAGCGACATGCTAGCTGTTTTGGCTAATTTAGGCTTTTTTCAGTTTTTTGACGTTTAGCTATTCTTTCGGGCTACATGCTAGCTGTTTTGGCTAATTTAGAATTTTTTCATTTTTTTCAGCTAATTTGGCACTTCGTTAATATTTTTGCTAGCTATCAGCTTCAGCGTGTTCAGCCATCAGCGTCTGTGTTTTTAGATATCAATTTCAGCATATGAAGCTATTACTTTATCGCAGGTAATGCTATATATCTAGTTTTTAAAATGCTTTAGTATCATTTGTTCTATGAAGATTACAGAAATGGATAACTTAAAATGTGGCCATGTTTGGCTTTCTGGAAAACCATGTATGTTTACATTTAGGCTGTGATTGTAGAAAGTTTTATGTTAGTCTACAAACCAAAAAAATATACTTTATCTCTCTGTTTGTTTCTTCCACAACAATTCTTTTTCAATTAATTCTGCAGGAAGAAAAATAAAATTTCTTCCAGGGATCATTTTGTTTAAGACCATTTTTGTCTTTTTCTTTGAATGTTTTCTGAGTTTCAATCCAGGAAGATCACAAACTATAAGAGCACCAGGTTCCTATGTTTGCAATTTGTCGTGCTCATTGAAAAGCACAAGCTCCGAAAGGGCTGTGAGTGTTTACAAAACAAAACAAAAGCAGGTTTTGTGGGCTTTACGTGAAACCTGTCTGGCTCTACATTTACGTGCAAAATCTAATCTGACTCTGAGCCCTAATCTTGTCATTTTCCAGAACAACACTTTCATATGTGGTGGGATAACTTGAATATTCCCCCTGCTGTGTTGAGGATCTTTTTTTTATGCTTTAAGTAGTTGATCACTTCCTTACGAAACTCACTGCATTCAGGGAATGTTGTGTTCCGTCACTTTTTCTGCTATTCTGTGTCGCCGTTTCCGAACAATGCTCTCTCAAAAATGTCAAGTGGAGCCATGAGGCTTGTTAGTGTGCCATTCATGTCCCAATCACCCAGGAGAGTTTGGACAAAAGTTCACAGATGGGAGAGAACATTTCTGCTCCAGCTTGGCTGTACAGACTGATGGAAAAAGTCACAGAACCCTCAGATGACACCAAGAGCTCCCATGCAGCGTCTAATGCAATTAAAGTGGCTTTTTCTGCCAAAATGGGTAATATTAAAGTATATGTTTGTGCAACCTTATTCCATAAGGAAATATAAATGAATGCTTGCATTACAATGTATTTTGTATTTAAAATACAAACTTATTTAGAGGAAGAAGTGGAAGTTTCTAGTTCATATTAGAGTATTGAATCTATAAGTTCAGTGTGTCTGGATAATTAGTGCCAATAAGACAAGTTTAAATACGAAATTTTGAGATATATTTACATATTTCTTTGATAAATTGTTTGATAAAAGATTTTATTATGTGACATTTACAAATATTTTGTAACGAGGACAAACATCTGTGTTTATAAGGTAACTTTACTGACCTCTAATTACATTAAAAATGTCTTGCAGTGTTCTAAAATAATAGTTTAAGAAAGAAATTTAAAATGTCTAGTTCTCTACCAGGGTTACTTGGCAACAATTCTTTTTACAGTACAGTATTTACAGTTACATGGTACCTACAAAGCTTTATGATATACTTTCATGGTAAGTCTCTTGATGGTTGGTATTTATCTGCTGCTTTTGTGGTTTCTTGTTTCATGATACTTATCATAAGGAAGAAGTAAGTCACGTACTGTAAAAGCAAGTATTCTCTGGAATTTTAATAGAAAATTAAATCCATTTAGTTTAATCATAGTGGCAATTCACAATGAAGATTGTGTCAAAGAGTAAACCCTTTAACGTCAATAGCTGCATTTCCATTGACGAAGAAATTTCACGATTTAGATTTGGGATATGGAAAAACGACGATTTAGAAAAACAGGGATTTATCGAAAAAAAGTTTTGTACTTGAAGGAGGTGGATTTTAAGGTGTATTGACATATTTCACAAAACTGCAAAGGAAACACCTTTTTAAATGAAACGAGTCACGTGATCGACCAATGAACGATAAAAATTAGAACTTCTAAACAGTGTTTTTCGCAGAAAATGAAAACACCATTTGACCCTTATCCTCTGTTATGACGAAAATGGTAGAGAAAATTGGTCCTGAGAAGAAGCAACAGTTTCCCTGTGTTTGCTTGGCTGGTTTGTCTCACAGAGACAAAAAGAGTGGGGTTTGAATGTTTTCACTAGCCTGTCACGAAAACAAGAGCGCATTGGACCTTAAGGGTCAAACTACAGGAACTGATGAATTTATACTTTTGATAAAAACTGCAATGATTTGTACTTCTGAAAAAGAGAACAGTTTGTTATTTAGAGGTTTACAGCAAGGATTTAAAGTGTTGAAACCAGGTTTTTAAATGCATTTTCACATTGGACTGTTGCAACCCAATACTCGCACATATACTCTCAGTTAGAAGAGGTTTGGTGTGAAATGTTGAAGCAGTGAGAAAATTTTGCTCCAGTCTTTTTCTTTTACAGCTCTATTCCAATATATGAAAAATTTGGAAAAGGGCGCTACGTCACTATCAAATCCAAGTCACCCAATTGGCCAAAATTCAACTGGTTTAACTTTAAAACGTGTACTCAACGGCTGCAGAGTTAAAAACTTGCATGGTAATCCGAGAACACAGAGTTTTGAATGCCCAAAAACACATATTTGCGCACATTTACATCGACTTTTCTTCTGAAGCGGTCACTCAAATGTGTGTTCCTGAGCCGCGGTTTTGATGTTCACAGAAGTTTATTTTTGTTTTTTTCTAAACAGACTTTTTCCTGATCTCATTTCTGATCCTTAAATATGACATTTACAGTAATTATTTTTTTATGTATTTCTAATCTATGTGAAGACATGAAAAGCATAAATTTCCAAAAAATAAATACATTAATTTGCATTTAATGTTATGATTGTTTGGCCCTCACTCAGATTAATCTCACCAAATCTAGTCTTCTTTGAAAAAGGTTTTTACACCCCTGTCCTAATACAAGTAAAAAATGTTCTAATTATTCCAGACTAAGATGGCTGAAGAAAATGATTCACATTTCTCATCTTCTGATATCCAAATGTTCAAATCGGCTCGATTAGTCATCCAATATTTGTGCAAATATTCTGAAGAGACTCCAAGAGAAACTCCTTTCCCAAAAAGATCAGTTTTGAGCCTAATGTCGCAACATTTCAGGTAAAGATTTGACTTGTCCTCAGAAAACAAACAGAGATTTGGATTAATTGTTGTAGCTGAGGTTGATTAATTGAGAGTTGGCTCTCCGCTCTAAGAAAAATTCATCACAGGAGACATTAGCATAGAAAGTAATTCTCAAAGTGGCTGTCATACAGTTATATCAATAACCTCTTTATCACACAGCTAAAGGATGAATGGAGGTACTTTTATTTTTACCACTGCTTGAGTGTTGAGGTCCAATGGTCTCTGTAGGACTACAGAGGAACCCGGTTCCCATCGTCCAGTCCTGGGAGTCTGAGTGTTGGTCGTGAGAAGGTGGAACCATCGCGGGCCGTCTGTTGTTGGTTCTGGCCAGCAAGGTGTTGAGACAGTTGTGCGCGCTGGGGTCATTTCTTTTGTGGTGGCGGTTGTTGGTGCCGGTGAGCATGGCCTCGTTCACAAACACGGAGCCGTTCCCGGCGTGCCCTCTGGATGGACTCGGTGGTGAAACCTGGAGGAGGGGGGAAAATGTCAGAGTCGTGTTTGGATCTGGAAAATGTTCAGCGATGAGAGTTGACTGTATATGAGAACTGGGCCGAGTGAGTGTGATGTCATAGATAGAAAAAGACTTACTTCTGGATCCACCCAAATGAAGTCAATTCAGTCACCATTTTTTCATGTTGTAGCCAACGTTGTCAGAAAGCAGGGATTGGTCCAAGACTGTCTGAGTCGACGTTTCTATGACAACCACTTTCGCCAATCGGGAGTGAGATTGTTGGAAAGCCACACCCCTACCACTTGAAAGGGAGCTATACAAAATCTGTCAAATGTTTCAAACGTTTGACGTAAGACCATCTACTTTTACTAAAGTATCAAAATAACCAGATTAAAACTTGGTTTGTAGAAAAAAGAAAAAATGTAGGATTAGCGAAAAAATGTTGATTAAAAAAAATGTATCAGACTCGGTTTTTCTATAGAAGTCTATGGGATTTGGCTTCTTGGAACCAGCAGATACTTCTTGCTTGGAATGCAAGGGGGATGGGGGATCTCATTCCAGTTATCATATACAGTCAATGATTGTCATCAATTTAGATTTTTAGCCTTACCAAAAAAAAACATTCTTTTTTACTCATAAAAGCTAAAAACAAGGAGCCAGCAGGTACTTCCAATGAATGGAATGTTTAGGGGGGGAAGGGTCACTCAGTCCAGCTCTCATTTACAGTCAGTGCATTTGATCACTAAACATATCAACAAAAGGGCAAAACCCAGTAAATCTATTTGACATATCTTTTAGTCTAATTTAGTGGAAAATGTGAGTTCAAACAGCAGCTTGAATGGAGGACAGCAGCTGTTTGGATGATTGGCCTTCTTCTCCTTACGTCCTCCTCCAACCACATGGCCAGACTCGTAACAATAACATGGCCTTTGCTCTGCAGGGTGGAGGCCGCTCGGCTAATTAGATGCAACTGGAGGAGTGATGCACGTGTGCGCGAACGCGTGTGTGTCATTGGATCCGTCTCTGACCCCGTGAACCACAGCCTCTGGCTAAAACATTACCAGGAAACATAAGTACCTCCACTGTCTGCTCGCTTTTTTTGCAGCTGCAGCTCTCGCTGCCTCTGACTAAAATAGATGAATGGAAGTAAATACAGTAAGACCGCTTCAGGCCGGGAGGGCCTCAAAGCTCATGGCGATGTGTAAATTAACCAGGGAGCGAGGTAATATTGTAACCCGAGTCTCCTCATTAGTCTAAGTCCTCTGTGCATTTGGAATGGATGCACCTGCAGAATAGAGCAGCAGAACCCTGTCAGTCAGGGGAGACTCTTTCACCTTCTTTTAATCATGGCTTTTTACTCCATCAGAAGAAAACACATTCAATAAATAGTTTACAAATTTTAATAATTACCAGGGCACATTTCATTTCACAAGCCAAGAGTTTGATTAATTTTATTATTGAATGAGATTCAATTTTCACTTAATTTGCACATTTCTATCCAATGCAACAATTTTGGAAAGAAAAAACAAAAAACAAAAAAAAAAAATGGATTAGAAGTAAAACAAAAGTAAATTAACATTTGCAGGTATAAAAAAGTACATTTAAGTACTAGATTTTATGAATTGAAGTAAAAATAATAATTTAAAGTAATTTGTCATTTATTGTATAAACAATGTAAGTTTGTGTCTATTTTGTAAACAGAAATGTAATATTTCCAGAAAAACTAATATAAATTTACTTTGACCGTTTTGTGTTCAAATACATAAATACATTCAATATTAATATATATATATGCAGCTCTGTGTTTTTTACAATTGCTGGATGACTCAAGATTTACAGTAAATACAATATTTATCATAAGAAACTATATTTTTACAAGTACAAGGTTTATTTGTTTTTTATTTTTTTAAGTGAGTAAAAATACTTTACTAAATTAGTTACCAATAGGAATGCAGCAATTAATTTTCTCTACAATTCACCCCAAATGTTGATTTTTGAGTCACGGCGTTGTTTCCAGAAATTATGCAAAAAAACAACAAAAAAAATCTGGAAAATCTCTTATTTAATTAGCAAATAAGCAAATAACAGTGTCTTCATTAGGCATCTACTTTGCCTGGTGTATTGTAATGAGACAATAAATAAAAACTCTTTAAGTTTAGTACAAGAAGTATTTAACACTTTCCATGCAAACATGTGCAAACCTTTGCAGTATCAACGCTCCCCAATATTCATTTCAATGGTGTAAAGATATGGTTCTGTTTTAAACTGAGAATCGAGGCATCCCTAGTGACTTATTTGTCTTTGAAACATATTTTTTTAAGTAAAAAATGTTAGTAAAAATTGTTTCTTGGATTCTCATCAACCCGTCTGGTTAATTTTTGCACTTTGACTTTTATAATACATTTAAGGCCTTGAAAGTCTTCTTTCCAGCACGTCTAATAGCTTCAGATTTACCTTTAGAAAACTTGGTAAACTCAGTTAACTGTTCAGGTTCTTTCAATAAGGATCTAATCATCGCCCCTCCACCACCATGCTTTATTGTTGATCAAATATTCTGTGCTGAAGTTCAAAACACTGAGGAGTATTGATCACCTTCACTGTGATCTCATCAATCTATCCATAGATCATGTAAATCAAGAAGCAGAACGTGTTTGGTTCTAAATTGAAAATTAATTTTTGTAACCACTAAGTGGTTTGTTACGCAATAAGTTCACTCCAATGTGAAAATGGCAACTGAGAAGTACAAATAAACATTTTTAGTTTGATTCCAACCATTGAGTCCTCGGCTCTAGAAGCACCTTAACTGACCACGATTAGGATTTTATTTTTTGACTATTTTTAGGTCACAATTGCTCATTTTTACATCCACTGTTGATGAAAACAAAAAGCGGAATTAAAACATTTACATTCCACTTCAATCATCTTTTAAATGATTTTAAAAGTGTTTCATTGTCATTATTATGTCATGTTTTGCTAAAACTTTTTGTAAAAATTTTACTTTTCTAGGACAAAGTTTCTGCAGAGCACCAGTAGATCATCAGAAATTTGGCTTTGAGTTTTGGGAGGGACAGTTGACACAGAGTAAGCTACCCCCAACTTCCCATCATCTCTTTGTTTACACTCTCCCAGATGTTCACGGATCTGTTTGTCTACACGTGCGTTGGAATAGAGCGGAGCAGGGAGCTTGTGGCCCACCGATTGTAGCATCATCACAGTTTTTCCATCTGGATTTTATTGTTTCCTTCTTATTCAAAATAATTTCAATAAATAAATACTCAAAAATACAATTTAAGCCTTAATTTTTTTTCTATATGTTCTCTATCATCAGAAAACTGCTACAAATACATGTTAAAAACACAATTTTCTTTGGAGTGGATCTTTAAGTGCCATTTTTCACCACTTTTTTTGTTCCTTGTGTTGTTTAAAAATCAATTTTCCTTCTTTTTCTCCACAGTTTCACTAAACACAGCATGTTCTGATCTTGGCCTGAACTTACTTCTGATATGACTCTTTCATGTTTTCCACTTATTTTCTATAATTGCTTGGAAATATGCTGAAAACTCTGAGGTCTGAAGGGCAAAAACAATTGCCTCTCTGATAAAAGCTTGCCTAAATGATAAAAAGAACCATTGATATGAATTTCTGATATTCACAACAAAAGGAAATTTTGTTTTTGAATGTTTTACATGCTGGCTTAGTTGATAAGTCTTAAAAAAATAGGTTTAATCTTTGATTTTAAGATTTGAAATGCATGCTAAATGTTTTTTTTTTTTTTTTGGTTTGCATGGCCAGAACTGGAAGATTGTCTTTCCAATTAGTTTCGCCATCCCTGCTGTTCCATTAATGTTGCTAAAGGACACAGAAAACGTGCACGTTTGCTCCCCTGTGCCTTCCAGCTGCAGGGCATATTTAACTGCAGCTCTCCTCAAACAAAGTGTCAATAACTTAAGTCCTTTAAAGCACAATTGATTGGCTCCTGGAGGAACGTGCCTCGGGTTTTAATTATTTTTGCCCGAGCTTTTATTTGCTGTGTTTTAATTACCATCGGTCATTAGGATGTTGGTAGCTGCTGGAGCGGGGAGACAAATGAAGCTGAAATTGCTCCCGTTATTGCAGGTTGTATATCAAGGTTGGATTGAGCTGCTCGCTGCCAATGAGCAAAGCGTCTTAAGTGAAGGTGGTGATTGAGAAAAGCTTCTTCTTCATTAGTTTCGTGAAGGAACACTCAATAAAATGCTGCAAGAGCTTTGTGACCTTTGAGAGAGAATCAATGCACGAGTTCACGCTGAGCCAACTGACGTGTTATCACTTGCGTTAGCCCTCACCTGCTGCCCATCCAGAGGGATGATCATTTGAGGAATGACAGCAGGCAGGCTGCTCTGCCGCCCGTGCTTCCAGGTCTGGAGCAGGCTTTGCTGGCCCTCCAGACGCTCGCGTTCCCGCTTCACGGTCCTCTGGCCCTCCCTGAGCCGCTCCAGGCTCTGCTGGTACTCCTCCAGTTGTCCGTCCAGCTCTTCCTTCTCCTGCTTGAGCTTCTCCACCGCCAGCTGGCACTGCCTTTCCCTCTCCTCCAGTCTGCTCTCCTGCTCCCCCTGCTGGCTTTCTTTGGCCTGACACTCTCGCTCCCAGCGCTCCTTGTCCTGGCGCAGTTTGTCGTGGAGCCGCTGGGCCGCCGCGACTTCCTCCTTCTGTTTCTCCAAGTTGCGTTGCTTTTCTTGCTCCTGTAAGGTGTTCGCCCAGGGACTGGACAGGTGTACCCGCTGAGCGCGGGGCGAGGGGCGCCCACTCTCCTCCAGGAGGAGCCTCTGGACCTCGTAGCAGGTGTCCTGGATGGCCACGACGGCCTGGCACAGAGACAGTTGTTATAAAAATGGCTTCAGAGCATCATCACAACCCATTTGAATGACAAAACAGGGCGGAAACCCCAACCAGGTGCCATACACTGGTGTGGCTTTTTTATGGCTTTCAAAACAAGACTTTGAATAGGAAAACAGCATCCTGATCAAAACCCCCAATCCACACGAGGAAGGGTGCATGAGATATGCAAATGTGCACACATGCGCTCCCACATGAATTTACATGATTTGTCTGCACAGGAAAAAAAAAAGGATCAGTGAGGAGAGTTCCTGGATTGTTTCTATTGTTGGCTTCAGTGTTGTTTCTCTGTGTACTGATGCTGCAGTGAGCAGGCGAGCATCTCAGCTGAGCTCGACACAAACATGCACCCAGAAAAAGGTTTGCCTGAGGTCAAAACCAAAAGAAAAAGCACAGAAAAAAGATGGAGGTGATGCTCTTACCTGCAGACTGTACAACAACCGCGTCAGGTTTTGGACGCTTTCAGCAACCTGTCAGTGGAAAGAACACAAGCATGTTGAGTCTGAGGTTTATGCATGTAAAAAATGGAAAATAAACGGACAGAACTTTTCATCCATGTTCCAACTGTGCCCCCTGTAGGCCACAAAGTTTAAGGACACAGAAATTGACACTAAAATAATCATCCCGGCGGGTCACCTCACGGGTCAGAAAAGCCAGAGAGCAGCAGAACAGGGGAAGGGTAATTGGAAAAAGTTTCCATATCAATTTTTAATGTCACTGTACCTCTGTGAACTAAATGGACTTCCCTTTATTATGAGCCCATCAATGATTCAGGGCTCTACGGCCAAGATGTAATTCTAACAGAGAGCGCTGAATTATTAAAACAACAGTTGGCAATCTGGAGACGAGCATCTGTAAAGAGGATGAAAGGAGGAGACTGGAGGATCTCCGCTATCGCTCCTGACATCAGACACCTCATTTAGAAAGACTGTTATCAGCTCAGCTCATCAGACGGAATATTTCAAAGACTGAAAGGTTAACGAGTGAACAGTCCTCCCCGTACACACCTGTACGTTTACCTCTTATGATAGCAGATATTGTTCTATAATTTATTGAGAGGGATTGCACACTAACTTACTGTAACTAATATGTAGTCAATACAGTTTATTGAAATCATTTTATAAATAAAAACTTTAAAAACTACAGGAAATGCAAACAAAAGTCTTCAACTGTTTAAAAATATGAAAGGAATACAAACAAAAACACGATAGAATAATTAAAGGTAAAAAATAAATAAAAGATATGAGTCAGATAAATGATAAAAAGGGTTTTTGGTGGAACTTAAAGCCACCACAGTGGGGATCAGCCAGAGATCTCAGGACAGGGGTCTGCAACTTTCAACACTGAAAGAGCCATTCGTGTCCATTTGTTACTGATCACAACCCAATAGCCACAAAGTCTTACTTCAAAATAAGACACTGATCTAAATTAATGTGATATGATAAATCTACATATAATTTTGACACAAGTGAGACATAAAGACAAAAGAGCATTTCTTTTCAAATATGAAAGGGTTTATAACTATTGACATGACTTCCTTTCAAAATAAGACATCCTGTGTCACATAAGATCATCTCAATACAGCAAATGTAGTAGATTGTGTAATGTCGCAGTGATAAAAAAGAAAACTGTTTATTTTATCCTTTGTGGTGCATCTCTGCATAAATGTATAAACCTAACCAAAATTAAAGCAGAACTAATTAAGTGACCCTTACTGTAAATTTTAGGACTATAAGGTGCACAAAAATCTTTCACAATAAAAGCATCCTGGTTGCGCTTACTGGCCTCAAATTGATTCTCTGTGGTACATAACGCTCAAAAAAATCTGTCAAAATGTTTTAGTCTGACCGTGTCAAACTTCGAAGCTATATCGGTTTGATGGATTGTTGATGAATTACTGTAGTTACAAGTTACTTTTTAATTTACAGTTACTTAAAAAAAAATAACCAGAGAGCCACATGAGGCTCTGGAGTGTCATGTCTTAGGGGAAAGTTAAAAAGGAGATGGAGAAGTGAAAGACTATCTGCTCCTCTTACTGGTTGGAAACACTTTTTAAAACGTGTCTAGATGAGTTTTTAAGGTGTTTTCTTCAATTTTTTTATTTGATTTGTAGGATATCCAGTTTGAAACATTTAATAGAAACTATTTAAATCTAAGTTTGCATTTAATTTACGCAAATGCAGCATACTTTCAAATTCATCTAATCCACCTGAAAATATTCCAATAATTTTTTTTTTTTTTTGCACAACGATGCCTGGACTTACTTACCATGGAGTCAGTGTTACCCAGATCACTTCTTTGCAGCTCAGGTGAGGTCTGCAGTACCAAAGCATCTGTCCAGGTGCCTTCGCCGGCCTCTGGGTTGTCAGGCGAGTCCTCAGAGAAGTCTGACGTGGGTTCTGTCGGGGTGTCGGGGAGCAGACAGTCGGTGTCCGAGTCCTGGTTGGACTCCGATGGAGAACAGGCGTCGGAGGACAACGTGGCCTTCAGGTTCTCAGCTGCAAAACCCAAGAAGGAGACCAAGATCAGGTGAGTTCCAGTGTGTTTTGTACATTTTTCTCAGAGAATATTCAGATCTTATTTGGATATGAGATATCCAAATAAATGTATCATTAGAACATGTCGTCCTTTTTTATGCAAATGAATTTAAAATAATTCAACTATGGGGTTCAAACAACATAAATAAAAAAATTAAGAACATGTTAGAACATAAATGTTTAAGACAGTAAATGCTTCACCCTCTTGCAGCGCAGCAGCCAGCAGCCCGGCAGCCTGCGGCAGCTCCTCTGACTGCGGCTGCACCAGCAGTCTGGATTCCACCTGCGCAGCTCCGATCCTCCCTTTTAGAGAGGAGAGCTCAGAGTAGATCTGCAGCTTCTCCTCCAGGCAGGAGCAGATCTGCTGGTCCTGGCCCATCAAACTCTCTGAAACACCAAGTTCAAGCATTTGTAGAGATTTTCTTTTAATACTATTTTTTTAATATTTTGTGATTTGGAAAAAGCTACATTTAGCAAAATATTATTTATCTTTTTCCGAAATCTCCAGCAAAGTTCAGAGGAGAACTGAAAAAAATTAAAAACCTGAGACAGTTGCTTCTACTTCTTCCTGAACATCAAAATACATGACATATGCTAATAATAATTTAATAGATGGTATCCGCCTAATAGAAACAAACAAAATGTGGTTTAACCAACGACAACTTCAGAATTTTTGACAAAGTTGTTAACAATTCTATATTTCAGGAAGACTTAATTCACCCAAATAAGATTTTTCAAAGAAAAAAGGGTAAAAAAAAATATTTGAAATATTTATAATTGAGGCTAAAAGTAAAGCTGCTTAACTTTACATTCAAATTTTATGTCAAATGTATATATAATCATTTCTGCAGCTGAAACACAAACCCAAATCATCACAACTCCACCACTATGCTTAAGAGTTTTAAACACTGCTTGTGCATTTTAAATCTTTAATGAAATTTCCAAATTTCTTGGTTTTTGCTGATTCCATAAAAGGTTGGTAAAGACTTCATTACCTTTCAGTTTATGAATCTTCTGTAAACGTGCTTTAGCAGCTTTCTTCTCTTCTTCCGATTCAGACACCCACTCCTCTTCTTCCTCTGGACAGCTTGCAAAAACAAAAGAATAAAATATATTACATTTCATATAAAGCTGACAAACTCACTGTTTAACTAATTGAAATGATTGAAATTAAGAGAGATGGTTGATTTCTAAATAAATTCAAATCATGTTTAAAATAAACAAGTACCAAAGACTCTTCTATTTTAGAGACAGTAAATATAGTCTGAAAGGATCAAATATGTTCTTAAAAGCAGCTGTGAGAGCAAAAGTTCACTGTAGTTCCACAGATGTGGAAAGGCTGCAGGATAGATGTTAAAAACCGTCCATCCAAAAGAAATTTTAAGCATTAATAGAAAGCGATAAAATAGATATAAGTAAGTCAACAATATTCTTTGATATGTTTTTTTTTTTTTTTACCATAATTGATTGTTTTCAGTGTATGTGCTTTTTTTTGGAATCCTCTAATAATCACGTGTTGCTAAAATTGTTTAATCAATCTGAATCGATCTAAGTTTAATAGATCAATAATCGAGTCATAAAAGTAGACATTGATCTAACGTATGATGCTAAAGCTCGCTAGCTTGACGCTAACAAATAATGGGATTCCCCATAAGACGGTTAATGCTAATCTAAACATAAATTGCTGACCAAATAAAGATCTTTATAACTTCACAGGCATGAACTTTCCAAACTTTTTAAGGAAATACTTTTTAAAGTAACCATTTCTGGTCTAAAGATCTAATTTTAGCTCATACTTTCTTCTTCTTCTGGATGTTTAATGCTATAGTGCCAACGCCAAATACATATAATATATATATATATATATATATATATATATATATATATAGTGGCCAAACTAAAACGCCTTCCAGGAGAGGAAGAACAATTGTTGGAGCTTCTCTATTTGAGAATCCATACAACTCTGTATTAACAATCTCATTATTACACTAATATAATTTACAGTATGTGAACTGTATCAGATTAATAGGAAAATCTTCAAAACATATATAAATTATTAATGTATTTCTAAATAAATGTGTCTAAATGTGTAAACCCTGTAAACTTAAAAATGAACTAAATTGAATTGAGTGGATCAAAAGAATAATAACTTTTAAAAAATTGAATTGAAATAGGCTCTGGTGAATCCAATTGAATTGATTATGGGAATTATTGGCAATACCCAGCCATACTAAAAATAGTTTTTATAAATTTAAGTTTGGCCTGAACAGAAAGAAGGGACTTAGACTTGATAAATTTAAATTCTTTCAAAGTGTTTTTCACACTTTGGATATTATCATTCGTAGTTATACTTCTGCTTATTGTTTATTTTATCAGTTATAAATAAATATTTCACTATTCAAAATCTTTTTGTTTTGTATCAACATTAAAACAGAGAAACACTCTCAAACCTTTCCACAGCCTCTCTGATGAGCCTCATCCAGGTGTTCCGTTCATCTTTGGAGGACGTGTGGACCTCGTACATTTCAGGGCCTGACGACGAGGCGCTGATCAAAAACATGCCTCTTTCTTCGTTGGCCACTTCTCGCACTATCAACTTCTGCAAAGCGATGACAGGGGGCTTCTGGTCCTGAAGAGGGTTGAAAGTTAAGAAATCTGGTTGATATGTCTGTTGCGTTAAAGAAAAAAATCAGCTTTTGTTCATGTCGGTGACGTACCACTGTGGCAAATATGTACTTCTGGTCCTTTTCTTGCAGGAAGATAAGCCGGTCTGTGAGAAGAACCGCCTGTACATCTAAAAAGTAATAAATTAGCACAAAAAAGCCCTGATTACTTCCTGCTTTACTCCCTAATTATTATAAAACTGTATATGTATAGTGCAGGAAAATCTAGAGTCTGGATTTTAAGAGCAATTTGGACACCATCCTCTCAAATTTTTCTTTTCTAAACACAAATATAACATCACGGATTTCCTGAAGTAAAAATCTAAAAAATATTAAGACTTTATGAAGACTATTTATGTGTTTTGACGATGAAATTTGGATGATTTATGAAGAATACTTCTTTTCTCCATTAGGGCTGGGCGATAAAACGATAATTATTGATATCGCGATAGAACATTTTTTCGATAGAAGAATGAGTCTATCGCAATAGACTTTTATTTTGAAGGGTCCGCAAATAACACTTGCTAGCGAACAGTTTCTCCTATTTGACGAGTAAAAGTTAGAGAATTAGTCGCCACAGGGCGAGTAAGTGTTTGTATCTAATTATTGTGTTTATTAGCTCTCATTTCTGTCATTTTTTGGACTCCACTCCGCGTCCTTCGTCTGCATGAAAGGTAAACAAACGCGCACGAGCCGACTTCTACCAGCAACCCCCGCTGCCAAGGCGTACCTCGCGCCCCGCACGCTTTCTTACAATCAATCGTCTGTCCATGCAGAATGCATTTGGGGTCAAATTAAATTACTGTACACTGTATTCGTTTTAACAAGCGTCAGATTTGATACTTTCGGTCATCAGAAAGTCTGTTGATCTGAAGTCCCGCTGCGTGAGGAAGAAGCTTCCGTCAAAACTTTTCTGGAACTCTTCGTGAAGAACGCGGATACCGAGAGATTGATTTATTATGAAGAGCTAAATAAAAACATCGGTACACATCTCTGTGTCGGAGTTCAGGAGACCTTCCAGCGGGGAGCGACCGCTGTCGCGCTCCTGCACCCAGCTGGCAAGAGCCGACAGGTTGAGCTATGGTAAGCCGTTAGGGTCAAAATTAACCAAAAAAAAACGCGGGTATGTCAGTGCGTCACCTGGTCAAGTGCTATGGTTAATACGTATTTGACATATTTAAATGTTGCTACTGTTAATTTTAATACAACAATTAATACCAAAAATAATGAAAGTTTCATTTCAAAATTGCTGTTTAATTTGGTGGGATAGCATATGAAGCATTCCTTTCTCTCTCCAGACGTACATGTAATCAAAAAATACATGTTTTGTTTGTGTTCAAAGCTCAAAATGTGTGCGTTAATGCATTTAAATACTTTTTTTTAAACATATATTTTTAACTTTTTAAAAAAAGTAATTTTAGGCTTTTATCTTTTTTTTCTTGTTTTTTTTTACTTGTTACTGATCTGAAAAATGATCCAAACCGTGACCTTAAGGCCATGACACGATCCAAGCCGTGTGTTTTATGATCCGTTACACTGCTACTAAATACAACAAAAATAATTTGTAGTATATTAATACATTTTTATTATATGAACTCTGAAAACATTAGAATTTATTTGTAGACTTAATGCTTTGTTTTTTAATGGAACTGAAGAAACAGTTTAGTAGTCTAATATAAATAAATATAGTCAAATATAGTTATTTGGTTTATATCGTGATCAATATCGTTATCGCGCAATATGTAAAAAGCAATATCGTGATATAAAAAATCCCATATCGCCCAGCCCTATTCTCCATATGAAAAAACATTTAAAGAATGCATTGTGGTCTGCAGTCACTATTTCTGGGAAATTTGGACACAAAATTGTAACTCCCTATATAAAGAGAATTCAGAGAATTTTTTTCTTGCTGAGAGAAAAAAAAAGTGACAGAAAAAGTCCTACCCTTAAGGCGCCCGGTGGCAGTCTTCCACAGCAGCAGGCCCTGGTGTTTGAGAATTTGACCCGGCCTCATCATGTCCTGCTTGCGGAACGTGCATCCGTCCTTCAGCTTGGCCGTGCTGCGGCTGTCGATGCGGTTCCACACTTCCTGTAACCTCTGGTGGCGCTCGTATTCACTGACCCTCTGGTCCACGGCTGCGATCACCTCTCGAATCTGAGCCAGAGCTTTCGACAGCTCTGCGTGCTCCTCTGTCTCCTCTGTGGAACAGAAATTAAGAAAACTTTTAGACATAAAGGCATCATTTTGCGGCAAACTGTCAAAGTGAATTAGGATTAATCGAGCCTGCAGGGGGCAGCAGATTACTAACCCTGAGTGTACTGCAGGATCCTCTCCAGCAGTACTGGGTACTTTGTAATCCTTTGAGTTACCAACAAGATGCATTCTGGGATCTCCTTCCGTCTCACCAAGGAATTACTTCCTTGTTGCTGCAAACATAAAAAAATAATCTATAAAAAAACTTTTCTTTATTTTTATTTTAAGGTTATAATTAAAGCGTTTATACCTTAACGAAGCTGTGAAATCTCTTATTGTGCTGCTGGAGCTCCTTAAAGAAACTGACGGCTTCATTATGACGACTGCAGAATTCACCGTAGACTTGCTTCATTTTATCTCCGCTGTCATCTGAAAACTGTAGGAGATCGTGTTATTCCTCAGAAATCTATAATAGTCAGCTGCAGTAATCTGCATTAACCTGTTTGAGCAAAATGTCTCCGATTTGGTGGATCAGGTAGTTCCTGTGTTCCTGCGGGACGCCCGAGCTGTGCCTGCGTTCCTTCAGGGCGCTAAAGAAGGCGTGGTGGAGGGCGAGCAGCTGGTCCAGACAGGGGAAGACCCGCTCCACGGCGTCAGCATCCAGCTGCACGTCCTCCTTCATGCCTCGCCGGAAAACCTCCGCCATGATGTGCAGAGTCTGCAGGTGGTGGAACTCCGTCTGCATCAGCTCTGCAGCGAAGGGTTCAAACGATATCGGTCCAAATATGTCGTTCTACGTAAAAAGCTATGTGTTGTCACGGAAACAGAAGATTCTGTACCATAGATGACATCCTGCCTCTTGGCGACTCGTTTGTCCTGCTTCTTGCTGAACTTGTGCTCCACGGTCAGACTCCATGACTCTGCCTCAAAGTCCACGGAATCTGTCAAGATGTCGCTGTAGCTCTGAGCAAATGACTCCAAACAGTCTACAGAGAAAGGTAAAGAAGATTTAAAAATATATTTTTATGTGTTTTAAATAAAAAAAAATACATATTTTAAGGATAAACGTATGTCAAATATAGAAAATAGGTTTAATGTGGCGTCCCTCAGGGTTCTATCTTAGGTCCCCTAGAGAACAGAATATAAGAAGGCATTTCATCACTCACTTTGGTTGATATTGGTTTTTGTAAAGCTTGGCAGAAATGCATAAAAATGTGATTATTTTCTTTATGTTTCCACAAATTCCATAATTAACCAAGAATGAAGCCATTTTTTTTTTTATCAAACCTTGGTAATGTAAGTATTGTAAAATTCAACATCGTATTTAAACTATAAAATGCTTTAAAAATCATTTTTTAATGTGTTAAACAAATAGACTGCTGTCAAAATTTCAAGTCTCTGCAGGTTGAATAAAAGGTACAAAAAATGTCTTCAGAGGAGACAACAGGAAAGCACAAACTCCAGTTTTTATAGACTCTTTAAAAAGTGACAACATAAATTTTAAAGTCTTACACTTTAAAGCTTCGTGTGGTTAAACTTTTATATTTTAAAACAAGACTCTAAACCACAATTTGTAGAGTCATCTTTGGGATAAATCTAACTAGAGGTAATAAATAAAATCCTTACAGAGATCATGATTGCTGTTAACTTCTACTGAGAATGTCAAATATTCAAGAACTTATTTCAGTTCATTTTTTACTCAATCTGGGTTGTATTTTTGTTATTGTTTTAATGCTTCATCACCATAATATTTTTTGCTTAAAAAAACAGATTAATTTAGTACAGCTCAAATGTTTTCACTTTTCTCACAGATATCTTAAAAAAAAGAATTCAACCCAAAAAATGTAATATTTCTACACTAACTTGAGTCAGCATGAAAGTGTTTTTTACCTAGAGGTCCAGAAAATGGCTTTTTTCCAATTACTTAGTTTTCTGTAAGCATTTACGTCATGAAAATGAGAGTTAAAAGTGTTTAATTTGCTGTGTTCTACAATTATTTAAAAAAGTAATTTAAAGGGAAATTTAAATAAGAAATTGTTCAAAAATGTTAAAAATACCTAATTTAATAAAAACTGAAAGTGGGGTGATTAAAGGTGAAATGATTTGGCATGTCAATTAAACAGAATAACAATTAATTTAATTCAAATAAATACATGAGAGAAATGAATGGAAGTTAATTAAATAAAATAAATTCAATTGAACCAAAATACATTTATTTTAGTAAAACTGAACGTCATTTGCTCTTATATTCAGTGTGAATTAACAAAATTAAATCAAATTTCTGAATTAAGATTCAAATAAACAAATTGAATGAATTGATAATTATGATTCATACTAGTTAAAGTGAAGTTAAAAGGTTAACACCCTCTACACTGCATAAATATGATAAAAGCCTTTTTCTTTAGGTGGAGCACAGATGTACTCAGTCAAAATTAATTGAGTTAAAGTTTAGCAACATGTTTCTATTTCTGTGTTTTGTTAGAAACAGATGCTTCTCGTTTCATACCCTCAGTAAAGCACGATTCAGTGGAAGTGGATGACAGCGGGGTTGACACGAACTCTTCTGATTGGCCATTCAGCTTCTGGACCTCCGATTCCGTCTCTGAGCTCTCACTGAGTAAACTGTCAAAGAAATAAAAAAGGAAATAACTGAACAATGAGTAAATGAATAATTGTAGTTTGTGCCCAGACAGAATTATATGACACTAGAGCCGAATCCAAATTCTTCCCCTACGGCTTCTCCAGTTGTGGAGACATTTAGAGGGGTTGGGGTGTACGAAATCGTTTTTTTTTAAGGAGGGATGTATTCTTGATCATATTTGTTACTGCTTCCGAACCTGTCGCTGTTGGGTAAGCTTCCAGAAGGCGAGTATGACTGGGTCAAAGCATCCCTCCTCTCCCTCGGGGTCGTGACGGGTAAAGAAGAAGAGATGGGGATGGCAGACGGCTGAGGACTGTCCCTGACTGTGAAGTCTGAGGGGAAAAATGAGAGGAAGTCACAACCATTATTGTCATCATTCAAAAATCTGGACACAATGGATAACAGGAAATACCCACATGGCGTGGTTAAAACAAACTTGAACTGAGGGCTGTAAACTCACTCTGAGGGAGGGATGCCGTCCTGCTCTTCACCGTGGAAACGGCATATTTGTCCTGAGGTTTCTAAGTGATACAAATCTGTTAGATTTAGTAAACATCTTGATAAAAGCTCTGGCGAAGGGGGAGCAGTCTAACCTTCAAACACGGGGGGACAGACTCCTTACAGGCTTTGTGGACAATAGCAGTGCAATCTGTAAAGGAGGAGGTTGGTGAAAAACGAGGTCATGTGGAAAAAAAACCATTGAACTCACCTGGACAGTGCAGGAGGTCCTTTCCAGAAGCCGATTTGTCGCAGACCACGCAGTGAGGGGCTCCTAAACAGGAGCCGGTGGCAAAGCGATGTCCATTCAGCTTGTCCTTGGCTTCTCGGTCCTTCCCTTTCCCCTTTGAAAACCACGCCAGCGACATCAACAAAGAGGCCAAACACACAGACAGCGTCTGATTGACACCCACGCCTATGAACTTGGGTCAATAACGGTGCAAACCCAAGCGTCTAAAAGGGCTTTTATTTGTAGAGTAAACTCTCCTGCATGTGAGTGGATCAAAGAGTGAAAGAACCCACCCCCCCCACCTCGCCTTTTTCAAAGCCATTAAAAAGTCCAGCAACACGGAAATGGAGCAGAGTGTAAACAACAGATGCAGGCTGGGGAGGGCTTCCAGTCTCCCTGCTGACTCGACAACAGGGGTTAATCATTCAGAGGAAAGCTGTCAGACTCCATATTTGGTCTGTCGTTCACACCTTGACTTTTCCCAGAATCCCCTTCCTGCTAGCATCTCTCAGAAAGCATTAAGACATTTAAGGGGTTTTACACCTGAGCCTAAAGCAGAGAGACGTTTCAGATCATGGCTAAACAAGATTTTATGTACCAATGACATTTGCAGCAACAAAACATGCCGTCATTCAGCAGTTTTAGATTAAACTGGTTTCTGATCGTCTTACAGTCCCACTCCAATCAGGTTTTGATCTATTTTCAAAGTGCTCTCAATAGCCTTTCAATTATGATTATGCCATTTTTAGCCCCCCCCAAAAAAACTGTCCTTTTCTAGGACATAGCTTCTGCAGAGTGGAAGGGGTTGATCAGAATTTGCCTGCACTAATTTCCCATCATGCCTCACACTCTCTGCCACTAGCTTACAGCCCCTCACAACCCTAAGTGAAACAAAAATGGTTAACAATTTTGGAGCTATCTAGCTAAATAGATTTGAGCCAGATGTCAGCTCGGACAAGCAAAACGATGACATTAATAGGGCTGTAACAAGTATCACAGTACTAAGATATATTTGCGATCTTTTTACAGAAAATACGAGTACAAATATTTGCAAAATCCAAGATCAATGCTTCATGGTCTTCATAAATCTAATATAGTGTGGTAAAAGTACACTTCAGACAGTGTAATTATAGCTCTAAAACACAGGATGATGTTGGATTTTTATTACTTAAACCAAGCTAAACCACATGTGCTACTGTGACCAGAAGTAAATAAACTTTCAAAGTAAAGAGTTGGTGAATCTCCTCACTTTCAAAGTAAAGGTATCCATTGTTTTTGGGTAAATTAAAAAAAAATGCTTGGGCTGCCCAGGTCAAATAGCATATTATGGAGCCTAAAGACACCAAGAAAAGATGGGGAAAAAAAATAAAATCAGTCAACAAGAGCAGTGGAAGTTCAAGCAAGATCTGGAACACCAAGAAAATCTCAGACATCTTGCAGGATTGTGAGAAAAGCAAGTCCAAACCCACGATTGACTGCATGATCCCTCCAGAAAGACCTGCAGACTCTGGAGTAGTGCTACACTGTTCTACTGTCAAGAGATACTCAGAATGAACAGTCATCAGAAGGAAATCTTTTCTACGTCCTCGCCATGAAATTCAACGTTTGATGTTTGCAAATGAACATATAAACAAGCCTGATGCATTTTGGAAACATGTTCTGTGAACCAACAAGGTTCAAACGGAACTTTTTGGATCTAATGATCAAAGGTATGTTTGGAGAAGAAAGGGTACACAGTTTAATGAAAAGAACCTCTGTTAAGCATGGGGGTGGATCAATCATGATGTGGGCTTCACTTGAAGAAAGAAGAATGGATTCCACAAAAAAAAAAAAAATCATCAAATTTTGGACATTAACTTTATGAAATCTTTGAAAAACTGGATGGCTTCTACAAACACCTCAAATCCATGTTGTCTTACATTAAGAGGCAGAAACTGAAGGTTCCGAATCACCTGATCTCAACATCATTGAAAATCTATGGATACACCTGAAAAGAGAGGTGTGTAAGAGACATCTCAGAAGTCTCAAAGAATTGGAAGGCTTTTGTAAAGAAGAATGGATGAAGATTACTCAAACAAGAATTGAGAGACTCTCGCCGGCTACAAAAATGGTTTACAAGCTGTGATACTTGCTATCGGGAGCAGTACAAGGTACTAACTCGGAAGAGAATCCAAAATTTTACATACTATAATTTTGTTTTCCAGTATTTTGAATGGGTAAATTATGGAAATAAAACCAATTTTTTTTTTTATATTAAAAGAATGTCTTATTTGTAAACTGATGCCTTTAGAAGATTTTTCCATCTTTTGTTGAGTTCTTAAAGCGCAATAACACAACATTTTACCTGGGGTGCCCAAACCATAACTACAAGCTTTCTTCAAACTGTATTTATTTATTTGCTCCTGATTCAAAACAGTTTGAATAAATAAATCGTCAGAAACACAATTTTAAGTTTAATTTTTTTTCCTCAGTCATGCGAATAATGGTACAAGAGTGTATTAAAAAATTTGATTGGAGCGGGTCTTTAACGTTTAGTAAAAAGTGAAATCTCTCTTACCTTGCTCTTGTTACGCGTACTGGACATCCGATTCTTGAGAAAACTAAAGGTCCGATTGACTTTGTACTTCTCTGACTCAGTCTTGGCTGGAATGTTGTATTTATCCAACTCCTCTTCTTCGATTCTGTATAACATAAAAACATTTGTTTTGATCCTTTGGATGAGAAACTTCTAATGACAGCTGGTTTTACCAAAAACGTATCAAAGAATGACACAATCATAAGTGTTGAAGGCATTGACTGTATATGAGAACTGGATTGAGTAAGTGTGATGTCACCCATAGAAAATGGCTCCAATGAAACAAAGTAAATTCCATCACCATTTTTTCAAGATACTGATGTTCGCCATGTTAGAGCCTCACATAATGTCAGTAATTGGTCTGAGTCAACATTTTTATTGCAACCACTCTCGCCAATCAGGAGTGAGCTTGTTAGAAGGACACACCCCTACCACTTGAAAGCAGGCTACACAAAATCCAACGATTGTTCAACGTGAAACTACACACTTTTATTGAGGCACCTGATTGGTCAGTTTGTAACTTGAATGATTTGAACTACAGATAAAATATCGTGAAAAAAATTGAATTATTAAGAAAATGTAAAAAAAAAAAAACATGCGTTATTCTGATCAATAGATTGACTGAGTAATTGCTGTTTTCAGAAGTATAAATCCCAAAGACTTTAGGAGTCTTTGGGATTTTGGCTTCTTGGAACCAGTGGGTACTTCCTGTTTGGAAAATGAGGGGGAGGGGTCACTCAGTCCAGTTCTCACATAGAGTAAATGGCTGGAGGTGAATCTCTAATAAATCCAAAGCTGTGTTTTCATGTTTTCACATACAATCAGGATTTACTAACAGCACACAGGTTAGCTGAAAGGTGGTATTATTGAGACGGTGATGGCTCGCCTGCTGCAGTGTGCTGTGAAGCTGTTAGAACATGCAAGGTGGGCTTCCTCTGCATCACAGAGACTGTCGAGTTTTGCTGTGCTGTTAGGGTTAAGGCGGTTCGCTGAGGGTTAGTCTACTTGCACTACATGGTTAGGGAAGCTTTAAAGAAGAAATCCCTCTTTCCCAACATACTCTTTGAGAAACTCAGACAGGGTGAGATGCTGAAGCGACTCTGCGAGCTCCATGCTGCCCTCATCGTCAGCAGACTGGGCACGCTTACGGAACCTAATCTCCCTGTAAAACACAGCGCAAGGGCACACACTCTGAAGACCCCTTTGGTTCTAAAGATCAAAGCAGACACCAAAGAAGGAATGGTAAAAGCATTTGAGATAGACAGTAAATCAGCAGGTTATTTCAAGGTGTTCCGCAGGGTTTTCAACTTGGACCACAAGTTTTTTTTCTTTTAAATTAAAATATTCATAAAAAGGTAGGGATAAATAACTTGGTTAGATGATGGAAAATTGTAAAAAGGCGCCATGGAAATCAGAAGTTCAAGTTCAAAGTATGAATTAATTGCATTAGTTTGTAATGTGTTTTCTAATTTCCAAAGATGGTGTTTCTATTAAATGAAATTTATGAAATTTGATCAATTCCAAACCAGTCAATACAAATGAACACTTGAATTTAACATTTCGTCAAATCAAAGTACATTATTTTCCTTCTGTTACCTTTAAGGGAATGGCAATCTCCCAAAATCTTGTACATAATCTCCTAATTATTTACATTTTAAATTAGTGTTACAGCCGGATATTTCACAGCAGCGAACCCTTCAGGTGTGTGCTTTTAAAAACCCACTCCAATGAAAATCATATTTTTGTGGTATTTTTTGATTGTTAAGGACATATATAAAGAAAATTAAGATTAAAGTTCTAGAGGAAATGACACTGATTTTAAAATTTTTGCTAAAATTGGCATAATCATACTTAAGAGATCACTGAGAATGCTTTTTAAATGACACAAAAATTGATTGAAGTGGGTTCATTAATTATGCATTAGACTCAAACTTGTGCCTTTTCCATAATAAGGTCCAAATATTTATTTTAAGGGATTACAGTTTTTTATTTAAGTGGCCACCTAACAGATACAAACTGTATTTTTTAAGGGGTGGTGATGGAAATGGATATCCAGATTCTTTTTTTTTTTTTTTTTTTAAAGGAGAAGCCAATATATTCGTCAGAGAACATTTACAAGAAATACCTTGGAAGATAAAGCTAAATTTGGATTATGACCACTATTCATGAAGCAACACCCACAATGAAAGCCATAAAAGAAGAACAGATAAAAAGCTTTTGGCAACCAGAAATGAAACAAAAACAGAAAAACTAATGAAAAACAGGAAAACGATCCCCTCTGTACTGTCTGTACGTCATCGCCTCTATTGTGCTCAGAAACCAAAGAGAAAAAAGGATCAAAACACCCGCAGCAAGCGTAAAACTGCATCACAAGCACTGAGGGACCTCGTAAAAACACAACAATAAACTTCACAGGGTGTCCGCACTCATCACACAACCTGGTTGTCATGGTTACAGACAAACACCACCACGAGGAATCGGATGAAAACTTATCCACTAAAGCAAAAATGGGAGTTTAATGGGGGACAAATTTAGTTTAATGCAAATTTAAATACCTTTTTTCATGCGACTGATCCGAAATAGTTGCGATTCTTTGCTCTGTGGACATAAAGAATACAAGATAAATGGTAAATGACATGCCTTTAATTAAAAAAAATAAAAAAATAAAATAAAACAACCCCCCTGTGATGAAGACAGGCAGCAGATAAAAGCGTTCTCAGACAGCAAACAAAGTCAGGGAATTTCTTCTTTAAAAGATTTTTTATTTTTAATTGAAAGCTAACTTTGAATCCAAAAGGAGCTCTTTGTTGTCTGAATGGATTTGTGCGAGTAAAATGCAAAGCTGTTCTGCAGGACAAAACACATGAAAGCAGCGCAGACCGGCACAAAGAGCGGACCGCAGGCGGCGGCGGCCTTTCATGTCAGCAAAGCAAACAAACGTCATTTCACAGATGCTAATTTGATCTCTTCCTAAACCACAAAAACTTATAGAGGTCAACAAATAGCTTTTAATAGGTTTTTAATGCAGCTTTTACATTTTAAAGTCCCACTCCACTTCCTTTTTTTCTATTGAAAAATCCTTCTCAATGATCTTAATTATGATTATGCCGTTTTTTGCTAAAATGTTTTCTGCAGACCAGCAGGAGGTCATTAGAAATTAGCCTCTTGGTTGTGGGCGGGACTGTTGGTGTGCAAGTTAGCTCTGCTAATTTCCCATCAGCCCTTTGTTTATACTCTCTCCCGCTAGTTTATAGCAAATCAAAAGCTGAAGCTAACATTAGCATAGAAAAAAAATATAATAGCTTTCCAGCTGTATGGTTTAGAGCCAGATGGCAGCTCCAATGAAGAAAATGAAGACGTTCATGGATCTAAGTGTAGAAAAGAGACTTTGGTCTTTCATCTGCTCCTGATTTAAATAAAAAAAAAATACTCTGGGAAAAAAAAGCAGTCTTATTCTTAAATTATTTTATGTAAGTCCTTTATTATGAGAAAAATTCTACAATGACATGTTAAAAACACTAAAAACTTTCATTGGAGTGGGTCTTTAAACTTCCATACATATTTTTTCCATACACACATTTTTTTAAATAAGACAATAAAATACTTTTAATCAAATCGAAAGCAAATATCTGTACGATAGCAGGTAAATACAAACTACAATTTTTGTAAATAAACAAAACATAATCTGTAATAAGATACACCCTTTTTCCTAACTATTAACCTAAAAAAACAGGAAATAAGGCTATCATGAAGCAGAAATGAAAGATAAATTACCTTTAAGCATACAAAGCTGAACTTTTCCCATTTATTTACTTAAAGACGCACTCCGACCATCTTCAGTGTTCACAGTACTTTTTTAACTAGCCATTTTTAGCTAAATTTAAAAAACCTGAATTGTTTTGTAGGACATTGGCGAGCAGCAACCCCGCCCACCCTTCCTGTCACCCACAACTAAATAAATAAATACTCAAAAATGCAAATCTGAGCTCAATTTTCTTAATACATGTCCTCCATCATCGGATGGAGAAAATGATCCAATAATATGTAAAAAAAAAAAAAACACAAATTCCATCGGAGTGTGTCTTTAAAAAAATTTAAAAAAACAAAAGGAGGGGAAGATTTAATTGTTTGATGAAAAGGATGAATGGGTTTAAAGAAAGATTGTTCTGAAGAAGCAATGATAAACAAAGAAAGCAACACGACAGCAGCGTGTGGCCAGCGTGTGCTAGGCGTCAGCACGGCGGGACGCCTGCAGGCTTCCTGTACTTACTACAATGGTGGAGCAGAGACAGAGACAGGGTGGATTTAGACAGAGAGAGGGCCTGAAGGAGAGATCGGCTGTGGCTGACACTGTGGAGCGCAGCATCTACGGGGCACAGAAGGCTCACACGTTAACTACAGAGGCTGCACTACTACAGTCAAGTCCCAGCTGAGAGTTGTTAATCGGCTGGTTTAGTGAAGCTTAGTCGGACCAGGAGTCTGATGGCAGAGGCTTTCATCCCTCCTTTGAAGAAAATTTCTAATGATTTTAATCAATTATGGGTTTGTAGTTTTGGTTGATTTGTTTTAGTTCCCGGTAATGAAGTTTAGTCTTTTGTTTATAATGATTCTTATTTTCTGCTGCACAACAGCGTCTGTTCATGGGAAAAACTCAAAACACTAATACAAATAATTAAAATATTCTACAATATAATGAGAAAAAAGAAGAAGCCAAATCAAAGCCATAACGATAGAAAATATTTGAGTAAATCTGCAGCAGCAGGAGGATCTTATTTTACACAGGATGTATTTTATTTTGAAAGGCACTCGAATGTGCTGCTGTCAAAATTGAAATAAGCTACAATTAGTTCATAAGAAAAATTATGACGTTGTTATAAATTAATTATTATATTTAAAAGCTAAATTTGATCAAGGAATGAATTAATTGCAGAAATATTAATAAAATACTAGTACACAGTATCTCACAAAAGTGAGTACACCCGGTACACCCCTTACATTTTTGCATATATTTTTATTTGTACCTTTTTCATGGGACAACACTGCCAAAATAATTTTTTGACAAAATGAAAAGTAGTCAGCGTCCATCTTGTATAACAGTGTAAAGCTGTTTTTCTGTTAAATAAATCCTAATAGAGGCATTAAATTACAAAAAACGGGGTAGTAAAAGTGAGGGGTGTACTCACTTCTGTGAAATACTGTATATATGTGTGTGTAATGATAAAGTGTAATTTTGAGGCTCTTTTTGCATTGAAGGTCGCAGACCCCCCGAGTTAGACAAATGAGAAATGAAAAATAGAAAAGTTACATTTAAAGTGTTAAGAATGTGAAAATCTTGTTCTATTTAACACGTAGCATTCAGTCATAGTTATACAATTCAATTAATTTACAGATATTATTTTCTAAAAGTAAAAATCATTCACTCAATTGTGCCATATGTACCTGCATTGCTACAGTCGACATGGGCTGGTCCGAAAACAAATGTTTAATTTTTTCATCTGCATTAATAAGATTTGAATTTTTAAATCACATTTTTCGTTTCCTTTAATGCCATTTCTTGTAATGAAATCAGAACTTGTGATCTAAAAAGGGTAAATATGACTCAATGAGGCTTCATATTTATTCAAGCATATTTCCTAGTTTGGTCAAAGCTTAAATAACATTTTATTGGGGAGTATTTTACATGAAACAAAAGATTATTGAGGCAAACAGAAGTAACTTAGTTGGACTGACCGGAGCTGATGTCGGATGCTGTGTGCTCCTTGGAAAAGCGAGGACGGAAACTGATTTTGGAGGAGGAGTAGGAATAGGAGCGCAACGGACCGCCATCGTCGCTTAAATCCTAAACAACCAGATTAGAAATTCATTAAAAAAAAACATCTCTAATAAATACATTTATAAATATCTGATGAAGTAATTGCTTTACTTTCAAACTGGGTTCACATGCTGAGGCCGACTGGCTGCGGGTGCAGGTGAGTTCTGGACCAGAGGTTTCCTTCCTGACATCAGTTTTCTCAAGAATGGACAGTGGAGACTTTGGCCTGTTCTCCTCTTCACTGTCAACTTCCAGAGCCACCAAACTGGAGGGAAAGGAGCAGTAAACATTAAAAACCCTGGGTGACAAACAAACAGCAGAGAAGGAGAATTTTTTATACTCCTAACAAAGATTTTAAACCTTGATTTAAGACATTTCAGATATGTTAGCGAGTTTTAAGCTGTTTTAACTTCTCTTTGCTCTACTATGCATTTCCAAGCTTTTCTCAGTCAGCACAGTCAAATATGCTTTGGTCTCAATAAGAGCTAGAAATAAAAAGCTATTATTAAAATGAGTCCAAATCTTTGCTTCATAGTTTTGACAGTAGAAAAACTCGATTTAAGATTTAAAAAAACTTAAGTTGCATTGCCATTTTGTGTGCAATTTAAATATGTTATTTTAATCTTAGACTGGGGTTCATTGGCATTATTTTAAAAAAAAAATGTAGTTTATCTTCTAAGAACTAGGGCAATTTTTCAGATTTTTTGAGGACTTTTTTTTAAAGGGGCCAACTTATAGTAAAATCATATTCTCATTTTATTCACATTTTGTTCTAGAATTAGTCATTTCCACTTATTAAACTGTTTTTTTTGTCTATAATCAAAATAGCTACATTCAGGTAGATCAAAATTCAAAATATACAAACTAATTACTTATTATTGGGCTGTATGACATACAATGAAGTGATTCTATCTAACCAACGCTGCAAGATTTGTGCATCGGGGCGTCGATTTTTAATATTAAGTCAATGTATACACACAATGTTTGAATCTCGGGCACATCTAGAGTTAAAAACTCTGAACTTTGGAGAGGTCAGCAGCACGCAACAACCAATCAGGGACTCTGCTCTGGCCACACAACACATTCAGTGATTCAATCCATATCCAATATGGAGGATTGATGTGAGCATTCTCATCCTGAACTTCCTTTCATTCATTTTTTTAACCTAGTGTCCCTTTCAGGGTCACGGGGTCGCCAAAACTGTTGGGCGAAGGCAGGGTAGACCCTGACCATGTCGCTAGTCTGTCGCTGGAGCGATCGCGCTTGCTAGACCGCCCCCCGAGAGGTGAGCTGGCGGGCAGACAGAGAGCAGAGGGGGCAGCCAGTTTGAACCGCCTGGACCGTATTTTCTTCAAGACGACAATAAACATTTCGACTAATTCTAGTCTTCAAACTGGGTCACAGAAACACAGAAGTAGCAGCAGTAAGCGGCTGTCACTCAGACGCAGCTACAGCACAGGGAAGGGTCTCTGAAGGATCTCTTTAAAATAAATAAATAAATCTGATCACTAAACATCCTTCGTGTCTTCCATGCATTGTAAGTAAAATCTCCACAGACACCGCTCCATGTAGCGATCAGGCTGAAAACATTTAGTGGTAGTTTAAGAATATGTTTATGGATAAGTAGCTAATTTGAAGTGCAAATTGTGTTTTGTGTGAATGCAGCTTACAGTTAGCTAATTTTTCCTTTTTTTAATACTTGTGTGAAACTCCTTCTTTCAACATTTTGATATCTTATTATAATATTTCTTCTTAAGTAAACATTTTGAAAATTGTACTACTTTATAGTGATTTTCCTCCTAAGATGAATATTGCTTTCCTATTTTATAGCTAGCTCTTTTAGCAGAGTACCTGAGGTCACAGGTTTCCACCGGTGGACTTTCTCTCTGATTTGTCAGCTCGGAGGAGGCAGGACAGCTCTTGATTCTATGGAGTGGAGACAGCCGGGGTGCAGAGGTGGAGTACAGGTCTTCCAAACAAGGTGGAGGCGTGTCGGTTGCAAGAAAAATATCTTCAGAGTCCCATAAAGAGTCATCGGTCCCCGTGCTGCTGCACGTCACGCCTCGAACTCGGAACTCAACATCGCTCCTCTGGAACTGAAAGTTGAAGGAGATGCTGATGCTGTGATTTGAGAAGAGCAGAGATGGTTGTTTTTAGGAGGCGACGGTCACCTGAGTCTGCAGGTTGTTTTGGCTGTTCATGAAGAGTCCGGCGTTGGTGGAAGTCTGGCTGAACTGCTGCTGATCTTCACTGGTCGGCAGAGGATGACCATTTACTGAGAAAGACAGAAAACGATTTAAAGAAAACCCTAACCCTCTAATTCAGGGGTCTCAAACTCAATTCAGCCGGGGGCCGCTGGAGGCGGAGTCTGGGTGAGGCCGGGCCGCATCAGGATTTCCACAAGAAAATCGCTGATAAAACATTCCAATGTTCTCAAATATCTTTATTTTTAACACAAAATAGTGAATGAATTAAATTAATTAATTTTAAAAAATGAATTAGAAAATCAATCATTAATAATTAAAATAATAACAATGATCATACAGCAGACACAGACGACTGCAGAAACCACATATTGACTGACTGACTGACTGACTGCAGCAGTGTTTCTCAAATGGTGGGGCGCCCCCCCCTGGAGGGAATGCAAATAAAAACATGTTTACATTAGTGATGGATACTGTGCATAATCCTACATAGTAAATTAAATACAGCAAAAACAACCTAAAACTCAATTTACAGTGAATCAGTGCGAAAGAACTGAATCTCTGAGAAAAGACCATCACTACTGTGGAGGGAAACAAGAAAAGACTTGTTTTTATTTTGTCTGGAAGTTTTGGAAGTATTCTAAAAAAGAAAGAGAAAAATTAATTAAACTGATTATTTAGAAGTTTTTCTTATTATTATTATTCTTTAATGATGATAAAAGTATGATATTTTGAGGAGATATATGTTTAACTTGAGCAAATTAACTGATACTAATGTTTGCAGCTGAAGGGGGGGGGGTGTCTAAGAGAAAACACCTGAGAAACACTGGACAAGAGAAAACTATTTTTATTCAGTTTCAAATGTCTGTATTTCCAGAACCTCCTTCATTTCTGAGCTGAGAGCAGCGCGCTCACTGAAAGCTCAATGCAAACGCCGCACACCAGAATTCCTGGCCTCCGCGTCGGGAGCGCGCGTTGCTACGCAAGTTTTTAAATCTGGTCTCAAGCTCTGCACACAAATCGGGCACGCACGGAGTCTTCAACCCGGTTCAATATTTCACGCACAGTCGCAGCAGCGCTAATGATAAACACCGTAGAAGAAGAATCTCCTCTCTATTGCTGCGTGCGTGACCGCGCTGCTCCGGTGATTCTACTCGCTCGCGGGCATCACTCACGCACGCGGAAGTAGTCAGTCTCTCTCGCGAGGACTTTTTCTTTTCGTGGAGGAGGAAAAAGCGCTCGCGAGGGTCAGACTTGTCCGCGCGGAATGTTTGATGCGTGCGCGGATTGTCGCGCGGCGTCAGGAACACGCTTTTTGACAAGCGGCAGGCTGTGTATCACGTGAGGAAAGAGGAGAAGGGCCCGCGAATCACGTTCAGTGCGAAAGCACCTACAGCAGCTTCATGGCTCCTCCTCCGCCCAGCTGACTGGAGGAATGAATTAAAGAGTGAGGAGGCTCGGACAGCCCGCCGATGTCCCGCCCTCCAGAGCCATATACCTTACCGTGATTGGTTCGTTCAGCTCAGCACACAACAACTGTCATTCATATCAGCCTTGCGGGCCGCACTAACAGTAATCTTTCATATGAAGACGGGGGCCGCAAATTATCATCCCGCGGGCCGCAGATTGCCCGCGGGCCGCGAGTTTGAGACCCCTGCTCTAATTTATACCATTGTTCTTTAAACATTTAAAAAAAAATCCCAAAATAAAACTGGATTGTACAAATAAATTACATTTAAAACCATTTTATATCCCCATGGCTAAAAAAGTGAAACAAGGAGCGGCAATTCCAGTTTCCACCTCTAGGGGTCAGTGGTGTGTCAAAAGCAGAAACATGCAACATAAGTTTGAAATTAAATTGAATTCACTATAGAAGAAGAACATTTTGTTTTCAAATCAAATCATTTGTTCAATCACATGTGACTGACATCTTTTTAATTGATAGATGAGGGGAAAACAAACAAACAAAAATGCAACAAATATATTTGTAAAGAAAATTAAACCAACAAAAGTTGTGTTCAAAAAGTATATCTGGTACAAAACTATAAAAGTGTTTTATCCTTAAATCTTATGTAGTCTTAAGGTCATTGATGGTATTACTGCTCAACAAACCATAAAAAGTTAAAGTAAAAGCATAAAAGTTGAAATTTGGATGAATATTTGATTATTTCTAAACCCACCTACCTTAATAAAAGCCTTTTTTGTGCTACTTTTAAAATTTGATTGTACTTTTACAACACTGAAGTTTCGATAGTCTCTAAGCCTTGCTCTATGGATAGAAACACACTTTAAGCTTAATTTTTTTTTTTCCAAATATGTCTTCAATCATCAGAATAATGCCATAAGAACATGTTGAAAACACAAGAATCCCAATTTTCTTTGGAGAGGGTCTATTAATAAAGGTTAGGCATGTATGTTTTAAAATAAAGTAGCATTTCCAATCACTATATCTAGTGAGAAGCAACTTTTAATGATCAGACATTACACCAGTCAATTCAAAATGTTTACTTAAGTGAATGTCAAGTTAAACACAGATTTAACCACAAAAAAAATCTAAAAATGTGCTGCTCAATCAACAACTTTTCTGCTTGTTTTTAAAGCACTTGCATTTGTCCTTCTTCTGAAATGTCAGGGCTTAGAGAAGAAAAGATGAAGGGATGAGGCGCCGCATGACTGCAGGTGTTTGACCTTTACGTGACTGTTTTGAATAAAAACCTCCACATCTCGCGTTTGCCTGTTTTCCAGAAAAATAGGAGGTTCGCCGACTCAGAGTTGTTGAATCATCAGCTGTTCTCTTCTGAGACACGTGCAGCGCATTATGTAATATGTTGTTTTAAATCAGAGAAAAACAGGAACTTTAACATGAATATAAAATATACTAGATATAAAATAAAACAGGTTGAAGTTTTTCTTATTGCAGTTTTTAAAACTTCAGTAGCAGAGGTTTGATTTTTTTCTAATTAATTTCAAACTGTTTCTATCTCTGGCATATATTTTTTGATAATAATACATTTTATTTTCAAAAGTGTCATTTAAAACTCCCAAGGACACCACAGTTATCTTTTTTATTTTAGATTTTTGCTGACTTACTTACGAAAGGTTGGAACGACCCAGAGGTGGAGTGTTCACCGTGAGACTGGAAGGTTGTGGGTTCAAATCCACATTCAGGTCTTAACAAAATACATTAAAAATTAAACCCTTTCTTGACTTTTAGGATTAAAGAGTTGTATTTGGGGATCTATTTGACCCTCCCCAGAACAAACATCCCACATCCAGACGTGTGACTGACAACCGCCTTTAAAGATCTATTTTAAAAGTGTTCCTTTTTATTATGATTATGCTGAATTTAGCCAAAATCCTGTATCGTTTTCCAGAATTTAATTTTTACAAATCAGCAGGAGTTCATTAAAAATTTGCCAGCTCAAATGAATAAAACATAAAAAACATGAATGGATCTTATTTGATGATAAAACTATATCTTTGTAGCCTCTAAAGAAAAAAAGCCACAAATATGTGCTTGATAATGATATTTCTCTTTTGTCTTTTTGTTCAATTTTTTTTACCAAAGCTTGCAACAAACATGAAACTGCAAACTTTTTTAGGCTTTCTTATAAATTAAAAATATAAATCAGAACATTTTTAAAGAGTTTTGATAAAAACTATCAAAAATATGAATAATGAAATCCTTTAGCACTTTTTTGATTACATTTACAAAAGAAAACAAAAATCTGCTAAAAAAAAAAAAAAAAAAAAAAAAGCTAAATGCAAGTGCGGTAAAGAAAACTTGAAAAAAAAACCAGAAATATTGCTGATTAATTATTAAAATAATTAAAAATTCAAAGACTTCTATTAAAATCCTTCTCATGCTAAACTGTGATTGGGCACAGCTGGAAAAAGAGGGGAAAACAAGTTTTTTTTAATGGAATAAACTGACTTCCTCAGTAAGATCTGATGGAAATAAACTCTCCAGAAATTGGGAAAAACAGACTTCCTAAACTTCAGTCACAGAGCGAGCCGCTTTCCTGTGACTCATGATGGATTTCTGAAAAACAATGTTCCTGGAAATTTTTTAAATCAAGTTTCAAACAGAAAACAACAAAATAAGAATCTGGTTCTGAGCTATTTTTACAAGAAACGTGCGTTTAGAAGCTATAGAAAACTGAAGTGTTTGAAAGTGAAGCTGAATTAGGTGTAGTGTTAGCTGTGGACGGTATTTTTACTTTCACAGCCTGGAAAATTGCGTCCCTTGATGAGAGCGCTTTCCTCCCAGACTTTGATGTCTGAGGCAGCCTCGTCTGCTCTAATGTAAAGGAAATCCTGGGCATCTCAGAGGCATTTCCTCTGCTGCTCTCACACAGCGATGACACTGAAGCTCCAACACAGATGCAGCTCTTTTTTTGCCCATTTTCAGTGCACAGATACCAAAAAAAAAAAAAAAAAACAGCTGTGTTCAGTTTAGAAGACACATGTAAAGGTCTAACGGCACTTCCAGACACTCTGGGAAAAACAAGTTTTGCTGCACATTTGCTTCTAGATAAAAAGAAAAATGAAAAAAAAATGTAGTTTTGGAACTTCTACAGATCTGTGGTTTCACTTAACTCTTATTTTACAAATACACTTCAGTTTATGGACCGCAAGTTTCCCTCCGCACCACCAGACACTCTCCATTACCCCAAAACAACACAGGAAATTAGCATTCGGTTACCGTGGCAACACCTAAAACACTTAAGCATCCTCAAGTTTCTACTTGCCAGGAAGAATGTGTGTTTACTGCCCTGCACTTCAAGGCTAATGTACATGCCTTGTCTTAAATGTCAGCTTTTGGAGGAACAGACCATTTTAGCTTGTTAACATTCCACCTTTCGCTCAGACTGTGGCTTCCCTGCCCAACTTTGGGAAGCTGTAGGATGGGATGACAAGGCCACGAGCCAGAGAAGGGAAAAAAAAGAGAGGCTTTTAGGTTTTTTTTTCTTTTCTAAGCTGAGTGGGACAAGCCTGACCCCATTTCTGTCTTTGTCCCAGTGATACTGCAGATTCCTCAGGATTTTTCAGGTAAAATGCTCCCAGAAAGCGGCATTTGGAAAAAGATTTGGACTTTAAAGGATGAAGCTGAACCTCAAACTTAGGTTTGATACTTTAATAGCAAGTCTTTTTGTTCTCGATCTGATTTAGAGTTGCTTAATTTAGAGTGTATGCAGGCATAGAGTCCAATACTTAAAAAAAATTAAAAAATACAACATATTTATTAAACAGACCCAGCCATAGGTAATTATTAGTTAGGAGAGAATGTTTGGTGACTGTAACTTTAAAACTCTTAAACATTTTTAATCATATGTGATTCATATCTCCATTAAAAATACTTGAAAATAAAAATGACTTTCTTCCAAAATCATGGTTGTAGCATGCATATAATGATGAGTTTTCATGACAAGAGCATATCAATGTTAAAACGTATTAGCTTTAGGTTTTTTTTAGACATTCTTGAGTTTTTTAATCAATGTTGATTAAAAATGGTTCCTTAGCAGGTGTTTCTCTCTTTCTCTCTGTCAGCAGAACTATTCTCATTAAAAAGAAACAAAAATCAATTTTTCTTTTTTTTTTTTTTTTAGTTTAAAATTGTTTTGTAGGTCACTGCTTCAGTTCAGATGAAACAAAAGACACTTACTGCCAGTTTTTAATGTTTATATAGTTATTTAGCCAAACTAATGAGATATTCTGTTGCAATTTATGGCAAAAAAACCCACTAAAAACAGGCCGCCTAAAAATAAATAAAAAATTCTTTAATTTAAAAGAAATTCTTAAAGTCCCACTCCGACTATATTTTTATCTATTGTAAAATAGGTTACAGTGATCTTCTAATTATGATTATGCCGTTTTTAGCTGAAATCAAAGCCAGTGTCGTTTTTTTGAAAGCAGAAGGAGATGATGTTCACCTTTGAGTTGAGAGGACCTGGTTGCAGACAAGATGGCGGCTGAAAATCATTACCCGGAAGCGGAAATTGCCCAAGATTTTGCAGTTGTAGCCACTTTTACTAAAACTTCTTAATGTGAATAAACAGTTTAGTGTTCAGGATTAGCTTCAAATGTGTCAAAAGAGTTTTATTAAAGTTTTATTAAAGTTTTATTCATTTTAAAAAGGATTTGTAAAAATTTTAAGCCTTTTACATTGGAGCTTTTCCAGACCAGTGTTTAACCTCAGTTAGCTTTAACTCTTTATGCGATCAACATGAATTAGCTTATTCTGTCGTGGAGAAAAGCAGCTTTGAGCCAGAATATAACACTTTAAAATTAGCAATGTGTTGCATATATTTCCAGCACAAAACTGCTTTTCTCTGCAGATCAGCTAATTTGCAAATGATTGTGCAAGGAGTCGAAAAGCATTGCAGGTTTTGACAGAGACACTTCGGGTGGTAAAAGTTAAATGCAAAAAAACGCAACAGTTAGGGTCACTGGTTATATTAGTATTTTTTGACTGAAATGTGTAGCATTCATAGGATTAGGGGTGAGGTGATGTTCCAGATCTGGATTTCTATCCGGCTAATGATTTTTCAGCCGCCATCTTGTCTGCCACCAGGTTTCTGCAGTTTCCGCTCTGCAGAAACTATGTCCTAGAAAACAAGTTTTTTGATTATGGCTAAAAACGGTCTAATCGTGATTCAAAGACCACTACCAACGATTTGAAAATAGATCAAAAGATGATTGGAGTGGGACTTTAAATAAGCAAAAAAAAAAAAAAAAAAACTGTTAATGGAGTGAGACAGTTTTACCAAGAATTATTTTTTTAAGAAAGAAAATTGAGTCACTAAGACATCATTTCTTAAATTAAGATTATTTTGCAATTTTAAAACCTTTTTAACCATTTTATTCTTGCAAGACAGAAAATAAGACACATTTTCCTGAAACAATGTCTTCTTACTTTCTTAAGATTCAATTTTTGCAGAAAATCTTCTGATCCACTCATGATTTATCTGCAATAATAAGCTTAAAATAGATAACACTGATAATAATAATGAGAAAAAAATCCAATCCCTGATCAGGATGCAACATCGGATTTCGATTGAGCTCAATTTCAGATTTCATGACCGCATCATTGCTAAAAGTTACAATTGATTTTCAATGATATGATTGAAAACAGTTCTACATATTGCAGAAATCCCTCCAGTTGTGGCTTCTTAACCACCTCATTATGTGTCACAGCCACAACAATTTTTATGTTAAGAAGACAGAAAATCGCTGTCATGGACGGAAAAGTTGTTAAATTGAGCTTGAAGAGGAAAATAAATTACCTGATAATGAGGACAAGTATTCTTCATCTTCGTCCAAAGACAAAACAAGTTGTTCCTCAAAAACCTACAAAAGTATTTATATTTTAGTACATAAAACCCAGAGGCTGAACGACAGCACGTCCACATCCACCTGCAAGCATACTCACATTATCCACCAGAGCATCCTCCTCCACGTGGACGTCCCTGCCTGTGCACAACAAAGAATACACTTAAGGTGCATGAAGCGCCAAAACTCGCCTCTCCTTCTGAACCCTCCTGGTCAGAAACTCAAAAAACGAACCAATCAGACGCTCCAAACCAGCCGTTTCAGAGAAAGAGCACACGCTCAATACTAGGAAGTTGTTATTCTGAGAGGATTAATGGGAGGCTGCTAAAGTCAAGACAGGGTTAAGGTCAATACTGATGTGCGCTTCCTGCCTCGCTTTATGAGTCGATACCACCATCTGCCGTCTCTATGGTTACCAAGATGAGTGGCCCCAGTCAAGAAATAGAAAACGTGTTTGTGACAAAAGACAGAAATTAAAATTATGGTTGAATATCTACAAATCTGTCTGAACATGTCACCTCAGGCTGACTAGAAACAAGCTGCTTCTTTAGTTTCCTCTGCATTTTACGCTGAAAAACAAATAAAAGTGCAGAGAGCTCCTTTTATGGTCTTGGAGAAAAGTTTCAAGCCTCTTTAGGTTGTAAATGATGGATGTCGGACAATAGCACTGTTTGCACAAGTGAATCTGCGGTTGTTCATTTCCCACCGTTCCAAAGTAAAGTCTGAGCGCTCACGCAGGGCCAGACACAGATGAGCTGCATTTCCAAAACCACATGAATCCCAGGGATTAGGCTCATAATCATCCGCAGGATTGCATAATCTGTTGATTACTCGTTATTTAAGCACCAAGGAGACAGAAGATTGATTAAAAATCTGTTCAAAAATGATTCTGTTGTAGTCAGAACGACACGAAACATAAAAGGAGTGATGCTGAAACCTAACTAAGAGTCAGTAGGTGTTCCTGCTTTGTACATGTGAGGCTGGATATGTTTTTTCACAGCTTGAGATACGCAGCTGGTAGATACATGTGACAAAGTGGCTCACACATCCACACATGGACTGTGCGCTTTCGCTCTTTGTGTACCTGAGTCATGGGTTCACGCAACATCAACCTTTCTAAATACTACGCAGAATTACTCACTCTCGACAGATGTTCTTACCTTCATCGCTCAGATGACCTTCGTTTCTGTTTGTCTTCTCCTCCGAAGCTTCAGCTGTGAGAATTTTTATCTTAAACAGAAGTTTGTTGAGGTTTATTAGGTCATTTTAAAACTGAGTAACAACAAAATAAACTATACAACTATGAGAATCAAGATCTTACTGTTTTAAAGTTGTGACAACAACATGCCATACTGTAATTAAAGCTGAACTGCCCCCTTTTAACCCTTTAACACAGGAGGTCCAGTGTTTATGTTCTTTGATTTGATGTGATTTTTTAATTGTTAACACAAAGTAATCAAGCCGCTTTTCTCCTTCAGAATCTACTGGAATTACTTTGATTTTGTTTACAATTGGAAAGTTACACTAGAATTTGTGTTTGAGTGTCACCGACGACGCGTTACGTGTTAAAGGGTTAAATGGCACCCCTCATTCTCTCTTTCAGCCCCTGCCTCCATTTCAGAGCCCAACATGACGAACTGATAAAAAAAAAAAAAAACCACTATTTTCAAAATGGTTGCTTTCAGTTAACTTTATCTCCATAGCAACCATTTGAAGTTTTGGTCGCCTGGGGGTGACGAACACATGTATGTAATTTTTAGAAAAATCGTCAAAAGTAAATTTTTGGATTTCCTTGGCAACGAGGAAATCCAAATGTTAAGCACACCCACATTCCTCATATTATCATATCGTATGTCATATTCTTTCATTCAGCTTTAGCCAAGAATTTATGCATGCAACTTTTAGAATATCATGGGGGAAAACGTGCAAGCCACAAGGGAATGGGACTTTTGCTAGCTCTTCATGCTAACGGCGTTCAAAATCTGCAAACTTTATTATCAATATTTTTCCCAATGATGCTCGAGGAGTTAGGAGATTGCATTTGTTCAAATTTGTAGCTGGTATTAAAGGTGATTTTTTTTTTTTTTTTTTTTTGGGGGGGGTCCTTTTACCGAGGTCAACACAATTTTGGCTATAGACTTCATCTAGCTGCATGTGTGTTAAATTTTAAGAGGATCGCTTGAAAATGTGAAAATCACCAAAGTTCAAACTTCACCAAAAAATGGCTACCAAGCCGTAGGTTGTGTGGCTATCCCATAATAACTAAAAAATTTCTTTGGAAATACCCAACACGTATGTTTTGATTTTGTTAGTGAATTTTAAACCTTTTTGACAGTTTCTCCGACTGTGATTTCATAATTTTGAAAGGGGTAGTTTACTATGTCAAAAATTCCTTTTCACACGACATGCGTGCAAATTTTGGTGAGCGGGGGCCACATTTTCACTCAGACGCACAGTAAGAAAGAGGAATATGGGGTCAAATCACAATCAGTTTAAAGTGAAGGAAAAACCAGATTGTAAAATGGAAAAAATTTGAAAATTTAAAAATAAAATTTGAAAAAAATATATTGCAAACCTGAAAGAAATATTGGAAATTTGAAAAGAAAAAATACGTGTAAATGTAAAAATTAAATAAAAAAATTAAATTGTTGCCAAATTTAAAAAAAAATGTTTATTTGTATTTCCAACTGTTTTTATTTCATCTTTCCCTCTTTGCTTTTAGTTCTCAGTTTTCAGTTTCAATTAAGTTTTCAAGTTTTTGCAGCTGAGCCGATCCTATTTTTGCTTGGGGGGCGGGGCTTCAAGTTTATAGGCTGCAGGGACAGAAGAGACAAAAAAAAAGTAGAAAATACAAATAAACAGATTTTTATTTTGTAACAGTTTTCAGTCTTACTTTTTTATTCAGATTCACATTTACGATTATTTTTTCAAATTTTCAATATTTCTTTCAAGTGTACAATATTATCTTTACAATCTTATAATTTTGATTTTCCACAAATTTAAATTTCAAAAATTTCTTCAAGTTTTCAGTTTTTACTTTGGAGTTTAAAACTAAATTCAGATTTTCATTTTTTCTTTTAATTTACAATCAGGTTTTTCATTCATCTAAAACTGATCCTAATTTGACCCCATAGAGGAATTGCAAAAACAATCTGTCCAGGACTGCTGCCGGACAACTAAAAGCATACAGCAAAATCAAAACGTAAAAACAAAAAACGGTGAAAATAAACATTAAAATAACTCATACAAAATCCAAAGAATGCTAATAAAAGACTAAGTTCTCACACACTTAAATAAAAATGCCTAGAATAGAGCATTGTCAAAGTAGAGGTTTGTCCACTCAGCTTATGCATTCTCTATCTAGCAACATGCAATCACAGTTATGATGAGGTTTCTTCTTACCAGCTTGTGGATACTGGGGTCCTTGAGGCTTTTACGAAGACGCAGAATGCTGTCCTGAGGGCAGCTGTCACCCGCCTGCTGCACTGTCAGGACGACAGAGTTCCTCCCAGGACAAAACCTCAGCATGCTGGAGCTGTCGGACCACAAGCACCAAAGACCAGGAAGGAGGCCGCCAGCAGATCCCGAAGAACTGAAAAGAAGAGAAAAGAAACAGACACTTTAGGAAACTGCAATGAACAAAATTCAACAATTCCACAGAAGATTCTATTAACTGTTGTTACATATTTAAATGGCAAATAAAAGCAATAGGGTACATACCTTGTTACCTCGATTCTAATTGGTTTAAAAGGTCAAATAAAAGTTAATTCTAAGACAATTAACCTGCAACTTTTTTACAGTTCAATCACTTATATTAATACATGAAGGCTGTAGCCTTCAAAGTAAAAGTCTGCACATCGGCGACAGTGCCTTCAGCATAAACAGTTTCTAGAGAAGCGCCACCCACATTGATGTCTCTTCTGATTGGTCAAACAGACAGTTCCAGCTTCAACTAGAATGTCAGACTGTGGCTATGAAAAAATGTAGAACGGTATGACATGACTACACCTACACCGTCAGAAACACAAATTATGCACACCTTACAGTGTCCCTGGCAATTGAAACTCTTCCTGGTTTAAGGTGCAGTTCCCTTAAGCAAATTCACACACAAAGTTTGTTTGCTTAACATTGTCCTTTAGATAATGTGAGCAGATAAAGCTGTCAAAATTCCTGTTTGTGTTTTGAGAAAAATAAACTGCACCCACTGCTGCCCAGTTTAAATATTCCTTCAAAGAAGGAAACAACTTCGTGCTTCTTATTAAATTAGCATTTATCTTCTTATAGGCTTCTCTTATTGATGCTTTTTTCCAATAATGTGGCAAATAGACGCCGGCCTTCAATAGTAGCAGTCTCTTTTAAATGTCGTCCCGCCAAATCAAATTTGAAATAAATGTTGATACAGTACTTTATTGTATCATATCCATTCTTATGATGTACTGCAAATATTGATTTGTACTAAACTGAACTATATTTATCTCGACATGATAAACAGATGGATAAACAAATAATTTTAGATGTGTTTACGTATAAAAAGCATAAAAAGTATACTACTAGTAGTACTAGTATTTTTTCCGATTACTCAACAAATCGAGTCATGCGCAAACTGGTTGTAAAACATACATCTTAACCATCATTAGCTTTAAACTAACTAAAAACTAGATATATAGCATTACCTGAGATAACGCTAGTGTAAATGCTGTAAGCTGAACTTGGCTGCTGAAGATGCTAGTATTGATAGCTGAAGATGGTGACGCTCATAGCTGAAAACGCTGAAGCTGACAGCCAATTAAAATATTAGTTAAATACCAAATTAACATAAAAATCTGAAAAAAGCCTAAGTTAGCCAAAAGAGCTAGCATGCAGCCGAAATATTAGACAAACTCCAAAAAAACCTCAAAAACCAAAAAATCCTTAATTAGTCAAAATAGCTAGCATGGAGCTGAAATATTAGCTAAACTCCAAAATATCCTATAGAATAGAATAGAATAGAATAGAATAGAATAGAATAGAATAGAATAGAATAGAATAGAATAGAATAACTTGATTGTCACTGTACATTATACAATGAAATTGAGTGCAATCCTCTTCGGCGTAAAAAATAAATAGATAAATAAAAAAAATAAAAAAATAAAAATACCAATAGATAAATTCAAACATACATAAAAACATACAAGAAAATTCAAAAAAAATAATAAAAAATATAATAAAAAATAAAAATATATATATAATAGATATGCTATAGTTAGTTCATGCTTTACAACTTTCAGCTTTACTACACTCCGACTCCATATAAATATGTAATGACTAATCGCCTATTAAATTAGACGTCAACTAAGATTACTCAACACCAGCAGTTTGGCAAAAGAACCAGATTCCTAAAAATCCTACACATAAACTCAGATTCTGACCTTAAGCCTATGTCTCCTGCAAATGCAGAAAAAAAGACAATGCTGCAAGTCCATATAACAGTTCATTAGTTTTGACAAAGGAACATCATGTGATGCATTTCCAGTGATGTCCCGAGGCTACTGGAAACTCAGGAATCTGCTGGATGCAGATGGCTAATGACAACATCGGCAGCACCGACACGTGGGGTTGTACAAGACCGCTCTGACATGTTTGACTTTTGTCTACCGCTCAAAATGGGAAACTGTTTTAACCTAAACACTGAGAGTCTCATTTTGGAGAGGAATGCAGGCAAAACTATGACAGATCTTTCGGATACCTCCTAACAGGTTGATTCGATTCAAGCAAAAACTGAAAAAAACTTTGGCTGTAGTGAGCTACTTAAACAATTAGCTCATCGCATTTTTCGAATAGCTTTTTTGACAGTGAATTCGTTAATTGAGGAAAGAAATGCAGCGTGGCAGCATTGTGTTTTTTAAGAAACGGTACACAATGTTCTTGTTTATATTAAGCTGAAATCCAGAACATCCAGAAATAAAAAGCTTTGTTTTCAAGTGATGAAACACAAAACCATCACGTTTTTGTCTTTTCTCACAAACAATCTATTTCCATTTCATGAAAGAGGAAAAAGCCCACAAGGAATCATTCCCTTGGAACAAATGACAAAAGCTTTTTGTATTTGTGACAGGAAGTCAGTGCGAATGCATGAAATGTTATTTGTTCTCGAACGACATCCAAAGACCACATCAACAACAGGTTGTTTAGAAACATTTGTCCCATAACAGAAATAGTTCAGGTTAGTACATTTCCGAAAATACCTGAGGTTCAGCTGCTGAATACGCTCACAAGTTTTGTGCGACAAGGTTTGTTCCCTTCAATAAACAATGAGGCTTTAAATGCAATCTGCTATTTTTCTTTACTTTTGTAGATCCTAAGGAAAAACAGATAAACAATAAGAAACTGTGTGTAAACGCCAAACAGTTCTGCAATGTCGTCCATGTTTTTGGGTAAAACTTACCCTCATGTTCATCACAGGGTCAATAGGCAGAAACACACATGCTCACACTCACTCCCACCAAGCAATTTGGAGTTTATAATTAACCTAAGTAACATGTTAGGAGTGTGGGATGCACCCGGAATACCGGGAGAAAGCTCATGCGTGGGCAGGAAAAACATGAAACCTCCACCCAAAGAATCCATCCACAACACAAATCAGGTCCTTTTAGTCATGAAAAGCCTGTGTCGACCACCATCTCACCACGCAGTTTTTATCCACCTCAGTATTTTATTTTACATTTGCCATTAACTGTATGATAAGCAGCATTATCGGGCTTTTAGGCTTGTTTTTTGACTATTTACGGAGTTTTATGGTTCGGGGACAGTTTTAGGAAAATAGCAGAAACCACAATGCATGCTGGCCTATAATTGCCAAAGTATAACTGATAAACTGACTGAAAAAAAGGTAACTAATTAATTGCAAACCTGGGAAAAAAATTATTGTGATTAATCACTATTAATTTTATTTATAAGTTCCACTATTTGCTGATGACTACTTATTATCTTATTATTATTACACATATGACTATGCACTTACAATTTTCTTTAATCAGTGCGGCCAATTAGTTAAAAAAAATGATTACATTTTGAAAGACATTTGAACAAAGACAGCCCAAAGATAATTTTTTCCTTCATATTTATTGTCTAAAATATTTAAATTTATCAAGTGTTAACCCAGATGTGTAACTTGTGTGCACAAAACACATCAACAGTAAGATGAGCAGAATTCTACAGACTTTTATTTCTACAAAACCAAGATGCTGACATGCAGCCAGAAGAAACAAATATACAGACAAAAAAAAATTAAAAATCCAAGTCACATGGCCTAAATGTTCTATATCCCTGCACAGGCTACTTAAAAAAAACATTTTTTACATCTTCTGGACAAAAGCAAGCGGTAATTGTCCGTACAAACTGAATACAATTCGCATTAAGTTAAGTTGTTGAAGTGTCATAGTTGCTGCTTGACTGTTCTCCAAAGCTTCTCGATTTGGTGGCCGTACCCGAAGCTCCTGCCGCGTGTGGGAGGAGCTTCCATCAAGGGCCTTTCTCGACCTCGTCATAGAGGACACACGATTCGAGATTGGGTTTATTTATTTTGAAGAGCCGAATAAAGGCATCAGTACACACCTTCGTGTCTGGCTTTAGAGAATCTTTCAGCGAGGAGCAGCAGCTGTCCCGCCCTGTGGCAGGACAAAGCCACTGCTCCATCTATAATAGGGGAAGACTGTATGGCAAGCAAAACGTATCAGTTAGTACCAAACAAGCAAGAAGAAAAATTGCATTTACTGCAGATATATTTGATATTTTCAACACACCAGACCGTGGATAAAATATTCAGCTTTTTGTGAAAAAGTGATCTAAAATTTAAAAAAAATAACAAGCTTAAAGTACTAAAAAAAACGACTGAATGTTTTTTTTTTATAAGTGATGATGATATAAGCGGGATATTACTCGACGATGTGTTTTAATGCACACTGTGGAAGCCTGAACCACCAAGGCAAAGTGAAGGACAGTTTCTTTGCGAGTTACAGTTAATTTGTGTTGATGTTAATTATTTTTTATTGTTCTTTATTTCAAACACAAACACAAAATGAAAATAAAATAAGAATTTGAAAATTACAAATATAAGAATTTAAAAGTACAAAAATACTAAATAAACGTAAGAATCTAAAAATACAAATATAAGAAATTTTGGATTCATTGCGTACATTAACACATTAACGTTCACAGCTATAATTTTTTTTATTATTCTATTGCCAAATAATGGTTACAGATCCCTAATTCCAGTCTTTCATAAGAGAACTCTCCTGAGTAGCACTATAAAATACAGTCGTGAAAAAAAAATAAGGCATCCTATGAAAGTATGTATATTCTCCCATATATTTGGATACATGCAAATTTAATATCAATTTGAACATCACTGAGTGATTCAAGCAATATAACTTGACATTTAAAAAAATGCAAGCCTATTTCAAACTTTCAATTAAATGCAATTTCAAAAGAATGTCATTTCTGCTTATGTTTAAGTTTAGACACTTAAGACGTATTTAAAGGACTGGTAAATGCTACAAAAAAAATGTCTCAATAACAAAGGAGCAAAAATAGCTAACAGGAAGTAAAAGGTTCAAACTTTAACCTCCATGAAAATAAGAATTTTTGTTCAAATCTTTAGTTCAATGAGTAAAATAATAGTAATGTTTTAGTTCAATTTTTAATAAATCACTTCTTTTGTATAAATATTTCAAAATAAGACTGGACATTGATATATGAGCGTTTTTTTTTAAGAAAGAACTGATTATTTCACAAGGGCGCCCTAATTTCTTCATATGATTCTAAATGTAAAATAACCTGTTTGCATTTCTCTCTAAGTCTAAAATATAATTATTTCAACTTATTGAAACTATAACTTGTCCTTAATGTTTCCGTACTACTTGTACTGTGGGCTACTTTATCCCTTGATGCATTAATTCCATCCTGAGACTTAAAGATCCACTCGATTATCTCTTTTCAACGAGTTCCCAGTGGTCTTCTAATTATTATTATTATTACTACATTTTTAGCCAACTTTTTTTTTTTTTTAAAGTAGTTGTTCTCTACGACATAAATTCTGCAGAGCGGCAGGAGTTCATTAGAAATTCACCTGTGAGTTGTGACATTTTCTATTGTCTGCCTCTTCCTTGGACTAAAGCAATACCCCAAAATGCAATTTCAGGTTTAAATTTCTTGATACGTGTCCTCCATCATGAGAAAAACGCTTTAAGAACATGTTAAAAATCTCCTTTTTATTATAGTGGGCCTTTAACTGACCGAGAGGCGATAACGTTACAGGGAAAGCAGGCCTTGCAGCTTGAGGAGATTTTAGCTGCTGTTTATAGTCAAAGCAAATATAGATTCAGTTTAGTCTTTTGTTTTCTCCCCCTGGTTGAGCTGTTTGAGTATTATATGTAAATACACTTTTTTAACCAATGGAAAAAAAACGGCTTCACTCAGGAGACCTGGTTTCACATAAATGGGACTAAAAATGTTCCACGTGCCATCCCTTTTTGTTTATTTTCTCGTCTTGCATTTTAATTGTTTCAATAGATATAGCATGGATAATTGAACTTTTAGGAGCCATGAGATCAAAGGGAAGGATTTAAAGATAGTAATCTCACCTTGACAGCACCGTAAGTGTGTCGTGAGGCCGGTGGACGGGTGTTTCTCCGCTCCGATCTGTCGGTTGGTGAATTAGAAAGCGGGTGAGGTGGACCAAACGCAGACGCACTGCAAGTTGTAAGAGATTATTTCTCGAGCGAAGTTCAGAATCTGAAGAAAAAATAAGATCAAAGACATAAAACAGTCATCTTTTCACCAAAATAACTTTATAAATGTAACTTTATGCATTTGGTGTCTATAATCTATATATGAAAAGTACTAAATAGTAAAAATTACAGGATTAGATTTAATATAAAACAGAACAACCAGTTTGTGTCATTTTTGCTTCTCGAACACTTAATTCATGATGCAATAAAATTTGCAAAACTGAAACTTTTTGTAGAAAACAGGTATTTTCTCTTTGTTCGTTTCCTGTTAAATACAGTACAAACACATTGCAGAGTTGGTTGATGTGGGAAACTGAAACGCCTCTTTCAGCTCCACAATGCTGCCATTAACGGTGACCCAGTTCTGACGAGCAGAAAGAGCAAATACTGCGCACGCTCCTCATTCAGAGGCCAATAAACAAAAATGTCATTGTCACTCCGCTGCCTCTGCAGATACAGTGGAGGACGAACGCTGCTTTGCATTTGAGATTTGCATGAACATTTGATTGTTTTAAGCAAATCAGGGCCACACTTGCACGCTGCTCATTGTAGACCGTCAGTGTCTTCAGCAGAAGTCATAGTGTCCTTCAGGTTTTGTTTTTTCAAAGGTTTTGTCTGAAAGTTTAAACATGATGTAATGAACATGGAACTTTGTGAATTCTTTTTTTTTTTTTAATTTTCCTTCTTAAAGCTTAGTTTTTGTATCAGATTTATAAGTCACATCCCTTCACATTTGGTGTCATTGAAAAACCGAAAATATACACTATAGATACTAAAAGGAGGTAATTCAGTAGAATGCAATGGCTAGGACATATTCAGGTTTAGAAATGTCTTCTACAGACTCAGAGGACAAATTTGCATAGCTGGAAGTCATTTATTTTATTATAGAAGATTATTTGTTATAAATCATTTCTCTGAGTCATAAATAATTATATATCCTTAAATCCTGTTTTACTCTTAAGGTTGAGGTGATAAAACAGAACCAACAGCTTTTACAAAGTCTATATTTAAAAGTAATTACCAATTAAACCTGTGATTGGCTGATCGTTCTCACCATCCCCCTTTGACCCGCCCCCACATCCTGAGAGGCTGCTACATGCACCTTTTCTTCCTCCTCTTTCCAACAAAACCTGTCGGTCTTGACTCCATAGCAACCATTTTGTGTTTTGGTCGCCTGTTGGGGGGGGGCGAACAGGTTGTCATTTTCAGAAGAATCTGTGAAAGTAAGCTTTTGGATTTCCATAGCAACTGAGGTTTTCTGTTGACCACACCCACATTCCTGATGAGGTCATGTCGTATATCATTTTGTTTTTGGTTTTTTTAGCCTGAGTCAGGGATTCAAGTATAACATTTTCTGGGAAACATGTGCGAGCAACACCACGGGGAACACCACTTTTTGCAAGCTCGCCAGAATAACGACATTCAAAGTAGTCAACTTCTAAATCCAGTAGTTTTCCCCAAGTAGCTTCCCAAAGATACTAAAGGAGTTAGGAGTGATATCATGAAATCTCAAGGAGAAGTTCTGCTGGTAGTAAAGGTGAGTTTTTGGAAATTTCAAGAGGTCAAAAAGTCAACAATACTTTGGCTGTGGTTGTAGAGTTAACTTCAGTGGCAAACATAGCAGTTTGGGGGCCCGATAGGATGGACCCCTCTACCATGGTTTTATTAATAATTCTTTTTTTTTATTTTACTCAGCGCAAAACATCTATAATGTATGTAATATATTTAATTTTTCAGGTTTTACTAAAGAAGGCAAAATACTTGAATGATGTAACAAAGCAATACTAAATAATAATAATAAAAAATGATTCTCAAAATTACTGCCCCTCCATTCTTTTTCTGCATCTTCCTAATATTGACTTTCTTTATATTCTTTTGAGTTCCTCTGATTCTGTTCTTTTTCCTGTTTTGTCTTTCTTCCTTCAGTTTTGGAAGCACGTGTTTTGCTTTTCCTTTTTTTCACAGCTGGTTAATTAATGTTTTTTTTTTTAAATTTTCAAACTCTTGGATGACTCTCTCTACTTGCTAACTTTCTGTTGGTAAGACACTCCATTGTTGCAGATTTATAGGGGGAAGATGAAAAACTTACATGAGAGATCTTATGTCATCTGTGATTTTTATTTTATTATGGCAGATTCAAATAATGATGGCCATGAAAATTATTTTAGAAATATTTTAAGTTTTCAGCTCAAGGCAGTAGTCTGCTTAACTTCATTAAGATTACTTGACCAAGATTATTCTTCTACCATATTGTTGAAAAATGTGAAAAAAAATCAAAATTTCAAACTTTTTCACAAAATAGGTGCCAAGCCGCGGGTCCTGTGGCCATCCCATAATAATTGAAAAACTCCCTTTGGAAATATCAGACATGTTTTTTTTTATCTTGGTCCCATTCACTTTTTGATGACTTTGTCTGCTGTGATGTCATTATTTTTAAGGGTGGGGGTTGTCATTAGGGCTGGATTGATTGATTAATCGATCTGAATCAATCCAAGCTTAATAGATCAATAATTGATCCATAAAAGTAGAACTAGCTTGATACTAACATATATTGGGATTTGGCATAAGACAATTAATGCTAATGCTTGGTTGACGTAAAAATACATTACTGACCAATTTAACATCTTTATAAACTCACGGGCATTAATTTTCCAAACTCTTAAGGAAATATTTTTTGAAGTACAGTGCCATTTTTGGTCTACAACACAGTTTTTAGCTCATTCTTTCTTCTTCATCTGGAATAAGGTGTAATGCTATGGCGCGATCGCCACCTAGTGGCCAAACTGAAACGTCCACCAGAAGAGGCAGAACAATTGTTGCGTCTCAGCCTAAAGTAAATTTCCAGTATAAAAGTATTTCTAAAACAAAAATGTCTAAATGTGTAAACCGTATTAATTCAATCAAATTGAATTGAGTGGATCGAAAGAAGTGGGAAAAAAATTGAAATTTGAATTGATCCAGGCTTTGGTGAATCGAATTGATTCTGGAAATCATTGGTGATACCCAGCCCCAGTCATCATTCACAAAATTTTTCATTGGTTACTAGGTGGTTGCAAATTTTAGTGAGTTTTCGAGTATGTGGCAGGAGGGACATTTTCGCTCAAAAGGGCACAAAAAAAAGCTAAAACATTCTACTAAAATATTTCTTTAAATAAATATACAAATCAACAACAAAGATGCATTTTCAAATTATGAAACATTACAACTTTAGTTAAATATGAAGAAAAGATGCACACTGGAGGATTGTTGCAGCTCATATAGTTTACATAGAGGTCTGCAAGACAAGACAGATTTCCCAGACGAGGATTAATGGCAGTAATTGCTCTTTCTTTACACCCAATGTGCCTCTGGCTGGTCCTGAGTGAAAGAAGACGTGATGAAAGAGCTCAAATTAACTTCTAAGTAGTAATTTTTTTTTTTCTGGACTGGGCTGAACGCAAGCCAACTTTTGCAATATCTCTTATATAAATACTGTTAATAAAGCAGCCATTGTCTGATTAGGTCTGGTAAAAGCTGATTTTTTTTTTTTTTGTATAGGGGAATCCCATAAATGAGGTTTTCTGAAAATACCATAAATGACAGGTTGGACTTTAGGAAGCTCCTGGAATCTTCCTAAACTCTGAGCGGAGTCTAAAACATTGCTGAATGTATAAGCCATTTAGGCAGGGAGGTGTCAGAAAACATCAGTGACGAGCGAACAGCCCTGAGGCATCTACAAATTTACCCCTCTGACCCCGACACGTGATTTGCACTTTTCTTTACCTTGTCCGGGCTGACTGTCTTTGCCTTCCCACTGCCAAGGGTAATCCATGTTAGCCAGGGCTTGTGTGATCTTTTCATCCAGCTGGGTCACATCAGCTTCACTGCCTGAACTTCGTCTGCAGTCTGACAGTCCGTCATAGACTTCCTCATCCACGGCCGGTCCCAAAGCAGGAAACCTCTTCAGGATATCGCTGTAGTTCTGAAGGTCAAGCTGGCTAATGTTTGCACTTAAGTACTCGGCTGCTTCCTGGGCAAGATCCTTGACATATTGAAGGGAAGTCTGACCCTGACGTGGATTAACTTGATCCTTTGTGCAAACGTAGGGTGTGACTGACACAGCTTCCACGCGGTCATGACCTGTGGAGGATCAAATGAATGAAAACTTAAAAAAAAAAAAACTCAGGGGATTGGGTAAAAAGTGACAGCCAAAGGTGGTGATGCTAAGAGGAATGTACCTGGAACAGTGAAGGAGAGAGTCAGCCCATCTTCACATGCTGTTGCAGGGGTTACATGTGTAAGTCTTGAGCCTTTTGCAACCACGTAATAATCTGCATCCACAGGAGCTCTTGCTTGTAATATTATTTGAGCCTCCACCTGCCCCTGAGATTAAAAAAAGAAAAAAGTACAATTAGGGTGTCTGGAAAAATCCATTAGTCCGGATTGAGTCCTGAACCTTTCATTTGGTCACACTGCAGTTAACCGGACATTTAAACCAAAGCCTACAAACTGAAGATCTCTTCAGTCATTGGCCAGGAACTACAAGGACGGGGCAAAGCAATGAGAGAAAGAATAATAGAAGTCTTACAGTTTGCAATCCTTGTCAGGATAGTTTACTAATTCAAACTTTATATCTCTGACCAATTTAGAACATGTGTATCAACGTCAGGTAAAAGACTTTGGTACGGTTACTGAGGAGACGACGGCTAAGAGGGTATGCTCACAAGTGTTTATGACATATATATTGTCTGGAAAAAAGTGTGAGAAGCAAACGTGTATCACATTAAAAGTTGTTTTTTTTTTTTTTTTTGTCTTAATGAGTTGCTAGGTCTCCTTGTTGCTCCGCTACTGTGTCTACATCCCACAATGCCAGTGATAGTGACCGTTTTGGGCCAGTTGTTCCCCTCCGAGTACAGAGCCTATTCAGACTCTGAGTGAACCACAGCACTGTCCGATTGGAAACGAACCACCTTGAAAGATGGATGAGAGAGTGGTTTCTGGTCCTGAACCAGGGTCCACTTAAGGATTTTCAGACTGAAAATTTGTTCTGGATTATCGGAGGAAACTAATTCTGGTTCACTTTAAGCGAACCAGTCTGAGTACACCCACAATGCCACATTCTCTGATGATGAAATTAAAGGATGACCAAACAGAGCAGTTGGAGGCTGAGTCCATTCTCAGCCCAGATTTGAAAAACGCCTAAAAAGGGGCAGGGCTCTTGTAGCCGGTGTGGTGCCAAGGTACGTTTCCCCTGCCAGAATGTGTATCCCAGGTCTCAGGCATTGTTCATTTGTTTTGTAACACTCATATTGTGTTGGGGATATAAATTCTAGCAGGGGGGGGGTGTACATTGGCACCACACTGGTGTAGCTGAAGGTTTCCAGGTCCGAACACGATCCGTGTGAGTGGTAAAATGCCGCTAGCATCATAGCTAATAAAGGCTAACATGTAAAACAAACAATCCCGCGAGAAAAGTTCATGTCAATTCCATCACCAGGACAGAGTTTGCAGGATTCAATGAGAAATGCAGTCAATCACTGTTCCCCAACTTCCAAGTCCACCAGAAAGTTGTACAACCCAGCAGATTTATAAAACTGAAGGTAAAACACTCAAGAGCAATCCAAAAGCTAACACAACAACAACCGACCGTTATCAAAGATAGGCGGGGCTTTAATACTGGAGCTGCAGAGCATGATGCCATGAAACTTCTGGTACGTACACTGGTTGACCAATCACAAAATTCAACTGTAATACCTCATTTCAACTTGTAGGGGCCAGCACACAGACTGTTTTTGACTTTATTTTCAGGAATTAAACAAGTTTATTTTAATTTGTCAAATAAAAGAGCAATGATCAACAGACAGAACTTTCAAAGCCCCATTTATAGAAGTCAACAGCCAAAAAAAGTTGATTTGGTGTTTGGTCAATTAACATTAAGCTTAAATTTGAATTTCTGATTATTTCTTGATTCAAACTGTTGGAAAAAACTTGTATTTGTGATGAAGAAAACACGTTGGGCGGGCCACAAGCTCCCTCATCCAAGCTCTCAGCAGTGGGTGTCAACAAGTCAACAGTCCCGCCCACAACTCAGAGGCAAATTTCTAATGAATTCCAGGGAGTTGCAATGAATTGCAGGAAGTACATTCTAGAAAACAACATAAGTTTTTTGCAATCTCTCTTAAAACACTGTTTTTTTTCCGGGCTGGGTACAGGGACAGGGCGACCCAGACTTGGGCCCCCTTGTAGCTACATGGTTACGGATTTTAACTAAGGATTATATTTTAAATCTAAATTGTACTTTAATTGTTGACCACCAGAATGAGATCATCGCATCACCTGGGTAACAAACCCACCAGTCCTGCATGCTATCCAGCCGCTACAAACACTGAACATGTATTTGGGGGGAAGAAGAAGTACTTTTCTATCTAAAAAAAAAAAAATCTCATTGCACCTGTGTGTTACAACAGTTAAATTGAGGGTTTAACACAAAATCTTACTTCCAGTTCGGTAAAGTCAAAGCTCAGACGTCAGTCCTGCAGAAATGATGAAGTGGAACTTTAATGCAGCCCCATGTAAGCAAATAAAAACAACCCTGATGAAGTGAAGTAATGTTGAGGAGAAAACTCCTCATACTGACAGGAAATGAGGACTACATGTTATTAAAGGTGGATCTACAAGCTGTTGACTCAGGAGCTTGCTGCTGCAAAGGCACTTTTATTTTTTTCAGCTTCACTGCTCCTAACATATCTAAAAAGATATACAGCATTCATACACTTTTTAGGATCTTTTCACACAATCTGAAGAGATTCAACTGTGGATCCTTCAGCTTCTGAAAACACAAGCGGAGACAGTTAATTGCAGACATTCCTGTTATGTGTACACAAAGTCAGACCTATCTAAACAAGCCCAGTTTCCTCTCCATCACTCACATAGGTTGTAATGCGTCTGCACACCAAAATAAGTGAAGCAGCTGCACTAGATCAGCTGGTTCAAAAAACAATGTCCAACAGGAGTGACTGTTATTCTTCTCCCAGATTACCCAACAACTGAGGTCACATGACCAAGTTTCCCTCCTCTTTTCTAATTTACACCTGATTGATTTGATGTTATCGCTCAGCTGTTTGGAATTACGCGTTTTAGGTTTCATATTGAGCAACATCTAGATTTTCTATTTTTATGTTTTTAAGAAATTATTTTTATAAGTTTCTTATCTTGTTGGGATCCTCAGACAGACACTGCTCTTGCTTAAGTCTTTGCTGATTTTCAAGTTTAAAAAAGGTGTTTTTAAAAATGTATTTTATAAAACTTTTTTTTGTTTGTTTAACATTGTTTGCCTCCTTTTTTGGTCTAATTTTTTTTTTTTTTTTTTTAAGACCAATTAGTAAAACGTCTGAAGTATTAAAGAAAATAGTGACCTTCTGTGCTTTAAAGATAAAATTAAAAGAAGTTAAAAAAATAAAGTTTGAAAAAAAAGAAGTAATCCGAAGGCTGAATTATTCTGCATTTTCTGTTTTTTTTTTGTAAGAATCCTGCATCCATTTCATTTTGAGGGAAAAAAATACTAAAAAGACGCCTAAAGGAATGGAGAAGTACTTTGGTTGTATTTTTAAGAAGAAAGGAACAGTACAGAGTTGTAGAAACTAGGGAATAGTAGTGGAAGCTAAACTCATGTCAAAAGTGAGAATCTGTGAGCAGCGGTGCGGTTTTATTGTAAGAATGAGATCTACTGATCCTTTGAAGATGCTCCTGGGGAAGGATAGAGATGGTCAGAAGAAATGTGATAACATTTTTAACTATTCTAAATTTACATGAAACAATGTCTGTTCTACTTGCATCTAAATCCATCAATTTGCAACTTCATGAATGCTAGGTTTACATTTCTAATCTGATTTGTGCTTTAATTGTTGGTCTTGGTGCAAGCAGATCTTCTCATCTCTCCACTTTCTCTGTTGGGTTGAAGCTTTTAGGAGAAGATTATTGACTGTATATGAGAACTGGATCCAGTAAGTCTGACATCACCCAAAGAAAAAAAGTTTACAGGTACTTCTGGTTTCATTCAAATTGCATCAATTCATTTGCAATTCAAACATCCCCATGCGGGAGTCAGATGTCTTGTTTTCTCTATTTCACACTAAAACGCTTCATATATATATATATTTTTAGTTTTAACCTCAAAAAGTCTCTCAGCTTGCTGGCTTGATGTTGACAGAATATTCCATTGCTGTAGAAGGACTGAGGAGGGGGAAAACACTTGAGCAGTTCAATGAAAATTTGCAGAAATTTGGATTTTTTTATGACACAGATGGGCATAGAAATTATTTTGACATTTTTGTTAAGCATTTAGATTAGGGCCCCAAAGGAGTTGGGGTGGTGCCCCTGGCAATCCCCCAACTTTGTTTAATGATAAATCTGCCTCTGTGAGGAAGAACCTGTTAAAAAAATAGTAGCAGAGCAAGAAGAGTTGTTCTGACAAATTTAATAACAGATAATAGCGGTTTGTTTCTCATTAGAAGTCAATGGGATTTTGGCTTCATGGAGCCCAGAGGTACCCTCTGTTTAAAGGGGGTGGGGTCGCTCAGTCCAGTTTTCATGTTCAGTCAAATGTGGGGATTTTTCTTTCTTGAGGATTAAGACTTGAATTGTGTGGCAGCAGTCGACTCGTCCTCCTCCACTTCAAATGCTTGAGTCTTTCTGAGTCAGCTGCACAGGTGAGACATCAACACCTGGCGGAGGTGGAGCAAAGGGGAATGCAGCCCCCTCCTCGTCCTGTACCACCCAAAGGTGCAGTGACGCTGGAGTTCATTAAAGCTATAGCCCCTCACTTAGTGACTGACTCCAGATTTTAGACATGTCTTTCCAGACTTGCTAACTGAAAACACAAGGATTAAAAGCACCTGTTATCCCTTTAAGTGAGATCATTTCTAATTGCAGAAGAGATTTTGAACAAATGCAAACATAAAGAGGTATTTAAAATGTCATTACTATTTAAATTCTGTAAAACTGTGATGAATATACAGTATATCTAAAAAAAAAAAAAAAACAGCAAATGTTATTGCTAAAAGAGAAAAGACTCAAATAAGCCCTAATTTGAAGACTCACAGCCAAATCTTATAAACCTTTCCACAATTAAAATAAACAATTTTACTATATATGGAATAAGAAAGTCAACCATTTGAATCTGATCATTTAAAAAATTGAAAAAACAGACACACTTGGTTCTAATACATTATTTCAACAGATGTAGTTAAAAAAAAAGCTCAATAAGACGCCTTAAAAATAATTATGAGCAATAATAAAATATTTAGTGAACACCCAAAATAATCACTGATTGCAGCACATCCACTTAGAGAAAAACCAGGAATTTTTGCTACCAGAGCACATGTTACCCCAAGCTACAATCACAAAAAAATTTAAAATGAATATCTTCCACGTTGTTTCCTTCATTTTTGTGAAAAATGTTAGATTGAATGCCTTTTCTCTTCTGTGACACTGGCACTCCTCCCGATTAGTACCTGTTATAGAATGAGGCAGAGGAAAGTTGTGTTTTTTCCATGATCGACTTCTTTCTAATCCTAATTTCTTTTTATAAATTTTTTTCTGTATGGCAAGTTATTCAAGTTATAAACTGACCAATCAGATGCCTCCGTGGTGCCTCATGTGGTGCTGCTGGCCCCACCTCAAACACTTGATTGACTGATTCTCTCGAGCTTGCTTTCAGTGGAAAGGGTGTGAACTTGATCCTGCTTTCATAAAATCAATGGCAGGAACATCTTTTTTTTTTCTTTTTTGTGACCTTCTTTTTAAGGCTCAGAGGAAAGACATAATAGAACAGCCATATTGTTGTCCCAACAGTCTCCAGAAGAAGCCTTAAGATAAAATCATAAACACAATTTGATCACACGGATCTGTCTGGACTGCATCTCCTCAACCCTGAGGGGGAAGGAGTCAGTGTGGCGGCCATAAGACGTCAGACTTGTGTGATCTATAGTCCTTTCTTACAACCTGATCCAGTGACAAGAAATTATTAAACACCTCGTAGTTTCACCTCACGCCTCCCATATGGGCAGTTTTTAAGCCTGATACATGTATGGAATGCAGGCTAATTAGAAATACCACCTTAAGAGGAATGTGTTGAAATGTGATATACAGTACCTGACAGGTGTTTTGTTTAAGGCTTTCCTTTATACAGAAACTAGATACCTGTCACACAAGTGAAATACTTTTGGACTCCAGGGATGTTTTTCTTTTCATTCATTGGGGAAAAACAGTGTCAGATCTACTTTCTGGTCTCCAGGAAACCAGCAGTCATCAACGCTGGGGCTCTCTGCCGTGATCTCCTGAGTCAACACACAAGTGACGTCAGGGGAGCAAGATAGCTCCTGCTGCAACAACAAAAACAGCTCCAATAACAAGCCTTTTTCTTCAGCGGGGAGCCCGCCTGACGTTAGCTTTTCACAGCAATGCACCCTTTTCATCGAGACTAATTGACTCGGGATGACACTATAACATGATGTTATCTTTGAACAAAAGAGATGGGGAAAAAATAAATACCCTTCTGTACTCTACAAAATTCTAAATACACAAATGATGTTCTTAAAATACACAAACTACTACTATAAAGTCCCCCTATGACAATTTTTTCATTGAAAAAAAACGTTCCCAGTAGGGTTTTAATCATGATTTTGAAGTTTTTAACCAAAATTCCACAACCTAAATGTCTTGAAAAGCCATTTTTCATGAAGATTTGAAGCCTTCCTCTGGAACTTATCCTCTGTGGGGGCGTGGCTTTTGGAGCTGAGCGGACCTGGCCCCCCTGTCTGATTATGGTAGCTCCGTGTCTTGCTAGGGTAAATCTTTACCGCTGCTTTAGCTGCATCAGTTTGAGCAGCATGTCAGCTTGGACGAGGAAGTTAAGAGCTTTCACTGATTCTGGAGTCAAATGAGCCATCGTTGGCATTTCTGTAGTCACATCAAAAAGCTACGTGGAGATTTTTCAGTGTTCATAGCCCTGCTACCGTAAGTATTGCATGAAACTCACACAAAAAAAGATACCATCTTCTCTTCTCTACTACCTGAGCTAGACACGCTAGCCGGGTAAGAATAGGGGTTTAGCGTGTGCGTAGCACAACTATTGTGATGTGTTAATAGTGCATTAATTTAAACAGAACATTTCTGCAACAATTGATTGACAGCGATTTAAAATAAGATAATACTCAGAAATGCAAAAATGAAAATGATTTCTTGTTACATTTGTTCTCTTTCATAAGAAAATGCCACACATAGAAGTTAAAAACTAAAAAGAAAAAGATGATTTTCATCGGAGAGGGACTTTAGGAGACCATTTTAGTGTTATATTAGACTGTATAAAGTCAAAAGATTTAAATAAAGCTTTACAATAATACAGTGACACTTGAGGTTTTTTAAGCGGACTTAAAATAAACTCACGGAAGTCTTGAGGGTGACGGAGAGCATCATGTTGGGGCTTTTTCTCAAACTCAAATGACACACATACCTCCGATTTAATCTGCTGCAAAGAGCAAAACTAATAATTACAGGCTTTCAGTAAAACTCCTGTGGGGCCCGCTCCTTTCAAAGTGACAACTTAGTGTTGCATAATACAGTTCCCAGAATACAAGTCAGGTCTGCAGCATTTGAAAGAGCAGCAGAAGTAACAATGCACATCACGTCTTGTGACTGGCAGGCTTCTGCTGATTATGAGACAAACTGTGCAGTTCGATATACCATTCATTTTCTACTACTTATTTAGAGTCTCAGTAGAGAAGTCCAGGCTTTCCTTTTTCACAAAAACTCCCTCTAGATCTGCCAGAACAACCCCCAGGTGCTACCAGGCCAGCTGAGACATAGTCCCTCCAGCACATCCTGGGACTTTCCCAGGGCCTCCTCCCTGTGGAACGTGACCGCATTATCTCCCCAAGGAGGCATCTACGAGGCATCCGAAAGAGACACCTGAGCCACCTCAATTGGTTTCTCACAATGTGGAGGAGAAGCATCTCTACTACAAGCTCCTTGTTCCCGTGGTTGCTTGTCTGACACCAGAGACTTCACAACAATAGCTTCAGAAGTCCTCCCGCATGTTGGCACATGTTGAAAGTTAAACCAATTGAACTTTGACCAATCAGGGACTGCAATTTTGTAGTGACATATGGATGACATATCTTTAACTCACAAAAGAATTAAGAAATGCAGAATAGAGATGTCAAAGAAAAAGCCTTCATAAAATTTACAAGATTTGCACAGTTTTTGAAATTTGCCACCAACTATGAGTACATGTACTACAATTGAGTAGCAAACAGTCCAGTGTGAGCACCTTATAACCAAAAGCGTGTTCTAGAACCCGTGTTCAGCATGTTCTTGAACCCACATCATATGCCCAATGCAAGTAGAATTATAGATTTCATGTAGGCCGAGTATTCTGTGCTGCTCTTCAGCCTGTAAGCCAAAACCAAAGCAAGGGAACCAATCTCTAACCAAAGGGTGTGGAGACAGGAGCCTTTTGCTAAACAGGGGTGAACCTCCAACCTCAACAAGTCATGACTTATGTCGATTGCTGACACCATCTCACCATCCCTCATCGTGGACAAGTCTAAGAAGAGAGTTGTAACTGTGCATGGGAGCAAACCCTACCTTTTTTTTTTTTAGCTGGTACAGCTTAGCCTACTATTTAAGCTCAAACTATTTTCCACCTTAGAAAGGGGACATTTCACCTCCAAATGGTTAGATTTGCACAATTTTGACACTTCTAAGGCCCTTATTTAAAGCAACACCAAACACATGGCAATCGCCCCTTGCGGTTCTTCTAGAAAATGGTGGGCTGGAGAGAATTTAACCAACTACACATATTCTTTCTGGACTGAGCCAAGCCAATCCAGTGAGAAAAGGCCCACACACCATCATGCAAGCCTAACCCCGGAACATAAGTTCAGGCAGATCGGACCTGAATACCAAACAAGCCCCTAGCATCTGTAGCATTTGCCACAGATGCTCCCTAGAATCATTCAAACGCTCAAACCCCACCCCTTTCACCACCATCAAGCTGTGGTTTATGGAGGGGCAGTAAGGTTTTCAGTTGAGATAATTAGAAAACAAAAGCAGATATACAGATGCTGCAACTGCCGGTTGCTCGGAGACAAGTTTGGGAGCAGAATATTTATCTCTATCTCTGAAGACCCCCCCCAGAAAGGAAAGGGGAGGCTTCTAATTAGTCATGAGCTGTTGAGAGACAAAACTGTGAGAAAGCTGCAGTTTACGATTGGATACACACTGTATTGCCCAAATGCTTGATGGACTTCCAGTAAAATGTGGGCCATTGTTAGAATACTGTTTACATAGATGCTGTGCATGGGTCATGTGACGTTTGTGTGTGTAGAATATGTATTCTTGTTCTATCTGGTCACAATTTCAGTTTTGGGGTTGTTGTCCTATGTTTCTCACAAACCAGCATGGCTCAAGAGATTAAAAAAATGAATAACAAAATGTTAACATTATTAAAAGAAATAGCTACAAAATAAAAGTAGATTCAGACTTTATACATCAGAAATATCTCAGAATCTGAAAACATTTTTGTTGAGGTTTGGTCTCATTTCAGACTATCTCTAAATTTTTTTGTCTTTGATTAAAGTTTGTCTTTATTGTTGTGTTCACTGCATGTTGTTGAAATATTAAAAGCAAGAATATGGATCTTGGTGTTGGGACTCCAGGCTTTGAGGACCAACGTCTTGCTGTTTTTAGAAAGCCCTACCTGCTGCAGAATACCTGGAGTAGGTGTGTTTTGCCAATAAGAGGCTTTAATGGCAGGTTAGTTGGGGAACATATAGGACACGGGCCCTCAAGGTTTGGAGTTTGACACCTGTGATTTAAAGGACATTTTAAAGTATAATAGATGTTATAGCTTTCCTTGACAGAATGTTTACACTTTGTGGTACAGATGGTGAGGAGATGGCTGTATTCTTAATGATTGCTTTAGTGTATTTTGACTGAGACAAACTTAAGATGAGTTTTAAAAATGGTGAAAACAAAATGACTTATTTTAGATGGTAGTAATCAGTTATTCTATCAGTTCTATCTTTGTCACCACACTGTAAAGCTACGTACACACTGTGCATTCTTGAATGTTCAAGAACACCCATTAAGCCACACATGTCAGAGTCAAGGTTTAGGGCCGGATCCGTTGAAAACAGTTGAAAGTAGGGATGTCCCGATCCGATCACGTGATTGAAGAATCGCGCCTGATCACAAGGCAAGGTTGATGACTCGATCGATATCGGATGTTGTCCTCCGATCAGTATCGGATATTTCCTTTATTCTTATTAAGATCAGCGCTTTATGTTTCAAGCTTATTATTCTGGATAAATACTCCACTAGAAGTATGTGTGTCATTAACAAATCACAAAATGTCATCGCCATAAAACACAGCAGTTTAAACAAGAGGCCAAAAAAAAAATTCAGTCAAGCTAGTGATATGATCACAGATTCAGATTTCTGGGATCAATAACTCCTTTAAAATGATTTAAACTGACAGCAAGTGTCTCTATTGTTTTTTTCTTATCCTAAACAATAACCTGAAAAGGCATTTCAACAGAAAAAGACAGAGTTTTTGTTTATTTTTAATGTTAAGCTCTTTGTGCTGCTGACAGATGGCTAAACAGCAGCTGCTAAATGCTAGCTCTGTGATTTAACTCCTTAAGACCCGAGCTGTTCTTTGATATGCTAGTTCTAGGTCTCTGACAGAGAAATAAAAGTTAAGAAATTAACTACTGAGGTAAAAGAACTGAAAATGTGATTTCTTAAGAGCTTAAAAAAAGAATTGCATGATCTTAAAAAAAAAAAAAAGTCTAATAAATGGTTCTAATGACATGACCTAGTCATGAACACTCATCAAATTCATGCTAAACAAACTCATCATTCATTTTTAAGAATTCTAAATGAGGACAGGAATCACATTTGGTTAAAAATGTTCAATAGCTCTAAAGATATTAAAGCTAAAGTCACTAAACTTTCTCACGTGACTATTATCACTTCTATAACAAGAAAAATAGTTATTTTTTTTTCCTTGTTTATATTTGCTCTAGTTTTACTTGCTTATTAAAACTACTTCACAGAAGTGTTTCATTGAAGTTTTTAATGATAAAAAAGGTTAATGTTTTTTAAAATATAAATAAGGGACAGCACAAATCTGTTTATTGAATTTGTTCATGTTTTAAATGTGTTACAAAAGTATCAAATTGGGACTCTGTATTGGCAAATTCACAAAATCGGGATCGGGACATCCCTAGTTGAAAGAGGCTTGGTGTGAAATATCAAAGCGGGGCAAATCTCATGAGTCTTGCACCAGGCTTTTTCTTTCACAGCTCTTTTCAAACATGTGAAAAACTTTTTGTCTTTTAATTCCGGTCGGGCACAAACTGCAATAATTAATTTCTCTTCCGTCATCACTTTTCAAACGGTTGACACTTCCATAAATTACAAGGGGGCGCCATTCATGTGTCACTACCAAATACCCTGCTTGGTCAAAGTACTACCTGCGTTCAAAGGTTTTGTCCATAGAGTACAAAAACGGTCATAGAGTCTTGCAGAACTATGCGTGAACTGGAGAGTTTAAGCCTCGTTTCCACTGTGTAGTCCGGTACGGTCCAGTATTTTGAAAAGTTAATTCATTTATAAAATGGATCCATTGAACAGTAATGAAACTACCTTGGGGTTTAAACTCCATTGAAGAGTGGAATGTAACATTTGGGGGGGAGCCGCTATAGCCACCCGTTGATTAGCAGAAACTGATGACATTATAAAACGCTGAATTAAGCTAACGTTTCCAAAGTTTGTCAGCATTTGGATTTTTGCAGTTTCCTGTGTTCCTTTCCATCCTTGGCGACAGTGTGCTACAGGGCACGCTAGTGGCATGCGCCATGAAAACAAAGCACTCAGTGGAAGCGAGGCTTAACTGAGTGGAAACACTAGCCAGAATTAACTGGACCGTACCACTCATAACTGAACTGGACTAGACCACTCAGTGGAAACAAGGCTTTAGATAGACTTTTCACAGGAAGTGATCACCGTTGCCGAGTTTAGTGTGAACACAGCTTATGCTGTTTAAAAATAAATAAATAAGATTTATTAGATTCTTTTCCCTTCTTGCTCAGTCTCACTCTTGAATAGAACCCTTATTTTCCCCATCAGTTTTACTCCTTTCTGAGCAAACATCCCCTCTCCGTCTGGCTCAGGAACACCTCCTTCAACACAGGAACTCCAACACTTTCTGCCTGCAGTTCGGTGCACCTACTTAGCCATTGATCTCGGCGAGCAGTATCTGCTGTGGGCCTGACCCCGCGTTACATGTGTGGAGGTGCGCCGTAAAACTTAACAAGGTGTGCTACAATAGCAGCCTTTATGTCACAGCCATGTGCCGGGGCTTGTGCGCACAAAGCTCAGCATTGAAATCTGGATCTCATTCAGTGGTGAGAGTTGCTTCTGTTGCGCTGTGACCTTAGAGAGGGTGGAGACACCATTTCCTTCTAATGGAGAAAGGGCGTTTAAGTGCTCCACCACCCGCCTCCCACTCTCCAGAAAAAAAGAAAAAAAAAATGGTGACACATCAAAACACTGAGAAAATCTGCTCACCAGAAATCTGGTAATGCTTCACTGCCTGGCCCACCCATGTTTCCACACAAAAGAACAGAGACAGAAGAAAAAAACAGGCATATAAGAGACATTGAAAGTCCTTGATGACATTCATTAAAAGCTTTTGGAAGCTCTCATCCATTGCAGAACAGCTTGAGCTATGGCGGGCTTCCCATGAGAATGAAACCCTCCAAGGTTTGGGTTTCACCTGCACCACAAAACATCCGCCAGCGCAGAGCTGGGACGGGGAAAGTTTTACTTCTGTTTTAGGCAAGACCGGGTGGGGGCAATCCAAACAAGCCGCTCGACGAGACCACAAACACCAGTCACCAACAGAGCAGAGCGTGCAAATACTTACATATAAAGGCACCTCTTTTCTATTCAGCTCCATGTTCTTCTCATCCACTCGTTACCTGGAGAGGAAACAGTTGAGTTACTGTCGGGTTAAACCAAAATACAACAGAAACTGTGGGTGGCCTCCACTTTGTCTACTCTGTAACTGTATTATTATTAGACCACACAGTCACTCAGCACTGACGTGCTTGATTGTTTAGATTGTGATGGTTTGGCTTGAACCCAAGAAGGTCTGGTGTCTGCTGCAAAAATATATATATCTGTTGTAGACATATTTCCTTTTTAGTGATCTAATCTAATGAATCTAATTAATTACATTAGAATTAAAATTGTTTAAAATATCACACATGTATTGCATATATACTACATATATTAAAAGACTCATTCCAACTATAATTTTGAGCTATATCAAGAGCATTCTCAATTGGTCTTTTAAACTATTAATTGTCAGAAATTGTGCGCATCATCTGAGGAATGTGGCAAAAAATATCTTATCTAGATCTGACCTGGAGATGATTAACTATGCTTCTATTTCTTCACATTTAGATCATTGCAATTCACTTTACCTGTTATGACAAAAGCTCCTGCAAACTTCTGCAACTAGTTCAAAATTCTGCGGAAAGGCTTTAAACAGGAGCACACATAACTCCATTATTGTCCTCTTTATATTGGCTTAAAGTTAAATTTAGAAATGATTTTACTTTTAGTTTTTACAGCCTTGTATGCACAAACTCCCAAGAATATTGCTGACCTTTTAACTCCTTACTCTTCAGTCCAGTTCCTGAGGTTTTCAAACCAAAATCTGTTAAAAAAAAAAAAGTTCCAAAAACCTGCTATAAAACCAGAGAAGACCTCATGTTTCAAGTTGTCTTTGGAACCATCTCCCTTTGTCAGTACAACAGACTGAGTGCTTTAAAAGTCAGGAAGATGTTTTTATTCAGAAGAGAATTTAGTTAATCTATTTTTGTCTTTTATTGTGTTTTACTGGCTTTTTAGTTTTGTCTGTCTGCAATAAAAGGTGCTCTAGAAGCAAAAATTTACTCAATTGTGATTATGTTGTTTCTACAGACCCCCTTAAGCAACATTTGAGTAAAAGAAAAGAAAAATTCTGGTTACTATCTGGTGCACACCAGATCACATGTTTTTTCTGGTTACTATTTGGAGAGAACAAGTTACAATTTGGTGAGCACCAGATAGTAACTGGTGCACACAGACAGTATTTTTTTTTCTTAAGAAAGAAAAAATGTCTGTTTTTCAGTAGTAACCAGTTTTTTTTGTTTTTTTTTTAAGAAAAAAAATATATTTTGCTTACTATCTGGTGGGCGCCAGATAATAACTGGTGCACACCAGATAGTAACCAACTTTTTGTTTTTCTAAAAAAAAAAAAAAGGAAAAATATTCAGGTTTTTAGATAGTAACTAGAGTTTTTAGAAAAAAAAAAATTCTAGTTATTATCTGATGCGCACCAGATACTTTTTTTTCTGGTTGCCATCTAATGAGCACTAATTACTATCTGGTGTGCATTACATAATATCTGGTTCACACCAAATAGTAACCGGAAAAAAAAAATGTAATTACATTTTTATAATTTAAAAAAATATTTTTTTTTTCACTTCAATGTCCCGGTTTCTGTAGAGCCGCGTTAGTTTATTAGAAATTTTCTTCAAAGTTGTGTGACCGTTTTTCAAGGAGCAGCCACGCCCCTCTTCCTTTCCTTGTTGCTGAGAGCTCTCTGTTTACACTTTCTTCCGCTTGTTTACAGTCCCTCGCACTCCCAACCTAACATTACAAATGCAACAAAATTGGCGAGCAATATTGGAGAAATCCAGCCGTACATTTTTGAGCCAGATGTCAGCTCGGACGAGGAAAATGAAGGAAAACATCTACAAGCTGAGGCATCTACACTAGCTTGTAGCCCAGCCAGAGTATTTTCTAGGTAAAAAATACAATCTTTTTCAAACTGCATTTCTTTATCTGCTCCTGATTCACAACAATTTGAATAGGAATTCACACAAAGGCAATTCTGAGCTATATCTTTTATATTAGATCCTCCATCATGTGGAAAATTCCTCACTTACATGGTAAAAACTCATCTTTTTTTTTTTTTTTAATCAGAGTTCATTTTAATAAATCAACATAAAACTACATTGGTATTAAATTTTTGAAAAAAAAATGTGTATTTTTAATGATAGTTGAGTATTTCTGTCACTATATTGGAGGGGTCTTTCTTGACATGCAATCTATTCTTTACTGAAGATGCTTTGAACACAACATGGTACAGAGGGTCTGCAGCAGGGTTCTCAAACTCAATTGACCTTGAGGCCACTGAAGGCAGAGTCTGTCTGTGGCTGGGCATTTGTGCCACAGATATGTTTTTGCATCCACTGTCTATTCCTTTGGTGCATTGTCTGTGTCTACTGAGCAAGTTTATTGAACATTTTTTCATCTACATGCACTACTAAGCAGTATCTTCTGTGTGTCCTGTGAAAAGACAGGAGCTAACAACGCTAGCAACTTTTACTAAGGACCTTTCTGATGACCAGATCCAATGACAATAGCAAATGCAAAGTTTTAAGCAAGTTGAAACATCCCAAAGCAAATACAAAGCTATCGTCAAAGAAGTGTGGACGTGCAGAGGATATTGCTTAGTAGACATTGAACTTTCATATTAAGGCGGAGTTCACAAATTATCGACACACTACGGTGTTGTTCACGATGTTTTGCAACTTCTGCAACAGTCGTCTTTGCACAGTATTCTCCATCTTTCACAGAATTGGACTTCTTCTGGACTTTTTTGGACTTTGAATCATTGAATGAAATGGAAACATACCCTCCCGTAAGGGCGTATTCAGCATATTGGTCCAGCTGCTGCAGACATGAAAGGCCTGCGGTGCAGAGTAGTTCAACTGGTTTAGCAGGTGCTCCATGTACAAGGTGAACAAGTCCCTGTAACAGCTGCTATTGCCCCTTTTCCTGTACTATTTAACTGTCAAATAAAAGTCTCCTTTAGCCATTTGGGAATATTAAGTGTTTCTGGAGAAGTCTTATTTTTAGGACTATACAACAAAAGAGTATCTTAAAGTACAAGACGAGAGTAGTGGAGTTTGAAATGAAGCAATTAACGTGCTTCACTGATTCCCTTGACAAAAGCTACACTTCTGAGGCTCTCGGGCAGGGCGCAGTGTAGTAACTGTATCGTCCGCTCACACCTGATCCACTGCGGCTCCACGCTCAGTTGTGAATACTTTATGACTCATGTCGCACAACAGCTTCTGCTGTGCAAGTTGATATTTGTCCAGACGCTCATCTGCATCAGCTCAATGCCACGAACGTGGCATTGAGCTGATGCAGATGAGCGTCTGGGCAAATGTCGGGTTGAACGGGTTTGATCCAGAGTCTCGTTCCAGTTACCATCTCTGTGGATTCAAGCAGGTTAAATCACCAAGCCATTCCCAAACGAGGGTGTTCCTGAAGCTTAAGCAATAGGTCAAACCTTCAAAAACTCAAGCCGCTTATTTCATGTGTATATGGTTGCTTGGACAATAGGCTAAAAATCTTATACCTGCAGTGTATCCAGCGGATAGCTTCCCTCAGCGGCCCATCATGCATTAATCATCTCTTTATAATTAACTGACCCCGTTAAACTGTAGGCGTCAGAGTGAGCATGCATGACTGTCTGTCTCATTCTGTAAGCCATGTGATGCTCAGCAGTGTGTACAAGGTAAAATAGGCCACACCCCTTAACTTCCTAATAGTAAGAAAGAGATTGATTTCTCTTAATTCTAACGGGAATTAGAGCACTTCTTGAAAGGACAAACTTTATTCACTCCTTAATACTGACAATATCAATGACATGATTTGATATTTTTTGAGCACACTCAAAAATATGTTAGTATTATAGCAGCTAAAGCAGACTGTTAAATTAAACATAACACTTATTTTTGAAAATATTTTCAAACTCCACCACATATTTCCATAAAATATAGACAAGTCTTTATTCACAAGCTTACATCCGCCTTAACAATTAAAGAGTTCTAGCTTCTAACAATTTATTAAATGGGTCAAATTACCACCACCAAAAAACTAAAATTCACTATACTTCTTTTAAAAATTATGGATTACCACACAAAATATCAAGGTCCACTTTCTATTCACTTTGTAAAGTTCAAGACTTCATAGTATAGAATTAACTTAACAGTAACTGACACCAAGGTTGAAGAAAATATTGAAAACCAAAGTATTGAAAGTCAGGTGCAGTTCACAAAGTAACCACTAGGGATTTATTACACAAACATGTGAGGTTGAACTTGCTAAATTATGAGAGGATCCAACAAATTTAGACTTACAAAGCAATTTTACAAACTTTTTTTTTTATCTGTGTGATCTATATTTAATCTAGCAAACTGTTTAAAGGGTAACCAAACAGCGAAGTTGTTGGCTGACTCCACCCACAGCTGAAATGTGAAAATCCAGTCAGAGGGGTGGGGCTTGGGGAACAAAACTGTGATTATGACGTGGGACTTCAACAGTTTGACCAATCACGAAATTCAAATGAGATACATTGATTCAACCTGTAGGGGGCAGCACACAGACTGTTTTTGAATACATTTTCAATATTAACAAGTTTATTTTATCAAAAATTTTGCAAAAACCAACAGACTGCACTTTTATTGCCTCATTTATAGATGAAAACAGACAAAAACAAATTGTTGTAGGGTTTGATTACTCTTTAAATATTTAAATGCAAGATAAATAGGACTGTGCTGCTTTGGCTGAAAAATGACTTAAATCCTCAGATCTACAACATCTTTACGAACGTGTATAGAGAATCAAATGACACCAAGTCAGGCAGATTTAAAGTCACACTCTAATCATCTTTTGATCCATTTTAAAATCTTTCCTGGTGGTCTTTTAAATATGATTGTCGGTCTTAGCTAAAATTAAATTTTTAAAAACTGCAATTTTCTAAGCCAGTTTTAGTAGAGTGGCAGTAGTTGATTTGAAATTCATGTCTAAAAAGTGGGCAGGATTGTTGGCACAGAGTAAGCACGTCTATACTTTCCGACATCCATCTGTTTACACGTTTTCCTGCTAGCTTACAGTCCCGCACGCCCACAACTTAACATTACAGGTGAAACAAAACAATATTGGAGCTATACAACTTTCTAGGTTTGAGCCAGATGTCAGCTCAGATGAGAAAAATTAAAGACATACATGGATCTATTATCCAAGTGGATGCATCAGAATGGAGTGGAGCTAGGACCTTGCCTTCTACGTCACAGCTACAAGCTTTTTCAAACTATATTTTTCCATCTGCTCTTAATTCACAACAACTTGATGAAATAAATACTCACAATTGCAATTTTAAGCTTAATTTTCTTTATATCCGTCCTCCATCATAAGAAAAATCCAACAAGAACATGTTAAAAACACTATTTTCATCTGAGTGGGTCTTTACGTAAGTGGAATGGAGAGCTGAATTGAAAGCATTAATATGAACATTCAATTTTTCTTGCATCAATAAGAGGGAAAAAAAAACAGAAACCAAAGAAAAAAGAGCATATAGACTTTTGGGTAAACCGTGTTTTCAAAAACATCAGCTTCCCTATGGGATCTCCATGTACCAGAAGACTTACCACGAAGGAAAAAAACACTGAGTTACATTTCCACCATGAGTGAAAACCACAAATATTTTTTAATTTTTGCTTCGGGTCTCTTCTTGGAGGAAGATTTGCTATCAGCTGCAAGGCCCCACAGACAAATTTACTGTTGTCTTTGCCATGAAATAAACATTCTTTGACTTTCTGATCTGAAGATACACAATACAAGTCAGACCTCACAATTAACTGAAGGAAAAGAAAGAAATTCAAATGCTATTTTTTACTCAAAACCAAAAACGGGTGTTGATTCAGTTATCCCAGCTCACAGTCCTAATGAACCCAAACATTTGAGTTGCTAACAGCGACTTAAATGCTTTGGATACCAATTAGAGACAACCTAACTAGTTTAGGAACTGGGTCAAACTCGGAACAATGCTGTCATTGACTGAGGATGACAAGAAATCAGACAACAAAGAGCCAGTATGTCCGATCTGAGATGAATTACCTCTTGAACCTCGTTAATCTGCTGAAATTAACATTAAATTGGTTCCTCCTGCATGTAAATTTGAAACACATATGTCACTGAGGAATTCCGTGTACTTTGAGAGTTTTAGACGAGGTTCAAGGTGAATTTGGTCAATTTGACTGACTAGTTTACAGCTAAAATAAACTCCAAACCAATACAAAAAGTAATATATATAGATATTTATGTAAATATATATAGCATATAATGGAGAGCTTTGGCTTTTCACATGAAAACTGGAAGGCTTCAATGTCATTCTGTGGATTTTTAATCCAAACATAAGCAACAATCACCTGAGCTCACCTTCAATCCTTTAAAAAAAAAAAAAAAATCCCCGTTCTCCACCCCGGCTCCATTATTATGTGAAGAATTTGACTCAGCCACAGTTTGGAGTAACAGCTGACATGTTCAAAATGTGAAAGACACCGATCCTGGCCCAAGGCCACCAAACTCCAGAACCCAGCGTGAGAAAAGAGATTACACGCAACAGAAGCAGCTGTCAAGGAGAATTTGTCAGACGCTGCACTTCACATCTATGCAGGTTATTCATAAGAGTTAACTCGTGCATCCATCTGATTTTTTTTTTAAATCATATCATCTTTTGATCTATTTTAAAAGCGTCCCTAGTGGTCTTTTAATGTACAATTATGCTCTTTTTAGTGACAATTTTAGGACATAGTTTCTTCAGAGTGGCAGGAGTTCATTAGAAATTTCCCCGAGTTGTGGGTGCAAAGTAAGCCTGAACCCACTTCCCATCATCCCTATGTTTAGACACTCACGCTAGCTCACGGCTCGTTGCACCAATTTAACATTACCAGTGAAAAAAATTTTTAAAGTTAGCTAGTCATACAGTTTGGAGCAAGACGACAGAAAAGGAGACGTACATGGCTCTAGTTGTCTACAAGTGAATGCATCAGAATGAAGTGTAGCAAGGAGCTTGTGCCCCCTCCCCCTGACTGTAGCACCTACGTCACAGCTACAAGCTTTGTCCAGCTGGATTTGAATCAAGATATTTTTAGAAATGCAACTTTAAGCTTAATTTGATTTAAATAAGCCCTCCGTCATTGGAAAAACGCATCAGTAACATGCTAAAAAAATGTTGATGGAAGTGGGTCTTTAATTATAATATTCCTAAACGAAAACGTACTTCTTTTCTTTTTCCACAGCTCATTTTACACTTTTTTTTCCCATTTTAGAGTCGAGTCATGCAACAAAAAGCTTCCATGGTCTACAAAAAAAGACCTTCAAATACCTTTATATAACTGTTCACATGCTTTTGCAGGAAAGTCAAGTACACGCATTCAAAATACAAAAGAGCTCCGTGATAAAAGGAGGCTTGTAGTTGGAGAATTCGAGCCACGCTTTTGCCCGTGAACGCACCACCGTGTGAAAACTAACCTAGTCTAAACTTTAAATGACGAGAATAAAAATCGCAAAGGTGTGCTAGCTTGAATGGATGTTTCAGACTCTACCTGCCGTCGTCCTCCCCGCCCGCTGGAGGAACTCCTGCAGTTTCAGCTTCCAGTCCAGACGTCAATTATTATAAAGCCGCTTTTACTTCCCCGTCGGGCTGTTTCGGCGTCGTTTCCCTGCTTCCCTCCCTCTCCCTGGAGTGTGTTCGCGTGCAGGTGTCGCCGTCAGGAAAGACTGCTTCTTCTTTCCCCTCTCCAGTCTGGTTTCCAGCGTTGACCCAGCCCCCCTCGCACGCGCGCGCTCACCGGGACTGCAGGCACCTCCGGTCCCGCGTGGCAGTCTAACACAGCCCGGGAGTGATGTCACACACAGAAAACTGGACGGAATTCCACAATAAGCTTTTTTTTTCTTTATTTTTTTTATTTATTTATTTTTTTGTAGTGAAAATACCGTTCAATTTTTCTCTTAATTTACTTTCCACCAATCAGAGATTAGCTGTGGTGACGTCACATACTTGATTTTTGCAACTTTTTTTTTTTTTTTTTTTTCAATTTTTCATTTTTAAACAAGAATACTAAAAATAATTACAATACTAATACACAAATAAAAATAAACAATGCAAAATTCGGTTTAAAAAAGGGCTTTGGATGAAGCTAATATCTTATCAAGTCCAAGCCCCTTCGTTCATACTCAGCCCAAATTAAATATGCATATATGTTTTATCTATACAGAGTAATATGAACAGAAGACAAAGTCAAACACATTTGAATTAAAAAATAGGAATCCTAATGGGAAACATTTACATCCATAAATGCAAATACAGTCTACAAAAACAGTTTTAAGCTCTTTTATAATCATGTTTGTTACATTAAAAAAATAAGTGAGTTAATATATGTTCACTTTACTGTGTTTTTGAATATTTGTAACACCCCCTGACTTTGTTTCTTTGATCTCTGCGTACTGTTGGTATAGTATTTCTATTATAAAAAAAAAAAAAAAAAGAACAGTTGAGCTCCATTTCGGCATGAAATCTTGAACATTCTACCAATGTCTCCAATCGCATGGTGACAGTTATATCTGTGATTGTAGCATCAGCGGCTGAATGGCTGAATAGGACTTGTGTGCAGGAAACCATGGTTGAGCTTAATCTAGTGTGGATCCTCAGTCAAGACCCTTCATGCTACTGCCTAATCACATGGCCAGAAGGGGTCCCAAGTCTGGGTCTCCCTGTGCTGGTCCCTAGTCCGGATAAAAAAGTTTTGTCAGGAAGGCCATCCAACATAAAACTCTTCCAAACTAAATCCATCAAAGCTGATTTTGCTGTGCCAACCTATGACAGTAAATGCAGAAAGATCTCAGTTTACCATTTGTTAACATACAGTTTCTCATTCACATGTCTCCTGCAAAAACAATTTTGTGTAAAAAATGTATGATAATTTCTGTGTTTTCAAAGCATTTGTCTACATCCACTGAAGAAAAATTCATGACTGAGTTTAATGAAACTCTATGAAGGCTTTGTGCTGGTCTTTTCTGTACCAAGGGTGTAACGGTTGCCGCCGCTGAAGGAGCTCCTTTGGGCATCCACATTATTGTGCCGCAGGGGTGGGATGGGTTATTTATAATGGCAGCTTGGTCAACATCCTTCCCTCAGCCACATCTCTGATAGAGTCCAAGGACAGAATTGTTTTTGCTTCACCGGTTTGTGGACTGTGTTTTTGTTTTTCAGCAACAGAGGTCACCCCATTTCTGATTGAACTACCTTTAAAAATAAGATCCTAAAATCTTCAGGGGAATGAAGTATCAATGAATTGATGAGATCTTCTCATTAACTCAATGTATGATATGTAGGAGTTTATACTAATAACACACATTTAGTAATTTTCTTTGCAGAAAAACGTTAAAAATTACTAATGTACTGTCCAAGAAGCCAACTTTATTGTTTGCATTTTACTTGAATGTCAAAAAGTTTTTAAATTTACACAGAAACTCATTTTAAAAGGCTTTTTTCCTCTAATTTCTTTGTTTAAAACTTTTGTTTTATTTATTTATTTTAATAGTCTCAAATTTTCAATTCATAGCTGTGCAGTTGTGAAAACTGCAAACTTAAGACCACAATTTGTGCAAAAAAAAATTTAAAGTGCATAAAATAATTAAATTATAATTATTTTTAAATTTAAACACCTTTTAGTGGCAAATGCTTTAACATGCTTAGCTGAATTATGAGTTTGAAATCATGATCTTTTCATTTTAGCTCAGATTCATTTAATCAGGTCAGCTCTGAGGACACAAGAGCAAAATGATGGTAAATGACTAAAAAGCCACTTTTTTCTGCTTCAATGTGGTGACAGATAAAAGGAAAATTTCTACAAAGTCAAGAAAAGCACTTCCTGTTTTGGAAGGATGCAGGTCAGTAGATAAGTTGGAAGTAGATCAAAAACTACATGAACTGGTGATGATGTGCCGGAGTTTCAGTCTGAAGGACAAAAAGCAAAAGATTCTTGGCTGTGGTGTGGTTTTAAAGTTTGTGTTTAATGAGAAAGAATGAAATCTAAAGCATTACTGTCAGCAGAATCAGACAAATTAATTTTAGAATAAATGAATTAAAGACAGAAATTTTACTCTATTTAAATAATTAGTCGATAACACAGTGACTCGTTTGATAGTACATTTTTAGCTCTTAATGATTAGAAAACTTGTAAGGGTTCCTTAAGGGAGCATGTTTCAAAATGTCAGTGCTTGTGTTTATTTTAAAAGTCTAAAGTGACTATATAGAGTAAAAAAAATGGATACAAGAAGTTTAAAATCAGATTTGTGGCTATTTAAAGGTTATATAGCATCTGGTTCAGATTTACAGTATTCTATGAGATCATAGCTTCAGATTAAGCCCAACTCTGAACTCCACATGACGTCGTATCTTCTGTTCTTTAGGATGTTAAGTCTGTTTAAAATGACAAAAAAAAATGACTTAAAAATGAAGGAAAGAACAGTGAGTTTTTGACTCCGCCCCTAAACAAACTGCTACGATTAGAGCTGTTCAAGTCAAACTCCAATCAGCTTGTGAGCTCTGTTACTCTTTTAGCTCTTTTTTTATACTTATAATGCCAGTTAATGCTTATGCCAGTTTTTTGGGGGATTTTAGTGTGTTAATTTGCCCCTTAATTGGTTTGTTGCTGAAAGTAAAGTAAAAGTAAAAGTAAAAGTAAAGTAAAGTAAAGTAAAGTAAAGTAAAGTAAAGTAAAGTAAAGTAAAGTAAAGTAAAGTAAAGTAAAGTAAAGTAAAATTTAATTTAATTTAATTTAATTTAATTTAATTTAATTTAATTTAATTTAATTTAATTTAATTTAATTTAATTTAATTTAAATTAATTAAGCAAGCATTATTTTCTATTTCTGTGTGAAGAAAACTCAGATTAAAGCCTTTATTAAAGGGATGTTTAGAAAATATATGGTCAGGAAGACACATTTTTGTGTTTCAATCAAAACAACAATTATTGTTTTTCTGAATATCTATATCTTGATTTTCTATATTGTTATCAGCGCAAAATCAGCTACAGATGTTTCTTTTTCATGGTTTGCACTGAAGGTCCAAAAAAACATAAACATAATGATTATGCAACTATTATGGGAAACAAGAAGGCTTCTGTGCAAATGTGAATATCATGGCCATGAGTGCTGCAAGTTTGACGCAACCACTGAGTGAAATCAGGTTTCATTTCATTGCCTTGGTGATGGGAAAAAAATAAATGGAACTTTTTTTCTTATAGAAGTGAATCACAAGCTTCTTATCACCACGGACACTTTGGGACAGCTGTGTCTCTTTGCCTGAAGCTGTTTGTAAGATAGAAACAAGAAAAGAAGGCGGAGAAGATGATACACCTTTGCAGACAACAAGGAAGGTTCTCATGAATCCATGTTAAATTGCTGTATGGAGAAAAATGAATGACTATGTCTCAAAGAGCAAAAAGAGAGATTCAGATCTTTCAACCGAACATGAGATTAAACAGATGATGCTATTGTTATTCTTGTGTATAAAATATTAGTATTTAAAGCACCTTAAGGCTTTGTGTCTTTTATTTTTTTATCACTTAGCAATAACATTGCATCATCTTTTTTTTTGCATTCTTCACTGCAGCCAGAATAGAACAAACATTAAAAAGACATTGCATAATACAATGTTGTGGTGACAAGATAATTATTTCTAAATATGAAGAAAAGTGTGCTTTTTGGACAAAAATTAATGCAAAAGTTGGCTCTTAAAAGCTTTGTGAAAAGTCAAACCCTGCAGTTTTTATAAATATAGAGATATGAGTGTACTTTTAAGTACTATACTTTTTAAAAGTAAATTAAATACAATCGTCTAAAGGTTTAAACTTGTTTTATGGGAAATTAACATTTAAGATGAAACCTTATGGAGACTTTAATAAGGGCTTGATCAGCTAGTGTTCCCATAATTTATATTATACTGTTTAATCAGTTTTTTCAATAAATTAACTGTTAAAGTTAATAAACATTCACCAATAAATAGTCTTTGTTTAAAAAAAAAACCCTAAACATTATTTTAAAAAGCACTGCTTACTTGGAATCCTCATTTAGATAAATAGCTCTACAAATTGAGAGTTTTTTGGACGAAGTTCTACACAGATGTGCAACATCCATGAGAAATCAGAAGATTCCCACAAGTCCTGACCTTAGACTTATCCACTGAATGATAAGGACCCAGATAAAAATAAAAAATTAAAATAAAAATGAAGCCACAGCTGGCTAGCTGGAGCCTTTCACTGAAACATTAAACGAATTTACAAATTTCAGTCAATTTTACACCCATCCTCTTGGTTTATTGCTTCTGTAATTTCCCAAAATATTTATATATTTTTTGCAGCATTGTTGCTGGTAGCAATGTGTTACTAAAGGTCGACACTATCGCCCTCTGCTGGGAGATAAAACCGGCAAAGGGTGAAAAAAATGATAACATTAAAAATGTAATTTAAAAAATAGCAAAACTATTTACATTTTTGGTGACATTTTTGATAATGTTTAGGTAATTTCCTATTGGGCACGTTTGCTTCAAAAATTCAAATTCTACAGATTACAAGTTGAAAAATATTATTTTTGTGAACACATTTATATCATGTATTTATTTTTCGAAATAACACATAAAATCGAATATTTATGAAATATCAAATTTAAGAAGTTTTCAGTCAAAGGTGAAACAACGATCATTTTAGCCGAGCCGGTGCGGAACGAAAAAGGGGGAAGATAAAAGTTGATGCACCTGCATGTGCAGACGTATCAAAACATCAACAGAAGAAAGAAGGTTTTAAGGGGAGAAAATGCTTTACCGATTAAGAAATTATTATTTTTCTTGCCTAGAATAATTTATTATATGTCAAATGAGTTTTAAAAGATATATTGTTTGATTTATATCGAGTCAGAGTGACCCACGAAAGGTTAAAATAACAATGGCTAGCATGCTAACAGGAAGCTAATAGCTTGACTTGACTGTTTGACGTCTTCTTTAGTGTGAGTATTGCACTTTTATGCACGGTTGTGGTCTATATTAAATTATTTTTGAACCAATGGTGTTGAATTTCAGGTGAGGAGGGGCTGTTTTTATCAAAGTCTCGCAGGATGGACGGCGTTACAGTGTCGGCGGCGGAAGGCTCCGTCGAGGACATGGAGGGGATCTGTGTCATGCCGGATCTGAGCGCGATCAAAACAGAGCAGTCGGTGGGCGCCACTACAGACGACACCAACTCTCAAAATGTGGCAATGGGCATCAAATTCATACTACCCAACCGCTTTGACATGAATGTCTGCTCAAGATTTGTGAAGTCTCTTAACGAGGAGGACAGTAAGAACATCCAGGATCAGGTCAACTCTGATCTGGAGGTGGCCTCTGTTTTATTTAAAGGTAGGAAAAAAGTACATTTGGTATCCATCACACAATTTTGCCTCATCCAGAGTTTATTAATACATTTTTCTCTTCCAGCTGAGTGCAACATCCAGACCTCTCCTTCACCTGGCATTCAAGTGCGTCATGTTTACACACCGTCCACCACAAAGCATTTTTCTCCCATCAAACAGTCCACAACACTCACCAACAAACACCGTGGCAACGAGGTCTCCTCCACACCTCTCTTGGTGCATTGTAAGAAACTCTAGTTTTAACTTGGATCTTCAGATCTGAATCTAAATGAACAATAAAAGTTTAAATAAATGTTTTTCGTTTCAGCTTTGTCCATTCATCAGCTGGCAGCACAAGGAGAGATGGTCTTTTTGGCCAGCAGGATTGAACAAGGTATGCAATGTGAAAATTCCGGTCTTATTTAGTCAGAGCATGAATAGATGTCAATTGGGTTAAAAACTCCTGTTAATTATATTTTTCATTAATCAAAGCGCCTGTACCGATGTATCATCCAAATTTAAACTGGTTGTTTCTCATGTCTCAACTCTTCACAGGCTTTAATTTCACTGTTTCCTAACAAGTCTTACATTATTATTATTTTTTTTTTTTAAACAGAAACTGTGATCAACCTGAAAGATGAGGAAGGATTCACTCCGCTGATGTGGGCGGCTGCACACGGACAGATAGCCGTTGTCGAATTTCTGCTGCAAAACGTACGAAAAAAAACAAAACTGCCACATGGTTGGATGTTTTTCTTAAATCTGATTCTTTCAGGATTTATGACGTTTTGTTTTTCTGTGCAGGGCGCCGACCCCCACCTGCTGGCCAAAGGGAGGGAAAGTGCGCTGTCTCTAGCGTGCAGTAAAGGATACACGGATATTGTGAAGATGCTCATCGACTGTGGAGTTGATGTCAACGAGTACGACTGGGTAAGAACCCGGTTCACCTTCTCTGTTTAAAAATTTAGTACAGATTTAAAGCAGGTGTTGTCTCTGGGTCTTTCAGAATGGCGGGACTCCTCTGCTGTACGCCGTTCACGGCAACCACGTTCGCTGTGTGGAAATCTTGTTAGGTAAGACGGAAAAACTTAAACGTTTTTTGTTTTTCAATTGATCTAATGACATTTCTTTGGCTTTCAGAGAGCGGCGCTGATCCCACCATGGAGTCAGACTCTGGGTTTAATGCCATGGACATGGCGGTGGCGATGGGACATCGAAACGGTGGGTGGTGCAAATGCTTAGCCTTTAGCTACAGGTTAACTTGAGAAAAATGTCTGAAATATTCTCTTAAAGACTCACTCCGGTGAATACGGTGTTTTTAACATGTTTTTGTGACATCTTTCTGCTGATGGAGGGAAAAAAATTGCATTTCTACATACGTCTCAAATGTTTATGAATTTGGAGTTGACACAAGATTGTCGTTTAAAAAACAGCGCTTATGAAAAATAAACGACTAGATGGGCTATCCATGGCATGTGCCTCAAAATTGCACAGCTGGATAGTAATAATATTTCTTGCCATTTTTGTTGCACCGCTAATGTTAGGGTTGGGGTCTTTAGAAGCGAAAAGCTAGCGGGAAAGGGGGCGTGGTTGCTCCGCACCAGCGTTCCTGTGCACAGCTTGGAGGTGAATGAACTCATGCTGCTCTGTTGAAACTATGTCCTAAAAAAAATGTTTTGGCTAAAAACGACATAAACATAACAAAAAGACCATTAATAACACTTTGAAAATAGATAGAAAGACGGTCAGAGTGAGAAAAAAAAAAGTAATGGTCTGATTTGTCTTTTCAGTTCAACAGGTGATCGAGGCGCACTTACTGAAGCTTCTGATGGGAATCAGAGAGTAAACTTTCGTTTGAGAGTTATGGCGCTGAAGAACGTCCTGACTGTTTGCTGGCTGGAAGATTATACCGCCTTTAAGAGAACGTTCAAGTATTTCTTATTTATTTGACCGGAAAGCACGTGAAGGTTTTGTGCTATGAAGCTGTCAAACTGTGCACTTTTTTTTCTTACATTAGATACTAAACAATTTTTGAAATTTACTCCTTAAAAAAAATTTTTTTAGGAAAATTTGTTGCATGGTTTTCCTGAGCACCTCCACACAAACTCGTGTGTTGTTGTTTCTTTGTGTTGTGAATTTATTTATTTATTTAGTTTGCAAGTTGTTCCTGTACAGTGTTGTGTTGTAAACTGTTTCAAAACTCACATTAACGGGATCTTTGCTGGTCTTTCTTCGTCTTATCAGTGATGATTCTTTCAACCTGCGAGATTCCAGTTTATCAAGAAGCCTGTTTTAATTTAACCGATTAAATAAAACTTTGTTTAAAAATGTTTCAAAAATGGAAGCTGTGATATTTCACTGTACAATAAAATCTGCTCAATCTAAACCACATGGAGTGTTTTCTTACACTTCAGATGAAATTGTCAGCATTTGGGAGAAAAGGTCATTCAAATATGGATATAAAACAAAGACATTGCCATATATTTTCTGGAACCTCATGAACTTCTACACTTAACTGTTTTCTGGGTGGTAATCTGTCCTTTAGTCATTTCTATTCATTGAAACTACAAATGTAGAGGTCATTTATTCACTCGCTGTCTGTAGCGACTACAACAAAAATCCAAAGTCGCTGAGAGACTGACGCTGGGTCTGGTGATTGTGTGACGCGCTTAACAAAAAATTGACTTGAATTGGGTCATGCACTTGAGCACTTGACCTTTTATTTTTATGACAAAAAATAATTGAAACAGCTTGGAATGGCTGGCTTATTGTGAGCTAAATAAAATGTACAAAATGGGCAAAAAATGCAACATAAAGGCGATAACTAAAGCGGTCAACAAAAAATGTGGCAACCCAGCTCACCCTCGCCCTTCTACCTTATAGGTGTGAAATAAACAGGTGAGTTATAACAACAAAAAATGTCTCCGCCCACAACCATGTGATGCACCAGGTGATACCTGCTCAATATGGCGACAAACAAATACTATAATAAATCAAAATAATATTCATTCGTTTTTTACACAAACAAAAGGTTGATTCATGGCTACTACACACCAGCCCCCTAATTATTAAGGTAATATACATAATAATTACAGACATTCACATTAATAGGAGACATGAATCCTCAAGAATCCAGCCTCTGCAGTTCATAATTTATGTCCATCTTTCTTTTCTTCAAAAAGTCAAGTCAATTTTTTGTTAAGTGCATTACACACTAACCGGAACCCAGCGTCAGTCTCTCAGCGACTTTGGATTTTTGTTGTAGTCGCTACACTGTCTAGTCTTGTTTACTTCGAACTGAATAGATGAAAAAAACCAAAGGCCTTTAATTAAAGACATTAAATGCTAGTTTCAGTAGCTTTAAAAAGGCAATTTTTATGTATCCAATACGAATGCCACAATTCTGTTTAAATTGAATTGTTTGTTATGACATTAACCCAAATAATGAGGAAAGTGAATAGTTGCTCCCCTACTGCATATCAGCAAGTTTACAGTGTTAAACAATTGTGCCAAATTTAAGAAGGATTTATTTAATTATCTCACACAAAGCTAATATAAGCCAGCTGAAAGGATTTTCTTTGTTTTTGACTTTTTATAAAATTAGAAATGATTTTTTTAAATTTTGTAACAAATATTGAACCCCCACAAAAAAAAAAAAAAAAGTTGACCAAAAAAATTAAGGTTTTAACTAAATTTTCAGGAAAATGAATGGTTGGACCCCTAAAATTCACTATTTACCACTTCTCCTGAGGAACACACGATTATGAAACGACAGTTTGTACATAAAAAAGTGAAATAGAGCTTAAGGAGGAGTCCTCCTCTTGTTAGTCCAAAACACTCAAAGCTCAACACTGTTTGTAGTCTGTCCTGACCAAAAAATAAAACTAGGAAAAAAAAAAAGATGACAAATCCAGTTTCTGGCTTGAAAATGAGTAATTTACATGAAAACTTAAAGGGATAAATTCTATAAACAAAAGGAAAAAATAGAAAATTCTACAATTTTGTAGAATATATGTGGATATAGAATTTGTGATCACTGATCCAGAGGATTTTTTTTAGGCTCATTGGCTACTTTAATGCAAACCAGCAAATAATAAATACAATCAGATTTATTTGTACTCACTGCAACCCAGCCTTTAAGAAAAAAAAGGATATTGAAAGGTTGAAAGCCTCTCACCTACTCATAATTAACCGAATCAGGTGTGTCCATACTCTGATTGACTGTTCACACCTGTCCCGGTCTACCCACCTGTCCAAACCAACCAGTCCTGTGTGCATGTGGGAGGAGTCAACAGCAACCGAGGTTATCTCCTGAGTCCAATAAACCAGTATACTGAACTGATCATCCCTATTGCCCCAAAATGGTTAACTGGGCAGGTCAAAGTAAAATGAGATTTTTGTTGTGTTTACCCACCTGCCAATCAAACAGAGAAAGAGAGATGTTTATTTTTCCCTCTCACAAATCACGATATATACTTTAATATGTAAAAAAAATTGAAGTCTGTGCAAAACAAGTGAGCACTAGTGTGCATTGATGCTCATTAGATTGACAAACATACCACTACACATTGAGTTTGAACAATTTTTCATTTTAAAAAATGTATATACACTGTAAATAAAATGTTAATGCAGTTTTTAATACAGAAAATGGGTGACGACATGTATATATAAAAGGTTGTGAGCGTGTGTCCAGATTACTCTAAGATCCATGGAGCTGGAATTGGGACTATAGTTTTGTACTTGTAACTTTAATTTGCACTTGTAACTTTTGTTTTGCACTAGCTTATGCTTTGTACCTGTAGCTTACTTGTTTTAAGCTGCAGGTACAAGTTTTGTACTTCTAGCTCATGTTTTGTACTTGTAACTTTAATTTATACCTCTAACTTATGTTTTGTACTATTGTCATTTTGTACTTGTGACTTTTGTTTTGCACCTCTATCTTGTTTAGTACCTGTAGCTTACTTGTTTTAAGCTACACATACAAAACACAAGATACAGGTACAAGTTTTGTACTTTTAGCTCATGTAATTGTATCTTTAACTTATGCTTTGTACATATAATCTTCTTGTTTGTACTTGTAACTTACATTCTGTACTTGTATGTTGCTTTTATGTTGCTTTTGTTTTGTACCTCCACCTTATGTTTTGTACTTGTGGACTATGTTTTGTACAAATGACTTTGTACTTGTATCTTATGTTTTGTACTCGAATGTCATTTTGTACTAGTAACCTTTGTACTTGTAACTTGCGTTTTGTACTTCTAGCTTATGCTTACCTGTAGCTTACTTGTTTTAAGCTACAAGTACAAAACATTAGCTACAGGTAAAAAGATGAAAGTTTCAAGTACATAACTAAAATCCCAATTCTAGCTACATAAAAATCCAGAGCAGGGCTGCTCATTCCTGGTCCTCAAGATCTACCACCCTGCCTGTTTTCCAGCTCTCCCTGTACTGCTTGCTGCTGATTACCTGGACCAGGTGTGTCCTTTCAATCAGATTGTGGAGACATCTGACTGAGCCAATCAGCAGGTGGCAGGGCTTGGAGATCTGGAAAATAGTCAGGGTGGTAGATCTCGAGGACCAGGAATGAGCAGCCCTGATCCAGAGCATCAGATAATCCTGCACCAAGAAGTCTATGGGGTTGAGTAGTGAAGGAATTCAGACATAGCCTGTGGTTCACCTTCAGCCAATTGAAATAACTTTGTAGAAGAAAGCTTGTGATTGGGCGTTTTTTGTTCGCATCACCCGTATATAAAAGGGCAAAGACGGTAGAAACACAACAGGAAGAGGTCATTTTCAATAGATTTCATACTTGCTTATATCTGTGAAATTTTACAAACATATTTTACACATCTTTTAATCTGAAGCAGCAAAAAGCCAAACAGGAATTAGTTGAGTTTTCCGTTTATTGACAGTAGCAAAGGTTTCTTCCAAAGACGGTGGTGTTATGTAGGCCACAGAGAGAGTTAAGGTTCAGTAACAGAGAAGGTACAGAGAGGGGGGGCCTTGAGCACCACCATTACAGACAATCTCATTCTAACATGAAGATCACAGAGCACAACAAGCATTTGGCGTGTTTGATGGCAAAATAAACGTGTAGAGTGAGTTCTAAAAACACCTCGACACCGCTAACACTGCTAGTCTACAAAAATACTCAAAAAAAAAAAAAAAAAGAAAGATCACTTAGGAGGATGTGGTTTGCTCTGATGTTGCACATGTTGCTGTTACGTTGTCACATAAATCATCTTTTAGATGGTCCGTCTTTTGAAATCAAAATGATGTCATGCCCCTCGTGGTCTGGTTAGGTTCTGACACTTCCCGTCTGCTCTAGTTGGCCTCATCCTTGGATGCTTCATCGAAATTCTCCACCAGATCTAAAACGAAAAAAGAAAAACGTTAATAAACCTGGAAGTAAAAAAGAAATCTGAAAAGAGCCAGAAGCAGGAAAGGAGTGTTTATTCGAAACATGAGAGTCTTGGCTCATCCGTCCCACCACTACAATGTGTTTGACACGTCAAGCCCTCAACGCTCAAGTCCAGCTGTAAAAATGAAGGCAGAGAGTCCCATTCCCCTTTGAAATGTGAGAAATCTGCGAGCAGTTGGGCCTCAGAAGGTTAAAAATGATTCAAACGTGTTCTCATCTTCAGGAGGACGACGGAGAGGAAACATAAACACAGAAGACAATGGGATGACGACGGCCTCCGACTGCAGAGAACACATGCGATCATTTGAAGACGCGAACTTCCATTAATCTAATGACTACCTCATGCGCTCAGTTCGTTTTCTCCACAAAGGAAAGCAAACCCACTTTTACCGTCGTCTAAACGACAAACGTGAGACTCAAACAGACCTCCGGATTGATCCTCGCCATGAGTCAGAGGAAAAGCATCGTAATTATTTAACTACAAGAAGGAAAAACAATCCTGCAGAAATCAGAAAGAAGTCTTCCATAATATTTTTTAGTTTACAACTGAAAGAAAAGGAAGGATCTGAACTCACCTGGAACGTCATCGTCTTCCTCTTCTACTGCTGCAATCGGCGCTTTTCCATCTGCAGCTGCAGGGAAACAGAGTTTGACAAGTTAGAAGGATTACATGAGCTTAAATTAAAAAATAAAGGGATTTTTCGATGAAGGAGATTTTAAACCGCTAGGAAACAGCTAACTTTCACTAAAAACAAAATGAACTTTATCTTAAATTCAAAGGTTTTTGACAATTTTCACTAAATATGAAAAAAAAAAAAAGACCATTTCATTTTTGCATCTTTCACCTGAAGAAGAAAATGTCAAAACTTTTATCAAATTTAATTTACTTTTAGCATTTTTAAAGCCTAATTTCCAGATATTTTACTATTTTAGTCATTTTCTTTTAATCTTATTCCAAGATAAAACTGTCAACTTTAAAATAATGCTTCTTTGGACATTTTTAACTATTCTAATTTCTAAAATAGTGGTCTTCAACCTTTTGGAGATCATGGATTAATGGCAGACAAGATTTTCACAGACTGGCCTGTACAAGGCTGAAGTTGGTGTTTACGTTTTTTTAGCGTCTAGTTTCCCCGAACCTTTAAGAGTAATCTTCATCTTCTGTAAAATATTAGCTTATACTTTATGATTTTTGTGTAAAAACTGCTAAAATGTGATATCAATTTTCCCTGAACCCAAAACTGTCGAAAGTTAAATAAGATAAAATCAGACGCCAACTTCAACCTTGTCCGACTTTTAAAGTCTGATGGATAAATACAAAAGAAAACGTCACTAAAACAGTTTTTCTAAATATAATCATGAAAATAAAATCAACCGTTTGAGTAATTTTAACAGCATTGACCTTAGACGGTCTGTTGCTGAATATTCTGCATTACTAGTGTAGTTTGTGGGAACATAAATTACAAAAAATCGAAATTTGGAGTAAAGAGTTTTGGTTTTTGTCTTTTAAATGCAGCTTTCTTTTATTTTGAAATCGTGAATCTTTTTCAATTTCCTCTCTGGCTCTTTTCCACCAAAAGAAACTTGTTTTATGTTAACTTGGTGGTTTCGATTTAGTGTTCAGCGAAGTTGCTTTAAGAAAACAGCAGCTGGATTTTCAACACATGTGAGGTGGAGAGAATCCAGTAGTTTTCCAGAATAAGATTATAAATAAATGGGAAAAATGTGGTTTGTGTTTTTTTTTCCTTCTCTGTAGTCCCATATGTCTCACAGATCAGTCTGCTGCTCTGGGACTAGGAATGTAACGAGTATGCAAATATTATCAGTGTGTACGAATATTCATAACATCCAAAATTTCCGATTTGCAATCTTTATAAATATAGTGGAGTGCAGTAGAAATTAAATTTGGAAACAATGCATTGTTTTGCTCTGAAATGCTGAATAATTTTTGAATTTTAAGTTTATAAACTAAACTAAGAAAAAACAAAAGAAAAAAAAAGCCAACGCGTCACCGGAAGTAAACAAATCTTCAAAATAAAGTGCCAGTTGAAGCTTCCTGTTTTCAAAGTAAAACTAGCAAGTGTTTTTTTTAATATATATTTATAGAGCAATGCAATTCTTTAGAACGTGAGGAACTTTAAAGATGGAGAAGCTGTGGAGAACATTTTCAGGATTTGCCGTTTAATGATCCAAAACAACAGCAATGCTTTTGTTCCTGCTGAAGTTGACGGGGAAAAAAAATTGTTTAAAGTGAAATCTTTGTATTTTTTACAGTTTTACTTATTCTGATCTCCTGATCTAAAGAGAAATATCAATGATGGAGATTTAATTACATATAATTTTAATTTATTAAATCCAGTAAAAAGACAGTAACTGTACAAACATATATTAAAAAGTAAGGAACATTTTGATCTGTGAGTTGCTGAACAGAATCACTGCTTTTGATGTCGATAAAGTTTTGACTTTTAAATCGTTTTAAACTCAGCTCCTGGTCTAAGTTCTACAGTTGTTTCAGCTAAACCCAACACTGTATTTTAGCTCGCTTTGAATTGTATTTCGAAAAATAGAATCCTCTGCCTACTCTGTTAAAAATATCAAAATTTTAGGATAAAACCAGTGGAGTCTAACTTTTAAACCTCTGAGTCCACACACTGGCAAAAAATAAAAGTCAGATTATTGTTTTGCTGTGTCTGGATGCTTTTTTGGAGTGCAAGCTGCTGAGAGTCAAACCCAAAGGTGGATTAAACCTAGAAGCTGATTTTCTCCTGCAGGACCTGGCAACACCACATAATGATAGATTAAGCAGGAAGCAGGTGGATGCAGCACCCCGAGTCCGCTCACCCTGTTTGGGCAGAGCCTCTGCGAGTCTCCGGAGGCTCGTCAGGCTGTCGGCTCCCAGCTGGTTCAGGATGCCCGGCAGCATCTCGGTCAGCTGCTTGGTCTCGGCGTGGCCGGTGATGGTGAAGGTGTTGGCGGCGAGGGAGGCCTGCACTTTGGGGTTGTTGAAGTGGATGACTGTTCCTTGATTTGTAAACATGTTAACCTGGAACGGGCAGAGAAATTTTGATAGCAGAATCAGCACCGACACAGATTGGACGCTACAGAAAGGACGAGGCGCCGCGCCTACCTCTTCAATACCAGAAATGTTGTTGACACCAAGTTTCTTTAAGGAGAACTGGAGCTTCTTGTCATCTGCGGTAGCTGTTCTGTGTACAACCTTCTTCTTTCTGCGAGCACTTCCCTGTAAACATTAGATCACATTGACTTTAGAAGACTTGTTCAAACAAAGTGAACACTTTTGGAATAATTGTCCTAAAAAAAGCATTTTCATAACATTTACTGAATGAAAAATTAACATCCAGAGAAAATGTTACCTTTCCGCCAATGCGAACTTGCGCTTGAAGTTTTGCAAGTTTTTCTTGATTCATAATTGCTTCTTTCATCTGCAGAAAAGATAAAAAAAATGGTGAAGCATCATGATGTACCACTGCAGGAGTCCAAGCTACAGAAGTGAAAGGCAGCAAAGATGCAGAACACAAACCAAAGTCATGCAGCTGACGAAAATACAAATTAAAAAAGACAAATTTCTAAATCACTCTGTAGCTGTAAATGTGAGAACAATTCATGTAAGTTTTCTATTTGCCAAACTAGCACTAAATACAAACAAAAGGAAAATATTTAAAACAAGAAGCAAGCAGATGTTGATTCTTTTAAATAAATCTATAATATTAAAGTTGTAAAATTGACTAGTTTTAGCTTAACTTTTCATTTTAAAGGTTTTTACTTAACACTTTAAAAGAAAATTTACAGTCTGTTGACTTTTCTATCAAACTTTGGGCTTATCCGGGATGCCAGTGTTGCTATAGCAACAAACAGTAAGAGATCTGGGTGCTGCTTTGATAGTCAAATGAACACAAAACTAGCAGAAATATGAGGCCAAATCCAGAAAGACTGTTGTATTTTTGTACATATGATACAAGATTAAGGGAATAAAGCAGCCAAACAGATATGAAAATCATCTGTTTTGTTAATAATTTTTTTCCCCACAAACAAATATTAAACAATGTTGTTGGGTCATTGCTAAAGGTGTCGAGGGGAACAGAGTTTCAATGAAAGTTATTTAGAGTTTTAGCTTTCAGGTAACAAGTCTATTATCCATTGTAGAGAAAACTATATCTTATTTAGGAATTTGCAAACTCAATATTTCAAAACAGCCAGTGTGTTGAAATCCATGAAACGTTCTCTGAGAAGAAACAGACTGATACGTCTGTTCTTATGGGCCAATCCCTGAGAGATTATGTATTTTACTTTATTTAATAAGAATCTTTGTATCCAGAATACTGCAGCACATTTGTAGTTTTGCATGTGATATTATAACTTATTTAAAACTACAGTGTCTGTTCAAATAAACAGGAACAATCTGGTGAACGTTAGATTAACTGCAACGATCAGATCTGATCTACTTCTGGCTCCAAATATTTTCTTTTTTACTTAAAAAAGCTATTTTAACCATAATATAATACAACATAATAGAAATAATAAACACTTTTTACATTTTTTTCATTACTTTTTTTCCGTCTAATCCTTATTCACAACCTTTTCAAATTGAGACATTGGGCAATTTTAAGCCCAATTTCCTTAATAAATTTCCTTTAAGCCCAATTTCCTTAATAAATATCCTCCAACATAAGGAAAATGTTATGAGAAAATGTTAAAAACCAATTATTCCTGGAGTGGGTCTTTAAATGTTACGTGAGGATGTCACCAAGGTTATAGATCTTATTTTATATATCGCAAGTTAGGATTTATAGTTTTGCTGACCTTTATTTACCTTAATAAATTAAGTATTTTTTAAAGCTTATTTCAAAGAATGGCTTTCTCACATCTGTCCTTGCTTTTGTTTGTATCACAGAATTAATTCCAATTTACTTATTTCAAACACAATAGAAAAACGATAGATTAATTTATACACTATTGGTAAAGAGTCATTCAAAAAAGATTACATTACATTTTTTTATGAAACAAACTTTAAGGTGTAAATTATAATAAACTTTGGCAACTTTAAGAAAACTGAAAATAAAAAAATCCTATTTACCCCTTTTCAATAAATGACTTAAATTATTTAGACAATATAAAATAAATTTTACATTTTAGACAAATGTAGTTGTATTTTGCTTTCATTGAGAGCAAATTAGACATATTTTTGATCTGTGAGCCTCATAATTAACTATAAATCGCAGTTGTGCCTATTTTTTTTTACGAAATAAAATAAAAATTTCAATAACATTACGATCCATTTCTGTCTTAATTCTCTCAAAAACACAAACTATGATGGAATAAAATCAGAATTTTTATTTATGATATTTCTGAAGTGTATTTAAACTTGTCAGATCTGCTTTTTGCCGTTAGCTTATTCATTATTTTAGGGAATCTCGTATCAATCAGACAATCTTGCGGGTTTCTGCGTGCATGTAAAGGGTTAGTAATGTCAAAAATTCACACGAACAGCCGAGCAGGGATCAGAAACCGTGGGTGTGGTTCTGAGCAGCGAGATCGTGTTCCAACCGGGCAGAACAAGTCAAAGACAAACTCTAAATACGGCTAATACGGTGGATTGCATTTTTCTTCTCGCAGTTAGGAAGGAAATATCCACCGATGGCCATTTTTCTTTTATGGTGTTATGACCGAGCGACTGGGCACGCTTAGTAAAAAGATGCACAAAATCGATTAAATTAGCATCTTAGCTGATTAATACTAAACATTTTTAGTTATTTTTGTATATATTGACTCTAAGTTTACTCAAATTTGTATTATTTTTAAGTAGAAGTTCCATGCTAACTGTGGCTAGCCTGTAAGCTAACCGAGCGACACGGGCCTGTCAGTCACACTGCAGCACAAACCGTCAGTAGTTAGCGTCAAACCCCGGAACAGCTCAGCCGCCGAGACGACAAACACTCCCGTTTACCTTTTTCCGTCGGATCGGGGGGAAACAGTGCGGGGAAGAAAGTATTTAAAGCTCCTCACTGACCTGTAAACTAACAGCAGACACATGCGGGGAGCAAGATGGAAGCGAGAGAGGAGGGAGGAAGTGACGTCAAGAAAGATGTGCGGCAGCGTTTGGCGGGTTTTTACGCCCCGAGTTTGGTCCTGCAGGCGAACAGATTGTGCAGATCAACCATAAACACAGTGAAATGATTAAAACGTTAAAAAGAAAACACGTTTTAAACTCTTTGTTTCGACTACAGTCTTATTAAAATAAGTAGATGAAGATTTTGATGGTGTGAACATCATTCTTTTAACTAGATGAATTTGCGTAAACATCCAGAAATGTTTTTTGTTTTGTTTTTTACATTTTTTTAGTGCTGGGCAACTTTAGCATAATCTTTTTCTACATATTTATCTTAAAGACCCACTCTGATCAACTTTGATATTTTTTCATCGTATTCCCAGTGGTACCCAGTAGGTGTCCAGGACATTGTTTCTGCAGAGTGGCAGGTGGTCATTAGAAAGTTACCTGAGTTGTGGGCGGGACTATTGGTACAGAATAACCCCGCCCCTTTTCCCTCCTCATTGCTGGGAGCTCAGAGCAAGGATGTCACAAGTACACTCTTAAAACAGGTGGGGCGGAAGCTCTCAAGCACCAGGAATGGGCAGCCCTGCCCTAAAGAAACACTGAAATTAAGAAAAATCAAAATTGAAAAAAAAAAAAAAAGATTGTGAGAACAGTAAAGTTTTTTTTGTACTTTATTTATTTTATTTTGATGTCGCTTTAGGTTTCCAGTACATTAGGGGCTACGTACATTTTAAAGGAATTTATCCTTTTTTCTTTTTCTCGAGTTAAAACAACCCAGCAAAAACTAACCTCAGAATAGGGTTGAAAACACCTTAAATTGTGTCAATTTTTAACCACTACACTAGTTTTTAGTGTAGAGTATACTGGTAATCTCTTTTTTTCCCCCAAACTGCTCCAGATTCACAATGATTTGAATAAAAACATCCTCAAAAACTTTAAATGATTTTTATTTTCTTAATATAAGGCCTCCATTATAAAAAAAAATGAAAATACTCGGTAAAAATAACACTATAAAACCGTTTTCAGTCAACCACAAATCTTTGTGGCCGTTTGCTGCAAATCCTACCTCCTTACATTTACTTTCCACCTGAACACCAGTTTTCTGTATCTCTACATCTCTACATCTCCCCTCTAAAGATCATATATGTTTTTTTTTAATTTGGGACATTCTTTAAATTAAAATCAAATGTATTTATAAAGTTTTTTTGTACATCAGTAACACAAAGTCACTTACAAGATAAACATATTTGTCAAACTTAAAATCTATTACCCCCTTTTTTATTTATGTCAAGCATTGACTGTGGACAATTTAATAAAATCAAACAAACATATTAGACTTATTACAGATATAAGGAGATGCAGTGATTAGAAAAGAAAAAACAAAGACAAATTAATGTAAATGTAAGAAGAAAATATTAGCATCTCCAAATAAAAAATAGAGATACTTTGCAGTTTTGCAAACTATACACACTCAGGTCACATTAGATTAAATAAATATAGTGATCATTAACTTAGGTCAAGTAGATCCCTATTTACAAAAAGTCAGACACAAGTTGTGGTGGAACTCTATTCCATAGAAAAATGGGCAAATCCTTTGTAAATGAAAGGATATTTTCTGTCAAAATGTGGTACTAAATGCTTTTCCTTTTAACAAAGGGAGGCCTGAGCATTTTTTAGAAAGTATAGTGAAAGTGTGTATATAGAAAAATTCCCCATTGTTTTATTTCTTTACTCTTTGTCATTTTGCATTCTGTTTTACTCTAACAAATAGTAAATGTGTTTGTTGTGAAAATAAAGAGTTTTAAAAGCAAAACTACTTGTACTAAGACAAGTCCTGCATTTTTGGGTATAGTTTACTGTTCTATCAAGGGTTCATCCAGTTGAGAAGATTCAGAGTTATGCACTGATGTGTACAGGTAAAGGTGTGTTAATGGACTCTCTGCAAGTATGAAAAGTGGATCTGAAAGCAAACTGGAGTAGGTTCTGGAAAGCCTTTACATCTTTACTTGGGGAAACATTACACTGTTTTCAGGACTAAAAATATTAGAAATATGGTCAAAACTGTACAAAATGCACATTAAAATATCACAATAATCAAGAAATCACTAAAATGTTTTGAAAATCTCAAAATTTAAAGTCAGGAATTTAAAATAGTTAAAAATGGCTTCTTCTGGCTTGAAGTTATTGCTTTACTTTGAACTTAAATATACACTTTTTTAGTTTAACTACATTCAAACCCAAACTATAGAAATAAATGTATCATCTATAGTCAAGAAGGATGTGAAGCCTGTCCAGAATGTCAGCAAGTAAGAACTGATGCACACCATTTATATCACAGATATACATTCATTTTTTTTTTAAAATAAAGCAAAATCTGGGTAAATTCAGATTATTTTGTTTACTTGCTAATAAAAACAATTATCATAACTTTGATAGTTAGTTGTATAAACTTAAGAGAAGAGCTTGCATGCAATTCTGGTTAAAAAAAACTCTAATAAACTAATTTTATGATACAAAATAAGCTCAAACTTGCAGGTATTTTTGTTTGATACGTGTGTGCATATATTATTACAGAATAAAAGAATTTCTATGCCTTGAATGAATCATCAGAATTTATATTTGTCTTGATAAGGTTTCTGTTAAGGAGACTGAACTCAAAGAGCGGTTCTGCAGTTTGTTTCCTGGAACACTGATGTTCTGATAACTAACCGCTAGATGGCGCCAGAAACGAGATGTCCCAGAATCTCAAAGGAGTTCTTCTCGCCTTTTGCTGCTGGAGGAACTTATCACTATTCATGCGTCTTTAAGGAAGCACTTTTACGTAACCTAGATGCTTTTCTGACTTTATTCTATTTTAAGACCATAACAATAATAATAATGACGTATTTAAGTGTATTAAACGCACGTTTTTTTATTTTCTTAATAGAAAGCCTGAAAGCCTTTAAGTTTATTTTAGTAAATATATATATTTTGCTCAAATATATCAATGAATATATTTTTTTAAAAAGTGAACATGAAGTTTTATTTAGTAATTGCATATTTTTTTAAGAAGAGATATGTGCTTTTTTTTTTTTTTAGATCTTAGACACCTTTTTTTCGAAAAAAAATATTAATTAAATTCAGTTTTTTAGAACTTATTATCAAACTTGCTTGACAAATAGTTCCAAATTGACCTAAATAATTTACAATTCTGATAAAAAAACATCGATTAATAATATTTGTTTAGTAATTGAGAAGTTTTTATTGGCGCGCGCGTCCATCTTAATGTTGGTTTTACGCAGCGTAACTCTTCCCCGCGCTCATCTATTCTTCTTTTTATTAGGCAATAACAAAACTGTAAAATGACAGTTTTAGTCTTTCTAAAGGCTTTAACAACAAATAAAAATATGGACTTCAGAGCCAACAGATTGCTGTTTTACGCGGCGCGTAAAGGCCTCGTACGTGGGCTTTCAGGCTCTGCGTGACCTGCGACTGATTCAACTTCACAGCTGACTCCATTACCAATGGCTGCATGGCGGATAATCTCGTGAACCGTCAGATCACGCAAACCGGTAGGCCTGGATGTGGCGTACCACACCCCGGCAGTGGATTCACTTTATAACCCATTTAAAAGCATGTGTTTTTCAAAATAAAACTCATGGAAAAAGGAGCTAATTGGAGATGTTTGTAAACTTTTAAATTAAGAAATGTTTGCTAATGATTGAGTGGTAGTGATTTATTTTAATTGTCAATTAAAACATGCATTATGAAGGAATCAAAGCACGATTTTAGAGGTATTTGCCTCCAAAAAAGTTTTAATTTAAAATAATTTATAGCAAATATGTTTCCAATGAGTGAAAGACGGGAAGCTAATAATAAAAAAGTGTTTCCTCACAGTTCATTTTCAAAGATCTTTTTTGTTATTTTTTTCCGCCTCTCTTCTCAATTGCGCCTGTGACGTGTCCTCGTCATGTGACCAGGCGGTCAGATAAAAACCGGGCAAAGATCCGCCCCCTGGGTGATTCTGGTCAGTCCCATTCGTCGGGTTCCGCGCGCAGCCTTCACTCCAAACATCCGTAAGCTCCAAACATATGGAAATAGAAGCGGGGCTTTCTCTCCGGCGCGCGCTCACCTCTTCTCCTCTTCATCACATGAGTTTTTGACGCGCATCCCACCGTCCTCCTCCTCCTCTGGCGTCGGGACGCACCGCCGTGAGCGAGCCATGACTCTGAGCGCAGAGATGTCGGATGCCTCCATCCTCTCGGAAGAGACCGACATTGACGTGGTCGGGGAAGGCGAAGACGGGGATCACCAGGCGCGCTCCTGCGCGGACGAGGTGGCGCAGATGCACGACGGCATCCTGCTGGCCGGCTCCCCATCCCCATGTCTGGACAGCTCCACCTCCTCCAGGGATACCTACAAGCCGGCGGGTAAGAACACCCTGGTGAAGCCCCCGTACTCCTACATCGCCTTAATCACCATGGCCATCCTGCAGAGCCCCAAAAAGCGCCTGACCCTCAGCGAGATCTGCGACTTCATCAGCAACCGCTTCCCTTATTACAGGGAGAAGTTCCCCGCCTGGCAGAACTCCATCAGACACAACTTATCCCTCAATGACTGCTTTGTCAAGATTCCGAGGGAGCCCGGGAATCCCGGGAAGGGGAACTACTGGACTCTGGACCCGGAGTCGGCTGATATGTTCGACAATGGGAGCTTTCTGAGGCGCAGGAAACGCTTCAAGCGGCAGCAGGCGCAGGACCTGCTGCGGGAGCACAACGGCTTCCTCCCCGCCGCTGCGTACGGTTACGCACCGTACGGCTGCGGCGGATACGGCCTGCAGCTGCAGTCCTACCACACACACTCTGCGCTCTTCGCTTTCCAGCAGCAGCAGCACTCCAGGCATTCACACGCAGGAACCATTATCCCCTCACCTTCTCTGATGCCCCCCAGCACGGACTTATCCAGAAGTAGTCGCTTTTACCCCCAGCTGGGCTCCAGTCTGGGCTCCTCCGGTGCGCAGGCTGCGTCCCCGGCGCACAAGTCCGGCTCCCCGGCGCAGCGCTCCCCCTTCTCCATAGAGAGCATCATCGGAGGCTCGCTCAGCCCCTCCCGGACTTCTCCAGTGATTGTCCCGGTCCTACCCTCTTCCTTGGGTCAGCCGCAGACGGTCCACCCCGGAGCGGTTTTACACCCGGTCGAAAACTTTCCGGGCAGAGTCGCCGGCGGCACCGGCGCCTGCTGAAACAAAACAAACACTAAAAACAGAACAAAAAAAAAAAAAGAAAAAACTGACCAAGAAACTTTTGAAAATCAACAAAAACACAAAAACGCCCCTCTTTGAAGGTAGGAGGATTTTTGTCTTTTTGTTTGCAGCTGAATGACGGACATGCAGAACCCGATTTGTGCCTATATTCATGCTGTTTATGACGATAGCCTCTATATTTATGTTATGAATTTCTTTCTCGGTGTGAATCAGACTTTTTTTCTTTTTGGATGTTTTTATTTTGGTGATTCAGTCACTGTTTTAGGGCGTCTCAGGATCCTAAATGATCACATGTTTAAAGGTTAATTCATGTACTGGTGTCAAACACAAACATGTTTTGTAAAAAAAAAAAAAATCAAAACTTAAAAGTTTGAAGGTTTTGATTTGAATTTTGTATTAAAAAGAGTAAGAAAAACATTTATAATAATTATATGCAGTGTGTTCATTTCAGTAATAAAACATTGTACATATTTTGGCAAGCATTGTGTAACTGAAGTGTGATATTTTTACAATTTGTTTTAAAATAAATATCTTTTTGCAAGAAAACTATAAAGGGAATTTATTGATTTGTGGGATTTTTGCGCGCTCGTGTTTGGATCCTCACTTTCTGCGCCTTTTTTTAAAGCTCAGATAGACATTTTTTTTTTTTTTCGTTTCCATTTGACCTCTCCCACACTCGTCCTCGTTAATTACAGTGAGCGGACGTGGAGGGTGTCAGCCGGGTGAGACTGGGGGCCGCTTTTTGCCAGGTTTACAGCGGTGTTGATGTCGACAGCTGCGGCCACATTTGGAGGAAACTATTCACAAGCCAAAATATTTCATTATCTGCTCCCGTTTGACACGTTAAATTGGGGCCCTGTGGGGTCAGACTTTAAAATCCTCATCTTTTTATAATTTTGTCACATTTTTCTTTAAGAAAGCCAAACAAAGTACACATTTTACGCAAAATCCAGCTTGGTTTTTGCGCTCTCCTGCTACCCCCACCTCTTGCTGTCACGATGCTGCACGTCAAGAACCCTCAGTGTAAATTTTTCATCAGTCCTTTATGCGGCCTTTACTGTACACTTCCGTGACTGGATGTGCGCTCCCGCCGTCTGTATCCACTGAGCCAAAACAAACGTGTAGTAGATGGCTAAATCGGTGCAGCGCTTAGAGCCAGTTCAGTAGGCCACGAGAGGACAGCTATTGCGTGATGATGCAACACGCAATGAGGGAGACAGACAGCCAGGCGCGCACGCACCAAAGAGGAAGAGGAGGAGGAGGAGGAGGAAAGGGGCAGCAGGGAAGGAGGTCAACTGGACTGTGTTTGTTCACTTGAGGTGAAACAGGACTTTGGGGCGCAGATTTATTTCCTTCCCTACAATCATTTATGAGGACTTAGAATACATAAATGTAACTTTTGGATATAAAAAAAAAGATGCTGCCCCTAATTGACCCTAATTTCTAATCAAGTGCGCGTTTTGTGACACGTGGATGGATTTCTGAGGAAGTTGTAGCGGGTTGTTTTTGTCTTTACGCGCAGAAAATGTGATGTCTGGGAGCTGAAACTTGGAGGAATGGAGGCCGTTTTTCCTTGAAGGAAGGCCCAATGTTGGCATCAAGTAAAAATGTATCTGAACACAACATTTAGAATACAAATCTGAAGGTTTTCTCTTTATTTGACCACTCCTGTCCCCGTCAGTCCGTTGTGGCTCACGTAGTCAAAATAATGTTTTTTTATCCTATTTTTTCTGTTAGATACAAACACAGAAAAGGCTACAGTATTTTAGGAAACATATGATATAATGTAAATTTATTATTATAATCTATTTAATTAATTAAAAATACTTGTAAAAAAACTTTTACGCACAACTTCCGGTTAATGTTGTTGACATTTATTTCACATTATTCCTCACTTCACACACAAAAAAATACGAGTAACTTTCCAGCTAAATTTCAAAATAAGAGCTAATTATTCGTCCAACAATGAGGTTTCCATAAATTGCAGGTCTTATCTCGTTAAATGTTTTGTCGGGAGCAGAGTAAAGGTATAATCCCTGCGCTTTAAAAGGCAGCTTTACATGTCCTGGATCATGTGGCCATCAGCCTCCTTGAGCATGACCGAGGCTCAGTTAGCAGTTTATCCTGCTGGGTCACAGGCCATGAAGCACAACACTCGAGAGGAGACGCCGGCTACTGCGTAAAATGCGCAAAAACGGCTCACAGTTATTATTCATGAGCTGAGAAAAGAAATGAAATCGAAGTTAATAATCCAGCAGAGAGATTGTTTTGGAAGTTTTGTTCTTATTATGGAACAGAGATTTGTATCTATGACGCAAAAAATCTGAAAAATCAGACGTTGGAATTGGGAGTTATCGCATATTTTAGTTTGAAACTAAAGCGTAAAAAAAGCACATTTAAAATAATAATTGGTTAGTGATTACTCTTAATACAGGTGGATTATTATATTACCCTCAACATTTAAAAAACTATATACTTAAAAAAATAACGATAGTAATTGAATAGAAATTACTTAAATTTTCGGCTTTCAGGTTTAAACAAAAATAAATTCTTATTATTCTTGGTTTTCAGAAAATTACATGACCACACATATACAACTTATCTTTATTTAAGCCTCTTTTATTTTTTTAAACCTAAACGTGATGAATAATCTATTAAAGCAGAAAAATACATTTTGATGGGCAATAATGTCTTTATTTAATTTCTAAAATATAATAGTTACAACATATTTATTCAAATTAACACCAAGATTGTATTGATTATATACATTTAAAATATGTATGATTACATTTTCTGTTTTTATTGATTTTATTTTGAAAAACATCAACAGAGAGCTCAAAAAATTCAATTCGAAATAAAAAATTATCACTTGAATTAGATAAAAATTTAATAGGAGTATAAATAAATATTTTAAAAATATTTCATAAAATTCTGGAATGGTTTATTCTTCAGGGAGAGTTTTATAAAGACTCTTAAAAACAGATAAAAAAAATTCTACTTTTTAAATACATCACGCCAATTATACCCTGACATGGTCATAACTTAAACTTTATCTTTTAAAATTATTTTCATGCAGCTCAAATTTATCATATTTTACAATTGAAATAACATTTTTTTTAAATATTTCTCAGAAAAATATATTTAATGATAATGATTCAGAATAATGTTTTATCTATTTTTTGGCAACTTTAAGAGAAGCTAACTTCTTTGAGATTTAACGTTGTATAACCTTTTATAGGACTAAAAATATATATGAGGTCTGGTGTTTCCAAATGGGTGATAAGAATGAATGAAATGATACAAAAGAATGAGAAGAGTCCCTCTCTTTCATCCTGTTTCTCCAAAAGTAGCTCTGCTTTCCACCCCATTAAAAAGTTTGGGAACACTAATGGCTCCTTTGCATATTATCCTAATTAGAGGCCGCTCCGGACCACAGGGAGTGTCTCTTTGTGATCTCTATTTTCTTCCTTTTGTCAGAGCAAAGCTTCCTTTATCTCCGAGCACATTTGTCTCCATTCCGGAGAAGAAAAGCAGCAGAAATGAGCAAAATAAAAAAAAAAAAAAAGAGAGATGCATGAAGTGGTGTTTGACAGTGGGATTGAGGAGCCTGGCTCGGTGCAGACGGGCCGGGGGAGAACCTCTGAGCTATCGCCACATCGTGAAGTGCAAGCTCATACGTCCCTGCACATAATTTATTTAGCTTGAAGACTTTTTGGGGTGTTTTTATTTATTCTACGTCTTGCCTGTCTCACCCCGGTGTGAACCCTCAGATCCGGGATCTGCCGCAGAATTATGTTGCAGCCTCTCACCGCATTTTTCACTTTTTTAGCCCTGCGCGTGTTTGCTTTGGCATGCAGTGGACTCATGCAAACAAGCCGGGCTCGTAGCTTATCCATCACGCTTGTGCTGAATGTGATGATAAAATAACAGGCAGCTTGAAACAAACCATTTGTTACAGGCAGATTTATTATTCTGTCCACTTGAAACGAAGCACAGAGGTTACTTGGAAAACTCCTACTTAGGTTACAACAATAAACAGAAGAGGAATGGGCCTCTTTTTCTTTATGGTCACTCCAAAAGAGCCAGGAGCCGGGCAGCTGTGGGATGTCACTGCAACATCCTCCGACCATTTGCATCCCAAACCCCATTAAGCATCCTTGCGCTGGTTGAGGAAGCTCTGCTTTGACCGCCCGCTTCAGGCATGATTACTTACATGCAACAACGCCTTCCAGTCATAAACACTTCAGGGAGCTGCAGCAGCCCGTTCATCATCGTGACACCCACAGGTAACCCAAACCGAGAGCATGCAGCAGCCCAGACTCTGAAAGACTCGACGCAACAATGTGTTTAAAGCAGTTGAAGTGTTTTCCTTCATGAAGTCACGGATAACTCAGTAATGACGGCCTTGTCACTCAAAAGGAAAAAACATCACTGGAAGCCACCCATGTGGCTCCTGACTTTCCCTCCTTAAATATCCTCCCCCAAGCATTCCCTTCTGTTTGCCTTCTTTCCATCCTCCTCCTCCAGCTCCCTTTCCCTCTCATTGACTCCACCGCAGAGTGTCTACATGGCAGATGACTCGCTTCTCCTCGAGGAGCAAGGGGGGGGTGAAACGCCAGAGCCGGGGCCTTTAAGTGGCTGGTTTGAGCCGTCCCTCAATTGACTTTTTTTGGAAAGCCGCCCAAATCCGTTCCCCTCTTTGACAGACATCTCGCACAGCAAACGCATCGACCCACAATTAGATCCAGAGATTTACACACTCTCTGCCAGAATGTGTGCCACATTAAAGATAGAAGCCCAACTCCCTGCAACGTCTTTGATTTCCTGTTAGCACGCCAAAATCGCCAACTCAGGTCCTTTTTTTTTTAATGCTGTCACAATTAGCTAATCCCAAAATTGATTTGTGGATGAAAGTTGTGAGAAATGTACTCCAACTCACGGGAGTAATTGAGTGTTTATTTTCCAACACGTTCTGAGTGTTTAAAAGAAAAACTCCCAGTCAGTCTCGACTGTCATCTTAGAGGAATTTTCCTGCTTAGCTTTTCACCAAACTGTTCTCCATTTCCTCCTTTCTCCTGCAGTTTTGATGAATGAAAACATGCACCTACTGCGTAACACCAATGTTGGCTCTCTCAAAGGGAGCGTGTGTGTGTTTAAACTTTCTTGTTGTCCTGGGAAGAAAGGTTAAAACCAAACTTTACGCCGCTTCCTGGCGTGGCGCTGGGCGCTTCCTTCGTCCTTTAGCAACATTTTTCGGGGCCTTCATGACAGCTGAAGACTCCAGCTCCAGGATTTCTGCTGTTTTTGAAGCAAATCACTGTAGAGCAGCAACCGATTCAGGTTGACTAAGCTGCATCTGACTCAACTTTATGACCCACTCTGGTGAAAATAGTGTTTTTGGTGACTTAAACACATTCTTGTGGCAGTTTTCTGATGATGAAAGACATATGTAAAGGAACTTTACAGGTATTTGCATTTTGGAGCATTTCTCTTTTCAAATCATTGGGAATCAGCCCAAAAAACTGTAACAAAAAAAAACAAAACGCATTTTTGATATGGAAAAAAGGCAGGGAAGGCCACAGTCTTCCTGCTCTGCCTAATTGTGATGCATCCTGTAGCTGCAGACAAGATGGCGCCTGACATCATCAGCCAGAATTAGAAATTATATGACTTTCCCTAACCCAAAAGTACTTAAAATTGTATTTTTTTTTAATTGAATACAGTTAATAACAATAACAATTAAAATGATGTTTTTTCCGAGCGATATGGGTGGGTCTTACAGTTCCAGTCGAGTACTTACAGCAAGTTTCCTTTTGAATTTTTTTTGGAGTACATTTGGTAGTAGTTTGCATCGTTTGGCCAGGGGTGCGACTTACATGGGATTTTTCTTTTAAAAAATGAATAGCAACTACCACTAGAAGGTAGTGTAGAGGTGTGCGTGTCAGTATTTGCTATCAACGCAGAAGAAGAATTCAAATTCAACTTTAAAGGGTAACTAAACCAGGAAGTTGGAGGCTGACTCCACCCACTGCTGAAATTTGAAAATCCAGTCAGAGGGGCGGGGCTTGGGAGCAGGACAGTTATCATTACTGGAGCTGCAGATCATGACGTCAGACTTCTGAAACTTACATGGTTTGACCAATCACAAAATCAACTGTAATAACTCATTTCAACCTGTAGGTGGCAGCACACAGACGATTTTGACTATATTTTGAAGAATTAAACAGTTTTATTTCAATTTGTCAAAAATTTGGCTATGACCAACAGACAGAACTTTTAAAGTCCTATTTATAGATGTCAACAGTCAAAAAAAGTTAATTTAGGATTTGGTTACCCTTTGAAAGGTATCTAAAAGTTCTTGAGGAATATGAAGGAATAGTTGTTAAAAATAACATTCATAATAAACATAAATAAATAACCAGCACACATACACATCTAACAAAAACAATCAGTGGATAAAATCAAATTAAAACATGTGGATGTGTAAGAACTAGAGGTGGGAATCTTGGGAATCTTCAATTCGATTACAATTCAAGAGGAAACGGTTTGATTATTAAACAATAATCCAGATTTGTATTTTTTAAAATATTTTTTTTTTTTTTTTTGCTACAAAACACTAGAATAATATGCTGGGAGGCTGCTAGAGATTTTAGATCCAATGAAAATAATTTTTGTAGGGCCCCTAGCACAGTGGCAAATTTGCATTAGGGGTCTTTGTGGGCCTATGACAACCCCCACGGCCTGGGCCCCAAGAATCAGCCTTTTCTTCGGCCCCCCAACCCCTCAGCCAATATGACTAACGTTTCTCCAACAAAGTGCATTTTTAAGTAAACTTGATTAACTTTAATTAAGAACAAAAAATTCTGATAAAATATTTTGTTTGAAAATCAAAAATCTTTCCCAGCATCAAAAAAGGAAAAAATTGCCCTGTCCTGAAAAACTATACATAAAATAATGTTACGTTTCATCATCAGACCAGCTTTAACTCATGCCAAACAAAAAAAATAAATAGTATCTAACTAGCCACACATTGTGATTTTAACAAATTTGTTGTGTTTCCTACATATTGAATGACAGAACTTACACACTGCATGACCTTTATCCAATTGACCTTCAACACTATGAAAGCCAAAATGCTCTTCAAAAATATCAGAGAGAAAATCACTTTGTGTTTAGTTCCACTTGTTACTTTTACTTTTAATCATTTACATTTTTCGATGATTGATTATTTATAATTCATAAAATAATTCACAATCGTTTATGGATCATATTCAATGCCTCTAAAAATCGATTTTTTAGGTGGTAAGAACCACTTAAAAGCTGTGCTAAAAAGATGAGTTGTAAGTTTTTTGTAAAAACCTCCACAGTAAAAGAAGTCCTCCAGTCCTCAGGCAGGCTGTTCTATAGGCCACGCCCACAGCGCTGAAATGTCGCCTCACCGAGGGTTCTAGTTCTGACTTCCCCAGCAGACCTTCACCTGAGGACTTGAGGGTTCTGGGTCAAAACCTGAGAGTAAATCTGAATAAAATGAAGGTAGAATTCCATTAAAACTTTCATAAACCAAACAAAAACAACTGAAAATTGATTCAAAAATGCTGGATTTGTTCCAAAACAACACAGAGGATGAAGAAATCATTTGTTAACTTGTTAGCATGTTCTTTATGCAAATTGTTTAAATGTTGCACTAATATACAAGATTTGATTTTTGTTATCTGTTCCATTATTATGGTTTGCGTTTCAAGATGAAATGTCCGTTTTTGTTTTTGATTTATTAAAGTCTTTTTTACTGATGCAATTTACACTAAAGAATGACTTATAGTCTAAAAAATACCGTAAGTCTTTGTTTTCCTCATGTGAGCTGGCATCTGGCTCAAATCTGTGGCTGGACAGCTCCGATATTGCTCGCTATTTTTGCGTGGTGACAGGAATGGGGGGCGGAGTTGCTTCCTACAACTCAGAGAGGAATTTCTAATGAAACACTGCAACTCTGTAGAAAAAAAAATGTCCCAGAAAATTACACAAGTTTGTTGATTTAAGCTAAAAACAGCATAATCATAATTAAAATCTCACTGGGAACGCTTTTAAAATAGATCGGTGTGGATCCTTAAACAACCTGTAATAGTTCTCAGACAGGTAAAGAGAAGAAATCATCCATATTAACCAAACTAACATGATTTCTGCTTCATACGTGACAGAACAGAGGAGGGGGACGGGGGTTCACACGTTTTATCTCCAGAGCTTCTAGTGCCTCACTTGCGCTTCCATTTTGCCCTCTCCTGCACAGCTAAGCTGCAAAAGAGGCTTTTTACACCCCCACACAGCCTCGGTGCACACGCACGCACACACACACACACACTGTGATCATCAACAATAATTATCACTGAGCAGTAATGCTAATTCCCAGCACTCATCATGCAAGCAGCGTCCTCCAAACAGCAGATTAACTGGTCTGCCAGGGATCAGGGCTTTGATGCAAGCAGGGAATTTACACTTTTATCCCCAAAGAATAGTCATTTCATAAAAACAATCTGCCCTTTAAGCTGCAATAAGCATCAAGTACATGATTATCATGAACCTAATTTAATTGTTAGGAATCTCAAAAATGTTGATTCATAATTTTTCACTAGATTCTCCTAATCTCCACAAAATGTGCAGAAAAGTTTAAAAAAAATCTTTTTAAATACAGTAACATTTTTTAAGTTTTTAATTTGGCTGCAAAACAAACATTCTTTGTTCAAACTTGTTATATTTTGTAAAAACGGGGGAAAAACTTTTTCAATAATTTAACACCGCGCGTGTGTTAAAGTCAAGGCCCAGGGGCCAGATCCGGCCCTCCAGATCATTTTATTTTATTGTCATTAAAGCCCCAATGTAATCTTGCGCTCATTTCTATCTTGTATAATTTTGACAAAATATGTTTTATGAAGAGTAAAATATTTAAAGTTATTTAGGGTTTAAGTTGATTTATTCAGGAATAATATTCCTGCCTTTTTATTATTCATAATTATGTTAAAAGTTCACTAAAATTGTTTAGGGTATTTTGGAGTTTAGCCAATATTTCAATTACATGCTAGCAGTTTTGGCTAATTTAGACTTTTTCAGTTTCTTAGGATATTTTGAAGTTTAGCTATTTTTTCAGTTACATTTTATTTGTTTTTTACTTATCAAAGTTTTTTTTTTTGAGTTTTGTTAAATATTTTGGCATTTAGTTACTATTTTATCTGGCTATCAGTTTCAATTTTTTTTCAGATATCAGTTTCAGCATCTTCATCTATCAGCACCAGCATCTTCAGCAGCTAAATTCCCCCTACAGCATTCACGCTAGTATTATAGCAGATAATGCTATATATCTAGTTCATAATTATGTTAAAAAGCTAAAGTTTAAAAAATAGTTTTAGTGTTTAATAAATGTTTATCCTGTTCGACCCGCGACTTAAGGAGTTTTTTCGATTTTGGCCCCTTGTGCGATTGAGTTTGACACTTCTGATGTATAGTATACTTATTTATATATTTTTTTTGTTTCATTTTAATCAAATTGATTTAATAACTTTACAAAAATATGAAAAGTAAGGTTAAAATAACAATAAAAGGACAGAATGGTTGGTATACAAAAGCAAAAGGAGAGCCAAGAAGAACAAGTCCTGAGGTCAGCCTGGACCGCCGTGTTTGCTCAGGTGTGCAGGCCATGTGTCTGCAGCTCTCCACTGTATTTTCCTTGATTAATTTGAATTAAAAATCCAAACACAAATTAAAATAAGCCCCAAAGAGACAAAACAAATGACAACAGCTTGAACTCCAGCCACACAGGCCATGTCAAACGCGTGACATATCCTCCACTTCCTCCAATAATATTTTCAGTAGATTTTGCCAAACATACGCAGAGCTTCTCTAATCATGTTCTATTGTGTTTTAGGCCTAAGAAAACAATGTCTAAAGCTGGTTAAAGTTTGTTTCTTTAGCCTTGTTATTTTCTCACATGATGCCCCGCATTTGCTTAAGAGGGTATTTATTTTCTTCCCTCTTTTTTTTTTTTTTTTTCGTGCACGCTCCTGCTCCTCGTGCAGCCAACCCAAACATGATGGGAAAATACATTTGGAAACTGGATTACATCATGAGATCCAGTTGGAAAAGCAAGCACGGGAGCTGGTTGCCAGGTCGGTTAGGATTTCAGTCGGAAGGAGCGCACCTTTTCTGGAATCTGCGAGTTAAACAGGGAGACTCGTACGAGCATGAGCAACTTCAAAAAGCGCGGCTCCTCTGCGTGCATGAGCAGTTTTCAAAGCAGCTTACAGTAATTGATTCATTGGCTGCAGCAGCTTCCTCCTCTTGATCTCTCCATCATCTCTGGTCACTCTGCAACTCAGGGAACGGAGACGGAGCAGGTTAGACCTGGTATATAGTCCAGATATTGCACCAAGTATGCATCCAGCAGATTCAGCGTGTTGATCAGCGTGTTTCCATTTCTTCCTCCGTCGTCACCGCGGGACAGGGTAGGGACAGGTTAGCCGCTGATGAGGGAAGGGAAGTTAAATGGAGCGGTGTTTGAAAGGTGCTGCGACGTCGCAGAGCAACCACACATGTGCATCTAAACACCAGTCACTTCTCAGAGGAGGGGCCATTTTTCTTCAGCTCAAACTAAACTTTGTGAAAGTAAATTATGAGCACACATAGATAAAATCAGAAAAAGTTCATCTAAACCTCACATCTTACAATAATCGTAACTTTTTTTAATTAAAAAATGAGCTGCATAAATCCTTTCTTTTATTATTAAAAAATAATTAATAAATAAATTACTCCTAACAAGTTTCAGTCTTGACCTAACCTGACCCCTAAACAATTAAAATATCTACAGATAAAATATTTTCCATGTGGTCACCTAAATTTTACAGTTTACTGACATTTACAGCATTTTTATTATTATTTTAATCCAAATTGGATTTTGCAAGTCAAATAGGAGAATCTGACGATGCATTACGTATCGCGATTCATGTCTCACGACATCAATATCATATCTACCACGGCTTAAATGAGAATTGATTTTTTTTTTTTTTTTTTACAATTTTCTTTAAAGAGTATGACTTAAATCAGGGGTGTCAAAATCAATCGCACAAGGAGTCAAAATCGGAAACACACCTTGGGTCACTGGCGGAACAGGATAAACATTTATTAAACACTAAACTCTAAAATTTCATTTTTAAAATACTAAAAACTTAACTTTCTAGTATTACTAAAATTAAAATCAGGCAGGAACATAATTCCAAAATAAATCAACTTATATAACTTTCAATATTTTACTCCCCAAAGAAATATATTTTGTCAAAATTGAGCAAGATAAGAACGGGCCATTACGAACAATAAAGTAAAATGATCTCATAAGAGAGCACGAGGAGTCTGAACGCTGCTGGAACTGGTGCTTTGAAAATAAGGACAAAAACAAAATAAAGCCAATAATTTCCAGAAATATTTCGGTAATGAAGCAGCCTGACACGCTCAATTTTGTCTTGTCAACATTTTAAATCGATACAAGTATTGCCTGATGAAATATCACGATATACTGCCAAATTGATTTTCCCCTACACTCAAATATGTTAAAAATATTTTTCCAAATTAAAATAAAAAGGTTTCTTGACAACAAATTGTACTTACACTGTTAGAGAGTTATTACTAATTAGTAAAAAAAAAATGTTGTTTATTTATTTTTCCAAAAATGTTTTTTAATAGTATTACTTAACAAGAAGTACTTTGGTGACAATCAAATTATTACTTTTTGCTTTAAAAATCAGCAATGTTTTAGAACCTATTAGATTTCACACAAAGAACACAAAATAGAAAAACAAACAGACAATTATTGCTAAGTTATTACAAACTAAAAAAATTAAAATTAACTTTCATAGAGATACACAATTGAAAAGATATAGCTTTACTTCAATTTAGCAACAAATTGGCTTAAATGATCTCTTTGTAGAAAAAAAATGACCTTCATGAAGAACCATGTTAATCTGCAATGTGTTTTTCACCATTTTAGGATTATTCAGAGTGTTGACCTTGTTTTTCTTACATTTTAAAGTTTACTTCATTTGGTTCATCTTAGGAATGATTCACACCAGGGTTCACTTGCAAGTAAACTTGGATGCTTGTATTTTGGTGTACCAGGGTTTTGTTGTTTGGTTTCCATCAGAATTGAGGTACTTTTTCACATTTTTTAAATTAAACAGAAACAACTCTGCTTCAGATAAATCCAGTTTGTGCAAATCCTTATAAAAACAGCTTCATTATGGTTTAAAAAACTCTTAAGCACTGCATTTTACACAGCAGTTTGAACTCATTAAGGAAACCTTCAAGTAAAAACACTCTGCAAACTAAACTTGACTAATGTAATAAGGATTTATTCAGTTTTTATGCTGACGATCTACCGTTTTTATTATGTTATTATTGGAACAGTTGGTATAGCAGGAGGCCGGTGGAGGTTCATTTTTCACTTCAGTTCTAAAACAACAGACTTTCCTTAAATTGTAGACGATCATAATTTTCCTCATACTTTGCTCTAATTAAAGACTTCCTGCCCTGGTTCTAAATACATATTTCAAAAATATATTTAACAGAAATTAGACTCATAAAGTTTGGAAGAAATGCACTCCAAATGTGACATAAAATCTGCTCCAAAAGCAAAAAAAAAAGGGTTCTCCAGCATTGGTAAAGCTATTTTTTAGGTTCCTATAAGTCATAGAAAGTACCAAATTTAACAAAGATCTGGATATAAACTGCTCATTTTGTCAAAATTGACATAGTTAACTTACTTATAATTATGGATAAATATTTGATTCATAAGTATAACTATGCTGACAAAAAACAGTGTTTTACGTGTTTCAGAAAGAAATTATTCTGTATATAAATAGTGTTGAATCCTGCATTAACAAAAAAGCTGTTAGAGCATTTGGTTGAAACTTTAGCAGAATCCTTAACCTTAATTATTACTTGCTTTTTTAACCTGATTTATTTTGCAGTTTTCATAGCTTAATTTAATTTTTTGTTCATTTTTCTGGCAAATGTGAAAACGTTGTTATTGGCAAGTATTGTGGAGAGTCAATGTTTCTGTATGCGCAATATTTGTCAATAAAGTTAAAAAAAAGCCATAAAAAGTTTTTTTTAAGTTAATAAATACTTTTTTCTGCAGATTCCCAACACTTACAAATATCTCCACCTTCTTTTCATTACAAATTCTAACAATAAAAGAAAACAAAAATACTTTTTAACATATTCACAAGCTCCAATGTCATCTTTTACTGGAATAAAACATGTAAATTTAAGTTTGAGTGTACTAGATGTCTAGTCCACATTCATCCTTTAATTTTGTACTAACAGTTTGCTTTGGGGAAATATTAAAAAGACAGTCATAATGTTAACTATTTTCATTTTACACATAAATAACTAAAACTATTCAATAATAAATGATATTAGCAATTTTTGTATTTTTTTTTACTCTCTTCACTGTGCGAAGAACCCTTGAGAAAAGGAATAAAAATCGAATTCCAGTACGAACATGGAAGAGGAGTCTTGGTTTAATAGTTTTCTGCACAGCCACAGCTCATAAGAATTCTTTTATATTTCTAATATTCTAAAAGATTCTGTTTAAGACGGTTTTATTTGTTCCTCTGGGTTATTTAAGGCACACAAGAGCATCTTAAATAGATTTTCTGTCAGAAATTGTAGATTAAGAATAGAATTAAACTACAAAATATAGTTTAAGTATAGCTTGCGTCAGTAGTATAAGTACAACCAATTAAAGCACCAAAATAACTAACTATAGATTAAAAAAAAGGTATTTTCAAAGCATTTTTTTTATTATTATTATTATACCGTTTTTAGCCAGAAAAAAAAATCCAGTGTTTTCTAGGACAGTTTCTGTAGAGCGGCAGGAGTTTTTTTTTAGAAATTTGTCTCTAAGTTGTGCAACGTCGACCATCCTTCCTGTTCTTGTTGAGAGCTAGCTTACAGCCTCCAACACTCCCAATAACATTACCAGTCTAACAAAAATGGCAGTTAACATTGGAGCTATCCAGCTGTATAGTTTGGAGCCGGGTGCCAACTCGGACGTGGAAAACGAAGACGTTCATGGATCTAGTCGTCTACAAGTGGATGCATCCGAATGGGGCAGAGCAAAGTATTTTTCTACATTAACAAATAAGCTCTTTTTCCAAGAGTTTTCACCAATTTCACAACAATTTGAATACAAAAATACCAAAAAAATGCTATTTTCTTTATATGTCCTCCATCAAGAGAAAATGCCACAAAAATATGTTAAGAACACCATTTTTATCGGAGTCGATGTCACATCTTCAATATTAAAAGATAAACTAAGTATTTTTTAAAATCTACTACTTTCTAATATTTAATATTTACTAGGTTAGGGCAATAAAGCAGCAATAACTTGCAATATATTTAACAAAAACATACAAAATCAAGTTGGGGAGTAACTTGAGTGGTGCCACATAAACGCACATATATATAAATATTGAATTGAATCTAGATCCATCTATATATGTTTTTATTTTTTTTTTACCAGAGTGGCGATTTGTGTTCAAGATGAGAGTGGTCTTAAAAAATGTGAAATATTTTAAATGTTTAAAGCAAAAAAACTCATGTTTAGTGGAGGGGAAGAAGAAAAATGTGACACAATGATGGTTGGAAAGAAGTGCAGACAGGTGGAAAATAAGCAGAAATGAAAAATAACTTCTCGTGACATAAATGCTTAGCTTGAAGAACTTAGAAGAGGATAACAGCCACTTCAAAGGAGCGGTCATTAGAGGTTCAAAAGTCATCGAGTGGTTACAAAGTTAAGCCTCTTGGATCAAATTAATATTTGGAAACTTACAGAATTAAACATTTGACAGAGAAGTATAAAAGTCGCCTCCTGTACTTTGTCAGTATTTGTGTGAAACAATTCAGAAAAAAAAAAAGGGCAGCTCCATCCAAGAAATGAAACGTGAAACCCTGAAATTCAAGTTGTCAAACTAATTCACCTTGTTGTAGCCATGATTTACAACATTCTCCTTCCCAATCTTGTTAACTTTAGCAGTTCTTCAGCTTATTTTAGGCGCCTTCATGTAGCCGCCGGTGCATCTGGACAACCTTCTGCCGGAGTTACCTGGTTTTCTGTTGGCAGACACTTAAAAACACTTTGAAGGATTGATACTTTGGCAGTAATGGCTTCTCCAGTCAAAACAAATAATCAGTTGCGCAGAAACCCAGTTGGGGGGGGGTCGAGTTCGGTCTTTGGGGATGGATGAGGGAAACGAGGCTCCGCGGCAGAGGAGAGAGGGGGTTCACGAAGGAATTCATCCTCTTTGGTTTTTCTGCTGCTATGAGGGCGGTCAGCGTGGTGACCTCCCCGCAGTGGGAGGGGGGTCCGCTGGTGACCCCTGCATCCCGTTCCAGCGCCGGCTCAATGCAGGCCATTCATGAGTGTGTGTTTATGCTAGTGATGCTCCACAGGGACGGCCTGCTATCCACGACCATTTCATGGAGCCTGAGGGGCGGAAGGAGGGGTAAACAGGACAGAAGTGGAGGTGTTTTACCCTCTTCATGTTCGCACACAATAAAGTCTCCATCTGCAGCTTCTTGCGTCTTCTTCTTGCCCTAAAATGGCATTAGAACGCACCTGACCTCTTATGTTTTTCATTTCACCGGGACACCTCTCGGCTGAGTAAACACGGAAAGATTGATTCGCTCCGAAGAGCAACACAAACTTTCGCTCTTTCACACTGTCTTATCCAAACACGCAGCCGAGGCGCGCCCACCTCCAGAAAGCCAAGGAAGTGTTGAAGTATGTCTTGCTGCGCTTTGCCAAGTGAACCTTGAAGTTATTTAGCTTCCTTCAAACCGAGCATCTGGTTGGCCCTCCGAAAAGAGCCCGCTCCGGTGCACTCCCCCTCACCAGCATTGGCCTCTGGGGACCTGCCGCGGGACAGGGCGAGGACGGGGAGATGTGCACACGCTCTGTTTTTACAGCTGAGCTCGCTGGAGCTGTCCGTGCGGGATTGAACAAAGAGTGAGGGGTGGTTGGAGATGCTATCAGACGGCTTCTCATTCACACCAGTTCACATGAAACCAATCGCAACCCGGCGCATATTCAAATCTCTTTGATTGTATTCGATGTGTGTATTCACTGACATTTGGACTTTGAAATAACCAAATATTAAGGGTCAATCTGTCCAATTCTGCAGTTGAAGGCATTTTCCTTTAGAGGACAAGAAATTTTTCAGATGCTGAAGCATCACTTTAGCTGCAAAGGTCAGGACTGAAGATCAATAACAAAACCAGTTGTTAAGGATTTCAAATGCTATTCAAGTCGAGTAACAGCTGAAATTTTTAGGAGCTTTAAGCTCATTGTTGTCTGATTGCTGAAAGCAATCAGAGTATGTTATCCTAATTCTTTATTGTCTGATTGCTGAAAGCAATCAGAGTATGTTGTTGTAATTCTTTATTATTATTGTCTGATTGCTGAAAGCAATCAGAGTATGTTGTTGTAATTCTTTATTATTATTGTCTGATTGCTGAAAGCAATCAGAGTATGTTGTTGTAATTCTTTATTATTATTATATTTTATTATTTTTATATTTTATTCCGTCAAAATTTTAAAGTGCTTCTTGTCCTACAGTTTAAAGATATTAAAAAAATTCCAAAAGTAGTTTGTGACGTTCCATTGGGATCGGTGTGCTATTACTTTTTGTAGTGATCGGAATTATGAATGATTTTATATTAATATTTTTATGAGTTTTTTTTTGAATGGGAAGTCAATGGGAAGCATTTTTAAATGCTAATAGCTCAAAAAGTACTAAAGATATTTGTACAAGACTTTCTGACATATAATGTTCCCAAAAGTTCTATAAGCTGTAAAAACTTTGGTACAATAGCGCCACCATGTGGTCAATAGTAGTAAAAAACGCGTTTTGGGTTGGCATTTGCATGCCGTGTGACGAAAAATTTTTCTGTCTTTTCCCAGAGGTTCCTTGAATACTCAAAAAAAAAGTTGCCTCAAGGACCGCCCACTTCCGTCTACTTAGATTTTTCACAATTTTCGATTTTTTGTAAAACACGTTTTTGGCTCCCTATTCAACATAGTTTGACCAAACTCGACAAAAATTGGTACATACCCTATTTGGACTACCCCGAATTCAATGGTACCACTCAATTGACTATATTCCTTACCGTTTTTTAGATAATCGCAATGCTAATGAAGTGGGTGTGGTCACAGATTTTTAACATGCTCTAAATCCTACAAAGATAGTCAAAACTTCACAAGTTTTACAACATAGCTTCATCCTACAGTGATAAAGAAGTATGAAAAGTTTCATGAAAATATTCCAATAGGTGGCGCTATAATTAAGGAAATGGTGTTTAAGGGCTCTATCTCAAAAACTCCTAAACTTAGCTGCATAAAAATCAGCACATATGTTGTCAGAGGGAACCTGTATAACATACTAGAAAAAGGGCTCTGCTGCGCCACCTAGTGGTGACTTATGAATGATAAGCTAAAAATGGACATGGTGTCTTATCTTCCAAATATTTGTAGATATGAACATGCAACCACTTGTAGTTTGTTAGGCTGTCCATAAAGATGTTTGGCCGAAGATTTCGTACCATTTGGAGTCACGGTTGATTTTAGATGTTTTTTTAAAAATGTTTGCTTCCCCTATCAAAATACATGAGACAAATTTAAAAACCCTATTATCTTGAAAAGTAGTTGATCAACTGGTATGAAACTTTGTAGGTAGATACTTCAGACCAATCTTTAAATGCTCAATCAATTTTGGCTCTATTGCGCCACCAGGTGGTCAGTTGGATTACTAAAGTGGATAGGCCTTATTCTCCGTGAGCATTTGTCCCAAGCACTACCTTTAACTCCTTTGTGATTCATTGGATAGTAATATAATAGCTTATATTCATCAGCGATCTCTATTGTGTAAGACTTTTTCGCAATTTACGATTTTTCGCAAAACAGTTTTTTGACTCCCTGTGTCACGTACTTTGACAAATCTTTGCAGTTTTCTGCTCATACAGTATTCGGACTACCCCAAATCCAATGGTAATATCCGTTTTGCGTAGTTCCGTACGGTTTTTGCATGACACGTTATGCAAATAAGACAGAATGAGATTGTAATGTTTGCAACGCTGCAGCTCCTTGAAAGTTTCACATAACTTCACCAAACTTGTAAAACTTCTTCCACAGTGTAAGATAAGTAAGCGCAACAACTTTCACAACAGTGCTCCCGTAGGTGGCGCTACAGCCAATTCCTGACGTTTCCTCTAATATCTCCAAAAGTCCTTGACCTATGCGCACGAAACTTGGTGCGTGCGTCGTAAGGAAGGTCTTTAACGCTTGCAGCTAGAAGATATTTCAGATCGGTCTTGCTTTCAGCAATCAGACGCAATTTCTTCAGGGAATTGCAAATCTAGTTGTCTGATTGCTGAAAGCAATCAGAGTATGTTATCCTATAAATTTATTATTCTTACTTCTTCTCTTTTCTTATTCCGCCAAAAGTTTGCCGTGTATCTCCTCCTACAGTTTAGCAGCTACAATGTTGATAGTTATACAGTTTGTAGAGTTTGCTTGTGTGACCTGTGCTATTACTTTGTTTAGCCATTGGACCTATGGTTGATTTTATATTAATATTTTTATGAATTATTTTTCCCATTGACTTAACATTGGGAGCACCTTTAAATGGTTATATCTTCAAAAGTACTAAAGATAATTTTATGAAACTTTCCAATATCATAGGGTATGGTAAACTACACATTCTATTAAAATTGTAGGTCAATCGATCTCTGTAGCGCCACCAGGTGGTCGTTTGAAAAATGTTTTTGTTTTTGGCCTCTATCTTGAATACCGTAAGTCAGAAATTTATGCTTTCTTTTTCTGTGTGTTCCTTGGATGCTAATGAACGTTTTTCAAATTGGGACTATGGACTTCCGTCTAACTAGATTTTTCGCTATTTGCGATTTTTCGTAAAACACGTTTTTGGCTCCCTATGCAACATAGTTTGACCAAAGTCGACAAAAATTGGTACATACCCTATTTAGACTACCCCGAATCCAATGGTACCACTCAATCCGCGAAATTCCTTACCGTTTTTGAGATAATCGCAATGCTAATGATTGGTGTGGTCCCAGATTTTAACATGCTCTAGATCCTACAAAGATTGTCAAAACTTCACAAGTTTGAAATATAACTTCATCCACAGTGATAAAGTAGTATGAAAAGTTTTATGAAAATATTCCAATAGGTTGGCGCTATAATTTAGGAAATTGTGTTTAAGCCTCTATCTCAAAAACTACTCAACCTAGCTAAATAAATTCAACACATATGTTGAAAGAGGGGACTTATATAACATACTAGAACAAGGGCTCTGCTGCGCCACCTAGTGCTGACTTAAGAACGATAAGCTATCTCTGGATGGGTCCTGTTATCTTCCAAAATATTGCATGTATCAATATGCAACCACTTGTAGTTTGTTAAGCTGATCAAGGAGATGTTTTGGTTTTAATTTCTTTACATTTGGAATTATGGTTGATTTTAAATGAATTTTTAAAAATTTTTTTTCTCCCTATCAAAATACATGGGACAAACTTTAAATCCCTATTATCTTGAAAAGTAGTTGATCAACTGGTATGAAACTTTGTAAGTACATACTACAGACCAATCTTTAAATGCTCAATCAATTTTGGCTCTATTGCGCCACCAGGTGGTCAGTTGGAGCACTAAAGTGTATAGGCCTTATTCTCCAAGAGCATTTGTCTTCAGCCCTACCTTTTACCCTTTGTGATTCATTGGATAGTAAAATAATAGCTTATATTCATCAACGATCTCTATTTTGTAAGACTTTTTCGCAATTTACGATTTTTTGCAAAACACTTTTTTGACTCCCTGTGTCACGTACTTTGACTAATCTTTACAGTTTTCTACACACACCCTATTTGGCCTACCACAAATCCAATGGTGATATCCGTTTTGCGTAGATCCGTACGGTTTTTGCGTTACACATTATGCAAATTAGACAAGCTGAGATTGTAATGTTTGCAACGCTGCAGCTCCTTAACAGTTTCACATAACTTCACCAAACTTACAAGACTTCTTCCACAGTGAAAGATGAGCAAGCGTAACAACTTTCACAACGGTGCTCCCGTAGGTGGCGCTACAGCCAATTCCTGACGTTTCCTCTAATATCTCCAAAAGTACTTGACCTATGCAGACGAAACTTGGCGCGCGTGTCGTACAGAAGGTCTTTAACGCTTGCAGCTAGAGGATGTTTCAGATCGGTCTTGCTTTCAGCAATCAGACGCAATTTTCTTCAGGGAATTGCAAATCTAGTTATTTTTATTATTTTTATATTTTATTCCGTCAAAATTTTAAAGTGCTTCTTGTCCTACAGTTTAAAAGATATTAAAAAAATTCCAAAAGTAGTTTGTGACGTTCCATTGGGATCGGTGTGCTATTACTTTTTGTAGTGATCGGAATTATGAATGATTTTATAATATTTTTATGAGTTTTTTTGAATGGGAAGTCAATGGGAAGCATTTTTAAATGCTAATAGCTCAAAAAGTACTAAAGATATTTGTACAAGACTTTCTGACATATAATGTTCCCAAAAGTTCTATAAGCTGTAAAAACTTTGGTACAATAGCGCCACCATGTGGTCAATAGTAGTAAAAAACGCGTTTTGGGTTGGCATTTGCATGCCGTGTGACGAAAATTTTTCTGTCTTTTCCCAGAGGTTCCTTGAATACTCAAAAAAAAAGTTGCCTCAAGGACCGCCCACTTCCGTCTACTTAGATTTTTCACAATTTTCGATTTTTTGTAAAACACGTTTTTGGCTCCCTATTCAACATAGTTTGACCAAACTCGACAAAAATTGGTACATACCCTATTTGGACTACCCCGAATTCAATGGTACCACTCAATTGACTATATTCCTTACCGTTTTTTAGATAATCGCAATGCTAATGAAGTGGGTGTGGTCACAGATTTTTAACATGCTCTAAATCCTACAAAGATAGTCAAAACTTCACAAGTTTTACAACATAGCTTCATCCTACAGTGATAAAGAAGTATGAAAAGTTTCATGAAAATATTCCAATAGGTGGCGCTATAATTAAGGAAATGGTGTTTAAGGGCTCTATCTCAAAAACTCCTAAACTTAGCTGCATAAAAATCAGCACATATGTTGTCAGAGGGAACCTGTATAACATACTAGAAAAAGGGCTCTGCTGCGCCACCTAGTGGTGACTTATGAATGATAAGCTAAAAATGGACATGGTGTCTTATCTTCCAAATATTTGTAGATATGAACATGCAACCACTTGTAGTTTGTTAGGCTGTCCATAAAGATGTTTGGCCGAAGATTTCGTACCATTTGGAGTCACGGTTGATTTTAGATGTTTTTTTAAATATATTTGCTTCCCCTATCAAAATACATGAGACAAATTTAAAAACCCTATTATCTTGAAAAGTAGTTGATCAACTGGTATGAAACTTTGTAGGTAGATACTTCAGACCAATCTTTAAATGCTCAATCAATTTTGGCTCTATTGCGCCACCAGGTGGTCAGTTGGATTACTAAAGTGGATAGGCCTTATTCTCCGTGAGCATTTGTCCCAAGCACTACCTTTAACTCCTTTGTGATTCATTGGATAGTAATATAATAGCTTATATTCATCAGCGATCTCTATTGTGTAAGACTTTTTCGCAATTTACGATTTTTCGCAAAACAGTTTTTTGACTCCCTGTGTCACGTACTTTGACAAATCTTTGCAGTTTTCTGCTCATACAGTATTCGGACTACCCCAAATCCAATGGTAATATCCGTTTTGCGTAGTTCCGTACGGTTTCTGCATGACACGTTATGCAAATAAGACAGAATGAGATTGTAATGTTTGCAACGCTGCAGCTCCTTGAAAGTTTCACATAACTTCACCAAACTTTCAAAACTTCTTCCACAGTGTAAGATAAGTAAGCGCAACAACTTTCACAACAGTGCTCCAGTAGGTGGCGCTACAGCCAATTCCTGACGTTTCCTCTAATATCTCCAAAAGTCCTTGACCTATGCGCACGAAACTTGGTGCGTGCGTCGTACGGAAGGTCTTTAACGCTTGCAGCTAGAAGATATTTCAGATCGGTCTTGCTTTCAGCAATCAGACGCAATTTCTTTAGGGAATTGCAAATCTAGTTATATTTTATTCTTTTTCTTATTATTCTATTTTATTCCGTCACTTTTTTAAAATGCTTCTAGTCCTAGAGATTTTAAGATATTAAAATGATTTCAAAAGTAGTTTGTAAAGCTCCATTGGGAGCAGAGTGCTATTACTTTTTGTAGTGATTGGAGTTATGAATGATTTTATATTAATATTTTTATGAGCTTTTTTTTGAATGGGAAGTCAATGGGAAGCACTTTTGAAAGCTTATAACTCAAAAAGTACTAGACATATTTGTACAAGACTTTCTGAAGTATAAGTTCATGCGATTCTCTATACGTTACAAGAATTTTGTCTCAATAGCGCCACCAGGTGGTCAGTAGTAGTACAAAACGCGTTTTGGGCTAGCGTTCGCACGCCGTGTGACGAAAAATTTTTCTTTCTTTTCTCATGGGTTCCTTAGATGCTAGAAAAAGTTTTTGCCTCAAGGACCGCCCACTTCCGTCTACTTAGATTTTTCGCAATTTGCGATTTTTCGTAAAACACGTTTTTTGCTCCCTATTCAACATAGTTTCACTAAACTCGACAAAAATTGGTACATACCCTATTTAGACTACCCCGAATTCAATGGTACCACTCAATCCGCGAAATTCCAGACCGTTTTCGAAATAATCGTAATGCTAATGAGGTGGGTGTGGTCTCAGATTTTTAACATCAGAAATCAACGTGCAACCACTTGTTGTTTGTTAAGCTGACAAGGAGTATGTTAAGTCTAAAACCTGGTAGCATTTGGTCTTATCGTTTGATTTTAATATGATTTTTTTTTAAAATCCTTAGGATTCTGTAGAAAAGCAAAGCTGCCAATCTATTGGAATTAAAAAACCATGGCACACAATTGCATTGTGAGCATTTTTAAATGCTGATATCTTAAAAAATACTAAAGATAATTTCATGAAACTTTCCAATATCATAGGGCATACTAAACTACAAGTTCTATTAAAATTACAGCTCAATGCTCCTCTATAGCGCCACCAGGCGGTCGTTTGAAAAATACATTAGTTTTTGGCCTCTATCTCTAATACCGTAAATCAGAATTTTGTGCTTTCTTTTCCTGTGTGTTCCTTAGATGCTAATGGACGTTTTTCAAACTGGGACCATGGACTTCCGTCTAGCTAGATTTTTCGCTATTCGCATTTTTTCGTAAAACACATTTTTTTGCTCCCTATTCAACGTAGTTTCTTCAAACTTGACAAAAATTGGTACATACCCTATTTAGACTACCCCGAATTCAATGGTACCACTCAATTGGGCAAATTCCTCACCGTTTTTGTCATAATCGTAATGTTAATGAGGTGGGTGTGGTTCCAGATTTTAACATGCTCTAGATCCTACAAAGATTGACAAAACTTAACAAATATTGAAATATAACTTCATCCTACAATGATAAACACTCACCTAAAATATTGTGAAAATATTGCAATAGGTGGCGCTATAATTAAGGAAATTGTGTTTAAGGCTCTATCTCAAAAACTACTTAACCTAACTAAATAAAATTTAACATATAGGTTGTAAGAGGTGTGTTGTATAACATACTAGAAATAGAGCATTGTTGCGCCACCTAGTGGTGACTTAAGAAGGATAAGCTAACTTTGGATGGGTCCTCGTATCTTGTAGATAATTGCAGATATCAACATCCAACCACTTGTAGTTTGTTAAGCTGATCAAGGAGATGTTTGGTTTAAAATCTCGTACCATTTGGGTTTACAGTTGATTTTATATGAATTTTTAAAAAATATTTTTCCTCCAATACATGGGACAAACCTGAAATCCCTGTTGAGATTCCACAAGGATCTGTGAAAGAGCAATGCTGCCATCTAGTGGAAATAAAAAAACATGGCACACAGTTGCATTGTGAGCATTTTTAAATGCTGATATCCCAAAAAATACTAAAGATAATTTCATGAAACTTTCCAATATCATAGGGTACAGTAAACTACAAGTTCTATTAAAATTACAGGTCAATGCTCCTCTATAGCGCCACCAGGCGGTCGTTTGAAAAACAAATTTGTTTTTGGCCTCTATCTCTAATACCGAAAATCAGAATTTTGTGCTTTCTTTTTTTGTGTGTTCCGTAGATGCTAATGGATGTTTTTCAAATGGACCATGGACTTCCGCCTGACTAGATTTCGCTATTTTGCAATTTTTCGTGAAACACATTTTTTGCTCCCTATTCAACATAGTTTCTTCAAACTTGACAAAAATTGGTACATACCCTATTTAGACTACCCCGAATTCAATGGTACCACTCAATTGGCAAAAGTCATTACTGTTTTTGAAATAATCGTAATGTTAATGAGGTGGGTGTGGTCACAAATTTTTAACATGCTTTAAATCCTTTCTTTGTGAACAATGTTTTAGATCGGTGTTGCTTTCAGCAATCAGACGCAATTTCTTCAGGGAATTGCAAATCTAGTTTGTTTTACTGTTTTAATTTGTTTTACTCTTGTGATTTTATTGTTGAAAGGCGCTCTAAATTAAGCTTTTTTTACACACTTATAAAATAAAACTAAAGATTTTCATGAATTGAAATTAGAAAGAGTAGTTAAATTTTCAGAGGACCCTCCGCTCCATCAGATTCACGTAGATTTAAAATTATGAGCGTTTATTCACACATGCTTTTCAGTCAGGGGCAGCGCTACAGGGGGGCAGCTGCTGCCAAATTTTTGAGTTTATATTAGGATCATTATACACAAAGATAAAAAAAAGTAATCAAAACAAGCTACTTAAAGCATTAGTAAACAACTAATGTTTGAAGATTGATAACAATACAAAACCTACCGGTAATACTAAAATAATAAAAATTTCAAAAAAATTATGGAAGCTAAAAAGTAAAAAAAAAAAAAAAGTAATTTTCAGAAATAAAAAGGAAATGTTAAGAAATGAAACAAAATGAACCGGAGAAGGTCAGCATTATGGAACTTCACTGACTGGATGATGATGTTTCAGTTTTGAAGAAGATGGAAGCAGAGGAATGAACTGAACTCTGTTAAGAGTTTATTGAGCAATCACTGAATCTTTACAGTGGGCGTGGCCAAAAGCTTTAGATTTATCCACTGTCGGAAGACATCGCCATGCAAAATAACTTTCTGTTTAAGAGTTGAACAAACGTCATCATCCAGTCAGTGATGTCCCATAATACCTGCCATTTCTGGTTTCATATTTTGTTTTAATTTTAAACATTTTTACTTTTTTTTTTAAATAACTTTTTTTTAGAATTGTTTTTTTTTTTAAATTATGTTTTGGTTTTTGTAAATTTGCTTTGTTTTCTAAAATGAAATGTATTTTTTCTTATTTGTTTGGTTTTGTCATTGGGATCTGAGTTGTTTATGTGATTTAGACTTTAGGGCCACCGTAGAAATCTAAAAAAAAAAAAAAAAAAACCCCATCAAAATCACATCCCGTGAGCTGTACCTAAAATGCCTTTTCTATTTATCTATATGTTTTTATTTTGACTGAGAAAAGTCGTCTAAACCTTTTCTTTTTCACTAACGGAACATATGTAATGCTTTCAGAGGGCTTTGTTTCATCTAGAATGACAGAACATTTCCAGAAAGTCTTTTCATCACCATCAACACTTTACATTTTCAACAATTGATCTGAAAACTCATCAGTCTTCAACTTTTGTTTTCTTTTTTTGTTAAAAATGTACAAACAGAAAGCAAATAATTAGGATATTAAATCAGTCTCATACACCTGAACTCAGGGGTTCCTCAAGGATCTGTCCTTTTCCCTCTTTTGTTACTCACATATCTATGCATTTTTCCATCTTTTCCATTAAAGAATACCTCAAAAACATCAAACTTAAAGTAGAAGAGATTTTTATAGAAGCTATTTAACTAATAAGAGTTAAAAAACCTGTTTATCTAAGATGTCTGAGGTAGTTGTTACTCTTTGGATGCACACATTTATTACTGGTCCATTACTCTTATTGACTCATAATCTTATAGATTTTTTTGGGTTCATCTGCAGTTGAACCTGCTGTTCTGTCTGTTTACTGTCTGTGAAAGAGTCGCTCATTACCAATAGTCCTACAGCAAAGAGAAAAATAATAAATATGATACAAAAAATAACATTTTTTTTCAAATTGTCAAACGTTTGTGCCAAAAAGTTGTTCCTAAAATACAATTTTCAATGGCCTGGGAAACTTAAATAATAACAATAAAACTTGAAAACCTTTTTTCACATTGACTTTTAGTGAAATCTGACTTGTGTGGAGGTTTTTGCTCCACAGAAGCGATTTGGTTGACTTTGTTGTGTTGCTATCTTTAGTTTTCTTGGGAATATCACAAAAATGCTGCTTTTTCTATAAAACTCCTGCTGTATTTCCTCCCACTATGAGGTTTCTGGCTTTAATGTGTTCTAACGCGGCTTTATGTTTTTATGATTACTTCTATACCAAGCAATGCTCTTCAAAGATTTTTTTACAAAACCCTTGTTTTTGGTCGGTGGAAGCGGTGACCTCATGCTGTAATTTTAGTCTAATTCCATTTGGGAGGGGGCCGGTTCAACTGAGCAGACCCCTTGATTCGAGGCCCAAAAGGTTAAGAAACTACCACCGGCTAATAGCAGAGGTAAGCATTGTTAAGAAAATAAAGATCACTTTTTGACCTTCTTTACTTCCTCTTTCAATTGTGACTCTCAATCATTTTGCCCTCTTAAGGACTCCATATGTTTTCATTTATGACAGATTATTGTAGAGGCAGATTTAACTGCAGTTCTGCAGCTTTCCTGGGAATTTTACACATTTTATTGGACCATCCACTCCTAAAGTTATACTTTAGCACTTTGACAAGTAGAGTCAACCAGCACTTGTAGATTTGCTTGTAACAAAATTGTGGATGAGGCTCGATTGAAGATAAAACGAGACAAATGTATTCATTTAATACAAAATGGAAAAAACTGAATCAACATCAAAAGGTAGGTACTATGGGACATCACCGATTGGATGATATCTTGTTTTTTTTCTAACATCTCATTTTGTTTTCTAAAAATTACTTTTGTTTCTTTTTGTTTTTTTTTTTTTATTTCTGGCATTTGCTTTGTTTACTGAAATGTAATGCTGTTTTAATTTTTGTGCTCTTTTATTTGTTGTCGTGATCTTTAAATTGTTGTTGTGTCGAGTGATTTGTTGTGATTTGCATTTCAGGGCCATGGTACCAAGCCATGTTTTTCTTTTTTTTTACACTTAATCCAAACTCAAAATGTAACCAAACTGCACCATCACCAAAACCACAAAAACCTCAAGAACATATTCACTGTACACAATTATTCATGATCAAAAGTTCCCAAAGAGAAAGAAAAAAACATAGAAAACAAAAACATTGACAGATAGATTTACTTATGTAGCCCCTTAGTTATCATATCTACTAATTAAAACATTAAATTTGTCTGTTCCATAACTGAACTCACAGATTTCGACTTGCATATTTCCCCACATAACTGGACCACTTTTGGCTGTTTTAGAAGCGTATACTTCACTGCTGTTTTATTGTTTGTTTTAACTGTCACTATTTTATGTGCAGCAATCTTGGGTTCCAATAAATGTGACAAGAAAATAAAATTAATTATAATTATTATTGTGGAAATGGAGCGCACCATTATACATACGGCAGGTTTAATGACAATATTTAACCTTAAATTGTATTCATTAGGGGTGTGTATTGACAAGAGTCAGGCGATACGATACGTATTGCGATACACATCTCCTGATATAAAACATATTGCGATATATATATAGAGAGAGAGGATTTTACCAACGCTTTATAATTTTAATCCTTCTCATTCTGTGAGAAACCTGGGCGTTCTTTTAGACTCTGAGATGAATTTTATCCCTTACATCAAAAACATTGTTAAGAAGAAATTTAATCATCTCAAAAATATTGGCAGACTCCGCCCATTCCTCTCTCTTGCCAGCACAGAGGTGTTGATGCATGCTATTATTTTTAGTTGTTTGGATTATTGTAATGCCCTGCTTTCTGGTTTACCTATAAAGTCTCTTTCAAACTTACAATTATTACAGAACTTGGCGGCACGAGTTCTGACGAGGACCAGGGGGCGGGAACACATTACACCAGTTTTAAAATCGCTGCATTGGCTCCCTGTGCGTTTCAGGATTGAGTTTAAGATTCTTTTAATGGTTTATCAATGTTTTTATGGTCTTGGGCCTTCTTATTTAAGTGACTTTCTTTTAAAGTATGAACCCTCGGGCACTGAACCTTTACTTGTTCCTAAGGTGAGGACCAAAACTTATGGTGAGGCTTCGTTCTCTCATTACGGTCCTCGCCTCTAGAACAGTCTGCCGGAGAGCCTCAGGGCCGCAGAGCCTGTACGGTAGAGGTTTTTAAGAGGAGGCTCAAGACCTACCTTTCTAATTCTGCTTTTAGTTGATATATCTACCCATTTATTAAATTAGTTTTTAATAAATTAATTTATTTTATTTGTTCATTTATTTTTCTTCTTTATGGATTTTATTTAATATTTTATGTATTCAATCTAAATTTCAATGTTATTTATTTATTTTAAATACAGTTTATGTATTTAATTTTATTATCTTACTACCATTTTAACCTCAGTGTTTCCTGTGGGGATCCATCATATCAGGGCTTGCTGGTTTGGTCTGGGGTCGTTGTCGTGGTTCTCGCCCTTGCGGGGGCGGCTGGAGTCCTGCACTGCAGCCCTTACAGCTGTGAAGTGGACTCCGTTGCTGTCCCGGTCTGGGTGGGCGCCGTGGCGATGTTCCTTTGACCGAGCTGGCTCCTGGTATGATAGAATCCTCCATACACAGCAGAGCCAAGTCTTAAGTCTATTTTACAATTTTTTTTTTTTAGTATTCATTGTGTGTGGTGTCAAGGGTGTATGTGTTTATGGGGAGGGGTGTGTGTGTGTGAAGGGTGGGTTGGGCTTTTACCGTGTATGTTTTCTTTTTAAATGTAAAGCGCTTTGAGTTGCTCACAGTATGACAAGCGCTTTTATAAATAAAGTTTGATTTGATTTGATATACCAAGATTGCATTAGAACACTTTTTCACTTTTTTTTTTTGAGAGCATAACTTAAAAAAACTAAGTCATAATAAGTAGTACATGTCTCATAATTGTAAAAAACACAAGACTATCTGAACAAATCAGATTGAACACTTAACACAAGCTGGTTCTTGCGAGATCATGTCGTTCAGGTGTGGTGTAGAGCTGCTCAAAGTGTGTTGTGCTACCAACTAGCGGTTGGGGGTTTGGCTGCTAGACAAAAGTAAAATGCTGAAGGCCAATCATAAATATTTAATTAAATTTCGTCTTGTCAGCATTTTGAATCGTTACAAATGAAAGCTGGACTCTAGCTTTGTGTTTGCAAGCAGGAAAGGTGTCGGAGCGCAGTCTGGAACAGCTGGTGGACTCAGGAGAACTGTGCCTTCGAGCAGAGAAGCGGTGTTACGTCCTGCCGCTACTACTGAACATTTTTCCATCCAGTCCTTTTGCTCACCTGGCAGGCGTGGCCAATATGCCTTTATTAGCTCCTGCTGGCTACTTAAGATAGAGAAGGCCTCACCAAGGCAGTCTGTGTAGCATTTGGGTTTTACTTTGAGTTGTGTTGGTATGTTTTGTTCTTTTCTTCCTCAGCAGTCTTACACTACTGGGTTTTGTTATTTTAGTTTGGACCTTGGTAGTCTTGATTTACAGGCTTTGTTTAGGTTTATTTCTTTAGGTAGATTTTGGCTCGGTGGCCCTCAGCAGGGAGCTGCTGACTCCAACATGGCTGGGTCAGCAGTCTCTCTGACTTATTTTATTTTTGGCCAAGGTTCCAACTCCCTTTCGGTTTCTTTTTTTTTTTTTTTTTGGACCAGTGTACTAATTATCTGACACAGGATTTCCTGTATTAAATAATGTGGGTTCCTTTTATTCTCCTTGGTGTCCAGTTTTTGTTATTGTCCTCTTTTGTATTTTCCCCTCTAAACCCGAGCCAGATTTACCCATAGGGGACGTAGCAATCGGCTTTGGGGCGGTGTATGAGTGCTGAAGGGGTTTGAACTGCAGAAATGCCGCTCCTCGCCATCCTGTAAAACCATACAAGAAATCGTGGGAATTTGTGTTATCAACAGCGTCCGGAAAAAATAAAGGCTGATATTAATGCGATAAAGTTCATAGTGTCTGTATTATTCATATCAGTTTTGTTAATTTTTTCGACGGAGACGTTCCGTCTTCATCAGAGTCTCTGATGAAGACGGAACGTCTCCGTCGAAACATGTCAGGTACGAAAACAAATAGTGTGTCTGATAACAAAATAAACAAAACTGAAAGGCTGATATGATTCGCACATATTCACGTGTAACCAAGATACACATTACAGCGTTATCCACTCTGGATCTGTGCGGCCAAGATAAAAGTTCAGCACTTGGCGCACGTGTTAAAAAAATTACGTGTGAATAGTCACTTTCATAAAAAAAAAAAATAAATCAGAAGATCAGCTCGCTAACCATAACCATGTTTATTTACAGCAGAACTCCACTGATACTTTTAATTAGTTCTGTACATGTTAAAATAATTTATTCCGATCAAAGTTGTGGCGGATGTAAACATTTGTTATAATTGGATAAAGTTTTTTAGGACTCATGATCAGATTAAAGGCATTTTGCACAGGTACTCACAGCTATTGATGTGAGCAAAAGCGTATCTTGTGTTATAATATCTAATAAAAAATTGAAATGTTTTGTGGATTTCATTAAAGGGTAAAAACCATCAATTCTTTGATGTTGTGGACTTCTCAGGGTGAAATAAATATTTGGACACTGATCCTATATTTCCAACTATTTCTCATAACGTTTCCTTGTTTTAGGCCCCTTTTTTTCCACCACACATTTCATCTTCTTGTATAATTCCTATTCAGGAATCTTTGTTGGAAATCTACTCTGAGTTTTGTCCGTGGTGAGTGTAAACTACTCAAGGTGTGGATTTCACTCTCTCATCCCACACTTTCACTCTTCTGCTTTAAGACGGCCAGGTCCTCCAAGCCTCCATTAGTCCAAACTCACTTAATACCCGTAATGTGTCATGCCTGTTTTCATTTCAGCCTCCACACTCTGCCTGTTCCAGACCCTTCTCCCCAAAATCCATCCATCTCAATCTTTTCTCACCGCTTTGTTTCTCGCTGCCTGTTCTCTCAGCCAACACTTCCACTAATCGGGGTTTGATCATAAACTCCAGCTTATTATGAAAAACGCGATACATTTAAAGACATGGCAGTGTGCACGATGAGGATGTGGGGAAAGAAAAAAAAAAAAGCTGTTTGTGCTGAATGTTTGCTTGTCCAGAGGTTCAGAGGGGCATCTCGTGCAGAGAGCATCCGGGGACACTACAGCCACACGCAGTGTTTGTAGGGGATTATTAGAGCGAAAGATATCCAGTCTGACTCTCTGGGAGGAGGTTCCTCGAAAGACCGAAGAGGCTGACGTAGACAGTGGTGTGCACCATAGGGTTAAAATGCATGTTTATGTGAGGGGGGGAGGGGCTCTAGTGATAGGTAACAAGGATTCTGATCTGAAATGAAAGTGTGGCAGTAATGGAGAGATTTAATTCCAAGATACATAAATACACACAATAAATTTTAAGTAAAACATTAAGTATTAAAAATATATTGGCACTGGCCATACTGGGTTTGATTCCTGAGCTAAACTGCCTCAGAAGAGCCTTAGCAGTTATTAGATTAGATTAGATTCAACTTTATTGTCATTGCACATGTACATGTACAGGGCAACGAAATGCAGTTTGGCATCTAACCAGAAGTGCAATAGGCAGTAAGAGCATGTGGTATAAATATTATGATAAATAAGTATGGTACAGGTTGTTATAAAGGATATGGACAGTATTTACAGATCAGATATATAGAGAGATGACCATATACAGGTTAATGACCAAGATATATATATACATAATGAATGAGGTAGGTACTATGAACAAATATACAGATGGATTTTTAAGAGGGAGAAGACTATAAACAGAACTAGCATAACCTAATTTACAAAAAGGGATGGCAGATGATAAATATGGCGGGGCAAAACAGATGACATGGACAATTTACAGTGCAAGAAGGTATAAATAAATAATATCAGAGCCTATTTAGGTAATAAGACTAGTGCAATTTCGGTACATAGTACTGTGCAAACAGATTGTCTGAAACATTCTGGTTATAAGATGAAACTACAGGCGATTTATGTTCAGTAGATCTTTCATCTTAAAACCTGCAAACACCACCTTTCATTTACAATTTGTCATATTTTTTTGGATCTAATTAGCAGCAGTTTTGCTGTGAGTGGAATCAAATATCAGTTATATAACAATTTTGTTTTTTAAGATGCTTTTTATTCTATTTTTGTTGTTTAAAAGGACAAATGATTTCATGTGTTTATTTTTGCTTTCACACTGCACTTTTGAGAATGGTTCAGTCCATCTTGTTTACGTCCCTTTTTTTCCTTACAATTTTTTTTTTAAATTTCAATTGCACAAAAAAGGAAAGAGACTTGATATCTTTAATTACATTAACCTATCATAGGTTTGGATCCTTCTATATTTGTTTCGCATGTAGAAATCAAAAAACGCAAAATAGATCCATAATAATGTGACTTATTCAAGAAAAAGGAAAGATTAAGAATATGTAAAGAGAAAAGAAAATAATAATATTGATACAATAATCAATGAATCAATAAACTAAACAGAGTTTACAATTTGGTCTTATATTAAAAAGTCTGTATAAATGCTTGTACATATGCGGTTCGGGTTTACATTCAAATCTCTCACATTCACGCTTCACAGCACCAGTTTCTACTGTAAAACGTGAAGCATTGGATCAGTTAACAAAAGCTTTTTAATTTATTCCATTAGTTTTTATCATATTACATTTTTAAGTTGAATAAACCATCAAACCAAAATTTTAATTAAAAAATAATAATTTTAAATGTAGCAAACTGCAGAACTTTTGTTTATTGATCCAATGTTTCACTTTTTACTTTCTGCGACTGTTTTGGTGTTCTAAGTACAAAACGTGTGAATGCACGTTGAAAGTTAAGTTGAATTTGGACCAACCAGGGACTCGGATTTACTGGTGATGAATGGATGTAGTCCCCTTTAATTCATGAATGTACAAACCATTTGAAAATTGATCATGGAGGGGAAATTATTTATTGCGGTTTGTGAAGGAAAAATTCTGGAGCAAGATTTGCTACGACATTCTGCACTGGACCTTCTAGTCCAGTGTGAACATCAAGGGTTAAATGTGTGTTTAACCCATTTAAGAACACGTGACTCATGCCTGGTATGAACGTAGCATCAGAGATTCTTTCTCAAAACCGCTTTCAGGATCTGAAAGCGTGTATGAAGTAAAACGTTCTCGCCATAAAAGAAAAGAATCCCAAAATAATTGTTTTTGAAGGAAGATTGGGCTATTAAATAGTTTTATTGATCCACTGAGTTCTAGGAGTTGCTCTCATATGAAAAATCTCAGAAAGATTGCTGATGATAATTCCTTTAATTACTGATTCAGAACAATTTAAGCAAAGAAATACTCAGAAATACAATTCTAACCTTATTTTTTCTTAATATGTGCTCTTCCTTATCAGAAAACTGCCAAAAGAACATATTAAAAACACACAAAAAAAAATTAGATTAGTTCTATGGTTAAACACATATTTTAGTTAGTAAGGAAGGAATTCGAAAGAGTCATCCATCTACTTATTATGTCTGGACTGGACAGTAGTGATGCTTTTTATTATGGTCTGGAGGAGTCATCTCTGTCGTCTGCAGAGATGCTGGGGTGTTGACTGGCAGAAGACGACATGACCGCATCATATCTGTTGAGGATTCAGTGGAAGATTTGATAGAGCTCTGAATGATCCATCTCCAACACATTTTTCTGATGTGCTCCAGGAAGTTTAAAATATTCCACTTTCTACAACTCTATCAAGCTTTGCTTCCTCCTCAAACTACAGTTCTCAACTTTTGAAATTATTTTTTTACATTATAGATAGTTTTCATCTTCGCAATGATTCAGCCTGATGATACAAATACTAAATGCCTCGATCATATGGATGGTCTATTTCCAATCACACTGTGGTAAAACACACCAGTGTCCACTTGCAACCAAACAGACAACCTTTATTTTTACGTAAAGCAGAGAGTGTTTATTTAAATGAAAAAATAATTAAAAAGATCTTTCAAACTTGCTGGAAGTGCTAACGCTGCACTAATATAGGCAATACTCGTGTTTTGTCTAAGATGAAATCAATGCTTTATTTTAATGTGTAGGTCTCCAAAACTTCCAGAAGAGATGGGAACTTTGTTTTAATTAACAAAAAATTAATTGGTTTTGCTTTTTACATTTTTTTTTAATATTAGCATCCCATAACTACCTTACAATTTTAGGGTATATATTGTCTAAAAAAAATATTTAATTTGGTTCAGGATCTGTCAAATAAAAGAGGACGACAAAGTTAAGAATTCCAAAAGAGATGAGAGCTTCTTTTATGCTTTTATTATGTTTTTTTATGGTTTCATGGATTTGTGGTCATTTACAAGTTAAAAAAAATCTCATTATTAAGAATGTTTTTGAAGGTGTCGCTTTAAAAGGATTTTGTTAAATCATTATAATTTCATAACCAATATCAATTAAACAAATATTTACTTTTAATAATCATTTGGATTTCTTACCATTATATAAAAGTTTAAAAAAATGCATAAGATGAAACCTGATGTTATTGTCTTATTGACATTTTTTTAAATATCTTTGATTAATAAAGACTATATTTTAGTAAATTTGTTCAAACCTGAGGTGACGGAAGCTCTTTTTACATTTGTGTTTCCATGTTTATCTTACAGGAAATTAAGCTGAAGTTTCTCCTCAGAACATCCAAACATCAGGAGGACGTCACACAGGAAGCTTTGGGCTGCTATTGTCCAATCAGAGGAGAGTAAAAGTGGGACATGTGAACTGTCATCCGAGCATATGTTTGAACTTTTGAACTTTTTGAAAGGAAAAAGTTTATAAGAGGGGCTGTGTATGTGGGGGGCAGTAAGGGGATATGTGAGTAATTTCTAATAAACAGAACCCTTATGTAACTCATCACTTGTTCTCTTAATCCATAGATTAAGGCGGGATTAACACCTGAACGAACACAGAGCATAAGTCACCCATTCATGCAGCCGGGGTTTTTGCTGCAGCAGACACAGAGCTGCTCTGTTTGGGTTGGAATTACAAATGAATCGTTTGTTTGTTTAGCTTTCATGGTCCTTTCAGGCTTCTAAAAAACAAATAAACAAACAAATTAAAAGTAGAAACGTTAAAAGCTAAAGTTGTCCCGCATTTTAGTCAATTAAATTAGAGGAAAACAATGTGTTTTTGGACATTTAATCACCAATTGACAAACAAATTATGACACGAGTAAAATGCTCAATCATTTAATGACATATTCATTTAATAACATATTTTCTGTATAATTTTATCCGTTTTTTAAAGCTTTCCTGCTTTGTAGAATCCAAAAAAGAATACAATAAAAGAGATTAATAAAAATACATAAATAAAAATAACCACTAGAAAATAAGGTGTTTCTTTAAAACATGTTAAATTATTTTTATTTTTTCTCATAAAAAGCTTTTTTGGGAGATAATCCAATTTAATAACTTGCAGCTCAATGTACCTTTTATATGAAGAAAATCATTTACAATACACTAAAAGCTCCATAGTTTAAAATAACCCAATTTGGGCCCAACTCAGAACTATTTTAACATAAACATAACAAAACATAACATAAAAAAATATAAATTGGTTTAAGATTAAGTCTCTGTAACCCAAAAAAATATATTTTCTCCAAAAAGTATCCCAAAAATAAACTTTATAACATGAATAACCCAAAATTTGGGTTGAAAAAAAATTACCTAAGTGTTTTAAGAGCAAAGCTTGATAAAAAACAAACAGAAAACAATTAAATGAAGACAGAAAATTCAAGGATCACACGCCTGGAAGATTTGATAATGAGTGTAAAATGAGAGCACTGCAAATAAAGTAAATAAATAAAACTATAGGATATAGAGAAGGCTGAGTATTTGTATGTAAAAATCATTGAGTTGTTACTGCAGAAATTGTATTTTCAAAAGGATTTGAACTTATTTATTGGCCAAGAGATCAGCAGCACTCGTCACATGACGGTACAGTGTAGAACAAATATAAAAGAAAATCAAAACTTTAGGATTTTTTACAAAATAAAATTTAAAGTTGAGGTAGAACAAATTACTTAATGATTTTAAAAGGCAATATATGTAAACAGTCATTTGGAGGGTGCAAAAGTTATGAGCACGTGACAGTTAGAGACATTAGCGTAGATGTATGGAATCTTGTTTTTTAATATTCTGCATAGCTTCGTCTTTTATGTTCTTACCTTCTGGAGTATTTGTTTTTATTCTTTTAACTTGTGAAACAATTTTTGTCTGTGAAAGGTGGTATATAAATAAAACTTACTTTTTTTTGCTTCACAGAAAGGATCAGAATAATCTCAATGAAGCGAGTTGAGACCATTTAGGTTGAGTTTGGAGAGAGTTCCAGGCAGAAACAGCAGAAAACTGAAGGCTTGTTTGACAAGTTCAGTCTGAATATGAGGAAAATGCAGGTGAAAAGTGAAAAACATCACTGAGATGTGAGGGAGGGCAAACTAACTTCCAGTTCGTGCACCTACACTTTTTGTCTTATAGTTTGAGATATCTCTACATCTATGTTTTTTCTGCCTTTTTGCCCTTAAAAGTCCCACTAAGATTATTTTTAATCCATTTTTATCTTTTAAATATGCCGTTTTATGGCTACATTTGTTTAAAGTGTGATTTTCAAGGACATTGTTTCTGCAGCAGCAGAAGTTCTTTAAGAATTCACCTCTCAGTTGTGGGCGGCACCATTGATGTGGAGCGACCCCGCCCCTCTTTTCCCTCACCATTGAGAGCTCACAGCAGAGAGCTTGAGGGATATTTTTTATGTCACAAATAAGTTAATTTTCAAACATCTGTTCCTGATTTACAACAATTTAAAGAATACAATTCGCAAAAATGTAACTTCAAGTTTACATTTCTTATCCTTATTTTTTTTTTTTAATTTGTTGTGAGTCTTTAAAACAGTACAAAGTACAAAATCATTAACAACAATGTTAGCTAGACCGCAAAAATAGAAAAAAGTCCATAATTTAGGGTCTCATAACAGTTTAAAATCTCCACAAACGCACTGTTGTCATCTCTGAAAGGCTTGAGGAGGCAAACATGACGAAACTGAAAACTTTTGAATCAAATGGAAAAGAAGAGTCAGCTGTTCCTCCAGCTGAGAGCCCGGAGGAGCAGCAGGAGACGGGCCGAGAGGAGGAGCGCATGGACAGCTAAAGCGACCGTTTCTGAAAACTCTGGAGTGATGCAGCGAGGGAGGAGGAAGTATCTGAAGGAGGTGGAAGTCTGACTCTCAGTGCCCCCGCTTTGAACGTTTGCGTGAGGCAGCTTAACGAAACGCCGGGTTGTTTTTCCGCTCCGCTGCTTTCTGGACTGGACTATAAACTAGAGACGACATCTTCTCATTAGTCTGGCCTCTGCAGCAAAGCCAGGCCATTTAGTGTACCCAGAATCCCTTTGTCTGACTGTGCGGGTCAAGTCAAAGGTCAGGCAAAATATTGATGAAGTTTTTCTCCGAGTTCTGGAAGGGGAGGCGGCGGAGCTCGGAGGAGGGCAGAGGTGCGAGGGCCGCGAGCACAGCTGTACAGACGCCAGCGGAACCGGCCGCGCCTCCATTTGGGTCGCAGCTCCCTTTCATCCCGTGACACGGCGGCGAGAAGCTGCTCCCAAGTTAACGAAACAGATCACAACCCCAGAACCCCCCGAATGAGACGGAGTGTAACGGCTGAGTGTTACGGATTACACTGTTTGTTTAAATCCATGTTAGGTGGATTATGGGCCCTCACTAAAGAGGCCTGTGTGGGGTCAAAGGCCAGTTAAGCAAAGACCGCTAAGAAGGTCCTCAAAACACAGCTTTCTTTCTGACCCGAGGGAATTCCTGCAGACAGGACTCTTTGTGCTCGTGACCCGAGTTTGTTACAACCTGGATTAGTGTAAATGAGGTGTGCGCACATAACAAGAGACATGTATACGTGACATGAGGCTGCGTTTGTGAGGCTGATGGGTCTAATCCCAAAAACTCCACAGTTACAAGCAATCGTCTTGTTTCACTCTATAACAACACCAAATAAAAAAAAACAAAAAGTCCAAAAGTTGTAGCAGTTTGAGGCTTTTGTCAAAGTTTTCTAAAAAAAGTTCGATTTTGAATGAATGAAGCTTTATTTATACAACTCCTTCAGTGGTACTAAAGTGCTTCACAATAAAAGAATTTAAAAAAGAGCAAAATAAGGCAATATGATAATTAAAACTAAAAAGTTTTTGTTTTATAAAACACATAAATTCCTCAGAGATATTTAACCCCTTCACGTCTGACTTTATTTCAAATTATATAAGAAATATTCATGTTTTCTGTTTAAGTTGATGTCAAATTAGTCCTGAATTTAATAACCAAATACAGCATGAAGGGATTAAAGGTAAAGGCTGAAAACAACACGTTTAACTTTTTATGCTTTGTTAATATTAAACCTAACTTCATAATATTTTCATGCAAAATGTGCTAAATTAAAATGAAAGCTAAATTATGATTAAGAAAGCACAAAATGACTTTAGTAGTTTAATTTTTTACAGATAGCTTGTGCCCAATTTAAAAAAAAAATGTTTGTTACATTTTTAATCAGTATATATTTTAGTATAAATTGGCAGAATATTTCAAAATGTGTTGATGTGTACAAGTTTCAAAATAAAAGCTTGAGTATTCAAAAATGATTTAAGAACTCTTTCCTGAGATTTCACTTTGTAAATCTGTAATTAGTATATTTAACATATTATAAGATAAATTGGCAGTATATTTCAAAATGTGATGTGTGGAAGTTTCAAAATAAAAGCTTGAAGCTTCAAACATGATTTAAGAACTGTTCCTGCGATTTCACTTTGTTGCATGCATTAAATACTGTCATCTTTTGGCATATTTTAATTCAAAATGTGTTACAAAATCCAAAAATATATATTTTTATAGCTTTTTCTTTTGAGCATTTAACCTCCAGACTTGAAAAGGTTTTGATTAAACAGTCAAATTTTGTAAAAAAAATTAAAGCATTATTTTTTAAATTAATTTTCATGTAAAAGGAACATACATTTGAAAGTTTTTAAAGCAATAATAAAGCGTTCTGCCTTTTGTCCAAGATTTTAATTTTTCAATATTTTTTTAAATTAATACGAAATTTAAAGACTTCAGGAGTTGAAAGATTTTTTTTTGGTTTCACAATTTAAAGTGTGGAAAAAATGGTGCAGAAACGCTCTGGATTTTTAGCTTGTTGCATGCACGGAGAGCTTAAATCCTAATTTCTAAACATTATTTTTGATGAATTCTGCTCGAAAAATATGCAGAAATGTATTAGTTTAAGGTTTGATCTTTTTTTAAACGTCAAGATAAACTTTTTCTTTTCCAGAAAGGATGTTTAGGTTGATCAAACACCCACACAATCCTATGATTTTACCAGCAATCGCAACTGAGAGCGATTTAAAGACACAAAACAAAAACAAAGTGGTCACTTTCCACCCCGGGCGCGCTTCTGGTGACATTTAACAGCAAGGAAAACTATTTCCTCCAACATTCAAAGCCAAATGCTCTTAATTGCTCAAGAAGTCTGCAGCAGTTTGGATATTCCTCCTCCAGTTTGATCCCTGCGGTTCACTCCAGTCTGTGTTTATTCCTGCGCGCAGAAAATTGGTTTACTCGAGTTGTAATTTTGATATGACACAAAAATATTACCTCCAACTCGCACCATTTGGGAGCCTTTGTAGTTCTAATGGCCATTCATTATGGTTTCCAAGATAAGTTTATGTTTCCATTTAATGTGACCAAACACAGAAACAAACTTTTTTCCCTCCTCCTCCTTTAGTTTTACCGAGCGCGCGCCTTATCTTTGCAGGGCGAGCGCAGACGCGCAAACGGATCAGATGGCGCGCAGTCATCTGGTGACCAGGACTGGATCATTTCAGGGATAAAAATCTTGGGAACATTTTCTTTTCTTTCCTTTTTTTTAAACTCTTTTCTAAGTGCCGTGAGTCCGCGCGCTCCCACAGGGAAACCACGTTTCTCCTCCTTCTGCTTTACATCATTTATTCCACAACATCCGCACAGGAACAGCCAGAAAATGAATTGTTTGCGCATATCTTCCAAACCCAAATATAGATTGAGGCTATTTTTGTTCTAAAATTAAAAAAAAAAGTGTTATATAAATAAAAAACTCAAATAAACGTTCAAAAGTTTCATTTTAATTTAGAAAATTTGGGTTTTTTGGTCATTGCTATCAAGTTAAAATTAAAACCAGTTTTTCGATAAATCTAAAAACTTTATTTTAATAAGACCGGCAATTCCAGCTTTTTCATTCACAAATATTTTCCTCATTCACCCCCCGGGGGTGTCCAGAAATGGAGCGGCGCAGAGTTGCTTTAGCTCTGCTGGAGCCAACTCTGCAAACAGAAGCTGATAAGAAGTTTTTTTTTTTTGGCTTCTTTAGGCGATGATGCCATAATTTTGTGTTATTATTTTTTTTCTTTTTTTAAATAATTTTATAAATTTAAAGCAAAAGTGCGTTACAGAATAACGTCATATTGTCTAATTGTGATAGCATTTTTATGTTTTTTTAAATATAAATTCATAACCATTAATAAATAAAACATATATTTTAAAAGATAGACACTCTATTTTCCCTAAATTTACTACATTTTCTAAAATATAAAGATTTTTAATGGTAAAACTTTTGGTCTGCTAATTTTAAACTTTTAATTTATTAATTAGCCTCAACAAAATTAATTATTTATAGGCTTGAAACAATAATAATTATGGGTTATTTAAAATGGGACTGTCAGTTAAAAAAAATACTTGATTAAAAAAAGATTTAAAAAAAAAAACATATAAAATACTTAATGCATATACAAACATTTCCATAAATAAAAGAAAAAAATCACAACATATAATAAAGAAAAACATTTACAACATTAAATCGCAGCATAAAAAAATAGGTTTTTAAACAAATAAAACAAATAATAAATCTTCATTTTTTCTTGAGACTTTTAAAAAATGTATATTTTTTCATGTAATTGTTTATGACGAAATCAAAACGATCAATCAAATCCAGGAATAAGAGCGTACGGCGCATGCGCAACCAGCTATTAATTATTGATCGGTTGCAGCAGCTGCTATTATCTGACTTTATGACCAAAAAGAGATGCTTTTTTCACTGTTAAGTTGTTTGAATTGTGTCCCTGTTGCCTCACAGGTCTTAACCAACAACAGTTCATTTGTGTGTAAAACAACTTGACAAAAAAATGTGATTTTAATCAGATTCTTTCTGTCGCAGCTCAGAAGCAAACAGATGTCTAAACTGTGTTGCTTGGCTTCCTCCGTCCCATGTGAAATATTAATGCGGAACAGTCAGGCTGATGAAAAATCTGTTTAAAAATGGATGTTTTGTTTTGCCATGCTCTGAACAGAAATATGTTTTTGGGGGGGGAGGCGTTCATTGATGAAAGAGAGGGAGCTCAGGAAGCTGTTCTCCTTTTCCCTCCAACAGCAAAACACTCCACATTTTTTTCTCCTTTTTTTTTGCATCACATCAAAGCATCACAGAAAAGGGCTCAAAAATAAACACAATGCAGGCCTCCAACCAGAAGATGTGAGTCATTTTAGTGGCACACATGGTTTTTTTCTGTCTGAGAACAATTAAAAAGCGTAACTTACTCTAAAAGTCTTTGTGTTTGCTCTTAAAACACGATTTGGGTTATTCATGTTATATTTATTTATAGAGAAATATCACATTTTTGGGTTACATTTTGACTCGTTTTATGTTTTTATTTTGACGTATTTATTTAATTCTGAGTTAAAATAAAACCAGAAAAAAGTTTTTAACTTTGGAATTGGGTGAAAAAAAAAATCAACCAAATTAGTTTTTTTCTTTAAGCTACACTCCAAAAAATGCAGAAAATTTTACAGCAAAAAAAACGAACTTTGCAGCTGGAGTTGCCAGAATCTAACCATAACAAAAACAATGTTTTAACAATATTAAGATAAAAATACGCTTTTTTCTTTTTTACAATTCTTCTTAAGTAATATTTCTAGTTGTAGTCAGAGGTGAATGGTTAGATGTTGTTCTAAAGAAAATAAATACTATAAGTTATAGTTTTTACAGTTATGTGTATAACAACATTTTTCCATTTTTTAATATGATATGGAATAGAATGAAAAACTTTACATTTTTACATGCAATCACTACAACACTACTAATAAGGATTTACACATATGTTTGGTGGTTAAAATATGGTGGACAATTATTTAACCTGTGACTAAAGTACACTGAAAAAAGTGAAACTTTGAATTAATTAACCAAAATGCTGTAATTTGTTGTATTTAAAATGATTAGCTTTCAATAAATTAAAATTTTGTATTGATGGTTTACTTAACTCAAAAATGTTATTTAATCAAAGCTAATGAAACGAATTACCGAAATTTTGGTAATTGATCCAACATTTTATTTTTTACAGTGTATTTTATCCAAAACAAATTTGTACAAATCACTGAATTTGAACATTCACAAAACTTTTTTCTCTACTTTTTTCATGATGATGGTCATTAACTGTCATCACATTACAGTTTCATGCTGTAAAAATTATAAGTGCAGTTTTAAAGTGCATTTTTGCAGTTTTTTGTAGGCTTTCAATCATAAATAAGATTTTTTTAACCTTGCAGAAATTAAGAGTAATTTTCTTCTGGCATATTAAAGTTCATTTAACATCTTTTATTTATATTCTGGGCAGGAGCAACCAAACAATGAAGAAAACAAACATAAAAATAAAATTAAAAATAAAAAGATTTGGCTAAATTTGACCCCAATGGCTAAAAAAAGTAAAACAAAATCCATGTTTTTGCCACATTTAACGTTCAGAATACTTGGAATAGAATAGAATAGAATAGAATAGAATAGAATAGAATAGAATAGAATAGAATAGAATAGAATAGAATAGAATAGAATAGAATAGAATAGAATAGAATAGAATAGAACAGAACAGAACAGAACAGAACAGAACAGAACAGAATAGAATAGAATAGAATAGAATAGAATAGAATAGAATAGAATAGAATAGAATAGAAAGCCTTTATTGTCATTCATGGTATAGTGAGATTCAGGGACAGTTCTCTAAATATATTTAGAAATATATAATAAAAAGCAGATTTTAAAACGTGCAGGAACAAAGGAAAGATGTTCAGGATTCAGGGAATAAACTTCATTAAAAACAATTTTTGCTTCAGTTAAAAAAAATGCCAATGAATATGAAGCCAATTGAACTCCCTTTAAAATAATAATAATAAATAAATAAATAAATACACTTAAAACATAACGAAAACCTTTAAAGCCAAATAAGGAAATATAATTTAATGGCAAATCAAAAAGAATAACAAAAATAAGGAAATATAATTGCATTAGGGGGAGACAAATGCACATGCCCAGCTGTCTGATGAAAAGCAAAATCAGACTGAATTTTTAGTCTGCTGCTTCACTGAAGATGCAGGCCTGTTTGCACAACATCAAAGAAATCAATCAAGACAAACAATTAAGCCTCTAGATGACTTCACTTTTCATTATTAGAACCTTTGTGTGTTTGCTTTTGGAGAATTTGCATTCAAACGAAGCCACAAATATTTCTTTTGTCTAATTAAAATGAGCTACCCTGCTCTGCAACATCAGCTCAGACCTTTTTTTTATTTTCAAACTGCTTGAGTTTCCTAAATGCAGAATAATAGTTCATTAAAATAAAAAAAACAACAAAAAGAAGCGGTGCTTTAACCTCCTGAAAGAGGTTGACCATGATGTCAGACTTCTCCACATCCAAATTAACCTCCAGCCATGCGAATTGATTTGCAAATGGCTGCCGCGTAAACCCTGCAGTTATTCAGCGCATCGAAGTTCAACAAGCGCTGGCGCTCACCTGCTCCGGCTTTGACTGCTGCCAGTCGGCAATTAACACCTATGGCATGTTGATTAGCCCGCAGAGTCTGCCACTTCAGGAGACTTTTCAGCCCCTTCACCACAAGTGCCTTTATTTTCACAAGAGCTCATGTGTGATCTGCATATGCATCTTGCCTGTGGAATTAGCAGGAAGCCAAAGTGGGATTTGGAGCTTGCAATGTGTGGATGAATAGGCTGAAGGTATTTCGAGGCCGGTTTAGGTTCAGTATAAACCTGTTAAGTAAGGTCGGATAAAGATTTATGTTGCCGCGCAGGCTAGAGGGGGAGTTTCATTCACAAAGTCTGGAGTGTGGCTCGTAAAGAAGTCAAGATCCTAAACTAAACCCATCGCATAAGCTTGACGTTAAAGGAGCTTTGCTCAGTGTCTGCCATCAACCAGGAGATCCAGTTTTGTTGTGTTTCTGCTGCTTTCTCGTCCGTGCGCACACATGGATGACGAAGACAAACAACCCTCCAAACAGATTAACAAAAGCCCGACTCTTCTCACGCACAACCAAAAGTGATTCATCAGGAGAAATCTGGAATCAGTCAGCACAGAGAAGAAGAGGAGTCCAGAGGCGAAGAAAGATTCCGAAAATTAGACACAACCTGGCATCTGGACTTCCAAGAGAACCAGCGATGAGGCGCTGATGGAGGACAGGAATGTGGGGGTTTTCGTGAAGAAGTCCCACCTGAAAGGCTTTGGGGAACACAATGACACATCAAAAGAGGAAACCTTAAAAAACCGTGGCATAATAAGGGCTCATGAATGAGCTCCGATCCCAAAGGAACAAAGTGTGTTTGAAGGGTCTGTGAGTGTGAAAGAGCGGTTCCTCACAGACCTTTGACAGAGCAGGAGGCCATCATTCTTTAATCCATCCTTTTAATCCAACAGAATGTCTTTCACTAAAAAATAAAGAACGGAAATTGGCAGGAAATTTATGGATTATAAAATGGATTCCCTCAAACTGAGTTAACAGCGTGTATTTCCGTTTTAAAACGTCAAGGTTTCATGCTTCTTTTTGTTAGAAAGATTGCCTCACGAGGTATTTTAAACAGAAAAAGCAATGTAAACAGTAAATAATCTAATCCAAACTGCACCTCCAGGCAAAATGAATTCCAGATTACAGATAATAATGTTTAAGTTGCCACAGGAAGTAATTGAAAACAGATTGTGGTGTTAAAGGAAATTGGGAAAAAAAAGTCGGATAAGACTTTTGAGTTTTTACTTTTGTTGTTTTACAAGAGAAACGCACAAAACATCAGAATGGAGCAAACTGGAGGTGAAACTGTTTAGAGTAGGGGTGGGCAAATATTTTGACTCGTGGGCCACAAAGGGTTCTAAAATTTGGCATAAGGGCCGGACAAGGATCAGATGGAAGGAGAGATTGGGTAATCAACCTCATAAACTAAAAAAATAATATAGAATTTAGATAAAACCATGCTTTAATTTGGATTCAAATTCACATATATTAATTTAAAAACAGAAAATTTGGGAGTTTTAATTTCTAAATTTTGATTTTTGTTCTCTTTTGGGTGATCCAATGGGTTGATGTTCTTCAGAGGAAAATGTGAACTCAAAGAAATGCTGCATTTATGTGGTGTAGGAATAATCCGAAAGATCACCATCTGACTCAGAAAGGAACACACACGAACGCCAGAGAAACAACACCGTTCATGGGAAGAAACCAGAAATACAATGAAAATAAGACAATAATTAGGATTTTTGATTCATTGTATTTTAATTTGGAGGGTCACATTAAGTAGCTTAAGGGGGCCGCATGTGGCCCCCGGGCCGTAGTTTGCCCACCCCTGGTTTAGAGAGTCAGTAGAGTCTTTTCAAAATAAGACTCCAGAACAGGAAGCACTTACGTACAAAAAATAAAATAAAAAAAGATGAATGTTGGTATAATCTCAGGAAGGAAAACCCAGAGGTTAACAGAAAAGTGTGAAAGAAAGCTTCAGCAGATGATCTGGAGCTTTGCAGGTGTAGTTGAGAGGAGCACCAATGCTGGGAAAGTATGGAGAGAAAATGGTCTCAACCGACTGGTGCTTGCATAATTCTTGATTTGTAACTTGTACAATATATTTCGTGCATAACTGTGTGTTATAATTGAGTTCTTAAGGTCGAGTCATGGCATACGGAGTAGTTTTAAGCCACTGGGATGAGTGGTGACACACTTCAAGAAGAAATCTAAATGCATTGACTCAACTTTAACGCTACGTTCACACTGGGAATGTGATGTGCATTCATGAACGCACGTTTAGTCTGGAGTTCACACTGGACGAGCAGGGAGGTGATTCTTCTTCTCTGTATCTACAGTTTACTAGTTCATGTTTGCCACATACAGTTGGAGGAAGTTTGGTGTGAAATGTACAAATCCTATTAAAACCCTTCCGCTCTCCTTGGGGTCCAGATGGCTCCAACCACATGTTATGTTATTTCTTCCATGACAAATGTGGACGAAGGGGGACAGGATTTTATGTCTGTCATGGACATTAATGAAACTCCAAAATCAGTGAAAAAAAAAAAGTTCAGCTCACTGTCTTGTGGGGTCCAGATGACCCCACTTTTGATGTAAACGAGCTAAGGAGAGCAGAATCTTGCTCCAGTGTTTTTCTTTCACAGCTCTACGTCGATACATGAAAGACTTGGTGTCAAATGATTCCATCCGGGCGTAATTATTACTCTCTCCTCCATGATTCATTTTCAATCAGTTTGTGAATTAGAGGAGACATTATCTAGTTTATCTTTGGACATGAGTTCCAAGTTTTGCGGAAACGTGCATTAACACATGTTCACATAGACCTTTCATTAGAGGCGGTCGTTTGAACTCACGTTGACGAGGGCAGCGTGATAATCGATCCATCGATTTAAGCTTGAAAGATCAATAATAGATTCATAAAAATGTAGATTGATTTAGCACATAAAGCTAGCTTGATGCTCATGTTTAATAGAATTTCCCCATAGGACAGCTCGGTGGACTTAAACATATATTGTTGACTACATGAACATCTTTATAAACTCACATGCATGAATTTTTTAAACTTTTTTAAGGAAATATTTTTTAAAGTAACCACTTGTGGTCTAAAACACAGTTTTTTGCTCATACTTTCTTCTTCTTCTGAAATAAGGTGTAATGCTATAACGCTATCGCCACCTAGTGGCCAAAGTGAAACGCCCTGCAGGAGAAGCAGAACAATGTTTACAATCTTAGTGATCTGAACATTTTTGTTAGAACTTCTCTTTTTGAAAACACTGTATGATATTACAGAATGTGAACTGTATCAGATTAATATATTCAAAACTTCTAGCAGATTTTTAAAACTGCCTGCTCAACCAAACAGTGGGGCACATTTGGAAAATATATTTTTAAAAATAGTTATAGTGTGTTTTACTCCCCAAGGTACGGAGCCCCTAAAGGGACATTAAAGAAAATAAATTGAAATTCTTGTTACTAACTCATGTGCACAAGTTTGATTAGATTTTTTTTGTTTTAATTTTACTTTTTTTTTCTATTACTATCTGGAGCGCACCAGTTAATAAAAATTAAAGTTAAAAAAAATATGTTTTAAAGAATGATATGCACCAACAAAATGATTTTACTTTTCTAAAAATTGAAGTAAAAACAAAAAATTCAGGATAGGAACTGGTGTGCACCAACCAGAATATTTCTTTTTTTAATTGAAGTTTAAAAACAAAATAAGGGATAGTAACTGGTGCACACTAGTTACTATCTTGTGCCAAAATTGTCATTTAACTTAAATCGTTAATGAAGCCTCTATGTATTTTTAGAAAAAAGGATATATATTTTATAATTCCTTTTTTTTTTTTTTTTTTAACTTTGATGTCCCTTGAGGGTCTACGTACGAAGGCAATAATTAGCAGAAAAAAAAACTTTTTTCTGCTCTTTTTTTTTGGGGAGGGGTGAAATGTGTAAACTTAAAATTGATTTAGAAAAAATGTTAATTGAAATGATCCAGGCTCTTGTGAATTGAATAGAATCCTTTCGGAAATTATAATCAATACCCAGCCCAGTGTGACATCTATTAGATATTTAATAGATCCCATTTTGATTAGGTATAAATAGACCCCCACTGTTGTTTGAAAATAGTAGAAACAGCATTCTGAAATCCTTTCGCTTTATTCAGAACACACGCAAAAATATCAAACAGGAAATAAGTATTTTGTTCTGTTGGAAAATGTATATAAAATAATAACTTTTCTGAGTTTTGACTCAATTTTTGATTCACTTTTTGAAAAAAAATGTTATTTCCTGTGTGCAATTACCAAATTATAAGTACAAAACGCTTAAAAATAAAAGAACTAACATCAATCTTAAAACCTATTTTACTTTAACCTCGGAATTTCTGCTCCTGTCGCATATTTTCAGATAAAATCCACTCAATACCAAAAAAAATTTGTATCTTTCTTTTAGCCCAGAATTCATCTTTCATTCATAAAACAATAAGACAAATCGGCCAATTTTTTTGCTTGGTTGTAAAGAAGATATTTTGAGTAGAACTGTGGATCAGAATTAAACTAAGCAAGAACAAATTTGAAATGAATTATAAAACTGCAAGATCGACATGTGGAAATGAGTTTCAAGTGGTTCAGTGTCATTATTTCACCCCATTCGGTCGTGAAATTAACAGTGCCTTTATTTCTCCGAAATGGTTGTTATCGTTACTTAAAGTGATTAAAGGAGAAACACTCTTGAAAATTGGTTTATGTTACGCTCTGAGATCTGACAGCATGTGCAGTGAGGAGTTACCGTGTAAACACACACATCCCAGAAGAGCAGGACGTTTGACTTCAATGGAGAACGCTCTAAAGGCCAGGCCAATTTTCAAGGTGATTTCCCAGCTTGAGAAAGAGTGGGCTGTGAATAATTGCGGCGCTTTTCATGGTGGTGGTAATAATATTATTCTAAAGGGGTGAAAGTGGTTCAAATGGTGGAAAGAAAACACTTAAGAGTGGGAGAAAGAAGAGGGTAAGACATGTGAAAAACCACATCTTCTAACTTACTGTTAAATTGCTCGATTTGTGTGAAGTCGGATTTAAAGTGGAGAAATTTAAAGAAAAGATCATTACAGGTGTCATGTTCACTGACTGTTTATCTTTGTGTTTTTTCAGTTATCTTATTCTAACACCCGACAATGTTTTTTGTACTTTGGTCTTAAGTGTTTCACAGTTTAACCACCTATTCTTTTGGGATGCTTTCTAGCTAAATTTTTTTTGGTCTGGAATAAATTTCACCCGATAATCTACTTTTTTTGACAGGTGCGAAAGTAAATCTAAACTATGGTCTACCAAAAAAATAAAGACGTCTGTTCACTTTCAAGTAAATCTTGTTACAGTTTAGCAACAGTTTGACTGTAGATGAACATTGAAGAAGACCAAAGTTGACCAAACTATTGATTTTTGAGTATTTAAACCAGGAAAAAGAATGAATTATCAGTTACTGGAGGACTAACAAGACCAGCCAGCTTTCTTTCTGGTGCTTTTTGCCCCTTCTTGGTCAGAGCTTGTTTTTTTTTTAGTATTTTCCTGGTATTTAACAGGCTCCAGTCTTTGGTAAAGTCCTTCCACTTTCATGTATAATAGTGCTTTGATTTTTTTCAGTGCATTTCTAGCAAGGCTACGACCTTACATTCAGGCGTCCATGTGATCCAAAATGAACATAACACCTAAAAAATACACAAGCAGGTAACATACTTCTATTCCTGAATTTGATGTTGCAGATCCTCAGAAGACCACTGGAGTAATGTCAAAAGTGAGCGATTTTTTACTAACTCCCAGAAAAAAAGTCATATTTTACATTGAAATCACATTAGAGATGTGTTAGCTTTTTTGGCTAGTTTGGCAACTACTCAGGTTTTTTGGGCTATTTATGAGTTAAGTTTACATTTAAGCAACGTGTTAGCTTTTTTTGGCTAATTTTGCAACTTGCAACTTGGTTTGTAAGGTGAATTTTGAGTTAAGGTAGTATTTTAGCAACTTGTTAACTTTATTGGCTAATTTGGCATCTGTTGAGGTTTATTTTATATTTACACCTTTCAGTTCTTTAGCAAATTATGCAAATGTATACAATTGATGCAATTTTTAGCAAACAATGCAATTTATGCAAATGTGCGCAATTTAAACAAATCATGCCTATTAAACAATTTATCTATTTTATGCAATTTATGGAAATTTCAGCAATTTATGTAACTTCTAGGTTTTTTTTTAGCAACTTTAGCATCATACACATACATACAAATAGCATTTACAGCAAACAGATTTAGCATCTTCAGCAACAACGTTCTGCAAAAAGGATTCACACTAGCATTATCACAGGTAATGCAACTTTTCTAGTTTACATTGAAATCAATGTATGAAAGTCAGGTGTCAACTAATTGTTTGATGTATTATTTTAATATCCATCTTAACTTTGGTATTTAATTTATTTTTAAATCAGTTGTTTTAATTTTGCTATGGTTGAAGCCTTAGTCACATGCATTCATAAGGGGGGTTGACCTGTATGAGTGCTGCAGGTTTTTGGGTTGTTTGGGCCTGTGGAGGTCATAGAGAGGAGTGGTTGCATCTTAAAGACCCTATATCGTGCTATTCTTAAGCCTTAAAGAGTGAACTATATCCATATATTGTTGTTGTTAGTCCTTTATTTCGAACATACAAAAAATACATGGTGAAAAAACAAGAAAATGGAAAATTTTTATATAAATTATAAAATAAAAGACATTACACCTCAATTATGTAGTTCAAAATGGAGTAGGAAGAAGTTTTAAAAAACTTTTTCTAATCCTACCCCTAACAATATAACTTAATTTTAACCTTTAATATAAATTATTTCAGAAACAGAAATTTAGAACCATTTTTTCTTTTTTCATCAAACATCTGTCCATATGATCAAACACACACAAGGATCTATACTCAAACATGTACATGTATGCAAATATAACAGCTTTACCATTCAAATGCTTTCCCTTCCCATACATATAATAATATATTACATATGAGTTATTTTCATGAGCTTTCAAGACGCCTCTAAGTTTGAGGCTCCGCCTTTTGCTCCCTTTTGGGTGCCGCCCAATTCATGATGTCATTTTAGAGCCGGCCTCGGCAGTGTGTCTGCATTTCGCCCCAAAAAAACCAACAACATTCGAACTTTTGCAAAGAGGGATGTTCATATTTTGCATCTAAAATAAAAGTGTTTGGCTGATCACCATTATTTCTGTGGAGAAAGTGGGGGTGTGTGTGTTGGCCAGGGGGCGGAGCTGGCAGCACAGACTCTTCCTGGAAGGGGCTGTTCTCAATTGTTTATGTCACAATTTGAGGACTTACTCGTTTGCTGGTGCTCAGAGAGCAGGGTTGTTAGCAGTCACTGACCATAACTTCTTATTGACCGAGTACGAATGCACACTTGTTTGCACATGATACACAAGTGCCTGTAGGCCCCCATCTAGGATGTCCACACAAACTATACTAGTTGTCTATTTTCCTAATTACTAGCATTAAAGCTACCCACAAGGAGAGCACTCACAAGTCCCTTAAGCAATTTGCAAAAAAGGAATAAATGGAGATATTTAACTCCACCTTTAAAATATGTACAGATAAGAAATTCAAAATAAAACAAAATAAAAAGTCCAGGGAGAATGTGTGTCTGACCCACTTCACCCCCTCATGTTGTACAAGTGTTATAGAACCTGTAGGAAAAATGCACATTAACATTTTCGTTTAACAGGCTCATCGAGTAGTCTATGACCTTGAAATTTCATGGGGCCCACCTGCACACTTTATACAGGTCTTTTTTCGTTATTTGGCAGCTGGCAGGAAAATTCTCATTTTTGTCAAGCAGAATCAAATGGATAGATTTATCCATAGATTTATAATGAAAGGTTTGTCTTGTGTAGCTTTCTATGTAGTAAAAAAATAACACTTTTATCAACCTGTTGGCATTCCTTAGATCTATTTCATTTTTTTAGAATACTGTACTTAAAATGTTTTTGCTCCAGTTCAGTTTTTGCTTTTTATACCTAATTTAAAGGTCTCTTGAAGTGTGTAGTAATGTCTTAGTGTATTCCCCACCCATTGAGTCAATAGGACCAACCCTGAGAAAAAGTAAACTTTTACTCTTTAGGTAACTTCTGCTCTCTGGACCGTTCGCCTGAATTTACACTGTGTTAATTAGCATTAAGGTTCACTTGCAAAAGAGACATTTCACTTTAAAATGGAACCAGGAAAGAAGCTCTGGTGTGGATCAAACACCCCAGTGGGAAAGCACCATTGACGACTGAAAGCTATCCCAAAAATTGGTTGTAAATTGTTGCACAAAACCAAAAATGTAATTGTTGGAGGACAGTCCCTTTTTCTAAGCATTACATGACGGAGAAATACTGACTTTCCACAGCTGTCGTTTATAAAAAGTTGTTCCTGTTTGTTTTTTTTCTGTGTGTTTCTTTCAGATAGACCAGGGTGTTGTCTGCATACTAGAAGATAAGCTGTTGTGGGTTCTGGCTTTTCAAAAGAGATCATTTTAATGTTCTGCTGTCTTACACGTGCAGTCTTTATCTTTAAAGTCAGTTACATGTTTTAGATGAGCCACTAAACCGCATGGAGGAACATAATCAGCTCTGTTTCATCACTGTCAAGCGAGTTCGGAGCCAAGTTTTGAAATGTGGCTGAAAACAAAATTGTAAATTAGACATGTTTCTGTGTGCTGTGTCAGAGAGAAATCGTGTCATCAGAGGATAGTGATTTAAGTTGGTCACACATGTCTGTAATTAACATGTAACTGCTGAGAGCTTGGGGCATTGCTGACCAAAAATCATGCAGAAGAAATTAAACCAATCATCTTTTACAAGACAAAAAATAAGAGGCGTTTGGTATTTTATTACTGTGCAAAGTTAGATTTATTTCATCATGTTTGGTTTCATTCAAGCATCCATTGTTTTCCTGTTTCACAATAGATTTCCTGCATTCACGATATGTATTTAAACTTCTTTTGAATAAGCAGAAATTGAAGATGTGTTTGGAGCTATTATGCAAAGAAGAGATTAAAAAGCAAATGAGAAACTGCTTCAACTGATTCAAAAACATTGTAGTTTGTGCCCAGTGTCTTGTATTATTTCCCCTTTCATTTATTAATATAACTGCAAGTTTTTTATTATCTTATTTTCTATATTTACAGTTGCTACTCAGCTTTCTAAACTACTTCTAATGGCTTTAAAAAGGAAGCATAAAAATTATTTAATTTTTTGGCATTCAGCAATATTAGGAGACCTTCACCAACTATCTATTGGTCTGCTGGTCAAAGCTAATGGTCGACATAATAGGGCACAATCAGATTAGGTGATTGCTGTGATGGGATATAACCATGCATTTTCACTCTCAAATTCTCATAGAGGCTGCACGGTGGAGCAGTGGTTAGCACTCTTGCCTCACAGCAAGAAGGCCCCGGTTCAAATCCCGGCTGGGGGATCAGAAACACCAACTGGGACCTTTCTGTGTGGAGTTTGCATGTTCTCCCCGTGCATGCGTGGGTTCCCACCGGGTACTCCGGCTTCCTCCCACCGTCCAAAAACATGCTTCATAGGTTAATTGGTGACTCTAAATTGCCCCTAGGTATGAATGTGTGAGTGACTGTGTGTGCGAATGTGGCCCTGCGACAGACTGGCGAACTGTGCAGGGTAAACCCTGCCTTCGCCCATCAGCAGCCGGGATAGGCTCCGGCATCCCCGCGACCATAAAGCGGTATGGAAAATGAATGAAAAAAAATTCTCATAGATACGTACGGCCCCTTTTTGACGTTTTAGGTGTCCCCAACTTGTTGTTTTTTGACATGCTTGCTGTCCACATTAAGTTAGGAGTCCCGACCCTCCGGGTTGCGGACTGGAACTGGTCTGAGAGCCGCTTAGAACCGAGTCACAGACAGGAAAAACATGCATACCCTCAGGACGCGGACCGGACTGGTACTAGTACCCCAACTCCGGGCTATCACGGCGGGCGTTATAGCTCAGGTGCGACACGGGAGCGGTCTAGCTACGGCAGATGACTCCCATTGGCTACTGGATGGGTGCAGCCACTGGCTCTGCTACCGACCTCGTCAAACTCCAAACTCACGTAGGTTCACACAATAACCCGGCATTTATTACGATTTAGGTTGTTAATAGCCTCAACTTCACAAAAAGTGCTGCGACTCATCTGGCCAAAATTTAAACCCAACAAAACGAATTCAGAGCGCCGGAGGGGCAGATCGCAGAGGTCAGACATGATCATCTGCAGTTGAGGTTCCTCTCACATCTCTAAAGTTAGGTAAAGACTCAGGGTGTCGCATCAGAGCCGTGACACTGGCCTTGGGAGCACAAGGTAACTAGGTACTCTAACCCTAACCCAGTAGCAGTTTAGTTTCCGTTACTGCGTCCTGACTCCAGAGGGCTGGGGACCCTTGATTTAATGGCAACAGCCAGCATGTCAAAAAACAAGGAGTTGGGGATGTGAAGAGGGCACGAACCATACGTCCATATATGATGAGTTAGAAGTGAGAATTTGTAGAATATAACCAAGACATTTCTTCTTGGAGCAGGTGATGTGGATGTAAAACTCTTGCAATGGTCTAAAGAGTGGTTGCTTGATGAGAAGTATCCCTGTGAACTTGTTAGAGTAGAAACAAGTGTACCTCTTGGAACCTTCAGGAAGAAAAAAGAAACATTCCTTTCTAAGAAGCAAATAAGAAGTAGGCCATAGGAGCATGTGGAGTTGTCGAGGGGGTTGTAGTGATGTCTGTCACTGAGTCATTTGAGATTCTGAACTGATTCTCCCCTGTCATTTCAAACAGGAAGTACCTGTAAGGAGTCAAAATCTTATAGACTTCTTTTGAGAAATAAACAGCTATTAGTCACTCATTCTATTTGTCAAAATAACCATTCTGCCCTCACATACAATGCTCGGAGCATTTGATTGACAGGTTTTGTGTAGCCCCCTTTTGAGCGGATTGGCCAGAGGGGTTGCCATTGAAATGATGACTCAGATACATCGCAGTATCTGTGTCTGGATCCCAATATATAAATGGCAACGTAATTGGCTTAATTTTGTTGGAGCTGAAAGTAAATCATGCTCTACAGGTGATGTCAGCTCTCTTATTCTGTCAAAGAACTAAGCCAAGACTTGGAGGTATAGCATTTGGGCTCTCTTGCTTCCAAATGTCAGTATCTGAGGCTGTTGGATAACTCAGGTGCAGGAGACCAGAGCAGAGAAATGAAAAAAATAGTTAATTATCCAAAGACCTGAAGCTAAATGTGACAAACCTTGTGGGGACAAAATCCTAAAAGATAATAAAGCTTACCTGGGAACCTAACCGTCAACCGCCTTAGCACCACTGGTCATTTGATAGTCAGATTTTGAGCACATATTACAATCCTGTCAATTTACAAATTTGTTGACCACATGGCTCCCAGGTAAGCACAATGTGGATGTAGTGCTATCAAAACCATGATGAGTTTTGTGCAGTGTCAGTGCTGTCTCCCCATTTAGACCCACAGTAACTGGGATCGCCAGATCACCCCTGCCCATGTCAACAGCCCTTGTTGAGTGCCTGTGCTGCCATGATTTCTAACAATCGGACAGTGGCAGTCGGACGCCAGCATAGGGTTGGCTGGAGAGTATCAGTCATATATCAGGCTGCCGTCTTCCTGTCACTGGACTGCCACAGCACAACCTCCAAATATGCCCAGGTGGCCATTAGAGCAATGTCAAAAAATAATCCAGAAATTATAACTTTCTCTTGAAACCTCCACAGCCACCATTGGGTGGTCAACCTCCAATCAGAAAATTGCCCACTCGTGTGTCGAAGTGTCCTTGAGCAAGACACTGAACTCCACATTGCCTGGTAGTAATAGGTGTGTGTCACTGGGACTGACTGTTAAGCACTTTGGACCTTCAAGGAAGGTGGAGATGTGATTCACAACTATACACCATTTATCGTGCGGCGTGTCAAAATGCAACTGCCGCCTCCAAATTACAAATACTACTTTGTGGCCACTTGCTGCAAAGCATTTTGGGATATCTGACCATAGTCTGAGACAACTGAACTAAATGGAATTAGTTTAATGACATATGGGGAACGTGTGCAGGTGCTTTGAGTTTATTAAATGATCATTTGGTGAAACTCGGCATAAAACATTTATTTCCTGGAAAATTTGGGCAGATTTCTACAGACTAATTTCTTTAAATTTGATTTTTGTGGGTTTCATGATACTTGAAATTGATGAAACAGGCGGCCACGAATCTATAATCTTTGACATTTTTTGAATGGAATGGAAATAAAACACTTTTCCATTAGATTTGAACCTTTAGGAAAGTGTATATATGCCATTTCTGTCAATTCTCAGTGGAATAAGGGACTCCCAAAAACAGCATCTATGCGATTTTTGAATATCAAATCTGTGCTCCGAGTGCAGACAGAAAAGGAGCTTGTGCTCTTCTGACCGTCTTTGTCTGAGCTAAATAATTCATCAAGAGATCGCCCTCTGCTCGTGCTCTTCCATCTTTTATTACGCTCATCTCCACCACTCTTTGTCACCTAAATCTCTTAATCATCTGGTTGTTTTTCTAAAATTCCCCTAGTTACACAACCTTTGTCCTGCGTGTCATCCTCCTCCATCAATCTACATCATCTGGCCCCCCGCGCTCCCTGCTCTCCTTCCTCGCTTTTATCACTCAGCCCCACCCAGGCTTACTCAAGCGCAATGTAGCGGGGTGAAAATGCTGTGCTCTCGATGCAGCCTCTGCACGCAACAGTGCAGGGATCTCGCTGCAGAGGCCCCGGCAGACGCCACGCAGCCCACCTCGTCTGTGGCGAGGAGCCACGGAAGAGGGGAGGGCTGTAAAAATCCCAGCAGCCAGGGGTCTGAGCTAAGCGGAAACCATGGCAACGTTTCACACTGATGAGATTTTTTTTCATCAGCAGGGTCAATCAGGCAGGTCAAGGTGAAATGGCTGGCACTCACGCAACGCCACTCTGAGCTGGGAGGGGCAAAAGTGGACTGACAGAGCGCAGCGAGAAAACAAACAAAGCTGAGAGGATTTCCATGCACTCCTGAGGGCTCCTAATGAAATCTGCAGCTCAGAAATCCCAGGGCATATTTCATTTGAAACGCTGATTACAGAGAAGGGCTGGAAGAAAAGCGTTCAAATCACCGCCATCGCTCATTTTCTTTTGATTTTCACGCCGTCCAGCCAGCTCCTCTGACCCCACCCGTTTCTTCATTCCCCCTTGGGTCCCCTGCAGCCACTCTGCACACCTCTCCTGATCCTGGTCTGGTTTCAGAGGCGGCCTTTCATGAAGCGCTCGCCTTGTGATGTATGTTCCTCCGGGGCAGCGGGCCGTGTGGGCCGCACTGCTGAGCCTGCGAAGGCCTCTCCATTACGCCGTGTGTCAAGCTCCGGCCGGCGCTGCTGCAGTTGTGATAACAACATAATGACTTTCTACCTCTGATTACCAAAGACTCCGAAACACGCAGGATCAAAGTAAATAAAACAGAGTAGCACCTTCAGCTAGGAAAATAAACCTCCTCAGAAGTGGTGCATGATGGGAGGATTAGTCATATTTTTTCACTAAATTGGGACAATATATCACTTATATTTCATGTGGGAGGGATTGAGGCCAAACAAAAAGGCGCTCAAGGTGAAATGAGTTGTAGCCTTAAAGGAGCCAAGGAAAGTAATCCATAAAATATGAGTATTTTTAGACTTTAAACTGTAATGATATAACTATTAAGTTTAAATCTGCTCATATACTCTTTTGATCAATTTTCAAAGCATTGATTGGACTTTTTATTTGCTTTTTTAGCCAAAATCAAAAAAACTTAAGTTGCATTTTAGGACATAGTTTCTGCAGTGTTCTTTAGAAATTCGCCTCTGAGTTGTGGAAGGAACCCCGCTCCCCTTCCCCTCAACATTGCTGAGAGCTCTCTGTTTACATGTTCTCCCGCTAGCTTACAGCCCCTCACATCCCTAACCTTAAATTACCGGTGCAGCATAAATGGAAAGCAATACTGGAGCCAATGACTTATATTGCTAGAGACGCTATCCTAGCCTGTTATGATTGTCCAAGGCTATGTCCAAATTCCCGCCCTAATCCCTAAACATTTAAAAGCGATTCAGACACGATGCTGACTACTTTTCCTTTAGTTTCTCTGAATGCCGGATGTGTTTTGATGAATGATCTATTTGTGACTCCACTGTGTTGTGATGATGAAAACGTGGATGGTTTATTTAAAATTACATTTAAACACTTTTTTTTTTTTTGCAGAAATGATGCAACCGCAATGCATTTTGGTCTATATTTACTAATACGGTGAGTATCAATGCAAGCTAGTTTTTTCTAGGGTACTCGATTTTGGAATAGTAGATTCGGACAGCTCTTTAAAATGGCAAATATACGATTTAGTGCTCTATAAAGGGAGTAGGGAAAATACTTCGGACACAACCCTAAATATGTAAAGAGGGACGCCATATTGGAGAGGTTCATAAACAATGAGATGTGATTCAGCAGATGCAGTAAAATGACCATAAAATGCTTAATTTTAGAATTAAATACAACCCTCTGGCCCTGCGACAGACTGGCAACCTGTCCAGGGTGAACCCTGCCTTTGCCCATTAGCAGCCGGGTTAGGCTCCGGCACCTCTGCGCCCCCGAAAGGGACAAATCGGTTAAGGAAATTAATGAATAAAACCCTCTGATTGTCACAAAAATAAAACCCAGGCTGTGGTTTTAATGTTTTTGTACAAAGTGCAACAGATAAACGATATTTCTAAATATGTCTAAATTCTCTTTTCCATAAACAAATAGGTTATTATACAGGAGACCCAATTCTTACCTGATGCATGGTAGTGATTTTATTCAAATCTACATACAGATTAAGATTTACACAAACTGTTAAAACAGGTCAGCTGTGGAGTCGACATCACATCAGACCGCTTGCTCCCATTGTATATGGGCCGGGAATGTGCAGCAATCAACCCCATGTGCCCCATGGACAGGAGAGAGGGCACAGTGAGGACTTTGGTGACGTCCGGGAGGTGCTCGCCTTAAGCCGGTACCGGTCACGATGCCACAAGTCCAGTATAAGTCACATTTTTTTGCATAGTTTGGTCAGGGGTGTGGCTTAAACTCTGGAGCAACTTTTTAAAAAAATAATGAATATATTGATAATTTTACCACTCTTGGCCTGTAGTGATTGTTTTGTTCTAACAGCTAAAGGGCCCTGTAGGTGTTTATGGGGCTATTTTGGGGGCAATATTACTTTTCAATTTGTTTTATTTGGATTTCAAATAATATCAGCATCAATATAGCTCCATAGTTCTTGATTTTATTTGTTCCTCCCTCAGACAAATGCTGGACAGTAAGTCAAAATGGGTTACAGAGAGAAAAGTGTTATAATTCAGTTCAGAGGCTCTTGCTGTACAAAGCAAAATATTGTGTTTTTTACTTCTTCAGAAAATCCAAAACGTGGATTTAGTTGCTTAAAAGTGGATGCATAGAATGAAGTGGAGAAGGGAGCTTGTGACCTGCCCAGAGTATTTTATACATCATTAAAACATTATTTTCAAATGATAGTTTTTCCTCTGCTCCTGATGTACAACGATTTAAATAAAGAAATACTCAGAAATGCAATTTCAAGCTGAATTCTCTTCATATATGTTCTCTATCATCAGAAAATGGCCACAAGAACATGTTAGAAACACCAAATTGAAGTTTCACAGGAGACTGTGTGTGTCATTTGTTAGTGTGCAGGTGTCTGTGCATGTGTGGTCCTGCGGTGGAGGTGCTGGCAGCACTGGGGGTCTTTGAGTGAGGAGGCCTCTTTGAGAACCATCACTAGCAGGGTTAATATCTGTTTCCCATCTTTTCCAAGTGGTCCTTGAGGAGCTGCAGGTTTCCCCCATTTTACGTGCAAAAAGGGGCGAAGAGGGGAAGAAAGCCTCCTCTTATGAAATTACAAGTACTCGAAAAGATCTAATGTGGTCTTAATTGTGTCGCTGCGCTCGACAATGGGAGGGGAGGGAAGCGAAGGCGTGGAAAAAAGTGTGTGTGTGTGCGTGGGGGGGGTGGTTGCTCTCGAGTGTATTTCAAATTACAACAGGGAGCTCTATAGAAACTTTGCCTGCTTTTGTTGCCTGGCTTTGTTTTCTTGAGCAGGGTAAGGAGGCATTGGGTTTGCAAGAGGAACCCATTCAAAACTATACAAAAATGACAAGTTTGAATCAGAGCTGATGACACATCAGAGGCGGAGCGCGAGGACAAAAGATGCGGCTTGAAAGGCTTCAGCTGCTTTTAAAATGGACAGTAATAAGATTGGTGGAGGTTGTTAGAAGATCAGATGAGAAATGCCAGAACAGAAAACCGCTTCAAACTAAAGGATCTAAAACACCTGCATCCATCTCTCCATCTATCCATCTATCTATATCACATGTTCTTGTAGCATTTCGTCATAATTGAGGACCTATATAAAATAATTTGCGATTAAAACTGCATTTCTGAGTATTTCTTAAATCACATCTCGTTTGATCCGAAAACTGGATGCTAGAAAATGCTCAGACTAATGATGTAGTTACCGAAATGGGCGTGGCTAAAGTCTCCTCTGGCCTTGGTGAGCCAGACACGATGAGCGTTCAACACGAAAATTGGGATTCTGGCTCAAAATTATACAACTGTATTGATCTGGTGTTGTTATTTAGCTTGCGACTATGGCTCAGCAATGGGGAGGGGGAGGGGCGCTCCGTGCCAACAGTCCCGCCCACAACCCAGAATTGTATTTCTAATGAGCTAATGCTGCTGTGCACAAAATTTCTTAAAAAAAACAACAAATTAATTTTGATTTTGTATAAAAATGCCATAATGATCATTAAAAGATCACTACTGGGAATGATTTTATGATTGAAAAAATGTGGTTAGAGTTAATCAAATAGAAACTAGAACATCAGTTATTGGAGAATGACTATATTTCCCACAGATTCTCTTTACTAATTTGAAGGTTTCAGGCTGGAGCTGAATGGGGTGCAGCAGTCAAAACATACCACTGTGTGTATTTCTATTGCAATAATGCATGCTAGTATTTTTGGAACCGTGCACACCTCATGCTGGAACCTCAAATCTGCCTCACAAACTGCTTGGATGAGTGGAAAGGAGCGAAGCAAATCTGTTCCCAGGCCCAAACATATTGGTTGTTTTGTGTTTGGATCTTAGAAAACTGTAATTTTGGAAAACAATTAAATGTTTTTTAAAAGGACATCTTCAGAGGGACTTAAACATTTATAATCTATAGAAAATATTTTGGTGCATTTTTCTTTTCTTTGAGGTATTTTCAAAGAAAAAAGATTTCATATTTTCTTCATATTTGAAAAGATGTCCAAGGTCTGAAGCTGCCCACATCATCACACTATCACCCCCATGTTTGACTGATCTTTAAAGTGACACAGTTCTGCAGGAAGAAGACATCAATGTTTATGTCTTCTTTATAACTTTTTCTATTTTCTTTGTTCTTACAAGTACAAAACCTTCTCTATAAAATAAGTTTAATTGATCAGAAAATAGTGGTTGTACAGTAAATGCACGGATACAAGAATAATTTTGTCTGTGGTGATAAAACACAAACTGCTGCACTATTTCACCAGCAGAAGCTTAAACTGTTGATTTAAAGTTGAATTATTAAGACTTTTATCACATTTATTCAATGTTTCAACTTTTCAATCTAAATCTTAAAGCTGAAATCAAGAATCAATACACTTGATCACTCTTTTTTGTCACTTTGTGGATCTTGTAGCCTCAATTTCTGCTCTTAATGAGAGAGTTCCTTTCCTGCAGTAACACTTACAGTGTAACTTTAAGGTTTAGTGTGCCTATAGAGCCAATAGTGGCCATACTTGGAAAGCTATTTAAATTTTTGTCATTTTTTACAACAAAATTATTAATTCTGGATGATTTTCACTTTTTGAAATGTGATCCATTGATATAATTGATGGTCTGATTTTTTTTGTTGATTTATTTTTTTTTTAATGAAGTAAAATTCCCCTACAGGCTTCTAAAGTTAATTTGACAACATTTTTTTTGTTTTATTTATTTGGGTAGCAGCAATTTATGGCATAGCAGTAGAAACAAAGATTAATTAGAATAAAAACTAAATGGAAAAAAGGCCAAATTTAACCCTGAGTTCAATAAAATCGTATTTTTAACACGTTTTTCTGGCCTTTTTTTTAATGATGAAGGGCATATATAAAGTTTAAGCTCAAAATTGCTGTTCTGATCATTTCTTTTTTTCAAATTGTTGTGAATCAAAGACAGAAAAAAAATGAAGAAGACTGAATATATGATGTAGAAAATAATCCACGAGCTCGCTGCTCGCTGCTTCTGATGCGTCCACTTGCAGACAAATAAATCCATGTATGTCTTTGTTTTCCTCTCGCTGTGTTTACTGATATCAGGAACATTAGGGAGAGGGAGGGGAGCACACGCGTGTGCAAAACGCTCCGCTCACTGGGGTACAGTGAACACATGGAAATGCAAAACTTCTGAATTTCCTCAATTTGTCAAGGAATGAACTCCAAAGATCATTTTGTCAGTTTTCTCAAAAGAGGATACCTGTACTTCTAAATAAAGTACCACTAGAATTGTGACCTGTGTAAGTGAAAGTGCAATAGTAATTTTTTAGGGAGAAAAATGACTGTCAACATGATTTAATTTACATGATCATAGAATTGGAAACAATAAAATAATTGAGTATATTTATTTTGACAATTTGATAAATCGTGTTTAAATACAGACATTTTAAACCCATATCCTTCAACTTGTATCACCAGAATGCTGAAATTAATATTATTTAATGTTCATGTCCCGTTGAACCCAAAATGACTCTTTTTTTCTATATTATCGTCCAAGCACTGGCTTTTCTTGCTTTTGGCACATTTTAATGCAAAAGATTGTGAAACTAAAAAGGGGATTTCTAATGAACTACTGCCGCTCTGCAGAAAATATGTCCTAGAAAATGACAGGTTTTTGGCTAAAAACAACTTAATCGTAATGAAAAGACAACTGGACACTCTTTTAGTGGGATTATATCTGTTCAGTAAGCCATCTTGAACGGTTTTGATGCCCTCTTGCAATCGTTGAAATGAAATTACTTCATATAAAAAAACATTTAAACACTTGTTTCTAACAAAAGAACTTTTTATTTTCACTTGTTGTCCACTTTTGTGTTATTTAAAGATTTTCTTCTTTATAAAAAGTTGAATTTAAGCTATTTTACTTGTTTATTTTCGAAGTTACATCTCCAAAACTTTCTACATAAATTCCCATTGGACATAAAACAATTCGATTTGATTGCTTTTGGGCAGACTATTTTGCTTTCTACCAGTGATAATTAGCTGCATTTCAAACATTTGGGGGAAATAATATGATGATAAGTATTACCCGCTGCAACAATACAGGTACATTTTCAAAATGAGGTAAAGCGTTCGACGTCTGTATGTCAGCGTGTGAAGAACAAACTGCTCTTTTAACATGCGGCAGTTGCTGTCGAACCCACAGAGACCGAAGCCAAAGGCGTTCCTGGAAGTCACTCCACGATCCGTATGACCACCCAACTGCCAGGTTCCTCCTGCCAGCTGCCGTTACCTAATTATCCATTTCAAGAATCACCCTGCCAGAAGAGATGTGTTTCCATGTATGTGAAGTTCGCTCTCCGCTCCTTCACTTCAGCACGTTTCCCACCCCTGCACAGCGCCAAATGTGCACATGGCTCACATCTGGAGCTTCATTCACCAGCGCTCGGGGAAGTGAGGCGGTTATCTGATGAGAGAAACACACAGGGAAATCTGGCGGGCCTGTTTGCTTACTGTGCCACTGTCCTGCTGTTGACAGAGACTTTGGAGAGATAAATGTGTCCCTGACCCGACCAGGCTTATTTTCGCCTTAACTCCGAACATTGTCTCCGTTCCAACATTTGGTTTTGTTAAATGAAATCAAAAAGCAGCTTATTGTCAACCGGGGATTTCCATTTTACAACAAACATGCACAAACAACTCCAGACAGAATAGTTTTTTTTTATTGGATAAGGGTAAATCTGGACTACCAGTGAAGTCCTCAGATAAGCTGGCTGTGGTTCTGACCTCCCGAGTGTCCGCCGACACTTTATTCTTCCCGCTGGAGCCTGATGTCTGCTGACGGGAGAGACCACCAGCTCTTCTTCAGTTTGTGTGCAGTGGGCCGCGGACACGTAAGTCCGTCACCCTCCACCCAATCATTAGGATGCGCGGATGTATGCTATGCGGGTGGTGGGACGGGGGTCTCCCACTCGCCGAGCCTCCCTGGTTAATAGATTAGGCCAATAATTAGGCCGAGGGTGGTGCTAAAATTCCCTGGCAGTCTGGTTCTGCTTGGCTTTATACAAGCATATAACATTATGTGGCTTTTAAAACAATTTAGAAAAATTATACCCCGGTGGTGGAGCTCTTAAGTTGTGGTTTCCCCATTTAACTGAGCATGTGCACAGCAAGAGAATGGAGCAGCATAAGACCTGCACAATATTAGCAGCGAGCGCAGCAGCAAATTTGGCATGGAGGTAACCGCTTCGTATGTGCCACCTACATTGAAGCTTTTTTTTTTTTTTTTATTTCAGCTGGCTTTTCAGCCTCTCACCTTCTAAATACTGAGACAGGGTTCAGTGTTGTTAAGCTGCAAAATATGTAATAAAAGCAAAAAGAATGACTCTTTCTCCATGACTTTCTAAACCTTACATTGGTAAGTTTAGTTTTATTGACACTTTTATTTTGAGTTTTTCAATAAAACCTGACAAATATGACAAACAATAAAGGAAAATGCTATATATACAATAAAGAGCTGGAAAAATATGACTATAGGTAGCCAAAAGTAAATGTAAACTCAATAATTTTAAATTTTTTTGTGTATTTATAAACAGATCATGTAAAAGTTTGGCTAAATATTTCTGCATCTAATACCGTAATCTTGTAGGTGTAAAAAAGTTACTGCATTGTTTTTTCTTCATATGGTAACTTGGTGACTTCCTGAATGAATCTCATTGGAAAACATAAGATGCAGTTCTCCCAGTGGCCACTAGGAGGCTTTGACTTTTGTGTCACAAAGGGTTCCAAAATATGTGATTTTTTTTTTTTAGTAACCAAACTCATATGTTAAAAAATAACATGGATTCTGGACAAAAACATGCTTTGATTTTGATAAAAAAATGTGTATACATTTATATTTTAAACAGAACATTTTGGAGTTTTAGGGGTTATTTCAACACAGTGACTTTTGTTCTCATTTTAGTCCCAATTGCCCCAATGGGTTGATGTACTTCAAGGAAAAATGCAAACTTAGAGAAATGCTAAGTTCAAATACTGTTGGAATGATTGGAAAAATATATGTCCATCTCAGAAAACACACGACCATCAGAAAAATAACAAATCTTAAGACACCGCATGAATGATAAGCAAATAATTTGTAGTAGCCCCATAGTGGGCCATCTATGACACACAGAATTACAGGGAAAATAAAACAGTATAGCATAAAAAATAAAAAAAAACTGAAATGACTGGTTTTAGACTTTTAACCTGACTTAATTTCTAACAACAGTCCTGGGACAAAAGTTTTTTCAGAATCCATCCATTCATCTTCTTTCACTCATCCTGGACCAGTTTGTGGGGGCAACAGTCTGAAAAAGATGCCCAGATTTCCCTCTCCCCGGCCACTTCCTCCGGGGACCCAGAGAAGCCGAGAAACGTAGTCTCTCCAGCGTGCCCTGGGTCTTCCTCCGCCTAGTGGGACATGCCCGGGCACCTCCTCAGGGAGGCGTACAGGAGTCATCCTAAACCACCTCAACAGGCTCCTCTCACTGTGGAGGAGCAGAAGCTCTTTCCGAGTGACCGGGCTTCTCAACCTATCTAAAAAAGAGAGCGCCCAGCAACCTTCCGGAGGAAACTTATTTCAGCCGCTTGTATGTTTGACGCCATTCTTTTGGTCACGACCCAGAGCTCATGACCATAGGTGAGTACTGGAGCGAAGAGCCACCGGTACATTGAGAGCTTTGCTTTTAGGCTCAGCTCACTCTTCGCCACAATGGATTGTATAGCGGCGGATGCCGCTCCGATCCACCTGTCGATCTCACACTCCAGTCTTGCCTCACTCGTAAACAAGACCTTAAGATGCTTAAACTCCTCCACCTGAGGCAGGAGCGCTCCACCCACTGAGAGAGGACAAACTACCCTTCTCCAGTCAAGAGATATTAAATGAAGGTAATTTTGGAGCCACAGGGGTTTGATGCATCAAAAGGCATTAAGACTTCTCAAGAAAATTAAGTCCCTTAATTAAATTATTAACATCATCAAATGTGTTGTAGACTAGTTTTAAATCCCTTAAACGCTTTTTCTTTTAAATCTTTCTATAGAACTAAAGAAAGTTTTTCCTCGCTCTGTTTTGCAGCTTTACTTTTCTATAGTAAGTGGCACAGGATGTTACTGTATGTCTTTGTGTGTATTTATATAATAAAAGATTCTGCCTAAAATATAAATCTATTTGAAAAAAAACACTTTACAAATTAAAGTTGACTTTATCCGAAGTCTCATGGATGAACTGATGTTCTAGAAGTTTGAGGTAATTTAGGTTAAATATTTGTTGACCGTCTCGGGCTATCTATTTATTATGAAATTGTTTATTAGGATATTTTAGGTCAAAATATTCTTAAATTAATTAATTGGAGGAGGGAGTGTGATGGTATGGGACTGTTGTTAGATCCTGGGACAGTGAGAGTTAGCCACAGCGACCACATTGTTCTGAAGCAGCATATGATTCCCTGTGGAGTTTTGGTGGAAGGGTTCATCCTACAACAAGAAGATGACCCAAAACATAAATCAAAGCTATTCCAGAATCACCAGAAGACGAAAGAGAAAATTACGGTTATCTTGAAAACACGGAGTGGTCATCTCAGTCTCCAGATTTAAACTCTGTTTAGTTGATTTGGAATAAACTGAACAGACGAGTGAAAACAAAGAAATCAACACATTTCAAACAAAAAAAAAAACGAAAAAACTGAAGAAAATTAGATTTCCTTTAAAGGAGAGAATGCTTTTTGATCTATTACTTTTTTTTAAAAGTCGCTAATTGGATAAAATAAATGTTTAGCAAACAATATGCTCTTTAAATTGATTCCAGTGTTTAATTTTGTACCTTCATCAGTTCAGTTGTGCTATCTGTTCATTTAACTGAAAACTAAAATAAAAAAAAAAAAAAAAACTGTAAAGACTGGAGGCTTTGAATATTTTGACTGATGGTGTTCACCTTATTTGGGCACAACAACGATGTTATCATCATTTTTTATATTTAGTATATTAATTAGAGACCCCAACTTTGTGCTTTTCTTCAAAACAGTAACACAGTTTTAGATTTTGAAAATTGTTCAAAATGAAATTTTGGGAAGAAAAAGTCATGATTTTTGGTTTTAAAAGGTAAAATTCCCATACAATTAATGAGAAATACATGTTAAAGTAGCATCTATTAGATAAATAAAAACACTAATTTGTTAAAAAAAAACATAACTTTGGACAAATAATTTGTATTATATTTGATCTTCTGTTTTAAAGTATAGGAAAGGCAAAAGAAACGTCAAATTTAATAGCTTTTGATTTCTATATATCAAAGACCATTAAAAATTTTTCATTTATAAAGTTAGATTTAATAAATTTGACAAAGATGGAGAAACATGATTATTTTATGCTTTTATTTCCCTCAGTCAGTGTTTGGGTCTATCATCTGTTATAACTTTTAATCAAATATTCTTCACTTTTAGTTTTTTTTTTCTTGGTAATGTCACTCGGTAATTTGGTAATTTAGGAAGAAAACATTGCTTTTTATGGAAGCTGAAAATGAAAATATATTTTCATTATTATTTTATCTATTATTTTTCTCGTGATGCCAGATGGTGGATCTCATTATCAAAAGAAAAGGAATTTCCTTCTCTCATGTTGACGAGATCCACTATCTCTTTTTCACTAGAAAATATATGTCATTTTCTCATGATAACGGGATCAACCATCTCTTTATCACGAGGAAATAGATTTTTTTTCTTGTGATGACAAAATCCAATACCTTATTACGAGAAAATTAATTTCCTTTTCTCATGATAATGAGATCCATTATGTCTTTATCATGAGAAAATGATTTTTTTTTTCTTGATAACGAGATCCACTTTCTCTTTATCATGAAAAAATACGTTTTGTTTTCTTGTGATAATGAAATCCAATATCTTTTCACAAGAAAATGAATTTTGTTTCCTCCTGATAACGAGATCCACTATCTCTTTATCATAAGAAAATATGTTTTGTTTTCTCATGATAATGAGATTCACTATCTCTTTATCATGAAAAAATGAATTTTGCTTTCTCATGATAACAAAATAATGAAGAATATACTGTAGTGTCCCTCTCCTTCTTTCCCGCACTGAGACTTAGAGATTTTACCAGTTTTAATGTGGTTAACAATAAAAATAACAGAAGAAACATTCCACAAAAGTTTGTTTTTTAGTCTTTTTTTTATTTATTAGTAGATCTATGCTCCTCAAACACATTAGTTCTTTCTCACGTACCAATCTCCCCTTCATTATCGCCCTAAAACCCCCAAAACAAAGAACTCTACCAACTGGCATTTTCATTAAACCAAAAAGAATGAGCAGTATTTTTGTAAAATAATAAGATTATAACCACACACGTAAACATGTGACATTCACAAACAGAAATACAGATCAATAAATGTTGGCAAAGTTTGAAATGTAATCGCTTTACTGGAAATACTATCATAAACAAAGTGGGAACTAAAAGTTGTGTAATGTTTGTCAGCTGCGTGCCATTTGCCACACAAGTTGTTGTAAATAAAGAGTTGCCAGCCATGACAAAGTGCAGCGAGTTGGTAGTGTGAAACAATGAAAAATAATCATGGGCTGCCTTGCAGACACTGAACGTGATGAAAGCAAACAGCTGAAGAATCACAACTTTGGTGGGCGAAGAGCCACGATCCGTGTAGAAACGATTAATGCATTTTTGTGTTTTTAGAGCAGAAATTAATCATTTCTTTTGGTCTCGTTTTCACAGATTGCGAGACGTGATCCATCTCTTGTCTGCACATGCTCATCTGACATCACTGCCAACCAATTATGGTGGGGATGAGGCTCATTACGATGGGTGGGGAAGCTTCCCCTCTTCCAAGTCCTCACTTTTTGACAGATGCTTTAACTCATAGCGCAAGAGGAACACTGGTGGTAAACACTCAGCGCAGCCCAGACTCTCTTCTGACTTGGCTGGTGGTCCATCTGAATTATGGCGGAGGAAATGATTTCTGCATGTGTGTGAGTGTTTTTCAATTTAAAAAAAAAAAAAAAAAAAAGGGAAAGATGTAACCGCTCTCAACGGAGCTGTCCTTAAAAGCATCGCCTCACGGCCGTCTTTGAACGCCACACCATGCCAGTCAAAGGCAAGAAAATTACCCCGTATTAAATCACTTGTGGTGAGTTTACAGGACCCTCCATTCACTGTCTGCTCTTGCAAAAGCAGCCTAAACCACACAAATAGGACTAAAAGTGGCCAAAATTAGACATCATCCGTTAAATATTTGGGTTGAAAAAATTGATTTTGAGGAAATGGAAGCAGCAAAAGCATCCTAAATGGTGATAATGTCACAGAAATGAACAAAGACTTTGAAAAGCGGTTTTTGAAGCAACATTCAATTATTTAAAATAGTTTTTTTTTTTTTTAAATGCTTTGGATATACTTTGCAAGGAAAGTGTTTGTGAGATGTTTTATAGATTCACACCCTCACGAGGAAAGTAGCTTTTATTCGGAAAAATTCAGGTCAAAGCTGCTGTCACAGCTAGACAGAAAGCAAGACGAAGTCTGTAGATTTAATGCACCTATATGCAGGTTGACACGAACGGGTGCTGCAGGTTTTTGGCTTGTCCAGACCCGTGGAGGGTCACAGAGAGAAATAGCCACACATAAAAGACCCACTCCAAAGAAAATAATGTTTTTGCTGATTTTATAATGTTCATGTAGCATTTTTCTCAAATTATGTATTTATTCCGAACATGATAAATCAGGGAGCAGATGAAAGAAAATTCAGTTTGAAAAGGCTGCCTTTTGTGACACAGCAAATGAAGTTTTACTAATCCACTTCATTCCAGTACATCCACTTGCAGACAGATCCATTAACGTCTTTTCCTTTTTCTGGCTCTGATACAGTATTGCTCATCATTTTGTTGCATCTATAATGTTAGCTTGGAGTTGTAAGGGGCTGTAAGCTAGCGGGGGAGAAAGTAAACAAAGGGATGATGGGATATCAAAGAAGACTTACTGCCATGTTAAAAGTCCCACCCACAACGCAGTAGCGAGTTTCTGATTGTGGCCACAAAAGTTATATTGCACACACAAAATATTAGTTTGTGTTCACAAAATGCTAGTTCTTGGATAACATTTTTAAGAAAAATGCAACCACAAAATGCTAATAAAATGCAAATTTGTGGCTACCAAAAACTAATTTGTAGTAGGACAGTTTGTAACAGGACACCAAATAAAAATGCCAATACAGAGGGAAAATTTAAGAGTTTTATTTTAGAGGAGTCTTATTGTCCAGGGGTGAGGTGAGACCGGGGCAGGGAGCTTAGCTTAGCTTAGCTTAGCTTAGCTTAGTTTAGCAGGCAGACAGACAGACAGACAGGATGAGAGCTGGGGAGCTGACAGGCAGAGCAGAGCAGAGGTTTCAGAGCTGAATGTCAGATCAGGAAGAGCTATCTGGACATTCGGCTTTAAGGTAGTAAAGAATCTGACAGGGGATGGCTGGAGAGGCAAGGTATAAGTAGCAGAACAGGTGAGGCAGATGAGCAATCAAGGCAGCTCAGCAAGGTAGGGAAAGGAGGGGCTGAGTGAAGCTCAGGTACGATATTTGGAAGCATAAGCAACAAAATGTGGCCGCAAAATGCTACTTTTTACACTCAAAATATTAAATAGTGGCTACAAAATGCTTATTTGTGTGCACAAAATACTAATGTGTGACCACACAATGCTAATTTGTGGATACCAAAAACTAACTTTTAAGCAACAATACAAAATGCGTCCACAAAATGCTACTTTTTACACACATAATATTACATTTTTGCCGCAAAATGCTAATAAAATGGTCATTTGTGGCTACCAAAAGCTAACTTGTAGCTTAAATGTGGCCACAAAACGCTAATTATTGTCCACAATATACTAATAAATGCTCAATTTTGGCTACCAAAGACTAATTTGTAAGGATATACAACAAAATATGACCACAAAACGCTTCTGTTTACACCCAAGATATTAAATTGTTGCCACAAAATGCTAATAAAATGCTCATTTGTGGCTACCAAAATCTAACTTTTAAGCATAAACTACAAAAATGTGATCCCAAAACGCTAATGTGTGTGCACAAAACGCTAATAAAAATGCTAATTTGTGGCTCCCAGTGACTAATTTGCAAGCACAAACTACAAAATGTGGCCACAAAATACTACTTTTGAAACAAAATATTAAATTGTGAGGTCAAAAGGTTAATAAAATGCTCATTTGTGGCTACCAAAAACTAATTTGCACTGTGAACTAAAATGCACATACATACATACCTACCGTATATATACACACACAGATACACATATAAAGATAAATAAATTGTTACTAACACAAAATTAAATTCCTCTTGTACTGACCATAATACCATAGCACTTATGTATAAATTAATACTTTCTGCAACTTTGCTAAAAATATGAATACAACATTTGGTTTTACATTTGACATGTCTGTTGTGATATTGACTTTTCTTTGTTTTGAATACGAATTTCTCCTGTTAGATGACTATCAAAAATGCGCCACAGCTTGTTTTATCTATATGGTTCACAGGCATTTATATCGAGTCACAAAACATTATTTCAATAAAGTGCGACTGTGTACTGACTACAACTTCAGAATCTCGGGGAAAAAAAAGACAAAACAGAAAGGTTAAATGTCAAACTAAATGTTGTATTTCCATATGTTTTTTTTTTTTTGCAAAGATGTGCAGAAAGTAATAATTTGTGCACAAATTTGTCTTTACACATACTTTTCTTTTTGACAGATATCTTTACTCAACAATAAACCAAACTGAAGAAAAAGTGGCATTTTTTGGCTTTAAAACAGAGTCTGTTGAGATTTCATGAATGGCAATATCTGGCTTTTGAGCTTCAAAATGTCCTCCTGTTTCCCTTTCTAATCAACATTATAAACAGCAAAAAAAACTAAACAAAAAAAGTTTACAGAGAATCCAAATTGTCTTTTTAAAAATGTCCTGAAACATGTCAAACTGCTGCACAAAGTGTACTTAGCTCTAATGCAATTTACATGATGTGCAGGATTTCCTTTCATTGCTGTTGTAAAAGGAATTTGTTTTCACCATAAAAAAATGACAAAACAGAACAGAGTTATGGATGTTTCCGCCAGAGAAAAGCTGGTTTTCCTCATCCGTCCTCCAAATTTCCTCAAACCCACAGAACAGTTCAATCACTTCATGGTAAACGCGTTCAACCCCCAAATCAGAGCAAAACTCGCTGGTTTAGCCAATACATAAATGGTAAGAAAAATATATGTATTTAGCATTTTTTGTTGCGTTTTACAGCTTAACTATGTTTTGAGGTCAATCAAATCAAAGCGAAAATTGCTCCATGAACAAAGGCTGCTGCTGCCCACAGACTAATGTGGGATTTCAATTTGTGTCACCATGTGTTGAAACCTTCTGTCACTAAAGTTGGCCCAGAAAAGCCAAACTGCTTTGAATTGAACAAAACACCAAGATTTGGACTCCATCTCCCACCAGCGGCAGAGTTTTCTCAATTTTTTTTGCTTTTTGTAACTCTGAAGCAAATTCGCTTGTTGATGAGCTGCTTTCAACGTCGCAATGAAGTAAAAACACAATCAAGGCAATAAAAATGTTAGAGCATCGTTATACGCTGTCTAATTGTACCAATAAAAACAACAAATCAAAAGTTTTCATTTCATTTTGAGGGGATAAATATAAGAAAGATTTTGTTATGTTAAAGGATATTTCGATGTTCAGTTGTTAATTGTGATTCTGCAATTTTCTATGTATTCATAAATGTAAAAAAAATGATTAAAAAATTATTCTTTAAAATAATTTTCTGATCTAAGTATTCCAAGTTTATTATGATTACACGGTTTTAGGAAAAATGTTGTTTTCTTGGACACATTTTCCGTAGACCAGCGGTAGTTTGTCAGAAATTTGCCTTGAATTAGCCCTCCCCCATTTCCCATTATCCATTTGTTTCCACTAGCTTACAGCCCCTCACACTAACATTACCTGTGAACCAAAAATATAAAAGTGCACAGATCTATTTGTCTACAAGTGGATGCATCAGAATGAAACAGGGAGCTTGCCTGCCCAGCATATTTTCTACGTCACAAATACAATCTTTTTGAAAACTGTGTTTCTACTTCGGCTCCTGATTCACACTATTAGAGTAAGAAAAATAATCAGAAACACAATTTTAAGGGTTTTTTGTATGTATGTCCTCCATTATCAGATATTTTGAAAAAAAACATCAAAAAGCTCCTATAGAAGAGTTTTTTAGCTGAAGTTAAGACAGGCTTCACAACAGATTTAAGACAAATCTACAACAAAAAATAAAAATAAATTCATACAGGTTCTTTGATTTGGGCTAAAAACAGCATAATTATAATAAAAGACAGCTGTCAATGCTTTTAGAATAAAGCAAAAGATGATCAAAGTGGGACTTAGAACACTTTTGCCATTACAGATTTACTTTTGCTGGGTAAATTTTACCCGATATAATATACTCTAAAAAAAAAATCATTAAAATTAGATCAAAATATGAAAACAGATTATAAATTTAAGTAGTTTTCTTTTATTTTTAACTAGCTGTATGTTACAGAATGGAAAAGTTCCTAAAAACATGCTCGAAAATAATTAAAAAGTTGTGAATTTGAGAGCCAAAAAATTCCTTAAAAATATAATATTACTAGAGATTTGGCCTTTGGTCCACCCATTCTTGAGACTTTACCCAGGGACCCAGGATACTCAGAAAAGGGAAACATATTGAAAATCATGTAAATACTTTTGCTTGGGTGAAAATCACCCAGCGATAGTAGGGTTAATAAAAAATCTGCTATAATACTCTCTTTTTTTTTGTTTTGAGAAAAAGCAAAAAAAAAAAAAAAAAAAAAAAAAAAATCCAGACCCGAAAATTCACTATTTCCCTCTTAAAGAAAGAAAAAAAAAAAAAAAAAAACATTTTTTGTCCAGCTCAGAAGTAAGTAACTGAAACTAGAAGAAAATCAGCAAAAAAAAAAGGGCAGGAGAAAAACAGTAGAATGATTTAATGAGCAACTATTGTCTTATCTGAATGTCTTAAGTTTCCTGTCCTGTAATCTAGCAATAAAACTCACATTTTGTGGCATTTCTAGTCAAATCTTCTGCGGTAGACTTTTTGATCGTTCGGGAAATGAGCTTTTGTGTTGCTGGACTGCAGCTGTAACACATTCCTTGAAAAATAACTGACTCTCCTCAGTTTAGTATTCAACTAAACTCATTTGCTGTAAATCAAACTCATTTTTTCGACAGCTTGGCCTGAGAAACGGGCTTATCTGTGGCTCTCTGACAGCCTACAGGAAATCAGGCCCAGTTTACAACATTTCAGAACGCAACAACTGGATTGACCAAACATCACACAATGACATGATTGGATGTGGTTATTCTTCCACCATGGGGATCAAATACTATAGCAGAATCCACCAAAAAGGAAAGTTGGCAGAAGAGAAGCTGCAGAGCTAGTTTTGGGCATGACACATTTAAAAAGGGAGTTATGAATTGGGAGTAAATTGGGCTAACACGTCTTTAGGCTAAATTAAATACACAAAGATTAAAATGAGGGCAAAAGGTAAGCGAGACTCTTCATTTTAGGTTGTGACAGATGGATTTAAAAAAAAAAAAGACTCCAGTTTTTTGGAGTGAAAGTGACTAGAGTGAGCAGAAAAGCAAACAATATTAATCCTTAAAAAGTTCAAAATATCTGCCTGTCATAACAAAGGATTGAGCCCTTATTCTGCGTAAAGTCTGCAAAATGATATTAAGTGCAGATGTGAGGGAGGATGGAGGCATAAACACTGGACCCTGTCTTCTCTAAATGTTTAAAAAACCAGTCCTAATGCAGAGAGGCTGCGGGTATTTGCCCAGCTGTTGAATAAATAAACAGTAAGATTCAAAGGTTGGATAACCTCCTCCTTTGCCCATCAAACCAAACAGATGAGAAGCTGCAATAATCTGTCTCGCTTTTGTGTGAGGCGATGCTGACTTCAATTAGGCTCCATTCCACGGTCCAAGGGGGGGCAGAAAATATAGAAAAGAAGAAAAATGACTCATTGGTTTCACCAACTGGAGACTTTACTGTTCACGTGCAAAGTTTGGTTAGGCTAGTTTCTCTGCTTTTCACCTCACGCGCAGCAAAGTCCTTCTTTTCCATCGTTCAGCTGTTTTATTGAGAGAAGTTGTGTTTTATCTGTCAGCCAAAACTTCCAGGATAACATTTTTAAGAAAAAATGTTTTCAAGTTGACTTAGCAGCGATCTCAATGCAAGTTTTTCAGGATATTTGGCTTGGAGTAAGCCCCACCCCCATTTCCCATCATCCATCTGTTTACACACTCTCTTTTTGGCCAACAGTCCCAACCTAACATTACCGGTACAACAAAAATGGCGAGCACTATCAGAGCTTATCCAACCGTACAGTTTTTAGCCAGATACCAACTCGGATGAGGAAAACTCAGATGAGGATCTAGTTGTCTACAAATAGATGCATTGGAATGGAGCAGATCAGGGAGCTTGGGACCTGCCAAATGTAGCATCTGTACGCGATTGCTTCAAGTTTTATCCATCTGCAATTTTTTGTCTGCTCCTGATTCACACGATTTGAATAATAATATATGACCAGAAATCCAATTTTACGCTGAAGTTATTTTTATGTCCTCCATCCTGAAAAAATGCTTAAGATCATAAAAAAGTAAATTTTCCTTGGAGTGGGTCTTTAAAGTCTTAAAAAATGTTCTCAGTTGTGTTTTAATTATGATTATGAAAATTTTAACCAAAATCCCACAACCTGAATGTCTTAAAAAGCCATTTTTCATGTTGATCTGAAGTTTCCTCTGAGGGGGCGTGGCTTTTGGTGCAGAGCAGAACAGCTCCCCTGTCTGATTATGGTAGCTCTGTGTTTCGCTTGCGTAAACCTTCACCGCTGCTACATAAAAATATCTATCAATATGGGTAATGTCCAGCCATGTGGTTCTGATCCGGATGTCAGGTCAGATCTTCATGGACCAAACTTCCTCCAAAATCCTGATTCTTTCTCCTTCCAGTTCACCAAAGACTCTTTGAGCTCATTCTCCAATGTTTCTTGACGTTGCTGTGATGAATCCATTCAATCCATTGGTTTCTCAGAGCAGAAAATAATGAAAGCTAACATCCAAATGCTCTTTCATTCATTTACAACCCTTTCCAACTGCGGTCAAATGAGCCGCCGTTCACATTTCTGTGGTCACATCAAGAAGCTCCGTGGAGTCTGGTGGAGATTTTCCAGCGTTCTCAGCCCTGCTATTGAAAGTGTTGGATGAAACTCACACAGAAAATCCAGTGACGGCTGATTTGACTGCAGTCAATGTGAAGATACCATCTTCTCTTCTCCAGAACCTGAACTAGACACGCTGGCCGGACCAGATGAGTGTTTAGTGTATGTGCGGCAGAAACAAGATCATTCATTCAAACAGAGTCTGTCTGGGATAGTTTAAGTGACAGATTTAAAAGGAGAAATACTCGAAAATGCAAAAACTAAATGACTTCTTATTACGTTTGTTCTCTTTCATAAGAAAAATGCCACATATACATGTTAAAAGCTTTAAAAAAAGCATGATTTTAATCAGAGGGGGACTTTAAGTTTTTGTCACAACTTATGTCAAAGGGGATATTTTTATGGTCAAATAACTAGATCTACAAATAAATTGATCTCTAACCCTTAAAGACCCAGACCCATTTTTCCTTAAAAACAAAATATAGAAAATACCTCAAACTGAGTTTACTACACAAAACGTTTCTGATATTTTTCTGTGACATTGAAGTCACCATGGGTTCTGATGGGTTAACCAGTGACTCGCCTGTACTTTCCTCCTCACCTATTCTGCTACACAACACTTTCATTCAGTCATCTATTTTCTGATTCTTCTGAATCTCTTTTAGGGTCATAGTGGTGCTGGAGCCTATCCCAGCCACTGTAGCATGTTACCAGTCTGTTTCAGAGCCACACATTCCCACTTAAAGGTAATCTATAATCAACAATTAAGAAAAAGAGGTAACACGTCAAAATTGAAATGATTCACCTATGAAGCATGTTTTTGGACTGTGGAGGGAAAATCCATGCACGCACACAGAAGGGTCCCACCTGGGATTCGAACAATACCCTTCTCGCCGTGAGTGCTAACCACTACACCACAATGCACCCAACATAACACCTATTTATCATTATTTATTTACGAACACAGTTTTTGGAAACGTTATGTAATTAAATCTAATGGAAACTTCTAAATATTTTTTCTAAAGTCATATGTTGATGATACAATGATTTACTAGAGAAAGACAAAAGCCCTCAAAAATTCAAATCTCGTCTCACACAATGAAATCTCTGGATTTTGATTGGCATGAGGTGTGGAATGCCACTTTCCAGTCAAAGGCGATGGTTTCTTTTTGAAAGCCCCAGCTCCCATGCAGTGTAAATTATAGGATAATAGGGTGCAGGCGATTGCAGACTTTGTTTACTCAATCCATTTCTTCACACAAGTTCCCATTGCCCTTTTCTTTCTTTCAGCCTTGTGTGTGGCGGTCCTCTGCTCCCGCTGACCCTCCACATGTGTTTTCACTTTCGGCTCTGATCTCAGCTCCGCGACCAGTGGGGAACCAAATACAAATTGAACAGTAACCATTCACAGGCTGCTCTCTTTCATTCCACGCTTGGTATTCTTCAGGAGGCGCTCAGGTTTGCTGATATAATTTCCCTTTGGGGATTAATAAAGTATTATTGAATTGAATTTGGTCACGGGTCAGGGCTTGCCTCGCAGCCATCAGGTTTGGTTGCAGACATCCAAGACACTGTGGTTTTCCAGGGGTGCGTAGCACATTTGAAATCTTTGAAACGGACATCACATTATCTCCCTGAAAGAATAAACAGACGAAAAACACAAAAGCCCCGTCTCGAGTGACGAGCAGAGACCCAGAGCAAACACCGCAGAGAGGGGACCGATCGTCAGTGTTTGGGCGGTGTGCTTTTTATTATTTCAGTTAAGGTGAAGTTTTCATTAGGCCCCCGCCCCTCCCCTTTTGAAAGCAAGCTGCTATTCAGTGAAACTCGCTGGACAGCAGCCGCTCGCAAGTTGCAGGGTATGTTTGTTCAGCTTTTATTGGGAGATTTGGCTTTGAGAAGTTAAAAAGAACCCCTTTGTTGTTCTTGGGGTTCATATTTTCTCTGGAGTTGCTCCACGTGCTCTGTTTGTTCCCTGACTCAAACTGGGAATCCGAATGCAATAACTCACATAAAGCAAAGACAAACCTGGAATACCGGACGGATAACTCTCAAAGGGAGTCGGGCACAACGAGCTCCTCTTTGTGTTTCTAAGTCATAATTTATTGTTTATCGTTGGATTAAACGAGTGTTCTTCCTGGAGATATTTGTGGTGATATCAGGTTGATATTAAAGTGCAGACTTAAAACCTTCACCAGGATTCTCCCTTAGAGTCTCTTTATTAGAGTAAAAACACATTCATCACCTGTTTCGCATTAAAGTTTCACGCATGCAGCCCCAACCCCTCATATCTTGTAAACTCTGCTTCGTTTACAAAGCCTGGCTTTCATTGCAGCCATTTTGCATGGTTTACCTTTGTTTAGTTTATTAACCCAGGGGGTTACTTAACCTAAACATCCCGGCTGAATGCTGCAGCTTTAGGTTTCCTTTTTTTTTTTTTTTTTCTTTTTTAACCAAAATGTGGGATGATGATTCGTGAATGATTTCTTAAGCATTTTGGATATCTTCACTGCAAGTTACGAACAGGTTAGCAAAAAGTTGTATATTTAAGTGTACTACAAGAAAACAAGGTAGTATATTTGAAGTTTAATCAATTTGAGTTAATATAAGCTTGATAGATAAATAGAAATAGAGATCTATCTATCTTAAAAAGCTAAAGTCTGCTAGCTTGATGCTAACGTTTAATAGAATTTCCCATAGGACGGCTAATACTAACGTTCGGTCGACCTAAACATACATTTTTTTCTAAATGAACATCTTTATATACCCACAGACATGAATTTTCAAAACTCTTTTAAATAAATATATTTTTTAAGTAATTAGTAGTAAGTCGTAGTCTAACGCTGGATTCACACCGCATGCGGAACCGAAGCGGAGAGCGCGCGGAACCTCCAGTTCACAACAGGCGTGTATTTTTTGGCGATAGTCGCTTCTGCTCGGCTGTGGTTATTGTATTGTATTTTCTTCTCTACAGTCTGTTTAGATACAAAAATATGATTACATTTGTCAATAGTAGTATTTTATTATGAAAAATTGGTTAAAATTGACCAGAATTTCCCGTGTGTCTTCGCTTAACTTTTTGCCAGGATTGATCCGGATAGCGCAAAAAATAGACCAGACGCAGAAACAATCGCTGCACAGCGCGGCCCACTCGCGACGCTTCGCTTCTGGTGTAAACTACACCGTAGGTTAATAAAGGCGGCAAATGGAAGTGGCCGTTGTGAACTAGGAGTAGAGCACTGCTTTTGGCTCGTTTTTTGCTTATTCTTCTCGAAAAAAAGTATACTGCTTTAGTGCAAGCTCCACCTAGTGGCCAAACTGAAATGTTCTCCAGGAGAAGCAGAACAATGTTTACATAGAATATATTAAAAAAAAAGTCTGAATCGAAGTGATTCTGGAAATTATCAATACCCAGACTTAATAAATGTTCCAATTTAGTCAGAGAAAGTATTTAGTTCCTTCCTATATGTTTTATAGTAAACTTGCAATAATTTTACTCAATTATACTTCATAAAATAAACTTCAAGCGTACTACTTCTTGCAAAGATGGGGCCTGATTTAAATAACCCAAGATAAAGTATTCTCCTTTATTTAACTTGGACAATACCTCCAGCATGTCTAGATGTCAGAAACTCTCAGAGGACTTTCCTAAAACAACTACTGGCTCAGAGCAGCATGAGATTTATCAGAAAAATATATTTATGCACAGTCAAAGTCAAGTAAGACCCCAAAATATCTCCACCTCTAAGGTCTGGTTCCTCGACTGATGGCAGGCGCTTGGTTCCCATGCTTCCACATTGTGTCTCATCCAGCTGCAGCCAGGGAAAATGGGTGTATGTGAGGTGGAGTGGGGGTGTGGGGGGGTCTCACTCATGGGTGGTCTGCCCCCACATGGTCCCACACTCTGCGGTTTGAGCCCTACATCTGATAGCGGTGGCTTTCAGCTGGAGCGAGCGGCGCTCACATTCTCTTTTTTTTACTGCAGCTAAAGCCTGCAACTGTTCAAGAATCTTCATCAGAGCTGCAGTTAAATTTGATATTTTTCCCCCTAAATCTGATCGATAATGCTTCTTAGCGATTCAAACTTTTATCTTTTTATCCACTCAGGCCTAAATTCTACCTTTTCCGTCACGTTTACACTTTTATCTACTTCTGTCGGGCTCGGTTAAGTGAGCATTACCTACTTGTGCTGCACCGTGGCCATTATTCTGGCTTAAAGAGACTCTCACACACCCGAGCTGTGAGATTCATATTGATCATTTCTTAGCCAGCAGGTTTTGCAACGCTCACAAAAATCATGCTGAAACTTCAAATTTGAAGGCTGGTTAATAAGTGGGGGAGGATGTTAGATCATTTAAGTGGATTTGTCCTCAAGCCCACAAATACCGCATTTTATTGACTTTTATAAGCTGGAAACCTGATGTGGAGTACCGGTGCACAATTAGCTTTATAACAGCGTTTTGTGGATCGATATGGAGCAGAGAGCAGATTTTGGCTTCAAGTGTGGTCCTCGATCAGGGACGCTGAAGTTCTCTGAAAAGTTCTCATGAGCGGCGAAGCCAAAAAGGCTGCAATCATAGTTTAACCTCACCTCACACATATGAACCAGAGTGAGCACAGATTTTTTTTTTTTTTTTTAGTGGAAACAGTGGGGACCTCAAAAAAAAGTATTCATAGGGGAGCCAGATGCAACTAGAAAAAAATGGGGTAACTCTGGGTGCATTAGATGACTTAATCAACACCAGAGTTTATTTCCTTGTGTGGTTCGTGTTGTTCTGCAGGTGTAAAATCTAAACTTGAAAATAAAGGTTTTGGTTCAGTTGCAAATAAATTACAGGGATAAAAACATTTCAATTAATTTAGAGAGCAACAGGGAATCAGACACAAATAAGTGACCAATTTACACAGTGTCCTAAAAAGCTATTCCTAATTATTTTGAGTAGAGGTAGTCGCAATTACCCTTAGGGGTGGATACTGCCGAAAAATGGACAAACCTGTATGGGGTATGTTGGTTAGTCCACATAAAATATCAAAATTATAAACTCCTCGGAGAGCCTCTTGACAGAAAATGTTTATGGAGGCTTTTTTCTAAAGGGATACTGTGGGCAACAGGTTGTACTGAGCACTTAATAGGTGAGACGGAGGGGTGTCCAGACTTTTAAGTTTTGAGACCCATCTAAAATCCTGCACATTGCTCCTTCTGTACAGCCTGACTGTTAGAAATACTGTAAGATAGACTGTTAGATATACTTACTGTTAACGGTTTGCTTTGATAACAATTCAATTTATAGTCACTATTGGTTCATTTAAACAATCTGATTCACTGACCAAACATTAACCATCTTTTGCCAAAACTTTAACCACATGACTCAGAGATACAGTAGATACCTGGTACTGAACAGTACAGGTAAAGATTTCTAGATTCCTTGGATTTCTTGCAAGAGGATTAATTGTAAATTAAGTACGTGTACAAAGAAGGAAACAAGAATTAATGGCAAATCTGTTCACATTTAAGTTTCATAAAGTTCAGCCCACTGTTGTCTTTCCACATCAAAATAATCCAAAGGGAACGTTACTAGAGCATTCTATCAGACTGTATGATCTCATGTCTTCGCTAATTTCAAACTGTTTCTGCACATTGGACTGCAATGATAGCTTTTTCATTTTTTGCGCCCATCACGTGTTATCCCGTCATGGAAACAGATTGATTTATTTCATTTCAAAACAATTTTTTTTTTTTTTTTAACTTTTCCTGTCCAACAGCTGAGCAAGCAGATACGGGCTGAGAGCCTCTTGCGTTGGACAAATTTTAATGTCCCAACAGGGGTTTATTAAGTATAAACCCCTGTTGTATTTCATGCTAAACTTTATTTATTTTAATTATGTTGTATCTTTTTCTTTTTTCAAAACAATTTTTTAGTGATTAGTGATTAGGCACGGTTCAGCAGATTCTATCTTTGAATTAATTCACAAGTTACACCCATTAAAAAATACTCGTCCCGTTTACCACACACAACAACCGTATGTTCCGTTCTCATCTTTTCCCGTAAAGCTTCCGTTTAACCCTGCAGACACACCTGCGCAACCACACCTGTCCGGCCCACTTGAGATCAGACGGGTTTACTGGGCCCCCAAACCAAAATGAGTTTGACATCACTTGCTCTACGGGCTCAGACAACCCAAAAAACCCTGTACAGGTGCATATGACTAAGGCTTCAAAGAGCTGAAGATTACATAATAAATGTATATATACACATTTATATATATATATTTTATATATATATATATACATTTATTACAGTGGAAAAAGTATATATTTAAAGAAATTTCATTAAAAAAAAATCAACAAATAATCAAAATTCCTTCATTGGCCATGCCATCATTTACTCTCCCATCTTTCATGCTAAATTAAATTTATTAAAATCTCTATCAGCTCCACAAAGCTCCCACAAACCAGAAAGTATCAAATGTTGCAGTTCCTCAAACGCCCCACATGGGGCAGGTTGCAAAAAGGAGCAATTTCTCATTGGCTCCCATGTTAAAAAGAGCAATCGTTCAGTTTTGGGCTGGCATGATCCTGAACTTCCGGATATAGAATTACAGATAAAAAAAATGTGTTAAAGTTAAATATATTTTATTTATTATTTTATTAATAAAAACTTAAAACTGAAAATGTTTTTTTGTTTTATTTTTTAAAGCTTTTTAATGTCTTCAGTCACATTTTATGTTTCTTTTCATCTTTGGACTTTTGTCTTGACAGGACAACGTTTGGCACACTATCACCCCCTAAAGGTGGAGGTTGGAATTGCAAGCAATGCCTAATTGTCAGTAACTGCAGGCGTTATTTTGTCACAAAACAGTATCCTTATTGACTTACAGATTTTTCAACTGCATGGAGAATCTTCACGATCCGCCTTATGTTGCATTTTCTTTAGTTTTTTTAATAAATGTAATCTATTATTAACCATATCCTCTTTAGGGTAATTATTCCAATCAAATCCTAAAAAAGCCCAGGCGTACGTTATTTTTTCACTTCAAATGTATGTCTAAGAGAGTTTTGAGATAATCCAGATCTAACTGCAGCAGCCAAGTGTTTTTTTCTCTCGCTTGTGTATACGTAAAGTGGATGTGCGGCTCTAAATGTTTCTACTTCAGAAGCTTTGTGGTGAAAAATGAGCTCCAGAAGTTGAACCAGGCAAAAAGCCATATCATTAATTCTGTTTTTGGACTCTGACGACAGGAAGGATGCTTGGGAGCCAAAACACTGGTATCTGAGTTCAATCAAAAGCACAATGGAGGTTGTAGTGTGAGTGCTCGTCACGCCTTCAGTCAGGACGGAGCAGGAGATGATGGGCTGAAGTGTTAACTAGTTTTAGGCAGAGTGCCTCGTAGTTTCCCACAAATTAGAGATAAAGAAGTTCTGTTGGCTAAAACAAAAGCGTGTGAAAAGCAGCTCCACAAAACCACAAGTGACTTCTTTACTATATTAAATTATGATCAATCTTTTTTTATATTTGATTTATCAGAAGATTTTGGAATGGTTAATATTTTATTTTTTTCTTCCTCCTTCTTCTGTGTATTTGCTGGTATCCGTATTGGTTTGAAGGATAAAATGAGTTCCATAATTTAAAATTTTGCCTTTAACCAGTGTTCGTTATGTTAAAAAATATAGTTCAACTCATTAAATTAGAGAGTATATTACTTTTTAATTGGATTTCATAGATTTGTTGCTCCTTTTCATCATTAAATCTTAGTTCAGTAGATTTTTCCTGCAAGTTTTAATGCAAACTTCTGGGGGCTTTTTTGTTCAGATTTGCGCTTTAAGAAGAAAATTTTAAAATTCTGTTTATTATATTCATCTTATTCCAAAATCTTCTGATATGAGAACCTTTAAAAAGTTGGATAAGCAATTAAAAAAATTCAATTTAGATGTATTTGTGTTCATTTTGAGAAGTAAGTCACCCTAAGAAAAAATAAGTATACTTAAGTTTGTTTTAAGTGTACTTTAAATAAAAAATAAAAAAAAAAGTAAGACAGTTCCGGTATACTTTTGGCTTACTTTCACTTATTAGAGACAAACTTTTCAGGTTCATAAATTCATGTTAAGTATACTTGGATTATACTTAGAATTATACTGCAAGCCTAAATATATATGTGTGACTGTCCTTGAACATTTACACACCATTAAAAGTGGATTATATGTGTTTTTCGGATATTAAAAATTTATTTTAATACAATAATCAGTTAAAGTTTATTATTTGCAAACTAAAAGCAAACCTTAAAAGCTTTATTAGATATACTTTGAAGTGTACTTCCATAAACGTAGAGTAAACTTAAAGTTTATTGCCAGTAAACTAACAGTATAACAGAGAAGTTACTTTACTTTTAAGGATACTTTTTACAACTTTAAATTGGCTAATTTAGCCCCAAGAAGCGTACTTGTTAGTAAACTGCCAATATACTTTTTAAGTGTACTTGGTTCTTTGGGAAATCTACTTTTCTATAATTAAGAATACTTTAAAACATATACTTGAAGTATATTTATTTTGGTAAGTGCGGCAAACACTTTTTTAGTCTATGTGTTTGCATAAATAAAATTGTCATTTCACGTAAACACACAAAGAAAAGTCTTTGTAAATTTGCCACCATTTTTTTTTTTTTTTTGAAAAAGGTCAAAAAATCTAAATAAAAAAGCTGACAAACTAATGGAATGTTAAATCTAGCAGCAGACTACAGGAATAAGGAATAAAGACCAACCAACTAGTAGCAAAGAATGAAGCCATCTACTTAAAAAACATTAACATCTCAAGTCTATATTTTTTATTTCTGAAAAAGCATTTGGTTCTATTTATAGTCATGACTTCAGTTTTTGACACAGAGCTGGTCTACGAATAACATTTAAAATGATTGGATCATTTCAGTTTAAAACCCTTCAGACAATCATAAAAAATATGGTTTCAATATTAAAGAATGGGAAGAAATTAAGCAGCATTTAAGCTTTTATTGTGAAAACACTTCTCATGGTAAGGTCAGTAAATAATCAGTAAAAAAAAAGAAAATAACTAGAAGCAATTATGTTTTTTATTTGATCCCAAAAGAAAGAATGTTAAAACTCAAGACATTTTCATCACCGCTAAAAGAAGTGGTTACATTTTAAAGAGCATTATCTCAAATCTGGTAGAAATCACTGATCTTAAAGGAGTTTTCTTGAAAGACAAAGTGAGAAAAGGACAAAAATGTCAAATAGGAAGTTACTTCTTTGATTATTTTCATTATAAATAAGCAAAAAAGGGGTTTAAAAAATACTTTTAAAATCACTTTATCAATATGAGATGGTCCAGTATAGATAAACCATAATATTTTGAGTTAAATGGCTATTTGTGTAAAATTTAAAAAGAATCACAAACATAACTTAATGTTGAACTTTAACAGAGTGTTGCATTTCATCCATTAACAACCTAAAAGATGTATTCTTATTTTTTAATATAAAATATTTTTTTTACTAGTTAGAAAAGTAAAATGAAGTTGTTTTATCTTCTCCTCTTTGCATATTAGATCTTTAAACTAAAGAAAACAGTACCGAGAAATCCATAAAGAAAGGATTACAATGAAACTGCTCTAATAATATTAATGAAGAATCATGGGAGGACTTGATAGTTTTTGGCAGGAACCGTCTAATGCTGGCATAATAAGAGTGCTAAACCCTTCAGATTGGAGTTTCCACCCTTATGTTCATCAAACACAGACTCAAAAACTTTTAACAGATTTTTTTTTTTTAAAAGCTGGCAAAATAGCACATAAAATCCATTAAAAGTAATCCATCAGAAAACTGTACTGTGTGGTCCTCAGTGTGTTAAGTTTCCATCTGAAAATGATCAACTGATTTTCAGAATTTTGGGGATCTAAGCTTTTGTTTCCTTTGTTTTTAAGAGTATCAGTTTTCTTTTTATTTTTTTAAGTCTTCTCTTGAGTGAACTCTGAGCAGTGATGTTGGACAGGCTGAAATACTAAGATGTAGCAGCTGATATCGCTTTTGGACAAAAAAAAAAGAAACGCAACAAGCTTCTCTTTCATCCACAAAAGTATCCGTACTTATCGCTTGAATCAGCCCATACTTATTCTTTTTCTGTCAAAACACAGAACATCTCGCCATATGGATTCAAGGTTTGTGGGTTCATTACATGATCGGTGTATCTAAGCATCTTTTTTTTTCCTGTGAACTCTTGAATCTCCAACTAATATCACATGTTTGGCACATTTTGCCAGAATGTTTTGATGCTTTATTTGACACTTTCTGCACATTTTCTGACTTTTTTGAGTGAAGATTTCCGTTCAGAGATCGAGTATAATCTGCAAACCCCAAAGTCAAGTTTTAAACATGATGACTTGACAAACACCAGAATGTACAATAAAGCTGGAAACTGTTTGTAAAGCGGAAAAAAAGCTGCATTATTGACCAGAAAAGCATTAATTTTAATGTTCCGAGTTGTATTCTAGGCCATTTATCCAATTTATCATCAGTTTTATTAGGATTAAGAAGCAAAAGATTTCAAAAACTGTTCACCAGTTATGTTTGCTCTTTTTTTTTTTAATTATTTTTCCAAAACAGGGATCTTCAAGCTACGGCCCGCGGGCCGGATCAGGCCCGCCTCCACATTTGGCCCAGCCCCCTCACACACCATCAGAAACGCCGATCAAGACCCACAAAGAATGAAACTTTTTATTCCGCCCGTCTGAATTCTGAACTATAACGGGAGAAGATAGAATATTTATTGGTTTAATGCTGATTCACTTTTTCTTATCATTAATTTTCTTCCATACATTTTATGTACGTCCATATCTCTTCAGCCCTTTTTATGCTAGCTTTTTTGACTGTTTTGGCAGTCACTAAGGATTTCTAGGCTATTTTGGGGTTTAGTTAATATTTTAGCAACAGGAAGCTGTGTTGGGTAATTTTGGATTTTTTTCAGTTTTTTAGGCTATTTTGGAGCTTAGCTAATATTTTAGCTTTATGCTAGCTGTTTTGGATAAATTAGACATTTTACATTTTTTTTTCTAGTTTGGCATTTAGCAAATATTTCAGCTACATGCTAGCTGTTTTGCCTAATTTAGATTTTTTTTCAGTTTTTTAGGCTAACTTGGGATATCGCTAATATTTAAGCTAGTAATCAGCTTCAGCATTTTTAGCTATTAGCTTCAGCCATTTCAGCCATCAACTCCAGCGTTTTCAGCAATGAGTTTAAACTTTTTTAGATATCCCTTTCACCATCTTCAGCTATTAGCATTAGCATTTTCAGCAGCCATATTCAGCTTACAGCATTCACACAAGCATTATCGCAGGTAATGCTATATATTTAATTTTAAAAATGTTATATTATTATTTTTTTTCTATAAAGATTACGTAAAATAATTATCGTATTTAAAATTTGGCTTTGTGCGGCTTTCTGGACAACCATACATGTTTACATTTAGGCTGTGATTGTTACACTTTTTCTGTTTTTCTCTTTTTCCACATCAGAGAAGATCATCTGGCCCCCACAAGAAACAGCACCAGCACTTTCTTGAACACACATCACTTGCCTGGTGTGTACCTATCTCAAGGTGGGACCTAACAGCTTTTTCCTCCACAGATACACAGAAAAGCAAAGGACTCTGAAATATTTGTACACATCTCAGGCAATCATTGTTACAGCTTCAGATGAAACTATTACCCCTTTGTGAACAGTGGGACCACATGGATGTATAAACACAGTACAGCCACAGCTATACAGATTATTTTTAGGTAAATATCGTTAAAATATCCTTAAAACATGACAGAACCTAGCACGGACCAATGGGGATTTTGCACTTCTTAAAGGTAGGAGCATGTTGCACAACATCATGAATGTTTTTGAGATTAATTCTGGTCCACTTGTAGTGAGCTCAAGTCTACCTAATTGCCATTTTCTAGATTGCTTGTTTCTGTGATGGAAAATTAAACTGCATCCACTGTAGTTATAGAATATAGAATTAATACCATCCAATCATCCGTTTTCTTAACCCGCTTATATCCCTTTTGGGGATCACAGGGAACATTTCTCGGCTATTGTTGGCCGAAGGTGGACACACCCAAACTGTTGCACACAATCTCTCCGACACACACTCACACATGCATCTAGGGACAATTTAGAGTAACTAATTAATCTATGAAGTTTCTTTTTGTGAAGAAGCCAGAGTGCCATGCAACATGCAAACCCCAAGGTCCCAGCCAGGATTCAAACCATCTCGCTGTGAGGCGAGAGCGCTAAAAAACATCCCTTTACAACACAAAACACACTTCTCAAGTATTTCTTATACACTAAGAAATGAGAAGTACTCAGATGTGGCAAATGTTAATTTAAATTTTTAGGCTAAATTCACCATTTTATTTAAGAAAAAATACACATTAGGGCAAGTTTTCTATCTAAAAACAGAATTATTTCTTTGAATACTCTCATCTTGCAGAGATACACATGGAACATGATCCATATGCAAGAATTAATTTGATGTTCCATAAATCACTTTTGGACATTGAACTGGAAAAAGTTCCTATTCTTGCCTGATAGCGAATTTTTTTTCCACTCAACACTTCAGAGAGTCTTTGTTGCATTTTTTCCTCAACAAATGGGCCAGATGGACTGTGTTTGTCAAATCTGGACGGCAGGAAGACCAGTCTAGCACCCAGACCTTTTGCTGTTGTAATTCAGGCAGATTGTGTTTATGCATGGCGGTGCATAAAGTAAATAAATCATCCCACCAAAGAAAAAGGAAAAAGTCATCCGGATAGCTTCGTGAGTTTATCATTCAGCGTTGATGCTGTGTTCACAGATGTGCGAGTCACTCAAGACCTGTGACTAATGCACATCCTATGCTGGCTCTCAGGCTGTGCGCTGACAAGGTGGATGTGTATATTTTGATAAATCAGACCTGAAAGTTTCCCGACTCACCTCTGTCCATCTATAGAACAACTCAGAAGAGCCTGAGCTTTAGCTGGCAGGTGTTTTAGATGTTATTGTAAATCTGTACAATGGTTTACAAGGTATTGTTTGTTATTTTAAGACCAGATCATTTTTCAAAATAGTTTTGTCTCATATAATAAATGACGAGGATGAGTCAAATGTTGAGCTTGACTGGGGGAAGTTAGACGACGTTCTTTCAAGCTTTGTTAAATTCTTAAAACATGATACTGTTTTTTTAGTCTTTAAGTTTGTGTTAAGTAAATGTGTGGTTTCTATCCTTTATTTTCAATGAAATATGATTGTTAGAAAAACGTTGGAATTTTCTATTTTTCTTCAGCTCTTATCAATTTTTGTTTCTGTTAGCAAAAACTAAAGTGGGAACTCTTTGAGATGAGTTTGAAAAACAGAAATGGACTTTTGGATTTTTTAAATATCAGATTAGTATGCCTGAACAAAATCCCTCAAATTACAAGTTCCAAAGACTTCTAAAAAAAAAGGATAAAAGTGTTTAATCCCTTTTTAATAAAAACTAGTAAAAGAGACAAACGATCCATTTCCAGATCAGACGTCGATAAAACATCAGAAGAACTAGAGATGCTCAAGAAAGAGAGCATCTTAAATTTTGTTGAAGGTGACACAAAATTCGAGATTACAACTTTTATATTTTCATTGTGTTTTCCTCTTCTTACAATGTTGACATACGCTTATTACCCCTTAACAACACCTAAACAACACATGTTTATTGGTGTACTGTAAATCTTCGACAGCTGATTCTGATACAAAGAAAAGCAACTTTTCATACGGGTTTTTCTTTGAAATGCAACACATTCAGAAGGTTCCACAATGCCACAACATTACTTTTCTCCGCAACATAATCAGCGGATTGATTGCGTTTACATTTCAGTACTGTGCACTGTTGCACATCAGCGCTAGGCTGCCTCTCTGCACTTCAGATTACACTGGAATTACGCTAATTAAGTCAATGATTGAAGAGCTATGGTGATTAAAAGAATGTAAAAACTATAGCGAAAGTTTTAATCTTCATTTATGGTTATATATTTGTATTTATGTTGTTGATTTCATTTTGTTTATGCAGAGACAAATTTACCACATGTTCAAGGACCTTATAAAAATAGAGTTTGGCCAGTACGATGTTTAAAAATTAGGCCATATCAAACTTATTTTTATTATTTTGAAAAAATCATATATTTATGAGTCGGTTTAGGCTTGTTTTAAGCAAATACTACTAATTAATTATGGTGTTGGTTGAAGACAAAATAGACTCATCCAGATTTGTTCGTGTGTAATTCTCGATTTGTGCATTTATTTTCAAAGAGATAATTGTTTCAAACATGGTCATTTATACTTTTTTTATATTATTTATTAGGCATATCTGTTTAAGAAATTGAGAAAATGTCTCAGCAGATATTAGTCATAGTGTTAGTTCAAAGTGGCTCATAAAAACCTAGAATTCAGGCAACATTTAAACGCATCACTTCCTCAAATCTTTTTTTTCTCTGTGACATGAAAAGAGTCTCACATTAGATTTGTGCCTAACTGTGATTTTTTGTATACGTAACAAACAATTTGTATTTAATGTTTAAAGATTTGTGCGTAATTTAGTTGCAAGCTGTTGTAATTTTAATTTGTGCATTTGACAATTCTTTTTTGCATTTTTTTTATTTCATCTTCTTTGTACTCATGCAGAAATGTATTGTATGTTTTAAAAATCAAGAATTATGCAAGCACAAATCAAGGTGAGTCTATTTTCTCTCCATACTATTCCGCCCCACTTATAGCCTACCACACTAACTGCAAAAGCCCCTTCGCCCACTCAAAAGTAGTTGGAAAAGTCCCACAAAGTAAAACTGCATTCACATTTGTGCATCAGCTTTAAAGTTAACCTTTTAACATTGGAGCTTCAGTGTTTATGTTCTCTGATTTTGATTTGAAAGTTACAGTATATTAAAGATTTTGTATTTAAGCGTCGCTGGCGACTCCTCAGGTGTTAAAGGGTTAAGTCAGGTCCTGTTTTAGGTGTTGGGTGCAGCGGTCCAGTCTGGGAGCAGTATATTTTGGGTGGCGTGGTACACCCATGGAGTTTTAATATTTGCAACAAATTTGAGTCAATCAGTTAAGGAATCAGCTTTAGCCCATGGGATGTTGGGATTAGAACAGGGGTGTCCAAACATTTTCCAAAGAGGGCCAGATTTGGTAAGGTGAAAATGTGTAAGGGTCGACCCATTTATCTGACGTTGTTTTAGCTATTTTAAAAACACTATAACACTTTTCATTTGTTACCAAAGAACAAATACATCTAAATATGTTATTTTATCATCAGAATATCCATCAATTTGCCAATATTCACACTGTTCATTCCCATTTAACAAGTCGTAGATGGTATGTCTCGTCTATTAGCGCCTCTTCATGATGAATATGAAAATGTAACTTCGTCAACCACAATCAACAAAAAACATACACCCTGTTTTTAGAAAATGCAAAGATTATATGGATTTTTTTAATCGAGCCTGAGGGCCGTTCTGTTGCACATTTAAATAGGGGCCACAGTTGGCCCACGGGCCACACTTTGGTCATGTCTGGATTAGAGGGCTAAGTCCAAAAAATACATGGAGGACAATCTGATTGTTATTTTCCTGAACTTTAAGATTTTTTTTCTTATGTATATTGAGACAATAATGAAAAGTTTCTCTAGTTTTACTCGTATTTTTAAAAATAAGCCGTAAACCACTGATTCAAAATTTTAAATTGAGGAAAGCTAATCATTTTAAATGCAACAAATTACACAACTTTTGCTAATCGATCCAATGTTTCACTTTTTTTAAGGGTAAAGCAGGACAACAAGATTTCAAAGTGGGTCACAGAGAGGCAGAAGTACCGCTGAAAGCAGCCGTCTTTAAGACGCAGCTCCTGCAAATGGTGGACCATCGGGAGAGTCTCTGAATGATCTCACAAACCCAGACATGGAGACATGATCACCAACGCCTTTGTAGAGCTTTTCAAAATAAAATGAACCTGATCTCTCAACATCATCTGTGTCTTCCTTGCACAGACTATATTTGAGATATACATGAAAGGCTGAGGTGAAAATGTTTTCAACGTAGCTCCTCCCACACAAGTGTGTAGTTTATGAACACATCTTTGAAAGTGTCCAACAGCAAATTTGACACGCAAATTATGCTTGTTGTGAATGCAGCACAAGACTTTGGTCCAAAGATGACGTTTACTGTGAATGTATAACTTTGCTGCAACATAAACAGCTCACAAAATTCCCAAAATGTCTCTTGAACCAATAAAGACAGAGTACGGTTTGCCAAAGGAAGAAAAAAGAAAGATAAGTGAAGACATGCTTTGAACGTCCTATGAATCCATACATCTGCGGGCATGAGTCACGAGCCTCTTAACATGTGTTTTCTCAAACATACAAGAGTTTGGTTGTTGAATCAGACTTCAGAGTACATAAATGTTTAGGTGTGTTTGTCAGAGAAAGCTTTGTTTCCAGGCGTGTGTGGGCTGCGCGTGTTTGATTTCAAAGCATGGCAAATGAAACCCAAACCTCGGGAAAAGCTGACAAAACATACTGATCCCAGGTGGTTAATAGGCCGGGAGAAATGACCAGTTGACCAGCATCATAGATGACCCCAGTCTGATGTGCCTTCTTCACAGGCTGACCCCCATCTGCTAGATATTACACCAGTAAAATCTTCTGTTTGTCCAGCGTAATATCTCATACGGGTGGTCTTCAGCACGATGTCGGCATGTCATGCTTCTGAGTGACACTTTGTGTTCTTTTCCCATCATCACAACGTTTCAGGAGATGTGAGCCTTCCCAAATGATGTCGCACACGATCCCAACTTTGCTGCGTTCCACCAACAGCTGCTCTCCCCTGTTTGTCTAAAAGAAATACCCTTTATCTGACTCCAGTCTAACACGGCAGAAGTTTAATTCCAAAAGCATTAGGGAAACACAAAAAAGATCCAGAGAGAAAACTTTGCTTTGGGAGACAACTTTGGTAGGTGTCAGGGGTGAGAGGTTGAAGGTCCCGGTAGTGTGGGTGGTTCTGACGAAGCACTGTTAGCAGTTAATGAAGGCTGAACAGAAACATTGATCGCCCCTTGTAATTTGCAGGGGCTAATCGCCGAATTTTCCCCTTTGACAAGAGAGATTACACACAGACTCCAAGGGAGGACAATGGAGATTTACCATGTAATGTCTCCACTGTGAGGAGAGGACACAAAAAAGGAGTGGATCAGACCAAAAGAGAGGGAAATTAATAGGAAAGGATAGGGGGTGTGAATGCAAAACCGCCCAAGAGGAGCCATCTTTGAGAAAATTTAATGGGAAGAAGAGTTGACGAGACTGAGCTTATTCCTCTCTTCTATTCTTCCTCTTCTCTAAAACACGATTAAATAATAATGTGGTTTATGTATAAACACAAAACATATACTGTTTACATTGCAGCAATTTTGAGATTTACTGCACACTGTCAAACTGTGTTCACAAGTTCAAAAAAATTCTGAGTTGTTATTGTGACTAATGTTGTTAACATGTGGCGGCGTTGAAATGTGTTTTCTATAGGGTACATGTTACTACTAAGGTTGAGAGTTAGCATAGTTACAGTAATCTTTGTTTTAACTGTAACAGTCTGTTTTTATGTCCTTTTATGTGTTTATTATCATCGTACTTCCTGTTTGCAATAATTATGTCTTTGTATTCTTTTTGCCTTACGCATGTACTGTTTTTTATTGTTATTACTGTAATTATACATTATTTTTTACTTTAATTATTTGATCTTATTTTTTTTTTCTCTGTGTTATTGCGCTGTACATTGTTGCTGGAGGACCACCCATAATTTAACTGTTACGGACAGTTATAATAAAGACTTTTCAATGATTGAATCTTTGAATCAGACATGGTGTTACTGTCAATATGCTAACGTGGCTAATGTGTATCAGTCTCAGGCTGTGTTTTTTTATGTGTTACTATCAAGGTTGCAAGTGTTTGCTATCGTAGTACACTCTGTTTTTTTACATGTTAAAAACAATGTTAAATGCAATAGTAAATATGCTAACATGGCTAACGTGCAGCGGTGTCGGAGTGTGGATTTTTTACGTGTTACTAACAAGGTTGGAATTTAGAGTTGTCACAATAGTGTTTGTTTTAGCCGTAACAGTCTAATTTTTATATGTTGCCAACACGGTTTAATGTTACTGCCAATATGCTAACGTGGCTAACATGTATTGGTGTCTGACTGTGTTCTATTTCATTATTGTTTTACAGGTTACTAACAAAATTGTGAGTTAACTGAGTCAAAGTCATGTTTATTTTTGTGGTACAGTCTGAATTTTTACATATTACAAAACAATGTTGAGTGTTTTTGTAAACATGCTAACGTGGCTAACATGCCGTGTCGTACTGTGCTTTTTTTTACATGTTACTAACAGGGTTGGGAGTTGTTTGCAAATAAATTTGGGAATTACAGGCAGTGAGTCTATACTAGAGATGCTACTGTTATCATTGTCCAAGATGCATAAAGCGCGACGCCATGTTGGATAGAGCAGTAAACAAGACATGGCTTAGCAGATGCGGTAAAATGACCATAAAAGGCTTAATTTTAGTCCAATCTTAAAAGGAAAAAAACCCCTAATATTAATGTTTTTGCACAAAAGTGCATCAGATGAACAACATTTCTATAAATAAATACATTATATAGGAAATACAATGCATACCTGATGCATGGTTGTAATTTTATTCAAATTTTCACACATACTAAGATTTACGCAAACTGTTACGGCTCCTTGGTCAGTTCGGGTGGGTAGCTGACATCATCACAGACCAGTGGCTAACATGTAGCTTGTGGATCATTTGTGCCTCATATTTGACACAATTTTAAAAAATAGACGAGTTGTGGAGAATACACCTTACAATCCAACGTGCACTGTAGTGCTGAAAACATGGTCCATTTTCTTTAATCAGATAACTGTAAACATATTAATGTAGTCTTACCATCTAAAATGAGGAGAAAAAGGATTTCTTTAAGAAATTGTATTACCTTATGTGCGTCTATCACCCTTTTAGTGTAACTTCTGTGTCTCCTATATAGGAGAGGTTCAGGTCTTAGTCTCTCCAGCATATGGAAAGATTATAGCTACAAGGCTGAGCTCATTTGAGTAGTTCTCATTGAGTCAGATGACTTTTACAGACTAATATATTCCACAATAAAAAAGCAAAGAGCACAAGTAGGATCTACAGGAATTATACCATAACAGTAGTTGACCATTTGTCTTGTCCTTCTAATGTTCAGTGGGCCGTAGAGAGTTGTAAAAAAAAGTGACCAAATACAACGTGAGGTGGAGGTTTTTTTTGTTATGATTAGCTTTAAATGGAGTTGTTAGTGTATTTTACACTTTATTAGACTTCAACTTTGCCCTTTTGGTGCTCCTTATCTTTTATGACAATGTCTTTTTATTTTTTACTCGAACTTGGTGCATTACAAGTCACAAAAATATTTTAAAATATCTTAACTAGGTTTAATATATCTGTATATTTTTTGTATTTTTTGTTGCTTTTTGTCTTTTATTGCTTAAAATGAACCAATAAACTACTGAAGACGTGTCGAAAAATGGTTTTAATTATTTCAGTAAAAACGTCATGATGTGCGTATGATCCAGTTTTGTCATTTTTATTGTGACCTGTGCTTGTCATAAATTTTTTTAGACAAACACGAAAAATCTAAAAGCATATAGTACACGTTTTGCAATTTGAATCACTGAATCTGAGTCTTAAAAAGCTGTTGGCCACTTATCTTGGAAACTGAAAAAAAAGACCATTTCTGAGCAAGTAAAATAAAACTAAATTAAAGACTTACTGATGAAAATTGTGTTTTTTACATATTCTTGTGGCCTTTTTCTGAACATAAACGACATATAAGAAAATTAGAATTTTATTTATGAGTAATTTATTCAAAAATATTGTTGTGAATTGGGAGGAGATGGAAAAAATGCAGACCCAGATCATTTTCCACAAGTGTGAGGCGTTCTGATAGCCTATGGGTCTGCAACCTTCAACACTTAAAGAGCCAATCGGGTTGATTTCTCACTATGAAGAGAAGAATATGAACTTTTGACAGAGCTTTACATGACTTCCTTTCAAAATAAAAGAAATCCTACACCATAAGATCATGTCAATGCAGCAGGAAGTGTACAGTCATCAATGATAAATAAATTAAAAACTGTCTATTTGACTGTTTCTTGTGATTTTTGTCCACAAATTCATAAATATTACCAACAAAAACTGAATCAGAGCTAATTATGTCTTCTTTAAATCCTCTAATTTGTTCCGAAATCGAAACTCTACTTTATATTAATACTGGTTTTGCTTACTGATGATAAATTGATTTGTTGATGAACATTTTATTTTAACCATGGAGAGGCAAAAAAGCCACATGTGGATCCGGAGACGCAGGTTGCAGATAGCCTAACTGAGAACGTGCAATAGCTAAAAGGTTAGCAGAGAAGCTAAAATACGCACAAAACTATTAAAAATAACTCCACCCATATTTTCTTTTCGAGTTCAGATGTTAGATTTGTTCTGCATAAGGTAGTGCAAACACTTCTTTTTTATTTATGTTTACTTATCTAAAGGATAGACTTAAACCAGTTACTACTTTCAATCACACAAATGATCCAATTCATCCGATATTAGCCGCTTGTTTATGTTCTGCTGAATGTTTGCGAGCAACTTTAAGCCACTGGAAAAATAAAGCCCCAGAGGCTCAGTGATGGTCATGGGAATTAGAAAAGCTGCACAACAAATGTAAACTCAAAGTGGCAGTCTGATGAGAGTCGGGACGGTTTGCAAAAAAATGCTGCTGCTCTTTCTTTTTCCCTGCAAATGGTTTGAATCTACCATCAAAGTTGCAAAGGGGGATAAAAGATGCTCTGTGTATGAAGATATAGAGGTGAGGAACCTGACTGCGGTGCCTTGATTTAACAGCTAAACTTCTGAAAAGCCCAGTGCATATAAAAGCCTGCCATCAACACATATAATCTCTTAGCTGAGCCCATTGAAAGCTGGGTCTCTGGGGTTAATTCTCCCATCACTACATGTTTGAATCAACTCCTGACTCACATTGAGATGAAAGCCGCAGAGTCCCGGGACCGAGCTCGGACTTGGAAGGCCCGCTGATCCCGGACGACTGGAGCGGATTATTGCATGTTCGTCTGGTCGGACCTCCATCGGGACAGGGAAACTGAAAAGAAAAACAATAATTAGAGATAATTGCTTGTGTCCAAACACGAGCGTTAAAGCCCCCCACCTCCTCCCCCTCGCTCCCTTCTCCTTTCGTAGCATGTGAGGTGGAATGAAAGGGACACCCCCCTGTTTTGACAGCTGGGCAGGCGAACATAATTTGTGACAGCTGAACTGAAACGTCTTAACTGCGGGGAGAAAGAAGGATTTGGACTGCGATAGAAACGGTTTGTGAGATCAGACGCCGGTATCCCCCCTAAAATAAAAAAAAGAGAAGTCAGAAAAGAAAAGGAGACAAAATCAAACAGGAGTATGGAGGATGGGGCGTGAGGGGTGATTTCAATTCATCCCAAGCAGATGAAAGAAGGAAAAATTCCACCTGTGTGGAGGTGGAAACTGTTCAAACTGAACATGGTGTCATGCCAGATTTGACACATTGGGTTAATTTGCTGCTCCCTGGAGGTGACCCTTGAACTTCAGGGACACGGGGTTGAACAGAACCCAGAACAAGACTGCCAAAATTATGTCAGTCTGAGAAGCCGGGTCACGGGTCACCGCTAAGATTCTCTGAATATAGGCCACAACCAGGACCATATGTGGACGGACGGACGGAGACGCAATCGAAACAAAAATAAGTGCCGAGTTTCTGTCCTCGGTGGAAACCACTTCCTGTTCTTCCTTTATTCCCCAAACATTTCAACCCTCCACAGACTTTTTTGCTCTAATTCAATAAAGTCATAAATACCAGTGTTACAGCAAATTGACATGATTTTGGCTGCCCGCCCTTTAAATTGTCAGTGACAGAAGTTTTCCCAGAGGTGAAATGTTAATACAAACACAGGATTTCTTTTCCAAAATATCCAGCTCCCAAATTCTCCCATGTTTGCTTTTCTCTTTGCTCCTAATTTCTGCGAGTGTGAAATGTTATATCGTACTGTTGTGTTTACTGACAGAGGAGGAATGAAAAGCGGGGAACGGGGAGACAGGTCTTTATGAGGCATTGCTCGGCCACATAAGCCTCTCTCTGTCCTTTCCTTTTTCACTGACTTTCTCTGAACGGAGTCGCTCCATCTGGGGAGTTTGAGTAAATCCTCCACTGAGAAACCACTCCAACAGTAAATAAACTAACCATTAATAAAAAAAGCTGTCTGCTACAGTTAATGAAACACCCTCCTCCAGAGAAACTGCTACATTAAAACCAAAAAAACAACTATTTTATGTGCATGTCATGTCAGTTAGATCATTATTTTGCAGGTTTAATCTTTACTTCAACATTTAAATAAACAGTATACCCAATATAATCCTATATTCAACTATTTTTCATACAACTAGAAATTAAAAATCCTTGTTTCTGTTTTGACAAGAAGCTAACCAACTTAGTAAAAAAATATCTATTAATTTAAAATATAAATGCTTGTTAATAATAAATTTGTGATTTTTAATGTTTGTTTGTCATATTTTAACACACTCCATGAATAAAATGCATTTTTTATTAAAATTGCAGAACACTTCCTCAAAATACTGATCCTCCTCTATAAATTGTGGAAGTCACTCAAATTAAATGATAAAAAATGAATCAATACTCGAGAAAATAAAGTAATTAAAACATTGCTTAATGTAACAATTAAATTAAAACAAATTAAAAATTCAGGAGTACATTAATTCATTTGAGATAAAGTTGATTCATTTGTTGTTACTTTTTTTAAAAAGGGATTTTATTAATAAAATTAATAAAAAATAGCTTTGGGGAGTGTAAAACACAAATGCTGAAAAATATAGAAATATAATTGATAAATTATCAAAACGTGATTAAATATTTAGTTAAAGTAACAACTGAGTGGGTTTACAGCAAAGCTAGCTTTTTCTTTTTTTTATTGCTTCCAGGGTGGAACCATTTTCTGTTGAATGACGCCCCAAAAAAAAAAAAAAAAAAAAAAAAACTATCTCTCAGCCTATAAACTAGACAGAGTGGCAGCCATTTGTTCCTGATGAATTTTGCACAAACTCATTGAGAAACAGTGTGTCGTGTTGTTAAAGTTACAATTAGTTTTATTCCTTTTACCAGATGACATAAACCTGATTCAAATGCATTTTTTGTATCATGAAAATGCCTAAACTTTTTTTTCTTTCACTTTTGATTTATGACAGTCTTCCTCCACATCCCTAATTGTCAAGCATTAATCAAATAATTCTATTTTATTTGTATTTTCTGTTTTATTTTGTTTTATTTATTGCAGCTGCTTGTAACAATTAACACGCATTTCATAATTTGAATCATGAAAATTAGTTTTTTAATCTTTATGACTTTGAGACCTAAAAGTTTGCAGCAACAGTTTCCTTTACTTGTTTTGGCTGCAACCTTCTCCCCAAACAATCGTGAATTTTAATCATTTTTATTTGATTTATTTTACTTTCTCAGGGACTACAAGTGGAAATGAACAAATTCTGCTATAAACCAGCACAATTCACCTTTTATAGGTTTCTCGTAATGTTATTTTGTGAATTGTCCGTTGTAAATAAATAAATAAATAAATAAACATCTAAATTCTTTAAAAAAAAAAAAAAAAAAAAGAGCAGCAATTGACTGACGTTACATCAATTGAAATCAATTTTGTAATTTTTTTTTTTTTTTTTTTAATTTATGGTCAATTTTAATAGATTCTTGTCACAGGCAGATAAATAAATCAATGACCTGCAGACTTTTGTCCAGCGCCTTTTTACTCCAAATTAAGCCCATTATTTCCTTGTGGTTGTGCATCTTAAGTCCTGTCAATAAAATACTCACTTAAATATTCTGACCCTTGACCTCTTTGGTTGACGACAACATTTCAACTTGATTATTTGGTGAATCTCTTGCAACCTTGTGTGGAAATCTGTCCAAATCATTTGAACAATAGAATTAAAGGATGAAGGTGCATCGCTGAATTTAGTCCCCTGGAAACATAGCTTCTGGAGAAAAGGGTTTTCAGCATTTTTTTGTGACAACTAGAAAAAAAGGTAGTTGATCAAAACCTTATGTTTGTGTAAATCATTAAAAAAATTTGGATGTGAGAACCTTTGTTTTGATCTTTTTTTTTTTTAAGAATTAGTTTGGTGCGTGCCTATTTATGGTCCCTCTGAAACCCTGGTGATTTTATGTTTTCCTTTATTTTTAGTTTTTGTGGATTTTTTCCGAAATTGCTGCATTTCTGTCCTTAAGAATATCTTTTGAGATGTTCAGCATGTTTGCAGCACGTAATTTCACTTTTGTTAGCTGTGAATATTTTCTGCAAAATAATGCAAATGTTTTGGTCTTTGTTGGTAAATACTTTGCTTTGGTTATTATAATCTCCAGTACGTGAGCTTCTTTTCAAAACTAGAGTCATAGCTACACTTAAAATTAAGATTTAAATTGATTTTTAGGAGTCTGATAGCCTACAAAAGTGAGGATTAAAGACAAGGGGGTTATTCTTTGATTTAAAATATATAGAAAACAATCCAATTTTATTTCTCTAATCTAGATTAGTCTGTTTCAATGATTACAGATGGCTAATTTAGTTTTGTGTGAGTTCCTTATTTAGATGGAGCAGAAAAAGCACCAGAAAGCAGCCTGCTGGGATAGAGATGTGTATGTTTTTCAAAGTACTATTTTCTTTCCCATTAGTTGTTTGTTTAAAGCTGTAGCTGTCTAATCTGGTAGTTAAAATCCTGGTTTCATTTTTCAGGATAATTTTTTTTTTTTAGAAAAGTACTATAATTATGAAAATAATTTGTCCAATAGGGGGAGCCATGAGAGGCTCTATGTCAGGCCTCGAGGGCCGGCCTCCTGCTGGTTTTCCAGATGTGACCCTGAAAAGGGAATTATTATTTCATAGAGTCAGATCTCTCATTAATTGTATAACTTTAAAAGTATTTAAAAGAGTATACATAGTTTTTCCAAGTTGGGTAGTTCCTCATCTAATTGGGGGGTTTTGATTCTGATTTTACAGGTAAAATTAGCTTTGGGCTGATAGACATTTTTAGGGTGGATTTTGGGGTTCATAAAGTACGTTTTGACCAGGGACGTTCGATTAGAGGAGGCAGGTCAGGCATCATCTTCACCAGTCACCATGAGACATTTGCTAATAATACATTTAATATGTGTTAGAATATGTATGATTCTAATCATTTTAGTCATTTTTACTATCGATTTCCTTCGATATACTTTGCATATATTGGCTTTTAGCTTATGCAGCATGTGCTAATAATGTAATGCTGTATTACAAATTTTTGTAAACATTGTAGACATTTTAGTACACGTCCTCACATCCATGTAATAGGTCATTTCCAGTGTTGGGACTAACGCCATTTAAGTATAACGGCGTTACTAACGGCGTTATAAATCAAGTAATTTAGTGATCTAACTAATTACTTTCATCCTCGCTGTAACGCCGTTATAGTTACTTCGTGTAAATCGCGGTGCGTTACTAAAGTTTGATGATCTTGCTGGAGCTGGGCGCTTCGCACCCGAATGTTGCTTGTGTAATGCGGAGGGAGATCTCGAATGCGAGATCGTGATTGGTTAAAGTGTCAAGTGGGCGGATACTAGCTCGCGCGCATGAGCCCGTCACCATAAAAAAAAAACAGTTGGCAGCGATGGCTATTACAGCGATTTATAAAGACAATGTTAAAGCTGTGGTGTGATATAAATAAAGACAGCAGAGATTTGTTACTTGACAGTTATTTATAATTATTTATTGTTTTGCACTTTCAGTTTTTTAAGCCATTTTGTTTAATTATAGTTGTAGGTAAGATACTTGAAGTATGTTAATAGTTGAAACGTTTACCTTTTTTGTGTGAAGTTACATTTTTTATATACCACTTGTTGCAGTGTTTTGTGTGATAATTCTGACAAATAAATATTGAAAATTCTTCCCCTAAAGTTAACCCTCTCTCATGTGTATCCAAAACTTAGACAATATGACTCCATTGGAAAACTATACCAGCATACTATTGTCGGTTATCATCTGTTATTGAATGTAAATTATTTTTTTTATTTGTAACGCAGGAAAAAATACAAAATATTACCATATTTAAAGAGAAATTTAAAATGAGTTACTTTGCCAAGTAACTAATTACTTTGAAGATGCAGTAATTGAGTTACTAACTCAATTACTTTTTGGGAGAAGTAACCAGTAACTATAACTAATTACTTTTTTGAAGTGAGATGCCCAACACTGGTCATTTCATGTTTGTTTATTTAGTGTTTGAATCTGACATTGAACTGCATTGAAAGACACATGGTGAGGAGAGCAGTAGAGGGCGCTCCTGAGCTCACGTTTGTTCTTCAGTGGTTGCTAATAAAGATAATAGAAATAAGATTTTAAAAAATATAGCGTATGTCATTAAATATATCTAAAAGTTGGATTTTGAATAAAAACGTTTTTAAAAAAAAATGGACGTCCCACTTTGAAAATATTTTGATCTATTTTCAAAGTGTTCCCAATGATCTTTTAATTATTTTTATACAGTTTTATGCCATTTTGGTTTTTTTTTATAAATTTGTCGTTTTTTAGGACAGTCTCTGCACTAGATCATTAGAAATTCATGGGGAGGGGGGGGTACGAAGTTAGATTTGTTTGTTTGTCTTTAAAAATAAAAGTTTTGTACTTGTAGAGATTTGTGTAAAAAGATTTTGTACCTGTAATAAGAACGCTGTGACAATTCTGGCACTAAGTGGTGGATCCTTATCATCCGTGAAAAGGAAGCTGATGGTGTTCTGGTGGAATGATGATGGTTCTATGATGTCTCTGAGATAAGAATGTACAGTGATAGGGCCACCTACAATAACCAAATTAGTTTGGCGCTGAATGATGATGCCTGTCCAGACTGTTGCACCTCCCCCACCAAAACCAACACTGAGGATTAAGTTAACCTCAACATATCGCTCACCTGGCCTTCTACAGCAACTTTGACGACCATCATTTCTGTACAAGGTGACCCGATCTGATTGACTTTTTCACCCGGAGCATCTTTGAATGCATTCCCTTGCGATGTCTTAAAAAACAATTCATTCATTTTTTATGATTTCATGTTGCATTGGAATCACTTACTGAGAAAAACCAGTGTCTTATACCCACAGTATGTTAAAAGTGATGCCACATTTAAAAGACCAAAATGTGAAGTGAAAAACAAACACTGTGTTCATGATGTTTACTGAGTTGTCCACCATATCCCGAACTAATTGTGAGGAATAATAATCTGACAAATAAAATGAAATTCAATTGGAGTGTGGACTACCAACTGAGTCAAATGACACAATCCAAAGACAAATGTCCCCAACAGAGGACACAAATGCATACACTGAAAGTTGCTTTTTAAATATGGACCCCAGGACATGACTTTAAAGTAAAAAAAAACAAAAATGAATCCTTCCCACAAATTGATCCTTTTTGGCCAAAAAAAATAGTAGTTTGTATGTTAAAACTCACAAATTATTATTTCCTAGTAACAAATTTCCAGTTTGTGAGCACAAATTAACTTTTTATGGTTATAAATGACTACTTTGTGGTTACAAATTATAATTTGTGATCATAAATTAGCATTTTTCGCACTCACATTAGCATTTTGGGAATTCAGTTTACGGTTTTTTGTACATAAATTGGGGTTTATTGGCACATATTCGAATTTTTAGGGGGAGAAATTAGGTTTTTTTTTAGCGAAAATTAGTATTTTGTGCAAACTATTTAGAATTTTGTGCGAACTTATCATTTTGTGTAGACAAATTATTATTTTGTTGGCACAAATTCGAATTTTTTGGGTATGAATCATTTTTTTGGGGCACAAATTTGCATTCCGTGGGCACATAAGAGTATTTTAGCAATTAAATTAACATTTTTTTACACACAAATTCATATGTTGTGTGAACAAATTTGAATTTTTTGTGCACAAATTATTATTTGGCGAGAGAAAAATAATTTTTGGTGTCTACAAAGTAATATTTTGAGTGCACAAATTAGATTTTTTGAGGGGAGAAATTAGGTTTTTTGGCCACAAATTCGCATATTGATGGCACAAATTTTGCGCAAACTAATTAGCATTGAGTGAGCTTTTATTGCACACAAATTAATATTTTGTTGGCACAAGTTAGAAGAATTTTGTAGAGAAAAAAAAATTTTTGGCATACATTTGCATTTTGTAGTCACAAATAAGCATTTTGTTGCCAAAAATTTTATTTTTGGAGGGTAACATTTATTTTTTGAGGCACAGATTTTTATTTTATGTGTGAAAATGAGCATTTTATGCACTCAAATTAGAGTTATGTATTCTCAACTTTGTATCTTGTGCAATCAGATAAGCAATTTTTGAGCAAAAATTAGCATTTTATGCACAAAAATAAGTAAATGATGCAAAAATTTGTATTTATCTGCACAACAAGCTAATAATATGCTAATTTCAGGTCATAAAATACAGAAATGTGCACACATAATACTAAATTTTGGCCACAAATTATTCATTTGAACAGTTAATTTGCATGTCATGTTCTGGGCTCAGTATTTAAACAATAATAAGAGAATCTGTGCTTTTTTCAGGTTCATGCCACTTGTGTTCCATTGGTAACACAGCCCAGAGGGGGCGCACTAGCAGCGATTATAGAACAAAAACTTTAACACACTTTGAACCATCTATGACTACATTTCCCACATCTGACAGAATCATCTCTTTTTCATGAAACATAAAGGCTCATATTTGTAGGAATCATTTAAAATTCTCATAAAGGTTCAGGACATAAAAGTCAAGGCTGGTCATAAATCTCTTTCCACAGACTTGCTGAAACAAATCCCGGGTCCACGTGTGACTGGCTGCAGCAGTCCGGATCCAGTCCCATGATCCTGTGCGGTCTCCCCCTCATGAACATATATGGCCATTTGTAATATCGCCGCTGATGAGGCTGACCTCACCGCCTGAATGAGCTGAACACCTGCTCTCTGAGGTGAACCGGGAAGCGAGTCCAGTCGTAAAAGGAAAAGAAAGAAGGGATGAGAAAGTTGAGAGAGTTCTTACAGAGGAGGTGAAGCTCGGCCTTCAGCTGGAAAACTCTACAAAAATGACTCAAATATGCCCCAAATTGAAAAGTCAATTGCTGCAGAATCAAGTAAGTGTGTGTGAGTGTGTATATATATATATATATATATAATATATATAATATACACATTAGATCCATCAGATCTCAATATGAAGTTGGATATCTATACAATAACGACAGGGCAGTGTCTTAGGAACCAAAGGTTGCCAAGTCTTTTAATGAAATAAAAGTTTTCAGTCTACAGAGGCTCAATTGTGTAGACACCATCAAATCAGAGTGAAATGAAGATATGGCAGGCTAGTCCATTTTCTCCAAAACTTAATTTCTGCAACTCAAAATGCTTTTCAGTATCTTGTGTGCCCCCCACGAGCTTGTATGCATGCTTGACAACGTTGCAGCATGCTCCTTATGAGATGACCAATGGTGTCTTGTGGCATTTCCTCCCAGATCTGTGTGAGGGCATCCCTGAGCTGTTGTACAGTCTGAGGAGCAACCTGGCGGCGCCTAATGGACCCAAACATAATGTCCTCGAGATGTTCTATTGGGTTTAAGTCAGGGGATGGTGAAGGTCATTCAATTGTTTCAATTCCTTCATCCTCCAGGTACTGCCTGTAGACTCTTGCCACGTGAGGCCGGGCATTGTGGGGCATTAGGAGGAAACCAGGACCTACTGCACCAGCGTAGGGTCTGACAATGGGTTGAAGGATTTCATCTGGATACCTTATGGCAGTCAGAGCACCATTTCCTAGGCAGTAGAGGTCTGTGCGTCCTTCCATGGATATGCATCCCCAGACCATCACTGACCCACCACCAAACCTGTCATGTTGAACCACGTTGCAGGCAGAAGAACGTTCTCCTTGTCTTCTCCAGACTCTTTCACGTCTATCACAGGTGCTCAGGGTGAACCTGCTCTCGTCTGTGAAAAGTACAGGGCGCCAGTGGCAGACTTGCCAATTCTGGTGTTCTTGAGTAAATGCCAGTGGAGCTCCACGGTGCTGGGCAGTGAGCACAGGGCCCACTACAGGACGTGGGGCCCTCAGACCACCTTCATGAAGTCTGTTCCTGATTGTTTGGATAGAGACATTCACACCAGTGGCCCTCTGGAGGTCATTCTGTAGGGCACGAGCAGTGCTCAGCCTGTTCCTCCTTGCACAAAGGAGCAGGTATGGGTCCTGCTGAGGGGTCGAGGACCTTCTACGGTCCTGTCCAGCTCTCCCAGAATAACCACCTGAAATCTCCTCCATGTTCTGGAGATTGAGCTGGGAGACACATTAAACCTGCTTGCTGCAGCATGATGTGCCATCCTGGAGAAGTTGGACAACCTGTGCAACTTCTGTAGGGTTAAGGAATCTCCTCATACTGCCAGTAGAGAGAATTACACAAGACAAAATCAGCACGAGTGGAAAACCAGCCAAAAAAGATCAAGAGGGAGAAACTTGAAATGACCTCCACATGTAACACCAGTCCTGTTTGGAGGGTTTTCTAATTGTTGCCACTGAAGTGCACCTGTTGTTAATTCATGAACACCAATACAGCTGAAATTGATTAACGAGACCCTCAGCGGATTAACTAACAAGAAAATGATCAGACAGGTTTCATTCAATTCATGCCAGGACCAATAAAAAAAGTGTTCCTTTAATTTTTGTGAGCAGCATGCATACATACATACATATATACAGTATATATATAAGATTAGAGGATATCAGTTGTTTAAAAGTTTGCAGCCAAAACTATTAGTAATTGTAACAATTGATTTGATTGGTCTATGGTTGCTATGGTGGACGGGACAAGGCCTCATGTTGATGGTATAATACAAAAAAAGCCATTTTTTAATACATTGAGTAGCCCAGTGGCAGAGGTTGAACATCTATTTGGGGGTGGAGGGTGTCAAATGAGAACAGCAGAGTTTAGGGCAAATGAAAAGTTAAAAAATACAAATTTAAAACTTTTTTTGTTAATAATATTAAAACAACAATTCTATTAGATGAGGTGCAATAATTAACGCTTGAAGAAGCTCTTTTTTATTTTTATTTTTTTGGTCGGTAAAAAAAGAGGGAAGCCCCCTCTCCTTTGTCCCCCTATAGCTCCGCCCCTGAATTGGCCCATTGATGCCTTTTCCTGGAGTTTTGATGCTCCTCGCCGCGTCTGTGTGTGGGAAAAGCACCAAAAAAGATGGAAGAAGTTTTAACGTCCAGAATGTAAAGACAAATATAGAGACAGAGAGCACATGCGCGCCCGCGTGAGTTCTCTCCACGCGTGTGCGTAAAGGCGCGCAGCCCCCGCGCGCTGGGTGGTGGTGACACCGCTGGCGAGAGCAGCAGAACCAGCTAACGACAAAAGCTGCAACAACAGGAAGATAATTCACATTTGATTGGTTTCACGTGTTCTTCATAAACAACAAAGTTCGACTGCGCCTCCAGCGTGGAATCCATTTGTGCACCCCCCTCCCTACCACATCCCACCCCCCCACCCCACGTCTCCGAGGGCCCCGGCAGTTGCACCGGCTCTTTTACGCAGCAGCGCGCGCCAAAGCGCACGGAGTGATGAGAGCAGCGCAGACGGAGGGACGCCCGGGGGACTTGTTTTAAAGACTTGAAGCTGCTAAAAAGAATCTCAAGAGAATTCAAACGCTGTTACGGCTTCAATTAAAACAACAAATACTGACAGAAGGCTTTAAAAAAAGTATTATTAAACACAGTTTAAATGGGTAATCCCCCACAAAAAGAACAAATGTATCTCCCTAAACTGAGGAAATCAATAATTTATCTACGTTTTAATAAAAAAAAAAAAAAAAACTAGCCTGAAAATGTCAAAGAAAAATGTAAAAAAAAAAAAAAACCTGTATTCTAAAAGGGCAGAAACAAGAAATGCAAAAAAAAAAAAAAAAAAAGTTAAAGTTCTAACAATATATTGGTTAAACAGGGAGTTAAAAATAAAATACAAATTGGAGTAAATGTGAACATTTCAGAAGAAAAGAAAAAAAATGTAACCTGATTTTGACAATTGAACATTCGGTTTTCTAATAAAAGCTATATATATTTAAATGTATATTTAAAAGTTAAAATATAGTAAATTTTAATTTAAAACGTAATTTCCAGAAATTTAAAATAGTAAAATTAAAACAACATTTCAAAATTGGACATTTAGAATTAAAATGTGGTATGATTAAAATATATAAATATATAAATTACACAAAGTAGAAATTTTATGAAAGAAAATATTTTTAAACTTCAGAGAAAAAAACTTTTGAGATCAAATTAAAATCAGAGAAGAAAATAAAAAACGTTTGCTCAAAGATTAATTTTTGATACAAATTAAAGTTTTACAAAACTGTCTTAAGAAGTTTACGGACAGAAAAAAATGAATCCAAGCTGCAAGAATAAAAAACAAAACAAAACAAAACAAAAAAAACATAAAAAAATTAAATCAACAAAACAAAACAAAACAACACAAGAAAATAAAAAATGTCATACATTATTATAATTATTTTTATAACAAATAAAGCCCTAAAAATTCAATGTCTAAACATCTAGAAATGTAAAACACAAAAAAATTATGAGAAAATGAAATCAATATTTTTGCTGTTTTAAGCAGCTATTGGTGTGTGTGTGTGTGTGTGTTTGTGTGATAAACTCTTGCAGCTTTTGTCAGTCATCACAAAGCTCCTTGTTGTAAATCTCTGCGCACAATAAGCTCAACTTCCAGCACCTTCAGCTGCGCGTGAGCTCCACAAAGAAAGGCCTTCCTCCTGAGAGCGCGCGCCATACGCTGTTTGCTGTTGCAACAATGCAGACAAAATATGCAACACGAGGTCAGCGCTCCAATTACCGCAGCCTCACGCGGGATTATATGAGCCTTTTGCTATTCAAAAAAATACCTGCAGGCCCTGTAGCAAACACAGAGCTGCGGGGGAACCTGCGGGAGCTTCAGGATGTCCAGATGAGGAGAAAGGAGGGGAAACACCTGTTGCGCACAAGTTCTATATGAAAAAGTCCAGATTTTCAGTCTATATTCGGGAGAAGGAAACTGTTATTCCTCTGCGTGCTGCCCAGCTTTCATAAATGATCTTTAGTTTCGCAGAAGGCTGAAATTATGGTCTTTTTCTTCGGCCACCCGCATTTTACTGAGCTGTAAAAATAATGGAAGTCATATTCCTCTGCGGTTTCACATCTGCGCACGCGAACTGCGCAGGATGAGAGCAGGACAATGACTTCTGTTTGGAGAAAAATGCAAAACAATGTTTTTGTTTGTCGCCATTTTAGCTACATTTAACCTGTTAAAATGTATACTTCCAAAGTCTTAATTTTATTTTTCATGTTTAATTAATAGTTTCTAATTGTTTTATATAATTTTTCAGATTTAAAAAAACATTTTTGGTGCATGTGAAAATTTAAAACAAATTACAAATGGGTGTTTTTTGAAAATTAATTATTTTCTATTTGTGTAAAAAAAATAAAAAAGTTAGAAAAGGGAATCTGGGTATTAATCAGTTTTAGTTTGCAGTCAACCCGAGTCTGTGCACACATTCCCCCCGTGTTTCTGCCCCCGTGTGGTGTAACTAAACAAAGCGGAACCCTGTTTTCAGATGGAAACTTTATGATGCATCTTTTGGTTAAAAAAAAAATTAAATGGTGCAAAATATATGTACATTAATGCCTAAATAAATACAAATTAAATCTAATAATTTAGTTTTATCCTTTCAAAATAAGACACTCCAGAGAAGGAAAAGACAAAAATATGCATTTTTTGTAGTGGGGAATGATTATAAATAAAGTTTTAATGACCTTAATTCATAAGGGATTTCTTAAAAAGTATGAAAAATAACATATTAAACACCTTTTTTAAAATTTGCTGAATCACAGAAGTTTGGGTGAAACATTAACAAGAGTTCTGAAAATATCTAATGTTTTAGTTCTAATCAAAATTAAAATTTTGGGTTTATGATTTACTCAATTCAAAAAATTAAATTTGATGAAAATAATATTTTTAAATGTAACAAATTAAATAATTTTGTCAATTGATCCAATGTATCATTTTTTACAGTGAACTGTAATTTTTTAAGTAAAAAAAAAATATTAAAGCAACATAAAAAAAACTCAAATTGAAGTTTTTACACATTGAATATGCACTTTTGTAGCTTTCTGAGCTATAAAAAAAAGAAACTAAAAGTGCAGATGTTATTAAAATAACAATAAAACATTCGTTTTAGTTTTTTGAGCAAATGATGTGGAAATTTAGGGTTTTCAGTTTCAAACCAGGCCACCGATCAGCTGACATGCTCCCTTACTGAAAGCAGCAATTGAGAAACAACAGGCGCAGGATGAATATGTGTTTTTAATACTGAACACAGAGTTTATATTTTCAAAACCTTCAAGCTTTCAAAATGAGCAGAGCTCCATAAATCTTCATTTTATGAGGTTTTCTTTCAGGGAGCCTAATCTTGGCGAATTTCATGACTTCATCCTAAATTATTATGGTACTTGGCAGGATCTGGGTAAGTCACTTTTTGTTTTTCTTGTGAATGAAACACCTCAGATTCTGTAGGTTTATTTGGAAAATACAGCACAGGTTGTGGAATCAGTTTCACATTATTTTTAGACAGAAACAGGAATAATCAGAGACAGACGGGAGGTCCTGCGTGTTTATGTTGGGTTGTGTTTCTGGAAGGAGGGGTAGATGTCTTCGTATGCAGGTGGACGTGGACAGGTGGAACCTTTCTGCCTATGTCCTCTTTCACCCTCCGTCCTATAAAAAAAAAAAAATCAAAGGCAAGCGTCAAGTCTGAGGCAGACTGGAAGCCAGGGGAGAGCTGGAAGACGTCCAAAATGTTTACAGGCCCAGTTGGTTAAACCCCGCCGCCCTTCAAAAGAAAACACGCAGTTTGAGCAATTTCTCCCTTGATCATTCCTCTATTTGGCGTTAACCCCTGGAAACACAGTGAAACAGGTCAGGAGTTGAGACAACATGAGAGGGAGCTGAAGTGCTGGCACTATTGGAGCTGCAGTTTCTAGTCATCCCAGGTTAACTGCAGGATTCCTGATGTCTGTTTGTGTTAAAGTGAGCTGCTTTCCTGGAAACCTGCTGGGATTAATTGTCTAAAAACAATAAAAGTAAGAGAAAAGCTGGTGTGCAGGTTTTTATTTATTGCAAGAAGGAGGACGTTTGATTGGATGTCAAATAAATAGGATCCTACAATTAGTGAAACGAAAGCGTTGCCTCAGCTGGAACAGGTGGAGAATTCGCCTCTTTTGTGAAGCGGGTGTTAGAGATCTTATGGACTTTAAAGTCCAACAATTTTACTTTATTAAAAAAAACGTTTGAAGGAGTGTTTAAATTATGATTATGCAGTTTTTAACCAAAATCCCACAAAATGTCTTAAAAAGCCATCTTCCGTTTCAAAAATCTCCCCTGAGGGGGGCGTGGCTTTCGGTGCTGAGCTGAGTAGACCCGCCCCTGACTCCCCCCCCAGTCTGATTATGATATCGCTGTGTCTCGCTAGCATAAATCTTCACCGCTACGACATAAAAATGTCAAGCAACATGGGTAATGTTCAGATCCGGATGTCAGCCGGACGAGGAAGTGAAGATCTTCATGGACCGAACTTCCTCCAAAAAGTTATGTTTTTTCTGTATTGATTTAATTTGCTCTTCTATTAGAGATCATCAACTTTTTTTAAAGGAACTAAAGATGGAAATTAGCTTGAAAGACTATAATCGTATGTATTTGTATTTTTTAATGTTTTATCAATATAGGCTATCCCTGTCTTAAATAAACAATCAATCACATCAAGAAGCTCCGTGGAGTCTGGTGGAGATTTTCCAGAGTTCTCAGCCCTGCTACCGTAAGTATTGGATGAAACTCACACCAAAAATCCAGTGACGGCTGATTTGACCACAGAAATGTGAACGGCGGCTCATTTGACTGCAGTCAATGTGAAGATACCATCTTCTCTTCTCCAGAACCTGAACTAGACACGCTAGCCGGACCAGATGAGGGCTTAGTGCATGTGCAGCAGAAAGATCATTCATTCAAACAGTCTGTCCAAGACAGTTTGATTGACAGATTTAAAAGGAGAAATACTCGGAAATGAAAAAAATGAAATGATTTCTTATTATATTTGTTATGACGGAGTAGTAGGGTCACCGAAAAAAAAAAAAGTAATATTACAAGTTTTTTTCTCGTAGATATACAACTTTAAATCTCGTAAATTTACGAGAAAAAAGTCGTAACTGCTAAATTATGAGAATAAAGTCGTATATTTATGACTTTAAAAGTCACAGGTTAAATTTACAACTTTTAAAGTCGTAAATTTATGAGAAAAAAACGTGTAAATCTACGGGATTTAAAGTCGTAAATCTACGAGATTAAAAGTCGTAATTTAATGAGAAAAGAACCAAAGTTGTCTGTTTATCAGAGCCGTGCTTGAAGATGAAAGACGTGGAGAATCTGGTGTAGATTATGTCCAGATCGGTGTTAAAAGCAAAGAAATTCTGAATGTTTTGACGATTTAAAATCAAATTATTTCCAGGTTCGATAGTGCGTGTGTTGTCTTGCGTATCTTCAAGTAAGCAAAAGAGGCGCTATTATTGTGTTAAACAGACTTTTTATTAACAGTCTCTTCTTACTGCTACACTGTGCATGAGTAGCGCTCATCTGCTAGCTTACTACTTGCCGTGCACCGAACATGTGACCAGTCGCTTGGCCTTCTGGGTAATGCAGTTCGTAAACAGCTAACTTCAATACACAACAGTGCGGAGTTTCATATGTAAAATAAAGAGCTCAGAGATACACGTTCATCAGGATCATCACTTTATTACGTCTTTCATTTCCTTTCGCCACCTTACGTCATGTCTCTGTCATGCTCAGAAACCAAAAGAGAATGTAAACAGAGCTCCGGACGCCTCCTTCCCCAAATGAAACGTCCTGTCTCGACACAAAACAACATTGAGAAATGACAACGTTAGCACAAGAACATTGAAAATTCCAAAAACTAGTCCCCTTCAGACGGAAGCATCACAGAGTTGGAGGAGATCTGGTCTGTCGTAGAGGAAGAAATGACTGAAGTGGACAGCTGGAGGATATGGACCGCTTCGTCAACGGGATCTGCAGAGATCCTGCAAGCATCATCAACGAATAAGACATTAATACACTGTAAATCAAATAAAGGAACTTCCAAATATTTGAAATATTTTAAACATTCAGCTTACCTGATGAAATCCAAGACGCTTTTCACAGTTTGGTTGGTCTGCTTCAGTTCACGGCATAAATTCGCTGGAATGTAGACTCCCTTCGACTTTAATACATTACGAGAAAAAAGTCGTAAATCTGCAAGATTAAAACTCATAAATTTACGAGATTTAAAGTCGTATATCTACGAGAAAAAAACTTGTAATATTACTTTTTTTTTTTTCGGTGACCCTAATACTCCGTCGTAATTTGTTCTCTTTCATAAGAAAAATCCTACATATACATGTTAAAAACTTAAAAAAAAAAACATGATTTTCATTGGAGGGCAATTTTAATGGGAACAGCCAAAATGTCAAAAAAACAGCACATAACTGTTTTCTTCTCTGATGTGGGGCCGGCGTCGGTTTTTAAGCTAACAGAAAAAATGTAACAATTGCAGCCTAAATGTAAACATTTGAGGTTTTCCAGAGAGCCACACAGTCTAATTTTAAATAATTCATTTCTGTAATCTTCATAGAAAAATATACTACTAATGCTAGAGTGAATGCTGTAAGCTAAATGTGGCCACTGAAGATGCAAGTGCTAATAGCTGAAGATGCTGAAATTGATGTCTAAAAACACTGAAGCTGATTGCTGAAAACGTTGAAGTTGATGGCTAAAATGGCTGGAGCTAATAGCTTGAAACGCTAAAGCTGATTGCTAGCTAAAATATTAGTGAAATGCCAAAGTACCCTAAAAAAATAAAAAGAATTCTAAATTAGCCAAAACAGCTAACATGTAACTGAAACATAGGCAAAATACAAAATTAGCCTAAAAAACTGGTAAAATTTGTAATTTAGCCAAAACAGTTTGCATAACAATACAATATTAGCTACCTTCCAAATTTCGCTAAAAAAAACCTAAAAATCATAAATTATCCAAAACAGCTAACATGTAGTTGAAATATTAGATAAACTCCAAATTAGCCGAAAACAGGGAAAAAAAAGAAAAAGCTTGCCTGTGGCAGAAATATTACCTAAACCCCCAAATAGCCTAGAAATCCTTAACTGCCAAAACAGTAAAAAAAAAAAAAAAAGCTAGCATGAAAAGAGACAAATATTTAAATATCTGAAAGAGCTGAAGAGCTGTGAGTGTCCAAAAAATCTACGGAAGAAAAATAACAATAAATAAATGAAGAAAAAGTGAATCACTACATGAACCTATAATCAGTATTAACCCTTGTGCTCTCTTTTGGGGTCCAGATGACCCCACCCTTACATTGAGGCGTTAGCCCTTCCATGACAAAGGTGGACAAGACTTCATGTCTGTCATTGTTCACCAGTAAACAATCATTGAAAATAAAAGTTCAGTGCACTGTCTTGTGGGGTCCAGATGACCCCACTTTTATGTAAACAAGCCAAGGATAGCGGAAGGGTTAAACCCTATCTTCTCCCATCATAGTTCTGACAGTAGAAGGGTGGAATAAATATAGTGTTATATACAATCTGATACTGTGTGGAGGTGGGCCTGATCCGGCCCGCGGGCCGTAGTTTGGGGACCCCTGCTCTATTGGGTTGCTGCTGGAAGTAGAATCAGAAGATAGTACACTGTGGTCATAAAGGGAAGGACATAGTCAGTAACAATACTCAGGTAGGCTTAATTAGTACTCAGGGGCCCAAAGTGTGCCAAGAAAATATCTCCCATACAATGATACTACCACCACCTTCCTGAACCATTTATACTAAGCAGGAAGGATCCATACTTTCATGTTGTTGGCAACAAATTCTGACCCTACCATCTGAATGTGGCAGCAGAAATGGGGGCTCCTCAGACCAGGCAGGTTTCTCTAATCTTCTGTTGTCCAGTTTTGGTCAAATGGCAGCAGATCTCAGTTGTAACCAGCAATTATTTGAGTTATTGTAGCCTTTCTATCACCTAGAACCTGATCATTCTCCTTTGACCTCTGGCATCAACAAGGCATTTCTACCCACTGGATATTTTCTCTGTTTCTAACCATTCTCTATAAACCCTAGACATGATTGTGGGTGAAAATCCTAGTAGATCCGCAGTTTCTGAAACGTCATGTCCAAACTCACTTAAATGATTTCGGTTTGAACTACAGTAGATCGTCTCGACTATTTCTAAGTACACTGAGTTGCTGCCATGTGATTGGCTGGCACTGTTGTTCTTCATATAATCAGATTTGGTCAAACAGAACATTTCAGGTCAAAGTCTTACAACTAAGTTATGAAGGTGAACTATTTGTCAGATAACTGTGAAAAACAATCATGATTAATTAAACCAAGACATTTTTGAAATACTTCTGTACTTGCTTTAACTGCAGTGTCTCTATCTAAGAAAAACATCAACCTGGATTAGATATTTGGCTGATTTTACATACAGTTGCTGCAAAACGTTGAAATGCTGTGAATTTGTAACTTTGAAAAACTGCCACAAAGAGCACACGCTCTGGTCAAAGCAGTCCTTTTAGTATGCAGAAATCTGAGCTGAAGTGATGCATCATGGTTCAAAGTCCAGACAACTCTAGATTTTAGTTGGCTTTACTGTTCAAATCCAGTCAACTTCTGTTTGTTCCAGTTTTTAACAGATCAGGTTTTGCAAAAGTAAAACAGAGACGGAAAATGGCGTTTTATTTAGAAAATATGAGACTTTGAAAAGATGGCAGGAGAGGTTGAGAGAAATTGTAAATAGACACAAGACCAGTGATATGTGATAATTGACTGTATATGAGAACTGAAATGATTGACTTTTCCCCTTTTGCTTTCCAAACAGGAGGTACCTGATGGCTCTAAGACACCAAAATCCCAAAGACTTCTATAGAGAAATAAACAGCTATTACTCTGTCATATTTGTCAGAATATCCATTCTTGGTCAGCCACATGTTTTTGATAATCCTATTTTTTCTTTATGATATCATTTCTGTAGTGCAAGTTCCTCAAGTTATAAACTGACCAATCAGATAGCTCTAAAAGTAGGGGATCTCACGTCCAACGTTCGAAATGTTTGATTGACAGATTCACTTTTAAGCGGTAGGGTGTAAAATCAAACAAGCTTTCTCTTGATTGGGTGAGGGTGGTTGCCATAGAAACTCAGACCGAGTCGGACCAATCACTGCTCACTGACATCCTCTGGCTCCCACATGGCAGCGTTCCAAAAAATTGCAACTGAATTTGGTTCATTTGTTTGGAGTTGGAAGTAAATAATTTTCCATGGATGATGTCACACTTAGTCGGTGATTGTAGGCAGTTCTCTACTACAGTCAATGTATGTGACCATTAACTGCCCGAGTGGTTAAATGAGCCACTGATTTGTAGTTAAACTGTTATAAAGTCAGAATTTTAGCTGTCTTGTCGTCACTACGAGGTTTCACCAAATGCAGATCCACACATCCAGTAACAGCTCTGACATAAGACGTCTTTCGATCAGTCGATCAGAAATAAAATGCTTCAAAACTTTTTTTTTTTTTAAAGACTGTATATGTGAACTAGACTGAGAGACCCCTTCCCCCTCACAGCTATTACTCAGTGATTCTATTCACTAGAATAATCATTCATACGTTCTTGATAATCCTATTTTTTTTCGTTATATTTTTTTCTTTATTGCAAGTTATTTAACGTATAAACTGGCCAATCAGATGCCTCGATACGAGCATGTGATGCCCGCTGGCCCGGACCTTTGACGTGGCTCTCCAACAAACTCACTCCTGATTAGCAACGGTGGTTGCCATAGCAATATTGATTTAGACCGTCTCTGATCAATCACTATTTATTAGTGTCGTCTGGTTCCAACTGAAAAATAGCGACTGAATTGACTTCATGTCATCCGTCGTCTACGTCCATCCCTCAGTCCTCACTCTACAGCCGTCCTAGTCCACAGCCTCGTCACCTCCCGTTTAGATTATTGTAATTCTCTTCTTTTTGGTCTACCTCAAAAAACGCTCCATAAACTACAACTGGTCAAATCGCAGCTCGCCTTAATTCTCAGACACCCTCCTCCCTCATCACATCTCACCAGTTCTTCAGCAGCTCCACTGGCTGCCAGTGTCACACGGATCATCTATAAAATCCTCCTCCTGACCTTCAAAGCTCTTCACAACCTCGCCCCACTTACCTCTCGGACCTCCTTCAAGTAGCCACTGCTCGCTCTCTTAGATCTTCCTCGTCCCTCCACCTGGTCGTCCCCCGTGCCGCCTTGTCACCATGGGTAGTAGGGCTTTTAGCTGTTCTGCCCAGTCTGGAACTCTCTCCCGTCTACCTACGCAACATGGACTCACTTCCTGATTTTATTTCTAATCTTAAATCATTTATTCAAACTATCATATCCATCTGATTTGTAATACATTATTTTATGCTGTATTTATCTGCTTTGTTGCTCTTTTAACTGTTCTTTTATTGTTTTTTTTTCATACTCTTTTACTATTGTATAAAGCTGTTTGTTTTTTACTGTAAGGCGACCTTGAGTCCCTTGAAAGGCGCCCAACAAATAAAATGTATTATTATTATTATTATTATTATTGGAACGTGACGTCACACTCACATTGTCCAATTCTCTCTTATACAGTCAACGGTTGAACCTTAACCTTCAAATTAAAGTTGCTTATGTGACCTAGTGGCTACTACAACTAGCTCCAAATGTGTTTTTGTGTTTAAAATGTTTTTCTTTGAACAGATCACAGAAAATTATTAAATAAAATAATGTAAAATATTTTCAGTAAAACTGGAATGTGTGTAAAAGTTTATCTCTCAATACAAAAAAGCGCAAAGTTTCAGAGAGGATGAGTTGACTGAATGTTAGAGATTTTGTTTCAGGCCATCGTTTTTGTGGCTTTACTTGTAAACGTAGTTTTTATTTTAGATTTATCTAAAAGTTAATGGCTTCTGAGAAGCAAATGTAAGCACCAGCTACCAAAATATCTCCGACAAGGTGAATTAATCTGCTGTTTTACTGGTTCTTACCCTCTGTGCCCCACTTCAGCGTCGCCCTCTCCTGTAAAAGCTGCGTTGTCCAAACAGTACACGTCCTCGTATGAGGGGAGGCCTGCATGGGCGCCTCCCACAGAGCTCCCAGGGTGCACCTCATTCTCCTGAAGGACTTCTTGGGTTATGAAGTTGTACCTGGGTGGAATACACAGCATCGTCGCGGTGCCCTGCACCATGACCGGCTGATTGATGCTGTGGACCACAACGGGATGTCTTCTGGACACTGGTTCCCTCATAGGAACCACAAAGACCTCCTCCTCTTGCTCCTTGCAGTACCAGCAGGAGATCAACCGAAACTTGCAGATGCTGGTAACCATGAAGGTCCCTCCAACCGAGATCAGGATCGGGCCCAGGAGTTGGGTCCACTGAAAGTTGGAGCTGGTTTGAAAGTGGTGCCAGCCCATCACCGTGAAGGTGACCCCCACCATGGACAGGAAGACTCCAGTGAACAAGAGGGCGGCCCCGGTTTTTTCCTGGTCCAGTGAGGCGTCCGTCTGTCTTTGGGAAAGGGAAACGGCGCCGGTCTCCATCGCAGGTCTTTGTCCAGCCATGTTAGTTTATGAATGAGAAAAAAAACAACACTGAGTAACCTGAAGACAGTTACTGGACAAGTTACTAGTTAACATGTCAATCCTTTGAAAAAAACAATGTGGGCGTGGCCTTGGAACTCATTAATCTCTTTGAAAACATTGTTATATCTGTATCTGATACATATATTTCTGCAGTACATTTATCTGTTATCAGACTGGTTTAATCAAGTTTAAATGTTTGTGTGTGTAGCTGCTTGGATTTAATGACTGGAGTCTGTAAATGTTAGCAGAAGTCATCTTAGCAACCCCTCGGTTAAGACTGTTGCTCAGTATGTGATCAGTTTTTTTCACATATGCATTTGTGACACATAATTTAGCACTCCAGAGCTTTTTTCTATTCTTTACCCTCTGAATGATTATGTAGGTTACATGGACCATGGTTTCCAGGATTGGAATCCACCCTAAATAAAAAGGACGGCCTACTTTCAGCTGGAATTAAGTAAGATTTTTTTTAGTTGTGCTGTTTCATGTATCAATATTTTTTGTAGATTTGGCTTCTTACGGACAAGTATTCGATTGGTTGTTTTTTAAAGTCAATGTGCTCCAGGAACTGATGAGTCCAAGGGTAATGCTAACGCTAGCGGGCTAGCGTGGGCTTCCCCTTGTAAAATTGCCATAAAGTGCTACAGATTTTATCTATTATTTTTTATTTGGTTCTCTTTGTCTCTGGTGCAGTGCGATTCATGTGTTGTCCCTCTTTCCCGCTCACCTCCAGGGGAGCAGAAGAGATTCCAGGTGGCTCGTCTGTGGACCTTGGGTCGACTCAAGCCCCCACCTGTCCCCAATTTCCATCTAGACGAAGGATTGTCTGTGCTCCTGAGTTAGACATATAAATAAAATTGAATTGATTTGAACATTTTTGTTTTTATACCTATAAGAATTTCATCTTTTTATGGAGAAAAAAACAAACACTTACAATCAGGTTTATATTGTTTGAAGAGAATTTGCTTAGTTGTAAAACCATCATGAGAGGTTTAGATGATGCTCTGCCCACTTAAAGGCTAGGTCTTTCATGACTGGTTTGTAAACCTGTCACCTAAGGTTCTACTGTCTATTAATTGTCACATGGTCTGATGTGGGAGGAGCTTTCTTGCGTATGCACAGAAACAGAGGTGGGAGGGCAGAAATGTGTAAATCGACTGAAATCCTGCTGCTTATCCTATTTTATGCAGGTTCAGAAAAAACTATTCCTCCTTTGTGAACCCTGCATGCACAATCAAATATTATTAGTCATTTTTTTTTTAGTCAAAGAGTGTTACAAAGAAAAGCATGAAAGAAATTCTTTCCTACTGATCTGGTCATAGTAGTTGAGAAAAGACTTATCTCTTAGAAAGGACTTCCATTCTTCACAGCTAACCTTCTCGATCGCTTAGATTGATTTGAGAGGCCCCGCCCCTCCTGTAATCTGCTTGAGTTATCACAGTTTCTTGATGCAAGGGGTCTTTTCAAATGAATATGACATTTCTAAATTAAATCCCTTCAAGGGAATTGGGGGAAAGCTAATTCCTGTGGCAAACAGGAAGTAGCAACAGTTGTAGTTCCTTAAATGACCACTAGGAGCCAGATAAGAAGTTGTCGGTGGAATTTTATTATTATTATTTTTCAATTGATCTGGTCCTTTTATGCAAACAAATAGCAAAACTTTGCTACATTTAGATTTGAATGTATAATAAAAATAATTTTATGAAATGCATTTATTTTGTAATCATCATTAAGTTTTAGTTCTTCCAGTACAACAGTGTGCTTAAATCCACTCAAGTTTTAATGAAAATAAAAAAATCATCCTTTTTCCTCAGACTTTCCTTGTAAATATTCTTCAAACGTGTACATGAAAGCACATCCTCATGACGCTGCTCAAGCGGGTAGATATGAAGAATCCATATAAGGTGGTGTTTAAAGCCACACATATTCTTCCAATTAGCAAACTCCAAATATTTATGAAAAGAACATTTCCTCTCAGAAAGGAAGGAAAGTTCTGCGTGTGTGATTGCCTCCTGTTGACTTACGGCGAGGTATATTGATCCCTGGGGCTTATGCTTCATTTCGCCTCAGCTCTGCAGTCATCCTTCAAAAGTGCATCTGCCCGGCGTCTTTACAGTGTTTTGTCATCTGGCAACAAGTCAATAACTGAGGATGGACAGCTCTATCAAAGGCTGATGGTATCTTTTGAAAGGATTTGGAGTTTCAAACAATATTTCATCTTCACCTCCAATTTTCTTTATTCAACAACGTGTCTGATGGAATTCATTTTCCTTATTAGCTAAATTAGCTTTAGTGAGCTTACCTCACCTCTTTTCCTTTTCATGATTGGTTGGCACTTTTTTTTGCCGTATTAAATGTCTAAAACATCAACAATTATCATATTTTTCAGGTTATAACTTGCATGTTTTTTGTTTTGTTTGGCCAGGGATGGGAGTTTTACTCAGGTGCAACTCATATGTGACTTTTTTCATTATAGCATCAACCACAAGAGGGCACTGTAGGTACTGTAGGTATGTGTGACAGTATTTCCTATTGACAGCAACTCAGAAGAAGAAGAAATGCCGCTCAGTTTCACGCCAGGCTTTATGGAATTGATCGTAGAATTGTGGAATTGATCGCACTTTCAAATGGCAAGGGTGTTGACTTCCAACAAGCTCACTCCTGATTGGTGAGACCTGTTGACATAGAATTTTTGACGTTTGTCTCTAACATGGCAGCTTCCACATCGCAAAAAAAAAAAAAAAAATGGGTTAACTGAATTGACTTCATTTATTGGAGCCGGTAAAATGTAAAGTTTTGTTTCCACTGAGCGTTCTGGTCCATTATTACCCGTACCTCTTGAGGACGGGTTGGTTGGGGTGGCGCCGCTGTAGCCACCTGCTGATAGGCAGAAAGTGATGACGACATTAGCAAGCGCCAATTTAGCACAAAGCTAGCGATTCCGTTTTCCACTTGACTGCGGTATTCTTCCTAGCCGCCCACAATCGTCTTTCAAACTTCAAATTCCTGTTAGTGTTCCCTCGATTTCTTTATTTGCGGTTTCACTTATTTTTTTCAGTCATGTGACTCCTCCGGTTCGTCACGGAAAGTCACACAACTCAAGACGTATGAATTATTTGCTTCTGAAAGGTGCTGCGGGAATTTCACAGGTGTCCGCTACACACACAAAGACACACAGATGTGCACACGCACTCACAGCGAGCCTGCATGGAGAAATGACATCAGCTGACTCAGACATATACTGAGAATCGTGGAGGATAATTATCTTCCGGAGCATGAAACTGGCACATTCTGGATAAAGATGCCCTACTGCACATTACTAATGAAGGAGGAATAATGCACTTTTTTAAGGCACAGAGAGACAGAGTGACAGTCCTCATGTAAAGTACAGTCTATTGTTCTGGGAAAAAAAGTAAAAAGAAAAAACTCTTTACAGCATGTGCTGTAAAACAAGCCATGCAGTGGGAGCGAGGCTAAACTGAGTGGAAACACTCTCCAGAATAAATTGGTCAGTATCTTACTAGTCCTTACCAGACCGGACTGTGCAGTGGAAACAAGGCTTCATTTTCTATGGGCCCACTCAGTTGGTCCAGTTCTCATATACAGTAAATGCCCTCCCCAAAAAAAGTGTTTAGCCCTTTTTACACAGGAAGATGTTGGCAACACCTAAATATCACATGTTGTCTGACATTCCAGTCAGTGAATAATTTGATTTTGATGTGGAGAAATGCGGCTTTGCTAAAATATGAAAAGAGAGTGCAAACTTTGACATAAAAAAAAAAAAAAAAAAGCTAAAAATTGTAGATTTTGAGGTCTCAAATGTGCCATCACAAATGAGCAGAAATAAGTAAATTTTATTACAAAACAATGATTTATATGTTCAAATTGTATTGTGTATTTTATTTGTATTATTTAGTATACTGTATTTTACCTGTGTTTTATCATTTTAAACTCTGTTCTATTTTTCTTTTAGGATCAACTTGCTAATAGACTCCAGATGTAAATTATCCTGCTTCTATAATCTGGCATATTTACATTTGTTTTAATGTTCATTAATATGCATCGTCCCTTTCTTTATGAAGTTAATTAAAGCTCTGGATCTAAAGGATTAAAACAGGTGCAGTCGTGGTATTACTATACCAAACTTCTTTATTCTCCTCAATACAAATGTGGCTCCACTATTTTTAAGATGCTCTGTAGAATTTTATTTTCTTTGTAAATTATTTATTATTAACAAGGGCCGTTAATAATGACTGTTGTTAATACGTATTTATTGAAATGTTCTTTTACAAATGGGCAAATCTGTATTTTTCCTTATTTTGATATGAGTTCAACACATTGTTTGAGCTGAGTGTGAGTCCCTCTGTGTGTGTAAAGATGTTTAGGTATGTAGTTGTAAATCCTGGCCCCTGAAGACCTCAGCGTCCCTGCAGGGTTAACCTCCCTCCCCACTCTGACAATCGATCCAAATGACTTTGGCTCATTTTTTTCCCCATCGCTGATGAGCTAATGCAACGATTCTGCTCATCGTTCTGGGATTGGAATCAGGTGTTGGAGGAGGAAAACTAAGCAAAACATGCATGTCATTGGTTCATCAGAACCAGAACCTACATCCATTCGGAAGCTGTTTGTAATGTAGTAATGGGACGTAGCCTCACAGTCTGTGCCGATCCACCAAAGATCCGTCTTATGAGTTAAGAAATGATCATATCTGAGTCATCCCCTCCCCCCAGCGCACACTTACACACATGCCCGCTTACCATGACAAATAGCCTTTGACATGCCTCTTTCAGCATGGCACGAAAGGGTCCACTCCCTGTCCTCGGGGCAGAGGAGGGATCCAGTGGACTTCTCCTGTAAAAGTGGAAGTGCACAACTATTAAACTCGACTTTATGTAGACCAACAGATGATTAAATGCGAGGTGGGCCACATTCTTTCATCCATGAAAAGCTACCGAACATCCTCATGTTGTCAGACAAACAGTTGTGATGATTAACTGTGCATTATGTTGATCTTTTCTGCACAGAAGGAAGGCAACAGAGTTTGCGGAGTGGAAAATGTGGACATTTCCCTCGGATGGGAGTCTCGACGTGATCGCGGTTTGAGTTATTCTGAAAAGGTCTTTTGGAGCAAGTGGGAGCAGCAGTGGAGAGGAATCTGTGTTAATGCAATAAACCCACACTATTGCTTGTTTGTTCAGATGGTTTTCCTCGTGGTGAAGAGGGAGATCAAATGGGCACATCGATTATAAATTGTCCATAAATTTTACTGATGCTGCTCTGGCTCTTTGGATCGTAGAATAACTCAGCTCGATGGCTCCAGGGGGGACTTGAACAAACACAACTGCGATGGTGGACAACGCAGACTAAATGCTCCGTCTGCTCGGACCGTTTCACGCGACTGATTCTGATGTTAAGCCATTCCAGACACCCACAGCTTGACCGACCCATAACCTGCAAGTTTCTGTTTTAAAAATATGTATATGTTCTCTGAAAATGGTCCCAGCAGCTATCATAATAATTTGCATATAAAACCACATTAGTGCGTGATCAATCTTCATACCTCGACCTGTTCTGAACCGCCGGGTGAGTGGCTTGTTAAAGTGTTGGATTGAACAAACCGAATCGCAAAAACTTATCAAGTAGTAAATAAAAGAGCAACTGAAGGGTAAAAGGGACAAATGTTGAATTTTTCCATTTTCACGCGGTTGCTGGAGCCTATCCCACCTATTGTTGGGTGAAGGTGGAGTAAACCCTGAACAAGTTACCAGTCTGTTGCGGGGCCTCAGACTCGCGTGTTTACCTTGGCAAGCCACGTTTCATCTTCAATGCCCTCGGTGATGGAAGGAGGTTTTCACAAACAATTGGTGGCTGACGAGCGGAAGAAGAGGGACGGATGAATAACAGTAAAACTGAGCATGAACCTGAATCAAAAGCATTTTTTTGAAACACCTGCAAAACGGTTGAAACCATTGACTGTATATAAGTTCTCAATCACATTCAAAAGTTGAAACATGGTAAAAAAAAAAAAAAAAAAAAAAAAAAGAAAAAGAAATGGTATTGGGCTCATGGACCTCAGGTTTTATGTTTGGAGTTTAGCTTTTCAATTTTATCTCAAATTCTATTTTATTTTCACAAGTTAAAATCAACTCAAACTCTAAAAAATAAATATTGATTTTTTTTTTTTTCCTAATTTGCAGTTAATTTTTCACCAATTTGATATCCATCAATCTTCAGAACTCATTGAGTCTCTTTTGGGGTCACGGGGTTGCTGGAGCCTATCCCAACTACTGTTGGGTGAAGGTGGGACACACTCTGACATGGTCCCTAGTCCCTAGTCTGTTGCAGGGCTACACAGTCTTGTATGCACAACTAGGGGCAATTTAAAGACTGTAATTTACCTATAAAACATATACCGGCGTATCCAGAGAAAACCCATGTATATGCAGGAGGAGATTAAACTTCTACAATATTTTTAAAAAATTAATTTTAATTTTGCAGCAAAAAAAAAGGCAAAATATTTCAAAATCCTTTTTTTCCTTATATTTTTTGTAAAAATTTCCACTCACAACTATTTTACTTTAAAGCCCCCCCACACACACGGCCCAGCACTCTTTCTGGACACGACTTCAGCTTTCACATCAGTTCGACCTTTCAGAGAATACCATCATCCACCAGAGACCTGCAGTTCTTTCCTTCTCAGTCTGACGGAGTCAAACTGGGGGAAGCAGAGCCTCCACTGATGGCTCGCACATTTGGCTGTTAAAGAAGCAGCGTAGAGGCCATAATTCAAACAGCAAGGAGGTCCTCAGTCACACACACAAGGAGGATGATTGAGAGCGCAAATACGCACGAGGTGTTGATGTAGTGCCGAGGCTGGACGCGCAGTCGTCGATACATCCTGCTGTAAGCAAATCTCTGCGTGAGGCTCTCAAAACGCACACAGAGCATTAGGAACACATGTGGTTGTGTCGGAAAGATTTGTTTTCATGATCTGTTATTCTGAATGCTGGGAGGGAGAAAAACCTTCAAAATGGAGTCTGGTCAAAACTTATCGGACAGTTTTCACTTTTGATTGTTTTTTTCTTATGAAAAATTGGATTGAAGAGATCAAATCGGTTCAGGTTGAAGTAAAATTACACAACTTGGTAAAATGACAATATGTACAAACTACATTTAGTTACTTCAGACAAGTGATGTCATGTGAGTAATTAACCTGTTGTTTTAATCTAACCTAATAATCGCTGTGAAAAGCTTTATTTGGGGGTATTTTCATTTAAACTGTGGTGCAGTAAAGGATCAAAATGTAATTTCAAAAATGTACTTTAATATTCTTTACTTTTTCACCACCTAGGGGTATTTTTTTATAGATTTACAATGAAATTAACGTGATAAACAAACAAATGCAGCGATAATTTGTCCTTAATTAGTCACCAGAAAACCAGAAAGATGGTTTTTAATTTGACAGCAGAAGGAGGAACCTTGGAGCTACAATGGAATATTGACTAAATATATTTAATTTAACATCAAAATCTGTAACCTGGTTAAGCCGTGACACTGCTTTTGACCAAAATATAAATAATAAATAAAAATTAAACAAAATAATTGATTAATAATTATTATAGCAATAGTTTCTGATCATACATACATTCCACTTTGTATCCTAATGTATAAATAGTTCTAAATAATGACTTGTCGTGGGATTTGTAAAAAAAAATTCTAAAATAATGCAATGCTTCTTTTTAATGACAACCAAAATGCACTTAAATTTGATACTATTGTAATAATGATTTTCTAAAATAGTATTAAGTCCACTTATGCAATAAATTTTTAGTTTTTCTTTGTCGTTAATCTTTTTTTGTCATTTTGACTAATACCTGCGATGGTAAAGTATAAATAACTGATTATAAATGAAGATCAGGATAGTGAAAATTATGTGAACACATAAAATTATGTAAAGTCTAAGAGGTGCAGGGATTTAGAAGTTCCATTTGTCACACACTTTGGAAAAATTAACTCCATGTGACAAATATGTCAATTGTATGTATAAGTGCAATTCTATCTTTGATTAAGAATAAATATAATGATTGTTTACATGTATGTGGATTTATACATGTATGTGGTATATGTTTCCAATCAATGTGTATCTAACTATTCTTATATACACATATATTCTTTTGTTCTCTTTAAATTTAGTCTAGTTTTAATTGATTGAAATAAACTAATTCCAACCCAGTCCAAATGTTAACATTGTATAATTAATTAATTTATCCATATCTATATTATGGAAGTATTGTATGGTTGAGTACATTTTCTACATTCTTGATAAAAATGTAACTTTTGCAAATAGTCTTTGTATGTTAAGCTACTAACGAGTACTCCACTTTTCTCCAAATTACACATTTTGAACTTTTTTTTTCTACATATCTATACAGTACTTCGTCTGTTGGAATAATTTATCACAAGTGACTCAATTTTCAAATTTACTTAATTAACGCTGTAAAGCTTTACTTTAAATAGTTAACAGTTTTTTTTTTTTTTTTTTTGGGGGGGGGGAATTTAGTTTTTGCATGATCTTTTTTGTGAAATCCACAAAAAATTGCAACATTGTTTTTCTATGAGACCTAGTATGAATTGTAAATTGGTACATTTTTGCTCGTATTGACTGAGTGTTCAGGAAAAAAAAACAATATTTATCCACGTCTCAAATTTGTTTCACGTTTTCAACATGGTGTAACTGTGTCATGAAGAATCAATTCTAAACAATTTCTTTATTATTTCAATAAAGCAAGTAATCATTTAATGAAACAAATAAAACATGAGATATTATCCCTACAAAAAATGAAATAACCGTACTGAAAACAATATGTTTTCACTGAAAATGAATAGACTTTTATAAACTATTATCTTAAAAAAAATCTTTACAATATTTTTATCTAAAGGGAAAAAATGCAATTGACTTGAAAACAAAACTACTCCAAAAATAATAAATAAAAATCTGGATTTTAAACCAAAAATTAAAAGTAAGAACATTAGTGTTTAATTATTTTAATAATGTAAAAAAGTGAAAGATATGTATTATAAGGTGGTAACAAAAAACACACGAGACCGTCGCTTTCGTATATTTGTATATATTCATATATTACACATTTAATACACGCACAATAAGAAATCATAAAATAGATAAAAAGTGACTGAAATACAAGGAAAAAGGTGAGAATCATCTTACACAATGATGTTTTTTTAGTTGTTTAATACAACAAATAAAAAAGAGGAAAGCTGAATTTAGAAAGAGCTTTTTTTAAGGATAATCTTAAAGTTTTTTAGGGTCAGCAAGAACCAGCTTGCTAATACTGAACAGTCCTAGAGTCTACACAGCCATTTTAAAAATGTGCTTACCTTTTTGGAGATGAAGACCCGATTGGTTAGATCATATCTAGACTGATTTTAATGTCTTTAAAAAAAATTCAGAGAAAAGTAAAGATAATTTTGCGAGTAAAATAAAGGTTTCAAATGCCTTCGAACATCTAAGAAGTGGTTTATTTCATCCTGAAGAATAAAAAGATGCCAGCTGATTAAAAAATAGGGACTTATGCTTTATTTTTCCTGATGTCTAATGGATTAAACCCCTCTCCTGTACAGGTTTCAGCAACTTTGAATCACAGTTTTTAGGCAAAAAAGAAAAAAGTGCCACAGATCCATCTACTTATGGAAGATATAAATCAGCCCTTCATTAAAAAGACAAGAGAGAAGCACCAAGAGTCAAAAGTGACCAGCTTTTTTTTTTTTTTTTTTTTTTGCTTTGCTAAACCTGCTGAAGAAAATCCCAGCATGCACTGGTGCAAAAGGCAAGAGAGGTGAGTAATCCAGCCCAGTTTTACCGGCAGTCAGAGTTTCTAACAGTAGAGGTCCGGGTAAGGCGTTTTTTTTTTTTTTAAGACACTCTGAGCTGACGCCGTGAGGCAGATGGTGACAGTTTATCAAAGCACGAAGAAAACACCTTAAAAGTCGATCACAGATCCGTTGCTATTGGAAGATGAGACGCATTTCCCTTCAACATCCAAATATAAGAAGTAAAAAAGACCGTTAACTGTGCTGCTGTGTACAAAAAAAAAAATAGAAAATGTAGGCACATTTACAACACACGGACGTGTGGTTAAAAGGTCAATTTGGTGCTAGATTTTTTTTTGACTCCCGAACTCTAAAGGGCTTTAAGAAAAACAGAAACAGGAAGTGATTGTTTTTGTTTGTAGTAGAAGAGAAGGCACTGATATTTTTTTGCTGTTATTTTTTTAAAGGTCAAGCTGACATGTGAGGGATGGTAAAGACGGATTCCACCTTCATCGCTTCATTGCACATAATCGACACAAACAGAGAAAAAGACAAACATCAGTAAAGAAAGCAGGTCTGGGTTGTTAATTACAGTTAGAAAGGGGTTTTTCTTCTCAGAGAAAAGAGAATTTGGAGGATTATTAGTGCACTTTTTTTCTTGTTTTATGATTTCAAATAGATTTATAGCTAATCAATAAATTGCTTCTTGACTGTACAAAAAGGAATTGATCAGAGAGAATTCTTAGACTTTATATCTACACGTTTCCTGAAAGCGCATCTTAAGTTTTTTTTTATTCTTTTATCAACAGTGTTCAATACTCAGTGCTGCTTTTTGTAGTGAGATTCTGGCTTCCTGTGTGAACCGCTGCAGCTCCGCTCGCGTTTTCTGTTGAATGAGGGTTTTCTTTCCTTAGCAGTCCGCCATGTAGCGCCCTGAGAGAACAGAGAGAGGATTTTTTTCTTTTTTTTAATTTAGCGTTCCACGTCGGCGGCAGCGTGGAGGAATGCGACTCACCGGTGGCAAATCGTTTCTTGCTGAGGGACAGCCTGTATCCGGAGCCCTGCAGCTCCATGTCCACTCCGGACAGGGTGGAGCCCTCGCTTATGAACTGGACTGCCAGGGTGGACGGGTTGGACGGCCCGTTTGAGAGGTCAAATTTAGCCCGTATAGACCCCGCACCTGAAGAACGAATATGAAAAAAAGGGTGAGGAAGCTGGATTGTTTTAAAACAATCATGAGAAACGAGCTCCTACCTTCATTTTCAGATTTACTGGAGAGGTCGCTCAGCTTCCAGAGACACTTGTTCTGCTCTGAACTCCTGAAATGAGGAGACACAGTTAAAGCCAGAAGGTTTCAGTGAAACCCGTTTGTCCACGTGAGCGTCTCACCATATGGAGTTGGGCAGAGATTGCACGTTGGTGACTCCTCCGTCCACAGGGACTAAGACCTGCACGTTGGTGAGCGACCCCGGGGAGTCCATGGATTCTGGGTTGTAGCGGTAATCCACCCGCAGGTCTGTCGTGCTCGGAGTACACTTCCAGTAGACAGCCAGGTTGAGCGGGGTGGAATGGATTCCGTCAGACTGCACCTGAACGCAGCAGAAATCGTCCAGTTTTTATCCAGGAAAAAGACAAACATTCAAACATAAAAGCACAATTTGCCCTTCATCTATGTATGTCATTTTAGTTTTTTGTATCTTCTTGCGTTTGTCGATGTATGCAGATGTCCGTCGGAGGGTTTCATTTGATTTTAAAGTGGTCAAATTTTTGGGTCAGTTGACAGTTACTCAATTTATGTGTAATTATGTAGTTTATACAGAATTAATAAGGAAATCTAAAGCAATTGAGGAGGATTTTGTGAGATGCATACGCAAATTTGTGGTTTTCCACGACCGTTCCATGCATGTCTAATACAGTGGCCTACCGTCAGGACCTGCAAAGCCTTTAGTTAAGGCCTAAAATTACCTGAAAATTAAAATCTAAATCACAGAGAATTTTATATATATATATACACATTTGTACAAAATATTATTCAGATCATTCCAACTGTTCTGTCAGCTTCTTTCACAGTCCTCTGCCCCGCTGCGCTGCTGTTCAACCGATTTAGCTTTAGCTTTAAAGCTTCTAACCAATCAGATTTTAGCCCCCACTTGTTGCTAGGTTCATGAAAGTCTGCCTTATGCTCATACGAATTTCGTAATTGACACACAAATCACTAATGAATTGCATATAAACAGCGTAATAATCACGCATGGCTTATTTATTTATTTTTCATTTGTGCAATGTGCACAAATTGTACATAGCAGGAGCGTGACACGGCCTTTAAGACATTATGTAGGGAGAACTGTGGTTCAATCTCAGAATTGTTGGTCTTGATTCAGATCGCCGCCTAAGTAATGATTCACAATCCTAACCTTTAACCCTAGAGAACCCAAGAAGAATTATTTTCTAACCTTTTAAAGTTCAATTTTATTTTTCCCCTTTTTTTGAAAAGCAGCAATTAAGAACCAAAAAAAAACAAAAAACAAAACTGTCCATTTAGAATGTTTATTGTAATGTTTTTGTAATCAGTCGATTACAAAGTTTAATCAGATTAATCACACTTCTGTGTTGTGAGTAATCACTACTAATCACAATGTTTAACTAGGTCAATGTATATGATAATATGTAGCTTCTGAGCAAAAATAAGCCAGAGGAAATTTTACTTCATTTTTATTGTCTGAAGTTTTAAATGTATCAAGTGTTAACCTCGAAGTGTTAATTGTGTGTACACAATGTTGTGTAAGATGTAGTAGACAGTACAATGAGCAGAACTCTAAACACGTTTTTGTCTGACAGAATTACTCCAAGAAATGCTGATATACATTCATAAAAAATTTAATCTGCAGACCTTTATAAAAATAAAAAAAAAGAAGAAGAAGAGAGGTCTGGACATCTATCAATCTTCCCAAATGCTCTGTATCACTGCTCTGCTGCTTAAAAAAAAACTTTTCTTCTGAACAAAGTAAGTGGTAAGAGGTGACCTTTCTCTTTGAACTGATGCTTTATTTAACCTTGAGTCAAGGCTCAGCGACGCATTGTCATGTTACCGTGACAACACGCCGGACCATGAATCAAATAGTCCACTTTTTGTGAAAAACCAAAAAATAGGAAGAATAAAGTACTACAAACCGATTGAATATTCATTTCTTTTGAAGGTGACCTTATGTAAGAGAGATAATACCTGACGAAGTGTTGGACTTTTCCTTTGCAAGGTTTAATTTTTAAATAAATATTAATAAGTTAATTATTTTTGATTAATCGGACACTTTAACACGTTAACATTCACGGTGGAGTTTTTTTGTATGGAGCACTAATAAACAACATTTAATGTTTATTTCTGTGTTGAGTTACAGAGTTTTAGAGTGAAGCTTTTCCTAACAGGCAAATCATGAACGTTACACGTGACAGACCAGAATGAAACATAACTTTTAATCTATTGTGATAAATGGCCAAACATGAAGCCCCTATAAGCTGTGTAAATCTGAGGATGAGGATTTACTTCCAAAAGAAAGAGGATATCGGACTACTGGAGGTGAACGCTCACTCCAGTAAAAACAGCAGAGATAAAATACGGCAACATAATCAGAACCATATTCAACGCAGTCGTATTTCCTCTTTTAAGCAGCTCAGATTAAAAAAAAAACAATGGATTCTTATTTTTTTTTTCGTTCTGGCTCCTCACCTGGTATTTCAGGATGTCCACGTTGTAGTAGGAAGCTGAGGGGTTCTGCTCCGAGGATTTTCTGAGGTAGGACGTCAGTGCTTGCATGTTGAACCAGAAACTCTTGGAATCTGAATCACTTTGGGAAGGATCACTGGATGGAAGCCAAACACACACACAAGGAATAATCAGAAGCTCAATTAATCTCTGTGGCTTTGTGTGCGAAGCTCCAGCAGCTTGGAAAATATGAGGCATTTATATCCAACCAGCTACTAAATCGTGAACTCCGGTTGATTCGATTAGCCTTGCCATGAGGTCAGGAGGAACCGGAGCGAAGAGAAAATAAAGATGTTGTTTTTTTATGACTTTCTTTAGTGGGAAAAAACAGCCCAGCTTACATATTTAGCACCTTATTGAAAGCAGGGCTGGGTGTGAGGTAAAACACACATTCAGAACTTCGAGCTCCAACAAACGAGGTGAGAAATGCAATAAAGTGTTGGATGAGTCCGGTGTTGAAGGAAGCAGCAGTTAAATGAAGTGTTGTTTGCTTCAGAAGAGACGCGAGCAGCTGAGAACCTGCCGGTGAACGTCTGCTCCGACAGCCCAGCGACAGCTTTATGTTCTGGTGATAATTGAATTTCCCTCCTCTGACGCAGACCCGTCCGGTCCAAGTCTGGTGGATCCTCACCTGTGGAGTAGCTGCACGTTGGGGAGGATCTGCTCCAGCCGGCTGGCGTTCTTCAGTTTGAAGGTGAGGACAGCGGGGGAGGGGTTGGACGTGAAGACCTTGATGATGCCCATGGGGAAGGAGAGCGTCATGTCTCCTGTGATCTTCACAATGCACCTGTGGGGAGAACACCTGGTTTAAGGATGAGACGGCTTCATTTCTAATGAAGAATACTTTAACATCTTTAGTACATCCTTGTGGTTCCCAACGTTTTCAGTACTGGTTTCGTTTTAGACAATATTTTTACACACTGGCTGCAAATATTTCTTTTTGGCTTCCAGATTTCCTTAACCAGCAGTCCTCAACCACCAGGTCACTTGGTTTAAAAAATTTTGTGAAACCAACTTATACTCCGTATTTTCCGGAGTATAAGTCGCACCTGAGTATAAGTCACGAGAGCAAAAAAATATGTCTAATCAAGAAGAAGAAAAAGCATATATACTTTTGGGAGAAAATTCTGACGTTTCAGAAGAAATCCACCAAGCTCAACGTAACTAAAAACACAAATAAATATATAAAAAAACAATACTAATCTTTTGATGCTTATAGGAAAAAAAATAAAAGTTTAAGAGGAAAACAATCCGATTCTTTTCCATGTTTGTTTTGGATGACACTTCTTCTGAAACTGTAACAAATACGTATACTCGGATGCAGCGCCCTCTAGTGGTTGTTAGAGGAAACAACTGCTAATGGACAACTTGGGTTTACTGGGAAAATAACTAATATATGAGCCTAATTATGATGAAAAAATGGCTCCTGAGTATAAGTCTCACCCCTGGCTAAACTATGAGGAAAAAATAGCGACTTATAGTCCAGAAAATACAGTAGTTTATTTTTCCATCATAAAAAAAGTTTTATTTTGAAAAACTTCTGTATTCTCTTCATATCCGTGTTGGTCACGTGAGCTGTTGCAGGTAGCCGTAGGTAGCTGGATTGCTAAGCTAGTAGCTAGTAGCTAACAGAGTCAGTGAGGAAACGGAAAAAGAGCCTTGGACTTCAAAGAACAATAAAGCTGCTATGTAGTTGTGTCTAAAATACGCCTCTCAAACTACAGATTTGTAGATAATAAAGCTGGAGACACGGTGGATTCACATTAATATTATATTTAGGAAAATACAGTTTTTACGACGATTATGTCATTTTATTTTGCTTTATTTATACATCGCATCTTAAAAGTCAGACATAGCGGAAGCTAGCGTCCGGTTTCTAGCCACGACCCGCTGACATTAACGGGTAAATCTTCATCACCAAATTTAAACCAGCTGCAAACATTTTACAGAGAAAGAAGATTCAAGGATAACAAAAGAAGTGTAAAAATCACAGAATGCGTCTAAACTCAGTTATTCAATAAAATGTCACGTTCTATGCGGGTCTTATTGCAAATCATGCATCTCTTGATAGTGTTCAGGGGGCCGGGGCGGATCTGACCCCTGCTCTAGAGTACAAAATTTATCATCTTTTTCTGAATTAAAAAAAAAAAAAGTAAAAACTTTATTACACTACAGACAGTTGTTACCATTTATTCCACACGTGTAGAGAGAGGACGGTTTTGTGGTTCTGGGGCATTAAAGAGCTGCATGAGAGGACTGGATAATGTCAAATGGTGGTGGGTGTTTGCTCCCCTCTGCAGGTCTTGAACTCACACAGGGCTTTGGCTGCATGACTTATATTTAAAAAAAAAAAAAATTCCATTTGCTAATCTCCTGCAAAAATAAGCCTTTTGCACAGCAGCAATTTACCAGCAGTTAACCAATAAAAGAGTGTATGTTTTTCTCTGATGTGGAATCTGACTTAGAATCTGCTCATGCAGGTAATCCATTCTGAAAGAACGGTGTCAGACTCGTGCAGAACATTACACGCGTGCAGAATGAGCGGGGGGGGGGGCGGCGACTGTCTCCCTGCTGCAAGCCGGACTGTAAAACTCCGCAGTGACACTGGAGGTATAGAAAATAAAGTTGCGGTCTTTGGGTTGTCATGCGAGACTCACTTCGTGGGATCAGCTCCTTTGAAGTAGGCATTAACTGACTCTGTGAAGGCCACGGCAATGGGCAAGGCATCCTGGGATGCCAGGGTCACAGGGCTGGGACCGCGAGACGTTCCTGAGGAAGAGAAAAGAACAACAACATGGGTTTGACCCGACTGCAGATTGAAAAACACAAAAAAGCTGTCAGAATTAGAAGCGTGCAAAGATGATCTGCATCGTTTTGGTATTTCATCAGATTGCATTCAAACTCTGTTATTTTTTTTATTTTTGAGCAGCAGCTGCTTTTTTCAAAGACCCACTCCAAGGAAAATCATTTTACATTTTTCTTATATTAGAGGACATATATTACAAAAATGCAGATTAAAACTGTGTTTCTAAATATTTTGTTATTCATATTAGAGCTGTCATGCAATAATTGTTTTTGAGCGATTAATAAATCATGACTTATGTTAATCAATCTATTTTAATTTATCGTAAAAATTGCAGTGAAAAGCCTCATTTTTAGGTATTTTTGTGTCACGGTAAAAGAAAACAATTTAAAAAGTGGCTTTATGAAGGTTTTTTTTTTTTTTTTTTTTTTACACAACAGATTTCAAACGTTTACTTTTTACTTTTTTTTTTTTTTTTTTTTTTTTTTTTCAGTCCAAAACTTTAAGGAATAAATAAATAACATCAGGTCCATAGTGCTCTAACTTTACACTCCATAAAACACTAGGAAAGCATAATAATGTCCAAAAACTACTTTTTAATACCATAATATACATCTGTTGACAACCTTTTTCTACAGTTTACTGTCCAATGTGATCAACCCTCTGCATTGTCTATTAATTTACGATAAGGAACACCATTCTCCTACATCTTCTACAAAATACATAATATTTCTGGCTTTAATTTGGTGTAATCCTGCTAAGAACTACAAATACGTAGTGTACACGTTGTGTACACGGACACCGAGATTAATGTAAGATGCGTAATCAGTTGAGTTCAAATAAAATGCCAGAAAACTGCTGAACCCTTGTTATATATTTGAGAACATGATAATGGTTAGAGATTAAAAATGGGACTAACTCTATTAATACAAATATTTTTCTAAATTGCTGTAATTAATTGCAATTAATGAATCGTTTGACAAATATTCAAACTGCAGTGAATCAAAAAAGCAGTTGGAAAAAGCTTGTATTTGTTACATAAAATCTACAATCCCCTTCATTTTAATGCATCCACTTATAGACGACTAGATTCATGAACGTCCTCATCTTCCTGGACTGAGCTGGCATTCAAACTGTACGGCTGGATTGCGCAGATGTTGCTTGCCATTTGAATTTGAATTTTAAAACCGATCAAAAGATGATTGGAGTGGGACTTTCCTGCTGGGAATCAGACTTGTTAGTTATAATGCAAATCAGCTGCAAAGACGTTCGTCTGTTCGCCAAGCCAGACTGGGGGGGCGGGGTTAGTCGCTCAGCTAAAACAGGGCGGGGTTCCCCCAGCGTAGAGCTGGACTTTACCTGCCGGCGTCTCGCACCGCTTCTCAAAGGTCGGCAGCTTGGCTACAAACAGATCATCTTCTGCTGACCACAATAAAGGCGGAGAAGAAAAACCCATAGAGAGTGAGAGAAAAGATGGTGGTGATCGCGTTTTTCTTTCCATCAGTGAATTATGTCTAAACATTTCCGTGGAAGAAGATGAGCTTGGAGGGGAAGACTCACTTTGGCAAAGTGGAAAGAGAGGAGACAGGGAGAGCAGGTCTGTCTCAAAGGAGGAAAAGGGGGAAGGAAAGGTGTGCACAGCTCCTGTGAGGGGGAGGAGATGGAGGAGAGGGAGGGGCACAATATGTTGCAGAAAGAAAAATATGGAGGTGAGGAGGAGGTTCACAGAGGAGTGAACGAGAAGGATCGTACCAACAGTGGGGGTGTTTGCGGCACTGAGCGATGCGTTCGAGGACAAAGAGGACGAACTCTCTGCTCGGGCGAGCGGCGCTGTCGGAGGAGGGCTGGCGCTTGATGTTTTTGGCGGGCTGAAAGGACGTCCCTGACAGAAAACAGTGGTTGTTAGTGACACTTAAAAAAGATATTTTCATCTTTTAACAAAGGCATTTTAAATATTTGATTCTAAATTCAAGAATAATTAACATAAATCACCACTATAGAAAAGTTTTTCCATTTGTACTGTGAGCTCCACAAACCTTATTTTTAAGCTTTCATGTTTCTAAGGTCACAATTTCACAAATATGACAATTTATACTTAAATTGAAGAATGTTACGGCTGTGGATTTTATGTTATGCCCCAGATCCCCTAGACGCAAAGCGGGGCATAAAATAAATTGGGGGCTCGTCCGGGATCTGTCAATCTCATGTCTGGGATCCGTTTACTTTTAATTTATGCCCCAGATCCCCCAAGACAAAAGGGGTGTAACAAGAATAAAACAAATAATAACAATGGACATAAGTTCTTAGTTCTTAAGTTTTTAGTTCAAAAAATTAACAACAAGTTAGTTAAACTTTACTTTTAACACCATCAAAACCAATTAAAGAAAATGTTTTTAATCAACCATCTTTGAAAAGTTTCATCATCATGTCTGGCAATGGGGCATGCAGCACAGTTTAGTTTTATTGTTATTTTATAGACACAAAAATATATTTAAATATTAGCTTGAACTTGTGAGGCCAAAAATAGCTTTACATAAGGATTTATTAAAACAATCTTTAAGTAATTAAACCAATTTTGAGCCTTCAAGGAAGGTAGAAAAAGCGACATAAACAACATTTTATATATATATATATATATATATAAAATTTGAAAAATATATATTTAAAAAAAATACGAAAGGTTTTTTAAATTAATTGTATTTTTGAATACAAAGTGCTTAAATACGTCTAAAAAGTTCTATTGAAAGGTAAAGCATGGCAGTGGAACCATCATGGTTTATGATTGAATGTTGGAACATTTAGTCAGTACAGAGGAAGTTCATGCAATTGTTTTTATACCTTCAACTTTTATCATATTTTCACAGAAACGTTTGATCAATTTGTATCTAATCTAAACAAGAACTGAACTTTTAATGACTAATATTAATATAATAATCAGGGTTTTGTATACTCACGATTTCATTGATTCCTGTGAGTTTTGCGGTGGGAAGTTTGGGCCTGGATGAGGGTCGGGGCGGGGGCATGAGGGCTCCGGTTGCCAGGGGTGTTATGGGTCGGTTTGGCACTGGCACTAGACAGATAACAAATGGAAGTTTCAGATTAAAAAGAAAAAAATATGTTGAATAACAGGTCAAAACAAGTCTTTTATTTTTTATAGATGCAAAGATTTTTAAAAAACAAATTAAAACATGCAGTTATCGGCACAAAACATAGAAAAATCAGGATCAACAAAGAGACAAAACGTGTTCCAAAAAAGGAAAAAGAAATTGACATAATTATGTTATAAATAAAAACAGAAGAACAAAAACCAAAAGAATGTTAAACAAAAAACGCTAAAAAAGCCACGCCAGTCTCAGTCCATGCCGTGTACCATTCATCAGTTTCCCTGACGGGCCTGCAGCCATCGGCCTATCAGAGGAGACATCAGTGACACAGAGGGGGCCGGCCTCTCGGCACGCCGCCGCCGCATCATCACACAGAAGGCTGCTGGTCCTGTCGGAGCCTGAACGCAACGGCTGGAGCTCTTTCACAGATGAGCTCAGGTGACGCGCCGGAGCAAAGTTGTCGCTGAACGCCGTCCACTGGCTCTGGGACCAGGACGAAGCCGTGACGGTGTCGGCGCTCTTCGGAGGGCTGGCGGCGCCGGCGCGGCGGCTCTTTGACGGTCTTGGATTCGGGGTGGGACGGGGGTGGGGGCTGGGCACTCTGAGCTCTGGCTGGGGCGGGTTTGAGAGCTTGAAACGGCGCCTCTGGCGACTGCCAGGATGAGGAGGAGGATGAAGAGAAAGAGGAGACTTCTTTGGAGAGCAGACACTCTGCCTGATGGGGAGGGCGCTCCTGTTGCGGCGCCGAGTCGACTGTAAGAGGCAGCGTGGGTAACGGAGGCGGTGAAGGTGAAAGGGTTACAGCAGGAAAGAGCAGAAATGATCATTTCATCAGACAGACAGGTGAACTCCTGCAGTACTGTTTACCACCAGAGCTTCAGCTCCAGTCTTTACATTCTTTTGACTACCATAAGTCTACAACCGCTTATGTAATAAATGAGAAAAGGAGCTTTGTGCTGATTTGCAACACTTTATAGTAAAGAGGGGCTTATGGAATAAACGTAAATCAGCTGTTTAGTTTAATTTAGTTTAATTTTGTCACTTAGCACCATTTTGCAACACTATGCAAGTAAAGCGTTGCATTACAGCACAAAGATGCAATGAAAAGCAGCTTTTCTCTGCCCCAGAATTAGCTGATTCCTGTTGATCACGTAAAAGGTCCAAGTGTCACGGTAGGTCAAAGAATGGATGTTTTTAGGTCGCCGGCGACAACTCAAGTGTTAAAGAGAAAAAAAAAAACCAAAACAACTTTTTAGTATAGTCAAAATAGTCACAGTTAGAGGTTGTAAATAGCCGGAATGCCTCATGAAAACAAGAAAAAACACAAATATGGTTTTTAAAAATGTGTTGCAGCAGTTAAAATCTGAGTTCCTTTTGAAACAAGTACAGGTGAATTTAGTTATTTTAGGCTGGATGTAAACAAATAACTTTCTACTGACGTGTCATTTGAGTTGAATCTGTAGTTTATCTTTAAATGGATGGGCGTTTTGTACCTAGAACTCAAAAACAGCCCTAAAAATTTGCAAAGCGAGGCACGGTTGCGAGAGTTTTGAGCTCGGCAGCCCAAAATGTATATTTACACCCAACTACATGGAATTTTCATTGGGAGTGGTCGTATGAGCATGTGTTTCAGAGGGCGATGTTAACGTAGCTTTAGAAAAAACTCCCCACCTGTTTCTAAATATGTCTCAAACTAAAACACAAACTGTTGCAGCTCCTCTACAGACCACTTAAAAGGGCTTATAGCCTGCAGAATAGCCTGCAGAATCAACATTTTTTTTAGCTTTTAAATGCATGATAATGTAAAATATTTTCAAAAGAACAACCCTTAAGTAGTATTTTGGTCCATTCAAACATTTCTGAGAATTATTTGAGAACCAGCTCCTCCCAATCCACAAAAACGATCAGCTCTTCACTTTGTGACATCACAAAATGGGGAACAGCCCCTTCTAGGAGAAGTCTGTGCTGCCAGCTCCGCCCCCAGTCTATTACAAACACCCAATTTCTCTGCGGAGCTAGCGGTGATCGGTAAAACGGTGATATCCGTCTTTACAAAAGTTTGGATGTTGTTTACTTTTGAAACGCAGACACGCTGCAGAGGTCGGTTCTAGGATGACTTCATGAAATGGGCGGCCCCCACAAGGAGTAAAAGGCGGAGCCTCAAAGATTGAGTCATCTTACTTCAAGGTAGGAAAATGAGCTTGGGAAAATAATTCACATTTTATACATGATCAAACATATAGTTTACGCTGAAAGGCTAAATAAAAGCATAATATACTGCAAGTCATTTAATAAAAATCTTAAAAAGTCCAATTTAATCCAAAACTAAACATATGTATGATCTAAAAATCAAAAATCTTTTTCGATATGACTTGGATTTCCAATAGATGAGAGTAGAGGTGAGGATTCTTTTGACAATCTTTTCTTTACTTTTTATTTTTTTACCTTTTATTCTAACTGAATTTTAGGCATTTTTAAGGACAGGAGGTTTTGATTGGCAGGTGGGTTGACGCTTCAAATTTTTTTTTTTCCTTTATCTTTTTATTACAATTTCATTTGTGACATCAGAGATTAAAAGTGTAAAGTTCTTAACAAGAAGCACTGTAAAGGACTTTGAGTACTTAAATAATTAGTTGCTTTATCAAAAAAACATGCTTTCTTTATTAATTCATGTCGTAAAACATGTTTGTTTTCTTTTTTGACAGGATGTTTACCGCATTAAAAAGCTGGTTTGTTTCTAGAATAGCGCGCCTAACTCAATATTTAATTGTTAGGATTTAATTCTGCTAAACATTTCCAGAAAACTACAACTGTTACTTTTTTTGTCAATATTTTCTTGAAGATAAAATTGATTTTAAAACTGCAAAAATGCTACGTCGCATGCCATTTTGCATAAAAATACAATTCTAAGAGTTAAGATACTAAAACAGACCCTGCAGGATTGTGTTTGACGTCCAGCTGGATGTACACACAGTTTACCTGCGGCCTCTGGCAGGAAGACGTCAGAGTCATTCTTCAGAAAAGATGAAGAGATTGAAAAGGAGATAGAAGCAAGGTCTGACAAAAAAAAATAAAGTAAATCAAAGAACACATTAAGATTTAAATCAAAAACAGACTCTTACAAAAGGAAAACATACATGATACACATACAAATCTTAAAATAAAATCAGAAAAAACAAAATGAGAAAAACATGACCACATTTGGACATTTTTACTGTTGGAGTTTCAAACTCCTCCTCATCATCATCCAGAGGCTGAACCCGCCCACCTGAAGCAAACCTTCATCCCCGATCCTGACGGGGGCACCTGTTGATGCTCTTTTGACTTGAAAGCCGAGACCTTTGACAGTAACGAGACTCTGTTTGACAACATACGTGCCAGTGGGCTTTAGGGCCGACCCGCTGACCCCAGCTAGGTGCCAATTAACTGTGGATTATGCTTAACCTGGGTAATGGGTCAGTGCTAATGTCACTCTGTTTAAACGCTGGTGTCAAACACAAAAAGCCTAAACAAATCCAGTGTATGGATATAAAAAAACACACTTTGAAATGGTCAAACGATGAAAGATGGCTTCAAAAACAAAAACTGAGGGAACGGAAATCGACTGTATGGGGATAAATTTATATATTTACTACAGCGCTTGACATTTGTTTGTTATTGCTCGACATTTTTTATTATGATTAGATTTATTTGGGATAATGTTTACAATTTGCAAGTTCCTTCGGGATTAATAAAGTATTCTATTTACTAAGTTTTCCTTCAAGGATCCACAGATTGGTTGTTCTGTGGAATGAAAAAACTCTATAAATACCTTTTAGCTTCCATGCAAAAAAAGTAATGTGTTGTCTTGGTTAACATCAAAACAAGTTGCTTAGTCCTTACCCTTTAAAATTTATTTTTTCAAGAAAAAAATATGAATTAATTATCTTATATATCAGATTTTTACAACATGAAAAAAAACAAAGAACAAAGTTCCAACAGTTTTTCTGAAATATTAAATTGGTTTAATCACACAAACAGTAATATTTTTGTTATGTAGGAAAAAAAACTTCTCACATTTTAAGTACAAATGTGGGTTATGTCCCATAAACATTTTACAAGTGAAAATAATCCAAACTATTTACCTCTCATTTTATTAATTTAGCTAAAACTATAAAAAATAACAGTTAATAGTTTTTAAATTATAGGTTTAAAAAAAAGGCTTAAATTTCAGAAGATTTATTATAGAATAAACAGACAAATAAAATAAAATAAGTCAAACTTAAAAAAAAAAGTTTTTCCCAAAGCAGGGGTGTCAAACTCAATGGCTCAGGGGCCAAAATAAAAAAACACACCTCAGGTCGAGGGCCAAACAGGATAAACATTTACTGAACTCATAAAATAAAAGTAACTTTTTAAACATAAATATGAGTAAAAATAGACAGGAATATTTATCCAGAATAAAATAACTTAAACCTTAAATAACTTTCAATATTTGACTCTCCATAATAAAATATTCTGTGAAGATTATAGAAGTTAGTTGCCTCAATATGTAAGCAAGATAACTGTTTATGATAATCATATAGAATAATATGGAGGGCCGGGTCCGGCCCCCGGGCCTTGACTTTGACCTGTGTGTTCTACAATGATAAATAGCAATCTGTGGTAGAAAATGAAAGCACAGAGTTTAAGAGACGATGCTTTCAGGGTTTAGAGGTTACCTGCTGATGCGTAGGAGGAGGCGCCGCCGGGCTGGGGCGGGCTCAGAGGGTCCAGAGACAGGAGGTCGTTATTAGTAAGTCTGCAAAAGGGGGTGAGGGCACTTTTTTAATTTTTAGTTCAAAAAAAGGTTTAAATGTCAGAGAAGCAAAATGATGGAAGACAGACTCACTCGTAGGATGTCGGCCCTCTGGACTTGGCGAGTTCATCACCTGCAGAGGGACAAACGGATTTATGCAGATTTGCAAAGAAAAAAAACACATTAGAAGTGGGGAAAAACAGTTAACATTTCCACATGTATTAAGAGAAGCTGCATTTGGGTCCCACCAAAAAGCAAAAGGTCACCTGGGTAAAGTAAACACCCTATTCCGCTGAGTTACAGAGGAATTCAGCACCAGTTAAAAGTTTCTGTGTATTCAAACTGTTAACAGGTACTGAGTTTTTGTAGAAGGTACAGGTTAGATTTTTGATGTTAAAATGTATTTCTGCATACAGGTTAATAAAGTTTTGATTTTTTAATTCAGTGGAAGAACTTCCAAACAGAGGATAGAGAGACTCTTCTGTGTGCCCCTGAGTGATATGTTATTCTGGTGTGAATGAATGAGATTTCTTTACCAGAAACTCTGATCTTAAAGCACCCAAACTTTCATGAGTAAACCTCTCAGTGGTGTTAGCTAGAGTCAGCTGGCTGCAGGAAAGGCTCCCTGTGAGAGGACAGGGACGAGGACCGGGGCAGACTTCTGGGGTTAAAGGGAGGGCAGGGTGGTAGGTCAACTACTGTAGTGAAAACATACTCACCAGAGCCCTGAGGCTTAGGCTTTAATGCAGATACGCCAGTCATTCCTGAGTGTATGTAGAGTATACATCTATCAATTCTTTTTTTTTTTTTTTTTTAATTTTTAAATCAATACATATTATTGACTTAGGCCTAATGCAGAGAATGAAAGCCCGCAGAGATGAGAGTGGACTGGATCAGTCATAGCCGGACCACTGACTTAAATTAAAAACTAGAATATCTATATTTTATTTATTAAAATCCCTTGATTTTTTTCCCAACTACAAAAAAAAAGATAAAAAAATACCTTATGTCTTTGTTTTCATGCTGAAATTAGAGATTTGTTGCACATTTGAATTGAATTGGCCTCAAGTCAGTCATTTTCTATGGGTAAGACACACTTATTCTGTCCAGTTCTCTTATACAGTCAATGTGTGAACACACTGAGCTAAACGTGCGTTCAAGAAAGTGCATTAAATTCCCAACATGGACGCAGCTTTAGACTAAAATACCCCATTCTGATCATCTTTTGATCCATGTTAAAAGCGTTCCCAGTGATCTTTTATTTATGATGGTGCTGTTTCATGTTAAAATAAATTAAACTGTTGTTTTCTATGACATAGTATCTGCAGAGCGGCAGGAGTTCATTAGAAAGTGAATTGTGGGCGGGACTTTCCTCTCCCCTTTACTGAAACCTCTCTGTTTACCTAACAGCTCCTCGCAACCTCAACCTAGCATTAGCGGTAAAACAAAAATACAAAAATATTGGAGCTCTGGAGCAGCGCTCAGAGCTTGTGGCCCACCCAGTGAACTTTCTATATCACAATTTCCAAATGAATTTGGAAAAAGATTTGAAAAAAGAAATAGTCAGAAATTCAGTTTTAAGCCTAATTTTCTTTATATTTGTCCACCATCATAAGAAAAATGCCACAAAAACATATAAAAAAAAAAACAAAACCACAATTTTCATCTTAGTGGGTTTAACTGTTTTTTCCCCATCTGGTTTGGCTTGCTCATGTTCATACAGAACCTTTGAAATCTTTAAATCATTTTTCATGTGTTTTATCAGACAGACCTCTCAAATATCAGCTTTCTTTTCTATTTGTCAGAGCTGAAGTTGAAGCGTGACCTGTTTGCTTGTTTTCCTCGACACCGCACATACTGCACGTGTTCGCGCTGGTGTGGCGCACATCTCAGAAAGTATTCCAATCTCGTCTGACACATCCGAACACAAACAGCTGATTCAGCGATCGGTCTTATTAGTGCCACCGGAGGGAAACATCCCTCCGTCGTCACATTTGGACCAAAATTACAGCCGTTTACTTTTTCTTTAGATATGTTGGCTTTGGCAAGAGAGTTTGTGGAGTTTGCCTCTTAAGGTCAACCAACGTGGGCCAACAAAAACTGTGGCCCAAAAACACACACACAGTGAGATTGCAAAAAAAAAAAAAAAAAAAAAAAAAACACTTACTGGACTGGTTCCTCCTCATCTGCCCCTGAAAACGCAAAAACAAAACAGACGGTCATTAATCAGGAAGGCCCACCGCAGCTTGCAAACTAGTATTTGCCAGCAAGTATTTACATGAAAAAAAATGGCTGATAAGAGAGATGTGATCATTTCCACCTCTCCATAGTGGCTCTCTGGTTAAAGAAAAATATAATAACAGTATTCTTTTTATTTAGATTAGTTTATAAATGTATGACTGAGGTACACCTAGAAGATAAAGTATGTAAAGGTTTTCTAAAAGGTCTTGTTTGCTCTCTGCTTCCTCCAGAATAAACAGATTTCAAATACTAAGCAAAATGTTGATCCTTTATAAGTTTAAAGCACATATTATCTTATGCTGTCCACAGCTGCACTGGGATGATCCTGTTTGGCACAAGGCGTCTTTTATTTTGAAAGGAAATCATACAGGCTTCTGACAAACGTTAAAAAAAATAATTACAAATTTTGAGAAAATTCTAGTTTCTTTTCATATTTGTGTTTATACTCATGCCCCAAAACAAGTGTAATTCATATTTATTATTAAAAAATGTATTGTTGTTACGTCCTGCTGTGCTGCACATTTTCATCATGCTCTGCTCACCTGGCGGGTGGGGGGTAATGATCTTAATTAGCATCTACCAGATATTTAAGTCAGAGGCAGCCTCACCAAGGAAGAAAACTCCGTCCTCTTTGTCCTCAGCAGTCTTAAACTGCTGGGTTTTGTTGTTTTAGTTTGAAGTTGGACCTTGGTAGTCTTCATTTGCGGGCTTTGTTTATTCGTTTTCTTTAGGTAGATTTAGTTAGGCAGCCCTTAGCAGGGACTCCATGGCAAGATGGCTGGGTCAGCAGTCTCCCTGACTTATTTTTCGTTTAGCCAAGGTTCCAATTCCCTTTTGGTTCGTCTTTGTGTTTGAACCAGCACATTTTAATTTCATTTTGTTCTTTCTTTCAGAACATAGGGTTTCTTTTATTTAATAAACTGTTCTTTTTAGTCTTATTTGGTGTCCAGTTTTTGTTATTGTCCCTTTTTTTTTCTATTTTCCCCTAGACTAGGCATGTGTTTCCCTTGGCGATGTAACAACTGTAATGAATGAAAAGTAGTATCAAAATATGACTTTGCGGCTCCTACTAGGTTTTGATCAGCAGAAAACGTACCCTAATGACTCTTTTACATTTAAAGGGTGCAGACCCCTGCTTGAGAAAATGTCCATCTATCTATTTTACACACTTGTTGGAATATTTTACTCAATAAAAACATTTATTTTTTAAATTAAGACATACACCTTGAGTTAGGATGCGTATAAAATGTGCTTTGAACTATTTGAACTATTCCCAGAAGCAGCGAGAAGTTTCCAGCTCACAGTTACGGACTGTAAATCACAGGAGTGCTCCGACGCTCGAACATACCAGACGTTCAATTTAGGGTGGAGGGTTTTGCAGCAGTGTATCTAAGGCCAGAGAGAAGTCGGCGAGGGACAGCAGAGAGCGTGCCCTCAACACTTCACCAACTTTCTTCACTGAGCCCCTTTTTCTTCATTTCTTTCTTTATTTTTTAACCCTGACATAAATCTGACACAGCCAGCTGAGAAACACGAGATACGATCCGGAGGATGACCAAACCCAGAGAAAGTGAGAGCCCCCCCACCCCCCGACACACATTTCTTACGAGGAGAAAGGTTAGGGAGGTTGTCAGGGGAGAAGAAAAAGAAACAAAATGGGTTAAAGGAACATAGCAAAACATTTAACCGCCGCAGAGCGACCGGGCCGGGGTTTCAGTCCCACAGGCGCTAAGCGGCAAATGGGTTCAATTACAGCTCTTTCTGACCACACACACTCACACACACACACAAAAACTCTGTTTCAATAAAGAGAACACAGCGGAGGGCCAACTGAACAGGAGGAGAAATGAAAAGGACAGAAAAATGAGCAGGGAGGAGTAAAAAAATAAAAAATAAAAAAAGAACATGAGTCAATGATTTACTCCAGATGATACGGTTTAAACTTGAATCCAGATCACTTCCTCAGTTGTGTTTTTGCAAAACAAAGACGCAAAAATGATAAAAAAAAAAAAAAAGAAAGTTCAGATAAAATGACTAGAAAGTAAATCCTGGGAGTTTGCAACTTTTAATTCCAGTAGAAAAAAAGATTTAAGGTGCTAAATATCCTGTAAAAGATTTAAAACAAACATATAATGAAAGGCAAACATGAAAACAAACAGGAAGGCTTGAAGGGATGGCGTGACATTGGCGTGGTGAGCGGCTGGGAGTGACACCGAGCATGCTCCCCGGGTAGCAAATCGCTGAGAAAAAAAAAGAAAAACACAGCGGTGTGTTTGCACACAAGCAACAGTGGCTTTAAATTTTAATGACAGTAGCTATTTTCACAGAGCGGCGGAGAGTGATTCGGAGACGGAGTGATGGTGGGAGGACAAAGCCCTGCATGAGCGAGGTCACGGGTGTGAGTGTGCATGTTTATCCTGCTGACTAATGTTGGAAAACATTCCCAAAAATGCCTACATTGCTTGTAACACATTTTTTTAAAGAATATAAAAATTAAAAAAAAATTCTCAAAGTTTGACAGCGAGAAGCAGAAAAAAACAAAACTAAAAGATGTAAACTAATGGGAGGCCTGTATGGTCTCTGACAGTTATTTCATGTTCTCCTGTTGCCCCCTAGTGTTAAAAGGGCCTGATGTCAGGTTGTGTTGGCGTACCGAGGTCGAAGGAGACAGGATGATGTTTCCGATGGAAGCTTTCAGCTCGTCGATGTTCGCCCGGTTGTGGTGCGTGCCGTTGTTGGGCTGGACGGGTTTAATCTGAACGTGGAACTTCCTGGGCTCGTCCTCGTCGTCGGAGTCGCTTGAGGAGTAAAAGGAATTATCTTTGGCATGTTCGAGGGATGGCGGTTAAAGAAAAAAAACTGAGAGGAAAGAGACAGGTTAAAATGACTGTAGAGCTGCTGGACGGACAACAGGAAGGAGCGGACACTCGAATGGAAAGGATATCATTTTCGTTGACTTCTGGTCTGATACAGAAACCCTCTGCATCAACCTGAGGAACGTTCTGCAATGACACAAGAGGAAGAATGATCATTTCAAACTCACAAATTAAAGAAAACTTTATAAAAAAAATCAAATCTTCAATAAAAATGTTTTCAACTGAAGAAAATGTTTTAATTTTATCTTAACCCTTCCGCTCTCCTTGGGCTCCAGATGGCTCCAGCCACAAATTGTTATGCGATTTCTTCCATGAACAAATGTGGACGAAGGGGGACAGGATTTTATGTCTGTCATGGACATTAGTGAAACTCAAAAATTAGTGAAAAATTTTTCAGCCCATTGTCCTGTGGGGTCCAGATGACCCCACTTTTAATGTAAACAAGCGAAGGAGAGCGGAAGGGTTAAAAGTGTTCAAGTGTTACAAAAAGTTTTGAATTCTGGATGTTTGATTTCTGATTTTTAAGTGTATATCTACATTTCTACAAAAAATAATGTAACATTATTCACTTTTCCTTGAAAATAAAATTAATTTAGCCATTTTTATTCCTTTATTAATACATTTTAATGAACTAATAAATTTAGAAAATGGGAAAAATGATTAACGACCGAATTTTTTTGCCGTTGATTAACATCTCAGTCGCAATTTTCTTTGACGATGAAGATAATATATGAAGAAATTAAGCTTAAAATGCGTTTATGAGTATTTTTTAAATAACCTAATTCTGAATTAGAAGTAGATGATAAATTGCTGTTTGGAAAAGAGCTTATTTGTGGGATAGAAAATACGATTGTGTGCCACAAGCTCCCTTATCTGAGAAAACAGAGAACTCTCAGCAACGGGAGGGGAAAGGGGGCGTGGTTTCTCTGCAAAAACGATCCCACCCACAACTTTGAGGTGAACTTCCGTCACTCTGAAAAAAACTGTCCTGGAAAATTTCAATTTTGTTTTAAAATTTTGGCTTAAAACTGTATAATCAAAACTACTATTAGAAAACTTTGAATTCTGGATACTTTTGGACTCTTTTCTTGAAATTTGTCCTAAAATTATTAGTTTTTAGAAATATATTTTTTTTAACAATTTCACGAGATTGATAGAACATTATTCACTTTTCCTTGAAAATAAAATAAATTTATATTTAATCAATGTTAAGATATTTAAAGTAACTTTAAAATCACATAAAATGATCAAACCCATTTCTATTAAAACATCAAAATAAATAAAGGACAACAAAGTTTACCTAAAACAATTGTTAAATTTTACTGAATTATTCGTGTTAGAGTGTGATCTTTCTGTCTACAACAGCTGGCTGTGTGTGAATGTTGATGTGTGCTTGTGCGTGTGCCAGCAGGTGCAGGGTCATAAGCTCGCTTACAGCGTTCTGGATGTCTATAGACCCGTAATATCCAGGGGGAGCACCATTAGCAGCGTTCTACACCAACAGAGACAGATGGAAAAAAAATGAGCAAGAGGCAAAAAAAAAGAACAGGAGTCGAGACAGAAAATGAAGAAAAAAAATGATTCAGCACTTTCTGCAGTTTGAAATCAAAGTTAAATCTTAACTTGAAGACAATCAGGTAGGACTATGTTAATAAAGATTTGTTGTGTTGAGCATCATACTCACATTAGCTTCAACTTCTGTGGACTCCCTGAAAGACAGATCAGCCGTCATCAGTGTGTGAATGTGTGAGCGTGGGGGAATGGGGACTGTATCTGCGTTTCTATTGACTATGAAATTGCAGAAATTGAATTTGCAACAATATATTTACCAAATGGAAACGGGATAATTTTGAAAAAAACTTGCATTTATGGAAAAAAAAGTTTTTGCGCAAGGAAGAGGGAGGTGGTTTTCGAGGCATATAGAAACTGATACATTTCAAAAAACTGCAATGGAAAAACTTTTTTTAATTAAATAAGTCACGTGACCAACAACCGGATCACGGGTACCACGCTACAAGAAGTCCTGCAGTATCACACAGCTCATCAGCCTCTCTGTAAAATCACCAACCCCAATTTTCCAAAATCGCTTCATACGTAGCCGCCCCACTGAATAAGACGCCGACATCTCCTATGATAGATGATGATGATGAGTGCTGTTAATCAAAGTTCTGTTCACATCCGTCGGCATGTTTCTGAATGACTTAGGGCGTGAATTGGTTTGTTTTTTTTCGCATAATTAGGATTTAACGGAAACAATGCAAGTGTAAAATTGTGGGTTTTTTTGACATTTCTAAAATTTTGAGAACGTTTTGGGCATATGAATTATAGAAACCCAGCTTGTGACTGTAAAGCCCTTCTAGGGCAATATAAGAATACAACCTTAAGAAATTCTCATTTTTATTATATTTTTGAAGGAAACCAAAGTCCTGACTTACGTGGAATCCGTGTCCTTGTCTTTCCTTCGGCCTGGGATTCCAAATGGAATTCTTTTTCTTGGTTTGGCACCTAAAAACATAAAATCTGTTTAAAAGAAATATTTTTCCTTTCTACAACAATATAAAATCATATCAACTATTCATTCAAAAAATAGCTAAAAAAAAAAAGATACTTCAGAACAACAGGCAGGTTAGGCTTTGGTAGCCGCATGACCCTGAAAGGGATACAGGGGGTGAAAAAAATTGATGAATTGTTATTCCCAAACAACTTTTTTTTTGCATATTTCACTGGGAATTTTCCCTTTTTCTAAGTGAAGTACTACAAAAAGTTATGTTTTTTGGTATTACTGAGTTGATAAAGCCAGTTGCAGCTACATTTAAGCAGGAAATGACATCACTGATTGGTTCCCTGAAAATTGGTGGAATTGGTAGAATAGAACAGAACAGAACAGAACAGAACAGAAAAGAACAGAACAGAATAGTCTTTATTTTGTCATTCCACATTGTACAATGAAATTTAAAAGCAATCCCCATTCCTTGGTGCAGAAGCAATAACAAAATAAGAAGAGAAATATAAGAGTATAAAATTATAAAACAAAATGCTAGTGCTAAATTAAAAAGATATTCCTATTAAAATACATAAATATAAATACTAATGCACTAAATAAATAAGCAGTGAAAATTTACACAATATATATTATTTCAAATAATTATTTCACAGGACATCAACGTTATGTGTTATAGTTAAATTAGTGCTTATTTCAAACCAAAAATTTCAAAGCTAATAAGATTTTTGAAACTCTAATACAGTAGTGTCAGAATCCAGGCCTCAAGGGCCGTTATCCTAACTACATGTTTTCCAACCAACATGCCATTGAAGCTCCTTTTTGGTTAAACACACCTGATCCAGATGATCAGCAGCAGGTGAGACAGGATTTCTGAAAAATCCCTGCCCTAATGTCAAATTTTGAACGAAAATGATACTAATGGGAAGTCTGCATCATTCTCACTTCATTGTAAACAACCAATGTGGTTGGTTTAGGCACTAGTGCACGCGGAAACTGCATCTTAAACCCCTGAATTGTGTCAGCTGAATCGTTAAAGTGAACGTGTCATTTTGTTGAAAGTCTCACCTTCCGTTGCCACGGCTGCATTGCACTCTTCAAACTCGATGGGCCCTAAGAAAACGATAAAAAAAATAAATCATTGAGGAACATGTGGCACACAAAAGATCAATATCCCAACCAGTGGTCTGAAAGAGCCGCTCATCCATCCAGATCCAAACACACACATGAACAGGGACTGAGCGGAGTGGTGTGTGGCAGAATGTGCATGTCTGCAGGGCTGGTCCGGTCCCAGCGGGCAGGAAGGGTCAATAACACTCAGAGTGCGTCTGGTGACTCCTGTTTCCACAAAGCACTACATAACACCGTGAAGTGCGTCTCACAACAACACCCCCCATCCCATCTGGAAATGTAACCTTTACAGAGCAGTAAGAGAGTCAACAAACACAACAAATCATCAGCTCTGAAAACACTATATATTTTTAAAAAATGTTTATTTAAGTTGTTTCCTAATCGCAAGATGGCAACGCTGAACTTTAAGAACCACTCCCATCATCTTTTGCTGTATTTTCACAGTCATCCCACAGGCCTTTTAATTATTTAGGCACAAATCTGATGTTTATTTTATTTTATTTACACATTTAAACTGAGATAGGAGGATAAACCCCTAGAGATGAAGGGGGTTTCCATTTAAAGAAATAATAACAAATATGAGACTCTTAAAGAGTGAGAGTTTCCAAGATTTGTCCATAAATGATGCATTTGAATTCCAGTAAAATGCTGGGTCATCAGAGTTTTCTTTTCAGCCGTTTTGACCTTAGATTGTGAATAATATCTCGGAAAAACTTGAAATCTTCCTACTTATTGTAAAAGAATTACGCATGTGGAAATCCAAAGTTATGAGCGCAAATCAATAATTATTCACCAAAATCTAAAGTTACACACAAATCAATACTTGCGCTTGCACAAATTGGGGTGATACTATTTTTTCTCCATATTTCTCAGAATTCTCCACAGAGTTGTGAATGGTACTATTGACGTGGAGAAACTCCTCCCCCCTTCCCATCATCCACAACTCAGCTGTTTATTTACATGACTTCCTGCAAGCTTGCAGCACTTAACACCTAACATTATGGTTGCATCAAAAATGGCGAGGGCAGAGTTGTGCTTCCGTATTTTATTTTCTAAAACACAATTTTTTCGTCTGCTCCTGATTCACAACTATAAATAATAAATAAATAACAATAATAAATAAATAATAATAAAGAAATAAATAATAATAAAGAAATACTCAAACTATTTTAAGATTAATTTTCCTAAGATAAATTTTCAATAATTAGAAAAAATGTTAAAAACACCAAAAACCCAATTTTCATGGACCTGGGTCTTTAATGCTCACTGATTATGCTCATTGACACTCGGGGTGCTGCACTTCAGGAACATTTACTCATGCATTTGCATTAACAAGCAAAAAGGGCTGGAAGAAAACCAGAGGCGAGAAGTGCAATTTGGACTCACGTCCATCAGGCAAATCCTACAACCTGAGGTTTATTAAGAGCTAATTTCACAAAAAAAACAAGCTGAAGAGCAAAACAAGCAGAGGAAAAGAGGAAGATGTGGCAGGACCCTCTGGCAACATTCCTGATAGCGCGGCTTGACCTAAAAACAACAAAGCCAATGATATCTGAACTCAGAATGTATGCAGCGGCAGTCCGATGTTTCCCCAGAGGACGCCAGTCGCGAGCAGAATTGATGCATTGTTTGGCGTGCTGAGTGAGTGAGTCACGAGAAGCATACATCACGGCAAGTGAAGTGGATAAAGTACATCAATGAGCCATCTACTCTACTGTGTAGCATCAGGCGGCAGCGGCACGAACGGTTGACAAAACGGCGTCTCTGAAACCGGCATTCAAAAGCTTCCCAGGTGATGGACAGAAGCTGATAAAATATATATAAATTTATAGTTTTTTAGCTCCTGTTAGCCTATTTTATTACTAAACTGGTCTAGTATTGTCTAAAAGTCCAGAGGTGGGTGACTCAAGAATAAAAACTACACAAATCATGGGTAAGAATTTGTCTTCTGCTTCCTGCAATCAGCATGCGAGAGGATTTACGCAACACAACTGCAAAAAATAAAGCCGCAAGCGGAGTCGTACGGCCCCCAGGCGTTACCCCTCCCCGCCCTTGCCACCCTGTTTTGACCCACCCGGACTGGCTGCTACACATTCCTTATCTTTCCTTCTGCCCCTGCAACCCTGATCCGAGCTCCGAAATTCTTTAAAAAAATAATCAAATAACACTTTTTACAAAATGGCAGATTTTCTGTTGTTTCATCTCCATAGCAACCATTTAATTTTTTGGTCGCCTGGGGGTGACGAATAGGTCAATGTCGTTTTTAGAAGAATTGGCAAAAGTAAACTTTTGAATTTCCTTGGCAACTGAGATTTTATGTTCACCATTCCACATTCATAAAATATTCATATTATTTGTGATATAATTTTGCTCAGCTTGCCCCGGGTATTTTTGAATTAAATTTACATAGTATTCCAAAAAAATTGATGCAAGCAAAAGTGAAATGCCTCTTGTGCAAGAAAGCCACACTAACGGCGTTCAAAATCTAAAAATTCAAACAATATTTTTTCTTCAAGTACATTTCCAATGAGTCAGGAGGTGATAGATTGAAATCTCAAGGAGGAGTTTAAATTTGTGGCAGATACCCCATATCCAATCGAAGTTTTGTTGACCTTGGAAAGAGGTCACCTTGAATAAAAAAAAAAAAAAAGTAACCTTTGGCTTTACCTGGTGGCGCGAGTGGGAAATTTTGTGAAAATCACTCCAACAAAAGTTTTCTTTAACAATATTGTGGGAAGATGTTAAAAATTGTCAATTTTCACATTTTGCGAAAAAATGGAAGCTAAGCGGTCAGTTCTGTGGCCATCCCATAATAATAATTGGCTATCCCCAACATATTAGTGGATTTAGAAATATGTTTCGAGTCCCATAAGAGATGCTCCACTCATTTTATTTGATGGTGTCACCCACTGTGATGTCATCAGGATTTTTCTCCTCCACTTTCTCTCGAGTCATGCGCTTATTGTTTTGAGCCGTTGGCTCAAGCAATGCCAGACAGCGGGGCGACGGAAAACTTTCAACAAATCTCTAAATACTAATAGTCAGAACTAATAGTTTCACCGATATTTCTGTGTTTCTGTTACCCAGTTGGAAGACTTTTTTTGCCTCACGATAAAAATATGAAAACAAAATCCTAAAGTTCAGGAGGCTGAACTTTAGGCTGCCTCCCCATCCCGCAGTGGCTCTCTGTCTGCCGGCCACTCAGCCAATCGGGGGCTGGTTTAGTGAGCTCTTGGGTCTTTTCAAAGATGTGCGGAGGACTTAACATCAGTTGACCATTGACAAAATTCAATTTTACTATCTCCTTTCAACCTCTAGAGGGCAGCACATAGATGGTTTTATACTATAATTTTCTGAATTAAACAAGTTTATTTTAAATTGTCAAAAATTTGGCAACAGTCAGCACTTTTAAAGCTACAGCCCAAACAGTGGATTCAGTCTTTAGTCACCCTTCCGCTATCTTTTGGGTCCAGATGACTCCAACCATATATTGATGTGTGATTCCTTCCATGACAAATGTGGACAAGATTTTATGTCTGCCATGGACATTAGTGAAACTCAAAAATCATAGATAAAACAAAGTTCTGCGCATAGTCTTGTGGGGTCCAGATGACCCCACTTTTAATGTAAACAAGCCAAGGAGAGCAGAATGGTTACATGTACTTTTTTTTTTAATAAATTGTCAACATTTTCCTGATCAGACCTCAGTGGATTTATAAATAGTTGTTGTAAAATGCTTAAATTGATTAGGTTTCCACTTTGTGAAACGGTCATATTTGCCATTAAAACATAAAAAGTGAGAGTCGTGTCCGAATTGCTATTAAAATCCATGGCACTACATAGTCCTGCACTATATAGTTTCTTAGTATTTGGGATTGGGGAGGGAATTCAGACAAATTTTGTCAAGTTTCGAGTATGTGACGGTGATGATATTTTTGCTCAAACACGCAGAAAGAAGGAAGAATTGCAAAAAACAAAATGGCGTTTGAAGACCATGTCTGGATAAAAGTCGATCCAGCAAAGACGGATGTTACTGGGCAGACGTCAGGAAGTGTTTTCAAACAGACATGACTGTGTTTATCCAGAAGAAGATGTTTCTATTCTCCCTGCGTTCTGTGAGGGAAACATGCCGTCACGCATGAGTGGAAAATGTTTTTTTTTTTAAATTGCATATGCTTCACATGGCACAGGGACTGGGGGGGGGGGGGTTGCGTGTCTGGCCAGCAGCCAGTTGACAGCTCAGCTGGATATCGTTGAACCCCCCCTCCCTCTGCCTCGCAGCGTGTCACTTTGGGATTGAATCCGCAATAGAAAGTTTATTCAACCTCTCTCCGTCTGGTGTCTCTGAAGGGCCCGCACCGGGCATCCGTTCAGATGTTTCATCAGCGGAGCGGCGGGTTATTTTTCTGACAGGGCCGGAGCTGCTGCGCGACCCCTAATGAACAGCTTGATACGAGAGGAATTTTCAGACCGTTTTTTTTTTTTTTTTTCCTACAACCTCAATTAATTCTGCTGTCCAAACAAATGAGGGCCACCGGTGGCTGGGCGCAGCGTTTGGACGCGGGGGTGACCGTCTGTGTACACACAAACACAGCGGAGGTGAGGCCTTTGTGGCCGTGACCTGACGTCATGTCGTACAAGAGCAGGGACCGCTGAGGGCAGAATTCCACACACCAAGTTAAACGACTGACAACACTAAAGTGAGGAGCTGCAGAGAAACGAAGAATTCATGGGAAGTCTGGGGAGTTTTCCCCTGATTACAAAGTTTACATAAGAGTCATTGTTGAGCTCTAACCTCCTCAAAACAGTTGGTTTTGCCCGCTTAGTCTGAGCGCAGCAAAACCCCCCGGAGTGTCACATGCTAACTGGAATGCCAAGCTGGCCTACCTTTACCCAAGATTACTTTGATTGCCTGTGATGGCCGTCTTTTACTCCCCCTCCCTGCTCAACCCTCCCCCTGTTAGAGAAGCAGGATCAAGCGTCGTCAAGCGTATTTACATCATGGAATCCCCAACGTGGACTAATAGTTACAGAGTTGGCTTCCAAAAGCAGCTTTCCCACCCTTTCCTCTTGGGTCATGAGCCAGAAAAACATGCATGGTTTTCCTGCAGTTTTAATCCTTTTATACCCTGATGTTCCAACCAAAATGTTTTGTTGTCAGCAGTTTAAAAATGTGTAATTACGTAGATATAAATAACTAAACAGAAGTTAAAAAATTGATTTTTTATATGAGAGTGAAAATTACATTTGAATTTTAATTTATATGTATTGGATTCAATCTGTCATGCACTGTATGCACACATGCAAATGTTTATTTTTATTGTATAATTTCACAATTATAAATACAGTTATACATACATAATAATATGCATGTATATAATACATACATAAGTGTTAAAAAGGAAATCTTACCTGGCCTCTCCTTCCCCGTTCCTTTGCTCTCAGACAGTTTCTGAATGAGGCCTTCTACCGACGTGTTCTCAATATTCCTCACAAATTCTTTGTGAACCTACAAAGTTTGGAAAAAAAAAGAAAGAACTTAAATTAGGAGGAAATCACTGCAAGCCATAGAAATCTTTATTTGTAAAAACTGATTAAAGTTTTAAGCCTGAAAGAGATTGAGTCATAAGATTTAGACATAAACAGCTGTTTTCAGTTTTTAATGTAAGAATTTAGATTTCATTGGATTTCAAAATTAAATGCATTCAGTGAGAACATTGTTGATCAGAACTAATATGGTGTTAGGGAGTTTGCAACACAACTTCATTTTTTTTTTGCATCTTTTAATTGTATTTATAAAAATTAACATATATATATATTTTAAAGTATTAGTTGTGTTTTTGGCATAGATTGGCCAGGTGTGCCAATTATACCCAGGTGCAACTTATATGTGATTAAAAAAAAATAGCAACAACCAACACAGCGACACAGAAGAAGAAGAAACGCCACTCAGTCTCATGGATTTAGTGGGATTGTTCCAAAGCAATTTGAAAGGAAATAACAAGTTTGGTTGACTTGTTAGCATGTTTTTATGCTATAGTTATCTGAATAATTGTTCATATTTTGCACTAAAATATATTTAATATCTTTTATGTTTGATGATGAAGCTAAATAAGCATCAATGTGTTACAGCAGTGAGGCGAGTATGTTTTTAGTCGATAATTTGTTATCTATTCCGTTCTTATGATTTGCCTTTCAAAATAAAATTTATATAAATAAAATAAAACTGCTGCGACTTATACTCCAGAGTGATTTATAAATAAAATATTTTCTATTTTATTGTGTTGTATTTAAATATTTTTCTGGCGGCTGCGACGACTACGCCAGAGCAACTTATAGAATGAAAAATATAGTAGTTTGTTTCTTTTCCTTGTGTAGATATAATAGATTTAGCTCTCAGTTCATTACCTGGTTGTATCTGGCAGAGATGCATTTAAGGCAACAATAAAGGAAGGATAGCATTTGTTTGTTTGCTTGCCTCTTTCCAAGATATCAGGTGGTTTACCGGCTACTTTTACAAATGGGCTTCAATTAGGAAGTTGAAAAAAAGGAAACTCTCCGATATTGTTCCACAAAGACTTAAAAATTGTGACAAAATCCTAAAAAAAATCAATTGAAAAACATGATTTCCATAAGAGGACATTTTAATTACAAAACTGGAGTAAACACTATTCAATGTGTTGGGGAAAAAACACTCAATATAATAAATTTATTATGTTTTATTACTCTCCCAACTTCAGCCAGAATGTTGTTTGAATAGAAATAAATTAAATAATTAAAAAAACACATAAAAATAGCTCCACAAAGTTGAATACTTTCACAAAACATTCACAACAGTCTGACTTTTTGTGTTTGGAGTTCTGTAAGTGAAAAATGTAGCAAAATGTTCAAGAAAACTTGAATTAGACAACAACAAATCTAAATTATTGTCATATGAAACAAATGTGTTCAGTGAGAACATTAGTTATGGAAATTGATGTGATTTGCTGGTATTATTAAAATTTTTTGCAGTTTTTCTAAGATTAAGTTTGTTTTCTTTCTATGTAAATAAATAATGGATGCTGCTCTCAGTCCACTGCTTGGTTGTCTCCGCAGAGATGCTTTTTGGGCATCAACAAAGGAAGGATAGCGTTTGTTTGTTTGTTTGTTTTCGTGATGCATGTCAGCGCGTGTTTAGTGGAGGGGAAGCGGTGAATGGGCAAAAAGGCGCAGGCAGTTGCTGACTGTTCCGCTTCTACAAACCATTCAGATGTGCGTGATACTGTACTGGCTCCAATAAACACCCACGACACCCCCACGGGCGGAGAGGTACATTAGCGGAGGAGGATGCTGGGGGAAGGGTGGGACTGGTCAGTGGGTGGGATGGGGGAGGAAGGCGGCGGGGAGGAAATACTCCCAGAGGAGCGCACGCAATCTGTCAGGTGCTTCTGCCACCACGAAAGCTGCTAATGTCATCAACCTGCCCGCCCTTCTCATATCACACATAAACACAGAAAAAAAACCTCCACATGCTCCGAAACATGCATCTGCCCCAAAGGTGTCCGGGCTAAAATATGCGCTCACAAAAACAAACACGGCACGCAGGCTGTCAAACACAAGCTCCCCCCACACAACAGACAAGTCTCTCCACTTCCCTCGGCTCCGAAAAGCACTTAACTCACCGTCCAGAAGGTATCCGAGCCGATCCTTTCTCAAATCGGACTAAAAATAACCGCGCGGCTAAAATGTTTACCGCGTGAGAACTTCATTTTTATTTCATCTGTTGTTTCTGTTTTTCTGAACACAAAGTCAGTCTTAAATGGACCTTCGAAGTTGTCTTGAAAACTATTCATAAATATGTTTGGCACAGGCTCCATTAAAAAAAAAAAAAAAAAAAAAGACAATTTAATTATTGAGAAAAAACTAAAATCAGTGGAACTAAATCCTGTAACTTTTAAACTTGATGAGCAAATTTAGATTAAATATAAAAATAGGAACCAATGCTAATCATCTGGTTTTAGCTTTAAAGAAAGATAAAAAAAATGAAAAACATAACTTAATTATTGAGAAAAAACTAAAATCAGTGGAACTAAATCCTGTAACTTTTAAACTTGATGAGCAAATTTAGATTAAATGTAAAAATAGGAACAATTGCTAATCATCTGGTTGTAGCTTTAAAGAAAGATATTAAAAAAAAAACAAGGACGGACAGTTTAGGGGAAACAAAAAAGGGTTTAAATACCAACAAATACTTAAAAAAACATTTTGAGTGTCTTTATCTTTGGTTAAAATACAAAAATAAGTCATTTAAAAAATGTGACTGATTTCAATAATAAATTTTAAGAATAGTTTAATGGGTAACTCTTTTTATCTTAAAAAATACTTCTTTATGATTTTTTTTAGTCTCCAAACCTTAAGACTAAATGTTGTTTGAAAGGAAATGTGCAATAAATTAAAAAAAGTAGAATATATGCTAATAAAATACTTCTCATTTACAAAAAAAAAATCACTTTATAGTGCTGAGTACTTTGACAAAACATCCACAAGAGTCCAACTTCTTGCGTTTCCAGCTCTGTAATTCATCTTTGAGCTCATTCAAGCTGACAAGAAGAGTCTGGCTCGGATTCCGGCTCCGGAAACTTTATGACATCTTGTTTATCACTAATTCTCAGTCTCCACGACAAACAGCTTTTAACTTTGGTGTGGAGAGTTTAGCAGAACTTCCTCCAGTGACAGGCATCATTGTGTGAAGCTTTGTCGCCCTCTACAGGTTAAAAAAGAACTACAGTCACTGTCTTAGTTCTGAGAGTGGTCACCTGAGAAGACTTTGAATAAGTATGGTTTCCTTAGCCAGCGTTTCACGCTGATCAATCTGGTTCTGAATGACGATTGCAAGTCCTCAACGGCGCCGATTTCCAGTATTGCAAGAAAGCCTCCATGTGTTCAACCACGAATGCAAGTCAGATTGGTTTGTATTTGTGTTGCATGAACAAATTTCTGTAATATCTGTGGTGTCTTTATGTGTCGTCACGGTAACAGACCTACCTCTCCGATCTGAACATGTGTTTCCTCCACGTACTCGGAGTACGAGTGGATGATCTCCTTCAGCTGCAGAATGTGGTTTTCTTCGATGTCTTGGAATTTCTGCAAGGCAGATTGATGATGCTGGCGGTTAACTGTGGCGAGGCCGAGCTACAAATCAGTCGCCTAAAATGCGTCCGACTGCATGCCAACTGATCTGCATCATGGTGTCTGTCTCATTAAACAGATGCAAAAATAAGAGCAGCGGGAGGTAAAAATGCTTTCAAAGCTAGACGCACATGTAGAAAGCCCCCGGTGATGTCACGGAGCACATATGTCAGTGTTTACAATACATGCACATGTATACATGGAAGATGAGTCCTGGATGTGGGGAAGCGGAGCTGCAATGTTGTTTTCTCTGGAGGCGGAAAACAAAAACTCTGGGCTAACTGGAACCAGCTCTGGTGGCAGGAGGGTATGAACAGAAAAATTCTGCAAATCTGATTTTAATTTGGAGTTTATCACATCATTCCTTTAAGATGGATCCAATTGGGGCTTTTCCACAAGAATTAGGTTACAGAGAAATAAAATAAAAATAGGGCATAAAATGCGTGGGGAATGCGATACACATTCTTGAACACGTTTTTATCCCATGGTGTTCAAATTGGACAATCAGGATGGGGCTTCTTCTTAAAATTGTTATTTTTTTTACTATTTAAGACAGATTTCCACTGGTCCGTTTGTGATGCGTCTCCACTGTGATGACACAGAAAAATAAAATGTTTGGAATGTTTGGATCACCTCTATCATGTTGGTGTCATCCGTCTCTGCATCGCAACTTTATGCAGGAGTTTTAGTTACAGTCTATTGAGAAACATGTCTGGGATTCAAAACAGAAACTTCTGTTGTACTTTCAAAATAAAACTTTTCACATTTTTATTTTATATTCAAGGGGATTTGCGTCCTTGATTCACTCGGCCTAAATTTTAGTGGCCATATATTTTCTATGTAGAGCCTAAAAACATTCGTGGAAACTTGCGTAGCCTCACATGTACTAAAGAGTTTGAATGCAAAAACACAAAATGCACATTTTTGCGTGTCACTTCCAATGAGAAGCCTATGGAAATGAGCAAAATGTGTCCCTGATTGGTCAAAGTGTGACTAGGTTTAATTATCAATGGCCTAGTCTGTTCAAAGTAAAGCCCAAAAATGGACATGGAAACTTGCGTAGCTACGTGTGAACACAAGAGTTTTAAACACAAAACGCGAATTTATGTGTGTCACATCCAAAAAGCTTATGAAAACACGCATAATGCGTCTCTGATTGATCAAAGTTGGCTTTCCTACGTGGAGCCCACAAATGGTTGTGGAAACTTTTGTAGTTACATGCTAACACAACAGTTTTGAACACAGAAGCACAAAATACGCATTTCCGTGTGTCACTTCTAAAAGTCAGTGGAAACGTATTTTGCAGGTTTCCATAGACTTGTCATTGGAAGTGGCTGCATGTTGCCGAGGGCGGCGGGAACGTACATGGAGAAAGTCCACATACCTGTGCAGTTTCAGCCATCCTCTGCTCAAACTCAGACTTGGCTGTGGCATATTTCTCCACGTAGGATTTGTAGGCCTCTGTGGCTTTTTTGGCTTTCACTCCAGCCTGTAAACAAACAGATGAAATGACTACAGTGTGTTTGTGTAAAGCGTAGAATCACTTTCCATGTTTTTGGATCAACTCAAACCCCAGCGAGTGGAGTGTGAAAGCCTTTCCGGGTTACTGTAATGTATCCACGCTTGAGTGTGAACTCTCACCTTGTCCACGTCTCTCTGGGTGGCCCCCTCTTTGCGGAGGCGCTCCTGCTCCACGGTTTTGGCGTTGTAGTTCTCCTTGGACTTCTGAAGGCTCTGAGAGATGGTCTGGATGTTCTGGACGGCTTCCAGGGTCGGTGCCACCTCCTCTTTAGTCTAAAAGCACGCAGAGCGCGTCCGTTAACTCAGAGGCCAAGAATACTTGCAGGCGACTTCCCAACCGCTGTTGTTCTGCGTCGTGTAACACCCGTTTTATGAAGTGACTTTTGAAAAACAACAGATCAGCTCGTCGTCCACAGAAAGCTCTTTTTGGCCCCGGAAAAATAGCATCTCAGCTTTTTCTGTTTCCCTCTCACGGATGGGACACAGACCTCTGCTATGGCACAGCGGGAAGCAATTAAAGCTATATAACGGCTATTAAAAAATGTATACAACTCTGCATTTGATCAGAGCACGCAGCCCTGGCTGTGTGTTCACAGCCCTTCATATCAATTTCAAGCCTTAAAGGACATAGAAGGAAAAGTATAAACAATGGGTAATGGCTTATAATTACAGTGACCACACAGAACGCTCAGTTGATCATTTGTTTTACCAAGAGGCATCATCTTAGATCCCCTTAGTTATGTCACAGTTATAGTATGATGTAAACATCCTCAGAGGAAGCAGAAGGAAGAAGTCGTAAAATCTGAAATTATTTAGAAATCTTAATCACCAACGGCACATCAAAGTTTGTGATTAGCTTCGGTAGTTTTCCGCTTAAACACTGAATTCATTGTTCCAGCAGGCTGACCGAAATCTGTCCAGAACAGTTTCCTCATCTGAAACCAAACCGGTGATAGTATTTTGCCGTTTTATGTGGTATAGCGTTATCCCATTGACTGTATGAGAGGACTGCACTGAGTGGGTGAGTGTGGAGACACCCATAGAAAATGGCTTTGGTTATTATTGGCTGAACTCGGTCTGAGTCAACATCTCTATGGCAACCACTATGGCTAAGTAGGAGTGAGCTTGTTGGAAGGCCACACCCCTATCACCAAATCTGTCAAGTGTTTTGAATGTTGTATGTAGAACCACCTACTTTAATTGAGGAATCTGATTGGACAGTTTATAACTTTGACAACACGAAAATATCAAGAAAAAATTATATATTAGCAAAACTAAAAAAAAAAGAGCAAAAAAAATTATTATTAACCAGAATAATATACTGAGAAATAATAATGAACTGAGTAAAGATATATTTATTTCTCTATAGAAGTTTAGTAATATCTTGGTATTTTTCTTGGAAGCGAGCGAACATTCTGTACTTCCTGTTTGGAGGCGAGGGGGAAGGGGAAGGTCGTTAATACATTATCCTTAGTCTATCTCTCGTTTCGTGGTTTTAAATTGAAAAAAAAAAAGATGTGGGCTGATCTAAGGTCTTTCTTAAAAAAGAAGCATCAAAATTAAAGAACACATGATGAGCTTTGTTTCCATTGACTATGAAATTTTGTAAATTGGATTGGGATACTACATCTTCATAATGGAAACACGACAATATCGAAAAATCTCGCAATTATCAAAAAAAAAAAAAGTTTGTGCGCTTGGGGGAGGTGGTTTCATAGAAATTGTCATTTTGTAAAAGTGCAAAGGAAACACTTTTTTTCAAAGTAAATAAGTGACCAACAACAAGATATCATGAATACTGAGTTCCTACAGCTCATCAAAACTTGAGCGTGTCATTTGGAATTGTTGGATCCACAGCTCCCATGTCAAATCACCAACCCCCATTTCCCAAAATCTCTTCATCTGTAGCTGCTCCCACATAGCTCGGATAAGACGCTGACGTCTCCTTTGATAGATGATGAGCACTAGTGCCTTGGCAGAAATTTGAATCTCTTTGCTGTTATTGTTCACATCTGTCTGTTTTTGAATGACTTATCATGTGAGTTAATTTGTGTTCATTCACATAATTATGATTTAATGGAAACATTATAATTGCGAAATTGTGTGTTTTTTTTTTACATTTTTAGAATTTCGATAAAGTTTTGCGCATATGTAAAATAGAAACGCAGCTAATGAAAAGAAGGATTTAAGCAATTATGAATTCTATAGTATAGAATTTGCATTAAAACTGCAGCTGTGGTGCAGTGGTAGAGCGGTTGCCCTCCCATCTGAGGAAAGTTAAATTCTAACTCTAAGACTCACTCTGATAATCTTTTATTTTATTGTAAAATTATTTCTACTGGGTTAGGCGAGTCCTTTTACAGTGGCTGCATCATTAGAGATTTTTCTAGCATCCAGTTTTCTGATTCAGCGTGATTAAAAGATTTAAAAATACTCAAAAATAAAGTTTTAATCGTAAATTCTGTTACATACTATGAGAAAAATGCTACAAGAACATGTTAAAAACAAAACAAAAAAAAAAACATTTTCATCAGTGTGTGTCTTTACGGACAATAAATAAAGTAAACTTTATTGTAAACACGGTTTGACATTTGCCACTAAGGCATACAAATACAATCTTTTTTTTCCTCATTAAGATTTTGCAGCAAGAAAAACAGACTATTTCATTTTTTATAATATCATGGAGAGGATTTGTAAAAACCCAAAGCAGCTATTCATTTTTTGCATTGGTTGCAAACATGTTAAGAGCGATGGGATGAAACATTAACCTCTGAAAACTGGAAGCTGAAACTGATTCCTTACAATAAATGTATATGTTTAGCTATTAATGTGTTAGATAAACAGACATTATTCCAAATGTAACTGGTGTTGTGTTATTTTATTTGGTAAAAGGTATTTCCTAGTTAAATATTGGCATCGAATTCGATGCTTTTATTAAAAGACAGTCAAAGTCAAAAGTTTACCTCTGCTTTTTAAACTAATTTAGTTAATTTTTTACTTTTTAAGAAAATTTCAGAGTGGATTTCTCTGTCCTTTGAAAAGTACTCTTTAAAGTTTTGAGTAAATTACGGCAGTCATAAATGACATGCTTCTGCTGCGGCTCCTCACCTTCTTGTGTGCTTTGGCCTGCTCTTCAATGTACTTCTGAACTTCTTTGATGAGCTCCTGCAGTTTCCTCGCTAAGTCCATGTGACATCCGGCCTGTTTCTCCGTTGAGCTCTTGAAAACATCCCACACTGGAGCGAACGTGCTGCAGCAGAAACAGCATGTGAGGATCAGACTTATAAAACAAGAACGTGGGGATCGTTTAAACTCACCCGAGTTGAGAGAAGTTTCCAGCTGTTTTGGCAAGTTTGGTCATGGACCTGGCGTAGGCTTCTTCGATGGTACTCCTAGGGAGAAAAAAAGAGTCGTAAAAAAAGGGAAATTATTTTATTTTTAAAAGGGATTTTGTTAAATACCATGTATCACATCAAAAGTCTGAACCAGCATCATACAGGTTCTACCACATCACGCTCTGTGTGTGGTCAAATCTCTCGCGATCCGTTCACGGAGCTCGTGTCGGAGATGAAACAGGATGAAAGTGCGTGTTTGAAATTTGCCGCTTCCTCCAATTTCCTTCATTCCTTTCCTCTGAGTCAAAGTGACAGGCGAAGAGCTGCAGCAGTGTTACGGCCAAAACACGAACGCCGACCCGCATCACGGGAACGAGGTCAGACGGGCGCCGACGCCAGCTATGATCTCAAACAGACACACGCCCTTGTGTGCACATCATTCACAAACAGTCCTCACGCAAACGAAAGGCACGCACAGCAATGCAGCTTAAAATGTTAAACAGGTTACAGATCTACACCTGAGGATGAGATGCGAACAGTGTTGCCAGATACAGTCTCGGCTTTTCAGCCATCTAAAAACCATTAAAAACGCCCTGAAAATCTATCAGTAATGGTTTACCTTAATTAGCAGTAATTAATCATCCGTTATTTATTACTTTCCATTTTGGCTGAAATTCAATGTTGAGACATTTTTAATATTATATCCACTACTTTAGCTGTCGGAGCAAAAAATAAAATAAACTTTTATTGAATTTTATTAGCAACAACCAAAGAACAAAATGGAGCTCGGGCACGTATGCTTTTTCCCCTCTTTTTTTTTCCCTCAAACATGAATAAATGAATATTTAAATAAATACGACAGAAAATGAAAGGAAGGAATTGTTCTTGAATTTTTATTTTTCATGAATTTGAGGTCAAATACAAGCCAGTGTCCGTGTGAAACGTAAAAAAAAATAGTTTGATTTTCTAAAAAAAAAAAAAAAAAAAAACTTCTGAATACTTCTTTGTTTAGTGTTAACAAAACAATAAAAACTAATTCACTAATTGAATAATGTACCTTGTCAAAAATATTTGGTGATTTCCCAATTGTTGTGCAACACAACAGTAAAAATCCTCCCAAAAACTTACATAAAACCAATGACTCCTGGTTGAGACGAATTTCCATAAGGCACCAAAAAACAAACACCATCAAGTTATGCCCACCTGCCCAAAACTATTTTTGTCTGCAAATTCAGGGCCAAAACCGCCCAACTGTCGCCCGATCTGGCAACACTGGATGCAAAGGCAGTTCCTATCTGTGCTATTTTTGAGCCATTACAGTCTGGAAAGAATAAGTTATTTTATTTTTTTACAATTTGAACAGAATGGGATAATTTGCTTTCGGTCACAGCAGTGAGAGAAAAATGCAGCGATTTTGTGTTTGGGAAACAGTCGAAACTTACACACACAGGTCCAAACGTGGTTTTTTGGAGGAAAAAAGGACTTTTGCTCAAAAATAAAAGGCATTTCCAACCATTTAAATCACATTGAAACAATAAACTCTGTTCTCAGAAGATAGTGAACAACTTCCAACCTTCTGAAAATTCAGCCTTCACCCTAATTTTTAAAAAATGTTGATATTTTTAATTACAAAAACTGTATAGAACAGTTTTCTCTCAACTCCATGTTTACATGTTTGGAAGTAAACTCAGAAATTGGACTGTTGCTGTAAAATAAAGGTTATTTGCTGCTCAGATCCTTTTTTGTGTTTTACCAGATTTTCTTACTAGATTATTTTGTTGCAAAGATTGGTTTATAACCCTTATATTGTGTTTGGGTCAAAATAGACCAATTTATAATATATTTACAACCAATTTGACCCAAACACAATATATGGGTCAAAAACAAATTTGTCTTGAGTATTTTTGTTCAAATTTGTGGATTACTGGAATCTGATAGGGTTTTTTTTTCATGAAAATCTATTAATTTAGTATCTTTTTAGGCCATATCATCTACATATGTGATTAAACTAAATTATTTGTGTTTAATATACAAGATAAAACTATTTTATTGCAGATAATTCCATGTTGTTCAGTTTAAACACTACTAATAATTAACGAAAGTGCCACTGATGCTCAGTCTAATGTGGTTTACACTCATGCACCATCATTCCATAACAGACACTGCAGTTTTTGAACTTCTTTAAAGAAACTTTTAATACAATAAGTGTATATTTTCATATGAGGGAACCATTTGTTCAAAGATCTCTGTCATGTTCAGCACAAAATATTGTTAGGGCGTTCTCCAAATGACCTGCTGGTCACTAAAAAAATGACTTCATTAAGCTTAAATCAAATCAAACTTTATTTATAAAGCACTGCTCATTCCAAAATACATAAATGGAAAGTGCTTTTCAGAATAAAAAAAAAAAAAACATTTCTTACTTAAAAATAAACCAAAGACTTAAACAGATAAAATCTTAAAAATAAAATAGACATAATGCTCCTCACCTCTCCGATCCATGCATCCTAGCATCCACACAATAAAACATAAAATCATACAAAAATAAGACTCAAAATAGAAATATATTTAGAAATTTGGCTTGACTTTACAGTATGAAAAGGGGGTTATAGTGAACCATCGTCAATAACAGCAAGCAGAGAGACCGAGAAAGCTTAGACCCTAGTGTGGAAAACCTGGATAAAAGTTTAGATAAAAATGAATAAATAACTAACGAATAAATAAATCTAAATAGACAAGTTACAAATCACTAAAATGTATGACAAACCCAATACCAAAATCTACTGACCATGATAAAACATAAAAACCAAGTTTGAATACATAAAATAAGACTGTTTTCTGATGAATAAAATCTGACATGTTTCTCAGTTTGTTTGGTGTTTTGCCAATTAAATCATCAGAAAAACTGGAGAGCAGGAAGACTTTTGTGATTCAAACATTTACATGAATAAAAACTCGATCTACAGCAAAAACTCCCAGACATTTAATAACCCACAAAATTGATGTGCATCATTTCTTTGATGTAAAAAGAAAAAAAAGTATAGGTATGAATGAGCAGAACAGCATTTAAGTACAGAGCTGAGTATTCACCATAGCAATGAGCGCTTTTTGCCACCAGAGGGAGCTATGGAGTCATTTTTGGAAGAATATCAGGAAACATTTCCTGGTGTTGATGTGAATTATTTCACAAAACACTAGTTGGTTGATTTTACACATTTAAAAATGAATAAATAAAAAACTTAAAACTTAAATTGACCAGGGATTTAAAAAAAAAACATTTAAACATGAATTTGCATAAAATCTTAGACTTTGAATTGTTTTATTTAAACTTTTAGGGAAAAACAAATACCAAAAAATGAAAATAGCACAAACATGAGTAAATATTTATTGGTTGATTAATTACATAAGTACTTAGGAATAAAAAAAAAGATTAAGATGATCATATTTAAGTTGTCAGTACCTCTTATTTTAAGAATTACTGACTACTGTTCTAAACTAACCTATAAGTTTTTTGGACAATTATAAGTGCTTAACAATACAAGGATGAAAAAATATGGTTCCAACCTAAGAGAATATATTAACAGTGTACAGCATTTTACTGAGCAAATGCTTTCCTCTGGGGGGGGAAATCTTCTACAGGACTTAAGATCATCTTTTCATGTTACAAACCCTTTTGGAGCAGCAACTATAATCTCTTGAGAGCTGGGAATGATTTACAAAGCAGCTATCATTATGGTGTTATCATGGTGCCGCAGACACTGTTGGTGTGGAGCATAAAGCTGGATTACAATGAAGCATATTTGACAAACAGGTTACCCAATCCTCACATGCTTACTCACATTGTTGTATTTCCTGTTCAAACGCAGCTTTTTTTGGAGGGTAGGAAAAATAAAAAGACTTTGAGAAAAGTGAAGCCAGTCACTTTCTGTATTTCACAGTAGATGTGATAGTTTAAATAAAGACATAAATGATTGATTAGTTCCTCGTGACATTTGTATTTGTTAAAATTGTTTGGTCAACTGTCCTAAGTTTTTTTTTTATTCTCCAATGTATATTATTAAATATTTTTCCTATTTTTTTTCTTCCCTTTTAAAGATCCACTCCAATGAAAATAAGGTTTTTGGTGTTTTTAACCATGTTATTATGGCTTTTTTCCAAGATGGAAAACATATATTAAGAAAATTAAGCTTAAAACTGCATTTCTGATGATTTCTTCAGTCAAATTGTTGTGAATTAGGAGCAAAAGAATAAATGCAGCTTGAAAAAGAGTGCCATAAAAATATGCAACGAGCTTCTCATCTGAGCTCTCAATAGTGAGGGTAAAGGGGGCGGGGTTAACCCACGTCAACAGTCCTGCCCCCAACCTAGAGGTGAATTTCTCCTGCTGCTCTGCAGAAAGGTCCCAAAAAACGACACAGGTTTTTGCATTTTGGCTTAAGAAAACATAATTATGATTTAAAGATGACTGGGTAAAAATAGATTAAAACAAATCATTACAGTGGGACTTGGAAGGCAGACGCTGCCTATTAAATATAAATCTTGATGTTTTTCTAAAAAAAAAAAAAAAAAAAACTGCACAACACGAGCCCCAAACAAGTTTTTACAAAGACCCTTTCAGGAAAAGAATGATGGGTTTTCACAAACACAAAACCTGCAACTGGAACTGCAGGTGTCGATTGTTGAACAAGATGAATCACAGCACTGATTTGAAAGAACACTGGAGACGCTGTGAAGCCGGTTAAGCAGAGTCGAACGCGTGTCGGGTTCTTTTCGGAGGGGAAGCTGCTTTTTCTTACCTTTCTCTGATGAAGTCTGTCAGCTCCTTTGTGGAAATCTGGCCATGCTTCATGTTGTGATAGAGCACGTCGAAGCCATTATTCTTTTCCCCCTGCAGGTCAGAGAATAAACAACGCAGCAAAATCAATAATCCTCAAGAAATGGAACATAAAGTAAAATATATAAAACATTATTTTAACCATCTTCACTTGAAGCCTGTTGATTCTACATTTATTTAAACAGTGATGCCTTAAAAAGTTAGAAAAAATATACTGAATAATTATTACAAGTTGAACTATTTTTATCACTTTAAAGTTTCTCTCCTACATCTTCTGATCTATTTAGAAAGCATTTCCAGTGGACTTTAATTATGATTAGGCCATTTTTAGCCAAAACAAAAAACACTTTAGCTTTCTAGTTCAATAGAAATTTGCCTGAGTTGCGAGTGGGACCCCGCCCCCGTTCCCGTTCCATTGCTGAGAGCTCAGAACAGGGAGCTTGCATATTTCCTACGTTACATATACGCTTTCTTTTGAACAATATTCTTTGGTATGCTACAGATTTATTACGATTTGAATAAAGAAATACAAAAAAAATGCCATTTTATTCCTAATATCCTTTATCGATATCCTCCATTATCAAAAAAATACCATAAGAACAGGTTTAAAAACACCCCTAACACCATTTTTTATTTATCAGAGTGAATTTAACTCAACAGTAACTCAATTTCTACTCATTTTCATGGTGGTACACTGTACAATAATTGCGACAATTTCATATTTCTATTGTTTTTTTCAATAAATCACTTCACTTGTGGAGTATCTTTCATCCACAGAACACAAGATGCTTAAAATAAAGACATATTTAAACAGGTTAAAGCAATAAAAAGTCTAAACAGAAAAGACCAAAAATAACAATCTCAATTGGTAAATGGCGTATACTTGTATAGCGCTTTTCACCTTCCATTGAAGTCCCAAAGCGCTTCACAGTCACAGACCCATTCACACGCTGGTGATGGTGCTGCCGAACACTGGCGCCAACCTTCCACCAGAGGCAATTCGAGGTTCGGTGTGACACTTTGACACATGGGTGGGCAAGGCGGGAATCGAACCAAAATATTCCAGTCAAGAGTCGACCGCCCTTCCGCTGCACCACAACCACCCAAATTGGAAGGAAACACTGTGGCTAATAGTTTGACAAGGCACTGTGTATAATAAGAGGTAGCAAGAGTAATATACAAAGGCAAAAAAAATACTAAAATACCAAATTAATAGATGTAGAGGTTAAACAAATAAGTCAAAAATATTAAGGTAAAGAGCTCAGATCTAAACACCCCCCGACTACCACCACTACTACTACAGACCTGTTGCCTTAGCACCCACAGTCCTGAAGTGCTTTGAAAAACTTGTAGCCCGGCATGTTAAGGACTTCCGTCCACCCACCTCTGACCTACAGCAGTCTGCTTCCAAACGGTCAGCAGCATGATTCTGTATACAACATCTTCGTTGAGAAACTGCTTCCACCTGACTGGATGGAGGAAAAAAAAAAACTACAAAAGAGTTCGCTGTTCATCCACACTCTTTCCCTTACTCCACAAATAAAATCCCTCCATTTACAGAAGACCTTACTAAAGAAAGATGGAACACCCTACGAGGAGGAAATCCAGAGGTTGAAAGGGACGGTTCTGGAGCAAAAAAAAACAATGTGCCTCCTCCTCATCAGCAAAGCACAAAAACCTTCAAGTTCCTCTGCAGCTTCACCGTAAAGGATCTTTCCAGGACAGAGGTTGTGTATGAATCTCCACAGAACTACTCGGTAAACGCACTTTAGAGGGGGGGGGGGTGTCTGTGATTTTGTCAGGGTGTCCAAATCGACAAATCCACAATTCAGTACCTTGTGAATTTCTGCAAAAAAACTAGAACTGATGTAAACTAGATTGGCGAATGTGGACCGCAATGGATTGCATTTGACCTATGATTTTAAGTATCAAACATCTTTCCTCGCTCTTCTGTTCAGCTCTTGGTTTCAGAGAATCTGACAGGCATGGAATTCTTTAACCGCTTTAGTTTGAAAACGGTCATTTCCACTATTAAGATAAAAAGGGAAGCGCTTTACTTCCTCCTCGTCTTCCACAAGCCTCTGTAATCTGAGACGGGTCAGTGCGAACATCACACATTCATTCTTAAAAGCTTCAAAATCGTGGAAAACAAAACAATCACCAACAACTGCTTGAATGAATGAAACTTTATTTACAGAGAAAGCGCTTTACGATACCATCAGGGTGCCAAAGTGCTTTACAAAAAAAAAAATACAAAAAAAGATTTTAAAAAAATGCAACAAAAGACATAATTCAAATAAAATGAATAAAAGAAAATAAAATGCCACCAACAAAAAATTAAAAGCCATTCTAAAAAGATATATTTTTAGTTGATATTTGTATAAAGATGCACTAATACAAATCTTATTTTTCATTATTATTAGGATAAGTCTATTTCATGTTCATAGTTTTTTCTTCTGCATCTTCTACATTAATGCTGTGTTCACATCTCTGCTTTTAGCGTATTCTGTTGCACACTTTTTCAGCACTTTTAGTATATGGCGCTCACACCATATAAGCAATAAGGGGCTTCTTCTTCTTTTTTATACTGTTTTCTAGCGCAAGTTTGCCACTTCCAGCTGGAAGAGGTGTGATGCGAAATGTCGAAGCGGTGCAAATCTGAACTGTTGCCCCAAGCTTTCTTCAAATAAAAAGTCCCAATGGAAGTGAATTTGTATCTCTTAGCAGTGAATAAATGTGATTTTGTTTGTGTGTTTCAGGAGATCGGTGCACACTTTTTAAATATTTGTGTAGAAGTCATTTTAAATGTGTATTTTCTAATTGTTTGTGCATGAATTGTATATTGATATTTAAGTGTACAGGTGAATGGACAATTGCAAGTACACACAGATACGCGCAAAATGTATTGTAGGAGATATAAATCAAGTATTATGCACAGGAATGAGACTATTTCCTCTCCAAGAAAGTCCCAAAACAAGGTAACTTGATGATGGAATTCTCAGGGTCTACTAATTCATAAAACAAAAATATCATTTCATGTCTCATTGAACTTTGTTATGAGGAGTTTGCTTTCCAAAACAGCAGCTACAGCAAACTGAACAACTGCAGATTCTTTCTTCCAAGCAACCACAAAAAAAAAAAAAAGGTGAATATGTTGAAATCTGGATCAAGACAAACCCAGAATGAACAGACACATCTCAAGCATCAGCTGAGCGGCCTGCCTTCACCTCAGCGAGCTGCTCACTCAGCCCCGCTTCCTGCTTCAATAACAGAACCATTATGATTCACTACATTGAGTCCAGCTGCTATAAAAAAGACCAATACACAAAGTAGGACGCATACATGAGTTGCGAGTAAACCACAGGTTTTGCTTTAAATGAGGTACTGAACATTGACGACTGACCTAAATGGAGGAAGTGACAACCGACGGTTTAAATCCACCCAAACAGAGCAGAACAGAAACAGGAAGACGGACCGTTCTGTGCAACACATGAGGACTAAGATATCAATGAATAAAAGTCAGAAAACAAACAAAGGAAGCAGCCTCAGGGCGGTTTTCACTTTGCTTTTCTTTAAACAAAGCTGGAGGACATTCTGAGAAAAAAAAAAAAAAAAACTATCAAAGTAGAAAGCAAAACTGCAGAGAAAAAAAATATTATTTTTGACTAAATATAGAAGACAATAAAGAATAAATTGTGAAGAAAAACGTGGAAGCGCTGCCATACTGAGCCCGTTTTGACATTGTGAAATTCAGAATATGCAGGTAAAAACACAAGTTACCAAACAATAGCCCTGCAGGTGAGACAGTTTCAGACAAACAGGTACCAACAATAAGGTACCTGAACCGTCTAACGCTCTAAGTGGCTGAAACGAATCCCAGAGTCAGTGTGAAACCTAGCAGAGTCTGCTGAAATTCAACTGATCTGCACAAACGCCGCACGGCCCCGTGCGCTCCGGGGCCAACGAAAACAAGAGCGGTGAAGGGCTCTGGAAGCAGACGGCTCACATCGAGCTGAGATCTCTGGGCTGATAAAGGGAGGGGGAAGCCTTGTGCGCGCGAGAAAGGAACTCCCAAACTGAAAGTAGCTTTTTATCATAGCAAAACCACCGGTGAGATACAGAACCGCAGGCTCAGAGCCACATAGGGTTCAGGGAACTCTCACCTAAACTTGAAAGTTGTTGAACAAACAGGAGCTCAGCTTCAGAGAAAGATCTATCAGCCACAAATTCTTTGAACACGTTTGAGCTCTTTAACAGCACAACAAAGACATCCAGAAGATTCCAAATATAAATCATTTATACTGATAAATCCTGGAAATAGGGAGTAAAAACTAATTGTATTTATGAAACAAATTGAAAATATTCAATATCAAATCAGAAAAACCCAATTATTATTATTATTTTTTTTTTACTAAAAGCTAAATTCTTGTACATTGTCAACCAATTCTCTTTTAGTTTTGATGTAAAAAGTACTGCTTATATCAACTTTTATTAACTTCAATCAGTTTTAACTCCAATTTTGTGAAAAGTATTTTTGATAATCAAGTAAAATTTGCTTTCTGAATAACAAAATCTCAAACAAATCAAAAAGAATCAAACAAATCAGGGCCATCAGAATCTAAAATCAAGACCCACTCTGATCATCTTTCAATCTATTTTCTATTTTGGTCTTTAATTATGCCTTTTTTTTGCCAAAATAAATGAAAACTGTTGTTTTTTCTTGCTGAAAGCTCTCCATTTACAAGCTCTCCCACTATCTTACAGCCCCTCACACCCCCAACCTATTACTGTGCAACAATAACAGTGAGTAACGTTGGAGCTTTTCAGCCGGACAGTTTTGAACCAGATGCCAGCTCAGAGGAGGAAAATGAAAACGTACATGGATCTAGTCGTCTATAGGTAGATGTATCAGAATGGAGCGGAACAGCGTATTTTCTACGACGCAAAAGGGTCTTCATTTTTTCATCCGCTCCGGATTTACCACGATTTGAATAAAGAAATACAGTTTTAAGCTTTTCCATGATATATGTACTCCATCACTAGAAAACAAGAACATGTGTAAAACACCAAAAACACATTTTTTGTCGGAGTGGGTTAAGTGAGAGCTTAACCCTTGTGCTCTCATATGGGGTCCCGATGACTCCACCCTTACATTGATGGGTGATCCCTCACGTGACAAAGGTGGACAGGATTTTATGTCTGCCACGGACACCAGTGAAGATAAAAAATCCTTGAAAACAATGTTCAGCGCACCATCTTGTGGGGTCCAGATGACCCCACTTTTAACGTAAACATGCTTAGGATAGCACCAGATCAGAGTGTATTCAGACTGGACACATTTAGTTCACCTAAAGTAAACCAGAGTTCTTTTGACTTGAAAATTTGGAACAAATTTTGGTCCTGATCCGGGACTAGCAACTGCTCTTAGACGCATCTTTTGAAGTGGTCTTATTTCCCATCAGACAGAGTTCCAGTTCACTCTGAGTTTCCTCAGTCTGAAAAGGCTCCGTGGTTGGAGTGAAGCAACTGGACCAAAACGGCCACCGTAGCCAGCCAGGCATTACATGATGTAAACCGAGTAAGAAGGAAGCAAGACAAATGTAAAGCAACGATGACAAACAGCAACTCATTGAAATGTGGTTGGATAAATGCAGGCTCATAAAAACAACTTTTACCGTAATACATATTGCTTCTCACAGTTTTACCGACAATTCATAGGTCATAATCACTTATCAGCATATACTTTCCAACCTCCCCTTGCAGTACCCGCCTTGCTATGCCTCCCACTGTGGAAAAAACTAAATAGTGTTATACCTGATGTTGACAGCCTTTCAAATTAATAAGCAAAATATAAAGTTTGAATAGAAAACAATCCAAACAAGGATTGCCTTTCATTAGTCCTTCTGTCATCTGTTTGCTCCGCCCTTGTAATTCTTGACCAATGACTGAAGAGATCTTTAGTCACATGCTTTTGTTTGTTCATGTCTGGTTGACAGTTGTACGAGTACAGACCAAAAGAAAGGTTCAGGACTCAATCCGGACCAAATTAAATGGAATTGACCAGCTGACTTTTCCGGTCTGAATACCCTAAAGCTGCTAATGACAGATTATTAAACAAAACACTCACTGGTGCAAAGGCCCTCTGTGAAAACTCGGTAAATAAAGCTATTTGAAGCACATTAAACAATTCTTTTGGGCAAATCACATGAAACAATGGGTATTCTCCATTATTTGAGGAAGAAAGCCCACAAAACTACTCATAATTATAAACTGTAGTCGTCCACAAATAACAAAGGGAAGGAATAAATCTTCTCCTTTTGGAGGGGAGGGACTTACATCTGGTTTTACAGACTAAGAGCTCTTCTCATGACTCTCCAAAGTCAATAGTCAATAGATTTCAGTGACACTCACGTAAAAATGATGATCCGAACTGCTTGTTATGGAACCAACTAACCGCAAAGCTTTTGGAACCCTATTGTGTATTTGCACTCAACAGTGTCAAAATAAACATAAGCGAGATGAAACACAAGCTATAAAGCGTAACTTTGAAGGACAGAAAGCACAGAAATGTTCTTTTACATCTGATGAAGGGACTGTGTTAGAAGCTGAAAGATTCAGGGTGATGGGGATGAAGGGTTTAAGGCCTGACAGCCAGCGATAAACCCTACAGCATGTGTATGACTGAGTTTTAGGGAAACAAATGTGTTTGCACTCTAACGCTTGACAAGAAAGTGAAATCAGATTTTTCGCACAAGTTCCTGGTGTCTCTGTGGAGATGTTTCTTCATCATTGTCGGTAGGTCTTCAGGTAAAGTAGAGGCTATGTAGACTTTTCCTAACCATTTATGAACTGTGATTGCGTTTTGCTTGCTTTATGCAAAAATGTGTTCTTTGATGTAATGCCAGCACAGATTCCTGCATTATTTCTTTACTTCCTGATAGACATCAGCGAGGACCAATCATTTCACTTTTGTGCCAGACTTTGTGACAACAAACTGAAAGAATGTAAGCTGTCAAGTTCAGGAGAATTTGCTTCCATCATCATTCTCTTCAATTACAAATGAGTCTTGATGGAACTCGACCTTATCTGAAACTGAATTAAAACACACTCTGTATACAGTGTTTCCTCATTTATCACAGATCCATGAATAACATGCAACAGGTAAAATCCACAAGGTAGAATTATAGACGTTTAAGGCCTATAAAACTCCTCACTACACACTTTATATACTTTCTCAGACAGATATCAATATTTTCACACTTTTCTCTCTTTAAACTATCAGAAGTTCAAAACTTCATAGAAATATTATAAGTTCAGTGCTATAGGATGAAAACAAAGATCTAATTGAAGAGTTATGTAACTTGTCAAGCTGCCATGTCACATTTCTGTACAGGAATGGTTTCACAAAAGAAATTGACTGACAAGATTAAAAGCCAATCAGGATAGAGAACACAGTTTGCCGTTTAAAAAAAGAAAAAAAACATGCAAAGATCTGACTACCAAATTATCTCAATTTCAGTTACATCTGTAGATACGTCCAGATGTAAAACTGCGTAGAATTAATTAAGGCAAAAGTACTAAGAAAATGCTGTAAAATATTCTCTGACATTGTAAAAATGTGGCATGTGACAGGATTCCTAGAACGTCAAGTCAGGCTGTGTATTGTCTTTTCTTTTTTCCCACCCAGCTCTACCTCTTTTGTACTCCCTACATGTGTTTGTGTACCTCCAGGGGTAAACGTACCAGAGTTTGGAACTACTAATTTAGATGATTCAAGCAGCTGTCATGAAATAACAACGTTTTAAAAGAGACATGAGAAAAGTCACGGTGCTTTCCATCAGCTGATGATATTTTTGAGATTTTATCCAAACTTTCCATGTGGGATATGAACACGACTGATGAACCAACAAGATTCAAGCCACAACTTAAAAAAAGGTTTATTTAACTTACATAAATCATGTTTCTTAGCTCTGAATATGACCACAGACAGAGTGTGCTCCTTTTGCAGAAAGTAGTGAATCTGTAAACATACTGTGTAAATAAAAAAACCCAACTCAAATAAATGTGGGAATCTTTTTATAATCTGCTTGTTTTAAATATCATCCAGGACAGAGGGGAATTGAGAACCAGAGCTGAGACTTGGATTTGGTTCGAGACTCACAGGCGAGGACAGAAACTGAACATACAACTCAACATTAGAGCCGTGAGACTTTACTGTTAGGACTTGTGAACAATCAATCTTTTTTCTCTACCTTCTGATGTCTAGAACAGGATGATCCAGGCAGCACTTTTTCCATGTTGCTTTCTAAAGACCTACCACTTTTGCATCTCGACATTGGTGGGATACACCTGAACCAGGTAATTAGCAGCAAGCGGGGCTGTTGCTAAGTGGACATGGACAAAACTTTCCCAGGTCTAACAAACAAAATGAACTCCTTTCTTCTTGTCTACATTTGTGGAAGCATAGACAAAACCACAGAGCCAATTTAATAGACCAGTTAACAGATGTAGCAGTGCGCATTGACTCTTGGAGAGGTCAAAGGTGAAGGCCTCACAAACAGGCAGAAGTCAACAATGGCTGAAGCAATAGACTTGTTCTAGGGACTTCACTGTGTTTGTAACCCTTGGGCTATCCTAGGCATGTTTACGTTAATAGTGGGGGTCATAGGGACCCCATAAGACATGGATTTTTTTTTCTTCACTGGTGTCCGTGCCAGACACGAAATCCTGTCCACCTTTGTCATGGGAGGGATCACACATAAATGTAAGGGTGGAGTCATCGGAACCCTATAAGAGAGCATGAGGGTTAAATGGTACAAAAGGCACTGGCTTCTTAAAAAAATGGATGGAGAAAGATTGTAGTGTTCACTTGATGAACCTCTTTTTAATAGAATTGCACCAAAATAGCGATTATGTAAGAAGAAACATCGTCAACAAACAATACGGACATTGCCAGTCAAGTTTCAAAGACTTTAAAGTATTCTCAACATTTGTAGCAGTCTGAGTGAATTGCGAGAAGCAAAGAAGAATCCAGCCAAAAAGAGGACACAACATTTGGCTTGAATCTTGAGTTGGGAAAAACGCTGGTCTGTTGTCGTAATACCTTTCGATGACAGTAGCTCCGCTCTAATTGGTCCATTCCACTTTTCTATGGACCTACAACCAATGGGGGACCAAAAACAGCACAAATCGGTTTGGCCTAATGGGTCCATTTTTATAATGGAAACGCTCAAAATACCGTACTGGTCCAGTCCTGTCTGCTCTAGACTGCTCAGTGGAAATAAGGCACAAGTGTTTTCTGTCAATGCAGAGAAGTTTCCTGTAGCATTCTGATCTGTTAAAGAAACAGAAGAATACTGCCTTCCTTTGATAAATAAAATGAATCAAAGATAGCCCATGAGGGATATTTTAGTCTTTACTTGTAGTAACGATCTTGAATATCTTAAAGAAATCCATCAAGGAGGCCTAATATCGAAATGCACAACTCCCATTAAATGTCTTGCGTGTGGATACAGACCAGTACATGCACCTTTATCACTAATGACCTGAGAGTGGCATAAGGACATCGTGCAACAGCATCACCCATACGTCACAAGTGGGTGTAACTTTCAATCGCCTTAAACACACTTCAAAATACCACACGTACAACAACAGTAGTGTCTTTTTTTCATGAGGTCCCTTGAGGTGGCTGTACAAGCCTTAAGGGAAGGGTCAAGTGTTAAATGGTGTACACTTAGGTACAGCTTTATGTCCTTCATAGAAAGTCTAAAGTGCTGTACAATCACAGTACCATTCTGTTCAAATGGATGGAGGCTCCACTGCCTAACACTGGCGCCAACTTATAACCACTAGGATCAACGTGAGGTTCAGTGTCTTGCCCAAGGACACTTCAACTCATGGGAGGCCAGAGCAGGAACTGAACCAGCAATCCTCTAATCAGAGGTTGACCGCTCTTCCTCTGCACCAAACTGAAACGCTTCCTCTCAGATTTAGCCGCTCCTCTCTATGACCCTCCTTGGATCCTGTCAACCCAAAAGCCCGCAGCACCCATACGGATCAACCCCATACAGGCATATCTGACTTGTATGGGGGTCAATATAACTGTCAAATTCTGCCAAATACTTTGCATGCAAACCTCAATTTCTCTTCCGTCTTCTGGGTTGGGATGTGGAGTATTTGCATCAAATATGTTGCATAAGCAAGCGGCCTTGACTTGTTAATTGTCCCACTACCAAGCTAACCGCATTTCCACAGGTATCCCTGTAGTTTTGCCTTTGATAATGCCAATGTTTTGGTTTTGCAGTGCTATACAATGAGGCCTTGACCTTTGAACCTGAGCATAAGCAGTCATATCTGAAAACAGGTCTATACAACACCTAAAATATGACTGGCCTGCAGCAGGTGATTTGAGAACATTCCAGGCACAAACCTAAATATCATCTTTTTGGAATGTCCCATTTCCCTGTGCTATAAATCTGATATCTAAACTCGTAACTCCAAGACACACAGGCCGAGCTTTGTTAGTCACAAATATGAAAGTGATGGGATAGATCACTGAAAGGGCTGATCAGTTTGTGAGCCTCCTTGTTTAAGGTGAAACCCAAGCAGTGAAAGTAAATACCAACAACCGCCATAAGGAACAATATCTGTTTCAAGCACAACAATGTAATCTTGAGTTTCTGATGGTTCTCACAGTTCTCTACAATTAAAAACAATTTGATCATTTCTACATATTTTCTGCTAATACCAAAATGAAAAAAAAATATTAATCATATCTACTCTTTCTAATGTTTATCAAGCTTGAGTCTTCACAGGCTGTTCCATAACTTCCGTAAAGGCGATTACAGAGTTTACTGAGTGAAAGCCTATTAGACCACACACAACATAAAGACTACAAGGGAGGAAAAAAAAAAAGTCATCCTGTTGGCTGTATCAACACTGTTTGCTTATCAAACTGCCATCTTATTTTCCCATGACACTCTGCAGGCTGACTGACGACAGATTAAACATGAACTCGCAGAAACAGCCCGGAGCTAAACCCCTCCATGCACTGGGACTTTCAAGCCCCTCCACACATGCTAAACTCAAAGTGCATGGAGAGGGAGACACAAAAAGGAAATGAAACTGTCTGGAAATCAATCCAGAGGGCGGAAACGTTGCAGCTGCTGACCAGTCAAGTGTTGTAACTTTTGACGGAAAAAACAACATCGCTGGGCTGGGGCATACCTGGCTCCTGATTCGGATCATTTGTTTTCTCAGCTGGTTAGGAATATTTCACATTACGGATTCAAGTTAAAGATTACAGAGAAGGAAAGATGTATGAGAAGAAACTTAATGAGGAAACAGTATGTGCAACTTCCTACTCCTTTTGCAAAAAATAAATCTGTAGCAAAACGTCTAAGTTAGCCAGATGAATGTGTGCGCTCTAGCGGTAAAGATTTGCAGTCGAGTCAAACTGGAGATGGATGCGTCCCCCAATGCCAAGTATGTGCAATTGTGTGCCCTGCATGCTAAACGCACAGCTGATTGCTGCCATCACTGGATTCTCTTGTGGCTCGCTGCAGGGCACAAAGAGCAGATTGAAGCATTGGGGTGAGGGCTCTCAACTTTTCCATTCGGTTAATGATGCAGTCTCGTTTAGAGAAAAACACTGGATAACATCACTGTACTGTCTAATTACATAGAGACGTCTGGCTTAAGTTCAGTTCTAGAACTGCTTTGTTATTTCAGCTTCCATTCTGTGTTTTTTTTTTTTTTTTTTAATCCTTGAATGTGCGTACCTGAGTTTAAGTGAAGCTAAAAACATTTTTCTCTGACGAAAGTAGTATTTTTTGTGTTTTTTTTCTGATGATCGAGGACGTACAAAAAGAAAAAATTGCATTTTTGAGTAATTCTTTATGCAAATTTGTTGTGAATCAGGACAGGATGAAAAAATACAGTGAGAAAAAGCTTTTAGCAGTGATATCAAAGCTGCAAGCTCCCTCCTTTCTGATGCACTTGTAGACAACTAGATCCATGTACATCTTTGTTTTCCTCATCGTAGCTCCAAACTGTACACCTCTGTAGCTCCACTATTGCTCTACGTTTTAGTTGCAGCACTAATGTTAGCTTGTGGTTGTGAGAGGCTGTAAACTAGCAGGAGAGAGTGTCAACAAAAGGATGACGGGAAATGAGAAGAGGCTTACTCTGCGCCAAGAGTCCCGAAAACATTTTCTAATGAAAGCCTACCATTCTGCACAAACTATGTATGCTTAAAAAAAACAATATGGACATTTTATTTTAATTTAGGCATTAAAAAGATGCAGCAGCATAAAATACAACACTTATAGTCCCGATTCATCCTATCTAAACCTGATCCGTATGTAAAAGAAGAAGTTTGACAACAATTAATTGTACCAAAAAATATTTAAATCATGGTAGGAATGTAATAGCTCAGTAATGAAACGTCCTCTAGTGTTAACTATAGTTATTTAAGACAAAATAACACATATTTACCATTTGCAACACATTAAAGTTATATAAATGTCAAGTTATCATTGTAAGAACAACATATAATTCATAAAATGTACTCTCCTTGAATCAAACTAGTTTCAAGGAAGCATTGAAAACAAGTGTAACCTTTAAACCTGCTTTAATGTAGTAGAGCCACGTCAAATAATACGAGGTATTTAGATGACCTTTAGCAGCAAACAGACAGATCAATTTTCAGAGTAAAAGTGACATGCTCAAAACACAAGTTCATTAAAAAACAATAAATAAAATAAAAACTTAGTTTCTTTTTAAACTAGCTTTAAACATCTGGTCTCTCACCAAAGCTTAGAAAATGACGCGTCAAGGAGAAGGCTGTGACTGACAGATTAAGCGTCCAATAGCATTCTTGGAATTAACCGTAAACATTCCAAGAGATCCGGACGCAACCAATTAATTGGAAAAGGGGGTGGACCTTTGGAGCTCTAAAGTTAGATTGGCTCACTGAGGCCCAAGCGAAGCAATAGCCGAAGACAACTAGCGATAGCCGCGGGGCTGACCGGTTGGTCTGGCGGCCCCCTTTAAGGGAGCGTCTTGCCCGCCGGGACAAGCGTCCGGCTGCCCCCCCTCCCTCAACGTGAACACGACGTGACGGCTCGCTGGCATGGACGTGACAGAAAGGGAAGAGTGAAGAGCAGCGCCGGTGAACAACAAAATTAAAAATGTAAAAGCAGGACCTACCCAGAAATTCTCTAGGAAGTAGGGCGTTATCATCTTGCTCTTATCTCCCGTGCCACTGCTCTTGTGTTCGCTGTAATGGAGGTTTTAGAGCAAAAATCATCCGCCGTTCTGGCCCGTTTCTGTTGTGTCTGCCTTTCCCCGTTTTCCTCCTCTCCCCTTTCTTCTCCCTTCCCAGACTCCACCTCCCCTCGGCTCTCTTCTCCTTTGGTTTCTTCCAGCGCGACTGAGACTTCGAGCGAAACAGCGCAACCTACGGCCGACTCGCGCCCAGACCAGAGGCACGAGACCACCAATAAGCAACAAATTTAACTTTTTTTTTCTTTTCTTTCGATAAAAGTAAATACATGTAATATTTAGATCAGTTTAACTGCTGAATAAGCTCTCAAAACGGTGGTTAAAAATTAGCAAAACGTCACCGGGTCTTTAAAAATTCACAGCCAATCAAAAAGAGTGACCGGACACGGTTGCCATGACTACGTTTGACATGAGAATTTTCATTGGTTGAGGGTTAATGGCAAAGCAGGGCAGATGTTCCTGTCTTAAACTAATGATCTAATCACATCAGCAAGGCTAAAAAAAATAAATAAAATGGAAATAAATATTTTATAACATTACTACAAATTTGACAAAATTCTTAAAAGTGCTTAGAAAATATTTACCCGACATGGAAGATTCTCTCCAAAGTCAGTATTTACAAATAAGAATGCATATTTTCTTAATATAAAATGTTAATCTAACTAAATTGTAGTGTTTTCTACACGCGTATGCATTTTTTTGTTTTTACTTGTTCATATGTTATTTGATTTATGTATATGTGTTTAATAAATATAGTCTGTTGTTCTCTTGTTATGCAACAGTGAAATTTCCCAACTGATGGAAAAATGAATTACTTTTTATTCTACAATGTAAAATGTTATAATTTTCTAGATTTTTTTTTAAATAACCTATTTTTGGAGGGGATATCTAGCTGAAAACAAAAAAAAAACTAGATTTTATTTGTCTGCACTACTATAACAATAGAAGCGTATTGGCTCCAAACCTTTAAATATTTTCCTGCAAACTTTAAAATAAAAGGTGCAAACTTTTTTTTTAGGATCACTTAATTTATTTATTCAATAATTATTAAAAGTTTTTGCAAACTGTTATCCTTTCCTTCATCCATCCTTTCATTTTATTTCTTAGAACTCACTTTATACAGTGAATAATGCATGTTTTGTTGCCTTTATCAACTGTTTGTACAAATATGTTTTAATACTTTTCTTAGTACAAAAATCATTGTTTTTTTTAAATCAGTGGCACGCAACCTTTAACACTAAGAGCTCAGTTTTTTACTGACCATATAGCCATAAAGTTCCACTTAGTTTTAAAGAAATACATTTTTTTTAGCTACTTAATATATTTATATTATTGGACTGTAACTGTTGTATTTTTCAATATAAACAATTTCAAACTATTTTACTTTTGATAGCATAGTTTCTTTCAAAATAAAACACACCCAGTGTCAAATGAAATTTCCCTGCTGCTGCAGATTTACTAAATCTAAAAATGCAAGAAAGCCACAGTATAATTTTAGTGAATCTTAACTTTTTTATTTCCTTTTTATGACTATCGTTACCTCTGATCAGCAATAGACCTTTTTGTGGAGAAGATAAGAATGTGAACTTTAGGTTTCTTTTAAAGATTTATCACTCTGACAGGATGTTTTCCTTTTTACTATAGTTTTCCTAACATGTTAAAAATCTAAACAGGAATTAAAAAACCTAATTACTTAAGAAAGAAGAACTACAAACCCATTATTTGTGCAAATCTTCATCATTTTTCTTTAGAGCTGATGGAGAGATAAAGGAGCTGCAACAGGGCTTTAGTTTCAGACTCCTGGATAATATTTTTATATGCTCAAGAGCAGGGGTGGGCAAACTACGGCCCGGGGGCCACATGCGGCCCCTTAAGCTACTTAATGTGGCCCTCCAAATTAAAATACATTGAATCAGAAATCCTAATTATTGTTTTATTTTCATTGTATTTCTGGTTTCGTCTCATGAATGGTGTTGTTTCTCTGATCTTCGTGTGTGTTCCTTTCTGAGTCAGATGGTGATCTTTCGGATTATTCCTACACCACATAAATGAAGCATTTCTTTGAGTTCACATTTTCCTCTGAAGAACATCAACCCATTGGATCACCCAAAAGAGAACAAAAATCAAAATTTAGAAATTAAAACTCCCCAATTTTCTGTTTTTAAATGAATATATGTGAATTTGAATCCAAATTGAAGCATGTTTTTCCTCTAAATTCCATATTATTTTTTTAGTTTATGAGGTTGATTACCCAATCTCTCCTTCCATCTGCTCCTTGTCCGGCCCTTATGCCAAATTTTAGAACCCTTTGTGGTCCACGAGTCAAAACAATTGCCCACCCCTGCTCAAGAGTATGCAAGTACTTCTACTGAACTTCTTTATTGCATTTTTCTCAACAGAAAATGTTCTAGCCGTTTGAAAGCAGTTGTGTGTGGCTGCACATTAAATTGTCACTTCCTATTTGACAGAAACAACTGAAATGGATGTGATATTTTTTTCATGTTCAAATTTTGCAGTTTAGGAAATATCCAAACACAATGCTTTAAAATGATTACTTTGAAAATATGAATACCAGAGCATTTGCGACATGTTTCTAGAATATCTAGTCATTTATGAGCTAAATTTGGAATTATCTCCATTATTATTTTTCTATGTTAATTTTTTTACACGCTAGTGAGCTACTATCAGCACCTTGAACGATAAATAAAATTACTTAAATTGAATTGAAAAAGGAAAAAAAAGAACATTTATAATGTAAACAATTTATTGGAACAATGTACAGATTCAAGCAATGGTAACCAGTCACACTCACTATTTCATCTTACAAATATTACAAAATTACTACAGTACAATATAGAATCTTTGCATGATCCAAAATATTTGGTGGCCCCAAAAGTATTACTTTTTTCTTAAAATTCAGCAGCTTATTTAAAAAAAAAAAAGAAGAAAAAGATGTTTATTAAAATGATGTTTTTGCTTTTCTTAGCAAAAAATGTGAAGGCAGATACTATTTGTAGGTTTAAAAGCTAATTGAATACAAGAGCAGACATTCTTCACCATGGGTGAGTGCTTTATAAAATACAAAATTCGATAAAGCTTTGTAGAAAGTCACACTTGTATTTGCAAACATTGCCAACTTATTATTTTTAAACCGTTTCTGCTGTTTGTAGGAGTATAACTTCATTGCAAAAGACCAAATAATTGAAATATTTGCTCTGACGGCATTGTGCAGAGATTCAACTATTGACCAAAGATGTGTGCAAGTTACCACTTCTGAATTGTTCTAACTCTTAGTTTTGCAATTAATGTCAACGCATGAGGGCTCAGAGTTGCACAGATCGACGCCAATGGATGCCAACGCAACACCCACGGTTACATAACACGAAGAGCAATTTTTACTGGACGAGTGAGGAGATGCATAAAGGCGAACACGTTGGTAAAAAGATAAATAACACTGGAACAAAAAAAACAACAACCTGAGGTCAGAAACTACAAAACACATATTCAAGTGGCAAAACACGACGAGAAAATCATAGCAGCGGTCGAGTCGAGGACGGGACAGTAATAGTGGGGATTATTTTTCATTGACACAATCTCTCAGTGACGGATGTGGAGACTCCTTTTTCTTGCATGGCGAACAGCTGGAATGTGACAAACGAAATCACTTCTTTTTAAAACACAGAATGACTGGACTCAGAAGAATTTGCCTTTGTATTCCATGATGTCCTGCAGTTTACCTTTAAATTGAAAGTAATATGATTCTTCTTTGCAATGACCCTCCAATAACTGCTGCATCAAGATGGCTTTTTTATATTACACGTTTAGCAGCAGTAATTCATCTGTCAGGAGTTTGGCATTTATTCAAGCAGTTACTATGCATAACAAAGGATTAAAATACTGCAGTTTTTTTGCTCTGACCAGCAGAGGAAATTTCACTGGCTGGGTTCTTAAAAAAAAATTAAGTCTCTCCACCTCATCATGGAATACATCCAGGCTAGAAAAACAAATAACAAAAACATTTTGACACTTGAAGTAAAACGACACATTCTTGTACTTTCACAGTACTTAAAAACGACATCCAGCGATGGGGAGGGACGGTTCTGGGAGAGCACTCCGGCACATGTAAGGGTTATACGAGTCTCAGTGTGGCGATACATACTTCTTAAAAGAGTTAAAGCTCCCCTCCCTCCCTCCCACGATCCCCTTCCCGCTCACGATACGCTGGGGTGTGAGGGGCCACCAACATGCAAGAGATGAAAGCATCCAAGTACCTCACAGTGACAACCACCCAGAACATTACACAGTCACCCTAAAGATCATGCTGTTAACACAGGAAGCCAAACAACCAGGAAAAAGGAAACATATTTAACATTGATTGGATGGTTTTGTGTCACAATTACAGAGTCTTCTTATTGTCCCAAAAAAAAAAAAAAACAATAGAACAGGCAGGATGCTAACCTGCATAGTCTCCTTCATTTTTCCTTCACAGACAACACTGAATATAAAGCAACCAAAGCTTGGATGTGCCTGCTGATCAATGATACATTCACGCCACAGAAGCAAACAGAGGCTTGCTGTTCACGCTGGGATGTTGCACAGAGCCTAAACTTAAACCCTGTCATGCTACGGTACAGCGCTTCGGCTGCAGTCATCTGGCAGAGGAGACAAAAGTATGGCAAAAAGTACAAAAGTCACATGACCAAAGAACCTTATCCAGTAAGCTATGTCCACTGTCAACACACATCACTGATGTTTAACAGTTGTTTTTCCACAATAATAAAAGCATGCTACCCATTCCCAGGAAAGCTGTTCCTTGAATTAGCTCCGTGGAGACTGAAAGCCTCTGCTTTGCTACAGGAGGATTGGAGAATCGGGTTCTTTTGAGAACATTTCAGGGCTTGAAGCTACAACACCTCGGCATGATTATAACATCCTCTTTCCAAAACAGCCTTCTTAGAAATGCAAATATGCCTTAAAATCCCCATTTTTAACTAAAACGTTGGGGGAAAAAAAAATTCAACGGAGGAAAAGAAAATATTTTCGTATTTGTGATTTAAGTGAATGATCCTCCCATGATAAGGTTGCTCTGCTTTTCCCCCTTAGCTCGTGCACGAGGGCACTGCAGCTACTGCCACCTCCCTCCCACCCCGTCCACTGAGTTGAGGAGGGGTCTGCGACCCTTCCCTTCCCTCAGCGAGCACACCCTTCCCCCCAGTAAAGGGTAACGTTCCCTGGGATGGTTCCCGACATCAAATCCCACAGTGAATGACCTGAGGAGAGAAGGAGAAGCCTCGTCAGGATGAGGGACACATAGACAACTGTTAGTGATAGAGAAACGTATGCAACGGGTTTTCAATATTGACTGTATACAGAGAACTGGACAGAATGACTCCTACAACTCGCATTCTAAATAGGAAGTACCTACTGGTCCCAAAAAGTCAAAATTGCAAGAATTTTGAGAATTAAACAGCTTCTTGCTCTGATACTCTTGTTAATCCAAGTTTTTTTCATCATATTTTTTCAGAAGTGGAAGTAACTCAAATTGTTATAAACTGGCCAATCAGACGTCTTAACAAAAGTAGGCGTTCTCATGACCTGAGAACGCCTTGATACCGCTGTAGCCTAAAATGCTAGAATTTACTTCATATTATTGGAGCCAGAAGTAAGCCATTTTCCATGAGTGACGTCACCAGTGAGCTACATAGGCTAGAATTATGCTAGCTTGTTGCAAAGTTGGACGCCATATTGGAATGGTATTGCTGGCTGTTTCCTGCTGTGCTACGACTGCACAAACAGAGCTGGAAAAACAAGGAAGTGACTTTTCACAACTAAATTATTATCGTCACCTGATAAAGGAGAACTTAGAGAAAATATTTTATGAAGATCTGAGTGAGCTTACTCTCAATAGTGAGCGTTTAGCTGATCTTGTAGCAATATTCAAGGTTAATGGTAGCTTTAGACTGCGCACCATTTTGACATTTTCTGGCAGGAACAATTAACTTTTTTGCTTTATGAAGGATGATCGCAGCATTTGTGTGTGTGTTTGACCTCGATTCAGACATGACAACCCACTAAGCAGAGGAAAAGAAACTAACTAGGATTTCCTCTGTAGCAGTGAGTGAAGAGGGAAGAGGCCAGCGCAGAATCCTCGGACATGTGGCGTACAGAAAACTGTCGACGCAGTGTCGTGCGAGTGAGTCCTTCTGGTAGAGGCTAGGTGGGATCCCCCCGCTGGAAACATTTGCCCCATGAAGGTGCATTGCAACTGGTTCCGGCTCGATTGCCGCGTGCTTTGCAGCGAACGCCGCCCGGACCTCACCGAGGCTGTGGACTGAATGGGGCTGTAAGCTCTCCCCCAAAACGGCGCGACTGTCGACCTGGGTGCACTTTTCTCAGTCTGCTCTGATTGCGTGGCGCAGCCCCCGGCGGGGCAAGTAGGGCGAGTGGGGACCAGCCCATACACAACGACCACAAGCGATAAGCGGCGTTGTTAGTTAGCCACCGATCTGTTTTAAAACACAGACCGAGGAGCCTCACAGTTTGTGTAGATCTTAGTCTGTGTGTAAATTTGAATAAATTCACAACCACACATCAGGTATGGATTGTTTTTTTTTTTTTTTTAAATCAGACCAAAATGTAGCATTTTATGGTCATTTCACTGTATCTGCTAAGTTATGTCTCATTGTTTACCTTTTAATATGGCGTTGCTCTTTAAGTATCTTCGACAGTGATAACAGGCTAGCGTAGCATCTCTACTCATTCCAGTTCTCATATACAGTGAATGTGTAAAAGGCTAGAGGGCTTTTTGAGGCTTCATTTGCCCGTCACCAACTCCTAGAAAAGATGAAGATGACACTGACCACAGTGCGGTGGAAACAGCTACACCCCATAAAAGGCTGCCAAGCGTTCCTTTAGTGGCATCGGGAACTGATCCGCAAAACGCCTCCAATTCTCTTCTCCCACCTGGTTCTTAAATCCATGAAGGATCTGAAACAAAGCATCAGCACAACTTTTCAAGAGCTGATCTTCCATCCTTCCCTTCAGTTCGTCCCTTTCTGAAGGCTTACCTTGTAGAACATTTCTCTCAGATCCTCTTTTGGATTAACCCAGGAGGCCACTGCATCACAGAAGAATATAAAATCCTGTTCCAGAGAAGAGAGGTGAGCCAACGTTTGAGTTTAGAGAACTGCCCGAAACGTGATGAGCTCAGCTGGACCTCACCTGCACTACACCTCCTGGATTTACACTGATCATGGTGCAAATTCCTCTGAAGGCGGAGTCTTTCTCCTCATTGTCTCTTATATTTCGCAGAGAGGTGCACCTGACAATTGGGACGTCCAAATTCAACATCAAACTCATCAAACAAATTATTCAGAAACAACTTTAAGTACTATCAACATCATCTACTAGTACTTCACATTTCTTTCTGCAGCTAGCACACGACATTAGGCATGCTCACAAAACTAGAACAAATCAGCAAATTTTAAACTTTCCTCTAAGAGTTCTTCTTTTGTCTCTGAGCAATGTGTTGAACAAAATCTCAAATATAGCACCTTTGGAAATAGCATTACTTTTAGAAAAAAGGTTGGGGTAATTTTTGGGACAGGCACATGCAGCTGGGTGACTACGAAACGAGAAAGGGATTGAGGAATGCTCCACGGCATTAAAAGGCTGCCTCCTTTCTCTGTTGTTGAACCAGCAGGCATGTGACAAATCTGATCCCATGCATCTTTATAGGTTGTTAGCGACAGGTAACAATGACAAAGGAACTTAACAAACTAATGTATAATACATGAAGGTGCTACTGAGGCAAAACATAATAAAACGATAAAAAAAGAAAGAGAAACACAAGTAAGACCTAAAAGAGGACAGGGTTAGTCACACGGTTGGCAATGATAAGAAACCAAACTGAAAAAAGACTTTTTTTGTTTCGTTTTGAGAGGAAAAAGGGAGGAGAGGGGAGAGAAGGGAGGAACAGGCGACAGAAGAAGAGAGCAGAGAGATGAATTAAATAAAAGATTGAATAATACACACCAGGGTCTTATAAACTGCTGTAGCATGGGAGCCACCTCTTGAGGACAAACGTAACCAAGACGACCAATTGTTATTGCTAAGGTAACGCAATCACGGTTACACACCACCAAACGCCAACCAAGACATGAGCAATGAGGAGGGAAGGAGAAAAAAATAAAGAAAAAACAAACAACTCAGAGACATAAATCAACAGAATCTGTGTATGATAATAAACAGAAGATTTCACTAGATCATCGCAGCCCCTTCCACTTGTGGGGGGGGAGTAATGTAAAATATGACACTCTAAATAAAGACATACAAAACGTTTAAGGGAGAACACATCGACAGCTTTGACAAGACATTCATAGAAAAAAAGGCAAACGATGGCGTCTTCTTTCACAGATCTTCAGAGTGAAAACTTGCTTAAAATTTGGACGTCTCCACACAGCGTGGGACAGGATTTTTTTTTTTCTCCCTTAAACTCACAAATGTTAACCTTCAGAATTGAAAAACAAGAAAAATGCTCTTTTGTTTTCTTTTTGAAAAGAAAAAGACAAGATTACTCCAAGCCAACTACATGGAGGGAGACTAGTATCCAGCACAGCAGGTTCTTATGAGGCAGAGAGGAGGGAGGACCTAAGTTTAAGAGACACAAAACTATGCAACATTCGTATTAACAAACAGGCATTTATGAACAGTCCAATGACACATGCAGAAAGCAGATGGTATGCTCATCAGAGTAAAGTTCAGTGCAGGATCAACCGATCAGTGAAACTAAGGAGTGCCGTCACGCACTCTGAGAATTCCCAACAACCCCCATTTTTTTTTTCTTTTTTGCTTTCTGGGATATGATTGGGTTGATCTGGTTTAAATTTAGTTCCAGTCACACGTCGGCGCTCTTGGAAAAGTCTCTCAATGTGAATTTTGTTGCAGGAGGAGATGTTTTCAATCTGGTGATTGAAAACATGCAAAAAAAAAAAAAAAAAAGGAGGCGAAGCGGTCGTGTATCCTGCATCAAACGTTGGCCATTCTTAACAACATTTAACATCTATTGGCAGATATGCATCCACATTTATAGAACAGTAAATAAAAGCAACACATAAACTGACAGCAAACAAACAGGAACACATCTACTGAGTCCCTAATTTGTCTTTGGTTTTTTTTTTGGCAGGTCACACTTTCACCCTTGCTGACACGTTTTGGGTAAATTATCATCTTGACTTTGCTAGTTTTGACTCAGCAATTTTCAAAGGTAAAAAAAATGAAAGTAGCAAAGTGCAACCGGTTCAAGAATTGAATTTTTTTTTTTTTTTTAAGATATGTCCCTATGTTTGCCCGTTTAAGGATTCTTTCATTCATTCTGGATTAGTTATGTTAAGCTGATTAGATAAATCAGCGTCTATGTGAGGCTAGTTTGTGTCTTAAACAGTCAGTCCACATTAGTGAACCCTAAGACTGGGCTCTTACATGGTTTCATTCTTTGGAAGAGCATCAAGAACTTTCCAGCAGATGTTTGATTTTCTTTTATCCCAACTTTGAGGCTTCTAAAGCCAGGTCGCAAATCAACATCAGAGAAGTTTTACTCAAAACCTGTAAGGCTCATTCTTTTGGGAGGGTTGTTTGGATGAAGATTAGAGGGGGTGGGGACAGGAATCCTGGTGTGTGCGGTCAGTACTGGAGTGGGTGAGTGGGCACCTCCCTGTGTGTGTGGCCACCTGGCTGGTTGGCTCAGCACTGCCACCGTGTGGTACCTGTGTTTTCCAGAAGAGTCTTTGGAGTGTTGGGCCTGTTTATGATCTCCACCAGCTGGTGCAGCACCATGGCAACGTATGGCTGCATTTCAGGCCCTGAGTGAGAACGCATAGGGGGTCAAAACTTGGGATGCAGGGAAAATTCAAGTTGGTGATATATCGCGATATTTCATTTGGCGCGATTTTATTGGTGTCGGTATCAGCTGATAATAGAAATTCCACAGATTTTTCTTTTTTACTTTGACCGGTGGTTACGGAAAGAGAGCACAGGCTTACTCCCCCAATCCAGATCCGGACCCCTCCCCTGCGTGCGTCTGATGCAAGACACACACGGGGGAGGGGAGCTTACTTTGGCTCACTTTCTTACTCCCAACTTGTATTTACGGATGAAAGTATTTAGAAAGTATTTGAGGAACTCTGCACTATATTTTGTTTTACTATACTTGGAAATCAGACAAGCAACTTGTGCATAACATAAAGTTTCAGAGCTTTATGTTGTGATCATTAAATAAAATGAATTTTACAATTTCATTACAATGAAAGAGGCATCAATACTAACTGTTACTGTTACAAACTTTGTTCTGGTGCAGCCTTGGGATACGTATCGTGAGACACGTACTGTGATATGTATCGTATCGTGAGACACGTATCGTGATATGAATCGTATCGTGAGACACGTATCGTGATATGAATCGTATCGTGAGACACGTATCGTGATATGAATCGTATCGTGAGACACGTATCGTGATATGCATTGTATCGTGAGACACGTATTGTGATATGTATCCCATCGTGAGACACATATCATGATATGTATCGTATCGTGAGACACTTATTGTGATATGAATTGTATCGTGAGACACGTATCGTGATATGTATCGTATCGCAAGACACGTATCGTGATATGTATCCCATCGTGAGACACGTATCGTGATGTGTATCGTATTGTGAGACACCTATCATGATATGTATCGTATCGTGAGACACGTATCGTGATATGTATCGTATCGTGAGACACGTATTGTGATATGTATCGTATCGTGATATGTATCATATCGCCAGACTCTTGCCAATATTCACCCCTGGTCAAAACGTTCTAAACATGATTCTGCTTTGATATGTTTCATAAAAACAATGTAAAGAGAAAGAAAATGACTGACCCATTTGTATAGATATCTCTCCGATTGCCCAGGTTGCATTGTTGCACACTGATATCAACTCAGGGTTTAAGTTAGTTCCCAATATTGGCATGAAATCACCTAGGAGGAAAAGTAGACACTTCAGCAGCTAACCCAAAGCTTTGAGACATGTATTGTGTCAGAGATGCAGAACTCACCGATGCATGGTTTGACATGCTGGAAACAAGCCTTAGTCAGATCTCCAAGTAACGCAAAAGAACTCTGACGCACTTCTGGCATTTTGTCCTGAAACAAAAGAGGGATGGTAAAAAACCCAGAGGCTGCTCACTGGGTTGTACTCGGTCAGCTCTTTACCTGCATGCACTGGTACATGAGGGTGAGGATGTTGCTACGAGCAACCAGCTGCTCGATGGTGCCCCCCAAACCTTCGGCCAGTCCACTGAGGAGATCCAAAGCCACGATCATGAAGTCTTTGTCAGGAGCCTCGTACTGGTCTGGCTGTGACTGATGAAGCTAAAGATTTAAATCAAAAGGGATTGATAAATAAATGTTAATAACCCACTTCAATCGTCTATTGATCAATTGTAAAGGCGTTCCCTGTGGTCTTTTCATTATGATTATGCTATTTTTTAGCAAAAAAAGTGTGTCATTTTCTAGAACATAGTTTCTGCAGAGCGACAGTAGTACATTAGAAATTCACTTCTGAATTGAGCAAGCCCGCCCACCTTCCCATCCCGACCACAGAGAGGAGCAGGAAGCTCGCCTCCAGAATATTTTCTTCCTCACAATTATGCTCTTTTCCAAAATGTTTTTTTGTCTACTCCTGATTCTATACTATTTGAATAAATAAATACCAAGAAATACTACTTTAAGCTTGATTTTCTTTATGTATGTCCTCCATGAGCAGAAAAATGCCACAAAAACATGTTGAAACCCCATTTTTCTTCAGAATGAATTTTTAAAGCTGCATTTGTTCACCGTTTCACCACTTGGGGGCAGTGGTGCGCCCTTAAAATATTTTAAACTGATTGTAATCATTGGAAATATTCACTGACAGACCATAGAGGAGCGACACTTTCACCTCCTAGAAGCTGGTTTGACAACAACAGTAAGTAGAACCAATGTGTTTTGTTGTGCAACAGCTAGATGTCTTGTAGTAAAAGAAAACCGAAATTAAAATCCACTTTTGCAGATTTAATTTCCAATGTAATACCACTTTAGGGTGATTAGCTTTTTCTTTAATAGTGTTATTTTAAGATAATGTTTGGTTGTTAAACTGTGCTCTGTTCCCATAAGTGTGTATATTTTTTAAAAAGAGAGGAGGTCAGATGAGGCAATGTTTGGTCAAAAGGGCAACAACCATGGAGCAGAAAAACTGGTTTCAAACAAACTCAACACACCAGTGAGTCACATGACCACAGGTGTGGTCTACCTTTCACATACCCAGTTTAAACTCGGTATTATTAATAAAGCAAAAAGGGAAAAATAGGATTTAAAAAAACACACAAAAAGCTTTTATTGAAGTGTATTTGGTGTACTTTTTAAGCTTTTCTAGCATCTTGCTCACATTAAAATAGATGCACAAATACTTGGTTCTTTGGAGAAAATCCCAAGAAAATTACAAAATGGTTTCCCTTGGTAAAAAAAGTGGTCAATGCTTAAATATATACCACAATATTTCTTCAAAATTATACGATTTTGGATTAGTTGCCCAAGTGTTTCTCTTCCAAATAAGTTGCCTTGCATCTCCTAAAAATGAAAGCTGTGAGTCTCCACGCCACAGCTTCATTTTGATTTTTGTTAATCATTCCTAAACTCTATGAGATATGCTAATGTAAAGTCTGGGCTCAGCTAGCTTGTGCTTGTGGCCTTTCATGCAAAGTGTGCAGCAGAGATCAGGATTTAGAGCTAAATGAAAAACATCCAGCAGCAACAGTCTTTCCAAATCAAATAAAAAGCACAGACCGTTTCTGCAGCGTCTCCTTTGATGTGTCTGAAGGGGAGAGAGTGAGCAGCTCTATTGGCTAATTTGTTTGTGCTTCTGCTGTAAGCGTGCATTATTGCAAAGTCGCTTTAAAGACTCTGTGAGTGTCAATAAAGGACAAAAAGCAAGAAAGTCGCTTTCTTCTTCATGTAATGACTCTTCCTTTTGAGTTTCCTTTTGATGAACAGGAGAAACGCCAGAATCTCCATTCCAGCAACAGTTGAATGCTCAAAGTTCATAATCAGGTGTTTCTTACTCACCATGGCCTGAGCCAGAGTTTTTTGGACCAGGTTGACACAGCGTTGGTACACGGGCTCACAATATGGCAGGAAGCCGCTCTGTAGCGCCGTGGCTACAGAGGACAGACACTGAGAGGGAAAGAGGACTCAGTGAAGAGTTGAACAGTTTCAACTAATACCACCAGCAGGATGTCTATTATTTCTCTATATTACGGGAGTGTTTGAAGACAAAACTCACTTCTAATAAAGGAAAAAGATCTTTGTCTTCATCTTTAAGCTGATTCCACTTTTGGATCAATGGCGGCATCAACATCTGGATGTACTCCTGAAAACCAAGAGATTAAGACTTTTACAAGACAATAAAAAGTACAAGTACTATCAACATTTAGCAAGTGCAAGCTGTACTCTCATTCACTGAATTTAACCAAAGGTGTGCCTCAGGGAACCATTCTTGGACCACTTTGGTTCAAATTTGACACCAAACTTTCAATTGTTTGGAGATGACATATTTATTCTCAGTTAAGCAGTAACACTTAGCAAAAGTGTGCATCAGTTCATATCGGATTGTACTTAGCAAATGTAGTATTTTTCTGATATTATCCAGAATAATACCCAATAATTGTAATCATTTTTAAAATAAATAAGAAAAAAACTAATTTTGATCTTATTTTTACTTCTAAAACTGTCTTTAATATCGATTTGTCACTTTCATAAAAAGTAGCACATCCAAAATAACATTCACAATAATGTCTTTACATTTATCGTAGGATTGTGAATTTTTATATTTACATGTTTCTGAGCCAATTCTGAAGCATATTTTGTCAGCAGTCAGGGTCAAATAATCATTTTGACTTGTTTTTTTTGTTGATACACCAAAAACTTTCATCAGGAATGAAGCACCAAAGAGTCTTTGATCGAAACATTTCATTTTGTTTTAAATAAAATAAATTAAACTAAACCAGCAGTTTCTGTCTTAGTATTCTGTCACCTAATTTCTTTTTTTTTTTTTTTTTTAGAAATATGTTGAAAGTGAAAGAGATTCTGCATTTTAATTTTTTTGCCATACTTTAAATTGTTTTTCTACATCAGCTGCAGGTTCTACAACTTTTCTAACAACAATTACACACATTATTTTGAATAGATAATAAGGATATAATAAACTGATAACCTTTTTTTTTTTTTTACCATCATGCTGCTTTTGCTGGAATTGGCCACTAGGTGTCCCTGTTGTTGTTATTGTCTGAATTCCCTTACTATTCCTTAACCCCTAAAAAGATTTTATAGTGTGGTACTATGTAGTGCCCTGGATTTTAACATAATTCGGACACATCACCACCAATTTTTTTAAACGTCAAACATCACGTCACCTGTTTACACATTTATTGAAAATAAATTTCAATACATTTTTACTAAAGACAATTTCTTCAAATGCAAAGCATTGTGGTCTATACTTGTCATTCTAGTGAGCATTGATGCATACTAGTTTTATTTTCAAGAAACCTGCACTAACAAGGTAGCTACTAGAAAATTTAAAATACATTTAAAATTTGAGCAAAAATTCCTTTACCTTAATAATTTTTATTTTTTCTCTTTTTTAATCTTGCAAGTGTCATGACTTTTATTTTATTTTTTGTTCATTTTCCTTGCAAATGAAAAAAAATGTGTTATTTGAGAGGACTGTCAGTGTTTTCTACTCTGTGTTTACAATATTTGTCAATAAAGCAGGAAAAAAAAATATTTTTTTTGCAGAGACTTCTGAGAAATTTCTCAGGCACTGATTTTTTGAATTGTAGACTTAGACACCCCAACAAAAAGAGGAATGCCCTTATATAGTGAACTAAATAGTGAGTAGTGAAGAAATGTGAAAGTTTCATATCAATTCTGTTCTTGTTTTCCATTAAAATGCATTTAAAAAAAAAAAGTTTATTTCCTTTTCTTCTCTCAGCTCCTCTTCTTAAACTTCTGTGCTGTAGTTTATAATGCGCTAATATTTATAATACACTTAATTTTATGTTACAATAGAGTGTAAGTAATAAGTAAAGTAAGTAAGTGGTGAAAATATTAGAACAATTGTTTAAAGTTATATCAAGAATATTATCTGACATGTCAACACAACTTCTTTGGTGTTGGCAAATTATTATCCTAATGCGATATTGGCAAATCTTTATATTTTGTCAGACGTTGCATAACAAAGTTCTCCTAGTCACAAACATGAGGAAGCGGTGCCGTGTGTGTCATCCAGGCAGAAACGTGAAGTGAAAGTGCACACGCAGCAGCGCAGCTTACTGGTTTGTTGAGGTGGTGTCCCACAGAGTCGGCCAGCGTTCCTATGGCGTCGTAAAGGATGAGCAGGTTTTTGTGTTGGTACTTGCTGAAGGCATACACCAGGGTGTCCAGGATGAACGCCAGGTACGGCACCAGTTCTGTGCAAGCCTCCTCCTCCAGGGTGGCAAAGGCACTTTCAAGGACAGAATCAGATGTTACAACATAAAAAAGGAAGAAGGGGGAGTTCTTTCACACGCTTCTCACCAGAGATGCAGACTATTTTTAAGGTGCTCGTCCAATTCGGTTCACAAATCATGATCGATGGTTCACAGATCCAACCAGGATTCTTATTATTTAACATAAATACATCCGAATTGTTTGTCTTTTTACTGGATGTATGAAGATTACAATGAAATTATTTTCAATCACTATTATTTAAATCTTTATTTAGAACAGGAGATCAGAATTAACAAAACATACAATTAAAAAAAAACCCCACAAATTTTGACATAAAGAGCCGGTATTTCTCACCCACTCCAATGAAAATTGTGTTTTTGGCGTTTGGCTGGATACCTGTTCCATCCATACCATGTTCATTTTACATCCCTCCCATGATCAAATCTTTAGCTTCTTGCCTTGTCTGTGTCACAATGCTTCAGCACACTTCTTTTTCTTCTTTTTTTGAGTGTTGGGCAGCGTTTTGGTGTATAACAAATGGATTTGCCGACCTTTATTTACGTTGATTGATCAGTTACGGGTGAAAAAAAATTACATTTTTGACTAGAAAAGTGAAACAGAGAAGTTTCAACCTCCACGATTTTTTTCAAAATTCAAGTTTAAAAATTCAAATTTAAAGTTCAAGACTTTTTAACGTTTTTTTAAGTTAATATTTTACATTTATAAATTCAATGCTTTAAAACCTTTTAAGACCCCGCGGGACCTCTGTATTTACTTCCAGTGACAGTAAGGCATTTGTTTTGATTAGTTTATACACTTAGTATTTAGGAATGTGAAAATTCACTTTCCACACAATTTGGCTCAAACTTTGATTATTTGGTCATATTTTTTCTATGTTAAATATATGATTTGTATATTTCAAAACATCCAAATAACAAAAAAATTTCCGTAAAATCATTGTTTTTCCTTTTCTAATAAGCAAGTCACAATGAGGCAAAACCTTTCAGTTGGGTCACACTTAGCTTGGTGTAATGAAATAAATACTAAATCCTTCCTAAATTTAGCAGAATTGCTTGAAAATTTTAATCTAAACATACTTGTATACAGTAAAAATGCAAAAGCTCACTTTCCCCATGATCCATCCCTACTTAAAATCCAACATTATTCTGCATTTTAGAGCAGTATTTACATCGCCTTAATTAGATTTTTTACCACACTCTACTTCACTTATAAATATCACAAATCAATGATGTATTAATATTTAAATTTTCGGGAAGATATCAGAGTATTATACTGGTTCCAGCAGTACTTCTCACCTGCAGGCGGCCTCCTGAACCCGCTTGTTGCTGTCTAGAATCCGCTTGAGCAGCTCCGTCATTAAAGGCTTCAGGTAGACGTCCGGCGGCTGGCTGACCACCCAGTGGGCGTAGCGGCTCAGGGTCCAGCAGGTGATGGATCGCACCAGCGCCTTCTTGTCGGACAAACACTGGATGAGATGGGGGATGAGCTCAGGCAGATATGGGATCATGCCCTGCATGCAGCCTGAAAAAAAAAAAAGAGGATAACTGTGGACTTAAGGGACAACTCAAAATGCGGTTTCCTTCTTTGTATTTTTACCTTCAGCTATAGCCCCCAGCACTAAGATGCCAGACTCTTTGACTACCCACTCTGGGTGGAAAAGCAGCTCTTTGAGCAGAGGCAGGATGTGCACCAGCAGATCGTCCCTGAACACGTTGGCCAACACGTCCAGCGCCGCCGCCGAGCATTTTCCTGATGTTTGAGGAAACACAAACAGGAGTGCACAAACGTAACATGCACGACACAAACAGAGAGAAACATCACTTCCATGAAACCGAAGATTTGAAGATAAATAAATGATGAACGGACACAGCTGCTCCGATTTCACGGACGAACTCACGCAAGTTCCAGTCAGAGATGGTGTCGTCATCATCCAGCTCGTCGTCATCGTCATCCTCTTCTTCGATCCCGTCACCCTCGTGTTGCTGGGCAACCGTGCGGGAGCGGTGGAAGCGGGGTCTGATGTCTTGCTCGTTGTCTGGAATGGCTTCATCCTCCTCGATGTCACCCTGGAAGGAAAAATGATAAAAGTCAGTTTTCCGACAAAAAGAATTCAAAGGCACAGACGGGTGCGCAGCTTAGCTGTCAATCTGAGTCATGAAGCACTTCACACCACTAGGTACACACATATTAGAGTATATAAACTGACCTTGAGCAGGATGATGTCAATCTCTGAGTATTTCATACCGTTGACAAGCACTGGAATGAGCCTGGAGCAGAAGCCAGAGGAAAAGGTGGAGAAAAAAGAGCAAGGATAGGTCAGAGTCACAGTCATCACTCACGTCTGACTCCACTTTGGGCACAGTTTAATGTGGCGCTTCAGTGACAGATGTCACATGGGAGGTCAGCGGCCAGCGGGGTTCTTCATCAGCCCGTGAGGAGATGTGGACAAATCTCATTCTGTTACAAGGCCTTCGCTGGCTCACTGCTGAGACCGCTATGAATCACCCCTGCTTAAAATGACGGTGGCGGCGGCAGCGGCCGGGCGTGTTCTTACTGGGAGAGGTGACCGCACAGAACCTCCTTGCACACAGGCTGCTCGGCGAGAGTAAGCCAGAACTCGCAGGCCTCCAGGGCGACGTTCTCGTCTTGGTCCTGAGTCCTCTGAAGCATGTACTGCAACCAAAGTCAGGGAAAACTTGGACTTTAAGCCACCGTCTCATAAAATTTACATTAAAACTGTTCAACAAGGAGGCAGAAATTCTAATACTTCATTTATGTGTCAAATTCTCGTCAGCCATCTCTATTTGGATGAGTGACAAATTAGCTACTCGTGGGCGGAGCTACCCCCAAATGTTTTTAACATAATCCCAACATGGAGCAGGGTTTGTATACAAATTATAAATGTTAATGTCTCTATGATCCAGTTTGATGACCTGCTGTCTCGCATTAGTCCACAGAGCATAAGAATAAGAATAAAATTAGAGGATTTTTATAGTGTCTCAATGCAAATAAGAAAAATATAATAAAGTTCAGGAGGAAAATGATCAGTTTCTCTCTATGTTGGATTTGGACTCCACCTGGTGATCGAGTCAACAAAAACGTCATGTGTCAAAAAAGCTGAGTCCCTGATTGGTTGATGCGACGCATCGTCTTGTCATGATTTTTAACTCTGGACGCTCTGCTCTGCTCTGCAACACCAAATTGGCTAAGCTAATTTTGCGTGGGCTTACTCCACACCTACGGTCCTGCCAAAAATTCAGAGGGGGATTTCTAACAAACTACTGCAGCTCTGCAGAAACTACGTCCTAGAAAAGAACACAGGTTTTTTTTAATTTTGCCTAAAATGACATAATTATAATTAAAAGACCACTGGGAAATAGATCAAAAGATGATTGGAGTGGATCTTTTCATGTAAACAATACCTTGACGCTATCAGCTGTCTGAACAAGAAATGACAGCAATTTAACATTTAATGTGGATTGTGCAAATGACCCATTTCAATCGACAAAACCATCACATACATTCATTTATGCGACACGGATGACTCTCAGCCTCCTCACCTCGATGATGTTGCGCATGTGTGGCAGGAGGCGGTCCAGGCGAACCTCCAACAGCATGACCAGAGCTCTGCACACGTTCTTCCTCACCTCCGGCTCGTCGTCTGTCGCCAGAGCAAACAGGTTCTGTGGGAAATGAAAGGCAACGTCTAAAAGCCAAACGCTTTCACTCTCATGTCACTCCAACCACACAAATCCAAGATACAGCATGTATTTTACACAGCTACCACTTGAAGAACCGAACAAATTATTTCAACATTTTTCTTACTTTTTTGTCAATTTTTTTGTTAATCTGAATCACAATTTTCTCACAATTCTCACTTCAAAATGTGAGTGTTCTCATTACAGCAACATTTTTGTTTTCCCATATGAGTTTGGATAAATCTGTCATTAAGTATGCCAAAGAAGATTCTCATTCATCTTGATGACATTTTGAAGTTGAGTCTTGGCTTCTGAACTCAGAAGTACTGAATTCTCATTACAAGAAGATAGATGACTTTCATAAACAGCCGGAAAATCCTTTTAGGCACAGCAATGCGATGCTGTCACAACATGATGTCAAAAAAAAGCTACGAGCTGTACGTACAAAAAGAATAAATATCTATTTAGGGCGTTTGTGACACAACCATACAGTTTTCAGAGAAACAATTCAAAACTATGCAGAAAATATTTAAAAAGAGTAAAGAATATTTCATTTAAGGAAAAAAAACAAAGGCAAAAATCTGATCTATGATTTTATCAAAAACATTTCTATCAACATATAAAATTAAAATCTACTCATTTTACTTCCATCTGCTCTGAATTTTTTCCGCCGAAAGGCCTGATGACAGGAAAATATTTATTCGCTCAACATCAAACACCCACTGCCATATTTCATGCAGACTTGCCTCGATGAAAGGGTCGATGTGGAGCATCAGCGCCTGAGTCCTGCTGATGATGAACTGGTTGACACAGGCGATGGCGTGAGACCTGGAACACAAACAAAGTCACTTTTCTTCTTTTTTATGCTTTCTGCTCTGGTCTGTGCAGGTATTTCAGCACATTTACATCTTTGTATTTTGCTTAAAATGTGTTTACGTCAGTTAAACTAAATTTTACAGCAGGAATCATAAACTTTTTACAAGACTTTTTGATGATTTTCTACATCTGGATTTTCAAAACATGTCAAAATTCATAAAAACTTCAAGTTAGAAACTTAAATTTAAAAAATATAGATGTTTAAAGAGATTTTGAAACACATTTTCTTGGAGTGATTACATAATAGTTACAGTAATGAATTAAAAAACAATAAAATCACCAAAAAATATTGGGTTAGGAGTTTTTAAACAAAGAAAAAACTGGACAAAATAGTTTTATAAAACCCCCAAAGTGTCTTTCCGACTTTCATTTTATGTTATCTAGTATTTTATATTATTCGTTTCTTTTTAAGCCTTTCTGTTTCTCTCCAACTAAAAGAACAAATGAAATAGGAAGAAACAAAATTTGGTTAAAAGGAGGAAATGAGTAGAAAATGTATTTATAATGTTCCCTTTTTTCTTTTTAAACATTTTATTTTGACAATATATTTCATGGTTTACTACCATTATCTTACACTCAGCTATTTCTCTTTCATTAAACAAATAAATATTACTCTTGATTTTTATATCAGAAATCAACATTCTCTTGGTTTAGATAACAGGTTTTCCCGCCACAAAATAGCCAACAAATATATAAATGTTGGATAGAAAAAGAAAGCTTAAGTACCTAATTTTGGGACTCATGTGTGTGAAAAACTGCAGAAACTTGGGGATCATGACATTAAGCGGACGGTCCAGCATGTCACTGTCCAGGATCTCAGCAGAATCCTCGCAGATCTTCTGCAGCGCTCCGAAAGCTCCCTGAAAGATACATTTTTAAAAAGACAAGAAAGGAAAATGTTATTTCTTAAAATGATCTTTTTTTCCAAACAAAAAAAAAAACACTGAAAAAATAACTACAGCAAGTCCTGCAGTAAATGGGATCAAACCAGTTTAAGCACGACTTAAAATATTAAATGTTTACCATGGACAAAAAGCATGCAAAAAAGTATATATTAAAGAGGAGAAGTTGTTTACAATATGAAAAATATTAATTTACTTTCTCTACTGTCATATATGCATTAGATCTTGGAGAAAAGGAAAATCTATTAACTGGCTTTAAGATAATTCTTAAAATTCCCCAAAAATTTGGAAACACAATAGAAACTAAAATATATTAAAATAAATCAGGACAAACTAATCGGTCTAATTGGTTTCAAATAAGAAGCTCTAAATAATTCCACTGTGTAGAATGATTAAAACTTACAGTACATGATAAAAAATATATATAAAGTTCATCAGATCGGATCCAAATCCATGGGTTTGTTTTATAGGCAAAAAGAAAAAATGATGACCTGACTTTATGTCTGCTTTAAAAAAAGATCAGTGTCAGATTTTCAGATCCCTGATCCTTAAAAAGCATTTATCCACTCGTGCTCAAAGTCACGCGCTCGCATGCAAAATGTATCTCTGAATATTAGCAGCTTGACTGATGTTTAGTATGCATGCTCACGATATGCTGCAGATTTCAGTCTCACACTTAAAAAAAAAAAAAAAAAAAAAAAAAAAAAGGCAGCCTCAGATGCAGAAACAAGAAACGACACGGCACTGCCACCAACTCCGGCTGAAATGTGTTTCCATGGAAACCGCTCCCAGATCGGCATTCTTTACAGACGACAAATGCAGAGAGGATGGAGTGAGAGGGTAAGGTGTGGAGATCATGAGGTGTGCGTGGAGAAATGACTTCCTTCATCACGTATGACATCTTCACACAAGAAAGTTTCTTTCGCTCCAGACATAAAAAAGTGATCATCATATTGATTAAATCCCCCCAGCATAGAAATGGGTTGAATTGTGAGGTGGAGGACAAAAGGCTGACGTCATTATAAAGGCGACTGTATTTGAGCGGGGAAGGGCAGAATAATTTGAGCGTCCTCGCTGCAATCCTCCTGAAGGTCACTCGACGCAGGAATGCAAGTCATGCAGGCGGCGACCCGCCACAGCAAATGAGGACAGACATCTAATCGGCTCTGCACGTTTAAAACAAAAAAAGCCAAAAAAACTCAGGATAATGCCTCAGAAATTAGCATCATTGTCATTTTAAAGTGCGATCAAGCTGAAACTCTCAGCGGCAGCTTGCCCACTGCCATTAATCATAACAGTAAAAGCGCTCGGTTGAGACCTATAAAAAGCTGTCCAACGTTACATTTGGCATTCAACACACCTGCCTGTTTCTTTTTATAGAGACAGGGGGAGGGGGATGTGCGGCGACACTCAGTGCAGCGCTGAGGAGGGGGTGGGGGGGCTTCTCCTAATCGTTTCTATATTACCTTCAAGGTTCTCCGGAGAAACAACTTTATCTCCTTCAAAATTTATCACCGCTCTAAAAAGCTTCTTAAATATATTACTATATTCAATTTTTCTTAATTATCACTGCAATGTTAAGTATTCAAAAATCAAGCTACTTAAAGATCCACTCTGATCGTCTTTTATAAAAGTGTCCCCAGTGGTCTTCTAATTATGACGTTTTAAGCCAAGATAATAAAAGAATCTGTCATTTGAGGACATAGTTTCTTAAGAGATTCATGTAGGTGGGCCCCCTCCCCGTCCCATCTCTGTTTACACGCTCATCCGGTAGATTACAGCCCCTCACACACACACATATAGCATTACAGATCCAGATGACAGCTTGGGTGATACACGGATCTCGTCGTCTGCAAATATCAGAATGGGGCGGAGCCAGAAGCTCATCAGAAGTCAAGCGTGTCATGCACATTTCTTGGATCCACAGCTTTTAGGTAAAAATCATCAACCAAGTGCGTCATCCATAGCCGCTACCACATAGATTGCCACTCCATGATCTGAATGAGACACCAACGTCTCCTTTGATAGATGATGATAAGCAAGGGCCGAGGTAGAAATTTGAATGTATCTGAATGACATTGCATGAGTTGGTTTGTGCTTATTTGGATTGCGAAATTGTTTGTTTTCTCTATTTCTAGAATTTGGATAAAATTTTGCACATATGTGTAATAAAAATGCAGCTAATCCTTTGACTAAAGTGCAAAATTAAGCTTGTGTTTTTTATATAGGTCTTTGATCATCAGAAAAATGAAGAACATGTAAAAAAAAAACAACATATTTTTGTCATCGGATGGGTTAATAACTTATTAAAACAGAAATACCATTCAGATAAAAGCCTCACACAGCTTTATTATTGTGAGGTTTGCTACATTCAAACTCCCCTTTGCTCTAATTTAGCCTTTGGAAAAAGGATCTTATTGTCACGCTCAACAAGAATGACTAAGACCGGCCTCTGAAGACCCTCTATGAAGCAATATGCACTGATGTAATGTTTGTCTCACAGAACAAACAATGAAATTCATGCAGATCATTTCTGAAATTCATTTTAGAAATCCTGGTTGTGTAAATTTGATTTCTTATCCAAACAAAAATTGGTTTTAAATGAAATGTAAAAATTAAATTGCTATGGATGCTGGAGCCTCTCCTGGAGACGTAAAGTCAAAGTCAGGAAGATGACTGCTCGTGTTTTCTGAGCGTGAACCTGCCTTAAGAGCGGTTGGCTGGGTTACATTCTTAGTTGTCCAGGTCATGTCCATTTAACCAGCTTAAAAAGAAAGGATCTTCACTTAATACCATTTAGGACTGGCAGGTAAGTCGGGGTTAAAGGGTCACATTCGTCACATACATTTTCCTACAGAGAGCCTATAAATTACATGATTTTCCATTTTAAATCTATAAGTCTGTATTACCATCTATAACTCTACACATTAGTGGATGCCCTTTAAAATTTATCGTACTTTAACAAAGGCTTTAGACCCAATGAGATATCTATTGGCTAGAGTTGCTACGCTAGCTTGCTGTGTACACAAAGATGGACGCCATATTGAATATGTCGAGATGCCTGTTTACTGAAAAAAAATGAAATGAAGCTTTATTTGTCATATGCAGCATCAACACAGGTCAATACTACAATGAAATGCTTTGGATGAGAATCCAGTGAAAACTCGCCAGTTTGTACATAAAAAGTAATAAGTAGGTACATAAAATAATAAGTAGTAAAATATGGAGTTAAAGATAATAGTATTTACAATAATAATACAAAGGGGAAGCAGTTTAAGATAAAATATATAATGAAAGTGACAGTCTAGGTGCATGAAACAAGGGGATATGGGGCTGTGAGGCTAGTGGAGTGATCCTTAGGGGTTTTATAAATATATTGCATATATATTATTATACTATATATAGTATATTAATATATTGCTGTGCTACAAATGCACAAACAGAGCTGGAAAAACAAGAATGCGACTCTTCACGAGTACATTTTTACCGTTAGTGGATAAAGGAGAACTTCTAGAAAACTGTTTAGGAAGATCTGAGGGAGCTTTTGTTTTCTATAAAATAACATATTTATTTATAGAAAAAAATTTGGAAATCTGTTGCACTTTGTAGAAACGTTAAATCCACGGCTTGGGTCTTATTTTTGTGATGATCAGGTTTTTTTTTCCTTTTAAAGTTGGACCAAAATTAAGCATTTTATGGTTATTTTACTGTAGGGCTGCCATGATTAGTCGACTTATAAAATAGTTGACAACTAATTTAATAGTTGATTAGTCGGGTGTAAGAGTGGAAGGTAGAACAAGTTGTGAATGTTCAGCATAAAACTGTTTTATATTTAAGTCAGTGAGACCTAAACTTTATCTTTTGTGAAAAAGAATTTCTCATTTCAGACGCAGACCTCATTTGATTTAATCTTGTTTTAATACAAGAAACTAATGAAGGGCAGAGGCTGCACGATTCATTAAAAGTTTAATAAGCTATCATCTTCATTGTCTTTATTTTTAGTTAGTTTAAAGCTAATGATGGTTAAGATGTGTGTTTGACATCCACTTTGCAAATGACTTGATTAGTCGACTAATAATCAAATCAGTGATAAATAATTGTTTGTGGCAGCTCAATTTATCTGTATCTGCTAAGCTGTATATCATTGTGTATTGACATGTACAATATGTTATCACTCTTTACATATTGTAGACAATGGTAACAGGCTAGCGTAGCATCTTTAGTATAAAAAATCATTACTTGGACCTCGCAATTATTTCAAAAAAAAAAAAGGGGAACTGGAGACTTCCACAGAGATGTTGGTGACACCTAAATAACACATGTTCTTTGATATATTGTAAATCTGTACAGTAAATATTTGACTATTTATGCGATCAACATGAATCAGATAATTCTGAAGTGGAGAAAAGCGTCTTCTCTGTCGACTAATCACCGATTATTTTTTCTGATTAGTCAATTTATCGGGTCATGCGCAAACTGGATGTAAAACACACAACTTAACTATCATTAGCTCTAAAATAACCAAAAAACTAGATATATAACATTACCTGAGATAATGCTAGTGTGAATGCTGTAAGATGAATTTGGCTGCTGAAGATGCTAGCGCTGATAGCTGAAGATGCTAAAATTGATAGTTGAAAACGTTGAAGTTAAACACTGAAGCTAATAGCGTGCTAAAATATTAGTTAAATGCCTTAATCAAATCTGAGGTTCAAGCGCAAAACAGTAAAACGATGTAGCATTTATACTAAACTTCAAATAGCCTCTAAACATTACTGAAAAAAAGGCTAAATTTGCCAAAACACATCTTCTGCATGTAGCTGAAAGGCTTAAAATTAAAAGGCGGCTAATTAGGCAAAAAATAGTTAGCCTTAACTGAAATATTAAGCTAAACTCCAATAGTCCTAAGAAACTGTTATAAATGCCAATAATAGTCAAAAAAACTAGCATAGATGGCAAAATTGACATTCAACTGTTACTAAACTCATGGACGTCATATAAATATAAAGACAAATGACAAATGCTGACTATTGACATTTAAGTTCCTCGACTATTTTAACAGTCAATTAGTCGACTAATCGTGGCAACCCTATAAACCTTTTTTCAGCTCTTAATTATAAATCTGACAAGCTAATAAATAACTGCAAAAATACTTTAACCAATAAAACCAAAAACAGACAATAAAGGTGATTTTAAGGAAACACTTTTAAGAATAAAATGAAAGGGACGGTTATCCAAAGCAACATGTAGCTCTCTAAGAATCAAGTGAAAAGTGTGGTGAGGTCTCTTGACAGTCAGGAGCCCCTGACCAAGAGGTACTTTCGATATTTAGCCATTGCTAGGGCTGCCACGATTAGTCGACTAATCGATGACTAATCGACTATTAAAAGAATCGACAACTAATTTAATAGTCGATTAGTCGTTACTTTATATTGTATGAAGTCAGATTGTAGTAAAGTTGAAAGTTATAATAGCATTCTGCTAGCTTTTTTGGAATATTTTGGCATTTTATTAAGGTTTTTTAGGCTATTTTGGAGTTTAGCTAATATTTCAGCAGCATGCTAGCTATTTCGGCTAATTTTAGCTTTTTTACGTTTTTTAGGCAATTTTTGAGTTTAGCTTATATTTCAGCTATGTGCTAGCTGTTTTGGCTAATATAGGATTTTTCCGTTTTTTTTAAGGCTAATTTGGAATTTAGCTAATATTTAGCAGCATGCTAGCTATTTAGCTAACTTGGCTCTTTTTATTTTTGGTAAATTTGGCATTTAACTAATATTTTAGCTGGTTATCAACTTCAGCATCTTTACATCCACTTTGGCCATGAACAGATTAGTCGACTAATCGGAAAAAATAATGGGTGATTAGTCGACTATTAAAATAATCGTTTGTGGCAGCCCTAGCCATTGCTACACCTTATTTTTAACAAATGGGAGCAGTGTGGTATTAAAAGTCTAAGCCCAATACACAGTTAACCCTTTACCACATGAGGCGTCGCTGGTGACGCTTAAAGTTACAGTAATTTAAAGAACATTGAAAAAAGGGTTAAGCAATGGGAATCGAACCCTTGACCATCAGAATGCCAAATGGCCGCCAACTAAACCACCAACTCAAAAGCTTCCAAGCTGCTTTTCAAAAGCAGAAACTCCACTAAGGAGATTTTTACATTTGATTTCTGTTCAGTATTAAGTCTCCCACACACACTTGAAGATCCTCCGCAGTAAATAGCTGACCTAAATCCCAGCTTCTGAATGAGCTTTGTAAGGCGGGCCAGCAGTGCTGCCACGAGGGGATGCACATTATTCTGTCACACCACCTTCCTGACGTTCGGAGGAGGCTGCCCACGAAAAGTCAAAACCAACATTCCTGCGGAAACAAGAGGCGAGCTGTGCTGCCGGGACGGATTCAGCTGCAGTCGAGGAAGCTACCTGGCCTGCGCGCCTGTAATGTATGCAGTTTCACTGTTGCGGGGGATCGCAGATAAAAGCAGAATATTAATAACCGGGGAGTCTGCGAGCAGCATTTCTACCCATCGGATGAAAAACAGAGATAACAACCAGGTGCTTTTAAGGAATCGGTCACCAATTCAAAGCAGAACGTTGAAATAAATTCCATTTCAAATAGAAAAGCATCTTTCTTTATGCAATAAACAGTCCGAATTATTACACGGTGGAATCGTGGGGCACACAGAGATGCAAAGAATTGGATAATAATGGATTATGGATTTAAAAAAGACAAACATGCAGGATCGGACAAAACAACAGCAGGTTCTTTACGCGCAAATGCGCAGCATAAAACCTATTCTGGGTGATTATGTGCGATATGGCAGAAAATGGGGTCATATGGTCTTTTGGGTTGGACAGAAAGAATAATGATTCGATGTTGAATAATCTGCAGGAGCTGCTGCTCCAGCTGTGAGGCTGCCTTTAGCTCATCTGGCCAGCAGGAAACCATCCAGACGCAGCTTTATAGATGTTTCAGACAGCCCGGCTCGACCCTTTCTACGACAAATTAATAAAAAAAAAGGGAAAACAGACACGCATACTGTCTCTCCAGAGCCTGAAACATTCCCTTCTAATGACTTACAGCTGCAAATATGTGCATTTAATCTCTGCTTTTCCTTCTGTGGCACTGAAACAGCAATATGCTGCAGCATTAATCAGGTTTTATAACGCTACAGAGTGTCCACAGCTGACAACATGCTTTAATACATTGTTACTGCACATGTATAGACAGCACGAACCATTTTAAGCTTCAATATATAAGAAAAAGGAGGAATTTAACATCAAGATTTGTCTTTCAGGTCTGCAGGATCAGATCTTTCAGATCTGGAAAACTAAATGCCTTGTTTGAATTTAGAAATACACTACTTGTAAAACAACAAGCTTAGATGCATTCTATCCGAGTATATTAGAAATTTCAGCCAAACATTTTGATAAAAAGTTCCTGCACTATAAACAATCCCCTCCCGTGCAAATTAAAAATAAAATAGAAATCAAGCAATCCATTAGACGCAGCTTTAAAAGACTGTAAACATGCAGAGTGAGAATATTCAGAGGAGTTAAGCTGCACAGTTTGGAATTTTTACAGAAAATTCAGCAGATATATATGTTAAATAAACATAAGTTTTTTTCCATCCTGACCTCACATGTGTTGTAGTCCTCAGAGTCCAGCAGAAGGCAAAGATTTGGCAGCAGCTCAGGCCAGTTTTGCAGCTCTCCTTTGGAGGCAATTGTGGTGATAAGGATACCTGCAAGAGAGCGTTCAGTTATTAGTCTGTACATTAAAACAAGTGGAGTCCCACTGTTAAATCTGTAAAACTCCACAAGACTAAAGTGCGGATTTTGGAAGCATCCTCCCTCAAAAAGTAAATCTTTGGACTAGAAAACAAACATAGAACTGAATTAGCCAAATCTGCAGCTCTGGCTTGCAAAATTAGTTTGCAATGTTAACAAAAACCGTATCTGTAGATCTTTCCACAGACTCTGGTTGGTGATGAACTTGCATAAGTAAAATGCTGTAACAGGACATGACATGACTCCTTGCGCGTGTGTGAGTTTTCTCCGGGCTCTCCAGCTTCCTCCCACAGTCCAAAAACCTGATTCTTAGGTCAATTTGTGCCTCTAAATTGTTTCGTATGGGTGAACTTGAGTGTGTGTGGTTGTTTCTCTCAGTGTGACTTGCTAACCATCCTAGGTGTTCCCTGCCTTTGCCCGACAGTGGCTGGGATAGGTTCCAGCAACACGCGACTCCATTTAGGATTAAGCAGAATGGAAAATGGATGGATTTGATTTTTTATGAATCAAGATTGATTTTAGGTTAAAAGCAATTAGATTTTTTTTTTAACTCAAGCCTTAATAATTATTGTTTTAAACCAATTTGAATGACTTAGGACGTATTTAGACTGGAAAAGTCCAGACATTTTAATGAGTTGCTGTTGCGTCACTGCACCCCGTTTGTCTGCAGTTCTCTGTTTACATCACATAAAGACTGGTTACGGTGGCTGTTTTGGTTCATTTGTTCAGACTCAGAAACTCAGAGCAAACCAAAGCTCAGTCCAACAAACCAAGACCACTTTAAAAGACGGGCCGGAGAGCGGTTCCCGGTTCCGTACCAGGGTCCACTTGGGAGCGTTCAGACTGAAACGTGTTCCAGATTATCAGGGGAAACAAAGTCTGGTTCACTTTAAGCAAAGCAAATATGTCTAGTCTGAATACACCCTTAAATTGTTGAAGCCCGTGTCCCATCAAACACAGAACCAAAGCCACCAAACATTTAAGCCGATCATGAGCATCTTGAAGTGAAAGCTGGCTCTGTTTAGGGCAGACTAACCAATTTTTTGCAGCTGTGGAACAGAAGAAGAGCTGTCAACCTCTGAAAGCAGGTTTGCAATTCAAAAGTAATAATATTTATTAAGGATGACACAATTCTGGATCAAAAACTGAACTCTATATCACACAATGGAACTGAATTGTGGAGAAAGTGAAATTGAGAGTGAATTAATGTGAATGTGAAAGTGAATTATTGATTGTTTAACTACAATAATAGGTCAACTGAAAGGTTTTTCTTCATTGTTGTTTGCTTATTCGGAAACTTTAAAAAAAAAATCTGAATTTTTAGCTTTTTGTTGTTTAAAAACTAAATACCAAAATAAAACTGTGACCCAAACATTGAGGTTTGAGCTGAATTTTGGCTAAAGTAAATCATTGCACCCATGATATTGGTGTTATTAGGCTATTGTTGTGGCATACTTCTGTTATTCTGTCAGCTACCAATAACAGTTTAAAAAGATTACTATTTAAAGCGACGCTGGTGTCGACTGTCCTTCAGAAAGTGAGGGACTTTTTCAAACATTGCTATGTTAAAAAAAAAAAAAAGGATGTGGATTTAGGAATTTAGGTTTAAACGCATCCGTTTTTATAATGTTCATTGTATAGACAAAGTAGGTCCTTCACATAAATGTCCACGTAATCAATCTTTCCAGACCAATTATTCATACTTTTTGATGTTTGAAATCCAAAAATTTGTGACCCAGGCCAATTTTTCCAAGACACTAAGTCAGTATTTCACTGCACACAACATCAGAAGAGCTCAAACTTCTGAACTAATTTATACGATTTTTGTGTCAACTACAAGAAACACAAGCAAACTTTGGACATTTTTATACACTTATTCAATAAAAAAAATTAAAACATGAATTTATGATGAACATTATTGCAACTAAGAGTTTAAAAAACAATTATATCTAACGTTTTGTGCTAAAAATAATTGTAATACTTAGTAAATATAAAGGATAAAAACCTAATCTTTACTAAATTACTTACTTTGCTGAAAAAGATGACAAGATCATGTAAAAATGCATTTAATTCCACCAAATGTTTAAGTCATAAGCTGTTATTGTATGTAATTATGTGTCAAAAATGTACATAAGCACTGGCAGGCAGCAGGCTTTTCAGCAAAGGGCATCAGGAACACAAGTTCACTGGAGGCCCGCTTTAGCTGCGACACGGGGATGCAACTCACCGACTGTGGCCCGAATGAGGGGAGAAGAATCCCCGATGTTTTGGAGGCACTCGCTCTTGATGAAATCAGACACGCCATTTGGGAAGTTATGATAGTGAGCTTTGACATTGTTCTTCAGAATCAGTCCGCTCAAGGATCGGGTTGGCTCGTCTTTGGAGAGAAGAGAATGAGAAAAATTTGTGTTTTTTTTTACCCCCGACAGAACACGTCGTACAAATTTATGTGGACTTCTGGTCCTTTTTACAAAAATGCCGTCACGCCGAAGCCCTTTTAGAAACAGAACTTCTTGACGCGGTTTAACATTTGGGTCACGCACTGTCCAGACAGCCAAGCCAAACGTTGCATCTATGCCAGGAATTAGGTTTAAAATTAGAGCGACCCATATTCTTGGAGCCACATCATCAGTGGCAAAGATGCCATTGGGTCAGCCGAGTCATGGCACTGAGCGCTTACACAAAAATGGCACGCCTGAAGGCGAACAGTCGAGACGGACCACTCACCTTCCGATTTCAACTTTGTCAGGACGAATATCAAATAGTTGTTGAAGTCGGGATACTGGTTCAGCTGCTCCAGTCTCTGCAGAAAACGCTTAAGGGAAGACAATCGCACACACAGCAAGTCGATTACAATCCCAGTTTGCAGGACCAAAATGATGTAGCAGGAATTATTCTCATCCGGAGTGAACAGCGTTAATACTTTAATGCAGCGGTATAATATAACAGCATAACGATGCATGTGTCTGTGTTTGTAAACGCTCATGAAAATGTCATTTGCATTGACTAAATACTGTAAGCACCCGGCCAGATGGCGTCTTTGGGGATATAAGTGCGGTTCGTCTACGAGCTAATGATGCAGCACATATGAGGGGTTACATTAGCAAGTCATTTAAGATGAACCGCGCCAAAAACAATCCAGCCAGCAGCACATAGATGCCCAATGTAGAAATAAATCAATGAAATAAATTTGGTAAAATAAGCAGCGATTGTAAGGGGGGGGAGGCTTGCATCTCTGAGGCAGAGTTGCATTTTGCACGGTTAGTGCTTTGCCCTTAAATCCAGCTGAGCAGGGTAATCAAGTGGAATGTCACACACGTTTTATACCGCGGAGCACAGCCTGATGATTTGTGGCACCGCTTTGAAACGGGAGACAGAGTGAATGTCACTGTAAAGGCTCCAATAACAGCAGCTATTACTAATCTCTGTCACCGCTTACTCTCAAAAATTCTACTTATATCACATATAAAGCGATTCCATTTCGAAATGTCTGTTGAAATTATTGCAGGATTACTTTATTACAAGTACTTAATTTTTAAAAAATGGTTTTATTTTGAAAATATTCAGGGGAATGTAACCGATTATTATGACATAAACAAGATTTGAACTCATATTTGTAGTAAAAATATTAAGAGAATATATCGAAAATAAATACATCAACTGTTAAATATTATTTTTCATAAAGTAATAGTTAAGATTTTTGTTTATATATATGTAGTAACAAATTTTGTTTACATTTTTGCCCGGATATACCTTTTAAAAATGTATTTCTATTTTATTATTTCTCTTAATAAAGTTGGCAACAGGTAGCTACATTTCTTTCAATTCTAATTTAAAAATACATTTTGGACACTTGTTTAAGCTAATAAATTGATCATAATCATGCTAATACCTTGATACATTATTTATACGTTTTCAACAAAATGTGTTACTATATATTAATTTTCCTCCTAGTCGTGTAATTATTATGTTGGTTAAAAAAAAATGTAAATTTAAATGAAATATAAGTTACTGAGCTGAATGGATGATTTATTTAGTTTAAATTAAATTATGATAAAAAAGGGCACAATAGGCTAATTTTTTCCCGATTTTTTAAAAATATTAAACATAATAAATAATTATTTTTGTATGCATTCTAAGTGAAATTTTTGAACCTTTATTTTATATTTAAATTAAATATTTAATGCTAAATTTCGGGCAACCAACCAGTCGTACCTGTTTGTAACGGTAACCACCCTTGCTAGTTCGAGCTAAGGCTAGCCTGTTGAGTGAGTAGTTTGATTAAACTCGAACAAAATGAGACCGTCTGTAATACCCGAGAGACCCGGGAAAGGATACTTGCTGGACGGACCGCTGCGTGGACGTATCGGGGGACTGGGACTCCTTCAGCAGCTGTAATATCTGCTGGAGTCCTTGTTCGTCTGGCTTCCACTCCATCTTGCTGCCGTGGATAAAGAAATAACATAAGCTCCCTTGGAGTCACCTGACGGCCGGGAAATACCCGAATCAGAGGAAACCGAGTGAGGAGAGGCGTACCTGTTATGGCGTGCCTGACGTATTCGTCTGTTTCGGCCTTTCTGCTGCTGTGCGAACGTCTGTCTGGGTTTTCAGACATGGGCCCGTTACGGAAGACGCATCCTTCTTACAGCCAGACGAAAAAGCTCCAGGTCATCCTGCCTCGCATTGAGTATGACTGGCTGCCTCATCAGATGACACGAGGCTGCGGGGTCCTAGCGCGAGTGAAGTAACATGTATTTTGTTCTCTGAGGTGCATCCTGGCATTTCTCTGCTCCCAAAAAGCATCAATAATATTTTTCTTTTACATTTTTAGAGTTAAAGAGCCTAGTTAAAAAAAATTACATGCAAAAAATATTTTTTTAATTGAAACAGATTTGTGAAAAATAATAAACAAGCTGTGCCTGAAGGAAGCACGGGTCTTAGCGATGCCTTCACTGACACTTTGAAATTTCGATCAATTTCCCAGTAAATATATTTTCATTTACAAAGAATGCTCAACAGAAAATAAAAGAAACATATTTTCAAACGCCTTAAACCTATAAATTCAGATTCATACGGAAAATAAATTCAGTAAAAACAAAACACAAAAAGCATTATTGCATTTTTTACAGACGTAAAATGAGATGTGTACATATGTGTAACACATGCAACTTTATATCATAAATCCTTTACACTAAGCTCATGCTCCCCTTTTACCTAGTGCCAGTTTACAAAAACATTTTTTGATGAATATAGACAATAATAATAATCTTTACATTTATTTCGATGGTCATCCCCTTAATATTTATTTTAAATGTTTATTATAATGGTTTATGTGAAGGCCTTTGAATTGTCTTTGTGTGCAACTTGTGCTTTACAAATATACTTGCATTGGAGAGGGCAGCTACACATGAAGCTGAATTTTATTTATTTATTTAGAGTTTTTGGTTTATTTTCCTGATTGCACCATGGTTAGAGAAACACTTTTTGTGGTAGTTTCGTAAGGATGTGAAGTACTAGTTCAATCATATAAAAACAAACAAAAAACAAACGTTACAATGATTAAATGTCACAACCAGTGACAATAAAATACAAAGTATATAATAAGATGTGATAAGGGTGAATTTTCAGTTCCTTAATATAATAAAACAGGCAATAAAAGAGGCAGGGACCTTAAATGTATTTATAAAAGTAGGCTGTTGTTGCAACAGCAAGGATGAAGCCCTAAAGACCAAAAAGGCCAGTGAAAGATGTGAGGAAAGTTAATGTTACTTGAAATAAATAGGGTAATGAAATGTGAAAAGAAAAAGAAGAGTATGCTACAATATAACAGAAAATATTTCTATCACCCTGCCACTAAAAAAAACATCTCAAAAAGGAAAAATGTTTCTTTAAGATTGACCCATAAGTGCTTAATATTTTCATCCACTAGATGGCAGCACTCACATGCGCCGTCGCTGTTTGGCTGTGAACGTGTGACGAAGAAGTGAGACGGCTTCAGTGCGCTGCTGCCTCTCAGCGTACAGATGAGAAAGAAAGCTGATTCAGTTGGACAAACCAGTTCTGTTTCTTTCTCCGACGAGTTATTTTGAGGACTAGCTATATTTAGTCTGGCCGTTTTTCCAGAACCCAAAAAGAAAACAAAGAGAAGAAGGACGCTTGAGACTTGTTTGGCCAAACAATTCCTCGGGTCGGCTCATCATCATCATTTCTGCCTCTTCTTTGCTATTTTTGTGGGACATTTTTCTGCACTCATCGGAAACATGAGCTTTCTTTTGTGAGTTTAAGCTTATTCATTTGTGTTTCAGTTGTGTTTATCAGTGTAGCTTCAAGAAGCTTCAAGGAAGAAGCCTAGCTATCGAGAGCATATATCGGGCTCTGACTATTTCCTGGATTGTGATTACTCATTTTAATTGCCTAAACGCGTTATTTCTAATTATATGTGAATATTAACTGAGTGTCGTAGCTTAGTTTAAAATTAAATAAAATGTGTAAATAGTTCCTTTTTAAAAGCAATTGATTACTTTTCGTTGAAACCTGAAGCGATTGGAGTTAAGTGGGCTATTGTGTGCCCTGTATATTTGCTGGTGACAGCATTATTTGAACAGGAGCTAGTTCGGCCCTGATTAGACGAAAACAAATAAATCAATAATTTAATGCTGAATATCAACCTAGGGATGTTGATATATGTCGAGAATGCTAGCCTTTATTTAGTGATGTATATATAAATAGAAAATGTAATTAATGAAAGCTGGTAAAGATGTCACATTTGAATAAAAAAAAATCATTTTATAGATTTATCACTACTAATTGATAGCTTAGCTAAGTTTTTAGGTTCTAAAAAGCCAACATACTTATTTAAAAAATACTTGAAACAATGTCCTGCTTAAATAAATTTAATACGCAAAATAACTAAAAGATGAAACTCTAATGTATTAGTTCTGATAGGGAAAACTATGCATATTCCTCAAATATTTAGTTTATTTTCAGCTCCTTCAAATTCAATATTTTTGCTCTAATAGGAACCTGATACCTCCAGTTGCCTACTTTGGGGAGGGATTGGGTTTACAGCTCCAGGGCATTTCACAGCTTTTGTTATTTGAAGCAAAAGGATGGATGAGGCATCTTTGGTTCATCATCAGCCCCTGCTTCCTGTAGAAAATAGCAGCTCTACTTCCCATTTTACTCTATAATTAAATAATCTCCGGATCTTGATGCTGCTTACTAAGGAAAAACCTGTCGATGTTAGCTCTGGATATTTAACATCTGCAAACCGTAATTATTTAAAGACCCACTCCAACTTTAAAAAAAGTTGTTTTTAACATGTTGTGGGATTTAAAATAGCATTTCTGTATTCAAATAATTGCTCCAATATTGCTTGAGGGGCTTTAAGTTAGCAGTAAAGCGGATAAATAGAGACCTCGACCTCAAGTCGGAGGCGAACTTCCGTTCTGCAGAAGCTATGTCCTAGAAAACAACAGATCTCTTGATTTTTAGCTAAAAACAAATAATCATAATTGAAGAAAACTACCTAGAAGACTTTTAAAATAAATCCTCATAGTTTTAATAATTAAATAAAGTCAAAATATGTTGAGAACTCAATATAATTGCCTACTTGATCAAAATGGGTTCTAAATAAAAAAAAAGAAAAAAATCTTAATTTATCTCTTGTTTTGTTTCAATAGAATAGAAAAGAATAGAATAGCTTTATTATTCCCCTAGGGGCAATTCAGTTAGAATAGAACAGCTCTCCAGAAAGAACAGACAAAACTTGACAGTAAAAAGCAAGACAAAACAACAGAAAACAGTGCATAGAACCATAAGAAAAGTAGTTTGTAAAATAAATTAGTTAAAAAAAACCATTGTGAGACAGGTTTATGGTCGAGTGTAGCCACTCTGATTTAAAAGCTTTACAGCACTAGGGATAAAAAGATGTTGTGTACCTGTTTGTTTTCCTTTCTGGGACAATAAAACGACGGCCAGACGGTAAAATTAAGAAACTGGAGGACAGGATGCGTTTGTTTGTTTGAATTTAATCGGGTCTTCCATTATATAGATGACAAAACTTTGAATTTCTAACTACTTGCAGTCTCAGGCTTACCAAGTCAGATTAAGTCATATCACCTAAGGGCCCAAAATGTTAGTTAGTTTTTCAAAATCCCTGTTGCATCAAAAACTTCCTTCTTTTTCTTCAAAAAAGGACACATTTCCTATTTTTTTTTTTTAACAGCTCTCTTGTAGCAGCACTGATAATTTTTTTTTCTTAATGAAAGTGTCTCATAGAGGATATTTTCATATTGATTTGTCAAAAACAAACTTGTTGACTATGAGGCGTCATGCTTTGATGACTCAAAAGTTCTTGTTAAATGGAGCATCAAGAGGAGCTGAATACTGAACCTCTTTAAATGGCCTCATTAGAAGTCCACAAAGAAAGACTTGCTGTTCTCGTCTCTCCATTCAAAGCTCATTGCAGCTCATTTAACGAGCTTTCTGAAAACAGATTTTTATTTAAAGTGGAGGAACCTCTGGTAACGTGTTTCAGAACACTCGTGGTTTTTCATTACGCCTCCCTTCTCAATTGTCACAGTTTGTCCTTCTCTTTTAAAACATGACTCACAGTGGAAACCGTTCATCTAAAACATTCAAGCCCAAGAAGAATATCCCGGAGGGCTCTCATCAGTACGAGCTGTTGAAACACGCCGAGGCCACGCTGGGAAGTGGAAACCTGCGCATGGCGGTCATGTTGCCCGACGGTGAAGACTTGAATGAGTGGGTTGCAGTGAACAGTAAGTACTGCATCTTTTTTTGAAACTTTTATTTGATTTTTTTTTTGTTTGTTTGTCCGTCCTCCTAATCTTGGTTTGAGTTCTTCTGGTTTGGCTTGTTCTTGAACTGTTAATTAGTCCACCTGATGAGTCAGCTGGCTGTTGAAGGAAGTATCAGGGTGTCGAGTCTTGGCAGACTCTAATGATTGTGTGCATTCACGCTGGACAGGCTGGGAATGTTAAGTGTGCTCTGAGATCCATGTTTACTTTTGTCTAAATTGATGCAAATGTGGTCGAGGGGATTTCTTTCATGTCTGGTTTTTTTTTTCTAGTTTTCTAAAGCCAGTTAAGACATTTTCTGTCCCCAACTTCAACTTTATTCAGCGGTTTGCATTGATCCGATTGAAAATCAGGCCCAATCGTGTAGTTTCAACTTACTGGGATAAGAGATTGGACATCAATTTAAGCAAAGTTGTCCAGACTTCCCTCTCCTCGGTCACTTCTTGCAGCTCCTCTAGGGAGACCTACAAACAGTCCCAGGCCAGTTGAGAGGCGTATCTGTGCTGTATATTTCAAGCTTTTTATTACAGAAAAATACTTTAGTCACAGTCTGCATGTCATGAATGAATCATGACATTTATTTATTTAAAGGCCAGTAGAACATGGGACTAGTTTGAGCATAAAAACAGTTTGGTAAAGTGAGTAACATATTCTCCAGGTTTAATAACTCATTTCATAATTGCTTAAAACTGTCAGCAAGGCTGAATATGAATTATTCTCCTACCCATTTGACTTTTCCCTACTCCTATGTTTAGTTCTCCAAATGGAGAGTTATGGAAAAATCTTCAAATTTGGACTTTACTAACTCTTGATGATGCCATCAATAGTCGCCGTTCTTCTCTCTTGGAATATACAGAACATCAGTTTTATAACTTTAAAGATGTCACGCTGAAAAAACAAAACAAATTGCTTGCATTTAAATGTAAACTTCTATACTTCAGAGCACACCCACGTGAAGAAATGCATTTCTCCTCCATATTTGCTCCAGTAGGGATACTCACTTCAGCTTCCCTTTAAAAACACAAACAAGCTTTAAATGCCCCTTCATTTTGAGGGGAAGAAATGTGATTCAGATCAAGTGTCTTTATTGATTTGTCTTAACACAAACAATGACCCACGAAGGGATTTCTAAAGAAAAAATATCTTTTTTTTTTTGTTCTTTTTAATGAGATTTTCTCTCTCTGTGCTGCAGAGAGAGACAGATGGATGCTAAGGGACCGTCTGCAAAGTGCAAGCTCTGGGGGAAAAAATGAATCATTAAAATATCCAGACTAGGGCTGCACGATATTAGAAAAGCATGCCATGTGTGATATGACAATATTACTTATGATACATGACCATGTAGGCAAGCAAATAATACATAATATCAATTTGACTTCATCAGTTTTATTTTAATAAATTCAACAGAACTTAAATTATCCTATAAACGATTCCCGTCTACATAAGAGGTATCCAACATAAAAAAGAAACATCCGATTGTTAAAAAAGTCTCTATTTCATTTGTTAAATACGTCAAGGTGCCATAAAATTGTTTTTGCATGTGTAAACATCTTTGGTAATGATCTTTCAAAGTTTAAGCCGTCAATACCGGTATTGCACAGGCTGATTTTACTTTAATGATATATTTGCAACGTATTGTGCAGGCCTACTCGATACTGTTTTAAAAACAACTAAAACTTAAAAGTAGTTACATTGATTTGAAATACTCACGATATTCATACTACAACAATCTTGGAAAAAAGTCATTTTTTTATTTTTTAGAATTTTTAAGGGAAAAAAGTTCAGAAGTTATAAAACTGCTCAAATGTCACTAAGTATCACCTATTATTACTAGTTAATAGTCAATTACTTAATTCTGGTTGCTAGATTTTCTATTTTTGCTTAGTTGTTCAAGCTACTTCACAGAAATGCACTTTTTACTGTAAGTATTAAATGACAAAATAAAGTTGGGGAAATTTTAGATCCCAGTAATTTTGTTCTTTTAAAAAAAAAAATCAGTTTGAAAAGGACTTTGTATCGGCAGATACTTAAAATCAAATGAATCGGATTGGGGCCAAAAAAGAAAAAAACTTGATCGGGACATCTTTAGGTTGTGCATCATATTTTGCTTCTATTATCCTTTTATATTGGAGAGTTTTAACCATTTAAAAACCATTTGCCTTTCCCTCCCTAGATGAACATTCAAAACCATTTCTGCTTGCAGGTCGTCTCGACTTTTCGCACGTCACATAGTGACGATCTGGTTCTGAGGAAGCCGCGTTATCGTGATGGTATCAGTGATTAACTTAACGATCTTTGCAGAACTGACAGGCATTGTTTATAGTCTGTTTTTTCCTGTTCAGATGACTACAGGAAGTGCATCCACTTTGAAGGGTTAATTTTAAACTCATACTGGAATATTTATACATTTACATGAGCTCAGTTTATCACTTGTCGACACAGTAAACTTTAGAAGTGTACACAGCAATTTGAGCTTTTTATTTTAGTGCAAAAATCATAACACAAAGGTTACAGTAACACACTGCCGCGTTTATATGAATTATTCTATATGGAATTAATTAATTTTGAAAAAAAAAATCATTCCTGTCTATATTTATATTTATAGAATTAAAAGATGAGCACAGGTAGATATTTTGTCTTTTAATGTCATGTTAAAAATCAAAGCTCTATTATCTAACGTAAACACAAGTACGTTAAGGATATAAAATATGAGTATAAGCAGCAGATATACAGAAACAAGTTTTAAATTAATCAAATAACTTGAATAAAATACATAGTCTAAAATATTTTTACAAAGCAGCAAGATAAAAGTTAAAATTCACGAGAAATAACAAATAGATGACCCGTTTATGGAACCAGAAGATGTTGAATTGTGTTAGTTTGACTAAAAATTAAGCTGTTCTGTACCTCACTGACTTAATTTTTTGTTTTTAACTTAATGCTCTTCACCACATTCTGACTTTTTCTGAAAAAATGGTTCAGCAAACCAGCAACCAAACACACCCAGTGAGGCGGTTCCAGGATGCATTACTCACCTGTCAATTAAGTAAAGTCCCTTTTGCTTTGTGTTCACTTTGATCCGTCATCACATAGACTTAACCCTTTACCACCTGAGGCGTCGCCGGTGACTTTTTCTGCATCTCTAATGGGTCCATTTATTGGTCAAACCGTCTGCCAATCAAAATAAAAATGGCTGAAAGTCATGAGTTCTAATCCTGGGCAGAGTCACGCCAAAAACTCTAAAAAAAAAAAAAAAAAGAAAAAAAATGGGACCCAGTGACTCCCTGCTAGACACTCATCATTAAAGGGTTGGGTTTGGGGTTTGAACCACAAAACTGTTCCTGAGGGGACGGGTCAAACTCGGAGAACAAATCTCACACTCTTAGATGTGTCAGACTTTAACCTAATGGCTACCTTTTGCAACCACTCTCTAGTGGTCTGTGGAGGAACTGCAACATTATACACATAATGGTTTGCCACAATATTCTATATAAAGAGAATCTGGCTACAGAGAAAAAACACGGCGCCAGAAAATTAACAGCCGGAAGTCCCTCCCCCTTCTGGATCTGGCTGCAAAACAAAAAAAAAAAAAAAACACCATTTGCGCACAGAATCATTGGCCGGAAGTCCTCGCTTGGAACCGCCCCGTTTTAAGCTTTCAACCTTCTTTTCTTTTCTCTTTTAGCGACCCTGTTTGTCATTTATTTTCTCTGGAGCAAATAAAAAACAGCCTTTTGTTGGCTCTGATCAGCTGATTCAAAGAGAAAAAACTGCCTTTTTTCCGGCTTTTTCTGTCTCATTTGAAGCTCATCTTGTACTCTAAACTATTACAGTTGCAACTTATTCACATTTAAAAGCTGATAGTTCTGCAAATTTTTTCAAAATATAATTTTGAAAGGGTTTTCTAAAGTTTAGGAAATTTCCGCTTACGCAACCAGTCACAGTTAGGAAATTTCCGCTTCCGGCCAGAGACCGATTCTGGCGCCATCTTGCGTGCGACCAGCGGCCCCTTCAATATTGGGATCAGAAGGTGGGGCTTGAACCGCACATGCCATGAAGTTTTTGAACCTTTTATGTTTTTGTTCTGAAAATGAATCCTTTTGATATTGAAACGAGCAAGATCATTCCCATTGAGCAGCTGACACCCCGCTGCTTTTGAAACTACCCTGTCATCGCAGCTTCTTATTGAAACACTCGATTCAAGTTTAGATCAGGAGGTTTTTCAGTGATACTTGGAAAACAGGCAGGAAAGGGACCTGAAGTTTGATTGGTTACTTAACAAGTTGGCTCCAGTTCAGAAGAGCTTCAATCAGGAAGTCAATGGGTTTCTCTTTGCTCATTAAGAATAAAAAGAACTGGGTAAAAAGAGACTATAAATCTCTTTAAATAATATTATTATTAATAATCATTATTATTTTAATAGAGTTGGTTGTTTTAGAATAAAATCTGGTGGAAAAATTAAAAACAAGCTACTAAATGCAACAAGAGAGGTCTCCACTACAGGTCGTCCACTCGGACGTATAGTAATTGGTCACTGAAGCACCAGCTCTCGTTGATGTTGAGGCCCTGCTGTGGATAGCTGGCGCTGTGCCTGTGGGAATGAGTGCTTACACAATGTGTGCCACATAGCTGGAGTGTGTCCTGGTCAACAGTTTGGGGTGAGGCAGTGGAGTGGAGTGGGCAGCTGCTGCTGTTGGCACAATGTACTTATTTCAGTTTTTTCTCTCTCCTCTCAGCTGTGGATTTCTTTAACCAGATCAACATGCTGTACGGCACCATCACAGACTTTTGCACTGAGGAAAAGTGTCCCATCATGTCTGCTGGTCCCAAGTAAGTCGGACGCTTCCTCACTTCCCACTAAAGCCGGCGTTCTCTGAGGCTGAAACAATGTCGCTTAAATCTTCACGTTTATTGAATGTTTTCTGCAGGTACGAGTACCACTGGGCTGATGGAACCAACATCAAGAAACCCATCAAATGCTCCGCCCCTAAATATATCGACTACCTGATGACCTGGGTGCAAGACCAGCTTGATGATGAAACGCTTTTCCCTTCAAAGATTGGTAAGCTTCGGCTTCTAGTTTCCTGGGAAATGTTTAATTGGTGCAAAATGTTGTTTTGGCTGCAGTAAACACTGAAGCAGAGCAACACTGCTTTAAAACGCGTTGCTTGAAATGGAAAATCGACTCCAACCTCAATCATTGTCACATACTGAAAGATGCACTATTTATTTTTTTATTAAAAATTGTTTTTTTTAACATGTTCTTGTAGCAATTACTCACGGTGAAGGACATATACTAAATAATTTAAGATTAAAACTTTATTTTGACAATTATTTTTTAATTTAAATCCTGATGGATCAGACAAAAACGTGTGTTGTGAAAAAGCTCGGGTTTGCAAAGCAGCAACTGCCACAGGCTGGCCAAAGTCTCCCTGCTCCCCTACAATTCTAAATCCTCTACTTGCAGAGAAATAGATCCATTAACGTCTTCAGTTTCCTCGTCTGGCTCAAAACTGTACGGCTGGATGGCTCCAATGATATTTTCATGCTAAGCTATTGTTAGCTTTGTCTTATGAGAGAGTGTAAACAAAAGGCTGATGGGAAATTTCTAATAAGCTCTGCGTTCTTCAGAAAATATATCTTAAAAACTGAGAGGATTTTTTACAATATTTTACAATACAAAAAAATAGTGGGACTTTATCACTGCAGCTGTGGCCAGCAACAAATAAAACGTAATATTTCAACACTTTATTTGATTTTTCCAATGGATTTCCTGGATTGTGCAGATGTGTGAAACTTCGTGTTCGTAAAGCGCAAAGCTGCTTCTTTTTTACTTCATAATCCATTGGAATTAAGTCAGTTGCATATCCAGGGTTTTCCAATACGCCTGTCGAGATTTAAGGAAGTTTGCATCAAAAATAGGCGATATTTAAAAACAAATTTCTGTTAGCCAATCAGGAAGTATGTCACTTGATTGAAATGCAGAACACCCAATCGAAGATCCTCTGATACATACAACATTGCACATGCGTGTTTAACTACACTGAGTGCCACACTCCGCTAGCAGATATGGAGTCTTTCTTTCTAAACTTTAGAAAGCTGAGAGTGTTCGGCATCAGATTCTTAACCGTGAATGTTGGTGCTAATGCGGCTTTATTTATTTTTTCCGAATGACCTGACATTGGTCACTCAAAAAGAACCTTAAAAAGAGCGCACACAGAATTTTTCTGTTGTCGGCGCCGTGGACATGATGACCAAAAACACACAGGACTGATTCAGCAAGCTGCTAAAATGACAGAGGAACTTTTTATCCCGTAATCTCATATATTCATCTACATTACAGTGTATGAATGTGTGAATGGGTGAATGGATCTGTGACTGTGAAGCGCTTTGGGCCCTCGAAGGAGGGGAGAAAGCGCTATACAAGTATACGCCATTTACCATTTAACTATTTTAATTCAAAACAATTGACTGATTCACTTTAAAATCTGCTTCTTTATAATGTTTTTTTTAATATTATATGTAGGAGTTTTTTTTTTAATTGGAATTCTATAGTGCTTAAACACTGGAGCCAAAGTTTTGGTGTAAAATGGTTAAAGTAAAAAAAAAAAAAAAAAATGAAAATAATCTTTTTGAGGGAAAAAGAAATTATTTCTGCATTGTAAAATGATCACAAAATGCCATCCTGCAGGGTTTTTTTTTTTTTTTTTTTGGCCAGATTCTAAAATCTGGTCACACGTGGACATTTTTAGAGTCTTCAGAGTCTCCACCACCTGGAAGTCTTTCTGTTCAGGGTGGGGCTTTATTTTTATTCTTTACTGGATGGCTGCCAGTTTAAATAAATGTCAATGTGGAGGGACTGAACGTGCCTTTCCCAGAGTAATGGAGTTAAATTCATGCTCAATGAACCTGTGCCAGACAGAGCCATACGTTTTAATCTCACTCACAAGCAGGAACATCCTGAGCACAAGTAAACACCCTACAACAACTTCCTCCTTTCTACAGTCTCAGAATAGATACAGATGTTTATCGGAAGTATCTGACTGGTTGATACTCTTTTGTCACTTAGTTGGAAAGCATGAGTTTTTGCCGATGCAGGAACATTCCCTGCCTGCAAATGAGAGCTTAACATGTTGCTTCCATGAGACACCTGTGTTTTGCTGCCATGGTTGTTTGCACGTTCCTTAAGACACGCCATGACCTGCCTGTGAGTGTGTTTGCAATCCAGAAGAACATTTGAGCAAAGCTGCAGCTGTTTTACATGGATCTACCAACCGGAACCACATTTAAAGCATATTTATTTATGGTAAAATGATTTTTAAAATGCAGATTTAATCTGCTCCTGTGTCGTGATAAGTCTGGAATGAATCTTAATCTTGTAGATGTTGAGAATCTTTTGTCTAATCTGTGCTGCAGGCGTCCCCTTCAAGAAGAACTTCTTGAACGTGGCGAAGACCATCCTGAAGCGCCTGTTTAGGGTCTATGCTCACATCTACCACCAGCACTTTGACTCGGTCATGCAGCTGCAGGAGGAGGCCCACCTCAACACGTCGTTCAAACACTTCATCTTCTTTGTTCAGGTGAGAGGCCTGAAAGCAGCGTTTCTGTGACTCATGGTAGCAGCTGTTCATGACTGCTTTGTGTTCACACATGTAGAAAAGTGTTGTCATAAATGATTATGGGTGAGTATCCCTTCAACCCAATGTCTTTATCACACTTTAGTAAAAAAAAAAAAAAAAAAAAGCTTTGGCATTCGTTGTTGCTTATGGAAGAAGAAATTCATTAAATTATTGAAAGTTACCTTTGATGGCAGCATAATTGACTGACATAACCACATTTTTAAGTATCATAATTTAAATTTTGTATTTTAAATGTTTAGTTTTGGGTTTTGTTTGCTTTTTTTATTGTTATTTTAAGTCTTTTAGTCCAACGCAAATGAGTAATTCTCCTTTATTTATTTATTTATTTTCATTTTGAAAGTTAGTTAAAAAAATATATACATTTATTTAACATAAATGATTTTAATATATATTTTTTATTTTTAGAAAGTTTTACTTTGAAAAATGTTTGTAGTTGCCATTTAAAAAGAACATCAGGAGTTGGTGAAAAAAAAAAAAGTCAAGGAAGGCACATAGTTATCCACACAGCTCTGCTGACCAGTATTGACAAGTACTACAAATAATGTGGGCGAGACATTCAGGGTATGTAGTTTTTATAAAGATCGCACCGAAATGTAAATTTGTGGCCAAAGCCGAAATAATAATTAAAATGTTTGGCCAAATACAAAAAAGTTATCAAATATGGATGTAAGTTAGTGTCTTGAATTTATTGCTTAAATTTCTAAAAATTACATTTTTGACATGTTTTTTAAAGTTTTTATATCATCAATTTAAACAGTAGATTGGCTAATAAAACAACAGAAACACAAAAGGGCCAGGGCAAATATATCATAACATTACTTATAGCTTCAAAATAAAATGAAGGAAACCAGTCAGAGACACTATCATCTTAAACCATAAACTCCATTATCTTATTTGTAATTCTGTTCACTTTGGCACTATTATTTGAGAACTTTTTTTTGCTTTTCCAGGTGTTCGGCTTCTAAATGTCATATTAATGCAGTGGTGCTGCAGGTTTTAGTAGACGAACCATCTCTTGAGAATTTACTTCCACATTTGATACAGTTCTTTTGTTGCTCTCTGTCACTTAGAATTGGAATTTCCCCATTGTGGGCCGGATAAAGGATTATCTTATCTAATCTTAAAGTACCTCCTCACTACTGACATTTTGAAGAAAGCACTAGATCACAGATGCACGCAGATTACCTTAACTTTTGTTTCAGAATGTCACGATTCAGCCCGACTTAAACTCACAAACGAAGGACAAATGTGACTGTTTTGCTATATTTGTTAGAATATATTTGGTGAATCATTAATATAGATACTATTTTTGGAATTGTCATTGGAACTACAAAATTTAAGAAAATAACTATTTGATTGGTGTATCATTCAGTCATTAAAAAAAGAATATGTAATGTACAGCTAATAAAAAAGTAATAAAATAGTTAAAACCAGAGTAAATATTAATAAATATACATAAAATAAATAGTGAAAGAGGTAAAAGTCGTTTCAACATCAATCATTGAGGAGTTTTTGGCCACAAAGGTGTCCTTTTGAAGTACTTCATTCAAGATATTACATTATTATTTATACCCAAAATAAATCAATTTAATTTGAATTTGAGATGTATTAAAGACTGATAACGATCATTTTCTATGTTTCATTTACTGTAAAATATCTTATTTGGAAAATTTGTGTTCCTGAGTTAAGTTGTGAAAATGTTAAAGTTGTGAAATTACTAAAAAAGTTGAAAAATGTTTATTATTTATTATCCATTCTGTTGTCAAAGTTTCTGCCACAATAATGTCTGAAGGAAAATGGAGCAAAAAATGACTTAATGTGGCCTGTTCTTGTGTTTTTTACAAGTTCATCAACTTTAATTAAAGTATTTATAAAGCACTCTTTGTACAGCAGTAACACAGCTTGCTTTGTGATTCAAGGTGCTTTATTAAATGTTGGAGAAATTAAATAGAATCTCAGCACTAGCATATTAATGGGATCAATTTATACTATTACTTGAGGACTTTTTCCTTCCAATACTTGTAATTAAATATTGTTTTTTCAGCCGTTCTTTTACCTACTCATACATTCTTAGTGTATTTTCTACTATTAAATTGAACAGGTTTAAATTCTTCTCTAGAGGGCCTTAAAGAGTCTTAAATTTAGCTTATAAATCAGCAGGAGTTGTGACACAATGAAGCTAGAAAGTGGATCTTAGGTAAATAGGGTTTATTAGGGAGAGCAAGTCGCTTGTAAAGTCAGGAAAAAACTAGTTATTCTATCTTTCTGTGTGGTCAAAGCTTCTTTCAGGGCTCTAAATTAGCACTTCCTGCAACAGTTGGTGTGAATTTTCCAACTTTTCAAGCTAAATTCTGCCGGACAACATTATCTCAGAGAGGCTCTTGACTGTTTCTGCTTTTGTCTGTTTCAGGAGTTCAACCTCATCGACAGAAAAGAGCTGGTCCCGCTCCAGGAGCTGATTGAGAAACTGACAACCAAAGACAGATAAACAGCATCGTCACCTTTATTTTTATTGTTCCTCTAGTTTTTGCACAGATACCCACCACACCCTGGCTGTATGTATGCAGTATATAGTATATTTCCATTTGGGGAAATGATCTTAAGGCCAGGAGGAAGGAGGGGTTTGGATAGTTTAAGGCAACAGTACTAATTTTATCAGGGATTATAGGATGAATTGACAAACCATAGATTATGAGTAGAGAAAAATGGGTTTAGCTGTTATAGAAACAATCCCTACATGTAGAATTTTTTTTACACTAATAACTCTCTTAGGTTGCACAGATTTTTTTTTTTTCGTTTGTATTTTCAGCGGCTCTTTTTCAAGTGGTCAAACACAAGGGAATAAATCACTAAACGTCTGCTGATGAAGCAGTTTAAGCCATTTGGGTTGATATTTTGCTCTACTAGAAGGATTTGGCTTTGATTTTATCATTTTTGTTTGCTTACACCTGTCAATACAAAACCCCTAAGTGCCTAGCATTGGCTCATAATCGCCCTATATCAGAAGATGAAGGCCATACATGACTCACTGCATCACCCCGTCACATTTCAGGTTCACACGGGGGGCGCTCCAGATCCCCGGCCGTGGCTTATGTAGATTCGAAAGACCGGGGTCGGACCGCCCGGCCGTACACTACACTTTTCTGTTTGAAAAATTAGCCGCGTCTTTATTTAGTCCACAAGTCTCTGCCGAAACACAGAGGGTGTAGAAGTTAGGATGGAGATGAATAAACTCTTTGTCATGTTTTTCTGTGTGCTCGTCTCCCCCCCCCCTCCTCATAGACTTTAGATCCAAAACTGTACATACATTTCCTCCCATAGATAGATTAAAGTTTGAGCTCCCTGCTTGGAAATAAAATTCTAGATTTGGGATGTCGCTGCTTCCCTCTCAAAGCCATTAAGCACTTTGAACAAGTTTCCTGACCTCTGACTGAATGTCTCCTCTGCATACATAGACTGTCCTTTGTGAGAAGCTGCATCATGTGACTCCTCATCGCTCTCCCTCTCGTTTCTCCAAATGAATGTTGAAGAACTAAACCTCCGAAACGGCTAGAAGGCACAAGAGTGGTTTTTCTTCATGCTTTTGTAAGGTTTGACTTCGCCGAGCTGCGGACGCACGCTCCCCCTCCCCACGTCAAAGTGTAGTTTACTATGCAATAATTGACACTAAAGGCGTTTACGGTCGGCTCTTTGATACTTCACGGCTAATAGAACTTTCTTGGCAGTGCTTGAATTGGGTGTGTGACTAAAATAGGAGAACTTTGCTGTTAGCTTTAGTTTAAAAACCAGTTTTATACCTGAAATTTGTGAGAAAGAAGTACCAGTGGATGCACCTGTGTAAATACTGAGGATTCGACCTGTGTTGAAAGAGTTTCAGCAAGCATGGACGGGTCGCTTTTGATTAAATGAGTCTTTTTAGAGGCTGCTTCTTTATCCATATTTAGTTTTTTTTTTTTGTTTGTTTGTTTTACTTGTTTATTACCTTGAATTTCTGTTTACTTGCCTAACTATTATGAATGTTACTGGTCACCAGATTGATGACAATGTCAGAGAAGCTGTAATGAAAATGCCCTGAAGAGCGCAGCATACCAACAGTTTTTCCCTTCAATGTCATGATTGATCAAATGTTTGTACATATTGGCTTTGTAGGGGTTTTCAGTCAAACCTATCGATTTATGCTGTTTACAAAGCAAATAAAGGTGATCTTGACTCTTTATCAGAAATATATCAGAACTGGAAGATGCACATTTTGTCCTATAATGTCTCTTTTGGTTTATATATACACATTTGTGGGTCAACTGAAATGTACATATTGTTGTTTTCGTCTTGCCTGTTGTATTATTGTAACATTTAATTTAAATAATTACTTAATTTATATTATATCAAGTATGAAGGTAAAACATTTTTATGTTCATTCTAAAATTTTAATATCCATTTTCATTTTGTTATAAATCACATATATTTCACATTTTAATGAATAATTAAAATATTCTGCTAAATTATAACAGTACTAAACTATATTTCAAAAAAAGGATTTTTTGTATTTCCTTTAAACATAATAAAAGTAATTAAATGTTAATTCTATATATCACAGGAACATTTTTGTTCCCTTTATTTTTAAAGCCAACTATTGGGCTCAATCCTATTTTTTTTTTAAATGAACGAAAACACAATTATGTGCAGCTTATGATTATGTTTACTTCCATTACATTTTAAAATAAGCTGTTTTATAAGTTAAATTTTAACCATTTATTTATTCCTCAAAGCGTCTTAATCCATTTTAGGGTCACAGTGTTGCTGGAGCCTATCTGAGCTACTGTTGGGTGAAGGTGTGGTACACTCCAGACATGTAACTAGTTAAATCGTAGGGCCACAAAATAACTTTTTTTTTCCCAATCTGGTTAAGGACCTCCAAATTGAATTTTGTTGCATTACGAGCAAGCAAAAGTCGCTTTGAGGTCTTCAGGTCCTAATTAGGTCAATAATTATATTAAAAAAAATTTGTTCCAATAATAAAACCTACAGCTAAAAGTTCAGCTTAGTTATCGCAGGAAATAAAGTTTAATTCAGAAATATATATGTTGTGGTTTAACATGAAGCTTTGCGTCTTTATAACAAATTTTAACCACTTTCAATTCATTTTGTTTTGCTGATCCACACAATATGGGTCAATCAGAATTTCCCTTTTTGAAATCATTTGAGTGAAATGACACAAAAAAGTCAGTTGTTTGATAAATGGGTCAGAAAATTGAAAAGGTTCACAAAAGTCTGGAGCTTCCTTTATTATCTCCTCCTGCAGAGGAAACACTGAAGCATCAAAAAGCAACAAAACATGCTATAGTGTGTTTGATTTTGTGACCAGGATTTCATGTTTATGAAATTGCAAATTTTGATAAATCCATAGATATTTCTGTATTATTTGTTTTGGGAAAACCCAAGAACAACTTTCTTAGATCATCTAAAAATGTCTTTGACCTCTTATTTTTTTATTTGTGAGGGTTTATCAGCAATTAACAGCGGCCAAAAAAATTTAAAAATAAAAAATAAACTACAAATTTAAAAGAAGACCAACAGCCAACTTGAGTTCTCTAAGGCCAAATATCGCAATAAAAGTTTAATTTCTATATTAAAAAAATAACCTTAACATGATTTTTCTTTTCTTTTGTTAAACTTCTTTGTTTGAGTTAGCTCTCTTGTTCACACGCAAGGCGGAGGAGCTGCTTAGTACTTCCGGGGCGGGGCCTCGTGTGTCTTCCGGTTCCTGTTTTGACGTTTAACCGCCAAACTTGAAGTAAATCAGGATTTGCCGCCGCAGCTGCTGCTCCCGCTCAGATTAAGAAGAAAAAACTGCGTTTAATTTCTTAAAGATGCCTCATAATCCGAAGAGACCGTGCCCCGAACCGATGAACGAATCCATGAACGACTCGATGGAGAAAAGGATAAAGCGGATTTCCATCGAGGGCAACATCGGTAAGTTTAGTGTAGACGATTTTTACAAAAAAAGATAGTTTTTGTAAAATAAACCTACTTTAAAAATAAGTGCAAAAATAATATTTTGAAAACGTCATGCTAATTAACATTTACACTGACTTGTTCAGTTCTTGCCGCCTATTTCACCATCTCAACGTTATATTATTTTAAGATTAAATTATCCCCAAACGTTAATAGAATTGTGCATTTCTAATGTAGTCCAACCTAAATGCCAATATTTGTATTTAGCTGCTGGAAAGTCGACGTTTGTGCGCCTTTTGGAGCAGGAGAGCGCGGACTGGGAGGTAGTACCGGAGCCCATCGCTAGGTGGTGCAACGTCCAAACATCTGGCAGCGACTTTGAGGTATTCACCCACACCAACATAGAATAACATTTTACAGGAAATTCAAAAGTATTTAGCAATTTCATATATCTCTCCCGAGCATTTGTATGCAAGCACTTGTCAGCAGAACTGCGCAGTCTTCCTCTGTCTGCGGAGTGCAGCTGTTCAAATATCTGCGGCGGCTGCTGTTAACTGATCACACACCCAGGGGAAACCATGCAGCCCTTCCTGCACAGCTGAGCATGTCGCAGTCTACAGACACTTGTTTACCACACGCACACCAATTGCCATCTTCTTTACTCTTCTTTTTTTTCCATTTCTTTCTTGGGTATATGAAAACTCTCAACTTTTCATTGATTTGGTTGTGGATCCAAGTTATTTTTTCCACTTTAAGGTATTAAATTCCAATTTTGTTTAAATTGGAAGCAATGAAAATTCTTCAAAACTGATTAAAGCATCGAAATAAGATGAAGACGGTTGTCAGAAACAGAAAACAGAGAAACACCATGATAAAAATTATGCTTTTGTGTCTGCGTTATTCTATACTTTGCAGGGGACATTTGAATTATCTCTAGTAGGATGAATATTTTTTATCTTGTTAAACTGAAGTTGCATGAGAATGCTAAGCTGTGATGCTCCTCTTATCTGCAACAACAGGTCTGGCTCCCCCTGCTGGTCGCTGCTGTAACTCTTCAGCAATTGTCCAAAAAAAAAAAACTCAAAAAAAGGGGTGTCAAAGTCCAAAAAACACCTTAGGTCGTGAGCTGAACAGGATACATATTTATTTAACACTCAAACTATTTTTTTAACTTAAAAACCATAACTTTTAACATTATCAAATAGATATAAAGCATTACTCGCGATAATGCTAATCTGAAATTGATAGCTAAAAACGCTGAAGCTGATAGCTAAAATACCAAATTTGCCTAAGAAACAAACAAAAAAAAAAAACAAAAGAAAAACTTGGGTTAGTCAGAACAGCTAGCATGTAGCTGAAAAAATAGCTAAACTTCGAAATAGCCTAAAAAAACGAAGGAGAAAAAAAGGCTAAATTAGCCAAAACTGCTAGCATGTAGCTGAAATATTAGCTAAACTCCAAAATACCCTAAAAATCTTTTAAAATGCCAAAATAGTCCCAAAACTTAGTAGAATGCCAATTTTTTAAACTTCAAAGCTGTAATTTTTTTTATCATAACTGAATAATAAAAATGCAGTAATATTATTTCAGAGTAAATCAACTTTAAAAATTAAATAACTTTCAATATTTTACTCTTCATAGAAATTTGTCAAAATGATAAAATTTATAATTGAGTGCAAGATAACATTGAGCCATCAATAACGATAGAATATAATGATGAGTGGATAGAATTACCCAGGGAGCCGGATCCGGCTTTCCTCATATAAAAATTCAGCTGCGAGTTCTCATTGATTGCATCTAGACTTGTGTCAAAAACCAACCAGAAATTGTACCCGTCTTGCTGCAGGAGCTGACTGCGTCTCAGAGGAGTGGGGGAAACGTCCTGCAGATGATGTACGAGAAGCCGGAGAGGTGGGCCTACACCTTCCAGAGCTACGCCTGCATCAGCCGGGTCCGAGCGCAGATCAAATCCGCCAACGGGAAGCTTCGGGACGCTGAAAACCCCGTGCAGTTTTTCGAGCGATCCATCTACAGCGATCGGTATGGATCCTGTAGATGTTGTTTTTATTTCAGGATTTAAGTATGTATTTTATTGTGAATTATCCTATCATTTTGTGATGATTTCAGGTACATTTTTGCTGCCAACCTGTATGAGAGTACGTGCCTGAACGAGACGGAGTGGTCTGTGTACCAGGACTGGCACGGCTGGCTGCACAAACAGTTCGGGAAGCACATCGAGCTGGACGGCATCGTCTACCTCAGGGCTTCGCCAGAGGTACAGTACCTTCCTTCATCCTTTCTCCGCTTCTTAACATCTCAAAAAGTTCTTTAATCCAAGCATCCTTGTGTTTTGTAGAAATGTTTGGAGAGACTGCACCTGAGAGGCAGGCAGGAGGAGCAGGACATCCCTCTGGAGTACCTGGAGAAGCTCCACTTCAAACACGAGAGCTGGCTGCAGCACAAAACCATGAAGTGAGTGATTTGAATTAAGAAATACTCAGAAATGCAGTTTTAACATTTTAAAAAGGACAAACGCTAACATTTCCATGTCGGCCGCATCAACGTCGGCTTTCTTCTCTCTCAGCATGGAGTTTGAGTATCTAAACGACGTCCCCGTCCTGACCATCGACGTGAACGAAGACTTTAAAGACAGCGAGAACAAGAGCGCCAACATGATCGAGAAGGTGAGGGAACTCCTCAGAAAATCTGTCGTCCCCGCAGCTCTTGAAACCAAACAAACCTTTTCATGAGTCACAAAATTATAGATTTTTTTGTAGGGGTGTGGCCTTCCAATGAGCTCACTCCCAAAACCACATCTGTAAATCTAAGTCAATGGAATGACCAAATTTAAGTTTTTCTTGTGTACTTTAGTGTTTGAAGTCCCACGCTTATCATCTGTTGATCTATTATAAACGTTTTCCTATTGGTCTTGTAATTAGGATTTTAAGCCAAATCCAAAAACCTGTTGTTTTCTAAGACTGGAGTCTATAACCTTAATAAGAGCCACTCAGGTCAATTTTTCCCTGATTATAATTCAGTAGAAGCCTCAAAGCCTTTACTTCACCCTGTTAAAAAAGTAAGACACATATTTGTATTTACTGTCACAATTAAGATGAATATAGTTTCTTTCACACAAATTAAATGTATTCATTTTTTTAAAATGGAAAACAATTCCTAATTTTTGACAGATTCACGTGTTTCATTTCAAAACAAAAGACTGCCAAAAAAGATGATGTCAAAGAGGCAGATAAAGCAGTAGGCAGTGTGTTGTCTTGAGCAATTTTATGAATAAAAAACTACATGGTTACCAAACCACCGTTATTGGTGGATCTCACCCAAAAATCTGTACATCTAACAAAAATTAAATCAGAGCTAATGAAGTGAGCTTTATATATTTTTGGCCTATATGGTGCATCTGTGGTACACAAATCTGTCAATGTTTAATTTTGGTAAATTACAAATCCAAATTGTTTGATGGTTTTTTGGAGGATTATGGGTACTGGAGTTAAGATCCTAAACAGTTTTTAAATTAGTTGAATAAAGTTTGACTTATCTGACTGTTTTTGTTTTGCTAAATTGTTTGAAAAATCCTGTATTTTTAGAATTAAAAGCATGTAATGATTCTTCGGAGCCACAAAGTAAGGGTTAAGTAGCCACTTATGATAGACACATACAGTAGTTTCTAAGATTTCAACTGAAATTCGCTTCAGACGTAATCCTCCTCTTATTTCCCATCATATCTTTGTTGGTGCTAATGTGAATGCTGTAGGCTGAGTTTGGCCGCTGAAGATGCTAGCTCTGATAGCTGAAATTCCCTATTACTAGCTAAATGTCACATTAGCCTAAAAAAAAAAAACTTAGGTTAAGCAACTGCTCTATTCTTTAAAAAATTAAGGAATTTTGTTCATGTAGCAGAAAAAAATATCTTAACTTTAAAATAGCCTAAAAAACTGAAAAAAGCCTAAATTAACTAAAACAGCTCGCATGTAAATATTAGTCTAATTCCAAAGAAGCCTAAAAAACTTTTTAAAAAAAGCCAAAATTAGCTAAAACATGTAGCATGTAGCTGAAATATTAGCTAAACTCCAAAATAGCCTTAAGAAATCTGAGTAAATGCCGAAATAGTCCAAAAAGCTCACAGAATGCCAATTTTTAAAACTAACTTTTTAACATAATTATGAATAATAAAAAACAGCAGGAATATTATTCCAGAATGAATCAACTTGAACCTTAAAAAACTGTCAGTATTTTATTCTTCATGAAAATATATTTTGTCAAAATTATACAAGTTAGAAATAAGCGCAAGATGACATCGGGCCATTAAAAACAATAAAATACATTTGATTTGGAGGGCCGGATAGAATGACCCAGAGGGCCAGATCCGGCCCCCGGGCCTTGACTTTGAAGTGTTTAACACTCTCCCCCACTAGCTTATACCCCTAACAACCCCAAGCTAACATTATTGGTGCAACAAAAATGGCGAGGAATGTTGGAGCTATCCCGCCGTACAGTTTTTATGTCAGCTCGGCGTTCATGAATCTATTTGTCTACAAGTGGCTTCATGGGATTGGGAGACAGTTTCAAGCTGCATTTTTTTTTTGTCTGCTCCTGATTCACTTAGATTTGAATACATAAATACTCAGAAATGAAGTTTTAAGCCATTAATTATTTTAAATGTGTCCTCCATCCTAAAAATGCCACAAAAACAAATTATAAACACATTTTTGTTGGAGTGGGTTCTTAGGAGCAAAATTCTGGAAGTTAGAAAAGCCCTAGGGGTTTACATAACCTCCATGTGGAACAGATTTACATCTTGATTTTAAATGAACAATTTCTGCCAATGCAAACTACGACTTTTAAGTATAGAAATCTTCTTATGTGGTTAAAATGTCTAATTTTCTTCAAGTATATCATATATATCAGGAATGTGATTTAATAAGGCTATTTGAACATCAATACCCCACCTTGCCTGCTCTACCGTCTACATTTATTCACAACAGAGCGTGACATGAGCTGCTGAATGGATGCAGAACTGCACTCACTGACCCCAAGTTTCACAGTGTCGACGAGACCGCTCAGGGTATTAGACCGTCTTTAATATTGTTTAGCTGGTCCGTCTTACTGCATAAAAGCAATGTTCAAGAGAGAAGAGCTTCACACTGGACCTCAAACCGTCCCGACCTTTGGGGACAACCCAGTTCACCTGATGGATGGACGTGCGGGATCAGCTGTCAGCCAGGACTTCTCATGTTTGAGGATTCCAGTCTACTCTGCAGAGAACTTTAAACTCAGACACTTTGGGACGTTTTTAACGGCCGTTAAGGGTCATAAAACATCCGAGATTTAACTTTAGACTCTGACATAGTCATGAGTTGTTGGGCTGGTGGGGATGGACTGTTTTCACAAAATTCACGGCTCCTTCAGTTTCTGTAAATGATTCCTGTTACATTTGGAGTCAAACGAGTCATATTTCCGGAAAAAAAAAAAGAATAAAGCAACTGTCAAACGGTCGTGTTATGAAAAGGAGTTTTTTCATTTTAGGACCTTAAAATCATTGACTGTAAATAAATGAGAACTGGACTTAGGGCTCATTAATGCAAAGATGAAATATATGTGCAAGGAGTCGCATTCAAACTATAAGGCAAAAACAAAAGTACATTCAAGCTGGTTAAACCTTTATTTATCCAAGAAAGTTGATGAAGAACAATTTCTCATTTACGACAACGACCCGAGTTCCCATCGACAATACAAAAACAGCAGGATAGTGCTAAAAATTACACAATAAGTTCCCTAAAGATAAAAAACATCTTCTCATATCCATATTTACAATAAAAAGTCTACAGGACGTACCAAGTTAATGACTATAATAAAACACAGGCAGGACATACACTTTTCATAATTGTAGCATATCCAGTTCATTATACTGTATGTAAAAAAAAGTGTCCCTATGTCTTTGTATAAATATATACATTTTGTTGGTGCCTTGATGTTTTTCCAGTTTATTAAGTTCATTTTTCCTGGAATTCCTAATAAAATATGAAGTGTATTCCCCCTTGAATGTTATATTACATCAGGGAAATGGTTTTTTTTTTCATTTTTTTCCCAATAATCTTAAATAAGTTGGTCAAAATTTCTCTACATTTTCTAAAACACGGCAATGATGCAATAATATATAATATTTTGCAAAAAAAAGTTTCAGGCTTAAATAAATCAAAGATGTTTTTGTGACTAAAACGGTCGCTGATGCTGGAAAACACTCAGATTTTCTTTTGTTTTTTAAATTAAAAAAGCAAGAACAATTAAAAATAAAGGTTTTTGCAGTTTCTTATTTGTTCGTTTTTTTTACGTTTTTATTTCGTTAAAATACGACGTGATTTTTGTCATTTTAACATGAAATATCTACAGTTGTAAAGTGGAAACTTTTGGAGAATGACGTCGTCTAAAAATCCCTGAAATTGACCTTTAAATTCTGCACGGAACAGGGTTTCTTAAAGCAGCGTGAGACTCCTGAAGCTGCTTATTAAGCAGTTCTGTGTTGATGGTAAACATTGAGTTTTTTTTTTTTTCTTTTCTTCATGGTTTCACTTCTACTAAAACCACAGGCAGAGGCGGGGCTACGCAAACGCTTCTGCACACACGAGTGAGCAACATCTGGAGCTGACGGCTGTTTTCTTCTGTTTCAGGTGAAGGAGTTCTTGAACACTTTGTGAAGATCCGAGGACGAATTGAACAATCCAAGACGGAATATTTAAAGTTTTTTTTTTTCTCTAAATGATCCAGATACCTGCACTGTACTTAAAATTTGTGTTTTTTGATGTGTATTTATCATGACGTGCAAACTGTCCTTTTACAAAGACAATAAACTTGAAACAATCCATTTGTGTTATTATTTGATCCTCGTACCTTTTGTTTAAGAAGTGACCACTGGAGGGCGCTGTAGAGCCTGTGCATCTATTTTTGCTCCTAACTTGGTAGTGCTAATAGGATTTGTGTTAAAGTACTTTAAATAGCTGCTATAAATTTTACTTTTGGAACTTTATTGTGAAAAAAATTATATTCAATAAAACGATAAATATGTAAGTAATTTAAAAAAATCAACTTTTTTTTTATTTTTATTTCTCAAAAGACTAGTTTCTAAATTTAACGTGAAAATAATTTAGATGAGTTCAACTTTTATTTTTAAGAAATCCAAGTGGATGTCAAAAGTTGCGCGCGTGTCAGGCGCTCCCTGCGCCACCCACAACTAACTTTGTGACCGCCTCCTCCTGCGTGACGCCACGCAGGAGGAGGGATGGTTCTTTAAAAATGGAAAAAGACACGCAGCGCACGAAGAGTCTTCACGCGTTTCCAGCGATCCTCAGCCGCGGGATGTTTCCGCGCGCCGCCGCGCTCCAGCAGCCGCACAGACAGATATGATGATTGTTTGTTTTGCGTTCAGCTTGATTTGTAGAGTCCAAGAGATCATCCCTGCGAGATAGCCCCCCCTCGGCGGCCGCTTCTTGTTGGTTTCAGACGCTCAGAAAAGCGCCACACTTTGGAGATTTGAAGACGCCCGTGGAGTTTTGGCACACCTGGACCGGATTTGAAGTTTCCCCAACATGAGTTCCGATAAGAGCAAGTAAGTTTTTGATTCTTTTGGAATTAATTGATAAGTCATATATTTACTTGGGACTTTAGGCCTGCTTCTTGTAGGTATAAAATCGCTTATTTGTGCGCGTAAAACGAACTTTTTGTGCGTAAATCTCCAAGAAAGCGCGCGCGCGCTGTTAAGACTCCTAATCGGGAAAATGGGAATTCATCGAATGACACCTTTGTCCGGATAAGCCACACTCTTGGCTCCGCTGAGGCTATGAATGGACGGTAATCTATCTTCCATGAGCCTGTCACTATCAATTAAGCGTGCGCGCCTGTCCTGTGGTGGATACTGTAAATCCTTATGAATTAAGCCGCGTTGTGTGCCTCACGCTCCATGTGATCTGTGAGCCCGAACGGCGCAAATCCACGCGCAACGTGGGCCAGATGGTGCGCCCGCATTGCGCAATGCCGAAGGCGCAATAAATAATGAAGAATGTGAAACTTTCCAAGCAGCTGGAATCAGATTATTTGATTTTTCTGCTTTCAGTCTTCAACCAAACATGTCAGAAAATCAATGACCTGCATGTGAAGTGTGAGGAGGAGTGACAGCTGGACTTTTTGTTTTCTTTTTGTTGAGATGGCAACAGGTCTTTCCTTTTTCAGGAAGCCTTTCTTTTCCTGGCACAACTTTTCTGAGCGTGTAGTCTCTCTGATTACGCAACATGTCACTTCCTTGTTCCAACAGGTTATTTTATTGAAATAAACTCTTAAACGTTTCTCATCCAAGCCTTTGTGGCTGATTTAGAGTTGTAACCAATAGGATAAAAGTGGCCTCCTGAGGGTCCATAACTCACCACTGGTTGCACTTGTTGCCCCAGGGCAAGCCTGAGTGGCTGCTGGGATCGGGTGCGTCATTCTGGGGATGATCCCTGATCCACAGCAGCTGATCCCAGCTCCTCATGCACTGCCAGCTTTATCCAGCCTCATGAGTTCAGACAAAAGTGAGGAGTTTCCCGCTGACAGGTGGATGCAGCTGCAGAGGAGAGGAAGGGAAACAGAACATCTCTAGGCAGTCATAACAGGAAATAGATGCGATCAGGGTCCCCTTGTCTTTTAGCATGAATCTCGATGCTCTGCATTTTTCCTCTACTAACTGATTTTTAAGTTGCAAGTCATTCTGACTCTAAATTAGCCATCATTCCTGTCAAACGGGGACTTCTCATGGTGCACCTGTGCTCGGCCTTCGCTTCCTAAAGAGGCTCTAGTTAGATGTTGCTAACATGACTCTGCACAAAGCTGTTTTTTCCTTAAACTTTATAACAAGTGTGAAGGAGAAAGACAGAAAAAGAACTACCTAATACACCAGAGGTCTGCAACCTTCCACCCTGAAAGAACCATTTGGGTTGATTTCTGACTGACTATCCAGAAGGAGCAACAAAGTCTTCCTTTACCCTTTAAAAAAATAAGATACTGATATGTAATTATGCTATTTTTGCTACTATGATAAACATAAATTATATTGTGTTCATTTTGCACAACATAAAACACAAACATTGAAAGAAAATGTAATTTTTTTAACATTTGACAGAAGTTCCTTTCAAAATAAAATACATCCTGTCACTTATGATCATCTCAATGCAACAAAAGTAGCAGTAGCAAGGTTAATGTCAACAGTGATTTAAAAAAAATAGTTAATTTCACTGTTGTTAGTACATCTCTGCCAGAAATGTAAATCTAACAAACCAAAATGAAATCCAAGCTAATTAAGTTACCCCTGCCATGCTTTTTGAACACACTTAAAATTCATTAATTTTTTTAAAGAATAAAACAATTGCTTAATAATCCGGTGCGCCTTATGGTCCTTGATATTACCAAATTGCATTAATCCATGCAAAAAATGTTCAGAATTAAGTTTGGAGATTTTTTTAAAGTAGGAATTTATCTCCAAAACAAAAATTAATTGTTACAAAAGCAAAGTTATCATTGTAACTGCTCAAAATGTCTTTTTCTGAGCGCTTTTTTCAGGTTTACCACTACCTTTAATTTCCAGAATATTAAAGAATTCATTTTGTGATCAACAAAATGTTACACAACTGCTCCACATCCGGAATAAATCTTTTTTTTTAAATTTACGATGAAGTATTGCTTCCAATGAGCCAGATTTTATCCCAATTTATACTTCTGAATTCTGAGTCCCATCAACATCTACCTGTTTATTCAAAATTGAGCAAATATCCCATCCAAAAAAGATAGTAAATCTGACTAATAGACCAGTGTTGTAACTTCCTTTAAAAACAAAAAACTGCAATCCTTTGCACCAAATACTGTTGCATATTCTTTTGGCAAAACCTGAACACCAAATTTTGAAAGAAATTCTTCATACGTCCATTAATACCAGTGACTGCTTTCCCTGCAGCTTCACAGCCTATATGTCATATTGATCTGCAAACCCGAGTTCCCATGGGGACACCTGTGTATTTCTCTTTTGTTTCCTTTTATTTTTTTCAAACAATGACTCTGCAAAAAAGTGAACGTCTGACCTCGCCTATTTGCTTGTAACTGCTTCATGCAGGTCATTGGACGTGCTTTGACAGGCACTTTCACTCACAAAAAGTTGTGCCTCAGAGTTGTTTTGGTGTTTTCCGCGCTGCAGGGCTAAAGATGGCGTGCACACAGATGCAAAGCAAAAAGCTACACAGGTTTCTCTGGGACATTTTTGATCTGCGTTTTAGCCTGTAGATACCATCTCCACCGGGGACTTCAGATGAGCTCTCGCTGCACTCGAAGCTACAACTTGTCTCCTTCCTGACTTTGTTTATTCTGCAGTTTCCTTTCGCTTTATGAGTCGTGTCATCAGGAAAGCCCTCCAACGAGTGGAAACTCGTTGACATTCTTGATCCCAAATCAAATATTTATTGATCGAGGAGAAACTGGTGATAAGGGATATCTCTTAATTTGTTTTCTCCTGACAGGACGGAGTTAATTAAGGTATAGTTTCCTCCTCCTTGACAAGCTGCCGGGTGGCTTTACCCTACAGTTCAGCACTTTTCTGAACCCGGGGAACCACATTCCTTTCAAAAAATAACAAGTGTGAAAAAGAGGTCAAGTTTGAAGGAAGAGATTGTTTGGAGTTGTGAAGTTTCTGATGCTTTTACAATAAAATAAATAATTTTCTTTGGTTCTAAAATAAAATAAAAAGTTGTAGCTTTTATTTAAGACAAGTAAAATAGTATATATATATATTTTTTTAATTTCATTAGAGTTCATTGATGGGGAGAGAACTTCATTTTCATGAGCGCTTTCGTCACACCTGCTTGATTTTACCCTTATATCTGGCAACTGCCCAGTACAACTCCAGCATGGGGTCACTGAGCAGCTCCTCCAATGAACTGGAAATAAGTACCAAGCTCAAGGGCAACACAAAATAACTAACGTTATTATACCTGCCAATTCTGGCTCTTAAAGCAAAGATCTTGTAGCTAACCAGCTCTCCTTTATAACCTTTTTCTTTCATGCAGGAGATAAAAAAAAAAAAAAAAAAAAAAAATCCACCTTTAGAATTACAATTGGAGGAAAAGCAGTTAAAATCCTGAAAATTGAGGTCTGTTTGTCCGAAAGCTTTTACAGCCCAGAATCACATTAAAAGACATAAATGAAACAGAAAAAATATTATATTTTAATTTACATGTTTATTAGGTCATCTTTGACGAGTCTAAACACAAAATGGTTGCTTCAAGTTTTTTGTCCTGAATTCACATATTCAAAAAAATACCTAGAAAGTATTGATTTAGTCATTTAAATCAATGTTTTTTTTTTTTTGCAAATATTTAGTTTTTAAAAACATGCGGTTCATAGATATTTTCTTGGAGTTCTAAATAAGATTGATTATAGAATCTGTCTTAAATGATCAATAACATTACCAGTTTTTATCTTTTTATTCAGTTTTAACAAGTTTTTCTTACATTTCTACATTAGACATTAGAAGTATAATACTTTTACTGCAAATTTAACCATTTTGATTTTTATATACAACATTTGACCTTTAGAATAAGATGTGATGGATTAAAATTAAAAACTTTTTCTAAGTTTAAACATGTAATAGATAAAAAAAAAAAAAAACAAAGTTGTGTACGTTTTAATGTTTTTTAGTGGTGGTGCACCTGGGGCCCGTTTCAAGAAGCAGGTTTTGTTGGAACTCTGAGTTCGCGAACTCCAAATTCAGCAGAACTCAGAGTTTTCGGTTTCAGAAAGAGAGATAACTCAAACCCGTGAAAGTGGGCGAAACCAAGCCCGTTTCAAGAAGCGGGTTAAGCTGAACTCAGAATCAATCACTGTGGTAACTGAGTCTGTGAACGAAACCTGGTCTGGAGCAGGTTTTCTTCAGGAAACTTAGAGTTCTCTGCGGTCTCCGCCCCTTTTTAAAGTGAAAGATGTTCAAAGCTGAGTTCTTCATTAATATTTAGAGAACATTCACATTAGAGACGTCACGTTTCCACCAGCAGAAACCAAAATGACATGTTCATTCATAGAGGATCATGTAGAGAGGAGGCGGGATTAATCCAGAGGAAATGTTATTTATGTGGGGAGAGGATTTGAGGACACGAGTCGATTGATGCAGTTTCCCCGATTCATTTTTATTTGAGCGACCATTATAAATAGTGAGTTATTCCAGGGATTTGATATTAAAAATAAAGAGTTTTATTTTCATCATTTGAAGCTCTTAAAAATCGAAATAATTGAATCTCAAAAACTGTTACGGGCTTTGAACTCGTATACAACAAATATCACATACTAATTATTAGCTCAGTTGTCAGCAACGCTGCCTCCGCTTCTGACGTCCCAGGTTCAAATCCCGAGCCCGGCACAAATCTTTTTTATGTAATAAAAAACTACTTATCAGCTAAAATTTTTTAAGTCTTGAGAATTACATTTAAATAAATGCTTATTTTTAATATATCTCAGGCAGCTACAGTGTTTCATTTTAGCGTGCGGTGATATCCGTGTGTGTATGTGGTGCGTGTGGGGGGGGTGGGGGGTGGGGGTTGAGGAAAACGGTCATTCATGCGATACGGAGATGACTGGTTAAATTATTAACAGATCAAGAACCATTCCTTACTTTACAAGTGACAAAATAACCTTCCTGATATTATTTATTCGTTATTTGAAATGATTCAAATGTAGACGTATGCATTAACTCTGCAGATGTTTTATCGCTGCAGCTGGGTTTCTTTTCTTGCTGAAAATCTTCTTATAGTTTCATATGCTTGTAGGAATTTATCAATTTCCGTCGCCGGAAGTGGCCACAAAACTCGGAAGTGTGTTCCCGTTGCCATGGTGAATCGTGCTGTCTTTGCTCCATTGATCAGGGCTTTTAATGGTCGCGACGCTCGCACCTGATTCTGGTTCCAACAACTTCAAGTTGATTGAATCAAACATTTTCAGCTGTTCTGAAACCGAAAACTCTAAGTTCGGGAATTTTGAGTCCAGTGACTCGAAGTTCAGGTTTCAACTCTAAATTTGTTGAACCTGCTTCTTGAAACGGGCCCCTGCAGAACTGCATGTCAGCGTTGTGAATGACAACTTTGAGTCACATGTGTTTTTTTTTTTTTTTTTCAGTGGTTATGACAGGAACCAGATTTTATAACTTCTTAAATTGAGGTGGCTTGTTATGTTTAAATGTAAGTTTGAATTTCATGACTCTTTTAGACACTTTGCTTTAAATTTCTGTCCTGTACTCCAAGTTTTTTAAATTATTTTTTCGCATCATGACCTCCTGAGATCTGGGAATTCCTTTGGAGGGCTCTTTTTATAGGCTAGCAGTCTGCATATGTGGACACAAGGTATGAGGAGGTAAAAAACAAAATCAAAGTATTATTTCTTTCATTTTTTTAACTTAAGTTGGTTATTTATTGACATTTTGTTTACATTAGACTTTTTTTTGTAATTTTATTCATATGCATTTTTCAATTGTTTAGGTTAAGTTTTTTTTTTTCCAGAATATGATTGTTTTTTGTAAAATTCCAGTCACGTTGGCCTTAATTACTGCATGTTTTATAACCAAAATTGGTCTCTTATTGTTGTGGAAATAAGCTTAAATATGAGATTAATGCATATATGTCAGAGAAGGAGGATTTCCATATTCTCCACTGTCTTCTAAATCAAATAGAGTTAACTGCACTATGGTATTTTTAACATAAAAGATTTGTTTGCTGTTTTAAGAGCTGCTCTTTTGTTTCTTTCATTCTGGAAATTCTGATGCAATCCGTGTTTGTTTTCAGGTGATACTTGACCTTTGAACTTACGGTTTAGTTTTATGGCTCATTCCTTAAACCTTTTGTGATTAAAATTTTATTGATATGTTTCATAGGAGGAGAATCCTTCAACTGGCTTTTGAAGCAACAATAAAAAGATTAGGAAACATTTATTATTCTGATCTTTATTGGTGTGTAAAATGAGAAGATGCTAATAGCATTTGTTTTCTCCCTTTGTCTTTGTTTCTTGTAGAGTGGAGGATGAAGCAGTTGTGGACAGAGGAGCAGCTTTTGTCAAACATATCTGCGATGAGGAGGAAGTAGAGGGTAAGATCAATTCTTTGCATTAATCCTTAAAGTGATTTTTGCCAACAAAGGAAATAAACCTTAGTGGCCCAACTGATCAGAATCCACCACCCATTTTCCAAAATCAAAGATGGGTCTGGAAAATTTGTTCCCCATATTTCACCCACCACATTTGAGCGGTGGGCTGCAGATACAGCTTTAACCCTCCAAATGCTGAGTGTCAAGCAGGGAGGTATTTGTGTCCCATTTTTAGAGTCTTTGGTATGACCCGACCCTTTGACCTCCTGGTGTCAGGGCGACATTTACCCACTAGACCACCGTGCTGGTTAACCTGGATCAGGTGTTGTCATTCCATCTGAGTGGGGAGTCCAATCCAATAAATCATCATGGAGAATGGCAGGGACATCTGATTGATTAGCTTAAAAGTTAAAGCTTAAAATCACATTTCTGAGTAGTTATTTATTCATTTAAACCATTGAGAATCAGGAACAGATATAAAAAAAAAAACTTGTTTGAAAAAGACGTTTTCTATTCTGATGCAGCCACTGGTAGACAAATAGATCCATGTACGTCTTCGTTTTCCTCATCTGAGCTGGAATCTGGCTCCAAACTGTCCATTTTTATTGCACCTGGGGTTGTGAGGGGCTATAAGATAGCGGGAGAGCGCGTAAACAGATGGGTGATGGGAATGGGAGGCGGTGTTGCTCTGCCTAAAGCTCAGAAAGAATTTATAATGAACTTCTGGAGAACTATATCCTAGAAAATGAAAAGTTTTGAGGTTTTTTTTGGCTGTAAACAGCATCATTGTAATGAAAAAGATCAAAAGAGGATCGGAGTGAGACTTTAAATTTAATGAAAGATAATATCTGAAGAGTTTAAAGAGACAGGGGGAAAAAAACAAAACAAATCTGTTAGTTTCCCAGTAATTTTCAAGCAATCGATTGTTGCCTGAGGATTTTTAATAACCTGAATCTATGTTGGAAATGTATATAAATATATGATCTTTAGCTCTGAACCAGATAATGATAAAATTTGTAAAGGAAATGGTAAGGTTGAGTAGGGGTGCAATTATATAAGTTTGCTTCCTTCCACTTCCTTTCAGGGAATCCATCTCTTAATGTCAAGTTATCCTGTTTGATTTCCCTCAATCATCATCTTCTTTTTTGCTCCCTGGAGATGACGGATCAACATTTATTTATAGACTCCCCTGCTAGAAGTAGCTGGAACGTCATGTTTTCTTGAGAAAAATGCCTCAAAGACATGAAAACAACATGACGATTAGCTGCTTCTTTAACTCTGGCTCCTGCCGTGGCGCTCTTCTGTCGCAGGCCACCACACAGTCTACATCGGCGTCCACGTTCCCAAGAGCTACCACCGGAGGAGACGCCACAGGCGCAAGTCCAGTCACAAGGAAAAGCGGGAGCGGGCCGAGCTCAGCGCCGAGGGATACAAGTCTGATGGGGAGAACGACTCCAGCGCCTGCGTCCTCAAACCTCTCAGTGAGTACCCAGGAGTCTGTTTTCACCATCAAATCTGCTGGGAACCTTCTAATCAGACAAAAAAAAAAAAAAAAAGTCTAGACGCAACCCAGGCAAATGGAGCGAGGCTGCAAAGTAATCTGAAAATGACACCGTCCTGGCTTAAAGTGTGTAAAGTTAACACAAAGATGGGCTTTATCTGTCACTTTAATGATTAGCGGTTGACTCCGTAGGATTTGGGTTCCCAGAGTCTAACTAACAGGTTGGGGAGGGAAAAAAGAGACGAAGTGGGAGCAGAAATAAAAATGTTACACAAGATGCAAAAAAAAGAACAAACAGATAAGATACTGAACATTTCTTTCAATAAGCTTAGAGGTACTTTTCCTAAAGCCTCTGGATGACTAACCTTTGTGTAAGACATGTAGCATGTAGGCGCCCCTCTTAGATAAAGATCAGCATTTACATGCATGTTTAACATACAACAAGACCCAACGTAATACGACAACACAGGTCTGAAGGGGTAACGGCCTCAGATGCCGAATGCTGATACTAGCGACCTCTCAATTAGCGAAAAATGCTAAAGTTTCGTTTTGTCGTTTTTCATACATGAAATGGGTCTTAAAGAAAAAGAAGCTGCTGGATGGACATGTTGTGTAGAAAATAAGTGGGTAACTGCAGGAGGAATTGAAAGGGATTTCCCTCCGGCTCCCGGGGAAGCGTGAGAACAGCGGGAGCAGACCTTAAGGCTGCGAGGATCAAGGTAACTGCTACTTCCAATCAGGCAAGGAGTGTGGAATCTGGCAGAGTGTAAATTAAGTAAAAATGACAGTAAACGCATGTGCTTCTAATGTGTTCTATTTAAAGTAACATTATTTTTATGCCTCTTTTGTAGGGCTGCCACAAACGATTATTTTAATAGTCGACTAATCACCGATTATTTTTTCCGATTAGTCGACTAATCTGTTCATGGCCAAAGTGGATGTAAAGATGCTGAAGTTGATAACCAGCTAAAATATTAGTTAAATGCCAAATTAGCCAAAAATAAAAAGAGCCAAAGTTAGCCTAAATAGCTAGCATGCTGCTGAAATATTAGCTAAATTCCACATTAGCCTTTAAAAAACGGAAAAATCCTATATTAGCCAAAACAGCTAGCATATAGCTGAAATATAATTTAAACTCAAAAATTGCTTAAAAAAACTTAAAAAAGCTTAAGTTAACCAAAATAGCTAGCATGCTGCTGAAATATTAGCTAAACTCCAAATTAGCCTTAAAAAAATGGAAAAAATACTATATTAGCCAAAACAGCTAGCATATAGCTGAAATATAAGTTAAACTCAAAAGTTGCCTAAAAAACGTAAAAAAGCTAAAGTTAGCCGAAATAGCTAGCATGCTGCTGAAATATTAGCTAAACTCCAAAATAGCCTAAAAAACCTTAATAAATGCCAAAATATTCCAAAAAGCTAGCAGAAGGCTATTATAACTTTCAACTTTACTACAATCTGACTTCATACAATATAAAGTAACGACTAATCGACTATTAAATTAGTTGTCGATTCTTTTAATAGTCGATTAGTCATCGATTAGTCGACTAATCGTGGCAGCCCTACTCTTTTGTCAACAACAGCTGCATGGTGTTTTTGGAGGAGAAAGGTACAGGTTCTGGAAAAATAGGAAAAGGCCTCGTCTGACTCACATGTTTCAGCTGATAACAAGTTTAACTGAAAACCTGAACGTGGAGAATGAGCAAAGTTTTCCATCCGTCTCTGTTTTTGTCCTCATACTGCAAAGGCCATTTGCAGAAAGACTCAGTTGAATTTTATTTACATAGCCCAATATTACAAAAAAATTGCCTCATTGGTCTTCATATTTTAAATTCTCTCTGAGTGGGAGACATGAACAACACATGAACTGCACTGCACCAAACAGAAGCATAGATGGCTAAATAATAAAGAATAGAGGAGGAGAGAAGTAAATCAGAATCAACCAAAAAAAGAGTTGAAATTAGAATAGATCTTTATCAGAGCATTTATAAGACAAATATAAACCCTTTTAACATAAATTATCAAAAGCAGATCATTTTAAAATGGCTTATTTTTTGTGCCACAAGTATATCTGTTTGTTTTCAGTATAGAATAAAATAAAACTTTATTGATCCCACAAAAAGAAAATTACCTTGTTACCATAGCTATATTAAAAAAAGCAGATAGATAATAAATAACTTTTTTATAATCTAATAATATTTCTAATTTTGATTAGACTAAAAGCTGACAAGAAGAAAAATCTGTGAAAACGCTAATTATCCATTAAAAAAATCTCTACTTTTGTTGAGTGAAATTGGTTTTGCCTCAAATGATTGTAGAACAACTGGGAAAACAAAGTTCTTTGTCCCCTTAAATGTTTACATTTTTTTTTGTAACAATAAGGTTTTCCAAGTTAGCATTTGACAAAAATTGACACTTCTCTCAGCCAAGTAGAGTAAAATTAAGTTCATAAATCAGTTTTCTTGGAGTTGATGAGCAATTCTGTTAATAAAAATCTATTTTTACTGGCTTAATTAAATACTTTTTTACTTATATTGTTGCTGCTAGTGTAATCTAGTAACAGTTTGATTAAAAAAAACCTTTAACACGCAAATGTTCCACTTCAATGCTGTGCAGCTGCAGGTTACCACAACTGAGAGGTGCTATGCCAGCAGAACATGTGGTGGTTTTATCAGTAGGCCATATATATGATGTTTAACTTGCAATGAGGTTGTTTTTTTTAAATCAGAACATGGAAATAGATCTAAATTTTAAACAATATTTTTGTCCTTAAAGACAAACATATCGCTCAAAAAGAAGTGTTTTTAACATGTTCTTGTTGCGTTTTTCTCACGATGGAAGACACATTTTTTTTTTATTCAAATTGGGATGAAACGGGAGGAAATGTAAAAAAAAATGCTGGTTGGAAAAGCTTTCTTTTGTGACACAGCAATTAAAAGGGGGCGGGGCAAAGTCTCCTTGCTCCGCTCCATTCCCCCCAAAACCTTGAAAAGCCCCAGTATCTAACTAGTATTCATGCCCAATATTATCTAAATGTTTCAATCAAAACCCAAATCACTAAAATGATATGAAAGAGATTCGTCCTCCTTCAGCCCTTCGGAAGCAATGGAATAGTCCAGTAAAAGTAAAGTGACGTGTTGTGATGTGAAAAAAGAAAATGTGCAGGAGGACAAATTAGGAAAAAGAACAACAGAATTGAGAAAACAGTCAAAATGTCAGGAAGACAAAAATTGTAAAGTTGCAGGGAAAACATTTCTCCATGATAAAATCATGACCAAAACAATTGCTGCATTCAATTTAAACTTTTATTTTGAAAAAATTTCCATGTAAAATAATGAGTTACGTCATGAATGTATGATTTGGTTCTTATGACTATATCTTTACATATTTATAAATGCACTTTCTTTCATGCTGGTTCTCCATCATAAGAAAAGGAACAGAATAGGAGGTGGAATTTTTCTTTTTAATTGAACTTTTTTTTTTGCATTCTTTTGTAAAAACCTAAATAAATAATTAAAATAAACACTGCAGAAGGCTCCATGTTATTGGTCGCATGGGGGCCCCCAAACTACTAAGTCTGCTACTGAGTTGTGGGGAGAAAGAAACCTTCAGAATATAACCTGGCCAAATATTTTTGGTTTCATGCTCCTGTTTTTTGTGTGTATAGTTCAAGCATGACACCATTTATTTGAAAATTATAACTGTTGATGGTTCATTGAATCAATATTGAAAAAAAAGGGAACAGAAGCAGGAGCAAAACTAAACATGAACCGACGCTGGTTGACACTGAGGCCCACTTTGTCGTGATTCTGTATCGCTGCTGGAAATCTGAAATGTCAACAGTGTGGTTGGATTGACTGAGGGGGCGGGCCCCATCTTTTTTGCAGTTGAGCTACCTCTGTGACCTCGCTGATTCATTTGATGTTGGCTTTGGCCTCCTCTTTGGTGCTTCTGTACTAGCACAAGTCCTTACGTCATGTTTACACTTCTCCAAATGCGTCATGTGGGAAAATGTGAACGCATGTGAAAGAGAAGTGCCTTAAAGGAACATTTAAGGTGATAGGCGACAGATTCGATAACCTCATGTCCAGATTATTTAAATAAACTTCTTTTTTTTTTTTTACAATTCTTAGTGTTCATTGGTGCCACTGGTTTTTAAGGTGTTACGAAGTCGTGCTAAAAATGCCTCATCTCCTCTCGGTGGCTTTACGTTCGATCTGCCTCAGTTGTTCAAAAGGAGAAGTCCAGGTGTACTCGTTTAAAAACAGCCGCGCTAATTTAAGCTTTTTCAGGATTACACGGTCACAAGCACTGCTCAACCTGCAGTTGGAAGCGTCATTAAGAGCCTCTTGTGCTGCTCAGCACATTGCACAACTTTCCTAGAAGAAGCACACCCAAATAATCATTTGGGTTTCCAGAGGATCACCCTTTTATACCTGCATGATCTGAAATGAAAGGCTTTCAGACTGTTGTGTAACAGAGTCCTCTGTCAATGCCTCGGTTTCATTTTGGTGGGAACATTTCAGAAAAGTAAAGCAAATATAGTTTCAGTTGGAGTCAATACTCTGAGATTTTCATGACATTTCTTTAAAGTCATGCAAATATATTCTGTTCTGTGAGTGTACTTTGAAGAAACTATTTAAAAAAGAATGAATGAATTAAATTCAATAAGATTTGAAATTATTGACCAGTCTTTATTTAACCAAGAAAACTGAAATACATTTCCTTTCTTTGTTTGTTTTGAAAATAGATGTCACAGTTCCAAAATCGATCTATCAGTTTAGTTTTCAAACTAATCCTTGTAGTGATGTTTAGACAACTTTATTTAGGGTTTTCTTTCGCATATCCCGTTTGAGAGAGTTTTACCGCCAATGCTCTTCCAGACACAACCCCATAATTGATTCAGGCTGTGGTATGTAACATGTACTGATGATATATATTGAGAAAATTAAGTTCAAAACGGCATTTCTGAGTATTTCTTTATGCAAATTGTTGTGGATCAAGAGGAAAAAAAGAGCTTATTTGTAGAAACTAGGTTGGACGGGCCACAAGCTCCCCACTCCGAGTGGTCAAGGGGAGTTGGGTTTCTCCTCGCTGATGGTCCCGCCCACAACTTACAGGTGAAATTCTCAAGAACTCATGCCGCTTCGCAGAAATTATATCCTAGAAAAATGTCACGGGTTGTTTTTAATTTTGGCTAAAAATGCCATAGTCATGATCAAAAGACCAATGGAAGCTTTTGAAAATAGATTCAAGTATGAGTGGAGTGGGACTTTAAAAACATGAAAGCCTTTTCTTTTGGTAAATGTTATGTGATCATTAAAAAATATATATTTTCAAGCTCGCTGTTCCTCCAAATGATGGAGAAGAGTTCTCTGGCACCTTCAGTCGCTGTTCAACTTTGCCTTCTCTGACTCTGTTCTTGAGTTCATTCATTCTGTTGTGAGTAATTTTACAGTTAAATGACACTGTCAGACAACATTTATATGATTTCAGTTTGAATTATGTCATTGTTTCAGTGAAATGTGTTTTCAAAAGTGGCAAACTTTATTCTGAAAAAACGGAAGTGTTTTATTTTGAAGGTGCCTTTTGGGACTTATGCATTTTTTAAAGCAGTGACGTCCAGTTTTGATGAAGCATAAATACATTTATATGATAAGTGATGTAATAGATTGAGTGAAATGTGTTACTTAAAGTGCAAATGGCAAGAATAATTTTATTTAGAAAAACCGGAAGTGTTTTATTTTGAAGGTACCTTTTTAGGAACTGTCTTGTTTCACAATTTATCATGTTTGTTGAGCAATTTGTACCAAATGAATTCAGGTATTTGACATTTTGTTTTGTATTGACCATATTAAATTAAGAATTGAACATGCCAATGAAAATGATTTTTTTTTTTTTTCTTGCTTTTGTGCAGTTTCTCCAGCTGAGAGGATCCGCTTCATCCTTGGCGAGGAGGATGACGGTCCGCCGCCTCCTCAGCTATTCACCGAGCTGGACGAGCTTTTGTCCGTGGACGGACAGGAGCTGGAATGGAAGGAGACGTCCAGGTAAGCTTCGGATCTGATTCCGCACATCTCATCTGTATGTGTGTGTGTGTGAACCAACTTGCTCCATCAAGCAACGTGTTCTCAAACTTCCTGCTTCTCATTCCCAAGAGTAGAGCACAATTCCATCATGATTTGTGTGTAGGGAAATGGGCCATGGTCCAGAAATGTCTTATCTGATTGGGATTTGGAGTACCTTCTGAGAGAGCAGGAAAAGGCTGAACTCCCACATGGTCCAAATAGGACTTGCTGTTCTTACAGGAACTTGGAGCGTCAGATGAAGTCGTTGGACTGAATAATCACTTGTACTCCTCATGTGTACTGCTGTATCTGATGAACATTCTTGGAATTACACCCATGCACATTATGAGGAATTTACCAGCTTCCGACAAGCTTATCTTTCGTGGTGGCGTCCCTTTTTTTTAGGAATTTGATTTGGAATGAGGGGAAAATGATCTCCAGAGTCACCAATCTCTCCTCCCTCAGCTTAGATGTCTGGTCACAGGCCTCTGAGCTGCAGCCAGAAGGATGGACACTCTATCCATCCAAGAAACCCCATCCTTAGGACTCAGGAGAATGGTCTTTTGTTGTGGTGACATATGAGGCGTAATTGCGAGAGCCCATGTCCCTGAGCTTTACCCTCGGAGTAAAGCTTACTGGTCATGCTAACAAAGTCCTGTTTTATTTTGATAAACCATGTGTGGTCTGGAAGTTTTCAGTCTGGTGACTCGAAATTTGATCATACATCTCACTTGTGAGCTTTCTTCAGAGTATCTAGGAACAATGCTCACCTTCATTTTATCGTTGTCTCTAGATGGATCAAGTTTGAGGAGAAGGTGGAGAAGGGCGGTGAGCGTTGGAGTAAGCCCCATGTTGCCACGCTGTCTCTGCACAGCTTGATGGAGCTGAAAGCGTTCATTGAGAAGGGAACGGTTAAGTTCGACATGGAGGGCACCACCCTGCCGCAGGTGGTCGGTAAGCAATCGCTGCCGCGCGACATTTTAGAAAACCCTAAGAGAACCCTGAGTTGATCAATGTTTGACTGTGCAGAGACGGTCATCGACAGCCAGATTGAGTCTGGGGAGCTGAAGGCCAGCCTCAAGGAGAAGGTCATGTACACACTGCTGAGGAAGCATCGCCACCAGACCAAGAAGTCCAATTTCCGTTCACTCGCAGATATCGGAAAGAGTGTCTCCAGCGCAAGTAGGCTGTTCTCAAACCAAGAGAACGGTAAGACACTTTTCCAGGCTTCCTCCTCACTAAAATATTTCCACTTCTACATTCTGTTCATCTCATCCTTTGACTGTATATGAGAACTAGACTGAGTCCTATCTTGAGGAAGTACCTGCTGGTCCTAAAAAGCCAAAACCCCTTATATTAGGTTCAAAGTTGGCATCTTGATGCTCATCAGTAGTGTGCTAAAAGCGTATTTTTGAACCTACACTACTGAACATACTCTACTGTTTACTAGTGCATGCCCACTTGACTTGGTGTTAGGGCAGGGCGATACTGGTCAATATCCCCGATATTAAGACCAATATTGATATTTTTTGTAAATGTTGTGGATGTGACTTTTTTTTTTTAATCACACAAACCGCGATTATTAGTTTGTATTCCATAACTTCAACACAAGGCTAGCTCAGTGGCCTTGTGGTAGAGCGTCCGCCCTGAGACTGGAAGTTTGTGAGTTCAAAGTCTGAGTTCAGGCTGAGTCGTTCCAAAGACTCTAAATACGTGACTCAATGTGAACAAATGTCACACATCTTGGTACATGACAGCTAATGGGACGTTAAATTTTAACTGGTTCAATGAACACACGTTTTGTATTTAGAGCTTAAAAACTATATATGGAGGCCTTAAAACCTCATATACGCTTGATAGTATAGACTTTTTTTTTATTGAAGATGCCTGCATGAACGTGAACGTAGCAATAGATTTCTATTGTGAAATAAGCACTTATAACTTATTACCATTCTTGCTCCTCTACCAATTTCTAAAACTATGATTTCTTTATGGTCCATTTTTTTCACAATTTTTTTTCAGTGGCGCAAGTTATTAGTTTAGTTTAGTTTAGTTTATTAATTTATCAGGACAGTGTACAAATACATTGAGCTTAGAAAGCAAAGATGCTTGCACCAGATTGTAGCTTACTAGCTAATTTCCATCTGTAGTCTTAGTACAAAATACATAATATCTAAACATTATAAACATATTAACCATTTTAAGACATTTTAAAAGAAATCCAATGTAAAACAAGTTATCAAGGATAAAAAAAAACAAACACAATATAAAATACAATATGAAATCTAAAATATTTTATAAAACTAAAACTACTGCAATATAAAATACATACACCAATTTATAAAAACAACATAAAAATAAACATATTTCCAGTTAAAAATAGGATAAAACAATTACAGCAATGGTCTTGTACTCTGATAGCCATCTATTAATGTGTGCAAGATTGGTGCTCCAGCATTCAAGGTATAAACTGGATATCTTAATAAAAGTAGGAGGTTTCATCTCCAATGTTCAAAACAGTTTCTCTCGAGCAAGCTTTCAACTTGTAGGGATGTGTCTTTAAAAGCAATCTCACTCCTGATTGGCCAGAATGGTTTTCATAGAAATACTGACTTGGACCAACTCGAACCAATTGATACTTACTGAAAATGTTCTAGCTTCAACATGGCGAATAGCAAAAAGACTGCAACTTAATGGACTTCTTTTTGTGGGAGCTGGTGACTTCACACTCACTCAGTCCATTTCTCATGTACAGTCAATGATCTCAGCACTACCACTCCAATTTCGCGGTTTATAACAAAGTCTTTTAGTCTGTTTTTGCTAACTTTTTTCCCTACAACTTCTTTTTTCCTCCTTTCTTTCCCCTCCCTTCCTCTTGGATCAATGCTGTCTCTAACTTCCGGCACTTGCGGGGGCGGCGCAGCACGCAACCCCCTCGACAATCCTGTGCCTTCTTTAACTCCCCAAGAGTCTCTGGAATCATGTGAGGTCATGAGGAGCTCCAGCATGGGATACCTTTGTAAGTGAGGTCACTGGCCTCCAGCCGAAAGGCATGTGTGGAGTTTGTGAATGGAGGCGAAAAAGCAAGAGTTCCGAAACCACAAACTGAAAAATCCCGTGTTGCAACAGCGTTTCTATGCTCTCTGCCATCTACATTAGCATTTTTATGACGCTGCACGTAAGAGTGGGTCAGTCAGTGGGATTGCTAACCGGGGTGCTAAAGTTTACACCCTCAATCATTCGCCAGGAATTGCCTAAGCATGTGTCAGCAACAGATGTGGGACATTTTCCAGCTCTTGTCTCTGTGGACAGGCTGAAAGAATGAGCGTCTGGCGTTATAGCCTGAAAGCTTAGAGACCCACTCCAATGAAAATGGGGGATTTTAGCATGTCGTTGGGAGATTTTTCTCATGATTAAGGACATATATATAAAGAAAATTAAGATCAAAATTGCATTTTTTTTATATTAATTGAGTCGTTTTGAATCAGGAGCAGATTAAAGAAAATGGTGTTTGAAAAAGATCGTATTTTTGATGTAGAAAATACACTGGGCGGGCCACAAGCTCTCTCCTGTATTCTAATGCAGCCAGTTGGACAAAAATAGATCCTTCAATAACTATCTGAAGACTGGATAGCTTCAATATTGTTAGCCATTTTTGTTGCTATAACCTATAAGATAGCAGGAGAGCATATGAACAAAGGATGATGGGAAGTCGAGGCTTACTCCAAACCAAATATGTCAGAATTCCTTCCCTACTCACTATATAGTGTGTTTGCCATTTTGTTGTGCTGTCCAGATCTATAATTCCAAAATTGGGTGCACTAGAAAATTTCCCAGAAGTCTTTGCGAAAACCTAGAATGCACTGATGCTTACTTCATTAGTGAATTTAGACCACAATGCATTGCGGTCAAACAATTTTAATGGAAAAAAGCGTGTTTAAATGTAATTTTTTAAATAAATAATCCACATTTTCATCATCAGAACACAGTGAAGTCACAGACGTCGTAAAATGTTCGTATTGATTCGATTTTAACTTAGTCAAATATGTGACAACGTATCCAATATTTAAAGAAGCTAAAGAAAAGTAGTGAGCATTGTGTCTGAAATGCTTTCAAAATTCAGGCCACTATATGGATCCGCACTATATAGTTTTTTAGTAGTTGGGGATTGGGGTTGGAATTTGGACTAAGAGTCTTGTCCACAACCCAGAGGAGAATTTCAAGTGAACTCCTGCAGAAACTACCGTATGTTGTGGAAAAATAATTTTTTTTCTTTTTAATTTTCCTAAGAATGGCATAATCAGAATTAAAAGACCACTTAGAATTCTACTGCAGTACATCAAAAGATCTTGCTTCATTTGTGCCTCCCTTATGGCTTTATTTCTCCTTGACTACCCCTTCCCCCCAAAAATGTGTCATTTGCCATTGAGGTTAACACGGTCTCCCCTCTCTGCAGGCAGTCCAACCACCTCGCACCGGAACCTCACCTCCAACAGTTTGAGCGACTTCTCAGACAAACCAGAGAAAGATCAGGTATTTTTTTACAGTTAAAAAAAAAAAAAAAAAAGGTTTTGTGCGACTTCCTAATGTCCCACAGTTTATCTCTTCTGTATCACTCCAGATGGAACAGGCTTTTCAGATAAGAACTTCAAAGAACCCAGTAAACTGTAACATCTCTTAAAAAAAGCTGTGGCCTTCAAATCTTAACGTAACAGTTAATCATTTCCTGCCTTTTTGTTTCCTCTGGTTATACTGACATTACACAGCTTATTTTTATAAAAGTGTCTTTTATGGAGGATCGTTTTTTGGCACTGACATGAGACTCCGTGATGTCTTCTGATGACCGTTACTGGGATGCTCTCACGTGTTGAGGTCTTTGTGAATCAGGCTTGTTGTAGACTCTCAGACAGATCAGATCAGCGCTCCAGGCTCTTGATCTTTGACATCATTCCATTTGTAGTGGGCTGTTCCTGCTACCATATGGTGCAAATGCTTCCAGTGTTACATAAAATCCGGGGAATTCTTTTCACATTGTTTCTCACCACTGTGTGTGAGGTTTTTTTTTTTTTTTTTATCAAGTTCAGAAAGAACACAATGTAGACTTTAGATATGTGCCGCAATAAAGTGTGTTGATTAGACGGCACGAAGTTCAGCTGTGGTTTAGTACATAATTCGAGGAAAGCACAGGAACTGCCTATTTTCTATGTGCTTAGTGAAAGAAAAAACTGTCAGGCTCGCTTAAATATTTTTTTATAAAACTCTGATTTCTCAGCATTTTTCAAAAGGTGTCTGCACACGATGTAATCTGCACACTTTGACCTTTTACTCCCTAACTCTGCCTGTTTTCTGCTACCTCCATCCCGACAGCTGAAGAATAAATTCATGAAGAAGCTGCCCCGAGATGCTGAGGCGTCAAACGTGCTGGTTGGTGAAGTGGATTTCCTGGAAGCCCCGTTTGTGGCATTCGTTCGCCTGCAGCAGGCCGTCATGCTCGGGGCGCTCACTGAAGTACCTGTGCCCACAAGGTAGTCCGTTATTATTATTATTATGAAACAATTTCTGCTCCAAAACCCCTTATAATCTGACAATAAAATCTTGTTTTATAGATTTCTTTTTATCCTGTTGGGCCCCAAAGGAAAAGCAAAGTCTTATCGGGAGGTTGGAAGAGCCATCGCTACGCTAATGTCGGATGAGGTCGGTTTTTATCGTGAACTGTCTCTGTTTATTTGTTTTACAAATGGCAATCTGTGTGGAGAGAAAACATCTGGTAGATTTTTTTTTTTTTTGGTAAATGGTTGCATTTGAGGATTTTTTTAAACAGCAGTTGCAGATACTGGTAAGGATTTTTTGGACCAAAATTTGTAAAATCTTATATTAATTAAAATTAGCTAGGCAAACTGATATTACACAGGTGGCAACATAAAAAAGGCATTTTTTGTCTTTTAAACCAACTCTAGCTTTAACAATTATAATGTTCTCTAATCTTATTGTCTTAAGTCCGGCCCTCTGGATAATTATATTCGGCTCAAAATCACTTGAATTTAAATTGATTTATCCTGGAATAATATTCCTGCCTGATTCTATTCATAGCAATGTTAAAATTTTACATATTTAAAATTTAAAAATGTCAATAAGTTCAATAAATGTTTATCCTGTTCAGCCCGCGGCATACGGTGTGTTTTGGATTTTGGCCCCCTGTCCGATTGAGTTCGACACCCCTGCTTTAGAGGATTCCTTTAGATTCTGTTGGCTGCAAATGCGACTTAAATTTTTGAGTGGAAAAAGTGTAGCAGAAGGATTTCACCATTTTGGTGCCATTCTTATCTTAACTCATAAGAATCCATTTTTCCTAAAAGGAAACATTATGCCACCAACTAAGTGGATTACACAATTCTAATGTTTTTTTTCTGTTTCACTGATTTCTCAATGGGTTCTAATGGGGTAAAAAGCTCCTATTGATTGATTGACTGGAACAGTCCCTGGTTGACTGCTATACTTGTTGATTGTGTCCTTCTGGCTTTTTTGCCCCAATGTCACTATCAGTTTTTGTTTGATTTTTATGTGTTTGTCATGGATTAATATGTATTATTCTTTTTGTCAATTTTTGCTTTCCTGGTTTTACTTTTGCTGCCAAGTCAACATTGACTCTCAAATGATCCCCCTGGTAAATTAAAGGTCAAATAAAAATAAATACATTTGTCATTTGCACAGTTCCCACTTCAAACTATGCTCCAGTACAACCCAAACAAGATCTGACAGAAGTACGCACATAAAGCTCGAGGTTCTTGGCCTAGATTCCCTATCAAAACCTGTTTGATAGTTGATAATGATTACAGAATAGATAACTTTTCAAGTTAAAATTCAACATCTTTAGTAGTGGAAAACTTTTAGAGCGTGAAAGAAGAAACTGACCATATTTTTGTTCCAGATTACTGATGCTATGGTGTTATGAGTTAACCATTCCAGTCCTTCACTGAAATCTTATCAATATTTCTATTTCCTTTTTTTATAGCCCCAATTCAGAAAGTGTGATATCTGCTTTAAAGACCTAGTCCAAATAAAACATGTTTGGTCATATATTAAGAAAATTAAGTTTAAAATATTTTTCTTTATTGAAATCATTGCAATTATGTGTAAAAATGATTGTATTTGTTACATAGAAAATACGCTGGGCAGCCTCAAGCTCCCAGCTCCATTCTGATTCATTCATTTGCAGACGAATAGATCCATGCACGTCTTTGTTTTCCTCGTCTGAGCTGGAATCTGGTTCAAAACTGCTCTATAACTCTTAGGTTGGGGGAGGGGCTGTAAGCTAACAAGCAAAAACAGATGGAAACGGGGGCGGGGTATCTCAGCACCATTGACATGAATAGAGATGGACAAAACAAGGCTCTTAGCTCGGGTTCTAACAAAATGAACTCAATTCAGTTGCCCTTTTTATATACATATCGCCCAAGTTCTCAATTTTGGGACCAAATGATGTTAGTAAACAGTGATTGGACCGAGAGTCTGTCAATCAAACGCTTCGAATGTTTGAGGTGGGGCCAAGGGGCACCACATGCTCTTATTAAGGCATTTGATTAGCTAGTTTATAACTTTAATAACTTGTGATAATGAAAATAATCATGAAAATAAAATGACTTAGCAAGAACATGTTAAAAAGAGACAAGAATGGTTAACAGAATGACGGAGTAATAGCTTTTTAGTTTTCAATAGAAGTCTAAGGGATTTTGGCCTTCTGGGACCACTGGGTACTTCCTGTTTTGGAACGTGAGTGAGGGGATGATCAGTCCAGGTCTCTAAACTGTCTATGCTCAGCACTAACAGTCTTACCCACAACTTTTCAATCAATCAAACTTTATTTATAAAAAAAGATGAATGAATTTTAGATGAATTTCCAACAAACTATTGCCACTCTGCAGAAACTATGTCCTAGAAAACAACATTGATTTGGGCTATAAATGGTATTATCATGATTAAAAAGACCACTTTTAAAATGGATAAATAGATGATTTGAAGTAGCTAAAGTGGTATTTCCTCACAAAAAAATGTTATTCTTGTATTTGTCTGAAAATTGCTGAGGCGAGGAACGAAAAGACTGCAGTTTAAATGTATTTTAGTTTGATGATGACATACTGGGTGGAAAGCAACTGCAGCAAAAAATGTAAAAATAAAAAAAGTGTATATATATGAATTAGAAACTGGGAAAAAAAGTTATTGGCTTGTTAAGTGAAGAATATGTTCAGTGAACCACAGGACAAAGCCATCTTGGCCAACAGCCGCACAACTGAGAGTTTTGCTCGGGGTCACTTAAGTAAACATTAACTAGGCTTTATCAAAAGGAAAATTTAACCGTAGTCTTAGAGATAATGAGGGTGTCTGTCTTCAAACCAAATAGAGGACGAGCTTCCATGTAAACAAAATGCTATTTCTCGTGTTTACAGTTGGTTACCACAGCTGCTTACAACCACAGGATGTACATTATATCAGTTCAATCTGGTACATGAGCGAAGAAAAGAAGCGGTATGACGGGAACTGAGTCGAGCTGCAGCCTGAATAAAAGTAACCACATGAAACGTGTTGCGATCACACGTAGTTTTAACCTTTTTAGATGATGTACCAGCTTCTGAAGGGGTCTAGTTATAATTGTTTGTCGTCATGCCAGTTTTTTTTTAAAGTGAAAGCTATGAAGGTGCAGATGAAAGTCAGGTTTTTGTGGTCAGAATGCCTCAAAAACATAGAAGCAAACGAGTGCATTGATTCGTCAGTGGAATATCTTTTATTATTTCTGTCAGCAGTTGCAGCTAAAACTGCGTGTATATAAAATAATTGGTCATATTTTGAGGGGTCTGGTTTATATTTCTTGTATTTGTATTTCTGTGTTCCGCCAATCAAATGTGAAAATTTTCCCAAAGTGCTCGGCTCTTCCATCAAATTGCACATTAACAGAGTTTCCTCAAGTTAAACTTTACCCTCGTGGCTCTCCAGGAACCGTGTCAGTGAGACGGGCTTATCACGTGTTTGGGTTTTTCACCGACCACCTCGTGCTTCTCTGAGCCTCTGATGTCAGAAGGATACACAAAGACAAACACGTTGGACAAAAGAGTTGCATAATGGCATGTTTGGGCCATACTTTTTTATTTATTTGGCTCTCTTTTCCAGGGAGCTGTTGTAGAAATGAGGAAGGAGGTCCTTTATGTTTTAATAAAAGAGGCTTGTTGCTTTTTTGCCTGCAGGTCTTCCATGACATTGCTTACAAAGCAAAGGACAGGCAGGACCTGTTGGCTGGAATCGACGAATTCCTGGATGAAGTGATCGTCCTGCCTCCCGGCGAGTGGGACCCCGACATCAGGATTGAGCCACCCAAGTCCCTGCCCTCCTCAGACAAAAGGTCTGCTCTAATCCACGACATAATCCAAACAAATGAAGTCATCAATGTATTAATGTCCCTCGTGCATCAAGGCCTTCATCCTTAAACTAAATCTCCTGTTGTCAGGTCATTGGGTTAGATTTAGGGTTTGGTTTCTCATGTACAATAAGGACTGTGAGAAATAAACTTTTTCAGGTCAAAACATTATAGAAGCCCTCATAGGCCCCTCCTACTCTAACACCAAAATTATGAATTATTCTGCAGGTGTTTTTATTCATTTGTTTGGTCTAAAGTTACTCTTTTTACAGAAATGTATGGAGAGAAAATAGTCTCATCTGATTTTTCCATGTGTAATTCTTGATTTGTTTCTCATACAATACATTAAATTTATGTACCTACAAATACAAAACAAATACTTTACACACGCACAACTTAAAATAACACCTTGAAACTAACTACACACAAATCTTTTCAAAGTAATCACAAATTGCCTGAGACACACACAAAAAACCGCACCAATCTGATGTGAGACTCTTTTCGCGCCTCTAATATTTGTGTGTAAGTGATGCATCTAAATGCTGCTAAAATGCTGGGTCAGCAGAGTTTTTAAAACAGATTTGCCCTGATAATTATTATAAAAAAGTTTAAATATGCATTTTTAAAACACTCAACACAAAGAAAAGCTTTATTTATCAGGGCATATCTGTTTTAAGAAAGTGAGGAAAGTGTCATGTTTTCACCAGGAAATATTCACAATCTAAGTTATAAGTGGCTGAAAAGAAAACTCTGATGATACTGCATTCTAGCGGCATTTAAACGCATCATTTAGACTCAAATCTTGGAGACAAAAAAATAGTCTCACATCAGATTTGTGTGTAAATAAGGTTTTGTTTGAGCGCATCAGATGATTGGTACATACTTTTTAAAGATTTCTATGTATAGTTAGTGTTTGAGTGTGTAAATTGTATTTTTTGTATGTCTGAATACAGAATGTACATAAAGTTTTGCACAAAAGATATTGGTTACAAATCAAGAATTTTGCACCCATAAAATCTACTTTCTGTCCACAGAAATGTGCTTTTAAAACACAGACTTAAACTTTTTAGCAGACTCCTGGCAAATAAGGCCTGATTCAGGAAGTAGCTTCAGCTTTCCTCCATGGAAAAAGTATGAATAAAGCTTTTGTTTATTTAAAAAGTAATAAATATCCACATGTGTTTGTCATAAATAAACGACTTTACAGCCTTGGTCATTGCTGTGAATCTAAAAAGTTGTGTCAGCCCCGCTTAGCTTCATAGTTAAGGAAATTAGGATTTCCATGTGGTTAAAACAGAGATGATGCTCTTTGCTGAACCGTATGGCCTGCTAGGCTAATGATAGTCCCGAGTTTTTCCTAACATCAGGGATTTGAATTTTTAATGTTAGAATGAAAAACAGTGAACTTGGATTTTGATTTTCATAACATGCAATACGATTAAGCAACATATTGACAAAAAAAAAAAAACTCCCCACAAAAATCCTAATGAGTCGTCTTTATTGTTTAGCTGAAACTGGAGTTGGAATGTCAGCAAACTGACCTCAAAAGTTTGGGTTGAGCCAGAAGTCATGGAACACCAAATAAGGCCACAAGAATGCTGACTTAAGCAAGAGTGTCACATTTGAGAGTAAAAAAGATTTCAACTCCGTCAGACTCATAGTACTCCAATACAAAAGATACATAAAACATATTTTCTTTTCGGGTTCTTTTAGTTTAGTGATTGAGTTACTTGTATTTAAGACTACTGAATATGAATTTGTCATTTTATCTGGATCCTAAAAAGATAGTATTGCATAGAAACGACAAAAAATGTGGGATTTAATTTTTCTAATTTATCACAAGAGGCAAATTTCATTCAAAGTTAGTTAAAATATACAAAGATAATTATTTCAGTTGCCCAATTGTTTTTATGTTTGTCTTATTTATTTTTTAAACACTAAACTTCTTCAGTATTAATCTGCATTGTGAGTTTCAAGTATCTAATTCTATATTAGATGCAAGCATTGTTGTCTCGTCTTACCCATAAACTCCCTCTGGTCACGCCCCCTGCACCCTGTCGACTGAGGTCTTATGTTTCAATAGTAGTTTATTCACTTTGACTGAAAGCATTTTGCTTTATAGAATGTCTATAGTAATCATATTTTTTGTGTAATGAGCTGATAAATCCTTTTATTAATTTTCAGCTTTTTTCATTAACGTACATTTTCCATTTTTATGGTTACGCCTACTGCTAATGTAACATTTCAGGAAATGTGGGTTTTGTAAAAGAGCAAAAAAGATAGTATTAAAGGGATAAATTATGAGTGAATCACAATTTTGTACTAAAGTCATGCCACCTTTGGATGTCTTCTACTAAGAACTTCAAGTCCAACTTTATTTATAAAACACTTTTTATACTTAAGTAACGCAAAGTGCTTTATGGATTCAAAAAAATCTTTCAGACTTAAAATGCAAAAGTAAATGACTTTCACACTTAAAAAAAACACACACCATGATTCTCTACACATCCAACATAGACGGGCAAAATATTAACTTTTTGACAGGATTTATAATGGAAAATTATGCTAAAATGAAAAGCTGAACTTTTTTAAGTAACAAATTTTTTAAAGAATAGTGGCAAAGGTACGAGTATTCAATGCAAACACGTCTTTAGGGTTATAGCTTAAATTCTAAACATTTGCACAATTTAGTTCTTTGTTTACTTACAGAATTTTATTTTTATTTTTTTTAAAGGTGTGTTACCATTTTGAATAAGCCCATCACATTTTACTTTTGTATTATTTCTTTTAATTTTCCTTTTTTTATGTGTAAATAAATAAATCAAATCAAACTAAGAGCTTCATAAAATTAGATTTAAAAGTTTGATTTCCTGAGTTATCAAATGGCTCGACTCTTCAAATGTTTTACTTTACACTGACCTATAGAATATAAAGTTATATACATTATAAATTCATTTGTCAAATGATGGTATTTTTGATTTTATTTGATAAAACAATATCACTATTTGTTGCAGTTTTATGCTTTCACTAATAACTGTTTTCTAAATTTGTCTTTTTGAAGAAAAAACATGTACGCTGGACTAGAAGCGCCTCAGATGAACGGCGACACCCCCCATGACACGGGGAATGGAGGAGGTGGTGGCGGAGGAGGACACGAAGTTGGAGAGGAGCTCCAGTGCACAAAAAGGTAATACATGCTTCCCGTTTCCTAAAGTTACAGTTTTTTTTTTTTTTTTTTTTAATTTTGTTTAAGTAGATTTTCTCATGTCTTTATCAGGGAAGGTGTAACGCTTGAACAAAGAGGAGCATTTAAGCAGGAATTCTTCTTAAAATCCTGTATATTGATCTATTTTCAAATAGTTCCTGTTAGTCTTTTAATTATGATTATGCAGTTTTTAGCTAAAATAAAAAAAAAAAAACTATCATTTTTAAGAAATATTTTTTGCAGAGCAGCAGGAGCTCATAAGAAACTCACCTCTGAGTTGTGGGTGGGATAAAATCCTCGGCTAATCTCCCACTAACTCTTTGTTTACATTCTTTCCCGCTAGCTTATAGCACTACAAGCTCAAGATAATATTAATGTAGCAAAAACAAGGGAGTTATATCGGAGATATTCATCTGTAGAGTTTTGTGCCAGCTTTCCCATCAACCTTTTGTAAAACTACAAGCCCATGCTAACATTAGCTTAGCAAAAATTGGCGAGCAACATTAGAACTAACCGTGCAGTTTTGTGCCAGATTTCCCATCAACCTCTTTTTTTTTTTTTAACACTTTCTCCTGTTGGATTATAACACTACTAACCCAAGCTAACATTAGTGTAGCCAAAAATAAAAAATAAAAAATAAAAAAAAGAAGAGCCATATTGGGACTGTCCAGCAGTACAGTTTTGAGCCAGATTTCCCATCAACCCTTTAACACCCAATGAGGCAAAATTCTTTGTGATTTTGGGCTATATAAATAAAATTGAATTGAAATTGAATTGAACACTCTCTCACTAGCTTATAGCAATACAAGCCCAAGCTAACATTAGGGTAGAATATAAAACGATAAGTCATTCTGGAACTATCCAGCTGAGGAAATTAAAGACGTCCATGGACCTTTTTGTATGCAAGTGGATGGATGAGGAAAAGGAGACTTTAGCTCGCCCGTGGCAAATGCTGCGGCATAAACCTGAGCTTTTTCAAACTGTGGGTTTTCATCTATCGTTTAAATTAAGAAATACTCAGAAATGCATTCTAAATCTTAAAATATTTTATTTATGTCATCTATAATGACAAAAATGCTACAAGAACGTGTTAAAAACCCAATTTTCAAGGTTCTGTCCATTTTTTAAGGACTTTATTTATTTATATTTCTCTTGAAACTTTAAAAACCTATAACTGAAACTTGTTTTCTCTTTAAGGTTTTGTGGAGGTCTCATCCTCGACATCAAGAGGAAACTGCCATTCTTCGCCAGCGACTTCGTCGACGCGCTCCACATCCAATCTCTGTCTGCCATCTTGTTCATCTATCTGGGCACCGTCACCAACGCCATCACGTTCGGAGGCTTGCTCGGTGACGCCACGGAAAGCATGCAGGTATGGCCCCGCCCTCCACCAACAATAACTCTTTCAACTGACTTCTAAAATCTCAGGAGCACTGTGAGGGGAAAAAAAAAAAAAAAATAATGCAACTCACTGATTAATTATTACAAAAATACACAGAACTTTACAGCCATTACACTGATTTACTGTGAGTTTAGCGATAGTTAACTTTAATAGCCTTTCATTATAATAAAACAAAAGATCTTAAGATAAGCTAAGCTCTTTACGGAGGTAGAATAAAATTCTACAAGCTCAAAAACATAGAAGGAAAACGGTCCCGTCATGCTGGAAGGTCTTCCAAGGCCGAAACGTACGTCACTCCGTGAAAGCTCCAGATTTGCAGGGGAGATAAGATCAGAATTATCTGGACTTTTTATCTGATTTTATCTGTTGCAAATGCAACAATGTGATCAAACGAGCTCTATCGCAGTGATATGAATGTGTCCGTGACATTTCATGAATAAACTTTAGTGCACGGCAGAGAAAAAGACAAAAAATGAGCAAATCATTTTATACATTTTAAGCTAAAATCATGGATTCCGAAGGCTTAATTTGTGACACTGCAAATTTGCCGTGGAGTTCTTGAAGGGGTCAATCTGAGTCACGTTTACGGGTTCCATCCTTCCATGTTAAACTAATAAGGAGTCCTCAGCTGATAAGCCATGCTAATTTGGAGCTTAGTGGCTCATTCTGGATCCATCTGTTCTCCCAACTGTTGATTCCCATTCGAAGATCTTTTCCCAACTGATAAACGGCGATAAACCCTCCGAGCGGCGCTCGCCCCGGAGGCTCTGCGAGCGAACTCGCGGTTCTTTCTTTGGCCTCTGCTGTCGCACACACCTGAGGAGCACCCACCCTCCATCCGCGCAGGGATTTGCCCCTTGCTGTAAATAACCTCAGATCCAGATTACTCAGCCGCTGGAGCCTCAGCACGGCTGCTGAATGACAGCTATCAATCCTGGATCACACCTCTCTGTAATGGCGACAGAAAAAGCCTCTTCTGTTCGAGAATAGCTGAGTATTAAAAAATAAATCCCAACCAGTCCGATGGGTTTGAAGAAGGTGGAGAACAAAACCTTTTCATGACTGATGAGGGGAAAAACTCCACAGACGAGGAGGGAAGTTTGCTGTAGATTACTCATGCTCTTTCGAGGAACTTTGGCGAGCACGCGTGACGGCTTTTTATGGGTTGCAGGGAGTGTTGGAAAGTTTCCTGGGAACGGCGCTGTCCGGAGCGCTGTTCTGCCTGCTGGCGGGTCAGCCGCTGACGATTCTCAGCAGCACAGGCCCGGTGCTCGTCTTTGAACGCCTCCTTTTCACGTTCAGCAGGTGAGCAGCTTCCCGTCAAAGCCAATCACTCGCATGAGGAAGAAAAGCATGAATGACAGGAATGATGGATAATTATAGGCTCCAGTCTTTTCCTGTAAGAGCTCCTTTTCAAGTCAACTTTTACACATACAGTAAAATTATCCAAACATCCAACAAAAATGCTTATATAACATGACATATATACACAACAGAGTATTAGGGCTTGTTCAAACAAATAAAAAAAAAATATTACGACTATAAAGTCTTCAGTCTACGAGAGAAAGTTGTAACTGTTAAGTTACTAGATTAAAGCCCTATATTTAAGTCAAAGGCTAAAGTCATGACTTAAAAAAAAATCATAAATTTATGTACTAAAGCTGTAAATTCATTACTTAAATGTTGTAAATTTAAGACTTTAAAAAATGTTCATCTACGAAAAAAGACACATTTTTTAAAAAAAATAGTTTTCAATTTCAAGGGTAAAAAACTATTTTATGAGAAAAAAGTCATGAATTGAAGAGAAAAAAATACATGAATTCACAAGATGCACAAGTAATATATTTACAATGAAAAGAAGTCATAAATTTACAAGGAAAAATACATGAATTCATTAGAAAAAAAGTTACATTTAGGAAGAAAAAAGTCATAAAGTCACAAGAAAAAATTAAATTCACAAAGAGAAAAAAAAATCAATATTTTTGAGAAAAAAGTTAAAAATTCAGATTATTATTTTCAGATTATTTCCAAAATTTTAAGAAAAACATTCATCTTTTAGAAAGTGTACTTTGAATTAAAACTAAAGCAATAGTTTTTAAAGATAACTAGAAATCGTTTCCATAGATTCGTAAAAAATCTAAAACCTTTAAAATGATGGATTTGTGTGCTTGGCAAAAAAAACTGAGCAAGTTCCAGGTTTATGGGGAAACTACTTTTTTAGTCAGGAAGATTTGGTCATATTTTTTTATTCCCCTTTAGTATCATAAATTTTATGTTTTATTCTGTTTATGTTCAAAGACCCACTCAGATTTATTTATTATTCACATTCATTGTTCGATGTCAATCTTCATTTGAAATTTAACTCCAAGTTGTGGGTGGGACCAATAGAGTGAAGCAATCCAGCCCCCCTTCCCATCGCCTATCTGTTTATTCTGTCCCACTAACTTACAGCCCCTCACACCCTGACATTCACTGGTGCACAAAAATGGCGAGCAATATGAAACTGCAGCTGAGCAGGGGGCTTGTGGCCTGTCCTACATGTTTTCTACTCCACAAAAAGCACTTTTTCAAACAGTATTTATTTTTTGTCTGTTCCTGATTTACAACAATTTGAATTAAAAAAATTGTCAGAAAGTCTTCTTTTCTTTATATATGTCTTTCATTATCAGAAAAATGCTACAAGAACATGTTAAAAGCACAAAAAATTCAACATTTGTATCAGGATCTAAATTATTTGTTGCAAAAAATAAAGATAAAATATAATTTAACAGCTCTGCTGAGACATTCAAGCTCTATTTTTTGTGGAATTTTCAACTGTCATGAAAGGCTCCACACGTTCTGCAGAAGAAGATTCATCTGTCTCTGCAGAAAACAGGGAGGAGGAGTAGAAAGTGGATGTTTCTCTGTAAACAAGACATCAGTTTTCTCTTCCCTCCCTGTGCCAGTGTAACATTACCAAACACCATGCTGATTATGTTCCGCTATGAATTATTCAGCCTTATTTAATTTCACACTGTAAGTGAAGGATGTTGTGACGTCTGAATGTTTCCAAGCTCGACATCTAAAAACCTCACTGTTATATTTGTAGAGATTGATCTTTGATTTCGTGTCCTCCATCCATCCCTTCCCAGAGAAAACAACTTTGACTACCTTGAGTTCCGGCTGTGGATCGGCCTGTGGTCGGCCATATTCTGCCTGGTGCTGGTCGCCACGGACGCCAGCTTCCTGGTGCAATACTTCACCCGTTTCACCGAGGAGGGCTTCTCGGCTCTCATCAGCTTCATCTTTATTTATGACGCTTTCAAGAAGATGATCAAACTGGCGCACCACAACCCCATCAACACAGACTACAACAGCGACCTCATCACCCAGTACGACTGCCGCTGCATTCCTGGTACGTCTCCAAAGATTCTGACGGGAAACCTTGACCTTTTTTTTCTTTTTCCCCTGATTGTGTTAAGCCACCACTGATAGCAGGCAAAGAACCACATTTGGCTTTGCTCAATTTAGCAGGACTTAAGTGTGTTTGCAGTAGAAATAACAAATGATACAGAGATGTGTCAGCCTGCAGATACCACTGTTTACTTTCCCAACAACCCTACCAGAATAAAAGCACCGACTAATGGGGCAGATATGGCATCAACATGTTCTGAGGGCGCCGAAATGATGGACTTTCACTGTTTGCACCACTGATTTAAAAACGTGGACGATTCCGCTAAAGAGGAAAGGGTATTCGCGCTAAATTTATCATTTTTAGCAGATTTCATTCACATTTCTTATCTCTCAGGTTTTAGAACACGCTGAACAAAGAAGAAATAGTCATTAAAATTGCAAATATTTTAATTCTGTTATATTTCTTTTTTAAAACATTCAGAATAAAGCAATGGAAAAAAAAAAAAAAGTTAAGACTTGGAAGAAAAAGGATTTATTCTTTAAAGATAATTAAATTTTTTGGTTAATATAAATTTTTTGTGCTATTTTTCTGATGATAGAAGTCGTGTAATAAGAAAATTAGGCTTAAAATTGCAATTTTGATGTATATATTTTTTTTAATCATTGGGAATTAGAAGCAGATGGAAAAAAAAAGAGTAAAAAAGATTTTGAGTAGAAAATATGCAGGGTTTTCAAAAAGTGGGGGGAAGAGGGGCGGGGTTGCACCGCACCAACAAACACGACTCAGAGGCAAATTTTAATTGAATTCTGCTTCTCTGTTGAAACTATGTCCTAGAAAACGACACAGGCTTTTTGATTTTGGCTAAAATTTTGTAATCATGATTTTAAAAAGTGTGTTTTTAACAGCTTTTATTTCCCCTCAACTCTTAGATTATATTGTGTTCAGCTTTCTTCAGGTCTCTCAGCAGCATTTTATATTGTTTTTGTAAAATTTGAACTTCTAAAAACCTAAATCCCATCTTTTATGGTTCCCTCTTTTGTAGGTTTTTCTTTTTTTTTTTTTTTTTTTGCTGCAGAACAAATTTTTAACCGAGCCTCTTTTGTCGGACAGCTAGCTTTATATTTGCAACCAGATACATAAAAACATGTCTGTTTATCTCTGTCACTGTTAGGAGCTGTAAAACAACTCCAGGTCATCGTTCTGCCACAATCTTGTCTTATTATGAGGAGTGGTTTTACTGCAAGGTCAAACATGGGATTATTTTAGATTCCATTGTCTGTACAGAAGGAGCTTTTCTACGTTACCTGAAGTCATTCTACCAGCTGGTTTTGTGATAAATATAAAAAAAAATTGAAATAATATTGGAACATTGAAAAGTGGTGTTTGGAAAATCTATTTTCTATCAACTTTTGTGTGGTGTGACTTTCCACCTTAATCAAGACTGTTGACTGTTTAATAAATCTGGAATGAGTGACTCCTCCCCCTTTGCTTTCCAAACAGGAAGTACCTGCTGGCTCCAAGAAGCCAAAATCCCCAAACTTACATAAAAAAATGAAGTCATAATGTCTATTTATCAGAATAAGAATTCGTGCTCTGCCACCTTTTATTTTTAACAATTTCTAGCAAATCCAGTTTTTTTCCACGATATTTTTCTGTAGTTTAAGTTATTCAAGGTATAAATTGACCAATCAATAAAGCTATGTGGTTGCACGTTCAAAACTTTTGACAGATTTCGTGGTTCCATCATGGCGGCGTCCATATCACCCCAAAGAAAAAGGACAACTGAACTGACTTCATTTCATTGGATGATGCCACACATACTCTGTCCAGTTCTCATATACAGTCAGCGATCAGGACTGACGATGAGGAGCAACACGTGGCTGAAACTCACACAAACGGAGCAAATTCTCTGACAAATCCCAGTTCCGCCTATCAAAATAAAGAGCTTTAAGAGACGAAACTGCAGCGTAGCTTCGACTTCTGGAACCTCCCTTCTGGGAATTAATCTTCCAGTGACCTGCAGAGCTCCTTGTTGACGCATCACACACGGGATGGGTGGAAAGGGCTGTAATAAACAAACATTTTAAAAAGCCTTTGTCAATTTTTCAGAGAGCAAACTTAAGGATACTTTGAAATATATTTGAGTGAGAAGCATAAAAAAGATAGAATTCAACTTTTTAGAAATTGCAAATAATTCTAAACAAATTTTAATGAACATTTTTTGTACCTTTTTTGTAGTGTTTTTTTTTTTACCTTAACTTTTTTTTGTGTTTGTTTTGCAAAATAAAGAAGATATTTACTGTTTTTTTTAATTTATAATGGAGCAAAATAAAGAAGGAAATAAATTCCTGTTTAACTTTACAGAAGGTGGATCTTGACCCAAATTCCAAAAAATGTGCGATTCCAAATGTTTTTTTTTCCATTTTTGTGATACGGTATCATTGTTTCTCCTGACTAGGTAACTCATCAGATGACCTTGATATTTCTGCCTGGACGAACAGTACAGAGGGTGCTGATCTGGTATGTTCTTATGTCTTTGTTTCCTTTTTCCTCCTTCTCCAGATCAGTTTAACTGAAGCTGTTCATGTTTTTCTCTCGTCTCCGTCAGCCGGTGAACTTCACCTGGGCGTCCGTGACCAAACACGACTGTGAGAGGTTTGGGGGACAGCTGGTGGGAGCGGCCTGCAAGTACGTGCCTGACATCACCCTGATGTCCTTCATCCTGTTCTTTGGGACCTACGCCTGCTCCATGGGTCTGAAGAAGTTCAAGACGAGCCGATTCTTCCCCACAGCGGTGAGCGAGCGGCCTGCCAGATGAAAACAGTGCTTTGCAATGAAGAGCACTGATTTATGACAGAGTGGAAAGGTATCAGGAGGAAACACCTGAGATCCATGAAGGACTTAATTTGGATGCACTGTTCGGCATCTTTTATTTAAGTTTTTCTACCCTGGTGGTAAAAATTTGGATTATTTGCTCAAAACCAAACTACTGTTTTCGGAATTAAATTATTGAAAACTTGAAGTATACAAAACACTTTGAGAAGACCTTGTCTGTACGGATTACATTTATGCAACTTTGAGTACTTATTTACCACCTGTTGAAGTTTTGGCACAAGTAGAATTCAGGTCTGGTTTAGAATAGTCGTGAGCTTTTCAACTGAAAGTTGAATCATGAGCTAACAACAACAACAACAACAACAACAGACGTCATCCAGCAGCCAATTTTTTTCGTTTGGCGTTTGGTATTTTGCACAAAGCATTTAATGTTGTTTGAAAGATGATGAAGAGGAATACAGACGCTTTCTCTGTGCAATGACCTTCCACGAATCAACGGGTTAAAACTGCAGCTCCGTGCTAACCTACAACAAACAGGAGCCTAAAAACGGTACGGTTCAGTCCGACTCTACATTATAATGGAAATGACGGACTGTACCGAACTGTACCGCTCAGTGGAAACGAAAGTAACCATTAGAGGGCTTGTTGATTTTAAAACTTTTACAATCAATATACTGCCTGAATTTTTATGAACTTCATTTTTATAGTTGACCTTAAAACTAAACAATCCACTGAGTCTTTATCTCCTGAATAGGATTACCAACCAAATGATTTCATGCAAATCTGAACCCTTTTTCAGAAAATGTTGATAAAGTAATTTTTGATCAAGATGGCAACAACCAAAGAGCATAAATTAATCAGCTTTACCTTTAATATAATTCTCAGATGCTCCATTGTTTTGTGTTTGTATAGACTCTCAGTGTTCAAACCAAGCATTTGTTTTCTGCAAATTCACATTCTTTGAACTTCTATTAAAAATAAAAAAAATACATAAATGAAAGTAAAAAAGCTCTTCTGGTTGTCACTTAAACCTAAAAATAAAGATATTTAAATGTGAGGGGAAAGAATCTGATTCATTTTTGATTAAAACTGCAGTTATATTCATTTATTGTATTTTTTTAGCCTAAAAATTATATTAAATGAACCTTGCTGCCCAATTCCAGACATGACTTTGAAACTTATACCACACAAAATTGCCAAGAATCGGTTATTCTAAGCAAAATACTATGATGTAAGCAGCAAACATACCAATATGCTATAATTTGTTTTTCTTTTCTTTATTTTACTCTAAAATGTATCTATCAAAAAAAGTAAAAAAAAAAGGCAGATAATTTTTATTGAAAATCTTTTATTATTTTCCACTAATTTTCCAGGTGAGGAAGCTCATCAGCGACTTCGCCATCATCTTGACCATCCTTCTGTTCTGCGGCGTGGACGCCTTGGTCGGTGTGAACACCCCGAAGCTCATTGTGCCTAGTGAATTCAAGGTATTAAAAAAAATAAATAAGCTTCCATTCATAAGTGTGCTTGGTCACGGCTCATGGCGTTTCGTTCATTTTCCTCAAATTACGCGGATAATGATCCCTGTTTCTGCAGGAGAACCTCAGTAATTCTTCCAAATCTCAACATAATGCTCTCTTTGTAGTTTGGCTGTTGGGATAGATACTACCTGAAACTAAGACACTGACATTCTTGGAGATCATAAGCTCAAAGGTTTGCCAGCTGACAACACCCCCCCCTCCTGCACCGCCAGGCTTTGGCAGAGGAGCCGGAAGAACTTGATTAAATGTGATATGAGAACAGAGGCGGCTTTGTTTCGGGGTTTAATTCACTGTTCATTGTGTGCAACAATGCTCTGGTTACCATGTATACATGAAGTATTATTTATTTATTTTTTTACATTGTTGATATTTAAAAAAAAAAAAAAATAGCGTCCTATTCTGTCTTTTCTGTACCGCCACACTCCAACCATTGTTTTCCTGTCCCCCGCAGCCCACAAGCCCACATAGGGGCTGGTTTGTTGCCCCTTTTGGAGGAAACCCCTGGTGGGTGTACCTGGCAGCTGCACTCCCCGCCCTGCTTGTGACCATTCTAATATTTATGGACCAGCAGATCACTGCTGTGATTGTTAACAGGAAGGAGCACAAACTAAAGGTAAGTGCGCAGCTTCAAAAGGAATGCTGGGTAATAAAGCCCTTTTAATGCTTCATACTGTAGCTATAAATAGAAAAATATCAACTTAAAAGAAATGAAGGATAACACTTTATAATAAGGGTCCCTTTATTACCATATGTTAATGTATAATTAGGCATTATTTAACTATTAAATAACAGAACAGACACTTTTATGCAATACTTTGCAATAAGTGTATTATTTAATGCAGTAGTTAGGAGGAAAACTGGACTAAAATCAATAAAAAAGCTTTAATTTTACTCCAAAAAACAACCAAAGTAAATGATAGCTTTATTAAGGCTTTACATGTATATTAACTAACATGTTGTTGATTCATACATAACTTTAAGCAATTGCAAAGGAAAACTTTTATTAAGGATTTGTCATGCATGGTTAAGTACGGTTAAATAATACTCAATTCTAGATTAATTAACAGGAACCTCATTATAAAGTATAACTTGAATGTTTTTTTTTATAAAATTCTGCTGTTATCACCTTAACCACACAGGAAAAAAATTGTTGGCGCCTCCCCGTGAATAAATTAATTATTACGTAATTGCATAAAAACACAAAAATAATTCCGATTGAATGAAAGTTAAAGCTCCAATCGCATATACAACTATTAATAACTGCCCCTGAGCAATAGGGAGGTATCGGTAGAATCTTCAGGATGAGCTGCCGCTGCCCAATTTTTCTTAAAATTGTTGGCGTGGTCATAAATGCAGACGACGGCGGTTAGTCGGGCGGGGATGACTTCAGTGAAAAATCGGCGGATTCATGGCCGGGAGCCGCTCTGACTGGATGATGTGAAATAGATCCGGACGGCGGCCGGTTGCCCGATAGACCGAGATGATGTTTCTGGCACGCTTGTGCACAATCTCAGTGCACAAGACAATGGGGGGAGGGGGAGGGGGGGGCATTCCTGCCTCCAAATTACAAGTACACTGGGGAAAAAAAAGTGAAACATTGGATCAATTAACAAAAGTTCTGTAGTTTGTTACATTTAAAATGTTTAGTTTTCATCAAATTGAAATTTGAGTTGAACGTTTGCTCAACTTGAACATTTCTTTTGATTAAAAACTAATATTTTTAAATGCAGCACTTTTGTTATTTGAGCCAGTACTTCACTTTTTGTGCCACATTGGTACACTGTTGTTCCACAGAAAAACTGGCATTTAGGCCACCAAACGGTGGCATTTTTGCATATCTGACAGGGACTTAACTAATAAAAATCAGAGGGTTTTTTTGCATTTTTTCCCAACTAATTTTATAATTAAAAAAAAATTGTCTGAACATGTCTTTGCTGCATCTGCTTAATTTAATCTTTAAACTCTGATTATCTTTTGATATATTTTAATAGTTTTCTCACGGTCTTTTAATCATGTCATGCAGTTTTTAGCTAAAATAAAAAAAAAAACTAGTCATTTTTTAGGACATCGTTTCGAGAGTTTATTATAAATTTGCCTCTGAATTTTGGGTGGGACTCCAGGTAAAGGGCAACCCCTGCCCCCCTTCCCCTCTATGTTGCTGAGAGCTTAGAGCTTCTCCAGAGTGTTTTGTATTGTATTTTGTATTTTGTATTGATTCATGACGAGCTAAAAAAATAAATTGTCGGAAATTCAAATTTGATTTGAATTTTACTTATTCATGTCCTCAATCAGAAAAAACCATTAAACCATATTAAAAACACCCCAAACACAATTTTCATCAGAGTTGATCTTTGAGAAGATCGAAGCATTCTGGAGCCAAAGGTGCTGCTTTGGGTCAGAACATTTGGTCTCAGTCACGCATCATGGGTTCTCTAAAAGGTTAAATGTCCCAAAATAAGAACGACTAAAAAGAAAAGCAGTGGATCATTCTGTAACCTCCCCCTCTTTGAGCTCTAATCAGAATCTATCTGTGGAAGGATTTGGAAAAACGCCACCTGGATAAAACTTTAAATACCTGGGAACATTTGCAGAAGTTTAACTGACAAATGCAGAAATTATTTGGTGGCAGTGATTGACTCTGAGATTGTGCAACAAAATACTAAGAAAGAGTCGTCATTCTTTTGTGGAGGCTGCTTACATTTTTTTTCTTCCTATTATTCTTTTAAATAGAAAATCCAAAGCAATGTTTAGGATTCCAGGTCATGTTGAAAAGTTTGAAGTTGCATCAACAAACTTCTCTGTTTTTCAATGTGTTCTGAGGGTTTAAAAATAAATGATCGTCATAAATTTTATACTATAAAAAGTGAAGAGAAGGCAAAGAAGATGTTAGCTTTTTGCTTTTTCAGATTTTTCTCTTCTGAGCATCTGCTGTCAATATTTTTTGCATGGTTTTGCCAAAAGAATCCCCAAATCAAGCTGTCTTCTAGTTAGTTGCACAAAAACCGCACGGCCACATTTCTGTCTGGAAAATAAACTGCATCCACTGTCAGCTGAAATATATAGTTTTCCTTCAATATGCCGTAATTGATCTTTTACAGTATAGCTGTTTTGCATATTTTAGAGAAATTATTAAATAATAAATTAATAAAAGAAGTTAAAAAAATGTTCATGTCTGTCTGAGAAAAGTGAGGATTTTTAAAGCTGTAAAACATCTGTAATTTGACTTTACGGATTCCACCTGTCGCAGGTTTTCACAATTTAACAAAGAGATGTAAAATATGGTGCATTGATAAGCAAATGTTTCGTGAGAACAAGAGAAAATGGTCCAAAATCAAGGCTATTTTTAGTTTAAAAAGCCTCTTGAAAACCTGGAAAATGGGATATTTGGGATAGATTGATTGCTCTTTGTCTGTGCAGAAAGGGGCGGGGTATCACCTGGATCTGTTCTGGGTGGCCATCCTGATGATCATCTGCTCCTTCATGGGCCTGCCGTGGTACGTCGCCGCCACCGTCATTTCCATCGCCCACATCGATTCGCTGAAAATGGAGACGGAGACGTCGGCGCCCGGAGAGCAGCCGAAATTCCTGGGCGTCAGGTGAGGTGACATGATACATGGCTTTTCTGATGATATTTATGAAGAAAAATAAACTTAAAATGACTTTTATTTATTTAAATTGTTGTGAATCAAGAGCAAACGGCGTGAAAAATAACTTGAGCTGGAATCTGGCTCAAAACTTGACCAATATTGCTCGCAGTTTTTGTTGCACCAGTTGGGGATGTGAGGGGCTGTAAGCTAGCGGGACAATGTAAACAGAGAGCTCTCAGTGACAGTTGCTCGCCCACAACTCGGAGGCAAATTTCTAATGTAATACTACTAGAAAACAACACAGGTTTTTAGATTTTGGCTAAAATCTGTATAATCATAATTAAAAATAACAACTGAGAAAATTTTGAAAATGGATCAAAAAGATAATTTGGGTGGAACTTTACTTTTTCTGGTGATGATAAAACACATAAAACACATGCTCATTGATGTTCTATAAATAGAATTGAATGGAGGGTAAAATATATCAACACTTTTTGAAGCAAACTGTTAATCTCATGCTTAATGATGACAGCAATTTCCTTCTGATTGTTTCTTCAACCCTTTTTTTGTGTAGTTTCCTCATAAAAAAAATTAATGCCACTCCAATCAGCTAAAAATTCAGCTTTAGAGAAGTTAAAACAGTCGGATCTCATGATGTTTTTTCGTTTTTTTCCCCCTCAATCCAGGGAACAGAGAGTGACCGGTATCTGCGTGTTCCTCCTAACAGGACTCTCTGTCTTCATGGCCCCAATCCTCAAGGTAACGCTCCAACTTTCCCAAATTTTTCCACTGCAGCTTGAATGACAAACTCCTGTCGGATTCCTTTAGAATTCAAACTAATCTGCTTTTAATCGCCCGCTTAAGAGGTCGTATGTGATGTGATTCTATGTGAAAGAAGCGTTTATCAGGACTTTAAGCTGCAGCAGAAGGACTTTTTCATGAAGCTGCCAAACCTAAAAATGAAAGTCGATGGACCACTGCTCCCCCTTGTGGACATTTCCTGAAGTTTTCTCTCATTTCTGAAAACATTTTTTACTTTATTTTTAAATAATCTTATTGCATTTAACAGATTTATTTCTGGTATGAAAGCTTTGTGGCTAAAAGTGAACAAGAGTTTAGGAACTTAACACCAGTAACTCTCAGAAAAGCTGCTTGTGATCTATTTATAGCTTTCCTCTGACTCCAACAATGACTTGTTACATGTCACGGTGGTGTGAAGACGGGGAAGTTTTTCTGGAATTTTGCTTCCTGCTCGTCACATTGGTGTGTTTTGTCCTTCTCTTTGTTGTGCAGTTCATTCCTATGCCCGTGCTCTACGGTGTTTTCCTGTACATGGGCGTGGCCTCGCTCAACGGCGTTCAGGTGAGTCGATTCACCTGTCGAAGGTGACATGTGAGCACAAGATGATCAAAGGAAACCCACAACTTTTCAGCTCAGTGGGAGAAAGTTTATTATGAATGCTTTTACATGTGTGAGGAGTGACAGAAGTGATCGTATCAAATGAGGAAGTGGTATAAAAATAATTTCATGTCAGTTAATCATTTTTTAATGTTTTTAATAACCACAGAGCATTATCCTTAAATGTATCTATTAAAAAGACATTCAAAGATCATTCCATATTATTGCACAGAAGACCAGAAAAAAATATCCAAAATAAAAGGAGTTATAAATTGTTTAAAAAGTCCAACTTTATCAACTAAATCAGCATATTTGGATTTAACCGTTAGCCCGCTGTTGAACTTTAGCATGCCAAAAGAAGTTTGCTGCAAAGTTGGGCTCAGACAGACGTTTAGAAAAAAGTGCAACAGAAAAGCACAAAATCCACAGTATTTACTTAACCGCGGAGAACTCAAAGGGTCAAATTTGGCTCCTGTTTTCATTTCTTTTCTTTTTATTCTTTTGTATTTTAAAAGATTTTTGCTTCTTTTTATTTGTTGTTTTAGTTATTTTTCCATATTTTTTTGGGCCGGTGTAATTCATTCTACCTAAAATGAACAAACAAATTGTCAAATTAAATCTGAAAGCCCAGAGGAAGTAGTTTTTGTTTTATTTATAAATAGCAGTGTTGCACATAGTTATATTACTGTTGATGTACATTCAAACATAAATGTAGAATAGTGTCAAATGCAGAAATGTTCCATAAACCACACCTTTTTTTTTGTCACTTTCAGTTTATTTTATTATGTATTATTGAGCATAAGTAAAGCAATATTGACCATGTTCATCTAGTGTAGGAAGTACACTAACATATAGTATAAAGAGTAAACTTCAACTTTACAGCCTCACTTTTAGTATATATTAAGTATACTTGTAGTAGACTTACATAGACTACTTTTTGCTAAGGGTTTGCTTCTGATTTTAGAAGTATTTTTATAGAAAATTTTAATTCTTAAATCTAAATGTCCTCCAGAAAGAAACGTAGAATCCCAAATCCAAACATATTTGTCTAAAAAAATAAACTGCATCCACTGCTTTCTGGACTATGCAAGCTACACCAGGAATGTGATGCACGTTCAAGAACGTGCTAAATGGCCACTATTGAACATGTTTGGGTTTTTTTGGCATTTGGTGTTCCCACTGAACTGTTGCTAACCAATACTCATGCATGTACTCCCAGTTGGAGGAGACTTGAAGTAAAATGTCTTGCAAATCTTTCTTCAGGTTTTTCTCTAATTGATCAAAGTTTAACTTTTGGTTAAACAAGACCGAAAATGGATTGAAAAAACGTGTGTAGTGACTTGTGAACATGAGCGTTTTGAACGCTGAAGCCTAAAAAGCACACGCCGGTACGCCTGTTTACATACTTTTCCTTCGAGGTGGTTGCTGCACGCATTTGCAAGCCTGGTGTGTACAGTGCATCAGAATGAAAAATCTCTATTCAATTTGCCCAAATTCTATTTTAAATAAATCAAATATGGCTGTAGGTTTTTTTTATCATGAACTTCCATCCATTTTCTTAACTCGCTGGGGCTGTGGGGGTGTCAAACACTGTCCCAATGCTGGCGTGTATTCTGCCTGTCCAGTTGGGATACACCCTGGACAGGTTGAGACGGAGCCCATGGAGATGGAGCGATCGCACTTGCTACGCTAGCTAGCCACCCGGTGGAAAGCGTAGCGAGCTAGCTCCACTACCCAGAGTCTGGCAGAACAAACGAAGACGCTGCAAGTTGAGGTTTTACTATTTCTAAGCAGATGATGCAGTAAGATTTTTACCAAATGAATGTTGATCGAGCCAACCTGAACGTTTGCTTTACTGCTCCTCTTAGCTTAATTAAACATTAGGCCTTGGTATCACGGTCAAAATAACTAATTTGATTTTAATTTTCAAATTTACTGTTTTTTGCAGTTTAATCTAAAATCCATTTTTAATATTTCCCTTCAAAACCAACTTGTTTTTGTCAGGAAAAAAACAGATTACACAGAATTAATTACTTGAACTAAACAAAAGTGGAACTTAAATTTTTTTAATTATTATTTTTTTTACAATAAAAGCATAAAAAATGTATTTTTTCTTAAAAAATGCACCAATTGTAGAAAAAAAGGGTCTCCTTTTAATGAAATGAATAATTCTACCTTCAGTTTTTAGTTTAGTTTATTTTAAGACTTTTTAAAAAAATAAATAAATAAATAAAAAAAAAACTCTCGTCCTTAGTGTCCTTTTGGGTTCTTCCATCACTGCTTTTAAGAACGTAAACTTCCTGCTGAACATGTCAATTGTGAAGAAATTCAAACTTTTGACGTAAACTGATATCTGCATGAATGAACCTCCCTTGCACCAACAGTTCATGGACCGCCTGCAGCTGCTCCTCATGCCTGCCAAGCACCAGCCAGACCTGATCTACCTGCGCCACGTCCCGCAGCGGCGCATCCACCTCTTCACCTTCATCCAGGCCCTTTGTCTCGCTCTTCTCTGGATCCTCAAGTCCACCGTGGCCGCCATCATTTTCCCCGTCATGGTGAGAAACCGATTACACGAGATCGAGCTCGAACTGAGATTTTAAGAATCCTCTTTCCGTTGACAGATTTTGGCATTGGTGGCCGTCCGAAAGGCGATGGACTACGTCTTTTCCCAGCACGACCTCGGCTACCTGGACGACGTGATCCCAGAGAAGGACAAGAAGAAAAAGGAGGATGAGAAGAAGAAGAAGAACAAGAAGAAGGGAAGCATCGACAGCGAGATGGAATTTGTAAGTGCGATTTCTTTCGAATCCGCCATTCTTTTTCCTGGTCGGCCTCCATTAGAGCCTCACCCCTCGACTAAACTGTCGGTGAGTGTTAATGTTGTCGCTCCCTCCTCCCACAGTCTGACTACCCCTACCATGACAATATTCCCACTATAAAAATCTCTATGGAAATGGAGCAGGAGCCCATGTTGGCGGATAAATCTGTGGATAGTGAGTACTAGCCGGGGTTTGTTTGAGTTGCTGGAGCTTCGCTTCCCTGGTGCTTATACCCTCTAGTGCTGACTAGCAGTGACTTTTTCACAAGTTTCCAAAAAAACAAAAGGCTTTGCGGTGCTTGGCTTTCTTTTCTCTATGCACGGAAACCATAAACAAATCTCCCTATTTTCCTCCTTCAGGAGATGAGCCGAAAGTTTTCTTTAACGCCCATTCACCGTGCTGAGAGCTACTTTGAATCTCCCACTGTGTAAGTGAGTGAAACTCCCATTTGGGCGACTCTTTTAAGGAATTTTTTGAAGAAATTTTAACATCGCTTCTCCTCCTTTTGCTCGCAGAGATTCCCGCATCCACGGTTCACCTCGGATTCGGATAGAGCGGGAGGTTTCCGGCTCCCTCCTGAGGAAGGGCTCCGAATCGGAACTGTGAACAAAAAAAATCCCTGCTAATTCGTCTGCACCGCAGTGCCGCTTCATCACGGTGGTTTTCCCTTCTTCCCAATGTCCCACGAGCATTTCTCCTAAAATACTGAAGGCACCAAATTGAAACTAACCTTGCAGGGTTTCCTGCAGAAAACAAAAGCACTACTGAATGCAGTTTTTACGATTTTATTCTTATTAATTTATCAAAGATGTGTGATTGTCAGAAGTCCAGGACAAAACATGATGTAGAGATATTGTAGTTTTATACTGGAGTTTTTAATTTCTTTTTTATATAAAGAACATCGAACATAATCATCTTTTTTTTTTTTTTCTTCACACCGTACTGTAAAAGTTCTGGAAATGCGAACATGGCAGAGGTACTGCGGAGGATCAGGAGTCCTCCTTTAAACGTCGTGAACAAAAGGGCTTCCTTAAGTATGTATTTATTGTTTTATCAAGTATTTATTCACTTCTAGAAGGCTTGTCCCCCTTTTTTTTATACACAAATAAATGTAAGCTCACCATAAAATAACAATAATTGCTTTAACGTCTTGGGGTGGTGCAGATATCCAGACAATTTTGAGGTTCACCTTTTTCTTTTTGTTGGTGCCAGGAGCAGGAATAAAAAAAAAAAAAAAAAAAAAAAAAAATGGAATATTTTCCTAAAATCACCAATTTGTTCAAATCTTCACATTTTTCTTTTCGCCAGAATGAAATTACATAGATTTGCCTTTTATTTTGAAGGATTATTGCACCCATTTTGTGTTATAAATAAATTAAAAAAAATGTTCACATGTAATAATAAAATTTTCTGTTTCTGGCGCTAAATAACAAAAATTCAAAACCAAAGCAGCTCAAAAATGAGACAATCACGTCTGTTTTCAAATCATATCCAGAAGCTGGTTGACTGATTCAGTTCTTTATTATCTTTCTAACTCGTATATCTTTGTAAAATTTAAATCCAAATAATCACTGTGAGATGTACACTATCCAGATGTGGAAGAACTACTGTTTCATAGAAGTACATACAAATATGTTTTTATTTTTGCCTCAAAATTGTAATTTTTGAGGCATTTCTGTCGTGCTCCACTTGGATTTCACTCTGCAATCATGTGCAATAACGTTTAGAATCTGTATATTTGACTGGATTGTGCTTCCGCCACAGATTAAAACGCACACAGGTACCAAACAAACATGCTGGGAAGCTGAAGACTGACCCAAAAACAAACGCTTGGTTCTTTATTCTGTATATTTTGACATCTGACTCGATATTTGTTGTTTTGTTTTTTTTTTCTTTGAATATGGAAACTACAGAAATTATTTTGTACAAGCATCTTAAGTGCTCAAATATCTGTATTTTACTCAAAAGAAGTGTTTTTTTTTTCTATGGAGTAGGGTTTTAAATGAGCAATAAAGTGATCCAAATGATTCTTAAATGTGGTTTTATGTCTGTTTTTGTTGGTTTGGCTTTTAATTATTGATATAAATGTTTTTTGCTTATAATCCTAAATATTGCTTTAAGGCAAATCAAGTTTCTTTTACTCCTTTAATTTCGTTTTGTGGTAAAATATAAAAACATTTACATTGTTAAACATAAAAATGTGCACACCAGACAAAAACATTCATGACAAAATCTTAATTTTTTATTTCTATGAAGGCTAAAATGAAGTTTGACTCATAAACGTTGCAGTGTTTGTAAATGTATTTTAAAATAATGTATATAAAGCAGTTAAAAATATATGTATATTTATATATTTTCCACCTTTTTTTCCAAGGATGTTAATATTTGAATTAACTGGGAGGAATTTTTTAAATGATTCACTGACATGTTTGCAGATAATATTAAAATATTTAACATTGCAAATAAATTCTATGTTGTGTTTAAAGTTTCTGGATGATTAAAATGAAATAAAAGTTATTAATTTTAAATATCCATAAATATGCAATTAGTATATACATATTTATACATGCAAGTTATTAAATAATGAGACAAATCTGCATAATTAAAAGAAAATTAGATGTAGATTCTAGGTTTTAATTTAGTTTCAAATTTTTTGCATTTTCTTTAAGAAAACGATCAATATCAATTACTAGTAAAAATTACAGTGAAACTCAACTCACTTTTTTGTTTTATTTTTCCGTTTTTATCAATAAAGATTCAACAAACGTCATAAGCAGTGATTAGTTTATGTAGCTTTATTGTGAAGTTTCCAACAAATAAAAGGCAAATTAAGTAAAAAATAATATATTTCATTATTCTAATTTAAATAGACATCTATGCACTCATTAAGTTTAATTGCCTCTGTTGATTTTTTTTTTATTTTCTTTAATTATCCCTGTGTAGAAAACAAAGTAAGATTTTTTTTTTTTTTTTAACTGATCTTGTGCCCTAAAAAAATCATGAAAGGAATTCATCTTTGTTCCTCTTTATGAACCAGTTCTTTGGTTTGATGAAAGCCTTTCAGCTTCAGGATATATTATAACTACTTACTGTGTTATTTTGTTGCAAGTTTTTATTTTAAAAAGTTGGTAACTTTTAGCAACTCCTAAAAAAAATCATGCATGGAGTCTGCAGCAGGTATCAGATTCCGTCTTAAGAGGGCAGTGTTGCTTTTCAATATAAAAGCTCTTTTATTCTTCAGCGTGACTCATTTCATCTGTTTTGTGCTCATTATATACACATAAAAGAAATTTAGAATCCTTTTTTAGAGTTTTTATGACTCAGATGAAGTGATTTATAACTTACCCGCTGAGAACTGAGGAAAGTTTGGCATTTTGATTAAAAACGAAAATACTTTTTCAATCCATTCGACCATGCCTCCTCTCTTTTTATAATCTCTTTCAACCTTATTTTCAAAAAAATCAACTTTATTCCTACTATTCATCTTTACCCTTGAAGTACTTTTACTCAAAGGTATAAGGTTATAGCCAAAAAAGGATTTAATATATATAAGCTTAGAATTAAATTCAGACACTTGCAGCAAAAACCATTTTGCACATTTGCACAGGAGCTTGTCCCTCTAACAGCTTCAGTGTCCTTAATGAACCGTCAGTGCTCACTGAGACTTCATGTCTCCGATGACATGGTCTCCAAGGCTCACAACAGTGTCCAGTGATTACATGTCCAGACTGTCATTTCTCAGTCAAGAGAACCCATTAGTGCGTTTTCCCTCAGGGCCTTTCAGACAGTTTCCAGCACTGACATCTTGAGCTTTTCTAACTCCGTGTTTCTTATTAGTCGGCGCAGAGCTTAATAGAGTCCAAATTAATGATGATTGTTGATTAATTTACTCAAGAAAGAGGTATTTCTGCTTAAAGCTTTTTTTTTTTTTCCAACTTGCGTCAGAATAAGTGCTTTTTATTCTCACTCTGTGAGGTTTAGCGATGGAGGACGCTGTCCTTATACAAGGTAAAGAGGAAAATGCTCGTGTTTATTAATAAAGAAATAACTAAATAAAGCAAGCAGGTCTAAGACTTTTTATTAGAACTGTAAAAGGATGAAGCTGAGATCATAAATGCAGTCTGCAATTGTGCAATTTATGGTCAGAGTGGAGCGAAAATGACCTGTCAAGTGCTCACTTTTTCCTCCTGAGAAATGCTTTATTTTTATTCTCATGCAGAAAATTGAGAAATTCTTAAATTTTTTGCACATTTTTCACACAAATGTAAGCTCTTCTGTTTTTATTTTTTCTTCATTTTTGTTAGATTTTTTTTTTTACATGCAACAAGACATTATACAGAAGAAACTTAATATTTTTTTATTTTTATTTGTTGTACTAACTTAATTTATTTAGGGATTTGAGCTTTTTGACTTCAAATGTGTGAAGAGTTTAGCTTTTTAGCTAATTTTTTGTCTATAAAAGATCTATTTACTTTGCTCTTCTGTTTTTGCAACAAATAAATGTGCTCAATAGACCATTAATTTATTTTTTTCAATTTTTCTTTGATTGATTGGAAAAGAAAACTCTGTTTTTCCTTAATATTAGGGAGATTTTCTCATAATCCATCTCCTTATCTGACTGCTGTGCTTCTTTATAATATTTACATATTTACATAACTCATACACATTTACAAATGTAAAAATATTCAGTAAATATTGTTCAATGCAACTTTGATGGTGGAGGAAGATAAAAATACAGTCAAAGTAAGCAAAAAAAAAAAACTATTTATAGACATATTGACTCATTCTGGGTTTTTAATTAAATCCGTTGCAGCTTTTATTTCGATTTTATGTCATTTTAAGTGACATAATGTCGGTGCTGCACAAAAAAGAATTGGTAAAAGATAGAAATGGCCATGATTTTCTTAAAATTGTTCATCATTAATTTTATAAGCTTGTTTTATTCCAAGAAATGTAATTTCTAGAGGTACTTTAAGCTTATATGTTGACAGAGAAAAACACAAATGTCACGCAGAGCACTAAAAATAACACTTAAAGTTTGTGCACTCATGAAAAAATGATAAAATGGTCCTTACAGGAGCGGTGAAAGATGTCAGCGTTGCAGGCGGGTTAGCTAACATTACATCATTCCTGAATCCGAGTCCCAATCCCATCAAACTCAAGAGAAAAAGAGGAACTTTGCTGATCCAGAATAAAGTATAATCACTCTCTGCTTTCAAAAGTTGATAGATACTTAAAAATATGATTTCTTTGGCAAACAAGTACTCTGTTTAGAAGTACTACAAGCATTCTAAACTTTATATATTCTATTCAATTCAATTCAATTCCCCCAGGTGCAACCGCACCTGGGGGAATTGAATTGAATTGAATTGAATTTATATATTCTATCTATATATTGTAGAGGTGGGTTTTATAAGTTCCCACTCCTTTTCAAACAATCAACAAAACACTACTTTACTTTAGCTAATAAATACTATATTCAATTAATCAAATGTGACATAAGTCTGATTATTATTTTATTTCTAATATTTCTCTTTATTTCTATATTTTTGCAATGAGTTTAATAAATATACGATTTGTTTTATCCTGTATTGCCAACAATTTATGCTTGAAATAAACCAAATCCGTCAATCAATCTTGAAATGTTTGAAATATTTGGTTCGTACACTTCCTATGCTACATATATATGGTTAATACTTGCTATACTTCAAGTGTACACCATTTCAATTAACATTTGCTGCCGTTTTACAAGGAGCATGTCAACATGTTCATTGTTTCTTGCTCAAATAACATTACAAAAATGACAAACAAGAAGAAGAAAAGGCCGGAACAATAGGAGTCAGACAGAAGAAATTCATCTTATGATAATATCTGCTCTTAATGTAAATTTTATTTAAATATTATGTTAATTATTGTATTATTTAGCATACATTATTTGTGAAATTTCTTTGTATCTATTTATGAGGGACCATGTACATTGGTGAATATCTATTTAGAGTCATGGATGTAAATGAACATGGTTATAGCAACAATGCTAATTTACATCTGCAGTCCCTTGGCGGGTAAACTGAGAAAACAACAACAGGTAACCCATTACATTTTTGTGTATATTATTAATACTTTGTTATAGCTGTCCATTTAGCATGGTCTAAAAGACTTTTTTTTGACAATTTAGAGAATACTTTTATAGGTCTGTAAAAGACATGGCAAATATGCTTGTTCTTTTAAAGTGTTATGGTCCTTAGTCGTCATTTGGGCACCTCAGAGGCGGTGAAATTTGTTCTCCACATTTGACCCATCTCATTGAGAGGGGTGAGCTGCAGACACAGCAACCGCACCTGGGGACCATTTGGTGGTAACCCCCCAAATCCAACCCCTAATGAGTATCAACCATTTATAGTCTTTGGTATCATTCAGCCTGGATTGGAACTCACGACCTTCCAGTCTCAGGGCAGACACTCTACCACAAGGCCACTGAACTGGTAAGGCATTGTAATATTGTGCGTATAGTATAACCTATTATATATTCATGTATATGTTTTGTTACTATAGTTCAAATGAATAATAGGCTTTTTTTGCAGGGAATTAACACCAAGCTGCAGTGGATGCAGTTTATTTTCATAGAAATGTAGCAATCGTTGTTTAGTTAATTATTGCTTTACCAAAATAAAAAAAGTTGATTTTTTTTAACCCTTTCACACTCTAATTCTAGTGTTAACATTCTTTCAGATCATCAACCAAATTTAAGCATATTCTGAAGCCAAGAACAGCAGCCTTGTGCTGAAATCCAACAATATGTTAATAATGATTTGCATATCAGTGCAAAGTTGAAAGAATCAGCTGCTTTCTGTGTGTCAGAATCAGCTGATTCATGATGATCAAAGAGTTATGGTGTGTGAAAAGTTATTATCACCTCCAACCATGAGGGGGAGCTATCTCAAGAGGTTTAACTGTTTCCAATGCCTTCTCACTACATCTCCCAGCATGCACCAAATCAAATCAAATCAACTTTATTTATATAGCACTTTTCAAAAAAGATCATTTTTAATCAAAGTGCTTTACATAAAAAAAAAAAATAAATAAAACGTTAAAAGCAAAGGACAATGCCCTCAAACCCCACCCCCACCCTTCCACACACTCGCACAAACACATATCGACCTCCTTTTGCAAGTCTTCACCAATCATTCATCATTCATCCAGCATTCATTCAATTCTCTAACGTCTTTTCAGTGCGAAGTGTTGTTGAATATTGCTGACAATCTGAGCGTTCATCTAAGCCTGTTTCCCTGTTTTTGATCCCTGCTTGTCCTGACTCCTCCCAGCCTCGCACCTTCTTTTTTTTTTTTTTTTTTTTTTTTAAACTTTTGCCTGGTTTGACATCTCCTTTCTGCCTGGTCCTTGTCTGTTTATCTTGACATTAAATACCCGTTTGCACATGAATCCAAACGCTTCAGCCTCTTCTTCACATTATCCGTCACCGATTACATTTCAGTTATTAAAAGGTTAAACAGATTGTATTCAAATTTGCCAGGAGTCTGCTAAAAATTTATTTTTCTTTGTGTTTGAAGCAACAAATGGAAACTCAATTCTCTGTGCATTTTTGTGTTTCAAATTTTAAATTTCAGGGGAAGTTGCTGTCCAAATTTTCAAATTAAAACTCACAAATTTGATTTTCTAAGAACAAGCCACACAAATTTAGATATATATTTCCTATTTAAAGTTGAATTAATTTTTTTAACGACTGGCCACATGCTACAAATCCAAGGATGTCAATGTGTCTAAATTAGAATTTCTTTTAACTCAAGATCCAATTTTCATAAGCAAAAGCTTGTTTTAAGGAAAAAACTTTCATGAGTTTTTCATATAACGTATTCAGTAAATTTGATGTTTTATTTCAATCCAGACGTCTTCCATATAAATAATTCCCTGTACTGTTCCGACAGAGTTGGAGCTACATTCATCTCGATGTATTAATTAAGCATTCGGCAGCAGATTTGGGGCTGGAGGCTCTGAGGGGGTTTTTGACATTACCTGACATTTCTTTTCATCCTCTCACCTCCTGCTTGTTGGTGAGACAATGACACTGTCGAATCTACCCACCTGTTTTGCAACACAGGAAGAAATCTTTCTTTTTTTTTTTGCCTTCTAAAATTGAATTTTTGATCCGCAACAACAATAAAAACCAAATATTTTCCTTTGAAGCTTGCTACAACAACTGTTTAAGAAATAATAAATGTGATTAGTTTCTATTCCCCTTAACCGAATAATACTCAGTTCACAAAGCACGTCTGAGGGTTATGATGGGCTCAGACTGTGCACCTCCCAGCACTTCTCTCCCATGTGAGTCCTGTGTTCTTTCTGTCATCTATAAATGCTGCAGTAGTTTCTGCCTGTCAAGCGCGCCGCGCGGATGTGCAGCGTTTCACTTAGGGATGCAGGAGCGCTGCTTTCAGCCCTCAAACAGAAGGATTTCTATTGCATAAATACCGGACATCTGGAAGCGACAGAAGGAAGGATTAAAATTCAAAAATAGCACTTGGAAGGGTAAGAATGCACAAATAAAATGTATTTATTTGCATGCATATGGAACAAAGCTGAATTTAATTTTTAAAAAAGATATTTGATTAAAAAAGCTGTAATTATATTTGCATATTTTGCAGTTTTCTGAGTTTGGAATACAATTTTTTTTACTTTTCTTTAATTCTATTCTCATCCTGGTTTCCTAAGTTACTGTTCCATAGAAATGGAATATATTGATCTAATTGATTGGCAGACTTTTTCCAAAAATAACTTTTAAATCCTGTATTACTTTATTTTATTAGTTTGCAAAAAAAGAAGTGACAACATCCTAGAAATGGTTAAAGCTGCTCAAATTGAATGCATAAACCAATGAAAACTTCTATTTGAACAGTGAGTTCAGCTCTTCCAAGTGTGCTGGACAAATTTACATCTTTTTTTTGTAATTTTGCTAAAAAATGTGCGAATACTATCCTCATTTTCACAAAGGCTGACAATTGAGTGATAATGTATTCCTGGGTGAAGAGAAGAGAGCAGATTTCTGAGGTGTGAAAATGATGCAGAGGTGTGAATGGACTGAATGTGCTTTGTTCTTTCAAATTGCCTGAATGTTAGAGGGCACATCAGCACATTCAATTAAAAAAAAAAAAAAAAAGGCCCAACAGTTCAGATATTGATGTTTTGGGAGGGTATTTCATTTCATGTGGTAGCAATCAATGCTAATATGTTTTCCAGTAACTGTTCCTCTGTTATATCATGCACTTAATACCCACATGGTTCGTGACACGTGTCTCTCCTCCTCATAGGTCTCACCATGACAGAACGTCTAGTTTTTAACTCCAGCGAGGAGGACTGGAGCCCCGATAATTCCTCGGTCCTGCAGAAAAAGCCTTTCATCCACCAGAATGTCACCTACGTGGACTTCTACCTCCACAAACCCCCGGTGGCGGCGGTCTTCACCGTCTCCTACCTGCTGATCTTTGTGGTGTGCATGGTGGGAAACAGCGTGGTGTGCTTCATCGTGCTCCGCAGCAAGAACATGCGCACCGTCACCAACTTGTTCATCCTGAACCTTGCCATCAGTGACCTGCTGGTGGGCATCTTCTGCATGCCAACCACGCTGCTGGACAACATCATCACAGGTAAATGAAACACCTGGAGGATACGGGACAGTGTTTGTCTCCTAACATTTTTACACTTCCCCCTTCTCTGTGCAGGATGGCCGTTTGGCAGCATTGTGTGCAAGCTAAGTGGGATGGTTCAAGGGATATCTGTGTCAGCTTCTGTGTTCACGTTGGTTGCCATAGCAGTTGACAGGTACACACCATTGCACCATCTGATCACGGTTATTTTTAAACATCTGGTTTGGGTTGGTTCACTGATTGCGTTTTGGTTTTATGAAAGCTCATATTCATCCATAATTAGGCGGCGTGCTCTTTTGATATCTGGGTGGGTGAACCCAATCTTTTCCAACCTTTCATTATCGTAGATGCACCACCTCAGGCTTTATTCTCCCCGTTCAGAATCCTATGACTGACAACAGAGATTATTAGTTCAGTTAATGTATTTCTATGGCTGCCACAATTGCATTTGGCCCATTCCCTACGGTGGTAATGAGTATCAATGCATCCATGATTGATTATAGATGGTTTGGTACAGTTTAACCAAGAGATAGATCCAATACTCTCACATTCTCTGGACAAAAATCCCTCTATCTACCGTGTGGATTTAAATGGTGGGTTTGCAGATTCTCAAGGTTTTGAAAGGAATAAAAATGGTTCTTTTTCCTGTTTGAGCTTAAAGTAAAATATATTTCAGCTATTTTTTAAAAGGAGGATCAGTTTTCAAAGTAATTTTACAAATTTCAGGAAAGTAATGCTTATAAAATCTGAGTTTGACATTATTTAAATATTGTATTTAATGCAATTTCAATGTACTGATGAAATGAGAGGTCCTGCTGCACGTTTTGAGACATGGAAACGGGATTACCAATGCTTTTCAGATAGAGCTACAAACGTTCAGTAGTAGCTCCACCCACAATTTGTGACCAGAGTATTTGATGCGTCAAAAACAGAGGTATCGGATGCAAATCTGACGGTGCAATTTGTGCGCTTTGTTTGACACACGTCATCATCATCTTAGCTAATCATAATGAACCAGTTTCTTTTAGATCTTGAAGGTCTTTGTAGCACATGTTATTAATATCGAGACAGATCTGACAGATCGAGACACATGTATTGCACAGAAAATGAACCAGATAGTGGATTGCTGCAGGCTTAACCAGAGTGTTCATGAACTGAGGTCGTCATGCCTCAAAGGCTGCATAAAAAATCCAACACACATAATTGGATTAATAGTTGAGCCACCTGTCAAATACTCTTTACTCTTTGGCAAGGTGAACCAAGAATTTATTCACCAGTTTTTGACTGGTTCAAGGTCTGAGATGGTTTTGAGCCCCCTGATGATTTCAGAAATTGTCATTGGTTTTCATTAAATTGAAAAATGCCATGTTTTTTTTTTTTTTTTTTAAGGATTTCACCTTATGTTTGTAAGTCTTTGAGCCTTTTTTCAACACTGCTGATAATTTTCAAGAGTACCTGAATGCAGACGTCAATGTCTATAAGTCCTTGAACTGGAACTACCCCCATATCACTCAAAAAAACTTTATTATATCGTAACAGTTACAGTTTTCTTGTTTTAAGCTTTTATAAAGTTTTGGATTAAGGTTACAGTCACAAGATATTGTTAAGGTTAGGGTTGTAAGTTAAATATTGTAAATTGGAGTCTACTGTTTTTAATATCTTTATTTTTATTATTATTTTAAATAGCATTACTGTTTTACACTGAGGGATGAGAGGATAGAAATTTCCTCTGTTCTGTGTATCGTGTGTATTCAGCATATTTGACACTAAAGCTGACTCGACTTGACGTTTAGGTGCCATCTTGTCTGCAGCCAGGCCCCTCTCTGAATTTTTGACTGTTAAAACATTGCACAAAAAAATAAATGAAACAGATAATTTGTCCTTTTTCAAATACGTTTCCAAATTAGTTTCCAAATTTTGCAAGAGATGTGGGACAGCTTTGCAAAAAATCGGAGAATAATCAAACAAAATGTGGCTGCATTTATTGGTGACAAAACTGTATGGGGCTTTCTGTATGAAAGTCTATGCTTTGCTTTAGGTTTTGAAGTTGAAAAATGTTTCTGTCATAGTAAAGTTGGTCTAGCATAATAATAATAATGCTGGAATGAGAGTTTTGGGCAAATAAAATGTTTATTAGTTTATTACAGCAATCTGTACTGAACATATATCAAATACAAAACATTTGCATTAATAATTGCACAATACAATTTTAAAAAATGTAAGTAACAGCACTGCAAACATAAACATATACATATATACATTTTTTTTAAATAAAAGAAGAAATAAAATAAAAGATTAACCAATAAAAAAAGTAAACACAAGCAAGGAGGTGGTATGCTGTTTACACGGACAGCCATTGTTGCCAGATTGGGTGGGTTTTTACTGAAATTGGAAAAAAAATTTTGTCCGATCTTTCAGTGTTGTTAGGGAGATACCAGTTCTATCTTTTAGAGGTGGTTTATTCTGAAAAACTGATGGTCTTCTGCTTACTTCCTGTTTTAGGTTTCGCTGCATCGTCTACCCTTTCCGACAGAAGCTGACTATTGGAACCTCAAAGATGATCATCGTCATCATCTGGGTCCTGGCCTTGTTCATCATGTGTCCGTCGGGGGTGATGCTGCAGGTCACTAAAGAGCCAACGGTACGGATAGTTGTGGACCGCAGCAGCAAGACCCGCCCCTTCTACTGGTGCCGGGAGAACTGGCCCAGCCAGGAGATGCGTAAAATCTACACCACGGTCCTTTTTGCTAACATCTACCTGGCCCCTCTGAGTCTCATCGTCATCATGTATGCCCGCATTGGTTTTACCCTCTTCAAGACCACCATTCCTCCCACGAGGGGAAGTGGATCTGGAGAGGGCAGTGCCGCCAATAAACTGAGCGCGGAAGGTCGGCAAACGATTTCAAGAAAGAAGAAGCGGGTGATCATGATGCTTGTCGTCGTTGCGCTGCTCTTCGTTTTGTCTTGGCTGCCTCTGTGGACTCTGATGATGCTGAGCGACTACGCCCGCCTGACCGAGCACCAGTACCGCGTCATCAATATCTATGTGTACCCCTTTGCTCACTGGCTGGCCTTCTTCAACAGCAGCGTCAACCCCATCATCTACGGGTTCTTCAACGAGAACTTCCGACGAGGCTTTCAGGCCGCTTTCAAGTTCCAGCTTTGTTCCGTGGATATCGTGCGCCAGAAGACCTTCTCCCACCGGATCAGGGGGAACGCGGTGCTCCCGGTCCAGTCTGCCAACATCAACAGGCCTGGCTCCAGAGCTGGACCAGTGTTGGTACAAAATGGAAAGTGCTCGTATAAAGAGGGAGAGTCTTTGGCAGGACAAAACAACGGAAGAGAACAAGACGTGATCATGGAGGATTTGGAAAAAGTGTCACAGATTTAGGAACAGTGAGAGAAAATCCACTATTGAGACTGTGCCAGTAAAAAAAAGAAAAAAGTACATTTTCAAGTTTTTAATGTTTGTTCCAAGTGAATGTCCTTTGAAACTCTACAGCTTTTCTAATTGATGGAAGCCAACATCTTAAAAGCTTGTTTAAAAAAAAAAAACTGTATAAATGTAGTAACAATAGCATAAAAGCTTTTAACAAAGTAACTGTTTTCATAAAGCAGCCTTGGTTCTGATGATCTTCTTAAATAACAAAAAAAACTAGTGACATCCAAAGTAGTCATGGCAACAGCAGTCAGGTCTCCATGAACACCAAGACAAAAAAGCAAGAGGAAGCAACACTCACAAAAGCACAAATGTTCTCAAATTCAAAGTCTTCAAAGTTAACAGCAAATCCAGCCAATAATTATTCACACTGTCTGCTTTTCTTGTAAAAAAATTGTTTTTCTATTTAATTGAATCTGCAAGGTCTCACGTTTTGCATCATTCAATGAAAGTTGTTAAAAACAGTTTTTAATTAATTTTTAATGTTAAGAAAATTTTGAAATTAATTGAAATGACAGTAAAACACAAAAAGAATTTAAGTGAAAAATCTGTCTGCAGCGTATAAATACAGACAGCAGTTTTCTTGCTTGTAACTCAATTCATTACCTACCTGGCAACCAGTGTTTATCTTGCTGACATTGAGTTTAAAACCTTTGATTTCATTGAAGGACAGAGTCTTTCCCCATGTTTCATCAACCCTGGATTACATCAACCAAAGCAGCTGTCTGTTGGTTTCACCTCCTCAGACATGTTAGCAAAAGTTTGAAAACAAAAACAAGTTTTTGGCAAGATTTTGTTGTATCGACATGACACCCATCAAATCGGTTGGAGGTCATACCCATGATGCAATGTTTTACGGCTTGTCAAATGTTGTCAAGAATCTTCTGTGACTGTCCGAACCACAACTTGTTTGCTTCATAGGCTTTGGAAAAGTAATAATTTTGCACTTTTGCATTTGGCAACTGTATCAATAAAATAACGTGGAATCACTGGTTTGTCATAAAGTGATTTGCTTCCTAAACTGGTAAAATGGCATTAAGCAAAAATGAGAAAGGTAAACTGCAAACAAAGCCAAAACATTGATTATAGATTATAGATATCACTGGTTCTAGCTCATACTAGAATTTCTGGCAATCTTGGCCATTTTATGGTCAGTATAGTATTGATAAGTATTTCATCTTAAAAATGTATGTTGCTATGGAGAGAAAGTTGGAAATTTGGATAGTTTTGAACAACCTACAGACAGTCTTTTGAGAGTATGTTCACACTGGCCTCGTCGACTCGGGTTCAAGCGGCCACTTTAAAGGAAAAGTCTATGTAAACGAGAATCAACTGGAATTTTGGGCTTCCTTGTCCAGAACTGTTGTGTTCAAAAGTCGCTACGCAGGTTTTTGAATTCGTTCACAAGTTCTATGTTAAAAAAAAGTATTTTTAATGATTGCAAACTTAGTTCTCCCACGGTCTGGGATTTGGCAGTGTTATGTGGATTGAGTCCTTTTTAATACACAGAAGGACCAGCTAGTTACAAAGATCTACATGAAGAAGAAATTAATAATTGCAGTATCTCTGTCCATCAGTCTCTATCCACTTATCTGGGACTGGGTCATGGGGGCAGCAGTCTTAGCAAAAATGCCCAGACTTCCCTCTCCTCAGACACTTCCTCCAGCTACTCTGGGGGGACCCCGAGACAATCCCAGGCCAGCCGAGAGTTGAAGACTCTGGGTCTTTCCCAGGGCCTCCCCCCAGTGGGACATGCCCGGAACACCTCCCCAGGGAGGCGTCCAGGAGGCATCTTGACCAGATGCCTGAGCCACCTCAACTGGAGGATGTGGAGGAGAAGCGGCTCTACTCTGACTCTCTCCGGGTGACCGAGTTTCTCATCCAATTGCTAAGGGAGTGCCCAGCCACTTGCCTGAGGAAGCGAATTTCAGCCACTTGTACTTGGGACCTCGTTCTTCATGACCTCGTTCTTCATGACCTTTGGTGAGTACTGGAACAAAGATCGACCGGTACATTGAGAGCAATTCTTTCAGGCTCAGCTCTCTCTTCGCCACAACGGACCAGTACTCCGGCCGCATATTGGCGGACGCCACTCTAATCTGCCCGTAAATCTTACACTCCAATCTTCCCTCACTCCTGAACAAGACCCCAAGATTTTTAAACTCCTCCACCTGGGGCAGGAGCACTCCACCCGCCGAAAGAGGTCAAACAACCATTCTCTCCTCGGCCGGTATTATTTGACACCAAGTCTTTCGTAAATCGGAGTACCGCTGTAAAAATAAAAGCCTGGATCAAGATTTGCAGGATTGGCACCAACTTTCTACCAACTGTAGATGGCGGGCAAGTGCTAATAAACAGTGAAAAAAAGGAGAAGGAGAAGTGTGAATATAGCTTGATCCATTTTCAAGAATGCACTGAACATGGACTCTTGAACACGCTTTAAGCATACACTGGAGTCTCACTGTCTGATACTAGCACATGTACTCATAGCTGGAAGAGGCTTGGTGTGAAATGTCAAAGCGGTGCAAATCTTTCAGAACTTGTTCCGGGGTTCCGGTAGTTCTATTCCAGTATATGAAAGTCTTGGTGTCATAGAATTCCGACCGGGCACAAATCGGATTTATTAATTTCTTCTTCTTAATCAATTTTCTATTGGTAGGTACTGCTATGTATTGAAAAGGACACTACCCATATGACACTACCAAATCTGAGTTCCCGACTGATCAAAATTGACCTTTAACACTTGTTCAGTGGTTGCATGTTTTGTATCCAGAAGTCTTAAAAACATGCTTATTAACGTGTGAATTCTAGAGTTTTAAATGAAGAAGCCTAAAATGTGTGTCTATGCTCATTTATATAGACATTTTATTGGTTGTAGTCACTTAAAAGCAGTTTAAGGAGCTGGTGTGAACGCAGCAAGACAACAACGTCTTTGGACAAGAAAGTAGATGCAATTCTCCGACAGTGGATCGAACACATTAGTTTGTTATTAGTTTTCAGTCAGTCTGTATTAGAGGCTTTGAGCCTGTTGTTACAGGCCTCTTAAAAACATCCAACACAACAAATTGTCTTGAAATAACTACACATTATGCTCTTTTGTTTAATCTACCCACCCAAAACCATTACAGTCAATGTGGTAGGCCACCACCAAAGAATGTTGACACAGTTACTGTAACTTAGTTAATCAATTGTACAGTTCATTATTAGGGAGGATGCCAATATGCACGGACCACACAGCCGATTGACCTTTTTTTTAATCACAAGAGAATAGAGAAAATGGATTCTCTTCCCAGCAGATTTAAGTCACTCCCTAGATCCACTTATCCCCAGAAACCATTAGTAGCTCCATCTCGGTGATATATCCATCCGAGGTCTTCCATTAGCTCTTCGTGTTGTTTTATGTGAGGTGTTCATCTAGAAGGCCGCCGTGCTGCTTTGTTTCCCAGAGCCATTTGCTGCGAGCTCATACCTTTTAGCTCCTCTGCACCAAGGATTGTGTTAATCTCTGAACATCCGTTTATAAGATGGTTGAAAAGCATCTCCAACTACTTGTAATTGGGCTGTTTATATTGGATAAACTCATTCTACCTTTGAACTCTGCTCATTTGAGGAAAAAGAATTGGAGACCTTGTGGTAAATAATGATGAATTATGAGGAAAGACGAAAACTGTGAAGGTTATTTGTTCAAATTTAAGCACTTAAGAACTAAGTAATTGATTATCTTTATGAGGTATAAAAATCCTAAATACTTTTTTTTTTTTTTTTCGAATTTTGGATTATTCTCCAACGTTTAGTTTTAGTTCACTTCAGCTTTACTATGAACAGAAGATTTAATTTTCGAGGTGTATTTGCCCCCTCTTAATAGAAATGCAGGAGTTACCTCCTTGACTTGTTGAGAACGGGCTTTAGATGTCTCCATTGTGACCGCTGGAACTGTTGTGCCTGTCTAGGATATATTCTGAGGCTTCTCTTCCCCTTTGTGGTTTCGTTTATGTGTCTCGCTGATCCGAGGCGATGCAGCTCTTGTTTCATGCTGCGTGCTCTGTAATGTTTTGTGTCCTATAGCTTGTGTCGGTGATTGTCTGGTCTCCTTGGAGACCCTCTATGTGTCGTTTAGGATTGGTTATGCTGGTTATGCTGGATTAGTGTATTCTGATCATTGGTGAATATCTCTCCAACCCCAGCTGTGGTCCTTGGTGTTCAGTGTCATACTTCATAGGTCAACAATGCCACACCGGTTTTAGGTTGGTAGTGTGGTTCATATAACACCACTCCATATTTATCGCACACATCAAACCCAAAACACAGACTGGTGGTCATGAGGGACATGCCTCTGTCAGACTGCTCTAGGGCAGCTGTTTCTACATCAGTAGCTCACCAGCAGCAAGTATGAAGAAGAAGTGAATGACTAATGGATTTGATTATGATATACATTGAAAGCACTTTGAGCGTCTGGAAAGGCAAAGAAAAATCCCATCTGTTATTATTACAGTTATTATTACTATAAGCTCCTACCACTCATATACCAAAAGAAACTATACTAAACACAGACTCAGTCCGTACCTACACCATTTTGTGGTGTTGTAGTCCCACCAATTCTGGACAATTCAATCAAATCCTACACCTTTGTCTCCACACCACAACATCCAATTAATGCAACTTTATCAAATTATTGCAAATTTGTTCAATCTTTGCAATTTTGTTCAGTCTCAGCAACTTTGGACAAAATGTCTAAGATTGGACAATCTCAGAAACTTTGTCCAATTTTAGAAACTTTGCCCAATCTTAGCAACTTTGTCCACTCTCAAAAACTTTATCCAATCACAACATGGCGGCCATGGTGCAGCGACAGGGCGGTCGCCCTCTGATCGGAAGATTTCAGGGCACGATTCCCCCCTTGCTTGCATATGCGTCAAAGACACTGAGCTCCATCTTGCCTCTGGTGGAAGGTTGATGCTCGTGTTCGGCAGCTGAGTCACCATCAGTGTGATTGGGTGAATGGGTCTGTGACTGTGAAGCTCTCTGAACCTACTAGGAAGGTAGAAAGGTGCTATATAAGTATACACCATATACCATTTACAACAACTTTATCCAATCTCAAAATCCTTCTCATATTACAGAATCTTCATCCATCTGCTTAAGTCAATCATTGCAACTTTGTCCCACCACTGCAACTTTTATCCAAAAGCTCTTATTTTGACCTTGTTTTGCTACGTTATAGTAGTCTCTTGTGTATTCCAGCTCTTCTTGGCGTTTTGGCCGTACCACAAATTCCACCAGTTAGCTCAAATAATGTTATCAGCTATAAAGGACAAGTTTATTTAATGCTACACTGTGTCAACTTGATAAAAGGTCTAAGGATTTAAAAATGAAGATATGAACACAATAACAACATTTACAATTTATACAAATTTATTGTATTAATTAGAATCAGAAAAATGTATTTATGCCAATGGAAAACTAGATACAATTATTCTATTTATACAATTGTAAAATAATTATTATTCTATTCTGATTACTTTCCTTATGGAGGTTCCATCAAATTGCACAAAAAGTAATAAAAACATTTTAATTTAAAGTTTGTATGTCCTGCTTTTAGTTAATAAAAATTATTGTTGAAAAATATTTCAAGTACTTTTCAGAATAAAGCCAAAACTTCAAACAATTGTGATTAATTCCCATGAGATCCTGTGGAAATTGGCTATTATACTTTATTTTTATGCAGACCATTTTGAAATGTTTTAAATTCAATCCCAATAGTTTGTCCTGGACAGGGACAGCTTTAAAGTCAAATTTAATATAAAATAAAATGTGGTTGTAAAAATCATGCCACTGTTTTATGATGAATAAACCAAAAGGCAGAAAAATTATGTTTGGAGCAGATGGAGAGTAGATCGTTTTTTGTTGTTTTAAATTCTGACTGATTTATATTTGAATGAATTGTTTCTAACAAGCTCCCAATGGTTCTGTTATGAACTGCACCTAAATCCAGTTAACGTTGATCTCAGGATTGCTTTAAATTGGAAACAAAAGATTTGCAATTTTAAAGGATTTTGTGATTTATTGAAGTTTTACTAATTTCCATTTACTTTCTCAAAAGGAGAAAGTTTTGTTAAATTATAGATTTAGAAAAACTTTGCTTTTTCTATTTCTTTATGGTGTAAAACAGAAGAATGTATAATATTCTTGGTAGTTAGGGAACTCTTCTTTTTATATATATATATATATATTCTCCAAGAATACTAAAAATCACATACGTCTGAGAAAATGCTTGGTTAATGCAGTTAATTCTAACTCAATTTGTCATCTGATTTATTATCTCTGTAGTTTATTTGATTTTTGCTTTCAATTTAGATAAACATGGACCAGCTTTTGATTTAAGCAAAACAAGATGTTTCATTTCCAGCATGTTTTAGATTTAGATTTCAACCATTTGCACCTGGTTTCAGGTGTAATCATTCACAGGTGTCTCTTGTTGACTCGTTACCTTCCCAATAAATCATCACAGGTTCAAGTTCTTTCAACTGTTCTTTGTCTGTCAGAGGGTTTTTCTTCCTCCAATCTGATTTTTTTTTTATTTCAAAGGTAGTTTAATTTAAATTAGAAAAAGATTAAAAAAATATTTTTTTTATCTTATTCTTAAGATCACTCTTAATATTTCTTTTGGAGGTTTCGCTTAATGCTTTATGTAAAGTGCTGTGAATTGTCTATGTACATGTAATGTTTTATACAAACAAAAATCTTGTCTTCATAGAAAAATAAAAAATAAACTTCTGACAGTGAAGCTTTGTGTTTACTCCTTTTACTGACACATTTTTTCAAATAAAAAAAAAATCTCAAAAAGGTTGTTTTATGAAAACAAATTACAGCAAAACTTTTTTTTTTTTTTAGCAACTGGGTTAACAGATTATTCCAATTGTCTAAAAATATGGTTTCTCTAAAGTGTGCAATTGGAAAAAAAAAAAAAGTAAAAATCAAACAAAATAAGTAAATTAGAAGAGATTTGAATGGAAATTCGCGCTTGGAGGGCGTCACACATCTTGTGTTTTCATGTATGCATTTCCAGCAAGTGTAACAAAATAAAATGTTCCATGTTTACTCAAACACTTGATCCAATTGCATTTTTTTGCACAAAAATTGTTTTCCACATTGTCACCAGTAATGTGTGATTTAAAATATATCACTTTCACTGGAATTATGATTCAAATAGACATTCTTCATGTGGTCCTCTTGCACCACCTGTTGGGATGATTTAAAAATGCACTTCAGCACAAACCCAATCCACTCTTGTGTCTTTTATGTCTAAGAAAAAATGATTTAAAGTCAGTTCTTGAATGATCCGCAAATGTCATTTCCCAGCATAAACAGAAAACACATTGGGAGGTTTTGGTCAAATTTATTTTGCAAGTGATACATGTGTCCAGGGATTGTCTTAACAGTGACATCTTCCACCCTCAAACAGCAAAGATGCTCAATGAAAAAAGGTCGTTTTTACATAGACTTTTTACACTATGTGAATATATATAGTAGCACGAGGCGTAGAAATGTTCAACTTGACTGCCTTTTTTTTCTATTTAGTTTTTTATTTATCACTTATTTCACAGATTTTGTTCCAAGATTCCTAATTGATTGAAGTTATTGCACATTTTGTCCAAATCTCTTATTTAAAAAAGCTTCATTGTGTGCTTTAATTCTGGCGTCCTGCTGCTCTGGAGGGACCAGATTAATATCATGCTCCCAGGACATAAAAAGGCATATCATACAATCAAATTTGCTCATTAAAAACAGTGTGAGGAAGTGGCATTTTACATAATATCTGCAGAAGCAATCACAGGGACAGAGGCAGATAAACCATAAAGTATAATTATTGTAAAAGGGACAGCACATTGTGCAGCGACATGTAATTCAAAGAAGTGTGAATCACTGGGAAGAAGTTGGGTAATTGCTTTTTGTGGAGTGGTCCACTTTTTTTTTGTTTTTTTTTAACATAGTTTTTGATAGAAAAAAAAAGAAATGAGAAAAGATGAAGCATTGACATGATCAAAAATGTAAAAAAATAGCAGGGTCTTTTCAGTTCAGCCCTCATCTTTTGAGGTGTTATCTTCTGGGTTTTCATCACCGTCTAAATCATTGTGCAGCCTCTTGGGGTTTTTACTTCTCTCTTTCATCTGAACTGGCAGAGGTTTCACTGATGACAAGACAAAAAAAGGAGAAACAATTCATTACATCATATTTATGCTAATTAATCTGACTGTAAGAAATAAGGTAAAACTTTTTATTTTCACAAATTCTGAATAATTCACCCAATTTTAACGCTTTTATTTATTTTTGAACAGCTTTTCTCTTTGCTTTCATCTACTTATTTGTTTAGAAGTATTCAGTTAAATAAAGAAGGGCCTTCAGCAGCATTATTTTCCACTGTATGTCTATTAAATACCCACTCCACTGAAAATTGTATTTTTGTCATATTCCATTTTTCCCATGATGGAGGACAGAAATAAAATACTTTAAGATTAAAGCAGCATTTCTGAGTATTCCTTTATTTCATTGATGAATCAGGAGGTTTAAAAACTCAGGTTTGTGACGCAGCAACTGCTGCGAGCAGGTCAAAGTCTCTCTTCTCTGCTACAGTTCTACAGCTTCTTTAGTTTCCTCATCTGAGCTGGTATCTGGCTCAAACGCGGCAGTTATATTGCAAGAAACGGTATGCTGGCCTGTTGCCATTGTCCAAGATCCGAAAGGGTGATGCCATACTGTAAACAGTGACACATTAGCATTAGCATTTACAGTAAAATTAAATTTTTTGTTTTTTTACTATGCTAATGTTAGCTTGAGCTTGTGAGGTGCTACAAGCTAGCGGGAGAGAGTGTAAACAATGAGTTGAGGGGAAATTAGCCGAGGTTAACTTCCGCAACCAACAGTCCCAAAGAGTTATGTTGCTAGAGATGCTACGCAAGCCTGTTGTCAATGTCCGAGATATGTAAACAACGACGCCATATTGGAAAGGTCTGTAAACAATGAAACATGGGTTAGCAGATATCGTGAAATTAACTTTTTTTTTCTGTTTTTAAGTAAGTTTGGCTATAAACGAATGCAAAGTTTACCAAAGTAAAATTAAGCTGTTCAGCTTGACTAAAACTTGTTCGGCTACCATGTTATCCTTATGTTAGCAATATTTATTCTCATCTTATTTGGTTTTATAATTTTTGTAATGGATGTTCCTTACGTCAACTTTTAAAAAAATATGATATATTTTTTATGATAATCATTTCTTTAACCAAGAAGATCATTCGTAAACCATTTCTAATAAAAAGATTAATGTTAAAATAATTCTTTTTTTTTTTTAGCATTTTTTAACCATATATCGAATCAACCAATTTATTTTTTTTAACTTCTTTCATTATTTAGAATTGCTGAGTTATTTTCATTCATTCCCCAGTTTGGGTGACTGATGTTTATTCTTACATTCTTGCATTATTATGCCAATAAATAAACACTTCAATTATCATTGCTCATGTTACTTTTTTTTAGAACTTGAACTGTGTTATCTGAATTTGTTTAGATAATCTGCAGTTTAATTTTCTGCAGGACAGACATTTGATCTATTTTTAAATGAGTCAGTGTTAAGGCATGATAATGCACAGCCGGGACCTCATTTTTGTCAAAAATGTGGCTCTCACCTGCTGACGGAACAAATTGGTCTTCAGCTGCACCTCCATTATCGCTGTGACTGCCGCCAACGGTCTCCTTCTGTTCCTCGTCTGTGACGATTCTCTGCCTTGCGCTCTCGAAAACAGACTTAATGACAATTGAATCCTCATAGATCTGCAGTGGTCGACACACACATGTACACACAGATAACCAGAGCGTGAGATGTCCCTTCTCGCGTTGAGATTCAAACCTATTTACGCCAACAGAATAGACTCTGAGAGGTGATTTTGTTGCCTGAAAATAACAAAATTTCCTGGGATTCACCTGGGATCCCTCCAGATTGTAAGTCTGAGCGTTGTGGCATAAAAGGAAGACGTCCTTTTCCAAATCCTCCACACTTCTGTACTTGTGATTTCGCACACGCTCCTGAAAAAGCAGAAAGCGGTTATAACATTTTACAATGGAGCACTCAGGCTGAAGGTTTAAAGCCCGAGTATTTCATTTCTACTTAAAAGAAAATAATGTCTTACACGTGACAAACTGACTGAATCAAAACATCAAGTTTCAGTTTTTAAAAAATGGGATCCCATTATTTAGGTGAAAAAAAGCCTGAATAATTTTGATGGATTAAAGAAAACAAACTAAATATCTGGGTCATGACCACATAGTTAGAAGAAAACTGATGATATACAGAGTTACTTTTTTAGAAAACGTGTTCCATCTAGAGTCAAACTAAAACAATAGACCCCTTTGGTTATTTCAGTCTTTTAAACTGGCTATAAATGTCATGTAAAACTCAAAAAATGGTCAAGGTCTCATAAAGAAAATGAGGATTATCACAGTTAAGCAAAACCGCAGTACACCATTGTAGCGTCACCTCTGTGCTTCACATCAGACATTTAGTATTCAGGGTTTTCAAAATCATTACTCTATTAAAACTCATCTTATTGGAAAATTAGATAAGTGAAAATTTGACTTAGAGAAAATAATATTTTTATTTAAAGCAGTAGATAGCGTATTGAATCTTTGCTCATTATTTCAAGAGGATCTGGCCACAGAGAATAAAAACATAATTTGCTCCTGAAATCATCATTTGTTTCTTCTCTCTTTTTTTCAACCTTTTTGCCATTTGTTTTACTGTGACACTCATTGTCACAATGAAAAAGCAGCATTTTGTCGGCTGTTTCTCGGGGGGCAAACGGGTAAAGTTTGAACACTTTTCTCTGTTCCATTTGAACACTAAACTGTTAGACAGTTACAATTTATTCACATTTAGAAGCTGGTTATTCTGAAAACTTTTTAAAATCTGAATTTTTAAAGGGTTTCCGAAAGTTTATGAAAATTCTGCTTAAGCAACCGGCTAAAGGGACAAAATTTCCAGTTAGATATTAATTCTGACGCAATTTTGCATGTGACCAGCGGCCCCTCCTTTATTTAAATTAAAAAAAAAAAACTTTTAAACTTTATTTTATCTAATATAACATGATATAATACACATGATATACATAATATACCATACAATTCCACATAATATTTGTTGACACAACAAAGAACGGATCGTCTTGATCATATATATTTTAAGTGAATTATCTTTTTTTTTTTTTTTTGAATGCAGGTTACACAATAGGGAGATCTGTGTTTGAGTTCTATGCAGTCACACTCACTCTGATCCTTCTGAAGTCCACGGGCTTCCGGATCAGCTCGTAATACTCCGGCACTTCCTTCTTGGAGGGAAGCTGCACGAAACCTTTACTGATCTGTCGTCCCAACCTGCAAGAACAGGGTCAGCTTCCATATGATCTTCTTTTAGACCGAAAAAGCGCCAGAATGTTTGTGAAAACCAGACTAAAAGACATTTAAATGGCTTGATCCCAATCTAAACGACTAAACAAAACTAAAGTGAGTGACAATATGCTACACAGGCCAAAACTTACATTTAGATATTTTTTCCAGCAGCTTAATCATAATGCTCCAGTTTACCAGTAAATCTATCATGAAAAAGACCTAAAATCTGTAATCAAATTGTTAAACTAAACATCACTTTCTTGAAGAACTATCTTAACATTTTATTTATCAAACTTTGAAACCAAAAGGTTCCACATCCACCCATAAGGGCGGTTCAGGCTTTTCCGTCATTCTGATAATGCACACGTTGTCGGGCATTTTCCCCAAATTATTTGAGCATGTATTTCTTAAATTTCTCCACACTGAAGCGCTGTTCGAGGAATAAGTGGGGGTTTAGTTTTATTAGTTTTTTTAACTCTTCACCACAATGGTACATTCCAAAATGCTGCAAAAGAGAACTTATCTCCATGAATGCTTTTAAATCTAGATTACAAGCACTTGAGGTTGCTTATTTAAATTGTACGTTTTAACTAATTAATTAATATTAAATTTTAATCAGCGTTGTAACTTCTGTTCTGTTCTAAATGTATAACGTTTGTTGTATTTCATTGTTGTATTGATTCTTGCCCAGAACCCCCTTGAAAAAGAGTCTATAAACCCACTCTGGTTAAATAAAGGTTAAAAAAAAAAATCATGACCTCTACACGACACCTCCAAGGGCACCAACAACCCAAAAATTCCACATCTATCTATCTATGGTCACAAATACAACTGCCACCGCACAATGTGGAGGTATCTGCAGAATCTGTTAGATTAACCGCTGCCTCCCGATTTTTGTTTATGTTTTTTTTAATTGTTGGCGTGGTCATGAATGCAAACGGTGTCCGTCAGCCAGCTCTGATTGGACGATGTGTGAAATATCCCCAGGTGGCCACTGTTCGATATGAAAAAAATATTATTAGGTCGCCGTAAAATCCTGCTGTGTGTAAAAGTGCAACTCCCGCTTCTTGATGATCAATCCCAAATTTTCTGAAAAATGCTGATCCCTCCCATGCCAAAGGTGGACAGGATATTATATCTGTCACGGACATCAGTGAAGATAAAAAATCCCGGAAAAAAAATCTTCAGGACAATTTCTTTTGGGGTCCAGATGACCCAAATTTGAATGTAAACATGCCTAGGATAGCACCAGGATTAAAGGGTTACCAAACCCTAAATCAACTTTTTTTGGCTGTTTATCTCTATAAATGGGGCTTTAAAAGTGCTGTCTTTTGGTCATTGCCAAATTTTTGACAAATTAAAATAACTTGTTTAATTCTTGAAAATATATTCAAAAACCATCTGTATACTGCCTCCTACAGGTTGAATAAAGTATTACATTTGAATTTTGTGATTGGTCAAATCATTTAAATCCCGCATCATGATCTACAGATCAAGTAATATGTTCCCCAGCCCCACCCCTCTGACTGGATTTTCAGATGTGGGCGGAATCGGCCTCCAACTTCCCAGTTTGGTTACCCTTTAAACCACAAACTCAGGTCGGTTTGGACCTTTGTGCTTTGATCAGAAACGACTTTACCAGAGAAGCAATTTCTCTCACTGAAAGGCCCTCACCCGTCCTTGTAGTTCATAACCATATCCACCAGCGTGTTCAGCGTTCTGGTAAGCTCCGGTGGGTTTGGGGGCAGCTTCTCGGCCGGCGGACGCCCTCTCTTCCTTTTGACCTTTTCGCTGGTTTCCTGCCCCGCCGGTATCTCTTTCTCAACAGGATGTTCACTTTTACGCTTCTTCAGACCCACGTCGTCCTCCATATCCTCCAGAGAACCGTTCTCTCCTGCTTCAGGCTGTAAATGGAGTAAAAGCAGCGTGTGAAAGGGGGGGTCATGAAAGACGGCAGACATGTAGACAGAACCGGGCCACCTCGCTTTATATGGATCACTTCATGATTTTACATAGAAAAAGTTCTCTTTTCAGCTAATTTTAACAGCTTTTGTGTTTAAATGTGAATCATAAAGTCGTCCAGTATATATATATTTTTTAAGTTGTTTATTTTACTGAGAATGAAGGTTAGTTTTCATACATGACAAAGTATGTTCAAAATCGATTAAATAGAATTTTTTTAAACGGTACGGCTATTAAATTATTTAAGCTGTTTGTACTAAGCTTTTATTGGTTTATTAATGTGGTGACCTCTATGCCCTGTTGGTGTTTAAGCGCTGAGGTTGGCTCACTGACCCTCAACAACACCTCAAGTTATGCGGCTTCTGACCTTTTGGGGTTCTTCTGGGACGGCCAATCAATATATGGTGGCCCAGAGAGCTCAAAGCATAACATTTTTTTTTTTTTTTTTTTTTAGAGATGTTTTAATTGTGTAAAGCACTTTAGGTATTGCTTTAGTAAGAAAAGTTCTTTGAAAATAAAAGCTTGCTGTGATCTGAAATAATGCACATCCACTGCATAGCAATTATTAACTAAAAATTATTTGAAGTTTCCATCATAATAATAGACTTTTTAACCCACCTTCCAATTTATTTAGAATTATTCCATTGGTAAACCTTCTTAAATGTTTCCTGTAAAACCCATTTTTACGTGTAAAATGGGGTACAAATCCCGTAGATGGAACATGCATTCATGTATTTTTCCCTTCAGTCAAAATAAGTGGATGAAAAAAAAGAAAAGTGACAAACAAAGCCTTTTTTTCTGAAGTCTAAACAAAGGCTGAATGTTCAAAGTGCCAGGAAATTTGATTTTTTTTTAAAATAAAACATCAACCAACACTTTGCTGTACAGCCTGCCAATTATAGCCAGCAATTCAAAAGAGAAGTGTCAGGGCGTGCTTTATGCTGGCTTTTGAGTTGACAAAGGCTAGCAAGGTGCGCTTTTAAAGGAAAACACAACAGAGCCAGCAGAACAAATATGATTACCTTCATTATATGTGAACATGACTGACGAAGCTGAAAAATCCTTCAGGTGATAAATGAGTTTTGGGTTCACATGTGTGATCAAATAAACTCCTCAGCTCCAAATATATTTCAAATTTTAAAAAATTGATCGAGGGGATTTCACGACCATCAGTTTATTACTTTACTGAAAGAAAGTGATCGATCATTGTGATTTATTAAAGTCACACTCTGATTTTCATCTATTTTCAAAGCGGTCTTTTAATTAGGATTAGGCCGTTTTTTTCCAAAATAAAAAAAACATGTGTCATTTACTGGGGCATAGATATTTGTCTCATAGTTGTTGGTAGGACAGTTAATTCATATACCTGTCGCACAATACGCAATTGAATAAACAGTGCGTGATTATTGCACTATTTATATGCAATTATTAGTGATTTTTGTGCCATGGTAACATAGTATGTGCATCATATACGCAATAAAGTTATTAACTGGTGGTACATGGGTGAAAAGTCTGTTAGACATTTGTAGAACACTTGTGAAAGGCCACAAACGTGCCCACAATTATGCAAGATTAATGCAATAATTGCATGTGAGCTACATGAAATACGCACGAACTGTTTAATTCACAATCGACCAAAAATTTTGAGCAGCTCAAAACCGAATTCACGTTAAGATCCATCGGCTGAAACCCTTGAATTACACATGAACACATGTATTAAGTTAATCACACATGTATGACGAAATCCAGAAATTACATCCCTGGACAAAACATAAATTGTTTGTGAACGGCTGTGCCATATAACCTTAAGTTGCCCACCCTTCTTATCATCCAATCACAATCAAACATCATTCCAGACAGTTTTGCAGCCCTTGCTCCGCCCACTTCTCCACAGCTCTGGCCTTTAACCAGCCTCAGTGGAGTTTATTCCCCAGACATGATTCTGTAACTCAAATAAATCTTTACTCCTGTTCCTAACATCTTTCCTTATTGAAGCTTGTTGACACTCATGCATTTGCTGTAGAATGTTACATCACAGCAAAAATATCAGTTTGTGCAGAAAAACGGGGAAGAGATCTCCCACCAAAAAGTTTATAAACTCCTCTCAGGTGGTGTCACCAGACCCTGAAACAGCAAAACGTGATTGATGCTTTACTGTTAGAACTGCTAGATCCTCAGTCTGAGCCCATCTTAAAGGAATAAGTTCAATTCTACCAAACCAAATGACTTTTCTGCTACGCCGAACATTTCTAAACGCTGACACGGAAGAAGCCACTGTTGTTTGTCTGATCTAAAACATTGCAGCTGACAGTCCGAGTCATCCCCTCCAACAAAGCCCATCAGAGATCGGAGTTCACTGACCAACACCTCAAACTGATCCTGAGAACCACCACAGCAGAACTCATCCCATCCTTTGATGCACTGGCTAAAACAGACAAATGAAACTGCTCCAAACGAAGACACTGCGGTATAACCCTTGCACATTTTTCCTCGCCATTTCCCATGTTTTATCAAGCGTTCACACAAACTTATCCTCATGTCAAACTTAAACGCCAGGTATGAAACAGGTGGGAAGTTACTGCTGCCCATTCCCTGTCTTGCTTGACACCTGTCATCTGTTTAAGGTCCTTCTCATTTGTAACTTCATGTCACTGTTAATATTTCCACCTTGTCTGTCTTCTGACTTGAAATTGATGCCTTAAATGGTTTTCTATGACCCAACCGATGGTCACCCTCACTCACTCTGTTTCTGCCGAATTAAAACTCTTTATGTCAATTGTTTGTCACTTGTGAGTTGTTCTTTTTTTTTTTTTTTAGATTATTTTTTATTCACTGAATCAATCTAGACCAAATCTATATACTATTATATTAAAATAGTTTAATTTTAGCTGGTTTTATTTGATTTTTTCTGTTCTTTGTACATGTCACGAGCAAACCAAAATGAGTTAGTTTGTTCAGTAATTGTTGGGTTTTCCATTAAAGCTATTATTTCTTCAATCTAAACCAAACTTTACTAAGTGCTTCTCGAGCTTTGAGCTGCTCAAAGTGCTTCTTGGCACACTTGTTTACTTAAATAAAACGTCGTTGCTGTAGTTAGTAAAGCATTTGGGAGATTCTTTTTCATGTGCAAAACAATATCAGCTTAAGTGTTTACATTTGAAATGGTTTTTGCTACAAGAAAAACAGAAGTCTCAAGATAAAGCCTTGCAGGACTCCTAAAAGCCAATCCTTTTAGGAATTCTATTGTTGCTGCCATGTTTGGGTCAAAAGAAGGATACATTTTAGGTTTGTTTTAAATAAATTATATTTATGGTTGTCAAAGTATTTTTGTATCAAAAACACAATAAATATGTAAATATGTGTGTATGAGTTCTGACATTTTAACAGGAGTACATTTGGCAGTTTCGCTCCACGTAGGACAACCCGGGTTTGTCGGGAATTAAGTTAATCCAGTGTTTGTTCTTTAGGTATGACTGACTGTATGAGAGAACTGGACTAAGTGATCCCTCCCCCTTTTGTGTTTCAAACAGGAAGTACACGCTGGCTCCAAGTCATTCTATTTGTCAGAATAACCGCTTTTACTCTGATTCCTCTTTTTTAAACACGTTTTTGTTAAACCTATTTTTAAAAATATTTTTCTCTTTATCCCAAAGTGTTCAAGTTGTAAACCGGCCAATCAGAGGCCTCAATAAAAGCATGTGGTGTCCCACCTCAAACATTCGATTGACAGATTCTAACAAGCTCTCTTTCAGTGGAAGAGGCGTGGACTTTGAATCAGCTCACTCCTGATTGGTGACAGTGGTTGCCATGGAAACGCTGACTCAGATCAACTTGGACCAGTCACTGTCGTCTGGCTCCAGTTGTGAAAATTTGGGGACTGAATTTGCCTCTTTTCAGTGGAGCCAGAAGTTTGGCATCTTATATAGGAGACATCGCACTCACTCAGTCCAGATCTCTTTATACAGTCAATGGGCAAGACCCTTCATGCTATACTGCCCAAGTTAGGGGCTTGCTCTTGATAAATTACAGGGTTGTGCAAGAAGGGGGTGTGCGGAGTAAAAGTCTCTGCCAAAACCAAAATGTGCGAAACGGTGAAAGCTGATTCGCTGTGGCGACGCCTGGAAGGAATAAGCCGAAATGTGAACAACAAGAAATCTCAAGGACAAGTGATTGTGTGATTCTGCAAAAAGACTGTGGAGGCAAACTCACATTGAAAGAAGAAAAATAAAAAGTAGAACTTAAACTGGAGAAAATGTAAAAGCAGAATTTGATGTGGAGATACTGAAAATAAACAGAAACAGCTGAGTCATGAAACAAAGAGGGACAGCAGAATGCAAAAATAAATAAAAAAAAAAAATATATATATATATATATATATATATGACTGATCCTCCCAGGCAGTTTTTTTTAATCTAAATGGCGTTAGATGAATTATGACAGATTTTTTTTTTATTTTAATTTAAAGGACAATTATCTAAAATGTTAGAGAATTTAAATCAATCTAGATGCTCTCAAATTAACCTAACTTTAGCCAAACAAATTCCAAATTGCTCCTTATCTTAATTTTTCGTGTTTTCTAAACCTTTTGCACTGTTTTGTTCTAAATATTTAAATATAACTATTTATTTCAGTGAAAAATCTCAGATCTACAGGTCTTAAAGGAATAAATAGGATTTTTCTTTCATTCATGCAAACAAAAGAGGACAAAAAGATGATTGTGTGAGATGCTTCACAAGCAGCTACTTTCAGCCATTTCACTGCAGCTTTTCCCCCCAAATATCTGCAGCAGCCTGTAATCTCCACAAAGGCAATTAGAGGCCAGAAAGATGAGCATGCTCTCAGCAACAGAAAAAAAAAAAGACAGAACACTGATGCATCAATCATGCACGGAAATATATTTTTAAAAAATTGGGTTTGTTGCTGCAAGAAAATCTGCGACTGTAATGATGGCGAGGCTGATCAACATCGAGGGAAAGTGGTGCTGCAAAAAAAAAAAAAAAAAAAAAAAAAAAAAAAGCCATCCTCCTTTGAAAGCCCCGCGAATCTCTCCGGGGGGGCTGGAGCAGAATACTGGAGGGTAATCCTCAAAGAAGTGTGACACAGCTGATTGACTGCATGCGCCAGCGCGCGGTGTCAGGGGTGCGCGTGCGGCTCCGAGCGTGTGCTATCTCCTGACAAGCCTGCCTCTTCCCTGACTAATCTGGCAAAGATCCCCCCCCATCTCACCCACCCACCCTCATCATCCTTCGCTCCTGCACACTCCCTCTCTCCCTGCCCTTACATAAACACACGCGCTCTTTCCCGTGCGCGCGCGCGCGCATTTTATCCATCTCTTCCCATGCACCCTGGCCGAATCCCGAGCCTGAGCGGGAAGATGGAGAGGGCATATTTACCTGGCTGCAGTCTGCAGGCTGGCGCGCGGGATCGGCTGCAGCTGTGGGGGAGAGAATTAGCAAACCAGCATAGCGGCGTGCTGCTAGTCTCTTCATCAGCTGATCACTCACAAGCAGAAGGGGGGAGAAGAAGAAAAAAACGTTTTCATACACAAATCAATGGGACCGGGGGGAAGCGCCAACGCCGGATCCATCGCGCGTCCGCAGCTCGCACAAGTCCCTGTCCCTGACTCCTGAAGGCCCCGAGCAAGTCTCCCCCCTGCATGGTTTTATTATCCACTCCAGCCGGACCCCCCTTTTTCCCCTCTACCCCGCTGTTAAAGTTATCGAGTCCATTTTTTTTTAAACTCCTTTAACTTTTCATTTCGATTCGTAAATTTCACAACTTTGTCTACTCAGCAGAAATGGTGACTCCAACTGGGAGGAGAAAAACAGATCCAGCAGTCATCCTGGCTGCAGGAGCACATCTGGTTTCTGTGAGTCAATTAGAAACTAATCCAAGTTTTTCTGCAAAAAAAACCTGAAAAAGTCCAAATGAAGAGAAAAAAACTAGTCTGTGTGTTATAGACGAAGAGTTAAAACTGTGAAAGTAACTTTAGAAAACATTAAAAAAACAAAACAAACATTGATTAAATGTACGGAGCCCCTAAAGGGACAGTGAAAAAATATGAAGCAAAAAAACTTTTGGTTACTAACTAATGCGCACCAGATAGTAACTGGTGCACACCAGTTAATATATTTTTTTTTACTTCAATTTTCTTGAAAAATGTTTTTAGTTACTCTGGTGCGCACCAGTTACTGACCAGAACTTTTTTTTTTTTTTCTAAAAATAGAAAAAAAAAAAAAATCTGGAAATTCTGGTAACTGGTGGGCAGCAGTTTACTATCTGGTGAGCACCAGTTTGTGACTAGTATTTTTATTAAACTTTTTTGGGAATATTTTTGTATTTACTATCTGGTGCACAGCAGTCACTAACCAGAACTACGGAAGAGGATTAGGTCCACTTTTTTCTCAGAATTCTGACTTTAATCTCAGAATCTCGGAGTTTAAAGTCAGAATTCTGAGAAAAAAGTCAGAACTTTCCATTGCCTTTTTTTTTTCTTCCGTGGCCCTAATCCTCTTCCATTTAGAACATCCTTTTTTTTCTTTTTCTCTTTTTTCAAACATTGAAGTAAAAAAAAATCTGAACATTAACTGATGTGCACTAGATAGTAACTAGAATTCCTTCTTTTTCTTAAATTTTTAGAAAAAAATATTTTTAGTTACTTTCTGGTGTGCCCCACTTAATAATCAGAACATTCTTTTTTTTTCAAAAAATAGAATTAAAAAAAGGAAACCTGGATAGTAGCTGGTTTGCAGTTGTTATCCAGACTTTTTTTTTTTACATTGATTTTTAATGGAGCCCTCGGTAATTTTAAGAGAAAAAAAAACTTTTTTTCTTTAATGTTTCAATTAAGCAGCAGAAAAATTTTAGTCTTTTTTAGGTAGTTAAAGACTTATAGACCCATTTTGGTCATCTTTTGATCTATTTCTAAAGTCTAAATCTTAATCTAATCTTAAACCACTAATATAATCCAGATCAGGATCCAGAGGGTAATGTATTGCCTGTTTAAATGTTTCTTCCCTCCTTCATTCAAAGGAACGAGTCACTGCCCAGCCAAATGTGACACACAGTCAGCAAAAACAAAACCACAGATTTAACTGCACATCACTATGGTCAAATGCAAAAAGTGCTTGGTGCCCAAAAAGTTTGCCATGTCCAACCCGGTGCAAGGCAACCAGGTGTGCCCTCAGGATGTTGTTCTCCAGGGCCCGGCTGTCTATTGTCCTTCCTTCCTTGAGCTTGATGTTCCTGGCCTGATAGTCTCTCATCAGGGTGCTACTCTCAACCCAATGGTCAATTTGAGATACTCAACCAACAGTCAGGAACTGGCTTCTTGAGACTTAGTAGCTCAAGAATTCATTTTATCTGCCTTTGTCTCCAAGGAGTGGTTGGACTCTGATTCATCTTCTCGTTTTTTTACTTCTTCTGGGTGTAGTGGAGGGTTTACCAGATTCCACCCGAGACACTGGAATCAAGTGTTGAAGCAGGTTCCACCTCATCATTACAGGTCGCTGTGTTTCAGAGGTAAAACCCTCAACCTCTAATAGGAAGATTAAAAGTTCGGTTCCCACCTTGTCTCCCCATGTGTGGAAGGGTTCTTGGACAAGACATTGAACCCTACATTGGTCATGGTGGTCATAAGCTGTCGTCAGTGTTTGACAGTGGAACTGCCATCAATGGGTAAATGGGACAGACTATAAAGTGTTTCAGGCATTCAAGGAAGCTAAATCACTATATAAGTATATGCCATTACTGTTATAGGGTAGGTCTCCGTAGCAGACTTACCACAGGAAGCTGATTTCCTGATTGATTGGCTCATTTGCTATCTTGAAAGTTGGTAACCTCATGGTTGTTCTTTCATGTCTTCAAAGGTTTCTTAGGGTCCATACCACTCTCCATGTTTCTAGGCTCAAGCCTGTTTGGTCCATTCTTCTAGATCCACTACTTCTGCCTTCTTCATCTTTCCTACATGGTCCGTCCCTTTCCTACCACTGGGGTGATTCTAGCTCATTTTTTTATCTCAGATTTTTATCATTGCCATCCTGACTAACATAGCCGGTTACTCTTGTCAAGAAACTCAAAAACCTTGTTGTGTTGATCTTGTTTTCTGTCCCTGGCCCCGCCTCCATCTCCAGCTTTGTGAATATTCATAGGATACATTTTACCTGGACCTCCTCTAGATTTATTGTCAAGAGATCCCTTCTTTTCCCGCCTCCTCTTCCAAGACAAATGATCTCAACCAGATTTACTATCATGACTCTTGCTTGCGACCTTGTGAAAAAAAATAGAGTGGGAGAGTTTATCACTGCAGTTTTAGTCCACTCAGTATTCACCCTCCATTTACCTTCCAGAGTCCCCTGCCATGAGCCATTAGCCTTGCATGTCTCTCAAGTTTTGTGCCGACCAAAACTTGTGTGAGACTGACCCTCCTGCAGTTTACTTCTCCAGAAAGACTTAGTCTCTTTAATCTCCAGCCACCAGGAGACGTGCTCCTGTTGGCGAATCCCCTGCTGCTGCTGCTGTGGGCCTTCATTCAGCTCCCTGGAGCTTTCTATCAGAACTTTGAATCTCACACTCCTGAGTCTCGATACTGCTGGCTTTGTACGATACATATTTCGAAACACATCCTTTGATTGAATGGTAAATGGAGTCTACTTGTATAGCTACCCTCATTGAAGGCCCAGAGTGCTTTACAGTCACTTTCCCATTCACACATACTGATATTAAGTGTTTTATACATCAAGTCGGTGTATAGAAATGACAGAATTAGCAGATACATTTTTTTATAAGCCTTATCGTGATGGAAATGAATGGCAATCACCTTGAAATATTTAGAATTCTGTGGATTAGGTCAACTGTAATTACTCTTAGAGCCTTGGATCAGCCTCTGTGATAAAAAGAAGCTATATGAATAAACTGAATTCTTGTAGGTTATCTGATATTTTTATTTGAAAAGTCTTAAAAAGTTAAATATATAGTTATAATCCCTATTTTTTTAAGGCTTTTAAAGTAACATAAATAAAAGTTTGGATATTCTCCTCTTGAAGTTACTTTATTTAGTTACTTTGGGAACTATTTTTTCTAGAAGAGATGTCTTATACACTTTTTTTATTTAAAAAAAAATCTTTGAAAATATTTCTTTTACCGAGTGACAATTGGTTTTATTTATCCCCCAAAAAACAACTTTTTTGGTTTTGTCTATTTAATTTACATTTCAGGAATATTTTAATTCGAAAATACAACATAGTCTTACTTTAATTATCTATTTTTTGGGGGAAATACAGTTTTTAATATTGGAATTTTAAGTAAGTTGAAAAAAAAAAAAATGAACCCAGGATAATATTTTAACTCTTCCTCTGAACTTGAATGGTTTTTCCACATTCACTATTTCAAACTTCGGAGATTTTTATCTTTCACTCTATTAAAGTAGCACACTTTCATTGGAAATTCAGCTCAAACAAAGAAAAATTTCAGTAGAAGCTCTTTTCTTGCTGCTCTCTCAAGGACATTCATTGCACACGAGCTTGCTGATTTCCAATCCTCTTTAATGCACTTTGCAGCTTTTTACCAAACATTTATACTCTGAAATGTCCGTCCCTGACTAAATGCTTTAGAGATGCAGCAGCTTTCCTGGAAAGCTCTCACAGGTGACACAAACAAACCTCCACATGTTTCATTCACAGAACAGAGCAACGGTTCTTAGAAACAGGCTCCCAGTAACATCAATTTTCCGTTTTTTATTGATCAATTAAATGGAAAAAACCACTAAAAATCACATTAATATTTGGTGTGTGTACTCTTCTCCTTTAAACTTGTGGAAGTAAGACTTTAATAAGTCGATTAAACCCAATGATGGACAGAATGTTTGGTTACAAAACTATTTGAGTGGATTTGCTTTTCAGCTTCTTGTCAACTTTTCCAAACAAAGCTGAAGGACAAAGCTGCGGTCTGGTTTCCAAACATTTTACTCTGACTTTAAACTTAATATTTTTAAGAGGTCTAGAGGAAGACCAAAGAGGAAGTTTATGGATGGAGTGAATAAAAACATGAATGTAGCTGGTGTTATCTCGAATGCTGTTGGAGTAAGGGTGTGTCTGGCATTATGATACAGTCTGTGTCATGATACAATGCACATCCCAATAAATCCCAAGACAATTCCAGAGGATATTTCACCCTTTTTCTAATTATGACTTAAGAATTATCTTAATAATAAATACACATTATTTAATTATCCAAACATTACGCAATGCGACTGGATCTTTCTCATAAATAAATTATTTTATCCAAGAAAATTCATGGTATTTTCATTTTGGTAATTTAGGAAATATTTTAGTGGAAAACAAAAGTGAGACTAAACTACATGTTTGCTTGTAAATAATTATGTAAATATTACATATATATAATCATAGATTGATAACCTGAATGGCAACATTGTTTCTTTGCAGAAAAAAATGAAACCGAAAATGTGATTTTCTTCTCTAAACTTTCTGAAAGTTCTGTCGTTTCCTGACGGTTTGGCTCTTTTCCTGCTTTTGATTAGTAAACTCCCCGAGGAGGCCCTCTCTTGGTTTTTTTTTTTTTTTTCGTTGAGTCCACACATATGTTTCAGACCTTCAAATGTTTAAGAAAACGTTTCCGTGCTTTCAGGATGCGATGAAATGTTTGACGAGAACGTTTTGGATAGTCGAGCTGCTGGTTTCATAAAACGATGATGTGTCAGACTCGTGGTATTGATTTGTTTAGCCGCTGAGGGCAGCAGGGCGAGCTGTAAACACAATTTTCTCCTGAAAGCCGTTTTATGCCATGAATGTGAGAGCAAACAGACACTATTTTACTCAATTTGCAGATAGGAGACCTCTGGATGAAGACAAAAACCAATGTCGCTGTCCTTTCAGTCTCTCTTTAAAGAGAAATATTAAACTGAATGAAAAGCTTTGTTTTTACAACCCATGAGTTTGGAAAAATAGCCCTGAATCATAGCATTAATATTTATTAAAGAAAAAAAAAATTAAAAAAGAGAGGCTGACTCATACGGCAGGATTTTCATCTATTTTGGGATCAAGAGCTTCATTCTGTGTTTCATGAAATGAATAGAAATCCGGTTTTGAAATTTCTTTTATTCATGAGTTATCAAACTAATTTCAAGAGTTTTTTTTCCAACCAGAATTCAGACTTATTATTATTCAATAATGCTATAAATCTAACATTTTAAAGCTATGCCAACTTATCCTAAAGCCTGTTGAGATTTTGTAGGAACTTTATGCTCAAATTTTTGCTTTCAATCTCAATTTTATTCTGAAAGTAATCTACAAATTGTCACATTTTAACCCAAACTAAACAAAAAACATGAAAAATGTTAAATGTTAAGTGGAAAGTGATAATATGCAAAAACTTTTTTGTGCACAATGACTATTTTTGAATGAAGCATTAGGCGTGTGCATATTTGGGGCTGCTAAGGTTGCTTTGGCAAATCTTGCAGTTTCTATAGCAACCCCAAGATGCATCCTAGCGCTTCCCCAGGAATGGCGTTAGAGTTATGAGCTCACAAAGCAGCTCAAACATTTTTTACTGGAAAATTTTGAAAACTTCACCCATGAATCTTTGGATCAAGCTGATAAAATGACACACGATGTGAACACAGCCTATAAGGAATGTAGGCGTGAATAATAAATAACTTCCAAGAAAATCTAAAAATGTATTTTGCCATTTCTTCTAAAAAATTCTTCTAAATTCTTCTAAAAAATTTGTCAATCACCAGGTGACCAAAAATTCATTATTTGGCATATAAATAACATTTTAAAAAGTCCCTGTCTTCAAAGAAGTATTTTTTTTTATGAATTTGTCACATGCAGCTCTAACCAGCTTCATTTCTTTTGTTTCAATTTTTACACATTTTAAATGTGTCCATACACATTTGATATTTGTTATAAAATATTAAAACCATTTTAATTATTTTTTTCGTAAAAAAAAAAGATCAATTTACTACACAATTTCTTTTAAATAGTTTCAGGGTCATTGTGGAATTATTATGTAATGAAAAATATCTGTAAAAACAAGAAAAAAAAAGCTGGGGTTGTCCTCAATGTTAGGGGTAATGAATTGCAAAGTAACAAATTACTGTAATTTAATTACTTTTGTCAGTAACGGAGTAACGTAACATATCACAGTTCAAATTTTAGTTATTCAATTACAGTTACTAGACTACAGAACCCCTCATTGCTTTATAACAGGTTCTCACGTTTTGTAACAGAAGGCAAAAACAAATTAACTTGTGGCAGCAGTTGGCTCTGACATTGTCTATTGGTTAAATAAAATAAATGAATACTGAAAAAAATGTTTCCAACACATGCGCTAACACAGCTAATGGTCAAAGATGAAGAGAGAGATATTTTAATTGTTTCCAATTTGTTTAAAATAAAGACAAAAACTTTTCAGTTAAGAGCAGGTTTTGTCTTGGAGAGGAACTGCTTTCCAAGGCTCTAGTGTCAATCAGCATCCTGTCTTCACACCATACGCTACTATATAATATACATTATATGTAGAAATGAATGGTGTGGTGCTAATTGTCCTCGCTTAGCCTCAATGTTTTCATTTTTAGTGGATTTTATGAGAGAATCTTGTTTGTGTGAGCTTGATAATTTGCATGTGAGTGGAAAAAATGTGAAGTAATGAGTAGTGAATTACTTTATAAATGGGGGAATGAGTAAAGCAACTTAATTACAATGTCACTCAGTAACTAAAGTAATCAATTACTCTTTAAGAGTAATATACCAGTTTTTTTTTTAACAATTTAACACTTTTAAAGACAATTTATTTGAGAAGATTGTAAAGTATAAAAAAACGTATCCCTAAACTACTTGAGGTTAAAGCTTTTTTTTTTTAATTTTTATTATTTTGAATGGTGTTTTTTTTAGTCCAAATTTTTCCTTACTCTCTTCATAAATCATTTCTTCAGTCACTCTGTCTGCAAAATTGATTATTTTCTTCTGTTTTACTATATAAACTTATTTTATAAATGATCTACTTCAACCTGGAAACTTCTTTTTTTTCTATCTTTGACTTCTTTTTTTATCTTTTGTTCAGAACTCAACAAAAACTCAACAAAGAAGATTCAAACTTCATCAGCATGTGGATACCGCAGCTCTGTTTGACAATACCAGTTGTTTTGGTCTCTGACTTGAGATATTTTTGCATTTAAATATCAGTTTTATAGGAAACAGGAGGATGCAGAAACACAAAAGTCTTTGGGCCTCACATGTTTGCAGGATGCATTAATCATAGCTATAAGCACATGCCAAAAACACATTCACTGCTTTGCAGAGCGCGCAGATGTGGTGCACATGCAGAAGCACAACTCATTGCAGATGTTTGGCCTTGCTGCCTTTAATGTCTGTAATAATGTCTCGCCATAAATATAAACATTGATTTTTTTTTTTTTTAGCATGTCAGTTTCAAGCCACTCAAAAAAATAACAAAAGGCAGATATCATCTGAGAATCACCCAGTTGCTCAACACTGCTGTTACCATGGAAACAGTAAGATCTCCGATGGCAGACACCTTTTACTGTATTTTATTGCTATTGCTGAGAATTAACCCAGAGAGTGTGTTGAATCACAAACGCAAGAAATGGAAATGCCCCGGAGCTGTGAGGGAGAGAGAGCGGCTGCAGGCCACAGCGAGCAAGGACAAAACACTCATTCACATTTTACTCTTCTTGCAAACCTTTCCATGCCGTTTGCACCTGAGAGCTTTTAAAGTCTCTTAAGAGCAGAAGAATGCATTCAAAGTGGGAACATGAAATAAGGCAAAAGAGCAGGATGGAGATATATTGCACAACTATCAAAAGATTTCAATGAAGTTTGAAAATCTAAATGGTGTTTGTTGGGTTATCAATCAATTCTGCATTCCCACGATCTCGTAAAATTTAGCCACAACTGCAGCTTGAAGGTTATTCGGCACATCTGATAAATGATGCATGGCTCTGTAAAATGTAAAATGCTGTTTGAGCCTGTAGTACAGCACAAAAGGGAGTGCGACGATCAGGCTCAAGACAGAGGAAGGCACAAAGAAATCGAATAAACACTCCTCTCACAGCTGTCCTCTGGGGTCAAAATTCAAATTCTTTCTCAGGATAATATTGCGATAATGGAAACAGATTTGATGCAAGTCGGGACACGCTGCACCTGAAAAGAACATTACACCTGTGAGATGGAGGAAGTGGAGAGGTGAGCGCTCGTCTGGCTGTGAAAAGAGACACCAGAGATGCACAGAGTCAAGTGGAAGATGGGAGTGCTGATTGGTGACAATGGGAGCCATTTCCTTCATTTTTAAAGTTATACCCTTTTTTTATTGAACAAAGGGGGAAAAATGTTGAGTTAAAGAATTCAAAAGTCCTCCGACAACCTGTTTTTAGAGATTTTTTGATCTCTTGAATAGAATTAAGACAAAACAAAAAAGTTTTTTTTGTGTTTATTAAAAGTATAAAAACAGTATTTTTTTCTTTTAGGAAAAGGGGGACTGTAGTTTAAACAAAACTTTAGGAAAAAAATATTTTTGCTTCAAGAAAAAAAAAAGAAAAATTCTGAAACATTTGCTGGACATTTTGCAGCTTTAAAAATAATTTATTGTACATGCAATGTTTTTTAACATAATAAAGAATAGATTTATAAAGTTAAGTCATGCAGAAATAATCTTAAGCACATTTAGTGCACTTATATTTGCAAATCTAAAATATGAAAAAAGTTTTAATCATTTATTATACAAATTTTATACTATACTTGCACATTTTGTCAATTTCTTCTCAAACTATAAATAAAGTATTTTCTTTTTTTCAGCTTTTGATTCTGTTTGTTATTTCTTTATTTGGGGTTTGCAGTCAAATCCTGGAGTTGAACCTCCACACCGAGTCAAAAACAGCCTGTTGGACTTCCGATTCTTCCTTCAAATCATTGCTAGTTTAAAGACTCAACAAGTATTCGTCCATACGGACGCGTTCCATCACTCTAACGCAGTTCTTCCTCCTGAAGACGAGAGGAACCTGCCGCTGCGGCGAGCACCAGCCTGCTAAAATGCAAAGACAAGAAAAGAGAAGTCAGAAAGGACTCGTTCATTACATGTGGAGTTCAGAAGTGCTGTGGTACCCCTGTCTGTCTGGAGAAAGTAGTGTGAGCGTAAAGGAGCACTGCGATGTCACTGTGTCCCGCCTCCAAGGCGATGGCCAAGGCCGTGCTTTCATCCTGTTAACGAACAAAATAACTGTAGTCAAAATTCCAAAGCCAAAGATTAAAGACAGAACTTAATGGTTATGCCTTTAAAACAAGGTTTTGACTAAAACTATCAATGTTTACACTCTGTCTATAAAAACTTGGGTTGAATTTCCTCATTACTTTGTGCACTGTGTTGGAAGTTTGTCATTTTGTAAGATGACCTGAATCTACAGTTTGGGTATGGAGAGAAAATAGGCTCACCGGGTTTGTGTGTGCGTAACTCTGGATTTGTGCTGTGTTCCAATGTAACCACTAGGTGGCGATGTAAGACAAGTGAAGAAGACAAGTGAAGAAGAAGGTTGAATTCATATTCATTCCCTGCTCCTCCAGTTGTAAGGGCATTTGGAGGGGGAGGCTAATGCTATGTATTTTCTGAGCGTTTACAGTTATGCGCTAACGTAGATAACCTTCAACTGTTGATGATGTCATAAAGGAGTAGTGTCGTCCGAATTTGAAGAGATTGGCTACGTCCAAATTCCTTCCATACTCACTATACAGTGCATCACCATTTTCCAAATCTACCATTCCAAAATTGAGTGCACTAGAAATTTCCCAGAACTCTTTGCAAAATACTAGTATGCATCGTCACAGTTCAACGATCCTCCTCCACTGTCGACCACCAGAGGGAGCCATAGCCTGAGTTTTGACATCTTCCTCACTCTCCCATCAGTCTTTGCTCTCGGCTCGCAGGTTCACCAGCTGTTCCACATCAGACAATCCTCTCAAACAGTATTTAGTCTGGCACCAAGCAAGGCTCAGTGCGAAGTCTTGTTTTGTTGCATTGCATACAGTCTGAGCGTTATTTCTTGCCAGTTTCTCTGTGTTCTGACCATTGCCTGTTCCTCGTCTGCCAGCCTCGCTCCATGTGTTTGACCCCTGCCTGGATTTTGACTCAGCTCTGCCTTGCCCTTGTTTTTAACTCATGCCATTAAAGCTTTGCATATGGATCCGCATGTCTCAGCACCTTTGTTACAGAATGCTCACTACATTTGCAAACATAGACTACAATGCACTGGGGTTGAGCATTTTTTGTAAAAAAAAATATATATATATGTTTAAATGTAATATAAATTACATTTACATGGTGGAGTCGTATATAACCGTGAAATGTTCATCTTGATTCAAATTTTGGGAAAATCCGAATTGCTTTTAAAATCCAGGACACTACATGGTCCCACACTATAGTTTTTAGGGATTAAGGTGGATATTCGGACATAGCCACTATTTTTCCATGACTCTACGCTTAGAGGGCTAAATGTAGGTAGAGAGAAGCAGTAGGGGTAGGGGAAGAATTCAAATTCGGCCAAAGTTTTTTACTGCCAACATGTTCTCTGCAAAGATTCGCAGAATAAAGTTCATGTGTTACAACACAACAATTTGTAACTTGTGTGTTGTTTGTTGTTGTCTCTTTGGATTTGTGCATAATGCTTGATTTCTTACTCATACAATACATTTTGTGTGCACTTGCAATTGAGTATTCTCCTGTACATGCAAATATCTAAAACGTACAAATAGAAAATAACATTTACAATTTTAAATTACACCAGCTCTAAACCAAGCTATGAATTAAAAATGTCTCCTGCACGTACAAATCTTTACATAGCAAGCACCAATTGTCAGATAAACTCACACAAAACCATGTGTGCACAGATCAGAGTTATAAACATACAAGGGGTTGACACAGATGATGATGTGTTTAGATGCCGCTAAAAAAGCTGGGCCATTAGAGTTTTCTTTGAACTGAGATAATATTTAGTAAAAACTTGACTTTTTTTTTAAACTTTCATAGATAAATATACTTCAATAATTCAGACAAAAGAAAAGGTGACATACATGTTATTAAAAAAACTCATCAAATTTTTGGTCAACTTTTCCAGAACTCATTGCCAACGCTCGAGTGATCGTGGACACTGTCGAGAGGGAGCTGTGAGTTCAGTTACGCACAAAATGTATTGTATGATCATGTCTCTGAATTGCGTTAAAATCCAAGTCAGTAGATAGTGTCGCACTAGGGCTTAGGAAGTAGGGAGGGAATTTGGACACAGCCTTTGTTCAGGGTGAGATGAATACTTCTGCTGCTCTTGGGGCGCAGGAAACCAACCACCTACGCTGTCACTCAGAGTGGCATCGCACTCCGGCTGTGCCAGCAGCAGTTTCACGATGTCGGCGTGGCCGTGTTCGCTCGCACACATCAGCGCCGTGGAGCCCTCGTCGTCTGGGATATTGACGTCCGCCCCCTGAGCCAGCAGCGCCTCCACCATGTCCCTCCTGCCGTGACTCACAGCCAACATGAGAGCAGTCTGACCGGCCTGGAGAGCAGACGGCAGGGTCAATCACGGGACATGCAGAGGGATGACGATCAGTCTAGACGTCTTAGTCATGTTGAAGGATAATTGTATCTCCTATGTGAGCGCTTCACACCATAATCATGACAGCAATTTCCTGGACACATCTTTAAGTCGTAATTTTATAAAAAGTAACCGGGCTGATTGTCTAACTTGACTTGCAAGTCCGAAAATGTTGGAAATAATCATAAACAATGAAGCTAAACTATGGATAATTGTGAAGAAAAAAACATTTAAGATGCAGTTCTATTATGAAACTATCTTGAATATGTAAATCCAGGACATCACAGTTGAGACATAATTCTGCTAAAAGCTTTAGTCTAATCTTCAAAGCATTCATGTAATACCAGCAGCATTTGAAATGAGTTTTTAAGACTCACCAGAACACCAAAGATTACCGCTGCCTTCAACTGAATTTTTTTACGTCCTGCAGCAGAAAGTTTTTGTGGCTTTTCTTTTTTCCTGCGCCTCTTTTGTGTCCATCACACACTCCAAATCTTACCAAAATTGTCATACACCTAGTACCCGGGTAAATTAGCGGCATTTCCATTAAGTATGAAATTGTGCAAATTGGATTTACGATAATAAATTTGCCCAATAAAAATACAATAATTCCAAAAAAACTTGCAATTAACGAACAAGATTTTTGCACTTAAAGGTGTTTTTTTGATGGGTATCAAAATTGATATTTTTTTCAAAAATATAATGGAAATATATAAATATAAAAACATAATGCAGCTCATCAAAAGTTGAGCATGTCATGTGGAACTGTTGGATTCAAAGCTTCTCTGTCAAATTCACAAAATGTCTTCATCCGTAGCTGCTCCCATGTAGATTGTCGCCCCTTGGCCTGAATAAGACGCCGACGTCTCCTTTGATAGATGATGACTGCTAGAGCCATGTCAGAAATTTGAATGTATTTACTGTAAATAAAAGTATTGATCACATACGTCGCTGTGTTGATGAATGACTTTTTGCGTGAGTTGGTTTATGTTTATTCGTATATTATGATTAAATAGAAACAGTGTAATTGCAACTTTTTTCTTACATCACTAGAATTGTCGATAAAGTATTGCGCATATGTGTAATGGAAATGCAACTCCTGAATTTATTGACCGAGCGAATGATGTTGACATTACAGCAGGACTAACTACCAAAAAATAAATGTATATCCACTAACAAAATCAAAACTCGCGTGTTGAGAAAATCCAAGGGAATTACATATTGTGTGAACATTTAATGTTTACTGAAAATATATAAGAATTCTTTCAGAGAATGATCAATAAGCACTCTATTGTTACTTTAAAACTTGATTTCAATGTATAACGATTCTTTTTCTACATTAATATGAAATTGTATTTTGATGATAATCAATGAGTATTACATATCTGTTACATGATGTATGATTGTTACTGTTTACTGGAATCATGATATAATGTTTGAGATTAATCAATAATCAACAAGCACTTCACTTTACTATTGGGAATTTAAAAAAAACTGTAAAATGGAGTAACTAAGTAGGGGTGGGATTATATAAATTCACTTCTTCCCACTCCTTTTCAAGTAATAAATCAAACTCTATTGACTTTAGTTAATAATCGGAAAAATATTACTGAACCAAATGTGACATAAGTGTGTTTTTGTTTTCTATTTTCTAATCAATGCATTTCATTATGTCTGTAATGAGTTTGATATAATTGTGTGTTTGTCCTGTATTTTTCATTATCATGCTTGAAATCAATCAATCAATCAAAACATATTAAGAATGTGGGCATTGCTGACAAGACACCAACGTTGTTAAGGAAATCCACAAAATTGACTTTTAATGATTCTTGTAAAATGACATAGACCTGTTTGTCATACCCAGGTGACTGAAAAATAAAGTGGTTGCTATGGAGATAAAAGCAACAAAAAAGCTGCAATTTTGAATTTGGTGATTTTCTTTTTAAATGAATTTTTGACTGCAGGTCTGAACAGGGTGACAAAAGCAGAAGGGGAGAGGCATGTAGCAGCCACTCAGCCAGTGGAGAGGGGTCAAGAGGGGGTATTGGATGGGGGTGGGGGGGGGGGGCACCATACAATGCTGCACGAGGCTTATTGAATTTTATTTTTAGTTTACCTGAGGAGGAAAATTCTGGAAATGTGAGACGATTGTTTTCTATCTGTAGCTTTTTGAAAAGCATGGCTGTCAAAATTTGGAGATTTACTGCAGATATATTCGTTTTACGGTATCATGCTGCATGATTTTAAATGGAAGCTCTTCTGCAGAACACACAGATGAGCTCTTTTATTCTGAAACAAACTTACAGTTAAGAAAAACAGAATGGGTCAGGACTGAGACGAACCTGGCTGGCTTTGGCGTCGACGTCTCCTGCAGCAAAGAGCTGCTCCACCACCCTCATGTGGTCTGGATTTTCCACGGTCGAGAGGGCAGCCAACATGATGGGCGTGTAACCTGCTGCGTTCTGCAGATTCACGTTACACACTCCTATGGGAATGGAGATCAACGTGTGAAAAACAAGAAGAGAAAAAGAAAGATGACCTCCAAACATCAACAAATGAGGATCTAAACTTTTTAGATTCTCTTTTAGAGAAGTTCTGGAGATAATTCTTTGGAGATTGCTCAACTCACACTGAAGCAACAGACTGGTCAGAAGCAAAGGCTCTGTTTTTATTTTTATTACTCTCAAATTTCATAACTCTTGGCTGCAAAGAAGCTTGCCTTTAGGGATGCTAAAATTTTGATTTTCTTTTTTTTTTAAACCCCATAAAACGGTTCTTATATATCTGCGTGACTCCAAACAGTCTGTGTTTTCTTCTGTTATTGATTTACTTCTGTTAAAGCTTTGCTTTGACTAAGTCTCCTCAGAGTTGCAGCTGAGATCCTATGTGAAAAAACACCACTAAATTTATATTCATTTTCCCTTTTTCACATATTTTTTAAAATTGTGTTGATTTAAAATATTGATCTGAAGTTGTTTTGAAACTAAACTATTTATTAAACTAGTATATTTGTGCTTATTTAAACATCTTTGCTCTTTTTTTTTTTTAATAAAATGTTGCACAGCACTTGCCTGCTGCCATCTAATCCTATAGATTTGGATGTATTTTCTGTTATATTTCATTTCATTTCTTGATATTAAGCAAAGCTCTCTATTTGGTGATGATGCTGCCCCCTGGTGGCTGTTTGAGGCTTTCACAGAGCATGTATCTTGTTGCTTTCTTTGTCAGTTATTGAACAGTTAAAATAAATGTATTTGGAATTGCAGAATTCTATTTTTTTTCATTTTTATTTAGACTTTGCAAGAGAAAATAGCTAAAAACATACATGAATTCAGTTCTAATAAGTAGGAGGATCATAAAAGCCAGGATTCAAACTGGACAGCACTCGGTACCTGCGTCGAGCAGCTTTTTGACGACCTCGAAGTTGGAGTGAGAAACGCTGTAGTGAAGAGCCGTGTTTCCGCTGCAGTCGGCCAAGTTGGCGATGTGCTGCAGTACCGAGGACGAAATGTGCTCAAACATTGATAAGTACTTGTCAACTGTGTCAGGAGAGGCTGACTTGTGACTGGAAACACAGAACCACTCCTGACTGATTGTGTGAAGACACTCCTGCTGCAAAGAAGAAGATAAAAATGTTGTTATTTTGTTATAAAATAAAATAAATGAAAATCTTAAAAGAAGAAAAAACGGAATAAAAAAACTGTATAAAGTATAACTTTTATATCTTGTATACAATGAACATATCACAGTAAAATTACTTAATTGATACACGAATCACTGATCAATTGCAAGTAAACAGCGCAGCTATCATGCACGGTTCATTCATTTTTGCAGTGTGTTGTAAATCAGCTGATCTTTCATCCCTCCTCAGGGTTAAAATGAAGAAATTCAAAGAAGTACGTGTTCTTTCCATTGTTTATTTGTACTTCCTTAAGGGTTTTAACGTTGTTCATTTGTGATACATCTGTGAAAAAGACCACAACTTTTCTCTCTTTTTCCACGTATATTCACGTAAGACAAAGTTTCATCCGTCCGATATGTGCAAATCGTACGTGGCGGCAGTGTGACATAACCTTTGAGCAGAGCGCATGTGAGTTTTGCAGTTCATTTGAGGCTCATACAGCCTATGGTTGGGTATCGATTGTAATTTTCAGAAACAATTCGATTTGATTCACAAGACCTTGAATTCCGATTCTTTTGATTATTCCCTTACAATTTTGAGTTTACACGTGTCTATACATTTGTATAGAAACACATAAATAATATACTATATAATTTGAATATATTCATATTAATATGATACAGTTCACATATTGTAAAATGTCCAAGTGAAATATTGAGATTGTTAATATCATACATTGTTACATGGATTCTCAAAAGCAGAAGTTTTAACAAAAATGTTCAGATCACTAACATTGTAAACAGTGATGCTTCTTCTGGAGGGCATTTCATTTTGGCCACTAGGTGGCGATCGTGCAAACGCATTACACCTTATTCAAGAAGAAGACTACGGTATAAGGGAAAAAAAAACTATTTTTGGGACCACAAATTGGCTCTTTTAGAAATATTTTGTTAAAAGAGTTAGGAAATTTAATTCCTTTGAGTTTATAAAGATTCTTCATTTAGTCAGCAATATATTTTTAGGCCAGGGTTAGCATTAGCCGTCCTATGGGGAATTCCTTTAAACATTAGCATCAAGCTAGCGGACTTTAGCTTTGTGTGCTAAATCGATTCATGCCTTTTGTGAATCGATTCAAATCAATTAATCGCTTTTTCAACCCAGCCCTAATGGATTGAGAGTTTGCAAGGGTAAGTAAGTAAGTTGGACGCACTTATGACGCCGTGGTGATTATGTCGTACAGTGCAAGCGTGTTGAGTAAGGATGCCCTCACAAAATATGCTCTGACTGTCTTATTTTCTCATTTCTAACAGCACTAACAGGCTCCTTGCACAGTGCACAGAATACAGGTGGTCATCTACGTGCCTATCCTTGCTATGACATGTTGCTAGCAGCATGCCCATAGATTCAAAAAAGCGCATTAACTTTTTTGCTCTATGGGCTCACCGAGTGGTCTAGAATCTTAAAATTTTGTGCTCACATACTCTGTACATATTTGCCTATTTTGTACCCCTAGAGGCAGTTGCAACTTTAAAAATGATTAAAAACTGTATCTTTTAAATGAAAAGATCCCTTAAAGAACTTTAACCTTAAAAAAATCTTACCAATTCCCTGTTGGACAGAGGTGTGGCTTCGCTCAGATGTGCCTTTAAAATCTGACAGGCTGAAAACATCTTCTCATTTAACTTGTACCTGTAAAGAACACAAAGGAAGGGTTGGATACGATGCTTTTGTGTTTCACGGATCAAAGTTCTTCTACATTACCTCTGTTGTTTGTGTAACTTTGCGTCTTTTAATCGCTTGTTGAAGCTTTCTTTCCCTTTTATCGCCTGGTGTCCTTGTAGAGAAAACTCCCTGAATGTTTCGTTTTCTCTTCTGTCTTGTTGCTCGTTCACTAACATGGAGTCTAATCTGAAATTAAAACATGACAGACACTGATTTACCTGGTTGATGTTGACTATTTACCTCTCAAATTAGTGTTTTTTGATGTTTTTAAGCTAATTCTGGCTCCTTTTGTGCATTTTACCTTCATATTAGCCCTCTTCAACAGCCATCTTTTAAGCTATTTTTTTGTTTTACTGCATTTTTTTTACCTATTCAGCATTTGCTGCTTATGAAATCAAAGTTTAAATTTGGTTTCCTTTCACTTTATTTTTTTATGTCCAAACACCAAGGCCCAATCCAAATTCTTCCCTTCTCCCTTCACATTAGCGCTCTGAACCACAGAAGTTTACATTTTCTTACAAGTAACGACTTTTTGTTGAAGCACAACCTTTTAAAGTTATGAAACCGCTGTTGTTGTGTATATTCACGCGCTGGAAAATGCGCTAATGCTATTGATGACATCATCAAACGGATCTCACTTCCAAAATATTTGGATGGAGGGATTGGAGGGATAAATGAGGGCGAAGGGCTAAGGGGGAGGGAGAAGGGAATACTTTGGATTGGGCCCAGTATTTTTTTCAATTTATTTTATTTGGGTTTGGAATAATATTGGCCCCAATTTAGCTCCATAGACTAGCAGACCTGCTCTCGAACCAACTACATAGCCTTTACGCCACTAATTTGTATGACATGTTTCCAAAAATGAATAAGTGAGAACATTTTTCATCAAACCTTTTCTAATTTACGCAGAGAAGTTATTTAGAAGAGAAACTTACCCTGTTGCTGCTTTCAGAAACTTGATGTTCTTCCTGTTGCTGCTAGAGCTCTGTTCACCACTTTGTTTCTTTATCTCAGATTTACAAATGTTTGTTGGCTTGTCTAAAAAGAAATAAAAAGATTTTACGTCACAAACTCTCAGCTTTTTATTTCTAATGAAAAGGCTTATAAAGGGAAACTGAAATGTTGGTTCAAAACCAAAACTTTCATTTGCTGCATCTCTGTTATTGTTGCAGGGAAATGTTGAGACTTACACTCTGATGGGAGCTTAACTGTACTGAAATCATCAGTGGATGATGACATGTCATTTGCGCACATAACATAACATTAAGCAGGTTAAGGAATTCAACAGTAGATCAGACCTTTGGAGTGTCAGTGCAAGAAAACTGGAAAGCAACAAGCCGGTAGTGAATACTCAATGCATTTCACAGCGAGTTATTCGGTGAATTTTTGTTTTTATGTTTGTTTTTTCAAGTGAACCCTGGTGTGGTTTGGCATACATATAAATGCTGGCGAATTATTAACAGAGCAGAAGTGAACAAAGAAGTAAAAAAGAATAACAAGTAAGGATATAATGATTCTTCCAGAATCGGTAAAAAATGATTCAAACTCGTCAACATGTTCATTGATACAGAAACTTAATAAATCGTTTTGTCACGGCCTGTGCCTAAATTCAGAGAATGCAGAGTAGCTGAAATTTGTTCATGCAGGTTTGCTGTGAGTGTGAACACGCCTGTGAGTTTGTGCATGGTGGACAGGCTGCGTGTTGTTCTTCGGATTTGAAAATTTCACATAAATTCATCCCTCAGGAATTCGCAACTGTTTCTGTTCTGAATCCGTTCTGGAGCAATGATCCTTTTTTTTTTTTTTTTAATCTTTTTTATTGTAGTTTTACATATAATATATAACGTTAAGAAAGCAAACAGACAAGCACTCATCATGGAATGCCACAGAAAGAACATGAAATGCATTCAGATGTTAAAATTATTAGTCCAATCTGTAATATTTCCCAATTATGATTTAGTTTTCAAACAATCCCGCATCTTTTCCCATTTTTTGAAAACATAAATTTTTCAACTTAAATAATATCTTAATCCTTTTAAGGTAATTTGTTATAGAAATCAAAGTTTTCCACATTTGAACTGTAGGGGCTTCATTACCAATCCACTAACACATTATAGCCTTCTGGCCAGCATCGCCATGATCCTTTTTAGTAACCCTCTTTAGTATTTTGTCTCTTTTTTCCTTTTTTTAATGGTCATCACTTGTAGATCACAACATGAACCAAGTATGAAAGGAGTTGTGATGATTTTAGTATAATTATTGTTCCCTTTCAGTAGGGAAACAGACAGTTTGATGTAAGGAGCAAAAAGGAAACATACTTGGACTTAAAATAGCCAAGCTTTAAATTATTGTTTTGAGAAACTTTGACTTTAAAACTGTGAATTGAATCGAATCGTGTCTTGACTGAATTGTTGCATCATATAACATTTTATATGCATTTCAATAAAAAAAAAAAACAAGTCAAATACTAAAAATGCATAAATAATAAACGTCATGTAATAAAAGATGGAGTAATTGTCATGATTCAGTGTTTAGGTTTTGTCATGTTCTGTTTTCTGTCAGTTTCACCACATTCAGGTTAATCATCCACAGCTGTCTTCATTTAGTTAATCATCCTCAGTGTATTTAAGTGTCTTCAGTTTCTCATTGTCAGGTCATCTGCTCTTCTACGTTCTGTCATGGCACTGGTTTGGTCTCCTGGTTTTGTCCTGTTTAAGTTGAGTTAATAAACGTTTATGTTTCTGCCACCAAGTCTGGTCTCCTCCATTTGGGTCCTCCACCACAATCCCTGACAGTAATTAAGATTGTCGATTTTAACCCTAATTTTTCCCAACAGCTGAATATTTTTTTTTTCTAGTTCTTGCTTTGGAAAAAAAGTAACTGATATCAAAAGCGTTGAGTATAAGAACTCAAAATAAAAATAAACTATATTTATATTTCTCCTACTTGTGCCTAATTTGAATCTTGTCACTTGGACTTTTCAGAGCTGAAAATGATTTTACTTTGAAATAGCTTGTGCCTTGGGGTTTTGATTTCTGGTTTTGTCTCTGTGGCTCCTCCCTCGTAGACCCCGCCCCTTTTTTGTGTGTCTGTTCCAGCTGTCTGCTCTTGGACCTGCTTTCAGGCTTTTGTTGTGTTCTTTTAACTACATAATAAATAACTACATAATCTGCAGAGCGTGAAAAAACCCACCACAGATATTTATTTTTATCATACAAAACGATTCTTGGAGTTTCTAAATTTGCTAGATTTTAAAGTCTTGAACTTAAAAGAAATAATTGAGAGAACTCTAAATGATTTAGTGTAAATACATATCCTAAAACAAACATTTTCAAAGCAGGTATATGAAAATAATATACGAGGCTTTACATTCCTCCAAATGTGAGAGGCAGCATTCTCAGACACCAGATCCTCCTACAAACTTGTTCAGTTTTAGACCTTCAACCACAAACTACCATGTGGGGGAAGATGACTTTCCAAACCAACAAAAAAAAACAAAAAAAAAAGCCAACGCCAAACCAGAGAAAGTCACTTCCCCAGAACTTAGCATGGGTTTAAATGGGGCCACGAGAAAGTCTAAAAGATTAGGGCTCAAAATATCCACAAACTAAACAGAATTCTTACCACCAAAAAACATAATAGACCAACAAAAGAAGCTTCCGAACCTTGTGGAGCTGCTGCCTGCTGCTCCAACAGCTGAATCATTCTTTTCACCTCCGAGTTGCTCCGATGGCATATTTCTGCTTTCTCAGTGGTGCTCTTACACTCGTCCTCTATAGGCTGAGGTTTGGGCTGCAGGTCTATGTGTGCTGCAAAAGAAAACAACTTTTTTGTTGAATGAATTCAGCCAAGGGATGTCCCAATCAGGTTTTATGGCCCCCATCTGATTCAGAGTCCCGACCTGATATAATAAAAACATCCAGGTTTCCCCCTGCTTTTATTTTATCTGCTTTTGTTTATCATTTCTGTGAAGTAGCTTGACAATCAAGCAAAAATAGTGCAACTAGAAAAAATAGTTTACTATTAATTAGTAATAAAAGAGCGTAAAAAGTCATGTGAGGAAGTTTGGTGACAGAAGCTTTGGTATCCTCTGAACTATTGAATATTTTTGCTCCTTTCCGATTCATGTGTCCATTCAAAATTTACGACTGCTTCATATAAATGGTTTTTTTTTGAGAGATTAGTGGTTTTATTCTATTTATAATCACTTTTTCCAAAGCTTGCATTTTGTAGGTGGTCCCTTGACATCATCTCACTGCTACTTCTCCATCAAATTTAATACATTAAATTCTCATTTAAAAAAATAATTGAAAAAAATAAAAACATATATGACTTTGAAGATCAATAGAGACACTTGCAATCAATTTTATACATTTATTAAAAAAATGTTTGAACCCAAAGTCTGAATCTGTTGATATCTTGCTAACTTTACTAAACTGTTTTTGTGTGCATCCTGCTCAAACTAGTTCCATATTCTACTGCGCTTTACAGCAATAAAATTTCACGAAGCATTCATGATATGCAGATATCTCATAGACTATTCATCTGTAATAATAAGTTTGAAATCTATAACATTATTCATGATAATGAGAATAAAACATCTATCTGATTCCTAATCAGGATGCAACATCCTCGGATGAGGACGTCCCTTTAACAGACTTTCCATGATTTCATGTTTTGTTTGCTTTTGTTATTGTTGAATTGTTGAATTGAAACTGTTACATAATGCCTGGAAATGTCTGGAAAATAAACTATTCAAACTATTCAAACATACTATTAAGATTTATCAAAATTGGTCCAGATGCAGATAACATTTACATGCAAGTAGCAGTACCATATTTCCCACACTGTGAGGTGTATTTAAAAGTCATAATTTAAAAACAACCTTATAATCCAGAGTTCCTTATATATGACTGAATTTTGGTTGTGTTTACTGAAGTCTAAGCGATTTTGAAATTTACACAGGGCTCTAACAAAATGTCAGTCTAACAAGTTTGGATTTATCCCTCTCAAGCATGAATTATGATAGAATTGGTTAAAATTTTTTTACTCTTGTATTATGGCCTGCCTTTAAATATGCTGCATGCAAAAGGGGTAAATCATAATCTAAAGTTTACTTGGACAAAACCTTTTTAAAATATTTGTCAAATTAATTTGAGTAAATTCTGTGAAGTTACCTGTTGGTTCAGAGCAAAGCTTGTGTGTTTCTTTCCCGTCGTCTGATACAGCGTTGCTGCTTTGCACCGTCCTGGAGATGCTGTGGTCAACTCCTACTCCTGAGAGCAGGTCTCCATGCTCGCTCAGGAGCCAATGCAACTTCTCTATGTAATGGTTCAGCTCATGGCCTCTTTGGTTCGGTGTTGACGTTTTATGCGCAGGTGTACTAGATGAAACTGTAAATTCCTGTATCCTCCCATCTCCCACCCCAATGCTCTTCGTCTTAACTGGATCAGGAAGATGGGACGGTCCAGAGGCCATGTTCCGAGTCTTCAGCCCAACCAAAAAGTTCTCATAAATACTTGTGAAGCCAACTCCAGAGTCCCGGGTTATCTTGATCACGGTCTCGGATGTGTCTCTGGAAATGCTTTCATACAGGCTTACAGTATTGACACCAATGCTTCGGTATTCTGTGGTGCACATGATGTCCCTGACTCTGCTGCCAACAGACACTGTCCGGGTCAAGGTGTGTGCAGTGTTGGTGTGCTTGTCCTGCGTGCTGAGCAGCGTGTTGGTGCTGGAGTCGTTACTGAAGGCTTGTCTGGTGTTGGTGAAGCGAGATACAAGGTTGGAGACGGTGTTGGTTCGCTGTGAAACTGTCTCAGGTGATGCCATGACCCCCAGATCAACACCTCTGACAAGATCTGTTGTCACATACTTAGAAACCATGTCCTTGGCCTCACAGCAAGAATCATTTATGGAGAAATCTCCACAACCCACTGAGTGACACTTAACCTTTTCCTTCTTGGACCAAATATTCTCAGATGGCATTTCTGTGTTGCTTCCAGCATCACGGAACTTCAACTCTGTTCCCACTCCAAGGGTGTTAGTGAAAATCTGGATCCCCACAGCCGCGTCTTTGTTCTCCACTTGCTCCCGAATCTCCCAGTGCCTCATAGGCACATCGGGTCCTGCGCAGACAGTCTTCATCTTTGGTTTACAAGAGATTCCCACAGTTTTCACCCCTGTAGCCTCTCCTGTGCTTGCATCTCGAAATTCCTTGTGATTACCGGCACCTTGACTTCTTGTGAAAGGCTTGGTTTCCGTGCCGATACTTGCAGTGGACGGCGTGGCCAGGCAGGCCTTGTCAGCTCGGTTCCTGGCACCTGCAGCATGAAGCTCCAATTTGAGACGAGTCAATTCTATCTGGAAAGCTGACTCTTTTAACTCTGCTTCTAAGTGGCAAATTCTTTCCTTTAAGGCACCGTTTAGTAGTTGCTGGGCAATAAGCTCGGCCTCCTGTTCGGCATAAATGCCTAGATTAACCTCAGAAACCTCAGTTGCAATAGATCTTGTCTCCACCTGGTCAGTGTGCACAGATTTATTTACTTTTGATGGTTTGGAAGAGACGAGATCTGTATCAGTTCCAACTGCAACAGACTTGGTAGCCTTGCCTTGCAGAGAGATTAGACCTTTACCATGCCACACTTGCAAATGTCCCTCTTTGATTTCCTTTTCCAAAGCATCCATCTCTTCACTTAGTTGCCTCACTTCCTTCAAGTTTGCAGGATCTGCCAGTTCTTCGTCAACATCTTCCTCATTCTCGATGTCAGTCATTTCCAAATCACACGAACTGTTCCAGATCAGGTTGTTTATGTTTTCATTGTCATTCTGATTCTTCAGCTGAGAGTACAGTTGTCGTTTTTCCTCCTGCAGAACAGAGATCTTTACCTGGAGGACAGGAATTATTTTCACCTGCTCCTCCAGCTCCTTCAGCTTTTGCAGAGCTACCACCATCTGGTCGCGGACATGTTGGAGGTGCATGGGACTTGAAACCGGAGTGCTCCTGCCTGAGCTCTGCGGACTTAGCTGCAGGCACCCTGTGCTACCTCTGCTTGATAGAGATGAGCCAAGGTGGACATCTGCATCAGAAGAATGGTTGTTGTTGTTCTGGTTATATGCATTCAGACCTGTGAAAGGGGAGACTGACCCAGGGGAGCTCACACCTCCAAAGCTGGCTAATCGTCTTCGTGGAAGAGGCTGAGGTGGTGTCAGACCCACCACATCCTGGTTCAAGGGTTTTGGGGTCTCCGTCTTTTCCATTACGGCACTTTGTGAACACCTTGCAGGGGATTGAGGCTTTGATCCAGAGAGGATCCGAGAAGGACTTGGGTCTTCGCTTTTGGTGATTTTGCTGTCCTGTGAGGAAATGTGAGATGGAGGAAGAGGTGGTCTGCCTCTTGCAGAAGAAGACATGCCCAATAGTCTTGAGTCATCACTGCTGGACGATGACAAGGACTCAACAGAATGCCACTGACTAGAGGAAACTGTCTTCTCTGCATCACCGAGGGCCACTCTGGGCCTCCGCCTAAGGCTTAGCCGCTTAATGGTGATGCCTTGTTGAAATCTGTCCAACTGGTAATTATAATCAACACCAAGATGGGTTGGGATGCCCTCTTCAGTGTTTGGACCTGTTGAACCAACAGCAAAATCAGCTTTCATATTCAGTGCAGCATTTATAACTGTATTGCTACGTCCACAGCAGGGATGGGATGCGTGTTAGAGAAATGTGCTGAACACGAGTTCTTTCTAGACTGTCTCTCTCCAACACAGAACATGTACTCACACTTGGGAGAAGCTTGGTTCCAAATTATCAAAGCATACAAATCTCAGGAATTTTGCTCCAGGCTTTTTCTTTCACAGCTCTATTCCGATATATGGAAGACTTGGCGTCATAATTCCAGACGGACTCAAACCACAATAATTGATTTCTCCTTGGCACTTCTGTGTTTTGAAAATGATAATACTCATATGTCACTATCAAATCAAAGTCTCTAATTTATCTAATTTCAAATGGTTGAACTTTTAGCACACGTTCTGTTCGTTTAGTACATATAGAGCCCAAAAATTGACTCCATGGCTAATCTGAATTGCTTCCTAACCACTTTGGCTACACCCCATTGTTCCAATTGTAGGGGCATTTGGAGCTGTCGCGGTGTCCGAAAGTGTTCTTTTAGGGAGGAGCTATGGGGACTTAAGCCGGGTTCACACCGCAAACGGAAGTGGAGTGCGCACTCAACCTCCAGTTCACACCAGACGCATATTTTTTCATGACGGTCGACTGGCGCTTCTGCTCTGCCATGGTTATCTAAAGCTTTTACAATTATTTGACAATCCCCCACCCCACCTCACCCCCCCACTCCATAGTTGGGCCCCTACATTGATCCGTGTCTCTGTTTGTTTTTTGTGTGTTGTGCGCTGTTTGTGTGTTTACAGTGTTCTCCCGCTCATTTGCGGTATCGCGGATTCGCAGATTTTTTTTCAAACACGTGACTTGTGCATTTCGTCATAAAATAACAACTCAAGATGTTTGTATAAAAGAAAGTATTGCTTACAAAGGTGCAGTGAGAATTTACCAGGAGGGGAGCTCAGTTGAAGAGCACGCCAACCCGTTCACTACACACACAAACACAGGCGCATGCACACACTAACAGGGAGCCTGCATGGAGAAATGGCATCAGCTGACTCAGAAGCAGCTCGAAAATACCCTGACAATTGCGGAGGAACATTTTTATCCAGAGCAGGTGTTTTTTTATGGATGAAACCAGTAATGGAAGCTGCCTCTATTCCGCGGCGCTTCCGCATGTGGTGTGAACCCGAGCGTTAGGGTTGACTATCCCTCTACCAGTAGGGTGTTCTATGCCAGGTTTTTGGCGCAAAGAAGAAACAGTTGGAAGCCCAAAACGCACATTTACGTAAACTTTCATTGGAACATGAAAAAGTGTTGCCGATGGTGTGAACGTAGCATAACAGGAAAACAAAACTTGCTAAAAAGATTCAAACAACATATTTTCAAGCAGCAGACACAAATATTGTTGGCAGCATTCCTACAAAAGCTCAAAGCTACTCAAATGAAAATCACATTTTTAAACAGGTGGAACAATGACTCCAAGCTGGTCTAGTCTTACCTCCTCGCTGAAGATTCCGACTTGAATCAAGATAGTTCTTGACAAAATCTGTCTCAGCCTGTCCCACTAGAGAAGGCGGGACCAAGGAGGACTTTTCCGCTCTCACAGACACTGTTTTCAGCAGTATGGTCTTCTCAAATGCTATGTCTCTCAAGATAGACTGAACCCACTCTGTAATTACGCTGCAGCTCTCCTTCTAAATGGCTCGCCATTCTCTTGGCAGCATTTTTTTTTTTTTTAACCACAAACATTCTTTACGTATTTTAGACAGTGAGTAAAATATAAAAAAAAACAAAGTAATACTTCTGTATGGTAAAATCTGATCGTTAAAGGGTTGGAAAAATACTGCTGTGCTGTCTTTTTACGCCAAGAGGTTGCGATTATGTGTTAAATGTTTACATTTTATTAATTTTTCATCAGAAACCTCACCTGGAACAAGCCTCAGTGTGTAGCTGCGTTGATCCATAACGGTGTTTCAGAAAAACCCAAGAAATCCAAGTCTAAAAAAACAAAGCAAAATTCTATTATTCCTTCTTTGTTCTTTTATCTACAACTTCTCCTGTCTGGGTCCGGGTCCATGAGTCAATAACAGCTAAACTTACACTGCTGGCTTAGTGGAAATGCAATCCTCCACCACATCACAGTTAATTCTGCAAAACTGCAGGGAGGAAAATGATAAGGCTCAGTGCACAACCTTGACTTGGTGCAGCGCTATGTCATATCACTTTCCCATCAGTAAGCAGCTTTGGTTCCCAGGATGATTTAAAGAGCCTTCCTTTAGGTTTCATTCTGCTGCATTTTCAAAGGATTTTGTGTGTAAACGAGAGAAAAAAGGAAGTTTGAGAAAAAATAAATCTTGTTAAGTTTTTTAAATCAATGGGAATAAATTATTTATGACCTTATTGTTAAACTATAAGCTATAAAGAAGTTTTGAAATGAATCTGCAGTCATATAACACATTTATTTTATTATTTTGTAAGTGTAAGGGTTTTTCCTCATTTACTTAGAAGTTTTGTTTATTGTACCTTTTCAATTTGATAATTAGTGACATGTGGCTAAAAGGTTTGAAAAGTATCTGTTCATCTGCATGGGAGATTTAAGAGAAGAAGAAAGCTTGGCTATTTATTTTAATTTATTGCTATTTTTGCTATTTTTCAAGCCATTTTGTCGCTGCCATTCTCTTTGTAGTCACCTTTTTCCACCTTTTGTTAATCAGAGAAATCAACTTATAATTTTCTCTCACTGTTTTTCAAAAACAAAAAAAAAAGCTTGTAAAACTTCAGAATGAACTGCATTTATAAGAGGAGGCTTCAACAGGAAATTGCCCCTACAATAAACAAATCAACCTGTTATGAAACCTCAGACAGCACTGTCTGTAAGGGCATTTTTCATAGAGATGCAAGAAATATTCATAAAGACTAATTTATAGGATAATCTGTATCAACTCTGATGAAAATAGGGTTTTTAACATGTTATTGTGGGATTTTTCTGATGATGGAGGACAAATTTAAAAAAAACATTAGGCTTAAAATCCTGTTTCTGAGTATTTATTTATTCAAACTGTTGTGAATCAGGAGCAGAAGAAAACAACAGTTTAAAAAAGATCAAATTTGTTAAAAAAATAAAATAAAATATGGGCAGACCACAGGCTCCTGTGCTTCGCTCCGTTCTGATGGATCTCTTGTTGACGTTTTCCTTCTCGAGCTGACATCTGGCTCAAAATCTGGATAGCACCAATTTTGCTTGCCATTTTTGTTGCACCACTAATGTTAGGTTTGGGTTTTGAGCTTTTTCAAGCTGCATTTTTTACATCTGCTCCTGATTCTCCATGATTTGAATGAAGAAATACTCAGAAACTCAGTTTTAATATTATTATTATATTTTTTTGTATTTGTCCTCAATAAAAAATAAACAAATAAAATACACAAAGAACATATTAAAAACACAATCTCCTTGTAATGGGTTTTTAAAATAACTCCTTTTTTTTAATAATTGTATTAAAAGACACTTAAGTCAATTTAAGTCAGAGTGGTTTTGTGAAAGCTGTTTGTAAAAAATACATATATATTTGTTTGAATTGTGCAACAATTAAATAGTGAAATTGTTCATTTAAATTAAAATGGATTTAGCATAATAGTAGGATCAGCATACTAATATTATCCCTTCAGATGCAAATAAAAGGAAAGTAACAAAATATTTTTAAATAATTTACTTACATTGTGGTACAAAAATCAGTATTTAGTAGGAAAGCAGATTTATTATTTTTTTTTTTTTGTAAGAATATAATTTATCCGATTGTAACCTCTCCACCAAAACCAAATAGCTGTCGAAGGACACCAAGGACAAGATTGTAGAGCTGAAAAAGAGTTCCAAAACCAGCACATCTTGTCTGATGTTTACCAGATTTACCAGATTCCAATTTGATCAGATGAAACCAAACCTGAACTTTCTGGTATAAATGTTGTTCATTCGTTTGGTTTGGGGCTGCTTATCTGCAAATGGAACATAATGACTGATCCATTCTAAGGAAAGGATGAATGTGGCCATTTATAGTGAGAATTTGAAAAAAAAAAAACTTCCTTCCATTAGGGAATGAATGAAACATGCTGAATCTTCTAGCACAAAGTGGCATATAAATATGCAACTAAATATGCATTTTTTAAAAATATATTCATGCACTATTATATAAATTATAAGTGCGTGCATGTATGCAAATATAAATTTTAATTATTCTACAATTTTACAAACAATGTATTATTTAACCCATTAAAATGTTAACACTTCATTTCTATGTAGATGCTATTAACATTTTGAATAGATATAATTGATATAATCAAATATTATACTGCATATTTCTGTGTGATAACCGTAAATATTTGTATTATAACAGTAAATGACGTGCAAAATTAATCAACCTTTTTTCTGGTCTAAATGCTGCTCACATCTGCCCCCTGGTGGCCATTACAAGAAAAAGCGCAGCTAGACAAATTCCCATCCGTGTAATCTAATTAATACGCCATAAAATAGCAGCACCATTATAGTTTTTGTACTTTTTAAAAATTAATTTAAAACTCCCAATAACCATAGCTAGTTTTAGCAAGCTAAACTTAAAGAGTCACTCACCTGCGCAGAAGTAGTCTGGTCATTTTTTTATTTTATTTTCTAGGCTCTAAAAAGTTAACTAAACCAGTTAAACGCCGTTATATTGCCAGTCGGATGTTATATAAAGTATTTTTTAAATCAATAAACCTACCATTTGCATTTTTCGTTCATTTTGACGCTGTTTTTCACCTTATTAGCACAGGTTCCCAAACGGAGCAGGCGTCACAGTGCGCATGCGCGTGTGACTTTCACTGCTCCGGGGGCGAGCTCACCTGACGGGGAGCCGGTCAGGTGCTGAGCGGTCCTCACTAAAATATTCATCGATTCTTCTGTGGGTCTACTTTAATGAATGTAAGACTGCGGAGCTCCGTTATTATTTTACATTTGAAGTGTTTCATTCATTTCACAATAACCGGAAACATATTTGTATTAAACAATAGTATATTGAATACACAAATTTATCATAAAAAATAAATAAATGACATAATTGCACTATTTTAAAATATATATAAATGTTGATTAAGTATTTAATTCAATATTTCTGGGGAAAAAAAGAGTTTTGGTGAATTTAATAAAACAAATATAGCTTCAGTGTTTTAACAAATAGGCTAAAAATATAAAGTAAAGCAAAATTATGGCTAAAAAAATGTTTAATATTTATTCAAAATCTGAATAATTATTTAATCTGTTGTACCATTTCATGATTTGTGTCACTCAAGTTCAAGATTCAAGACATTGCACATATACACAGGTAAGAGAAGTCTTCTGTTAAAAAAAAACAGATTTAAATTCTTTCTTATAGTTTTCCAGAAAACAAAAAACAAACAAATTAGTGCAGTGATGATGCAGACGAATACATAAACAGATACATTTCTCAGTTGAACCAGTTGTCTCATAAACCAATTAAAATATAAAAGTTACTCAACAATATTATTACTAGAAGTAGTGCTTGTAACTTGTAAAAAAAAATCTTATCTTGCTTAATCTGGATTTAATATAAAAGAAAATAATTTTTAAATTAAAGGTATATTTAAAAAAAATTCTGTATTGAAAAAGTATAACAAATATTCACAAACAAGAAATATTTAATTAAACAAATACCTAAAAAATTAATTTAAATGGTGAAATATAAGAGAAAGAAGTAAAAATCGGATATATAAATCATAAAATTGGAACTTTATGATTTGTTTTACTTTTACATTGCCATGGTCATGCTTTGTCAAAAATAAAATTGTGATTTCATGAAAATAAATGTGTATATTTATCAAACAGTGAGATTCTGTGTGATGTCCATTCCATTTTTCTGAATCATCTACAAAATACATTACAAAGTAATGTTTGATCGCCTTTGTTTAAACATTTTAAAAGCCAAATCTAACATTTATTTATGGAGAAGCCTGGTTCCTTTATTGTAAAATTATAATTTTTAGAAGCACACATTTATTACTTTATCCTCGTAAATGATTGTATGTTTCCCATAATTGTAGAGCCTTTTAATCATAATTTAAAAACTTTATAAAAAACTTTATCAAAACTTTTTATCCCTTTAAATTTCTTTTGTTTTGTTTTTTATTTCTATTCACACATCTGTGGCTTTATTCCCATTATTTTTTTCTGACAATGTTACTTTATTACCAAAAAATTAGACAATTGTCAAAATTTTATGTTTTTATTCCCGTAAATTTTAGATTTTTTTTGTTTGAATGTTATGACTTTATTTTGATTAAAATTTTGACTTAAAAAAAAAGTTTTACCCATTTATTCCCGAAGGATTTTGACTTTTGATCTTGACTTTTTTCTCAACTATTTTTTTTCCTCTTTAACAGAAGCCCTGTTACATAGAAAATGGAGAAAAGCAACATTTTGAACAATAAAAAAATTTATGTTTGTTTTATAATAAGGACAAATAAGAAAAAAATATAATTTTTTTTTTATAATTTTTTTTTGACTGCAATAAAGCAGTCAAAGAAAAATTCAAATTAACTTTTGATCATTTCCAAAATATTCAGTTGTAAACTCAACAGCGACACCACGTGGCTAAACTGTGAACAACACTACTTTTTGCACATGCAGGTTAAATAATTTTTTAACGAAATAAACCTCCACTGGTCCTTCTTGGTGAAAGGAAAAAAGGGTCTATAGATCAAAGTTATTGTTAAAAATCTTGTGAGGTCAAATTCTGTAGACGTTGTTCTCATCTTTATCTAAAAGTTTAAAAATTAACTTTTCTGTTTTTTTTTCAGACTGATTGGTACAATTTGTCTTCAGTTTTGTTAGTTAATTTGTGCAAAGGATTTACTTGAAAACATCTTAAAGAACAAAAAATCCTGCTGCATTTTCATTTTGTTCTTCAAAACTTTATAAGTGTTTCTTCAAATAAAGATAATTTTGACGGCGTGTGCGGGAGCAAGGGTCTTCGTCTGCAAGATGTGAACTTTACACTCCCTCAGGATCATGCAGAGAACGCATGTGTGAGCCATTCTCACAGGAAATTGTGAAAAAGTGCTTAGCAAGAGGTAAATGGAGACATCTTTAATTGATTTGTATTTTGGCAATTGAAAGTTTAAAAAAAATGTTAGTATTTATGACATAAAAACTCAATTTCAACTCAGACGAAAGAAATCCACTAAAATACTTTCAGATTTTAATGAAAGTTTGGAAAAATATGCATTAAATTGGATAGTTAATTAAGTAAAACTTAATAAAAATCTTTTTTTTTTTAACCTACTGATTGAATTAAGTTGTGTCTCTTCCAAACAACACTACCTTTGACCTTTGCTCGGAGTCACAGCAGCGTTCAAACCAGCCACCTCATTGGCTGGAAGAGCTTCACACCCCTTCTCATCCCCATATCTCCGTTCTAGAGTCCACTTTTTGAGTTTGCAGTCTCCGTCAGCTCCAGCGCCTGCACACCGGGACCCTCCACCTGCCAGAAAAAATGTCTGAGAGAGCAGCTTTCGACACCAACGTGCTGACGCTCACCAGGTTTGTTCTGGAGGAGGGCAGGAAGGCCCACGGAACGGGAGAACTGACAAACCTGCTCAACTCCATCTGCACGGCGGTCAAAGCCATTTCCTCTGCTGTCAGGAAGGCTGGGATTGCCAACCTGTGAGTAGAACTGTGAAAGTTCATGTGGTAGGCTGTAGTTTTCATGCTTAACCTCCAGAGGTCAATGTGACAGCAAAACACCTTCTTCCTGTCAGGTATGGCATCGCAGGAAGTACCAATGTGACTGGAGACCAGGTGAAGAAGCTGGACATCCTGTCCAACGATCTAGTCATCAACATGATCAAGTCCTCCTTCAGCTCCTGCGTCCTGGTCTCAGAGGAGGATGAGCATGCCCTTATTGTGGAACCAGATAAGCAAGTGTGTGACTTGAGTGACAGTAAAACCATCTTTTCATGTTTTTTTTGTGATTAGATGCTCCATCATCTGCTTTCATCCTGCAGGGAAAATACATCGTGTGCTTTGATCCGCTCGACGGCTCCTCCAACATCGACTGCCTCGTCTCCATCGGGACGATTTTTGCCATCTACAAAAAGGTCGGTGTGACAAGGATCGAATCAGTTGTACGGTGGCCCTGCAGTTCAAATCACGTCAATACAAAAAACATATTAAATATCAAAAGAAAAAATAGATAAATACAAAATTTGGTTAAAAAAAACTAAAACATTTTGAAAAATGATGAAAAAAGCAGAATTATGTTTTATCTGAACTGTGGTGAGGATTGGATTAAGAAATCCCTGCTTTTCTATTATGGCTGTAGACAGAAAATTAAAGAAATATCCTCTGTTTGAAGCATTGACTGTATATAGAGAACTGAACAGAGCGATTGTGACATCACCCATAAAATGTCCGTGTTCCAACCAAATGAAGTCAATTCAGTTGCCATATTTCCACGATATTTCCATGTTGGAACCAGACGTCCTCAGGCTGTCACAGTCTCAGTCTACATTTCCATGGCAACCACTCTCTCCAATCAGTAGTGAGCAGGTTTGAAAGCCACACCCCTTTCACCTTAAGCGTCTCAGAAGTATCTGTCAATCACACGCTTAGAAAATTTTGCGCAAGACCTCTTACTTTTATTGAAGCATCTGATTTGTGATTTTGAATTAACTGAAAATATGTAAGAATGGTGATTCTGGCAAACAGAAGGATTGAGTATTAAGTGTTCATTTCTCATAAAGGTCAAGAGGATTTCAGATTTTTGGGACCAGCAGGTACTTCCTGTTTGAAAGTCAAGGGGTAGGGGTCGCTGGGTCCAGTTCTTACATACGCTCAATGATGATGCAATCACACTTCAGGCCAAATAACTTCCGGTTAAAAGGTTAACAAACATCTTCTTCCAATCAATGATGTCTCATAATACTTTTTTTTATTGTGTTTCATTCTTAACATTTCATTTTGACAACTGGAAATTTTTTTTTGTTTCCTTTATATTTTGTTAAATTTTTCTGGAATTATGCTTCGGTTCCTAGAATTTTATTTTGATTTCTAAAATGCAATGCTGGTTTTTTTTTTATCTTTTTAAATGAATTATTATTATTATTATTATTATTATTATTATTATTATTATTATTATTATTATTATTATTATTATTATTATTATATTATTATATAGGGTCACAGTCTATATTGGACAGAAAACAACTATCAGTGAAATTAAATTTATTTTGAAGTCTGTTTGTAAATATAAGTGGGATGAAAACTGGGTGACATCCCTTCTGGTTTGAATTTGACTGATTTATAGATGTTTTCAAGCACCTTGTCTCAACCATTTTACCAACCGTTCTATAAATGGTCAATGAAACTGGTACAGACCATTTTTAAAGGATATCCAGTCAGATTTTTAATTACAAAATACACATTTGTCTAAGAACCATTTTGATTAGTAATAATAAGAAATCATAAGATTAACTTTCACACATTTGTCTATATACTCTCAGAAAAAAGACTAAATTGTACCTTTACCTGACATTAATAGTTCACCTGACACTATAATATAAAATCATTTTCTCTTAATACTTAGTCATAAATTGATATGTTAAAACAGCTAAACGCTGAATGAATAATATATTTGTAAATCTCCTAAAAGTCTTGAGCTATTGTTTTTCACCCTGTCCTCTCAAACACAGAACTGTCCCACCCATAAATTGTGCCATTACATTTTAAACAAGTAGTACAAATATGTACCTTTTATGCACCTTGAAAGCCTTCGAAAGGTACCCATAAGTAGCCCGAGGTTCAATTGTGATCCCTGCAGGGTAAACTAATCCAGATTGTACCTTAAGGAACAGAAATGTACCTCTACAGTACCTCTATTTCTAATAGCATGAAATCAATTTTGAAAAAAAAAAAAGGTTGTCAGATCTGAATGTGTTTATTTCAACTTAGTTATTAAAACTTTGGATATAATATTTTTAGGTTAAAGTGTTTTTTTTGTTTTTTTTACAAACATGCTGCTGGTTTAAACTCTTGGAGTTTCACCATGCCCCCTCAAATCTAGCAGTGCCCCTGTAGGGATTGATACGAATTCCAAAACTAAGAAATAAAGGCTGTTAGCAGCACTGCATACAGTGGATAATAAGCTAAACAGCTATTGTTTTTTATTCCAACAGAGAATTATTTTTATATTTTTTATGCAAAAATAAAATTGGAGCTTTGAAAATGTTACACTCAAAAAAATATGAAAATGTTTTTGAGACTTCATTTAAGCAGAATAACCTTTTTATTCAGAATATTAGGCAATTTGTTTGTAATTAGTGTAAAAAAAAAAATCATAATTTTCAAAGAAAATAAATAAAAAACTGTTCTTTCGTAAAAGAAATAAGAAAATGGCTTTAACTCCTATTAATGCACAGGCTTTAGTTAGATTATTTATAGTAAAATAATCACTGTCCTACGTTTGTGTTGCTTCCACAGACCAGCAATAGTGATCCGTGCGAGAAGGATGCACTGCAGTCTGGCAGGAACATCGTGGCTGCTGGTTACGCTCTGTACGGCAGCGCCACCATGTTGGTTCTCTCCACGGGTCAGGGAGTGAACGGCTTCATGCTCGACCCGGTAAGATTTCCCTCCAAACTTTCCTTTGATTTTGTTCGACATGTTAACATTTATGTATTTTTTTTTTTTTCCAACTTTTTGATATCTGTTAGGCGATCGGGGAGTTCATCCTGGTGGATCGAGACATTAAAATCAAGAAAAAGGGGAAAATCTACAGTTTGAATGAAGGATACGCGCAGCAGTTTTACCCAGATGTGACAGAGTATCTCCAGAAGAAGAAATTCCCAGAGGTAAGTTAAGGATAAAATATAGAATTTTAAAAAAATACTTGTTTTATAAACATTTATAGAAAATGTTTACTTCATAACAAATGACAGGATGGCTCCGCACCGTATGGCAGTCGGTACATCGGTTCAATGGTGGCCGATGTTCATCGAACGCTGGTGTATGGAGGGATCTTTCTGTATCCTGCAAATGTCAAGAGTCCCAAGGGAAAGGTGAGAAACACTCAAAAAAAATAAAATTATTTAAAAAAATACATTTTTCTCCACCATCTTTTTTTGCTTTCAGCTGAGACTGCTTTACGAATGCAACCCCATGGCCTTCGTCATGGAGCAGGCGGGAGGCGTGGCCACGACCGGCTCGGAAAACATTCTGGACATCCAGCCCACATCCATCCACCAGAGAGTGCCTGTGGTCCTGGGATCCCCGGATGATGTGCGAGAGTACATCTCCATCTACAAGAAGCATCACAAATGAGGTACTTTCAGTAGAAAACGACACCATTAAGACCTGGAGGACGATTTGTTTGTTTGTTTGGCGGGTCGATCCGGTGGTGGCTTAGAGAAATCACAACTGATGACATTCCGATTTGTTTTTATCCCGTCTCTCTGCAGGACTGAAGGAGGAAGAGGATCCAGACACTCTGCCTCACACTGGGCTAATTACATCCTGGTACTGCATGCTATTTGTAGAGAGATACCCTGTATTTTTTTAAATAAAGACAAATGGGAAAAATGCTTGTGTCTTTTACCCAAACTACCATGTGTGTTCAGAGTATAGATTGAAAATGAAAACTCCTGCAAACAATCTGCATCTGTAAGGACTTTGAGGCTTCACAGTGCAAGAAAAGAGATGCCTGATCTAAAAGCTGCACATGGAAAAAATGTGATTATCTTTTTATGTGTGCTTAGAAAAAAACTAATTTCAACAGTTGAAAACTGCAACAACTTGAATTAAAGTTTTTTAAGCTTTTCAGAGTAAACAATACGCATATACATGATCATATATTACCTTTGGAACACTAAAAAACAAATTATTTATGAAATATTAGTTATATTTCGTGAGTTTTTTTCCAACAATGACTTGATTCCTGAGGCTCCGCCTGCCACTGCATGTGGGTGTCGCCCATTTCACGACGTGATCCTAAAGCCCCGGCTTGAAACTTTTTCAAAGACTCAAATACACTCAACGTCTGCACAACTGTGCCTGACAGGGGGGCGGAGCTATCAGAGCAGACTCTTCCTTAAAGGGGCCGTTCTCCCTTTGTGACATCAGCACGTGGGAACACACTTGTTTCCGTGGCTATGGGAGGGGCATGGTACTGAGAGGACAGGTTTTTAGATGAATACTCGGATCAAAATACCGCTTTGAGGTTGATTATATTGAGGAATGAACAATATAAAACACTTAAAAGCTCAAAATGTTGCTTTGTCATGGTACGGCCCCTTTAAATACTGTCAGCTCTTTGTCATGGCTAAACTTTTTCATTGAGGAATGCAACATTTTAAACTTACAACGAACAAACGCACAGTTATTTATGAGTTTATTTCAAGCTATTTAAATCAGAAATTATTTAAGTTTCATTTTGCACAAAGATTTCCATACGTGGATGGCAACGTTTGATAACTTGAGAGTCATTACAGGATTTTTTAATATATTTTACAGATTCATGTTTAGTTTAGCAGGTTGACTGCTCTGTCACAAAAACCGAAGCAGGCGGCGGTTGGGATGGAAGGAGTCTTTGGTGAATTCCGAATGGACACATTTGGTTCACTTAAAGTTTCAGTCTGAATATGCGCAAGCATACTCAGAAACCGCTCTCAAAGCCATCTTTCGAGGTGATCCCGATCGGACTGAACTTCAGAGATTCCTGTTGTCATGTTTCAGTGCTTGGGTTTGGTCATGTTCTGTTCTCCCTGTCAGTTTCACCACGTTCAGGTTAATCATCCACAGCTGTTTTCATTTCAGTGTAGTGTATTTTCAGTTCTCACTGTCAGGTCATCTGCGCTTCATGTCTGTTCTCACATGTTTCTCGTCATGTTTCAGTTGATTTAGTAATGTTTGTTAACATATCCACCAGACACCTATACAATCCGCTCCGTGAGCGAAATAACTGAGCCAAGATGGCCACCGTAGCTGGTCATTTGCAGCCCAATAAATGTGGTCGGATGAATGCAAGCTCCTTAAAACTCACGCTGTTTTCCCAATAATCTATACCCCCGTTTCCACCAAGCGGTCCAGTATGGTACAGTCTATTTTGAGCGTTTCCATTGTAAAATTGACCCATTAACCCTTTAACACCTGAGGCGTTGCTAGGGTACTTTTCTTCTTTAGAATCTGGAATTACATTGATCGTGTTACACAGCTCTGATCTTTTGTACGTCCATTGAAAAATGGAGCGAAACGGTTGGGCCAGTGTAGCCACACGATGATTGGCAGAAAGTGACATTTAAATCACCGGTATAACGCTAAGATAGCGCTTCCGTTTTCCTCTTTACAGCGGTATTCTTCTTCGCCATCCGCAATCTTCTTTCAAACAACATCAAATTCCTGTCTACACGATGCAAAGCAAGAAAAAGACGACCTGCTGGATGACCTCCATTGTTGTTCCTTTTGTGGTTTTCGCACAACAGTGATGCAATGATAAACCGCTCAGTGGGAGCGAGGCTCAACTGTGTGGAAACGCTCGCCAGAATTAACTAGACCAGAGGTCGGCAACCTTTAACAGTAAAAGAGCCATTTGGGCTCGTTTTCTACTGATCAAAACCTAAAAGGAGCCGCATTGACTTACGTTAGCCTTTAAGAAATTTAGATTTGCATTCATATCCTTTTTTTTTTTTCTTTTTTAAATAAATGTGAAAAATGTCTATTTTTGGGACGAAAAAAAGCAAAAAATATATATAAAAAGAAACTAGCATCTCTCAAAATTGGATTTTTTTACGTTTTTAACTTTAGCAGCAAAAAAGTTAGCTTGTTGCTTAACTACTAGCTGAACCTCAAATTAGCATAACATTTCTCTGTAAATTGAATCATCCAAAGATTTTAGCATGCTGAAATAAAAGCTAAACTCAAAATTTGCCTTAAACCCCAGTGGATAAAAAATAGCAAAAATGTTAGCTATTATATATATTATATAGCTTATATATTAGCTTGTTGGTTAATTACTAGCTGAACTCCAAAATAGACTAAAATTCCGCAGAAAACTAACTTAGTCAAAAATGTTAGCATGTTGCTAAAATAGAAGCTAAATTCTAAATTAGCAAAAAAAAATTTAGTAGACACAAATTATCTGAAAACATTAGCACTTTACTAAAATATTAGCTAAACTCCAAATTAGCATAAAATTTATCATAAAAACTTAGCCAAAAAGTTAGCATGTTGCTAAAATAATAGCTAATCTCCATTTTTTTCTTTTTTTAAATTTACTATTATTTTACTTTTCTTCAGCCAGAGAGCCACTCTGGAGAAATAAAAGAGCCACATGTGGCTCTGGAGCCACAGGTTGTAGACCTCTGGACTAGACCATACAGGAGAGCTCAGTGCAAACTGTCACAAACACTTATCTGAGTTCCTCGTAGCCGTAACGTTCTTCAGTAACTGCTTTGCAGTTTTCCTCCTCGTTACAAAAGTTGCAGTAGAAAGTGTTGAATCAGACATTTATATACACATTCAAAATTGATCAGCGAAATAAAACATTTGAAGCTGTAAAGCTTTTGCAATTGCAGCATCTCCATTTTTCTCTTTTTGTCTTGACCCGCCCCCGTAGCTGCTGGTAATAACTTAAGATATCTTTAGTCATGTGGTTTTTGTTTACAAGCTTTAATCCGGAACATAAATCTCCTGTAGATCCTAGTCTGAATACAGACCAAACGCAAGGTTTACAACTTAATCTGGACAAAAATTAAGCAAACAAATCATTTTTCCAGTCTGATTGATTATGTGTTTGGCTAAGATTATGTAGCAATAGCTAACAAAAAAGGGAAAATAAAAACACATTCATCTATTAAATCCATTTAAGATATCAATTTATGATTTAAACATAAAATCCTCAATAAAAGAAAATGGTCAACATGAGTAAATATATTTACACTTAAACATGAAGTGTGAAGTTGTGGGAGGTGACACCTAAATAACACACATTCTTTGAAGACTCACTCCAATGAAAATCATCTTTTTAACATGTTCTTATAGCATTTTTCTCATAATGGAGACAAACTGGACATAAATAAAGGAAAATCCAGCAAGAACACTTCAAAACATTGGAGTAGGTCATTAAATCCCAAATTAGAAAAAAGTGAAATCAACCAAAATGACAAAAGCAGACCTCCAGTTGAAAACAGGATGTTCAGCTCTTTTCATCAAGCTTCTTTTTATATATGGAGTCTAAACAAAAAATGATGCTGCTCCACATCTCTGGATCAAATCCATCCAGTCTGGTGAGGCCTCTTCCTTTGTGGACAGCTCTTTGTGAGCGTCAGCAGTCACAAACCTCGAGAGACACACAAACATTTTTCAAGCACAACTTGTTTATTTTGAATTTTCTCAGACGCTGGATGATTACAGTTTACAAAGCCAATATTTAGATTTGCTAGAAAAGCAAAAGTCTGCATGTTTTTTTCCATTGCTACAGTGTGAAAACTTATGTATGATATTATATGCTGCAGAAGGTGTCCGACCATAAAAAGATTTTATTATAAGAGATTTTGTTCTTCTCTGAAATAAATTTTACATTCATGAAAAAGTTTTGTACCTGTAAAAATAATTGTGTATCTTTAAAACGGTTTAAAAACCGTAAAAAAAAAAATTGTCTGTAAAAACGTTTTGTTTGTGTGTAAAGGGTCATGAGCATCCACATTGTTTATAAAGTTTTTTTTCAACACAATGGCAGTACAATATGAAGTACAATATTTGAGAAATTATAGAAAAATTTAAGAAAACAATCAACTTAATCATGTTTTTTGACATTTCGATAAAGTTTTGCACAGATGTGTAATGGAAACACAGCTTCTAAGGCTTTCTATACTTTGATTTGTACTTCAGGGCCACCGTAGGTACAGTGAATGCAAAAAATGATTTGTTGTCAGAGCTGCAGGCCAACAAAAAGTTCTTCAGTTGTTTCCCTAAAAATGAATTATGACTCATACGTTGACGGGAGAAAGATGGACAATGGCGAGTATTTACACGCCAAAAGTGGAGATGGAAAAAACAACAATAAAAAAAGCATTGCCACATATTTCCTCTTCTCTGTTTTTCCTGACTCCCCTCTCCCTCTCGGCCTCTCTCTGGGTTGGGAGCCTTTGAATCAAAGCCGAGTGAATTACTCTGGCAGCGCTGTTTGTGTAATGACTTCTGACAGCACCGGAGACAAACTGAGGAGTATGTCTGTCTCTGCGTGAGTATTTACGAATCGGCTCCGGGGAACCGCATTCCAATTCTGGAAACACCATTACATGTTGTTAACATATCTTCATGCAGTTTGAAATAGATGAGAAGAAGGGAGTCCGAGTGTCGCAATGAAGTCGGAAAACCCTGGCATAAAGGAGAAGAATGTATAGAGATATAATTTAAGAGGCGCAGTCATGGTGGGAGGAGCAGCTGCAGGCTTCACTGAATCCATCCATTGTTCTTATCTGGAATCCCTCCAGCCATAATTGGATTTTTGGTTCTGCAACGCATTACGAACCCCTTAAAAGTGAAATCCAAGTGTGTCTTGGCCAAGTTCTGGAGCGTGTTCTCAGTTACGGACAAGAAAGCCCTGTTGAGCTTCACTCACAGGAGAGTTGGAGGTACACAAAAGCGCAGAACTGCCGCTTTCAGAAAAAGAAAAGCAGCGTTTCTCTTCAAGTGCTGATTTTGGTCTCGGCGGTTTGCAGTGATGTCAGGTTCTCATGGACTTAAGGAGACGGCTGCAGATCAGCGTTTGGGCTTTTTGTGATTTCCACTTTGATGCCGCCTTAAATCGAAAGTGCAGTCAGAATGTCGGGCTGGAATGCCAACTGGATGATAGAAAGGGAATTTTTGACAGAAAAAAACCCCCTCCACTATGCTTGTTTTGACTTCTCCCTAATCTCTTTAATTAGAATTTGGGGTCCAAGGGTCCCTTGAGAGGTGCCAGATCTGACTTCTCAGGGCTCTGCTGTTCTGAAATGGCTCCAATTCATGTTTTTATACATTTCTGTTAGGCTTGCTGTCTGTTTTTATGTCATGCATCCTCACTCTAATAAGGGAAAAACTATTTCTTTTTTTGTCTTTTCCAATGGAAAGGAATTTGGTATTTTCCCAGAAACCCCAATGGGAATTCCTTAGAGAGAGGAGAATTTATAGATATTTAATTAAAAAAAACAAGTAGATGTGCCTATTGGGGGTGCTGTATGGTGGTGTAGTGGTTAGCACTTTCACGTTACGGTGAGAAGGCCCTGGTTCAAATCCCGGCTGGACCCTTTGTGATGCATGCTTGGATTTTCCTCCCCCAGTCCAGTACAGTATTTGGTATTTTTAAACTGTCCCTTAGGTGTGAATGTGTGTGTGTTGCTCTGGAACAGACCTCAGTCCAGGGTGTGCCCCCGCCTTCATCCAACAGCAGCTGGGATAGGCTCCAGCAATCTTGTGACTAAACTATTTCGCTTAGAACCAAAATCTAAATGGCCAAACAATATTTTTTTTGCACGCCATGAAATAAAGGGAGAAATAAACAATACGATTTAATTTATTTATTTTGATTCTGTATTCGTTAAGGTAACACAAATTAGTAAGAATAAAAAGTAATATTTGTCGTTGAAACATTTGACAGCAAAGGCCATCTTTAATTGAAAAACGGGCAATCTAGAATAAACATTCTTCCAATGAAAATAGAAAACTGTGATCCTATTTCTCTAGAGTTTGCTGATATTACTGAATCTTGCAGTCTGCAGAAACACAAAGACACTTTTGGTATTTCTTTTCTCGAGAACAGTAAGTTACTCGAGGAGTGATTATCAAAGTAACAGAGATCTGATGCTAGAACAGGCAGGAGCCAAACAGTCTTCCAATTAGAAGTCAACCTCTTCATCTCAGCACCAAATGCTAATAATGGTAATAAAGATTTATAAATAACAGATTTAAAATGAACTATAATGCTATATCTGTTCAAATACCAGTTAACTGTGAGCTGAAATCAGTAAAAATTAATTTTAATTTCTAACGTAACATAAAGGCACAAAAGCAGAATAGGATTTTCTATTCATCTTAGTTCCTGAATAAGCACATTTATGTACTGAGAAAGTAAAAAGAATGAGGAACATATTCAGCGGGAAAAAAAAAGAGTAAAAAAATGTTTCCATAACTGGCCCTGAAGGCCAGTTTTTATCCAACCAGCCCTGTTTTTCCATCAGAAGTGAGAAAAATACATCTCTTTTTTACAGTGTGTTTCTGTTCGCCAAAATACCCAGACTTTGTGCTGGAAGCCTCCAAATGTCAGTAAAATGTCAAACGATCCCGTAGAGCCCGATTCAGAACGAGAGCGGGATCTTTCCTTAAAACCACAAGCACAAATGTCGCAGTGATTTGTGCCGGGACGCAGAGTAGAACTCACGCTCGCAAAACCATCAGATGAGTTTTCGCTCAAGAGCACTGAAAAAAAAAAAAAGTCTGGTGCCTTCCTGCAAGAATGTTTTCAGCTGCAACGAAATGTTTTTTCCTGATTTCCTGAAGGTAACATTTGATTCAGTGCTGAATATAACCAGTTTGATGAGTCCGTTTTGCCTTTTTAAAGTAAAAAAATGAAAGTATTTTAAATACATTTGAGCAGGAATTCTGGAAAAAACGTTTTCAGAGAACAGTTGGAATTCTAAGTTGAGGACCTTTGGTTTAAAATAACAGTTTGGGTTGTTGTGTTACACTTTCCATTGTTTCAACTGTGAAATTTGACACCTTTTGTCAAATTTGTATTTTGGTAAAACGCTTTCATCTCTTTCTGTCCTCAACTTTACTTTTTTTACTTTTACTTGAAAGGCAGGTGAAAATTTTTAAATAATGAATACTGTTACTGTTTTATTATATTTATCATATTTTCAATGAAAACTCTGTAATTTTATGGATTTTAGTGTCTGAATTCACCTATAAATAGGTTTTGTTCTGTTGGTTAACATGAATGAATATATAAAAAATGATAAAGTTAAACAAATAACACAAATAACAACAGGGCAGTGTCTTAGGAACAAAAGGATGTCAAGTATTTTAATGGAAATAAAAGTTTTCAGTCTACAGAGGCTTAATTGTGTAGACACCATCAAATCAGAGTGAAATGAAGATGTGGCAGGCTAGTCCATTTTCTCTAAAACTTCATTTCTGTAACTCAAAATGCTTTTCAGTGTCTTGTGTGGCCCCCCACGAGCTTGTATGCATGCTTGACAACGTTGCGGCATGCTCCTAATGAGACGACGAATGGTGTCTTGTGGCATTTCCTCCCAGATCTGTGTGAGGGCATCCCTGAGCTGTTGTACAGTCTGAGGAGCGACCTGGCAATCAGGTGAGTCCTATGTTTGTATTCTATCCTGCAAGCTCACAGCCCCTCACATCCCAACCTAATATAAGGGGCATCCTGGTGCCTCTAATAAAAATGTTTATTTCTTTTTGGCATTTTTGGGATGCTGTAACAGCCTCATAGTACGTTTATAGATTTTCTGTATTGAATCAGTTCCCTCAAGATTGTCGTCAAGGCGACAAGTTCATCCATTCTGTATTGTGAAGTGCTATAAATACCTGTTTTCTAATGAGTTCCGCCATGTTGTCGGCAAGCTGAAATAAAGGTCTGCCACTGATTCAGATCGACGTTTCCTATCTTTTGAATTTTTCCAGACCCGCGTTAGCGGCACGCAAAAGATGGGGTTACGCTAACATCACCGGTGCAACAAAGATGGCCAACAATGCAGATCTTTTTAGCCTGTTTGGAGCCATATACCAACTTAGACAAGTTTATAAGGGGATGCATCTGAATGGAGCGGAGCAAGGAGCTTGTGGCCCGCCCTGTATATTCTAGATCTTTTTCAAACTGCATTTTTTGCGTCTGCTCCTGTTTCACGGTGATTTGAATAAAGACATACTCAGAAATGCAATTTTAAGCTTAATTTTGCTCATATCATTCTTTTATTGCAACAAAATTGCCAGTAGAACATGTTAAAAACACTTTTTTCATCCGTTTCTATGAGCTTTTCTGTGGTGTCTGAAGCAGTGTATTCAAATTCTGCAGTGACGTCAGCAGCTGGTTCCCCATAAAGGCCCCCCCTACACTCGGAGCTTCAGCAGTCTTGATCGAGCTCCAGCTGCAGCCGCTGCTCTCTCTGCGTGTGCGTCACCGCCGCACACGAGGAGTGAATCTCTGCAGCGCAGCTGACCAATCCCACGCAGCTGCAGTCTTTCCCGAGTTTGGAAAAGAGGATTCTAACTTTGGGAGAGGTTTGGGCTTCAGTCGTTGCTCCTGTGTGAGGGGGAATGTTCCTGAACAAAGTGGAACAGCAAAGAAACTTTCTGTGGAGATCATCCTTCATGGGTTTGTAGCTCCTCAGCCAGATGACGCGATGGGGAACCATGGAGACGCCTTGGAACAGTTTTGTAGGATCAAATGTTTAATGAAATGACCTCGTCCTCCTCATTGATGGAGCGCGCGCCACGTCTGGCATGGCTCGTGCTCATCCTGTTTCTGATCCTCGGGGTCTGCTTCGGGTCTCCGAACCCCAATCACCGTCTGGTTTGTTGGAAAGCCATCTTCAAGTGTCACGCGGAGCCGGAGTGCCATTACGCGTACGACCAGTACCTTTACGCGTGCGCGTCCGTGCTCAGCGGTGAGCGGAAGAAGTGTCCCAGCCACTGCATCTCCTCCCTGATCCAACTCAATCTGACCCGGAGCGGTCCGGCTCTGGAGGACTGCGACTGCGCCGCCGACCCGCGCTGCAAGCGCACCAAGCAGGCCATCGAACCGTGCGTGCCGCGGACCAGCACCATGGGCTGCACGGAGGCCCGGCTGCAGTGTGGGCTGGACCCGGCCTGCAGCTCTGCCATGAAGGATTACGTGTTCCACTGCCGGAAGCTGTTCGGGGGGCAGAGGTGCACGGAGAGCTGCAGCAGGACCATAGCGGACATGCGCTCCATCCCCAAAGCGCAGCAGCTGGACACGTGCGTGTGCGACGGCACAGAGAGGAACATCTGCGAGTACATCAAAGGGAAAATGAGGACTTTATGCTTCGGAGAGGGCAGCGGGTATGCCGACTCCGATGAGGACCCAGATGACATTTATCTCGACGGGGATGATTATCCAAATGTGGAAAACGCATGCGCTTCTGCGCCTTTTCTGACGCTCTTCCACACCCTGACAATCATTGTTGCTTCCAAAGTCATCTAAAAGTTTTTCCTCACATGAGACGTTTTGCCAGAACTCTAAATGTTTTCTAAAGTTATTCTTTGAGGAGAGTTTGTCTGTCTTAAGAAAAACCTTACACCTTAAAGTGCCTAAGCTCTTTAGAACCAAAGTTGATGACCCCTGCAGATCTGAGAAAAAAGCTCTTAAAAGTGTGACACTTGTTGGATGAATGTTAGAAGGAATAAAATGTTGGTTCCTTAATCTTTAAGTGATTATTTTGTCCTTTTTTGTTGTTTCTGAATGAATTTCATACTTAGAATGACTCCCAAATGCAAATGAATATTACATAAACACACATTTTAAAGGGATTTTCCACTTTATTCTGTTATATATTCCATTTTTAGCAGGGGTGTATAAATGCATTTGAACAATAATTCAATTCACAATAAATTTCAGGTCATTTTGAACAATTTTCTTAGCCAAAAATTCAACCACTGTGACTCAGAGGTGAATAGCATTGTGAAAAGTGAAAAATGTGATCAATTAACAAAATCTCTGCAATTTGTTACATTTGCAAACATTTATCAAATTATGTTTTTAAGTTGAGCAAATCATAAACCTAAAATTTTATGCAGGTGAAAACTAATTAGTCAAAAGTGTGACAGAACTTTTGTTAATTAATTTAAATTTTTCAGTGAGTGTAGGTGAAGTTTTCCAGATTTCTTGTATTTTTTGCAAGACGTTTATAGTAAAAAAAATAAAAAACCTACAAATCCAAATGGTATTTTATTAAAGATTTACTTTATTTTGAAACAATTTTCTATTGATATAAGTCGATTCGATAACATTTTGCCTCAGACAGATCGATCTGTTTGGATAAATAGATTTATCGATTAATCGCTCCAGTGTCTTTTATTTTTCTTTTTTAGATAAAAGGCTCCCAAAGTAAAATCTAGCAGTATTAACTTTCCTTTATAGGGTTCTTTGTCGTTAAATTTTGTCACGGTGCAGATTTCTACGGCGCCTCTTGAAACCATTGACGGCAGCCATGTCTTTTCAAGAGAAAGAGTTAAGTTCTGGAGGCTATTGATTGGACGGGGAGTCGAGTGGCACCTCTGTCATGCAGATGCCAAATACTAAAATGGTGCGGCGGGACAATGCGGGGGCACTTCATTCACGCTGTTTTTCTGTCACTCTTCTGCTGAAGTGAGGGGGGGGTTGGTGTGTCTGTTGACAGCTGTGCTTGAGGAGTGATGTGGGAGAGTTCAACGCTCCCGCTGACCCCCTTAGCACAGCTGATCGTGAATTGTTGCTATTGGAACAGCAATTATAGTACATCTTCAACCTAAAAAAGCCATTTTAATTAAGGACAAGTCTGCTACTGCCCCTTTAAGAGGTAAACACTTTTACCCAAGAATTAAAAACTAAAATTTCATTAACTTTTCTGGAAATAGTGATGAATAATCGTCATCTGTTGGGCTTTAGATTCCCCTCAAATGTTCTCAATTAGCTTTAGGATTTTGAGGAAAATAGGATTTTTGTGTTTTTTTTTCCCATAATAAAAAACATAATAGTCCCTGGGGGCTTTAGTTCTTGCACTGGAACTTCATTTGAACATCATAACTCTTGCTTGGCCAGCTGCCTCCCACCAGTTATCTCCTTGGTTACACTGAAGAAAAGAAAACATGTTTGTTTGAGGAGCAACTTCTTTTTTTAGTGTTTTTAGATGAAAATATTAAGATTTTAAAACATAGAATAACATTTTTCCCTCTGAAAATGACCTAATTGTGGTCAAATATTTGGCAGAATCCACGTTTGTCTTCGACTTTTTTTTTTGTTTCCTATTGGCTTCAAAAAACTGAAACTCACTTCATCCCTATATTAGATCTGTGGTTCACTTCTCAATTTCCAACATATGAAAGTATTTTTGAGTTAATAGTAGACGTTCACTCTGCCAAAAATGTGTTTCCAACATTAAAGTGGGAAAAAAAGCAAATCTAAGAAAACAGTCCAAAGGAAAAAATAGTAGAAAATATATATTATTTAGCTCCATAGTTAAACATTGCCCAAGATGGATTATTTTTAATACAATTCAAAGGTTAAATAGAGTTTTTGCTCAGTTATTTAACTCAGAAAAAAAAAAAGTAAATTGGGTTAAAATAAAGTCGCTGTAACTAAAATTATTAGTATTGCTCCAAAAAGCTACCTAAAAATATATCACAACATGAATAACCTTGTGTTCTATTCAAGTATGGATTACTAATTAGTAAATTGTAAAATAAAAGTCATGTCTAGATGTTTTTTGGTGATTACCCCAGTGTTTTGCAGATTGAACAGCTCCATCAGACACGTGATCAGAAGAAATTAGTAAAAATTAGAAAGAATGGTTTTGTATTTTTAACTTTGCACATTAAAGTTGTTACCTGGACAGTTTTCGATAGTATTTGCTTTTAGGATAACAAATAATATCGCTGAGAAAATCACCGATAAGAAATTATTGCCCACCACAATCACAAATACAATCTTGTTCTAACTGCAATTTTTTTAACCTGCTTCTGATTCACAGTTATTTGAATAAACAAATACTCAATGTCAGCTTAATTTTCTTGATATATGTCCTCCATCATCAAGTAAATGTCACAAAAATATGTTTAAAACACCAAAAACACTTTTTTTAAAAATCTGATTTGGATTTGTATCAAACTTGTTTTTAAGTTAAAAACATCAGAGCCACTCTTGTAAAAGAGTTTTTCCATCAAAGTGAAAGTTATGAAATTTTCACATCTAAACACTGACACTGAGTTTTAACGTTTCTTCAGAAATCTTTAAAGAGATGACTCCTTCATTCTTCTCCACAGCTGTGAGTGTTTTTCTAAGGTGCAGACCCCTGAGTTAGTTAAGCATCCATAACCCACAGTTTTAATAAGATCAAAGATGTGGGAAAGCATGAAGGGACTAAGGCTGCATGCATGCAGCTGGAAGCCGCTTGTTATGTGTGCTTAAGCGAAGTCTTTGATGAGCAGCAGCTGCATGGATAAGATCATTACTGATGATTTCCTGGAATTTTGAGTTTTCCGGACACTAATGAAGATCAACTCTGCTTTTTCCTCTAACTTTTCTGCGTTAAAAACTAGATCTGCAAAAGTTTAGATATAGAAATATGTAAAATATCATACTTTTGGTGTTTTTTTTTCCATGTTCTTGTAACATTCTTCTCTCAAGGACATGAATAAAAGAATTAAGGATTAAAAATGTGTTTCTAAGTATTTCTTTTTTCAAATCGTGTTGGATGAGAAATTGAAAACTAGTAGTTTGAAAGTGCTCGGCAATGGCGGGCCAAAGTCTTCTTTCTTCCCTACAATTCTATAGCATCCACTTGGACATTAATAGATCTGTTAACGTCTTCTTTTTCATCATCTAAGCTAGAATCTTACTCAAAACTGTACAGCGGGATAGTTCAAAAATTACTCTCCTTTTTTGTTGTTTTGTTTTTGGCTACACTAATGTTAGCTTGTGCTTGTGAGGTGCTACAAACTAGCGGGAGAGATTATAAACAAAGGGGTAATGGGAAACTAGTGGAACTAACTTCCTGTCCAAAATTCAGATGGGAATTTCTGATGAATCACTGCAGTAATAAATAAAATGTCTTAAGAAAGCAGCGCAGGCTTTTTGATTTTGGCAAAAACTGCATTCATAATTAAAAGACCACTAGGAAAGCATTGATTACAATCGATAAACAATTCTAATTTGTTTAATTAACTTTTTATTAATTGATAAACCAAAACTTAATGTAATTTATAGTAAAAGTGACAAGCAGAACTAAACACACAGGGATTTTTCTTTTGACTTTTTTTGAAGTGCACACAAACATGGCTGACTTTGCAGATCACGTCATACGACCTGAGTTGACACAACAAATTTGTAAAATCACATAATATGTGTCAGGAGTCAGAGCTCTGTCTCCCCCTCTGGTCACCAGTGGTAGCCATCTCCAAAGAATTGACTGCGCTGCAACTCCCAGTAGCCCCAGCGCACAGTTCCTGGATACTGCTTAGCTTTCTCCAATCTGACCTTACCAAGCGTTTCATTCCGGACCTGATCCTCTGTTTCTGACTCTGCTTTATCTCTGATTGTCTGCCGCCTGCCCTGACCCTCGGCTGGACTTTGACAACTCTAGTCTCTTCTTAGATGATCAACCGACCTCTGCCTGTCTGATCCCGATTTAGCTTTGTGGACTTTGAGCTAATAAACCTGCTGCACGTGGAACCAGCTCTCTGGTTTTCTGTGACTGTATAATTCCATCCAGAGGAGGAAGAGGGTAGAAACAAATCTGGTACTACTGGTGTGAGTTTGGTTTCAGACACGGACAAAGTCAACTCAGCACTTTACTGAGATGAAAGCTGAAGTGATGGCAGCAGCTGTGAAAACCGACAGATTAGCATTAACGTGTGACGCTTGGACTTCAGTCGCCACAGAATCATACCCAACAAAAACAACTTATTTTATATCCGAAGACTGGCAGTCTTCAAACTCAGATAATGACTGGAAGCCACATTGATAACCATTTCATAATCAAATTGTTGCCTCCTGACTCATGAGATTCCCACTGGAGATGATTTTACAATAAAAAAATATATACTTGGTGTAGAACTTGAATAGGTTGTAAACACAATTTCTGTTGTTGTTTTTAAACAAACAATCAAAAAATGTGCATTTGGTAAAAGCTAAGTCTCAACATCAGTGACCCAAAATAATTGAAGGTTGAGGCGGGGAGGGTAGTTTGAGGAAGGGAGGTTCCAGACTAGTGGGAAAGATGGAGGAGGGGTTGATTTATGATGGGAGGTTGATGTGGGGGAGGGTTTGGTTGAATGGCGAGGGGATTTTAAACCTCCCTGAGTGACGACGCCCAATCAGAGAGCTTTTCCTGAGATCGCTTTGCCATTCCCTCCCAACCGAGGAGGGAGGGCAGGACACAAAACAGAGCTGACAAGGGGCATAACTTCATTTCCACGCTGCCGGGGACAGCTGTGTGGAGTAATCCACCATAACAGCCCTTTAAAACTTCAATACCTTTAGTGACCTGGGAACGCAGATGGGGGGGAGGTGGGTGAGTGTGTGTGTGTGAAGGCACTTAAGAGGGCACGGAGGGGTCGCACTTTCACGCTTTTGTTAAAAATAAATAATCCCCCTCCTGCTACGCTTTAACTGGAAAGACAACAAAACTAAAAGGTTTTGAAAAACAATCTTTTGACTCCGTCCTCCATTAAGGACAGAATTAAGATTAAAATCGAATTTGGATCTTAAAACAATCTGCATAAAAGCACAATTTTAAATCAACATATGTGGTTTTTATGATTTGGTATCTCAGAAACACTCTTGCTTCTGAAGGAGGAGTCTATAGATGAAGAGGGGTTCATTATTTTGTACAAACTGTTCTCCTAATGCAGAGGAAGAACAAAACTTTCTGCTAAGAGAATGACTCCCTGTCTGTGGTGAATGGGGTCTCCCTGGAACTCAATACGGTCCCATCTTTTACTCCATTATGCTGACATCTTAGAGGCCAGGGGCCAACACCCCCAGTGGTTATGCCTTAAGTATGCATTCAAGCCCAAACACTTCTTTCTTTAACAGGCAACAGATGGTTTTTGTTTGGTTAGATTGCGATATGCGATTGTGCGCAAATATATTAACTCTTATTTTTCCACATATCTTGTAAGGTTTCTGTTCAATAATTGAAAGCTTGCAGATTCTTTGTTACAAACAAGTATTTTAAGTCCGTGAAGCTAAGGCTGGGTCAGGCAGGCAGAGGTCAATGACAGACTTTGAAGTTTCAGGGATCAAAATTTGGAGAATGTAGTTCAGATGTGGGCCGGACCAGGTGACAGACAAACAGAGCCGGAGTAAAAACAGGGTCAGGAAAACAGAATGTTAGGTCAGAATAATAATGCTCAGTAAGGCAGGCAATATGACACAAACAATACTTTTGAGAGAGGCTCGGTGTGCTGCTTAACACTCAGGTCGATAATTGGCAGTGGGATTCAGGGGAGTAGCATCTGGGGACTGTGCTCTGAGTTGAGATGTATTGAGTCAATAGTCCAAGGGATAGCTTCCAACGGAGACCAGAGAAGGAGACAGAGCTCTTGTTCTGACAATTTATTTACTAAGGGAAGTTGACAAATGTGGAGCAAGCCATGCTGCAGTTAAGCCATATAGTTAAAACTGCCCTGACTGATGGTTAAGGTAAAAAAATGGGCAATCCTGTAAGGGCCATGCAGGTGGGTCGCATAACATATTCCAATTTTTCTGAGTATTCCGCCAGAGTTTGTAGAGAATGCTTATACAACATGCAAGGGTAAGTAAGGGTGAAGTAGGTAAGATACCATGCCCAGCAAACATTTCAATGTAAGGTCCCATATGATTTACTTTTGGACTGAATTGATGGGCCCCAGGTGGGTTTGTCCGCGGGTTCCATGGCGGCCCCATCTTTGTTTGCCCACAATGGCTTGAATGGGCACTCATTACTCTGGCTTGCTGGGCAGCGGAGCTCGCTAACTTGCTACGCTTGTTAGCTTGCTACGCTGTCCACCGGGCGACTGGTTATCGTGGGGACCCAGACCACTGAGTCCCCGCCTAAGCCAATGAAAGACCCCGATGGGATGTGCCGAAAGGTGAATGACAACAGCTTGCAGGCTCTTGTGCACATTCTGACAGTAAAAATTGAGAAAAGTAAATGAGGCAAATTTAGTTCAGTTTCAACTTTGATTAAAATAGTTTCTTTTGGAGAATCCCTTCTATCTTTTAATTAAATGAGCAAGATATTGTTTAATATTATAAAATGAGCAACCACCAATGAAAAAAGAAGATTTCAAGTTAATATATTTGTTGTTGTTCATGGTGATTTTTTTATCTTCTTAAAGGCAGAGAACACATACTCTAGGATTCTCCTTTTTGGTTTCAGAACACCACTTACATCTCTGCATGAACCATGTGCTGTTTTTTTCTCTTTCTGCACTCATCTGGTTCTCATTTGTGCTGCACAACAATCTGGAATGTATCTGTGCCATAAAAATTGAGATTCAAATCAAAACTGAGGCTTTATTCAACCCAAGAATGTGAACCAAATTCATAGCAGCACTATCATGCTACTGCTTAAGCTTTTACTTAATAAATATCAGACAACTTCTTAATTGGAGTAAATTTATATTATTACGTTTCATAAACAGTATGCTTTTCCTTCATTTATGTTCTTTACTATTACAAATATCATGCCGTGTACTTCATTGTATGACCAAAATCTCCAAGGACATGTATCATAGTTTGCTTAGCAGTATTCATCACTATTGGTCTCTCCTGTACATGATGCTCCCGGGACTCCGTCTGTGTTGCATTGCCGAGTTCTGCTGCGTTTGCCTCCGCTGCAGCTGGACCAGGATGACCAGCACGACCAGTTGCCCAGTTGATTCACAGTTGGTCTTGTTGCTAATGTAAAATTTAAAAAGTTAACACGCACAAAAAATTTAACAAAGATGTGTTTGGATCGTGTGTCCTACCTGGGCCTTTATTTTTGTCCGGTTTAAAGTTCTGGCAGGCCAAGCCTTCGAACACATCGGGGCACATGCAAATGCACTTTCCGTCCAGCAGAGCAAGAGTGCCTCCATTTTGGCAGGGCTTGCATTTGCAGACGTTGTATTCAGACACGTAGTCTTGTGTGGCCTGTTTCAGGTTTTGGATCCTGGCGTTTGCGTCTGGCATATCCAGTGGAACCAGCATGTAGATGGGCTCTGGCTGAGAATAAAAAGGGTGATGTGAGTTGTTTTACTCTGGAATTTGGTTGCAGAATTTTACAGCCTATTATAGGCATATGTAGTTCATAATAGCACAAAACCTTTTTATTTTAGATGCAAAAGAAACACTGTACTGGTGAAAAATAAGGATTCTGCTGGATTACTGTCACTTCTTTGTCTTTAAGAATGCAGTTTTACTAAGTGTTGCATTATATTATCTCCAAATAATAATAAAAAAAGAAATGTACCAACAATGACTACTTGAGTTTCTTAGTCCTTTAACCCAGAGCATTTACATTCTTTCGAGTACCGTACCTCTTCAGCTTTTTAACGCAATTGACATGAACGTTCAATGAGTTACGGTAGACCTCTGCAGGTGCAGATCTTTCATGCAATGAGACTCTTATCTTTTACCATTTCTTTAGTGGGTTTCAACTGCGACAGGTTGCCTTATTTATAGAACTACTAACCTAAATGTTCTTAGGATGGGATTGGTATGGAGCTGAGAATGATTGTTTCGTACCTCACTGTTCAGCAGAGCTGGGGCATCTGCAATGGACCGTGCCCAGAACCGATATGTTTCGATGTCCATTATCCCCTCTTTGTTCAGCTTGGCCCTCATGGTAACAGCACTTTCAAGAGTTCCTCCTTTCACGGACGTCACGACTTTATCCACCACTGCTTTTCCATCTGTATTAACTGTGAAGCAACAAGTGAGAAACCCATCAGTTGAACTCATTTATATGTGTACAATAATCTTATTGGAAAACCATCCAGTCCTTTGGCTCACCTGGCAGGTGTGGCCAATGTGCCTTAATTAGCACCTGCTGTATACTGAAGGAAGAGGAGCAATCTTAGATTGCTGGGTTTCATTATGTTAATTGTGTGAATCAATGCATTCACACTATTGAGATCCTGTTTCTCTTTAAATATTATTTACGAGTTCTTCCGTACGTTTTTTGACGAGTAAATCTCAAGCACACTTTATGCGGTTTACGCAATCTTGGTATCAAAACGTGTGGCTCGTTAAGGACATTAGTGCTTGTATTTTTGGGTTTTTGCAGATTTTACGATTTTCGGGATTTGCGCAATTTATGCTAATTTTTAGCCCTATGTTAAGTCAATGAAAAATTTTTAAATCTGCACTTATGCAACTTATGCAATATTGGTATCAAAACGTTTCGCAAATTTAGGACATTCGTGCCTGTATTTTTGGTATTCGCAAAATTTATGTTTTTTACACAAATTATGCTAATTTCTAGCCTCACTGAAAATGAATGGGGAATTTTTCAAATCCTTTAAAAACTTTATCCACTTTTGTAACTTATGCAACAGTGGTATCAAAACGTTCAGCTTGTTCAGGACAATCGCGCTTGTAATTTTGACATTCGTACACTTAACGATTTTAACGCAATCTATGCTAGTTTTTTAGCCTCATTGACAATTAATGGACATTTTTCAAATCGTTATAAAACTTTGTGCACTTTTTACACTTGTGCAATATTGGTATCAAAACATTCAGCTCGTTGAGGACATTATGGCTAGTATTTTTGGTTTTTGCAAATTTTACGGTTTTTGCGATTTTGCGCAATTTATGCAAATTTTTTAGCCCTATGTTTGATCAATTTTTCATATCGTTTTGCAAGTTTTTGCAATTATGCTTTTTTGGCTAATTTTGCAACTACTCAGGTTTTCTGGGCTAATTCTGACTTAAGCTAACATATTAGCAACGTGTTAGCTTTTTTGGCTAATTTGGCAACGTTGGGGGTTTTTTTGGGCTAATTTGGATTTGAGCTAGCATATTAGCAACGTGTTAGCTTTTTTGGCTAATTTGGCAACTTTTTAGGGTTTTTTGGGCTAATTTGGAGTTAAGCTAATATATTAGCAACGTGTTAGCTTTTTTTGCTAATTTGGCAATTTTTTAGGTTTTTTAGGCTAATTTGGAGTTAAGCTAACATATTATCAATATGTAAGCTTTTTTGGCTAATTTGGCAACTTTTTAGGTTTTTTAGGGCTAATTTGGAGTTAAGCTAACATATTAGCAAAGTGTTAGCTTTTTTTAGCTAATTTGGGATCTAATTAGGTTTCTGGTGCTAAACTTAAAAAAGATCTTCAGCATCTTCAGCAAACACATTATGAAAAATGCATTCACACATGCATTATCGAAGGTAATGCACTTTTCTAGTTTGGGGTTGGATCTTGGTAGTTCTGATTTGCGGGGTTTGTTTATTTGTTTTGATTAGCTAGTTTTGGTCAGGTAACATTTAGCAGGGAGCTGGTGACTCCAACGGTCAACATGGCTGGGTCAGCAGTCTGACTTATTTTATGTTTGGCCTTTCTTTAACCAGCACACTAATTATATTTTGTTTCATTTCACAAAACAGAGTTTCCTTTATTAATTAAACTGTGTTCCTTTTTTTTATTGGTGTCCTGTTTTCATTATTGTCCCCTTTTTTCCCCTTCCCTCTCCCCTAGACCCGAGCCCGTTTACCCCCAGGGGATGTAACAAAAATGTTATACATAAAAGGCGTGAAAATAGTGAAACCTGCGCTTTTTATAAATCCATCTATAAATCCAAAACTTAAAGTCTTAGCAGTTGTGTTCCAGAGGTATAAGTAAAAGGTTTTATTTTGAAAATCCGGCAGATTCTCTGACTTTATGTTGAAACCTTCTTAATATATTTATGAAAATTAATGTGATTCAAATGAGCTGAAAATCTGTCTTCCATTCAAAAGTTGTTCACAAGACAATTTTGAGTTTCATGCTGTGGTCAGACAGTCTTTACTGAAGTAAGAGAGATTTATTCATTGCGTCTTGCTTAAGATGTCAGCCATTTCTGAAGCCTCTTCTTTATGTTACCAAATTCAAATCCAATCAAAAAGAATCAAAAGTTGCAGTTCCTAAAGTGACCAGTGGAGGCTGGTGGCACAATGGAGCAATTTCTCGTTCACTCTCATGTTTGATGGTCAGATATTACAACATGACGGTTACTAAGGAGATGACAGCTATGACGGTATGCTAATAAGTGTCTATGTCATGTAGATTGTCAGGAAAACAGTGTATGAAGCGATGTGTAATCCATTAAAAGTCGTTTTAATGAGCCTGGATTAATCCGACCAAATTTACATGAGTTGTGTCTCTTTGTTGCTCCACTACTGTTTATATCCCGTAATGCCCAGCTACGGTGGCCAGTTTGGTCCAGTTGTTCCACTCCAAGAGTGGAGCCTATTCAGACTGAGGAAACTCAATAAACCGGAGCTAACTGATTGGAAACAAACTGAGTTCACTACAAAAGATGGATCAGAGAGCGGTTCCTGGTCCTGGACCAGGGTTCGCTTAGATGTATTCAGACTGAAAATGTGTTTGGTGAAACTCTGGTTCACCAAATGTGTCCAGTCAGCATACAACCTAAAGTTTTAAGCCAAATCTCAAGTCCCTGCACATAAGATTTAAGGTGCTGCCAAACTAGCAGGTTTGATTCACACCAGGGTTCGTTTGCAAAGCTCATCTGAACTCTGGTGCCAATGAAACAACCCTTGTTTTCTAGAGAATGAGGGGTCTCTCTTAATTTGAGGCTACAGCAAACTGAATTTAGGGGTGACTCTTTTATTTACTACTTGTCTGTTGCAAGCAGGGAAAAATAACAGCCCAGAGTACTAAGCTAAAAGAAGAAGAAATCAACAATCAGAAAGAGGCTGAGAGGGCAAATGTGGTTCTGAGAAGATAAAGGTACATTCAAATAAATCCACTTTTCAATCATCTATTATCATTCTAGTCTATGAATCAAGGTCAGATTCCAGTGACTGGTAGCACAAACAAGGATCATGATTGATTTAAACTGGCCAACCTTCTGTTATTTCCGAGGGGTTGTCGCATCCCTCAGGTTTTACGTGACCCGAGGCACCGACCCCTGGGACCCCAAAGTCTGCTGTAATGCCTGCTTTGATGCACTGTTGGAGTTTTCGCTCTGTAAGTTCTGCAAGAATCACACAAAAATGGTTACGTAGATATTAGGTCTGCTTTGTGGCACCGACAAGCAAACCTGTTTCTGGTGCACATACGTTTTGTTTTGATGGTGTCCTGGTTTAGAACATAGACCAAGTCGTATTCGCCACCCGACTTTCCATTTTTTGTGTAGTGGGTTCCATAATCCTCCAGGAAGGAGAAGTAAATACCCTTTTCATACTGAACTGGCAAAGACTGGAGATGATCCAGAAATTCATCTCCGAGTTGAAGCTCACGGGAGCGCATCCTGTAGGTGCTCATCTGAACTCTCCCTTTTACTCTCATAAAGCTCTTGTTCTGAGGACACAATGGGAGAATAGAATCTTTTAGTTTTATTTTATTTTGCTGATAAAGGTGAAAATGTTTGACAAATGCCCTTTTTACGTTACTTACTTTAATGGTGGTGTATTCTGAAACCTCTTTCAGCATTCGTTGCCTAGAAAATCCAAGCTCTGCTCCAACTGTTCCAGACAGATTGGACATAGACGGCTCAGATGGGCTAAGTTTCAGGTTTAACCCTGCATCGAGTTTAAAGGTCTTATCCTGTATCATTGTCTTCAGGAGGGTGTGAGTGTTCTCGTAGATTTCTCTGGAGACGGTCTCCTCCACCAGAGTCTGGAGGAGCAGAAGGAATTTAGAAGCACAAGGCAAGAAAGAAATCTGTTCATCTTTAGAAACGTGTAAAAACCGACCTCATAATTGAGAACACCGACGTTCCAAGGAAGCCTGTCGTAATTCCCATTGTTGGGGTTCCTGACGCGGTCACACCTCCCATTGAAGTAGTCGTTGTTGAAGGGGTTCATTCGAGGATCAGCCCCTAATATGTTGATCCTGGGGCATAAATGTAATGAAGTCTGATTCAAAAGTTTCCAGGAACAACAGACATTTGCAGAATTGTTTTATTAACACATTTTCAAAAAAACTTTTGTCAGTAAATAAGATTGTAGCTTTACAAGACAGTGTAAACCAATGCAAGGATCTGGGCTGTTTACAATTCATCTACCAAGATGCAACTTAATAGTGTTTCTGAACGATAAACCCTGACAGTTGTGGATTGGTGCGTTTATTTTGGTAATCACCAATATTATTCCTTCAAATCAGGCTGATCATTACCACGTGTCAGATTAAGTATATAATGAGTCTCACTCAGTGCAAAGTATTGTTTGTTCCACTCAGCGTGCATACCGAGCATTTCATCCTGACCTGATCTTCAAATCCTGCTTCATCTGTGAATCTGCTTGTTTGCCGCCTGCTCCGACCCTTGCCTGAACTCTAACCACTCTGGTTGCTCTCTGATGCTCCCATACTCGTTGCTAACTTTTACCCGCCTGACCTTGATTTAGGTTTGTGGACTTAAAGCTGTGTTAATAAACTTGGTGTGATTGGAACCAGCCTGTTCAGGCAAATAGTTGAATAGCTCTGACATTGCTTGCCATTTTTTATTTATTTTTTTGCGCTAATGTAAGTTTGGAGTTGTAAGGGGCTGTAAGATAGCAGGAGAGAGCATAAAGGGAGTCAGCAGCTCCCTGCTAATGGCTGCCTAACTAAAACTACCAAAATAAATAAACAAAGCCCGCAAACTAAGACTACCAGGCTCCAACCTCAAACTAAAATAACAAAACCCAGCAGTGAGGATAAAGAGGGGTAAAATAACAAAAAATTAAAAAAACTATTATATAAAGTAAGCATTACTTAATCTGGATTTAATTGATTTAGATTACCGGTAGTTAAATGTATGAATTGATGGCTGAAGTGCAAATGGATGATAAACTGTGTAGATTTTTACATCCTTGTTGAACTGAAGATGTTTTGTTTGCTCAACAATACCTCCAGAATGCACAGATTTTATATGCAAAGCAAGAGTTTGGTAAATAGTTTCATCTTTTTGGAATTAAAAAGCACGTATCATCTTTTGTTGAACAATGTTCACTTGCTGCCCAGAGCTGCACTGAGATGATCCTGTTTGGCACAGAGCTTATTTTATTTTGAAAATAAGTTATTTGAGCTTCTGTCAAACGTAAAAAAAACAAAACAAAACAAAATATTTTGAGAGATGCTAAATTATGTTTATATTTTTGCTTTTGTTTGTGCCAAAAATGGATATAATTCACATTTATTAATAAAAAAAACATGGACCAAGTTATATACAATGGGATTTAAAATAAGGTTTAAATCATGCTGATGGAATAGAGGTCTCAGAAATGCATGTATTGAATATGGTACAAATGATTATGTATTATATATCAGGTTTAGGATTCTAGATTCATCTAAGATTGAACAATTACAAACTGGTTCTAAAACTATTATTACAACAAAAACAAACTTTATTTTCTATTTTGAAAGAGCTTAACTTTTGATGATACTTATACTTATGATATTGATACTTATCTGTGAGATCAAATATAAAATCTCTTACCAAACCCTGCTGGAATTTTTTTAATTGTTGGAATCATCAGATGGCTTTTTGCCATTGATGCTGTGTGTGTATGACGGTTAATGTGACTTCTTGTAAAAATAGTCTAAAATGTGTTATTTTTTTCCCTTTTTCCCCTCACAATACAAATAAAAACAGATATTTTAAATTGTGAGTCAATATTAATTATGATACTAATTTTGATTGCGCTGATTTGAATGAAATCAGTTTTTATTCTGCTTTTGTCATCACTTTGCTGCTACATAAATGTGAAAATAGGCGGGAAAACTTGACATCCATGTTTGAAGCCTGAAGCAAAAGAAATAAATTAACAATAATACCTATTATAATGATTTTATTTTCTGTATTTTTTTGTAATAAAATTTTCTTCAATGACTAAATATGATTATTTTTGGTCATATACATGTGCACCACGTTACTAATGCCAACCAAGCATCCTTGGATTTTCTCTTTACCCTCATTTGGTGCCTTTAGAGTCAAATCTTTGGTCATCATCAGCTCAAACCTCCTTTTATTGGTTAAAAATGTTGGAAAAGTATTGAGAATTTAGGATAAATCAAATCGAACAGATGAAATAATTCCAAAAAAGTGCTAATGTAAGGTTGGAAATAGCCTAATGAGTGAATGTGAATAGTTCAAGGACTTGCAGGAGCTTTCCCTTTAAAATTCTCAGCCTATTTGGGGCAATACTGCCCTCTAAAGAGCAAATGATGCAACTGTGTGATACCATTAGAAGCTTTGGTCACACCACATCCAGCATAAAAGGAGACAAAAGTTGCTCTTACCCATATCCTGCTGTCCTGCCTTGTTCGTTGTTGTTGAGAGCTGCTTGACCACAGGGTTTCCGCACAGGGTCGCAGTCCTCATCTGATCCATCCTCACAGTCGTAGTCCCCGTTGCACATCAGCCTTTTCTTGATACATTTTGCTGTAAAAAAAAAAGGTAAAGTTGATGCATTGAACATAAAAGCTGCAGAATGTCGTAAGAGAAGCCGCAGTACTTGATTCACACTGGAACTCGGAGTCCGAGCAAGGGACAGTAGTCGGCTTCACGCACGCCTCGGATGTTGTGCAAGCCGTCCTTTCACCTATTGATCCCTGGCAGGCATCCCCCTGAAACTGGCCAAACACCTCTATGTCCCGAGAACGCCTCTGAGGGGATAAAACCAAACAAGATGCTCTGTCATCTCCCAAGAAATGCATAACCTGACGTGATATTCATCCAAGAAAAATAAAGTTGTAGTACAGAATTTATGCAGCAGAAAGCAGCCAAAAACCTGTATGTATATAAGAAATGACACTTGGGGGCTTAGGTGTGATAAACAGAGCAAAATAATGTTCAAATCAGGTATAAACTGTGCTTTGGCATTAAAATCAACAACATAGCATTAAATAATAATATTAAAAATTAAAACTTTTTCATTTTTTGCTTGTTTAAGATGAATAACTTTCAGTTTTTTAAATGTGAGCATGCTTTGAATGCTGTTAGACTCTAAATGCCAAAGATCATTTCCCAAAAATATGCTTTATTAATCATATAATATGAGGAATTCTCCATATTTGCATATCATAGACAGTTATTGAAAAACTTGGAGCAAAACAAGAATCTATAGAGAAAAATAGGTTTTTAATTATAGAACTTCACATAAAAAGTTCAAAAAGAATCAAAATGTTGGTTTGAAAGTTGGGTTCTACGCTGTGTTGCCTTTCAGCTTTGTTAAAAATGTTTCCATAAAGCTACAAAAAAGGGTCTCGAACTGTAATATCATTCAGAAATGAGATTTTGCTGCCTGGGGCTGTGGAAGCAGACGTACTCTGATCTTTGTGCAGGGATCACAAGTCGTCCACTCTGACCAGCGGCTCCAGACACAGTTAACAGGTGGTGGGTCAGGAATCTCCGTGGCTCTGCAAGATTCACATTTTATGCAATAAGAAGATAAAACTGAAGGAAAAAAAGATTTTTTTTTTTACTGCTGGTGGCACAAACGTACATTCCTGCTCCAAAGAATCCCAAGAGGAGACACAGACTGCAGAAGCCCAGCTGAAGCACGACCTCGATCCTCATCATGAGTCTTTGAAGGGACAAACAAAGTCCTGCTCTATTTAGTCTGCTCACATAGATATTAGTTAATGATTATCCACCTACATTGCTAAAATCAATTACTTGGATTTTAGATGTAGGATTACTCATGGATTTTTTTTTAATCAGAAGTCTGGGTAAAATGAATGTAAATAGTCCCTTAGTTGTGTTAACTTTTTTCCATTTATTTAATAATATTTCCATTGGTGGAAACAAAAAAAAAGAAGTTTAATCTGCAGTTGAGTGTATATAAAATTCATAATTCAAAATATCTTTTGATTTGCAGCAAACATAAAGAAAGATGCTATAAAATGAACATGTGTTTGTCATTTATACAGTTATTTTTTTCCTTTTCTTTCTATAAAGGTCTTTCCCTTTGTGAGGCCATAGTTGACAATAAAAAATATATAGTTCTTAATCTGCCCTGACTGGATATATAAAGGTTAAGAAAAGTATTTTCTAAATCACAAAATGCATGTAATAGTGTAGATTTCTGTATAAAAACATGTAAAAAATAATAAAACACAGGTTATTTTGTTTTATGCAAGGATTCTACCTAATCGGAACATTTGTAAATGTCTGCTTTTCCAGAATTGGGCAACCATACTGTGTTCGGGAAAGGGCAGCAAATATTTAAACAGATTTTTTTTTCTCTCTGCTGCATTACATTGGCATTTATGGTATTTCCTGCAAACACACACACTGATCTATATCTATATCTATATCTATATGAGTAAGGAAATAAAACTACAAAAAAATAAGACACCAAGACAAAAATAAAAAAACAAAACACACACTTAGAAAAAGAACAAAAGACAAGAAAAAAAAAGATAGGGATGGACGGACGGACAAATAAAAAGACATAGTAAATAATAATAATGAATAAAAGACAAATTGAGCCTCAACAGTGCCCTTGTGTCCTAAGCCTGATACATGCAGGATTGTGTCAGGAAGAGCATTTAACATAAATCTTATAAACCATTTCAAATATAAAAGAATGGAAAATAGCTTTACCTTCCATTCTTTGGGGGCCTGAAGGGAAATAACACTCCCAACACACCCCTAACTTTACCCTTTAAAAAAATATGACACTTATTTGCATTTTTGTTATTATTACCATTATAATATAAATAAAAAAATAAAGCTATAATTTTTTTGAACATTTTAAATAGGTCTAGTTTATATTTTTGGGTTCATTTGACTTCTTTTCAAAATAAAACATAGAAGATGTAATAATTGATAATGCGATGTCATTGTCATTTAGATCTATTTTTAAAGAATCTCCAGTGGTTTTTAAATCATGAATATGCTGTTTTTAACCAAAAAAAGTCACAACAGTTATTTATAGAAACTCAACTCACCTCTAAATTGTGGGTGAGACTGTTGGTGTCTCTGTTTAAATGCTCTGCCACTACCTTACAGCCCAAACATAATATTAGGGGCACAAAAAAACGGCGAGCTATGTTGGAGCAATCTACGTACAGTTTGGAGCCAGACACCAGCTCGGATGAAGAAAACAGAAGAACATGGATCTGTTTGTCTACTGCATCGGAATGAAGTGGAGCAGGGAGCTTGTGGCCCACTGATTGCAGCACTGCTACACACTTTTTCAAACAACTTTTCCTGAATCACAATTATTTTGAATAAACAAATGGAAAATCAGTTTTAAGCTTGTTTTTTCACATGTATCCTACATCAATGACGTGGTAAAAGAACCACATCAAGTTGCAAACCTCTTTCTTAAAAGTGAGCTGCAGTGTTAACCATTGACCACAAGGGGGCAACGTTGAGAGCTAAAATTTAAAAAAAGCTCATTGAAAACTTGTCTTTACTAAAGTTGTGCATAAATATTAATAAACATGTTTAATTTCAAAGACTATTTAGCTTAAGGAAAGTCTAAAAGAGTTCTTGCACAACGCACAGGAAGCTTTGAACTGTTGCTCTCTGCCATGTGATCCGGGAAGCTTTTGCTGAGTCTGCAGCACGGCTTTCTACAAAAGGAGGGAGTGCAGTGGAGAGTGTGCGAGAGGGCTTAAAAAGTGAGAGCGGAGCTCATCCCACTGAATAGAGGAGACAGTTTGACACAGAAGGAGGTCAAATCAGCCGAATGGGGGAGCTGACAAACCCCCTGATGTGACACTCCATGATGACAAGTGTTTTCCTGCTGGCTTGAACAAACACCAGCAGACTTTTTTTTCCCCCCCGTCTCTCCAAAGTTAATCTTTGCCTGCTTCTGTGAGAGGCATAGATGTGGCCGTGGCTCAGTGGAGAGGCACAAATATGTGCTGAAGTCACCACTTTTATGAGTTTCCTCCTAACTTTGTCAGGAAACCAGAGGGTAGGTAAAGCGCTTGGCCAATATTTCTCCTGACTAGAAAGACTTCCTGTTTTTCAGAGTGGGGGTGGGGGCTGTGGAAACCTTTGTGGAAACAGTTCTTACTGTAATTCGACAGCGTTTCTTTTGTATCTCATCTTCGTACGGCGATGTTCTGCCGTTTGGTATTTTTAGAGGAAAGGGAGCTGTAGAGGAGGAGAGTGGGACACGCAGGATAAAAATCTCAAAAGGCCTTAATTACGGACGGTAGATAACAGGCTGTCGTGGCGTCTGGCTGTGGTTGCAGCCAGTTACACCGTCTACGCCCAAAAAGTTCGGACTGCAAGGCCTTCCTGTCATAAATCAGAGAAAGACGCTTCCCAGGAGACTTTCCGAACAGTTTGAGATCATTTCTGATTATTGGATTTACTCTTTCATCTTCATGTGAGATAATAAATCATCTGAAGAAAGTATAGCTGACAATACATTCTGGAGAACAGGAAATTGTCCTTTCTTGATTGAAAAATATGCAAATAATAAGGCAAAAATTTCATTTTTTTTTCCCGCTTCATGTTTAATTCTCTTACAACAAAATACAATAGATAAATAAAAGGTTATGACATTTCTTGGGTTCTTGGCTTGTCCGTAATCTGGTTTCTGGGGGGTTCCGCTCCTGAAATCCAGCTTCTGTCAGCAGAGCACAGGATACAAAGCTGGGAAAGACATCCTTCCGCTGTTCCCTTTACTCTCACCAGTCAGCACAGCACAGCACAGAATACATGGGATGCTTAGTTTACTATTTAAAGATGCATATATGACCAGAAGGAGCAGAAGAGGTTTCCTTTTTTTTTTTTTTAGAAAACTATTAAAGAAATTAAACTTTTATTTTGATGAACATGAAAACATCTGCAAACATCTGTGAATATTTGGAGGTCAGTCAGTTAAACTATTGTTTCTTTAGGCTGTAAAAGCTTGCAGTCAAAGACACGTGAGTATTACTGTTTTCGGAACTTTCATAAGCCATTTTTGTCATCATCTTAAAGTTATACCATATGCAGTATGTGCTGTATACATCTGTGCAACATTCCCATTAGAATTCCCTCTCAGCTTTCCACAGAGAAGGTTGCAGATCGTAATTTTTACACACCCCACTGGGATGACAACTCTATTTTAAGTCTAGAATTTGGCCAAAAATGGAAAGAAAAAGTGAACTAAATCACCAGGAAAGAACATTTTGTAGGAAAACAAGGCACATGTGGTACATGGCGTATGCTAATACAGCCCTTTACTACTTTCTTAAGAGGCCTTTATGGTTACAGTCTCATTTAGAGACATTTACACACTGATGGTGACTCTGCTGCCCAACGCTGGTGCCAACCAGTTACCATCAGGAGAACTGTGGCATTCGTTGTCTTGCCCACTGCCAAAACATAGGTGGGAACCAAACTCACAAGCGTCTGATTAGAGGTTGACTTTTTCTTCCTCTACATATTGACAGCGTGTCCACCTTTACAGATAATACTCCTGGTAGCAGCTAATGCTAGAGACTAGGATAAGCTAAAAAAATTCTGACACATTATTTTTAGCAATCCTATTGGTATTATTAATGAGAGACGCTCTCTGATATCACCCCATTGGATTCTGCAAAGTGAAAATAAAACCTGATGTGAGACCATTGACTGTATAAGAGAAGTGGACTGAGTGAGTGTGACATCACCCATAGAAAATGCCTTAATTCAATTCAGTTTTATTTAGCCCAATATCACAAAAACAATTGTCTCGCTGGGTTTCATACCGGTATTTGTACAAAGGCAGAAAGTTAGTCATAAAATATAAACAATAACTGGTGGATAAACTAATAAGCTAAAGTGGTTATTCCTGCCCTTAGACTCTCCTTCTTGGTACAGAAAAACTCCAAGAAAGAAAAAAAAAGTAGAAACCTTAAGGATGCCCACACGAAGGAGAAATCATGCACATCCACAGCCAAGATGAGCCAGAGGAGAGGTCCACGGCCAAGAACAGGAGCACAGACGATCCAACTGGAATCTCTCCCACTCACAGCTTACTTCCGACTCCAGTAAAATAAAGTCAATTCAGTCGCCATTTTTCTGTGATGCTGACTCCACCGTTTATTCCAAGTCGGTCTTAGTCAATGTTGCTATGGCAACTACTCTTATGCATCAGGAGTGAGCTTGGAGCCGGCGGATAATTCTTATATTGAACACAAGGGGGGAGGGATCACTTAGTCCAGGTCTCTTAACCTTCATTTCCACTGAGCAGTCCAGTCTTGTATTTTGAGTTTCCATCGTAAGCTGGACTGAACTGCACCATTTTTGGGCTCCTGTTGATTGTAGGTTCATAGAAAAATGGAACGAACTGTTTAGAGCGGAGCTACTTTTGAAATCCGTTAATTGGCAGAAGGTCATTATGACAAAAGAAAGCATCAAGAAAGTAGTTGTATCGCTTTTCATTTCCAGCAGTCTTTTGTAAAACAACATTAAATACTTTATGTATATAAGAAGTACTAAAAGCAAGGCGGAAATAAGTGAGCTGCTAATGACATCCATTGTTATTGTTGTTGTTGTTGCTAGCTCCTTTTTTACCGTAGTCGCACCACTATGCAAGACTCCACAATCCGTTTACACCCTGCATGAGCCAAAACGGTCCAATTTTAAATAACGCTCACCTGAATTGCCGGGACCATTTTAAACCGTACTGTCCCATCCTGCTCAGTGGAAACAAGGCTTCATACGGTAAAAGTGGGTGGGACAGACTTGCTTTGCCCACCTCAACATTATCATGAAAAAAACAAAGTATGTTTAAAGCTTTATTAGGTCAACCTATGGGTCCAACTTCCTGACACAAAAAACATAAATATTTGCAAACTAGAACATCAAGTTGTCAAAAAAAAAAAGGGAAAAAAGGACTTTGGAAAAAACAAAATCAGTGACAGCAGACAGTAAAAATGATTCTTTTTGGTTTATGATCCTTTTAAACATTGGAGTCAATGCGGAATTGCTTCCATTTGCAACCAACCCCTAGTGGTCTTTTGAGGAACTGCAACACGTCGTGCTTCTTCTATTCCTTGATGGGGACAGAAAGGTTCACCAGAGTATGGATTTGCCCTTAAATATGAAGAAAATGGCTAATAAAAAAGTCAAACCTGTTTATCCATCTTTAAATAATCACTTTCCGAGTTTACAGAAGTGAAACTCATGAGTTCATGAAGAACAGCTCTCTGACGTCCCTCATGTTGGCACACAAGTAGTGTTGACTCCTTATTAGGGTTTGCTGTCATTACGGATTTCTACTCTCCAAGTTTGTCACTGTTGAAGACCAGTGGGAGTTTGTGTCAGTTTACACCAACACCTCACTTCATCTGATAATTATCCCAAACAAAAATCAGTCGATGCCCCTGGAAACGCAAACATTTCCTGTGTGACGAGTTTTCTTTCTGGGAACAGAACAGCTGCCCCTGACTGCTTAAGAGCTGAAAAAATGAAAACTGTCATTACTGGATCACTCTATGGCCTCTAAAGAAAAGTCGACATTCATGTGAAGGAAGTTGATGACTCTTTTGCAGCTGAGTGTTTACTATAATTGTAGTCAGATTAGTGTGAAGCAGGGGAAATGTCACGGCTGCTTCTCTGCCCTCCAGCTACTCACTCTTGTCTCAGTGTTCCTTTTATAATATTAACCTTAATGGATTTAATGTTGAGATATGAGTTGTAAATTGATTGTCATCAAATGGTTGTGGACCCTCAATTTTTCCACTAATGTTGATTAAAAATCATACGCCTCATTTTGTGTTTTCTCATAACATGGTGAACCATTTGTATTGGAGCCAAACCAAGAACAAACAAAAAAAAAATTCAATTTGGTATCAGTTTCATCATTTTGTAAGTATATGATTTTTCCAGGAAGTCATCATTCATTCAATATGACTACACAACGCCGTAATCGTCGACCTTCCTGTTCACTGATGAGTGTTGGGTCACCTCGTCCAGAAACGATGGTCGTCAGGGTTGCTGGAGAAAGCGAGGTGAGCAATACACCAAAGTCGACATGATTCCCAGGGTTGGCTTTGGTGTAGAGGGCGCAACAGTGATGGGGATCAGGACAAAACAAATTTGGTTATTGTCAATGGTCCAGTCACTGCAGGTTCTTACCTCAGAGTGATCATAGAACCATCATCAACCCCCAACTCCACCAGAACATTCCAACTTCCTTTTCATGGACGATAATGCTCCACCACACGGTGCCAGAATTGGACTTCAGGAAGTTGGAGTTCTTAATATGATACTACCAGTAAAGTCATTTTTAACCTACCAAAACAGAGACGGGACAACCGCATCCTACTCTCAAGTGACCTGGCAGAACTGCATGTGATTGTGGAAGAGTGGAACGCTTTGCCTCAGGACAACATCATGAGTCTCGTGAGGAGTCAAGCTTTCATTGGTCGGTTTCTGTTATTTGGGACTATCTTTATTATTGTCTTCATTTTGGGGTCATACAGTGAAATTATGTTTCTTATCATTCATTATTTGTAGGTGCGTAATGATTAATTGATGAATCGACTTCTGTTCTTGTGACCCAAACAGATTGAGGTACAATCGAACTGACCTATAGGGGTCTGCAACCTGCAGCTCCAGAGCCACATGTGGCTCTTTAACCCCTTCATTGTGGCTCTCTGCTTAAAGAAGAATATTTATAATATGAAAAAGTAAGAAATTTTAGTTTATCTTATAGGTTTATTGGACAAAAAATGTTATAAAAGTCAAACGTTTTGCACAAACAGTTAAAGGATTGTATGTATCTCTCCACCAGGACTCTGACTACAGTACCCATAATTCTCCAACAATCCATCCAGCAGTTTGGCTTTATAGGTTACGACAACTGAAACCGTTTGACAGATGCTAGAGTGTCGTTTCCCACAAAAAATCAATCTGAAGTCAATACTCACAACCAGAATTTAAGCTGCACTTTCTATTTTTGAATGAAAAATCGAGGATTTTAATTATGAAAAAGTATGATAAGTTTCACTTAATTAGCTCTGTTTATTTATTCATTATTTAGATTTATGACTTACTGTTGAGATGCACCACAAACAGTGGTTCTGTGTGTGTTTATTTTTCATCTCTACTGACATTACACAACCTACTACTATAGGATGACAAGATGTCTTTTATTTTGAAAGAAAGTCATTTAGACTCATTTAGGGTTAGAAACTAATTCATAATTCAAAAAAATGCTATTTTCTCTTTATGTTTCTGTTTTATCTATGCTTGAAAAAAAATATTTGTATTTATCAAAATAGCAACAATACCATAAATACAAACCAGCTCACTTTTTCTAAAGAGTGAAATAAGATTTTGTGGATGTTGTGAGTGAGTTATCCTCCAAACTCTTGACTTAAACCATTAAAAAATGTTTCAAAAATGAATTGATACTGGAAAATAGCATTTGATTGAGACACAGTATTTCAATATAATATAAAAAAGATCAAGTGCCATCACATGTGTTGTGACATTTTTCTGACTCGGAATGAACCAATATTGACTATGAATTGGCAATCAAAAATATGAAATAAAATCGAATTGTTGTTAAAATTAATCATAGCACCAGTAATTATAGTGATATTTCATTAAAATTCAGACTAAATAGAAAACTCACTCATGTATCCCTAACTTATTGGGAATAGTGTTGTTTAGTAGTTGTGTGTAGAGCAGGGGTGGGCAAACTACGGCCCGGGGGCCACATGCGGCACCTTAAGCTACTTAATGTGGCCCTCCAAATTAAAATACATTAATCAAAAAATCCTAATTATGTTATTTTTCATGTATTTCTGGTTTCTTCCCTGAATGGTGTTGTTTCTCTGATGTTCGTGTGTGTTCCTTTCTGAGTCAGATGGTGATCTTTCGGATTATTCCTACACCACATAAATGCAGCATTTCTTTGAGTTCGCATTTTCCTCTGAAGAACATCAACCCATTGGATCACCCAAAAGAGAACAAAAATCAAAATTTAGAAATTAAAACTCCCAAATTTTCTGTTTTTAAATTAATATATGTGAATTTGAATCCAAATTAAAGCATGTTTTTCTCTAAATTCCATATTATTTTTTTTAGTTTATGAGGTTGATTATCCAATCTCTCCTTCCATCTGCTCCTTGTCCGGCCCTTATGCCAAATTTTAGAACCCTTTGTGGCCCACGAGTCAAAACAATTGCCCACCCCTGGTGTAGAGGCTGATTAAAGTTATTCCTATCGGTTTTTGTACTTTTATTGACGATTTACAGCATTTTTGTCTGTATAGAAGCAGTGCAGGAACACACTGTGGTACCAAACCATCATCCAATTTAATTTTGCAGCTGAATGTAAGGTGTAATTTGGAAAAAAAAAAAAAAAAAAGGTAAAGAATAGAAAAAGTAGGTCAAAATGTTCTCAGAAACTGAAAGAAGAAGGTCACAGGAGAAGAAGTTCCATTTAACAAAATAAGATTCCTTCTAAAAGCATCAAAACCGTTTGGTCTGGGTTCATCTGGTGCATTCTGGTTTGTAGAGACCGCCCCCCTTCTTCTCCTCCTCCTCCTCCTCCTCCTCCTCCTGCCAGCTGAAATCAGCAACAAGTCTGAAGTCCTGTCAGTGACGGAGGGGTTAACGGGAGCGCGCAGACGTCTCTCTCCTCTCATTTTCTCTGCTGCGGCTGATTCCAAAGCTGCTTCTGATTTGACTGATTTTTGCACCGCTGGGCAACGGAACACACCGCTGAGGGGCTGCGGGGAATCGAACGTCCTACTGCGCGCTTTCACACAGGTACGCGTCTCCATGGATAATTCCTCCACGAGTGCTGCAGGTTTTAAACTTTAAAAATTCCAACATGATGAAGAAGGCTGTTATTTAGACAAATTTGCACCCCTCCTGTTTTTTTATGGATCTATTTTCATCTTCCAGTGAAGGTTTTATTTGCGTAAACGTGCGCGCGTCTCCAAAAGCGACAGAAGGCTCTTTGTTTGAGCGTAAAAAAAAAGAGGCATGTTTCGTTTGGGGGGTTCGCCTCTCCTGCGTGTTCACACCGGGCCTGTGCCGTTTCACCACCTCATTCACATGCAGGCTGACTCACTCCCTGATTTCCTCCAGATGTGCTGCCCTTTTTCCTGACTGCTCACGATTGTGACATCTCTCCTCCTCCTTCTCCTTCTTTGCTGACTGAGATCATTTGCGCATCTCCCGATGGTTAAAAAGTAAACTTTTAAACTCCAAATCTGCAGGAAAATGCTGACATTACTCCTTTTTTTTTATGGGTCTCCTCCTGATTTGATGAATAAGTGCAGTCAGGCGTGTGAGTGCAGCATCCACTGGTGTTAAACATGTCATTAAAAAGTTGGTTTACTCAGAAAATGAGTAAAAATGAAGACATTTATTGCTTTATAATCCAGCAGCAGCTTGCAGGTGTCCAGCTCAGGTGTTTCTCATACAGGTAATTAAACCACAGCTGCTTAAATCCATTTAATTTTAGGTAATATTTTCACTTTTCTGAGCTGCTTCTCATTTTTATATATATTGCTCTTGATTTCTCCTCCTGAGCATCACGAGATCCTCTCACCAGTTGGCGTAAAATTAACTTTAGGTAATTGCTCAACCTTTGCTCACTCCCAACCTTTGGTCTGCTGCAGCTCTTTACATTACTGTTAGTTTACTGCTGCAGCTGCTCCGAAAGGTAAGAGATCCCACTGCTGTTTCAATCCAATTTAAATCTTTTTCTTTTTTTTTGGATGCACGTTTGTTTGTGGATCTCAAAACTGACATATTAGTGGTGTTATTGTAAAATATATAATTTAATCTATAAAGAAGATTATCTGAGAGCTGTTAATTCCCCTAAAGTCTCAGGATGCGCTAGAACAACTCCCGCAGTGCTGACTTAGATTTAGGAAGAAGTGTCATCCTGAGGATGTTTCACCACTTTACAAAGCCAAACAGCTGACGCAGCTTTTTTTTTTTTTAAAGCAGAATAAGTGTGGATCTTATGAGAAGGATGTCTTATTGGTCATGTGCCTTGTTCTAGTGCTGTAAACTTTTATTGTGGCGGGGATAAGGAGTTATCTTCTGCCTACTGTGTACAAAAAAGTATAAAATTGTGAAGAGATCTGTTTTAATGCCAAAAAAACATCCTACTTGTCTTTTTCAGGGCTAGAAGCATGCGTGGGTGTTGAAGGTTGAATTCTCGCGTCACCGCCTGCTCGACTCCAACCCGGAGCGCCCGTCTGCTCTACCCCAGGTTGTCACTCGTTCGGTGAGGCTGAGCCCACGCCATGTCTGCAGAGGTGGAAACCAGCGTGCCCGCACCTGTCGAGCCCAGCTCCCAGACTGTGGACTCGACCTCCGGCACCCCACCCACGTCCCCCAGCACGGCCGTGTCCAGGGTCCCGTTCAAGAGGGAAAAGAAGAAAAGTAAGTTTAAGCCCCGCCCACTTTCTGAATTAAGCATCATTTTTGCTCCATTTTTTTTTTTTTATTGTCAGCTGGAAAAGCTTTCAGGAAGTAGTTTTGCCGGCTCAGTGGCCTGAGAGTGGAAGAGTTCAAATCCACCCTGCTTGACGCTCAACGTTAAACATCAAACGTCTCCCCCAAATGTAGAAAACAGATTCCACACACGTGAGGGCTAACGGGACTTTGACTTTATTCCTCCGAGGATGAGTTTGTCAGCTGACAGCTAAGAGAAATGCACAACAACTGTCACAAAAAACAATTTTTATCTTTTTTACTGCACAAGTTATATGGCTTTAAATCCGTGTTTATACTTTTCTGACTTGAATCTAAAAGCAGAAGGTCAAGTTTTGGGTTAACTTGGTCACAAAAGTTAACATTCTTCATGTCTACATTGTTCTCCAAGCAAAAACAGTCATGGTTTTGCTAAGAATGGCAACATTATCCCCAGAAATCTACATGTTTAGTTTTATAAGTTGTAGTTTAACAGTTTAAAGTTGCTAAACTGTTGTTTTTGCCTTTTCACATGATGGGACGTTCCCCTGTCAGGTGTGGGTGTTTCTGCAGTTCACTTCCTGTCAAACTATTCGATTAACATTGGTGACATACTGAATGTTACATTTTTGTAGCCATATTCAAATGTTGGTTTTTTTTGTTCTTTTAAATATAATATAAAAATTTAAAAAAATTTTCTCTGCTTGAAGCAGTAAGAAATTTATCCCCTTTTTATATTTTTCCTCCTTACAAAGCTAAGTTTTTGTTGTTCTGCTACTTAACAGGACAATCTTTGGGTATTTCTTCATTCCCTCACTACTTACTATATAGTGTGTTCGCCATTTTATTAGCTGTCAGAATCTACAATTCGGAAGTTGAGTGCTCCTAGAAATTTCCCAGAAGTCTTTGTGGAAAAACCAGTGTGCCCAGCTACAAATATAGACCACAATGCATTGTGTTCACACAATTTTTTCCCCCAAAAAAAGTGTTTAACTGTAATTTTTTTTTAACTATCCACATTTTTATCATCATATCACAGTGGAGTCAGAAATGGACGTCCTGAAATGTTCGTCTTGATTAGATTCTCATTTTGTGAAATCTGTGATGTCATATTAGCCGTTTAGAGAAAAGAGATGGTAGTGAGCGTGGTGTCAGAGTTGCTTTAAAAATCCAGGACACGAGATAATCCTCCAACTATTATTGTTTTTTAATAGTTGGAGATAAGGGTAGGAACTTGGACATTGTCTTGTCAGTTTTTACAAATACTGTAAGTAGAAAATAATAAAACTTATCTTGTTCCCACGACTCTAATAGAAACGGCATATACATAATAAATAACACTAAAAATAAAAAAATGTATTATAAAAAATATAATATAGTCTGTGTCTCTAAGTGTTAAAGTAAGATCTGCAAAAGCGCTCCGTCCTTCAGTGAGGCGTTCGTCTCAGGAGGGTCTGCTAAGTATCAACAGTCTCATGCAGATGATGATGATGATGAAGAGGATTGTCCATGATGGATTCTAGTTTCCGTAACGTCCTCCTTTCCCCCACCACAGTCACAGACTCCAAGGGGCATCCCAAAACCAAGTTGGACCCCGTACACTCGTTCCCATTGGTTATCTCCATCTAGACTTCAAAGTCAGTGATGCATAAAAGATGAAAAATGGACTTTGAGAATCACACACGACAAAAACGAGAATAGTGCACAAAAGTTGGGCAGGGTTGACTTTAAAAAAAGGTAATTTTATAGATGACTATTAGGAAGCTTCATCCTTAAATGTTTTTAGGCCAAATACCATCTTTTATGATGAACAACTGACTCCTTAAATTGACATTAAATTATGTTTTTTTTGTAAATGCCTAAAATCTAAATATATGTGACAAAAAGTGAAGGAATTCTGCAGTATAAACTCAGTTTTTGACAGAAATATTTCAAATTCTGTCAACTATTTGAGTTGGCTTGATAATAACATAAAACCTGGTCTCTTTAACACTGTAGATCCAATGTTTATGTTCTTTGATTTTTATTCTGAATCTACTGGCATTATGTTAATCGTGTTGATGGTTGAAGAGTTAAAGATTTTGTGGAGGTATTCTCCAGGAAGTCCTGTCTGCTCTGAATATGAAGCTGCTGCTGGTCAGCCTTTGATTTCACTCTAAGCTACTGTCCAAACATTTTTTAATAAAGTGGCCGAGCTGCAGCCTGATCTTACTCTGTGGACCTCTGACATTTTTCGTAGTTCCAGAGAAGACAGATGAGTACCTGCTGAGCAGGTTTCAGGGAGACGGGGTGAGGTACAAGGCCAAGCTGATCGGCATCGACGACGTCCCAGAGGCCCGAGGAGACAAGATGTGCCAGGACTCCATGATGAAACTGAAGGTAGAGCACGGCGGGAGCTTTTCTTTGATCTTTCATGAAAGCGATTTTTAATTTGTTTGCTTGGCTGCAGGGGATGGCAGTAGCAGCTCGGTCTCAGGGCAAACATAAGCAGAGGATCTGGGTCAACATCTCAATGTCGGGTATAAAGATCATTGATGAGAAATCAGGAGTAAGTCCCACTGACTTGCAGCCTTGTGAGCTCCACATTTCTGTGCTTATTTGGCGTTTTCTTGTCTTTTCAGGTGATCGAGCATGAGCACGTGGTGAATAAGATCTCCTTCATTGCCAGAGATGTGACGGACAACAGGGCGTTCGGGTACGTGTGTGGAGCAGAGGGTCAGCATCAGTTCTTCGCCATAAAAACTGCACAACAGGTACGTCTCGGGAGCTCACCGATTTCAAGAAACTGCAGAAATGAAGCTAATTTCTTCACGCTGCAGGCGGAGCCTTTGGTCATCGACCTGAAAGACCTCTTCCAGGTGATCTTCAACGTGAGGAAAAAAGAAGCGGAGTCTTCGCAGAAGGTAATGTCTACCTTGAGACGGAGGTTTTCTTGAAGAAAAGTCTTGCATGTGTTGGACAGGAAACGCTCTCTTTGAAAGTCAACACTGCCTCTCTGTGTTCTTGCAGTGAATCACATCCTCCAGACATTCCACTGCAATGACATATACGTGTGTGTTTTTAGTGGTAACAGTCTGCTTCTGTTTTCAGGGTGAAAATGGCAGCGTTGTAGTTGAGGTAAGCTCTTGAAACTTGTTTTTATTTGAAATAATTTGCTCCATTTTCTAACGTAACTTTTTTTCTTAATGTTTAAGAATGGAGGTGATGCCGTGTTGGGTGTAGACGATGGAGTCAAAACTGCTCAGGTGAGAATTGAAGCATTTTTTAATTTATTTTTTTAAACATCCACTCTGATGAAAATGGTTTTCATCATCTTTCTGACGATGGAGGACATGTATAAAGAAAATGAAGTATTCGTTCACATAGTTGTGAATCACAAACAACATATTAAAAAAAATGGACAAAAAGACGGTCCCTACCCGACTCAATGTGAAATTTCTGTGAATGGCTGAGGTGCACCTGTGAACTCTGTAATTAATTGGTTTAAACAGCATAAACGTATTTAAAAGACCACTGGAAACGCTTTGAAAATGATGATCGGACTATGCATTTTTTTTTTTCCAAATGTAAAATAATGCCTAGTGGTCTCTTAATTATGATTATGTAGTTTTTAGCAAAAAGCAAAAAGCCGGTGTCGTTGAAGACGTGTTTTCTGCAGAAGCTCATTAAAAATTAAATCTGGTTTGTGGCTGGCATGAAAGTTTGCTGCACCAATTTCCCAGCATTACTTTTTTTTTTTTTTTTTTTTTTTTTTTACACACTATCCTGCTAGCTTATATTGCCTCACTAGCCTAAGCTAACATTAGCATTGCAAAAAAAACAAAAAAAACCAACTCTGCAATATTGAAGCCATGCAGTTTTGAGCCATATTCCTCCTCAGATGTGGAAAAGATGATCTTAATGGATCCCTTTGTCTGCAAGTGGATGCATCATTATTGTAGCAGAGAAGGTAGACTTTAGCCCCGCCCACAGCAGTTGTTGTGTCACAAATCCAAGTTTTTTCAATCTGCTGGATTTATCTGCTGATCCATGACTTTTTGAAATGTTTTTTTAAGACTAAATAACTTTGTTTCCATTAAGATTAAAATGATATATCTTAACATAATTTTTATTGGAGTGGTTCTTAAAAGCAAAAAGGAAAAATTGACTTTTTGTTGAAATTCAGCCGGTGGAGCAGCTGGATCTTTTTGGAGATATGTCGACTCCTCCAGACGTCCAGGTTCCCAATGTAAGTTCTCCTGCTTATCTTTGAATAATTTGTTTGTGCTTATCAAATGTTACCTCGTTATTTCTACAAAGGTTTTCTATATTTTATAAAAAGTTATTTAAACGTCATTCTGTTATTTCTGTTTCATGTTTTTCTTGTAATTTTCATTCCACAAAAATAATTTGTCACGAAATTCATCAAAAAAATCGAATGTGTTCAGATTTGTGTCTGTCAGTTCAAAGCTGCTCCATGTAGAAAAGCTGCTAAATTTACTCATAAATTGAAACAGTGGAGGTTCAGAAATTGACTGAACTCCTCATTTTAAGAATTTGACAATTTTCTTGGAACTTATTTCCTTCTAAATCTGACGCTGAGCTAAATTAAAATGTCCTTCTACCTGAAGCAGAACTTGAACAATCATTACTTCTCTTTCATTGATTTATAACCTGTTTGTCTGCAGAATTGATTCATGAATCTTGTTTCATCTTAACCAGGACTCTAATGAAACGCTCTTGCTGGACTTTTCTGCTGAAGTTGACAACAATCAGAACTGTATAAAAGGAAATTCCTTTCTAACCTTTGGCCTCGACTCTATGACGTCTTCTGATGCCAAGAATCCCTTCACTTCAAAGTTTGGTTACTTCCCCGCCCCGGACAGTGACCCTTTCAGAGATGACCCCCTCGCTAAAACGGCAGGTGATGCCCCCGTTCCCCCCAGTGACTATCTGAACCACTTAACCGGTGACCCCAGTAAAACTGTTTGTAATGGCGAGGTGAACGGCGAGGGAGAAATCGGTCAACGAGGTATTGGGTTATCCGGAAAAGCCATGATCTTTGCGCTTAACAATGGACAGTGGCCACTAGGGGGCAGCATAGGTCCAGGCGGTGGGATCACCCTGACTGATGGGAATGAGGCTGTTCTGACAAACAAAAACCCATTTTCTGAGCAGTCTCCCAAAACCTCCGTCTTAAACGGCGTAACTCCACGTCTGGATGCGGATTCGGTGGTCTTGAGCCCGCCCCCGCAGAGCTCCAAGCCCGGACGAGGGCGAAGGAGTGCAAAGGTGAAACGACACGGTCGGATGGATCGCAGCGGGGGGTGCATGGGTTGAGCAAAACAGCGTTTTTTTTTTGTTTTTTTTGGTGGCACGAGGTGCACTAACATCCCAAGCTTATTTGAATTTTTCCACTTCACACCTGCGGCTGAGGTTCTGATGACACGTCTTCATGCATGAACTGATGCTTCCACGCTTCTTTGCCTGAATTTCCTAATTTCACTCATTTATGCTCATCTATCTTTCTAACCCTGATGCTTCAGTGATGAAAGATCTGGTGAGTTGTGAGGCATGTTTGGAGCACTTTGGCGTTTTTCCACAGCTTAGTTCTGGTTTGTTCCTGTGAGTGACTTTAAAGTTTCTGATTTCTCTGGTTAGTCGGGATCAAACGACCTATTTGGGACAGAACTTTTTACCACTCCGGCCCCCTCTGAGAGTTCATCTGTCCCTCCTGACCTTTTCAACAATACGGCCGCAAATTCAACTCCCTCCACCATCGCCGCTCTGGGTAATTTAGAAAACAATGTTCGCTTTTCTTCTCATTCTGTTTTTATTTCAAGCTTTGTTCTTAAATTTTCAGGAAATCTTCAGTTGGGCCTTCCTGCGACCACAACTGTCCATCCTGCCGGCATGTGGGGAGCTCCTCCTCCTGCTGTGCCCGGCATGTTCCCCATGCCAGGAGTGGGGGCCCCGGGCCCCAGGCCCGGTTTCCTGCCACAGCCTGCCTTTGGGCCTCCCATGGCAGCCCCGGCGTGGCCTCAGCAGATGCCGCCACAGTTTAACCCCCCACCCTTGTCTCCACCTCACCTCTCCTGGGGTCAACCTGCCGCATCCAATCCCTTCCAACAAGGTGCGTTCCCTGACCAGGGAGGTCCGGCACGGCCCCCTCCGAGGGCCCCCGTCAAGCAAGCGCCCCCCAAAGTGGAGAACAGTGCCTTCACAGCTCTGGACCCTTTGGGAGATAAGGAGAAGAAGACCGGAAAGGACATGTTTAAGGACTTCCAGCTGGCCAAACCTCCTGCCATCCCTGCAAGGAAAGGGGAGCTAACCGCTAATGCTGCTGCGCCCCCCAGCAGCAAAGATCCAGGGGCTTTTGATCAGTACTTTACCAGTAAAGTGGGGATGGCTCAGGATGCTGCAGATCACGACGACTTTGATATCAACCAGATTCCTCTAACTAACAACGGTAAACTCTCCGAGTCGCTCTCGACTTCAAACTTTCCTGATTGGATGTCTCTGACTGTATCATGTATGCTTAGGAGCTTCGAAAGCCGCGCCTGCTGCAGCCGCTGCCCCGGCTCCGCTCTTTAACCCTGATCTCCTCGATTCTGCCTTCTCTTCTGCTCCAGTCGGGAACAGTTCAGCGCAGCCGCCGAGCAACAACCAGGACATGTTTGATCAGGCATTCGGAGCTCCAGCTTCCAATCCGTTTGGAGCGCCGCCCGTAGCTGTGGTACGGAAAAATAGTCTTTTCACCAACAAAAAATGCTGATATGGTATCAAACTTTTCTTCCATTTGTGTTTTTTCTGCCAGAATTCTGCTTCAACGGATGCTTTTGGAGACGCTTTTGGAAACCCTTTTGCCTGACCACAAATTTGACAGAGTATGTCTCATTTTTGCTTATTTTACTTTCCTTTTATTTATATTAAAAACATCACATTTAAAATCTTAACTTCACAGATGCAAGGAATGAGATGAACAATGAAGATCTTCCCATTTTTGGAGACGAGCTGCTGTGTGCAAGACAATCCATGATGAACTCCTCCCCCTGTCCCAACTCTCCTCAACTTTAGTTCTTTTGCCCACTGATTTAAAGAGAAAAAAGTAAATATGTCGTTATCTGCTGAAAGAAATGTTTGTAAAAGAAAATTCATGGTTTCACTGCTGATGTTTGTTAAAGAAATAAATCATAAATAATGCTATATGGTGTCATTCTTGGTTTGTTAGAATATGTTTCATCATACAGGAACCAGCACTTAGATTCTAGGTAGTTTTTGGAAATAGCTGCTCATAATGAACTGCATTTTCCAAACATTGTTTTTAAATTGTACTGAGAATGATATTACATTTCCTACTTAATATCAATTGAGAAAAAAAAACTAACACTTTTATGGAGCTAAATTGGGGCCAATATTATTTGAAACTGAAATAAAATATTTTGAAAAAATTGTTTGGCCAAAACGATAGGTTTCCAAAACTTGAAATTTCCATTTAAGAACAATTTTTTTTCAGTTTTAAACCTTTTTTTTGTTTACGAACCACCAAGTTTCAGCTTCAAAACTTTTGGCCCCATTGTGGCGCGTTGGGGCGGGGCTAACACGAGGACCAATCAAAATCAACGAGAGAATTTATTTTTTTCGGCCAAACATTAATATTTTTTTCAAAATATTTTATTTCGGTTTCAAATAATATTGGCCCCGATTTAGCTCCATACGCTTTACTTTAACTACATCTACTAAATTCCAAGATCCTATATGGCGTTTTATGTATTGTTGGCAATAAACAAGAGGTCTTTAGTGAGAATTTAAAGAATAGAAATTGTCAAAATTTGCTTGGTCAGTGTCTTGTCTTTGATGTGGCAATAAAAAAAAATTGTCACATTTTTGTTTGATCGTTTAATATTCCTGTATACAATGATACAAGATACAGGTTGTGAAAATTTAGCCAGAAATGGTCTCAGAATTGCCAAAAAAAAAAAAAAAAAAAATGTATCGATTAATTATCTTATAGATTTCACATATCTGCAATTTTTTTAAATATTTGCTTTTGTCTTTGTTTTTATCGCTTAAATATTGCAAAAACTACCTTCGTGTACTTTGATGCTATTTCAGTTACCAGTATATAACATTGTACATAATTTTTATGCCGTAAATTCTGCCTTCCACCAGAGATGCTTAGGAATGAATGAAAACAAACAATAGTAAATTGTCAACCTTGAGGAATATCAACACAGTTGTCAATTTTTTGTGTTGTATTTTGCTTATATATCAGTTTAACTAAATTTACAAATTAAAGTATTTCACATTATTAGAAATTAAATGAATCTATTATCCTTAAAAGGGGCAATCTCAAAGAGGAAATCGTATTTCACTCAGATTTCACAAGGTGGAACCTAAGTTACGTCCCTAACTACATTTCCCATAATCCCCTTGTGTCGTATGAATATGACGACACAAAAAGTCATGGCGGATTAGTGAGTGCATGGGGTCCGCTATCTGCCTTCCTCCTCGTCGACACCGAAGTGGTTATTTCAGCAGGAAAGCCGCCCTTTCTGCTCCAGGTTTGTTATTTTTAGGAAACGCTGGTTGAATTAGAGACTTAAAACTATTTATATTTAAAATATTTAACAAGCTAATGACTAGTTTTCGACCGTGGCTGTGTAGCTTTTCAGCCAGTTAGCCCGAGAGGCTTTTCCTTACTTTTTTGACGTTTTTTTACGTTTTATTTGTTTAATGGAGGAACATTTTTTCGCTAAATATATCGGTTACCAATTGGATAGTTTATTTATTTGATCTATTTTAGCATAGAGAACTAAAATATACATTTAACACGAGAATCGGTCTGAGATAACTGTCACACTGTGGCTGGGTTAAAATATCTCCTGTAAATCCATCATTTTTTATAAAAGAAAAAAATATATAGTTTTATTTTTCTGGAAATTTATATTAAAGTGGCTTATTATTGAACAAACCAATAATTATAAACTATATTTGTTCCAAAATAAGAAAGACAGGTTAGGTCACATGATAACACATTTTTTAACATCTTCCACCAATGCCAATAATTAAAAGTTTAAATTTCATCTGTTATATTAAAATTGTTTAAGCATTAAGTTTAAAGCCAATGATTGTATATGAGAACTGGACTGAGTTACATCCCCCCACCTTACCCCTGGCATCCCAAACAGGAAGTACCTGTTGCCTCCAGGAAGCCAAAATCCCATAGACTTCCACAGAGAAATAAACATCTATTACTTATTTTAAATGACAGAATAACCATTCTTAATCTGTTACTTTAAAAAAAAAAACAATTTTTTTTAACATGCTTATGCTAATCTTTTTGTAGTGCATCTAATTCAAGTTGTAAACGGACCAATCTGATGCCTCAATAAAAACACGTGGTCTCACGCCGACTGGATGAAACTTTTGATTGACAGATTCCCCCAAATCTGTACTTAGGTGGATGGACTTCCAACAAGCTCACTCCTTATTGGTCAGTGGTTGCCATAGAAATGCTGATGTCTGAATAGTGCATATTGTTTTTGTGTGTATTGTGCTCTATAGCAGTTTTTTTCAACCTTTACTTAGACTAACTTTTTCCTTGATTAAAAATTAATTAGTGCACCACAAATTTAACATTAAAAAATAGAAACCCTGTAGTCTGTATTTACAATATAAAAACATTCGTATCCAAGTGTCTTTCACAAGAATCAAATAAAAAAAAAAGTATTTCATAATCCTTTATATTTTTACCTACTCAGTGTTAAACTTGGGCATGTTTGGAACAACACAGAGCTGATGTTCTGGCAATAGTAAATGTTATTTACACCGATTAGGGAAAAATTAATAATCTGTCATGACACACTAATGTGTCACAGTTGAAAAAAATCTGCTCTTTTTTCAAATTAAAGCAGAAGTTCTTACATATGTGATAAAATTCTGTTGTAAAAACAAAGAAAAAACCTATTGTTTAATGGTGTTTAGTGCATCTCAATCACAGATGGTTTTTGGGGAGAAGAAGTGACTAAACTCGTGAGGTTGCATGTATTTGTGTATAATGTTTGTGAACTGATGACCTGTCCAGGGTTTATTCCATCTTCACATCTTTAAAAAAAAACTGGGAAAGACTCCAGAAATATTAGTTAAAAGTAGGTTCTTGTTCCAGGTGGTTTTCAGGAGATCCCGTTGGAGTTCTGACTTGTTTTTTCTGTTTTCAGGTCAAAATGTTCCGCCGGTCACGATTTAGCGTTCGGCCAAATGTCGGCGCCGTAGGGAGAACCACAGCGACACCTCAGGAAAGTGCTGCAGCAAAGCAGGACGGGACCCCAAAAGAGGCCAGCGGGGGCAGCTCCGTGCCTGACGAGTCAAGCGCAGCCCCACCAGAAAAAACCCCAGCTTCAGGGTGAGGGACACGGAGGTTCTGAAAAGACGAGACAGCTTTTTCTATTTACTGGATGTAATGTTTGCAGAGTTTGTAAGGTCTTGAAAAACTTGAGCAGTTAATAAAAAATTACATTTGGAAAAGTAATTTAAATATTGATGTGTAAAACATAAAAAATGAAATAGTTTAAGGTGAGATTAGAATTTAAACAGAAGTGCAACATGACACTATCTGTGATGGGAGTTTACCATAAGCAGACGGCGTGTTCATCGGTTCAATGAATGGCGCTTTCATCTTGTTATCTGACATGGGTTATGGAATGCAGTTTTAACTACAACAGCTCATAAATGAAATGTGTTTTTATTTTTGGTCTCGGAATACAATGAAAAGTTATGGAAAATGTTTGCTACAAAAAAGTGAATAAACTCAATGCTTTATGTAATGTTTCAGGGACACTGTGGACCAGAATGGTGATGGCTCCAGCTCCTTATCAGCCCTCCAAAGGAGGAAACGCTTCTCCATCAAGCCCAAAGTTGCACCGGGTCGCCCCTCCGCTCCCCCCCGGACACCAAAGTCCCCCATCAAAGCTGCCTCTGTGCCTCCCAGTGAGACTCCTCCCTCTGAGATCGAGAAATCATCAACATCCAGCCAAGCTGGGACCTCAGCAGCCCCCAACAGACTCCAGTCCCCAAGGACTCGAAGGAACTCTGAAAACAGCAAACAGCACAAGCCGCAACCCAAACCCCCACCCCTTGAAACCCCCGCCGAAGGCCCACCGGAGCAAACGCCTCCTCCGGCAGCTGACGGCAGCAAGAAACCGGAAAGCACTTCCCGGAGTCACCTTAAAGAAGGTCCCACCAGACTGTCGGATAAAGTTCCTCCTTCCATTCCTGACAAGGCAGCCACAGAAATCTCAGAGAAGGCCCGAGCTCTGGTGTCGTCCAAAACCGCCGGTTCTCTCCCGCCGTCAGCACTTTACCTGAGCAGACTCCTGAACAGCCCCGTGGACGTGCAGCGGATGGTCAAAGCCCAGAAGCTCCGAGAGCTGCTCCGGCAGGAGAGGAGCAAAGAAAAGGTCAGGTTTTTCATTTATTTTTGTAATCATTCTGTAGATGCTCATCAAACAGCTGCTTTCACATTTACAGAGAATCAAGAGAGCTAAAGCCCGGTGTAAGGAGTTTGATTTAGATCCCACCAAAATGACGATGAGGGACCTGATCCACTATCTTCCAACGTCCAACCCCATGACGTAAGTCACTCTGAAGGGGATTCTAAACTTCTAAGAGTGTTGATAAAAATTGAACTCTTTTGTTTTGTTTTAGATCTGCTTTGGATGACTCAGCAGAAGAGAACGAGACTGAGGTTCCTCCTTCAGTAGACAGACAAGAGTACGTTCATGTTTTCAGTATTTTTCTTGGTGTTTGTTTGGTTATTTGCAAGTTTTTTAAAAGCGGGGGCTTCAGTGTTGAAGTTTCGAAAATGCTGTTTTACTGTGATTTTCTTTTTTGGATAAATTTGATTAAAAAAACATAATTTTTCATGTTAAGATATTAATTTTTGTGTTTGACCAATCAAAAACAAGAAATAAAGTGGGGCTTTTGTTTTCATAACTTTATTCTGGTTGATGACTCTTGTATCCTAGCAATAAAATCTCTGCATTTAATGGCACTTTAGGTTTCTGAAACAGCTGCTATATTTTATTTATGTATTTATTAACCACAAAACTAATAAAACAAAAACTTGTTTTTTTACGAGGGACAATAAAAGGGTAACAGAAAGACAAACACTTGGTATTTTTGTCCCTTTTACTTAGTCGATAAAGCCATTGCTACATTTTTTTTCTTTTAAAACAGCAGAGCAAACAGCAAAAAATGTGGATTTCTTAGTTTAAATACATAATAAAATATAGACAATATAATCCAAACGTTTCTATTGTTCATATTTTTTTAAATATATCATTTCCAACAAATTGTTTAGAAAATGTTTTTTTGGTTTAGCCTATTTAGTTTGTTGTTGAAGTTTATTCTATATGCTGATACTTTGTATTAAAACACATTTATTTAACTTTTGCTCCAAGTTGTTTTAAATAGTAATTTTTCTATCTTTTTTCACATTTGCTTTGCATATTTTAAGGTAAAAATTCATAACGCACTTTGTTTTTTTTAAAATACCCTATTTCACATCGCATTTATCATTAAAGAACTATTTGTGCATCTCCTTAAGAATGGTTGCTGAGCTGCAGCTTTTAGTGGTTAATCTAGTTACATTCAATATTTTTTTTCTTCGTTAATCTAAAGGTGAGGCCTTCTGTGTATTTGTCTGTAAATGTGACGGCTTTGTTTGTTTGTGGGGGATAAAGTCAGGAAACTCATGACTTCAGTTTGATAACTAACAGACAAATTTGAAAAAAAATATATGTTCCCAGTTTAAATGATAATTTAATGATATTTTTCAAAATTGGAAACCCGTTAAATAACATAAACCTCCTAATATAAATATTCAGAAGTGCTTGTTTGAAATAAATACACTCAAAAAAATGACACCGTTTGCAGAGTTTCTTACACTTTTAATAACCAGTTTTAGGGTTTATGTGTTGATTTTTGTTTGTCTTCTGTGAAGGCCTCCAGAACGAGCTCGGGAACCTGCAGCTCCTCCTCCTCCAAAAGTCATTTCAAGTGAAGAGGAGGGAGCAGCGGGTGAGGCAGAAGAGGAGCAGGAGGAAGAACTTATGGTTCCTCAGGTCAAAGTGGCAGAAGACGGTTCGCTGATCATCGACGAAGAAAGGTCAGAGGAGTTTCAGAAAAGGGGAATTGAACTGTTTACTTTCATGTTTTTGGTTTAAGTTTTTCTTTTTGAATGTCAGTTTAACGGTGGAAGTCCAGCGGTCCAAAGGTCCCAACACCATTCAGGACCGAGACCCCATCTTTGAGCGCGGCTCCACCACGACGTACTCCAGTTTTAGAAAAGGGACCCACACAAAACCGTGGTCCATTGAAGGTACGGGTGATCCTGGAGATGTTTTTTTTTTTTTTGATTTTCTGATTCACAAAACGTTCTCTTCTGGTCTTCATCAGAGACGGACATGTTCTACCTGGCCATCAGCATGGTGGGGACGGACTTCTCCATGATCTGCCAGCTCTTCACTCACAGAGCTCGGTCGGAGATAAAGGTCAGTGATTGGAGCTGGTCTGCATTTTAGACACTTGAAACTTAACTTACAGTTTTGGTCATTCCTTTCAGAACAAGTTCAAGAGAGAAGAGCGAGCGAATTCATGGAGGATTGACAAAGCCTTCAGTGAGTGTCGCAGCTTCCTGTCTTTGCCTGAGTTAACGAATGAACTTTAAATCTAATGACTGTTTCACAGGAGACAGGCGTAAACTAGACATCGAGTACTTTACGAAGCTGCTGGAAAAAGTGTTGGAAGTCCAGAAAGACAGGAAGAAACTCAAAAAGCTTTCAGAGAGCACCTCCAAGAAGTGCAAGAAAAAGACCAAAAGTAATCCTTCTTTTATCCTTACCTCGTGTTTCTATAACTTACGTGTGCTCAGGTTTTTTTTTAACTAACCTGTGCAGGTAAACCCTCTGCTAAGAAGCTGAGTGATGTGGAGGAGGAAGAGGAAGAGGAAGAGGGGAGTCTAATGCCCGAGATGGAAGGAGAGAAGGAGGACGAGAGGAATGAAGGAGAAGCAGCTGCTGTGAAGACCGGGAGAAAACGAAAGAAGAAGACTCCAGCAGAAGCCTTAAATGAGGAACCGAGCGACAAGAAAAACAAAACGGGTCTGGACATTTTTTCCAAGATATTACAATTGTTTGAAAAAAAAAATGGAATTAAATTTTGAGCAAATTCAGTCTTTTCTGATCTTTTTTCTATTTCTTATCCTGCGAAGAAAAAAAATCTTGTTATATATTGCCCAAAAGTGAGTTAAGCTAATAGAAAAATATTCATTTTAGTTCAAAAGTAAAATATAAAACCTGAGCTGAGCAGTTTTTATGTTTTTACAAAAAAGATAATTGTGATGATGATGAGTTATTATATCACACAGTTCTTCCGTATTGGCCTTTGGAACAAAAGTTTTGCCCTCGCTAAATACTCAAAAGCTCACTCAAATGTATACAGACCCAGTGCGTATACATTTAATTTAAATTAGGTCAATTTAATATTGAATGCACAAATCTATGGCTCAAGCTGAACAAAAAAATGTAACATACGATATGAACATATTAGGAACGTGGGCTTGGTTAATAAAAAACTTCAGTTGCTAAGGAAATTCAAAAACGTACTTTTGCTAATTCTTCTAAAGATTACACCGACCTGTTTGCTATCTCAAAGTGACCAAAAAATTAACAAAAAAAAAAAAACTGTTATTTTGAAAAAAGTGTTCTTTTTATTTGAATTTATCATATGCTGTCAGCCAGTGGGGGCAGGCAGGTCAAAAGAGGGTAGCCTGTGGGCGTGGCATTCATTTGTTTTGTACCATGTTGGCCACTAGTTTTGTCGTTAGGAACAACAAACACCAAAGCTACTTTAATTAAGGAAGAACTATTGTTTTAGTTCAACCTACAGGTCAAAATAAGCTGATTTTTTATTTATTTAATTTTTTTTTTTTGTATTTGCATCTATTTTCTACTTTTTTTTTTTTTTTTTTTTTTTTTGTCTTTTGGAAAACCCATTTTGGGTCTATTTTTCATTTTGACTCGTCTGAACAGGCTTTTAATTAAATTTAAGCGGTTTATGGGTTACTATTAATCTACCCAACTGAAACCCGTCAATAGTGTTTGCTGCCACAAGTGAAAACTGATAAGAATCTTTATTTTGCTTTAGAAAACAAAAGCTTCTTTAATTTTTTTGTCAACATGATTTCCTTTTTTTTAATCCATTGTTTTCTGTGGAAACTGCTTCTTGTAGACAAAAATAAATTTTTTTTTGTTCTAAGTTTAGTTTTATTTCTTCAGGTAAAACAGGCGTACCTGAAGACTCTGAAACATCACTTCCTGAGGATCTCATCACCTCTGACATGTAACAAAACCACCAAAGTGTCTAAAAAAATGAAGACATTTCCCTATAGATTTAAGCTTTTCTTGTTTGTTTTTAGGACTGAAAACACTGAAAATGTGACGGTGGTGAAGGATGCAGCCATCAAACCAGCTAAGCTCTGCAGAGGCAGAGCACCGAAGCCGCTGGTACCTTTGGGTCTGAAGCGCGGCAAAAAGCCGCTGCCCTCTGCAAAGGCCAAAGAGACAGAGGATGACAAAAGGGAGGAGACCGAGAGGGAAGGAGCTGATCAGGAGCAGGTATTTCTCCTTTTTTCTAATCCACTGAACCTCCTTATCTTTTCCATTCTGACATTTTGTGGTATTTCAGGGAAGAAGTGATGATGAAGCCCAACAGAGCCAAGAAAAGAAGAGGGAGGACGATGATGGTGTTATATCTTCTGAGGGAGAGGAGGAGGCTGCAGTTAAACCTCAGAAGCCTACGCGGTATTTTTATTTAAAAAAAAAAAGTATTTTCTATCTCAAAAGTGCTGTTTTGATTCTTTGTGTGGGGGGTGTTCTGACCAAATGACATTAACAGAAATCTGGGACCATAAAACCCTGTGACACCCCCTCATTGGCTGTGTGGCTGCTACATGCCCCTTTACTCCTCCCCTCTGCCCCCAAATCCATGAAAAAAAACACCCTTTTTCCTGCTATTAATCTCCATAGCAACCATTTTATTTTCAGGTCATCTGGGGGTGACTAACAGATCTATACAATTTTCAGAAAAATCGGTAAAAGTAAATTTTTGGATTTCCTTAGCAACAGAGCTTTTATGTGATTTTAAAATCCTAATGAGGTTTTTACATTTGTAGAAGGAACTATTTTCTTTTTTATTATTTGTTTCAAGATGGCCTCATGGTGTCAAAGGTCAACAACATTTTTAGACGTGGTTGTAGACTTAACCGGATGAGATGTGTGTAGGTTTTTGTGAAAAAAATAGATTTTTCCATAATTTTGCACTTTGCCACAACATGGCCGCCAAGCTGCAGGTCCTTTGGCCATCCCATAATGATTTCAAAACTTCTTTTTTGATGTTTTGATTTCATTAGTAGTCTAAAAATATATTTTCTGAGCCCCATAAGAGATTTAGAGAATAGAAATTGCCTTAAAATCCAATGACTTGGATTCTGAAATAAAATCTAGATTAATAAATAAATTAATACGTTGCTTTTCCTTGAACTTGTCTGTTTCTGTTTTTTTTAGATATGGCAGAGTGCCCAAACCAGTCCAGCCGTTGACGTATGCTGCCAAAGACGATTCGGACTCGCCTGCTTCTGCTGACGCGTCCAAGGGTCCCGTCAAGAGGGTGAAGTCGGTCAAACCTCCACCAGTGCAGAAGTCCAAGAAGCCCAAACTGGTCACGCTTAGGTCGTCCAGGTCGGAGTTCAGTGACGAGGAGAACGAATACGAGTGGGAGGAGGGGGAGCGTCACCTCGCCTGCAGCTCCAGTCGAGACGGTGAGGCTCACGGCTTTGTCCAGAGCAGCCTGCACGCCTCCAGCACGGAGATCTCCGAGGTGGATGACACCATGGTGGAGGTAAGGAGAGCAGCGTCCCTGATGCCTTATTTACCATCCATTTGATCATCACATTTTTATGTTTTACCTCATTCTCCTGCACCATTTCAACTCCTCCCATCCCACACCTTAGCTTGACATCTTGGACAGTATGCCCGATGTGCTGGGCATCTCCCAAGATGCATTGTGTCCTGATTCAACCTGTCAGCAGGCGCATCATGACACAGGCACTTCTGATCCCTGTGAACACCAGCTGGACCTGCTCGTTGTAAGTGATGAGTGTCAGAAGTCTTGAACCCGCTTTGCTCTCATGCTGCATGCACACTGGGCTTGAGTGTGGGCTGGATAGTCGCTACCAGATACCAGCACATGTACTCACAGTTGAAAGAGGCTTGATGTGAAATGTTAAATCTCACAAATCTCGATCCAGACTTTTTCTTTCACAGCTCTATTGTGATTGTGACTGATTTTCAAACACTTTTGTGTTTTAAAAAAATATGCTACTTGAATCCTGTTTTAACCTTTGACATATGCACAACTGTTGCATGTATTGTACGTGGAGTCCGATTGCATAGTGAGGTCTGGACGCAAGAGTTTTGAACACAGAAGACAAAAACGCGCAGATATGTGCGATTACGTAGACTTTTCATTGAAAACGTTTGCTCAAACGCACATTTCCAAGCCTGGTGTGAACGTAGCATCAGTCCTGAGCTAAACTTGTCCTTATTAATTTGTGGCATTGAATCGTTAAGTTGCAGATGTTTAATATTTTGCTCAATTGGATGCCTTTTTTTGGTGTTTTGCTGTCAGTTTTACATGTTTGGAAGCTCAAATTAATATTTATTTCTAAGTTCTCAAACTTAGTTTTTTAAAGTCTCATTCCAAGTATCTCTTCATCTACTGTAAAAATGTTCCCAGGGGTCTTTTAATTCTGCTTATGCTGCTTTTAGAAAAAAAAAAAATGGTAGTGGGTGGGACCATTAGCAACCCTACCACTGTCGTCTACAAGTGGAAGCATCAGAGTGGAGCAGAGCAGGGACCAAAAAAAACTGACAAATGCAATTTTAATCTTAATTTTTTTCTATATTTGGCTTCCATCATCACAAAAATTCCACAAGAAGATGTTAAAAACACCAAAAACAAATATTTAAATGGATTGAGTCTTGAAATAAACATTTCCCTCAGCGTTAAGGCAAAAACAGCACAATTACCAAAAAAAAAAAAAAAAAGAAATATTGGTTTTAACTTGTCAGATGACAGAATTGTTGATTTAAGCTGAGCAGTAAAGTTCACCAAGTTACCACTAGGTGGCGTTATAGACAAACATCTTATAAACTTCCAGTACAAGTAGAACCAATGGCAGTTATGGGCTCTGTGAGCGGATCACAGACACTAATAGAATCTTATAGAGTTGTTTAAAATGTTCCTTTTCTACCAATGGAGGAAGGCTGAGGTGGGAGGCTTCCTTTAAATTAATACATTCTGTACTAAGCAGCCCTAAAAGAGTTTTAAAAGTCCTACATTTTGATTGTAGAAACAGATAGGACAGATAGGATGGTCATTTTCCTTTAATAATTAAAATGGGGGGATCACAGGTTATGCCAGATATCACTGTCAATGTTACAAGGAGCACACGAAAAACACACGAGTGATTGATGTTTTATTATGTTTTGTCAACTGCGAAACTAAACTTGACAATCTAAACAACAAGAAAAACAAAAACGCCTCCAGTTTGGCAACAACAGAACACTGAAGTTATCTCAAATCTCAATCAGCTGATGGCTCTAAACCTGCCAGTTAAGCTAAATTACACAAACAACGTCTCGCAGTTCAGCTTAAAGGAGATGACAGACGCAAAGACGTTTATTTATTTAATTTTTTTTGCCAAAGACACAGTTGATTTCCAAGCACCGGGAAGGACGGCTGTGCTGAATTTCCACCTGCCAGCAGCAAATGTTCTCTCCCATTTTCACATCCAAGAAAAACATCCAACTTTGAGTGATTTTTATTTCGTTTTTACTGACAAAATAAATAAGATTAAAGCTGAGCGTATCTTAAAAAGTATTTGTCAGTCATAGATAAGAGGTCCATCATCATCACTTCAACTGTCAGAGATGGAAGTTACAAAAAGGATTTTTAAAGAATTTATTTGTATAATTGTGCAGAAAAATAAGTATTTGGAAGATCTCACCTCATTAGTTGTCCTTTTTGAAATTTAAAATATCAATAAATTACACAGATTTAAAACAAAAACAGTCTTATGAGGTTTTGTCAGTCATCAATAAATAACAAAATAGTGTAATTTCAAAGGTTGAATTTGCTAATATTATGATACATTTGTTTTTTGCCCTGCAGGATGTTATAGACTTCATTTCCTCGGAACAAACTGAAGGTATGCGGCTTGTTTTTTTGTTTTACGAGCCTCCGGTAAATAATCCCACAGATTTAAATGAGACTTTTTGTGTTTCTTTCAGTGTCTCAGGATGAGAGCTACACTGAGGCGGCTCAAACCCTTTTGACCATTGGTAACCTGGCTCAAAGTTCTCAGTCGGCACAAAGTGGAGATACCGTAGAAGAATGCGCTGCAGGTATGCAACAGAAAAACAGCCTCTGTTGGTGTAGGCTTTCTCCTGTCTCGGAAAGTCACATTCCGTTGTATTTGATTGCAGAAACATCGGTTGGTGTCAGCGAGTTCACATATGCGGAAGAGGAGACGTTGACAGCTTCACCCCTGAAAAGGGTCACTTCTGCGGAGTGTGCAGATCAGAAAGTCACAGAAAAGCTTCAGAGTGCCGATTTAAGCAGCGGTAACTCGGTCCCCGCTGAGACGAGCGATCAGAATATCGATCATTTAGATGTTAAATCTTCTCTTATCAAAGCTGGTCCACGTTCTAAGGTGAAGCCTAAACCAAACGTCGGTCGCATCTCAAGGACTTTAAAACCAGCATCTCAAACGGAGATGTCAACAGAAGGGGGAGCTGAAAAAAATATTACTCAATGTCTCGATAATAAAGAAACAACCCCAGGAATATCGGCTTCTGATGCAGCATTGTTCAAAGATGACACTTCCTCCACCCACAGCTGCGTGGATCAACTTGAAGTTGGTCCAAATCCAGAGTTCCAGGCTGGGCCTCCTGTGGAGTGTGAGGGTTGTTTAAATAAATCTGTTGAAGCAGCGCCAGTGGTCGAACAAACGTCAAGCACAGATCATGACGGAACCAAATCTCAGCCCTCGGCGGCAGGCAATTCCACTGCAGGAGACGGTGAGGGCAAAAGTTCTTCTCAGCCCAGAGGCAGACTGTCTAAAGTCAAACCCAAACCAGTTCTGCAGACGTCAAGAGTCGCTAGATCCAACCGGCAAACCACTGAAGAGATGGTAGAGAAACAGCTGGTAGAAACTCAAAACAGAGAAGCCAACACTCCAGCAGATAAACAGACTACGAATGAGGAGACAACAAGTTCTAAAGCTCTGAATGTTACCAAAGACTCTGAAACCACTTGTAAAGAAACGGCGTCAACTGGCCTAAAAGAGCCAGAAGTACCAGCTCCACACGGGTCACGTTTACATTCAGAAGGAAAAGGAGATTCTGCAACCTCCAGTCCAGGATCTTGTCAGCCAAGAAAGACTCGCCTGCAAAAGATCAAACCCAAACCAAACCTACCACAGGTGTCGAGAGGTGCAAGATCAAAAGCTCAGAACCCAGAGGAGGCTGTCCATAGAGACCCACCTGTAAAGGTGGAGCCACAAGCAAAACTGTCTGGAAATAAGATGAATACAAATGATGGAGTTCATGATCAAGAAGTATTGGTTAAAAGTCCTACAGAAATGCTGAATCTCTCCTTCCCGTCCAGTTTGGAGCAGGCGATGGCAAAAGAGAATGCAGCGTCTCGCGTTGAAGATCTGGTTTTAACTGACATCGATGTCCGAGAACCAGAACAAGGAATAAGTACGCATTTAGCTGAAAACCTGAATTCATCTTCTTTGAATGAATCGGTGGAAGAGTTGGCAGTCACAGAAGAACGACAAGAATCCATCCTAACATGTCAGACAAACAGGAATCGACTGTCAAAAATCAAGCCAAACCTTCAAACATCAAGAACTGCAAGACCTAAAGCCCAAACCGCTGAAGAAGCTGCGCAGAAATGCCCGCTTCCAGATGAAAGACCTGATGTCGAAAAGGAGGTGGAACAAGAACCCGATCTGTCTGCAGATAAAGAATCTCAAACACAGGCTGGATTTGTTGACATCAAAGAAGATCCCTGTGGAGTTCAGCTTGAGCCATTTATGGAGCAAACTTTCAAAGATGCTGGGGCAGTTCCAGAAAATGTGTCATCTCGTGCTGGACTGGAGTCCAATTTGGAGCCAGGAGAAAGTGGAAAGCCTTCAGCGGCTGTGGAGAAGCTAACATCTGGTCCAGAAGAGGAACCGAAGGTGGATAGTCAGATAAAGAGGAGTAGATTGCAAAAACTTAAACCCAAACCAAACCTATCAAGAGCTGCAAGGTCCAAATCCTCAAAAGATCTAGAAGATAAGGAATCAAAGTCCACACTAGATCTTAAAGTCCATGAAGATGCCATCCCAGTGGTGGAAGCAACCCTACCTTTGGGCTGTCAACTTGAAACTGTTCCTACTCCAGCGATACATCCTCTAACAATATCCTCAAATGAGGAGAAAAAAATATTAGTTAGTCTTGATTTGATTGATACGAGCGCAGAAACATCAGATCAGAGCACCACAAAGACCCCAAACGTCTCTGAAGTCCAGCTTGATACCACCAGAGTCGAAGGATCCCCGACGTTCTCAGATAAAAACTTAAAATCTGCCGTAGAACCAACTGATACTAGAGTTCCAGAGGCATCAAAGCTGGATCCGGATCCAATCCAGGAGCAAACTTTGTTAGTTACAGCCACCAAACACAGCTCTGAAGTTACATCTTCTGGTTCATCAGCGAGGAACAGATTCTCAAAAATTAAACCCAAACCCAACTTGAGCATAACCTCAAGATCTGCAAGATCGAGACCTCAGATCTCAAACGTGTCGGCACAGAGTTCTGAATCCTGCAAAATGCTCAAACCAGAGAACGACGTCTTCTCGAGTTCTGCTTCACAGTTTCAGACTGCGTCATCTGCAGAGGAGAAACATCTTGGACATACTGATTGGACGGAAACGGGTCACAGCGCCTCAAAGAATCAGAACATCTGTGAAGTCCTGGTGGAGCCCTGTGAAGACAAAACATCTGCAGAGCAAGAATCCGTCTCTGAGATGAGAGCGGAAACATCACCAGATGTTCAGCAGTTATCTGTAGAAGATCAGTCCAAATTACAGAAAATTCAACCCAAACCCAGTCTACCTCATACATCAAGAACGACCAGAATTGAACCTCCAACCCAAACTCAAGTTGATGTTGAGCAGGACTTAAAGGAACTAAAATCAGATGAGAAAGCTGCAGGAACCCAGAACATCTCTGAAGTTTCCAGTCAAGATCAGACCACCAGAAAAATGGAGGAAACATCTTCATCTTTTCAGGATAGTTTGAGAAATGCAGCAAGTAAAGAACCAGAAGACGGAGAAGTGTCCTCAGTGAGGCTTCATCTCACAGCATCAGAAACCAAACGTGTCGGTGAAGAAGATGAAGCTACGCCTCAGTCCAAGAGGAGGCGATCTCAGAAACCTAAACCAAACCTCCCTGGGACATCAAAAAGTGCTCAATTCAAACCAGTCCAACTCACACAGGCTTCAGATGAACTGCAGATCTCTAAATCATCTGACAGTTCAACAGCAGAAGTAGAAGCTCAGTCTGTGTTGACCTCTCATAAAGTCAGAAGTCCAGTTTCAGAGCCATCAGTGGAATCATCATCCGAGAACCGTACAAATGTTGTCTCTAGTTCAGAGCAAAATGTTCCTCAGAGAAGAGCGAGGCCTTCCAGAGTCAGACCCAAACCTAACCTGGCGTCATCCAGTCGAGCTTCACCCAGAAAAGTTCAGCCAGATGACGGTTCCAAATCCACAAGTTTACCATCAGAGCAACAACCTCAACTTGGTTTTAAGATGGAACCAAGTGGAGACAGTAAGGATTCATCTCAGCCAGCACAAGCTGGATCTACATCAACTTCCAATACCAGCTCAGTGTGTGCAGAGGGACACTCCTCAGGGCAAAGGTAACCGTGATCTTCTAACTCAAACTTATAATGTAGATTTTATCCAGCAACCGTCTCGTTCTTTTCTTCTTTTAAAGTTCTGGTGCGCCGTCAGAAGGAGCTGATTCTTTTAGGACGTCAAATAAAGCTCCTCAACCTCCCCAGCGAGGACAGACCGACTCAGGTTTGATTTAAAACTAGGATAAACGTTTTCATAAACTCTCAATTGACGATCGTTTCTTCTTCTCTGTAGATTCTGACACTCGTTCAAAGACGACAGACCCCATCCAAAAAGCTGCGTTCGATCCCAGCCATGACAGTCAATGGCCAGTAGGGGGAGACATCGACAAACAAGTGAGATGACGGCTATGTCAGAATGGTTTTCCAACTCCCTAACTACTAAAAAAAAAAAGCCCCGATATAGTTCTGGACTAACAGATACCCAAGATTTTAAAAGCAATTTAGACACTGCGATCACTATTTTTTTTTTTGTCAAATGTCAATTATTTTAAACTGATTTTACGAAGTGAAAACCTAATCAAAATGAGCTTTTTTTTTGTCTTATTTGTGACTGTGTTCTAATAATGAAAACATTGATGGTTTATTGAAAAATTGCATTTGTTTACTTTTTTTTGGCAAAAATTCTTCTTCAATTCTTCAAACAGTCTTGAATTTGGAAATGAAGATTTGGACAGCACTGCAAACTAGCAAATTGTAAACTATATAGTGAGTAGTGAAGGAAGTAAAACAAAGGTCAAATGTCAGCCAGTCTAAAAACAGGTGTTCTACTTTTATGCTAGTTTTTGAAAAAGTTCAACATGTAAGGTAAGTCGATGGGGTCAAATCAGGATCAGCTTAAAGTGAATGGAAAAAAATATGGTAAGTTTTAAAAAATACATTATAAATTGTTAAAAAAAATAAAAAAAGGGTTTTAAACTCAAAAGTATGCATGGTAAACTGAAATATATATATTCAAAACTGTTACCATTTAAAAAATATTTCTTGTGTAACGGCTAAAATTTTTCGTTCCTCTTTACTTTTAGTCCACAACTTACAGTTTTGATTTTAGAATTCTCATTTTCAGGGTTAAGCCTAATTTTATGTGGGACTTTGAATCCTTACTTATTGGGATTATTTGGATGTTACAAATAAACCTGTTTTTAATTTAAATTACAGACGGGTTTAGGTTTAAAATTCAAGTTATCTGTATTTTTCCCATTTAAAATGGTTTATTTTCAAATGTATAATTTATTTTTTTTTTATTTTTATATTTCGTTCACGTTTACAATGCATACTTTTGAGTTTAAATCTATTTTTAACCTCACAATATTGTTTTTTATTCACTCTAAACTGATCCTGATTTGACCTCATAGAAGTCCACAACAATCTAAAGATTAATCTGATAATTTAATAGAGATTCTTAAAGTTATCCGTTAATTAAAATAGTATTTTATCTAAAAAATAAAATTGAATTTACAAGTTTTATTTCAAATTTCAATAAAGCTTTTTTAATAATTGCATTTTTTTATTCTAAATTTTTAAAACATTAGGATATTAAATATTGAATAAAATCCTGCTGCAGCCTTTGAGGTTTAAGAACTGTTGTTTTAGGGTCATAAAGGGTCTGAAATGTGGACTTTGTGAACCTTTGTAGTAAGAAGGTTTTATATAAAACCAACAAAACCCTGCATTAAGTTAGCGGTTTGATCTGAGACCGTTTAAAATGTGCTGCTTCCTTTCCTCAACTCTCTCCCTTTGATTCCTTAAACCCCAGAATACATCGGCTTTAACTGCGGAGGGGATCCACACTTATCCGCTTCTGATGGAGAGTAAGTCGCTCATCTGCCGCCGCCGCTTTGTTTGAAGTGTTTCGGTTGAACGGCGTCCTTTTCTTTTCGCCCGTCAGTGCTGCCCGAGCAGGTGCCTTCAGATCCCGACGAACCGTTCTTCGTCCTCTCTCTGACGGAGATCCCGGTCTCTTTGGCGGTGGAGGCGGAGACGGCGAAGCAGCTGCCTCAGCTCGCCGTCGCAGACTGTTCCACGCAGCAGTCGTGGTTAGTTCTGCCGCTCTCTTAGCCGGATGGAGTTCTGCCGTCTGACCTCACAACCTTCTCCACTGTGCAGGGCTTCTGGAGAGAGTTTCACAGCAGCAGGAGAGAAGTCAGGCTCTGATGTCACGCCGTGTGTCGAATCTGAAGGTGAAACTGCAAACAAAACGTTATTAATTATTTTAAACAGGAAATACGTCACACAAGAGAGTGCATTATATGAGCTGGTCATGAATCATCATCATCATAACCGTTCTACAACAATGATTTTAAAAGATAACCACTCCAAAGAAGTGCTCTGTTTACATCTTAAATGAAAAATAAGGTAAAAAAAATAAACATTGGATATTATTTATTACATTTGCTCATTTTTTTTGAATGTATTTGATCGGGAATCAAAATCAAATGAATCGGAATCAAATCAGAGCACAAAAAAAAAAAAAAAAAAAAACCTGATCGGGACCTCCCTAACTTAAATGTTAACTCCTACATGGCATGACATTTGTCTCTCTGTCACTGGACACCACCTCAGGTCTGTTTGGACAAGTTAAGTGTTTTAGAAATATAGTTTATTATGCCATTACATTTCAGCTAAAAGCCTGATGAAAAAGGTAGATCTTTTAGCCTTCCTTTTTAATAATCAAAAAACACTTTTTGAGGCTCTCTGGGAAGCTGTTCCACTGGATAAAGCCTCACTGTTGGTTTTGGTTTTTACTTTTGGAGAGGCAACAAGGTCTACGAGGCTCATACTGTAAAGTCATATCAGATATACAGTATATAATGACTCAAGATCATGAAAATGTTAATAAACAATTCAAAAGATTTAAAAGTCATTCTTGAATTGCACAGGGAGCCAAAGTATTGTTTTCAAAATGAGCTGGTTTATGATTTATGTCTCATTCTTGAATCTTGTTTTTTTAACCAGAAAATCCAGCAGAAAGTCCAGAAACTTCTGTTGTCAGAGAAACGGAAGCAGCAGCAGCAGCAGCGGGGAAAAAAGGTATTTGTCTTAAAAACGCTCTTATAAAAATAAACATGCATCTTCCTGGATTTAGTTGTTATTGCCTCTTCCCTTGTAGCTGCTTCATCAAGGAGTAGAAGAACTAAAGAAGCTGCTTCTGAGCCACTAAAGCAAAGAGGAAAAAGCCTGAAGAAATCTGACTGCAGTTTGGGCTCCAAAAAGACGAACAGAGGCGGCCGTCAGACGAAGTAACACTTTTTTTTAAATTTAAATCAACAATTTGTCCATCGTTTTATCATTTAATATTTAGATTTCTGTCACTTACAGAAAAGCAAAAGACGTTTCCTGTGAATCAAAATCGTCGACCAGCGATCCTCCAGCTGCTAAAGTGAAGACTGCTGGACGGCGACCGACCTCCGACCGCACTCCCAGCTCCACCCTCCCCGCCGCCCGGGTAAGACGGCAACAAGCGGATCAAAAACAAAAAAAAAAAAGTTTCTTTTTCCTCATTTGAGTTTGTGTTCTGCAGGAAAGCTGTGTTGAGATGAGCTCTGTGGAGGAGGAGCCCACCAGCGTGTCGCAGTACTTCCTAAGTGACATTTTCACAGAAGTGAATGAATGATAAACTTCAGTTTCAAGAAGCTCCTGTCTTAATGCAGGGATAAAGACAAAAAAAAGCATTTCTTATTCTCTGTGGTGATGTTTTTATTGTCCGATACATTTTTTTCTCCCACACGCACTTTGTTTTGTATTGCAGGTTGATCGAGTGCTTTGTAGAGCTGCCTTTAGAGGATGATTGTTAAAGTTGAAAGTTTGAAAATCTCTCTCTTCAGCTCCAGATTTTACTGTGAAAATGTAAATACGATGTACTCCTTTCTAAATTGTGTACAGTTTTATACAACATAAGCTGAACCTGTAGATGTGTCCATAAAAGTTTTGTGGTTCACAATAAATTATGAGTTACATTTGCCTCTTCTTCCATTTTCAGACACTTGATTGTGTTTTCATTTTTTCTCTTTTTAATAAGTTTCTTAATTTGCATTTTTAATTTATGTAAAGATGATAAAATACTCAAAAATTTGGGTTTAAATATATAAAATAAAGTAAAATATTAAAGTACATTTTTGTAAAATTTATTCTCCCGCAATAATTCAAAGTTAACTCAAAAAAGAAAAACTAGTATTTGCTCTAAAAACATGTTGTGAGAGCTTTTCTTAATAAAATTTTTTGCTTGATTTTAGGAAACTAAAATCTGCTTCAAGCTAAAAAATGTTTCCGTTGTACAGAAATTGATGATTAAAATTCTTAAAATAACATTTGAATTAATTTAATTCATGCATTATACTTGATGATTGCAATGAAGCAATTCCTTCTCAAACTTAAGTGTTTTTTTTTTCCTTTTTTACTGCAGATACTTCAAATTTTGTTTAAATACATGGTTTATTAAACGTTTTTATTATAGTTGAACAGACAGGACCGCTGCAATTAAAAATCCCTTTCTACTGCAGTTACATCCTCAGCCAGCAGGGGGTGCTGCACCTTCTGCACGACTCAATCCCTGCAGAACATACATGCAGACTTGATCTCAGTTTTTCACTATTTCTGTGTAAAATGAAACGGAATTTCTAGAAATCCAAATGGACTTCACATTTGGCCATTAAACTCTCAAAAATACTCTTAATAAGGAAAATTTATTGCCAAGCTGTTTTATTTTTAGTAAGTTGAAACAAATAAGTAAAATAAAATAGATTGAAACCAAAAAAAAATGTGAGCAAAAAGGTTTTATTCACAAAACTGTAATTTACCACAAAAAGAAAAAAATCAGACTTGATTGTAAACATGATCTATAGCTTATTTATTTTAGTTTGTTTTTTATTTGAATAGACCTTTTTGTTTTTAAATGCAAGAGAAGTACTAAAACAAGACAAGATATAAATAAGTTGTGAAAAGTTTCTTTTGTAGAAGTCTTGTTCAAAGGGGAATTGTAGAAATTAGAAATGTATTTAATCCACCTTCACAAGTCATTTGTTTTATTATTTGCACTCTGGAAACAGTATATATATATACATATCACACAAGTAAATATACAATTATTTTAAGAAACGTTTAACACTCCTTTTTCAGCATCTATTATTATTAAATAACTTGTCTTAGTAGTAAATCAACGTGATGGAAACAAGACTCTAAAATAAAACAAATTCTGAATTTTTATCGAGTCCAATTTCTATTTTTTTTCCTTGCATCAATTTAAAAATTATTTTAAATGACGACTTCCCTTCAACTCAATTCAAACTCCACACACCAAAAAATAAAAGTTTTTTTGTTGCCACATATTGAAATTCAGGGATTTCATAATACATCAATTTGTCATCAGGGATGGCCTTAAACTTTATTTTAAAAAAAATATCTGGTATGCCATTCCAAACTATATTGTGACCTTTATGTGACACATTTAGGAACATGACGATGAGCATTTTGATGGGTGTTATTTTAATATTAACTCTGTATTAGTTTTAGAGTAACATAAAATGTTTTGCATAGGAGCATTTGACACTGTAGAGGATTTGCTGCATCATTTGGATTTGGAATTGATTTATTTTAAGCAATGAAAACAAAAAGAAAATACTTAAGAAGACAAAACAAATATAAATATAGACACATTTAATCAAGGATGATTGATGATTGGAAAAATAAAAAGTAGAAATAGATTCAAAAAGTTTGGGAACTCCAGGTAAAATGTTATTTTATTGTGCAAAAAGAAGCTTTGGAAAGATGGAAAATCCTTTAAATCCTTCTTTTAACATGTAAAAAAAAGACTATTTACATAATTTACCCTTTTAAAATAATAGAAATTAATAGTTTGTGCACAAGTTTGGTGTATATATATATTTTTCATATAATACAGAACAAATCAACTCCATTAAATGTGAAGCTTGTCCAAAATAGTTGAATCAATTGTTTGAAAAAAAGTGTAATAATAGATATTTACTTGTTTACAGAGTTCTCATAATCCAGTAATGTCACAGTTTATGTTATAAAGGCACAAAAAAGGAAATATTTAGTTTACTTAACAGAAGTAACACCTTGTTATTATTTATTATATAAAAGTGCAAACTGAATCAACACTGCGTTTATGAAGGAGCAGTGGAGTTCGCAGACTGTGAAGTGTTTGAGTCTGGAGCTCCTCTTGTATGGAAGCTTAAGAGTGTTTTGATCTCTGTTGAGTAACGAGCTGCTCGCTCTGCAAATCTGCTCTAAATCCAGTTCCAGTCACCTGTGAGATTAGCTCCTTCATTCAGCAAACTGCCTGACTGTGCAGAGACCGGAACAGAAGCGCGGCGGCTCTGAGGAGGAGGACCATGAACGACACTCAGGTCAGTGAGAGCCGAGCAGAGGAGAAGCGTTTGTTGGCTGGGGTTCATTTCTACACGTTTATTGTTAGAGTTTTTACTAAAATAAATCAACTTTAAATGTGATTTGAATGATTATTGAAGAAAAAGTTGTCAATCGACCTTAAATTCTGTACTTTTCTATGTTTTCTTTAAATTACTCATGAAAAAGCACATTTTAAATGAGACCTTTAAGATCAAATGTTTATGGCAGAAAAGTTTGTTCTCAAAAAAAGATTTATGTAACTTGTTCTGATCCCTAAAGCCGAGCATTGTTGATTAAACCTCAAAGAATCCACACGTTCATTTGGAAACGTATAAAATGGTTTTCAACAACAATGCTGGGATTTGTTCCCGTTGAAGGATGGGATTATGTAACACCTGGAGAAAATCCAGGATTTTAAATCATGCCCAAACGTGATGTTGTGGAGTTTTTTAAATCTTTTTTAAAATCTTTATTTATATAGCTCTTTTCTTATAAAAAGGTAAAAAAGTGTTGTTATTAAGTCGATATTTCTTTCCAAACTCCTTACAGGATGGTAAGGTGCTGCAGCAGATTGAGAGGGAGGTGCGAATGAGGGAAGGGGCCAGCAAACTCCTGGCTGCCTGCTCCCAGAAGGACCAGGCCCTGGAGGCCTCCAAGAGTCTGCTCACCTGTAACGCCCGCATCCTGGCTCTGCTCAGCCAGCTGCAGAAGCTCCGGAAAGCCCAGATCCTGGAGCGGGCCGGACTCAGGTCAGACGGGGTTCCAGACGCAATGAATGTGAGGCTGAACGGAGGTGGAGGAGGAACAGAAGCTTATTAATGCTGAAGGAAATTAAATCTTAGAATTAAAAATCCCTTTGACGGACTGACGACCTGTCCAGGATGTATCCTGCCTTCATCTAAACAAGGGGTGGGCAAACTTTTTGATTTGTGGGCCAGAAAGGGTTCTAAAATTTGGCATAAGGAGCAGATGGAAGGAGTGATTTGGTAATGAACCTTGTAAACTAAAAAGATAATATGGAATTTAGAGAAAAACATGCTTTAATTTGGATTAAAATTCACATATATTCATTTAAAAACTGAAAATTAGGGAATTTTTATTTCTAAATTTTGATTTTTGTTCTCTTTTTGGGTTCTTCAGAGGAAAATGCGAACTCAAAGAAATCCGAAAAATCACCTTCTGACTCAGAAAAAAACACACACGAACGCCAGAGAAACAACATTCATGAGAAGAAACCAAAAATACAATGAAAATAAGACAATAATTAGGATTTTTGATTCAATGTATTTTAATTTGGAGGGCCAGATTAAGTAGCTGAATGTGGTATGTGGCCCCCGGGCCGTAGTTTGCCCACCCCTGACCCAGAGGTTGCTGGGTCAGGCTCCAGCAGCCCCGAAAGGAACAAAACGGTTTAAGAAATGCATGGATGGATAAATCCATGAAACATTTAAATCCAGTAAAGTTTTCTTCTGATGCTCAGTCAGGGAGTTGTACTGTCTTATACCACAAGAGAAAACAGATTTTCTCAGTCTGTCTGTGGAGTTGCGTTGTAAGAAAGTGTTAACATCACTATTTTGAAAGTGTTCCCATTGGTTTTTAAATTATATTTATGCTGTTATTTTACCTAAATCGTTCATCTTCTTGAGCATAATTTCTGCAGAGCGGCAGAAGTTCATAAGAAATCTGCCTTTTAAGAAGGGTAGCTGGTGCAGGGCAACCCCGCCCCCTTTCCCCTACCAGTTGCTGAGAGATCTCTGTTTACAGGTCAAAAATACAGTCGTTTTTTGAACAACACTTTGAATAAATAAATACGGGCGTGATGCAGTGGTAGGGCGGTCGACCTTTAGCCAGAAGATTGCTGGTGTCAAAGTCAAGGCCCGGGGGCTGGGTCCGGCCCTTCAGATCTTGTTATTTTGATGTTATTAATGACCTGATGTTAGCTTGTGCTTATTTCTAACGTTTGTCATCTGGGCAAAATATATTTTTAAGGAGAGTATAATATTAAAAGTTATTTGAGATTTAAGTTGATTTATTCTGGAATAATATTTCTGAATTTTGTTATTCAGAATTATGTTAAAAAGTTACAGTTTTAAAAATCTGCATTCTGTTAGCTTTTTGGACTAGTTTGATATTTCCTAAGATTTCTAGGCTATTTTGGAGTTTAGCTAATGTTTTCAGCTACATGCTAGCTGTTTTGGCTAACTGAAGGGTTTTTTGTTGTTTTTTTTAGGCTAGAGAGTATAATATTGAAAGTTATTTAAGGTTGAAATTATTTATAGTTGTGTTAAAAAGTTACATTTTAAAAATGGGATTTGGGATTTCGTTCTAAAATGAAAACCCTCAAAGTTGATCAGAAGTTTAAATCTAATCCTCCAGGTCTGCAGAGGATGCAGCGCCGTGTTCTGGAAAAGTTGCACTTTCAGGTCAGCAAAGTCCAAACATATTTCATTTTTCAAAGTTTAAATTTTTACTATCATCATTTGTGTGTGTGTGTTTTTTTTTTAGATTTGCGGATTCCCCTCATGTGGAAAGACTCGGAGTACTTTAAAAACAAAGGAGGTATGACAGACTGAGCACAGACAGGAAGTACCGACTTAAGTTAAAACGCATTTTGTCTTCTCAGAGCTCCATCGCTGCGCTGTTTTCTGCCTTCTTCGCTGCGACTCAGAGATCCACGACACTGACATAGTGATGGTGGACCGGACTCTGACAGACATCTGCTTTGAAGACCCCGTCATATTGTAAGTCCACTCATTACCTGTGAGAATGTCAGAGTAGAAGTGCAGTGAAAATGTCTGTGTTCAGCAACAAGGTGGGTCCAGACTTCCAGCTCCGTGTGGAGCTGTACAGCAGCTGTGTGGTCGAGGACGCCTCCCCGGCGGTTCTGGCCATCAAGAGAAGCAGTTTTCTGGGAGGCTCGTTGGGATACTCGTCAGGAAAGAAGATCCGAGCTGCGTTTGAGTCGGCGACTGCGTGTGGATCTGTGGGAGGAGACGGGAGGTCCGGATGTTCTCCCTCGCTTGAGCAGTCTGCAGTGTAAGCATTAAAGGGAAAGTGGTGTTTTTAACATACTTTTGTGAACTTTAACTCTGTTATTAAATACTGTAACAAGTGTTTTCTCTCTGAAGGGGACCAAAGTATAACCTTTTGGCTCACACAACTCTGACTGTGGAGAATGTCCTGAATGGTTTCAAGACGCATGATTTGACCGTTTTAGCTACAGGTGATTTTCTTAATGCCCTTTTTACCCTCCCTTGGTCATTCTTTATGGTAAATTTCTATTTTTGGTGTGTTTTTCCAGAGGATAGCCCTTTCTGGTTACCCTTGTATGGAAGCCTGTGCTGTCGTTTAGTTGCCCAGCCTCTGTGTATGACCCAACCAGTGATAAGTGGTCAACTCAAGGTTAAGGTGATCACCTACAGCAGCCATAGACAGTAACAGAGGAACTAAACCAAAACACACGTATCGGTGAAATCCAAAGGAAGTTTGGAAGCTATTATGGGATGGCCACATGACCTATGAAGCCATAAGAAGCCATGTTTTGGCAAAGAATTTTAGCAGAAACTATTTTTTTTTTTTTTTTTTAGTAATATCCATAAACATTCTCACATCATCAGCATAAGCTCACAACAGAAACCGCAGTTAGGCTGACCTTTGACCTCGTACAAAAGGCCCCAACATTAATAAAAAAAATCTCTTTAGTATCAGCTACAATTTAAACTCTTCTAAGGGATCTGTCACCTCTTAACTCCTCAAGTTTCATTGGTAAAGTACTGCGGATATTTTTATTTTCAAGTTTTTAGTTTTGGAGTGCCATCAGCATGGCAGTGTAAAAAAGTGGCATTCCCCTGTTTCTCACGTATTTTATACTGGAACATTGTAAAAATGTAAAAATATGACATCACATACAACATAAAGCTATTAAGAATGTGAGCGTGGTTAACTAATAACCCCCGTCGCCAAGGAGATCCAAAAGTTTACTTTTGCCGATTCTTCCAAAAACTTTATCGACCCGTTCGTCTCTCCAAAGCGACCAAAAAGTAAAATGGTTGCTATGGAGAAAAAACTAACAGAAAAGCCACCATTTTGAAAAAAAAAAACAGTAAAAAAAATTGGAACATGGCGCTCTGAAGAGGGTAATTTCGTGTCAAAAGGAGGCAGCTTTAATTCTTATATGTTATTTGTACAGTTTAATACACTTCACTCTTATTCACTTGGTAAAGTTTGATCTAAAGTATTTACAGTTAGTTTAAATGTACTTGCAGATCAGTTCAGTTCCATTTTCTTTAATTCTAGTTCAGTCTGGTTTAATTAATTTTAATTCTGTTAAAAATTAATACTTTTGGCTTATTTAAGTTTCAAGTTAGCATGACTTCCATTCGTTTTAAGTTCAATTTTTTAAATGCAATTCAATGCGATTTAATGAAATTGAAAACAATTTTTGAATCTCTTTTAGTTCAATTCATCTTAGTTCATTTAATTCAGTTCAGTAGATTTGTAAAGCAGTGAACACACACAAACATCAAACCGAAAATAAATTCCGATTGGTGTTTCTTCAGCTCAAAGACTCAAACATTTGGGAAAATGTCCACGCTGACGTCAAGGAGCAAGCTCTCCGCTGTTATGAAACTCATGAAGACCTGGAGTCTGGGGACAACCTGATGCTTCTAATTCCAATCAGGAAGGTGAGATCTCTCCAGAACAGCTGTAAGTTTTTTTCCTCTTCCTACAGCTTGACGCAGAGGCCACCAGAGGGCAGTGGTGAGTCGACACAAGCAAGGATGCACCTTACACAATCACAGACCTGCATTACAGGAGTGGAAACCAGAATTGGGCAACTGTGCATAACAAAACAAAACAAAACAAAAAGATTTTATTTATGTTTGTTTTTCTTGCTTTGAGGCATATCTTATTTATCTGGCAAATGTAGCATGATGTTCCTTCCTGTATTTTTTTTTTGGTAAATCAATATCATAGTTCTGGTGAAAAAACAATTAAATAACAAAACCACTAACAAAAAAGAAAGAAAATAAACTTATTTTTAGGTGTGAATGTAATTATTAAAGAAAACTTCCTGCTGTGTTTCCAAAAATTAAACCGTTCTCATTGGATCACTTGAATCAGTGCACTGCCATGCTTTTTTATTTTTACCCAGATGTTCCAAATTAAACTAATTCTCTAAAGTTCCTGAGAAATGTATGCTTGTTTCTCTTTCCTTTAAAGTTTTATTTTGAAAATTCGACATCTTTGTTGATTGTAGTCTTTTAAAATCTTACTTTATCACATATATGAAAGAATATTTTATAAAAAAAATCTTACATTTATTACAATTGGAAGCATTTTACTTTTTTTTTACCATATTAAATAAAATAATAATAATATGGATTTCTGATGGATTCTAAGATTACAACAAAGTTAGAATCACTAAAAACTTACAAATTAATATTGATATTAAAACATTTGTGTTGTTTTAAAAATGTTTTTTGTCACTTATTCAACAACTGATCACATACTATACACTAAAATGAGAACAGAAAAATACAAGATAAGAATTTGCAATTGTGCCAAAAACTTGCCAAGCAAAAAAATGTCTCATTTTACATTCATTTCTTCAGTTTGCAGTGACAAATGAGAAGTCACTTCCTTCAGGTATCCTGGAAAAAAAATCTGTTATCATTAGAGAATCAAAGCCGCCCATCCATCAACCAACCAACCCTCACCAGTCAATAGTGTTGAGCTGGCAAAACCGGCTTTGCTTAGCTTAAATAATTCATTGTGGAAATTGAAAAGAAATGTTTATTGTTTTTTTTTTTACTTGTGACATAACATATATATGTTTTTAAAGCTTTAGATTTTAACAATATTGTTGTTTATCTATTCATTTTTCCCAAAATGTGTCTTAAATTCACAAAAACGGAGCAGATTTAAGCACAAAGTTGCTGTTTTTTCTGCTTCTATTTCTAATAAGCTAATAATAATCTTTGAGATTTTTGAAAAAATAATCCCAATAAATTAAATTTTTTTCAGTAATGTAATTTGATAACTTTGTTTGTGTCTGAATTCTTTCACTTCCTTCCACAATCCGGTGTTCTCGGAATTTCCCAGAAGTCTTTCTGCAAATTCCGTGTGCATCAATGCTCACGAGATTGATGAATATGGACAACAATGCATTGCGTTTGAACAAAAAAATATAAAATGTTCAAAGTTCTTTTACATCGGAACATCTGTGGCTTCATATTTTCAGTTTAATTTTTATTTATAAATATTTAGAGATTACTTGTAGATCAATATGATGTGGCGATGAGAGCGAAAACGTCTTACCTTAAATGATGTCCATAGAATTATGCAATCAAATCAATTATAACTTTATATGGACTCCCTAAAAACAAAGACTGATGTCAAGGTGGAAGTGGGAGTACATCAGGGATCAGCTTTGAGCCCCCTCCTGTTTGCAATGGTTATCTTTTTCACTTCTACTGCAGTTTGTTAACAAAACTTACCTTCAAAAACTCATCGTGTGTTTTTCTACTAGGATACTTGCATCTGTGAGTCGGAGGGACACATATACATCAACGCACAGCCTCAAAGGAACGATGCACCCTTTGTCATTTCTGCACCCAGTCCTGAAGACACGCAGCGCTGGCAGGTGGCTCTGCAGCAACACGTCTACAACCTGGGTAAGGCTTAGATTTACAATTCCACTCTTTATACCAGTGAAGACAGTTCCAAAATATTCTTTTTGGGTAGGGCAATATTCCAGTTAATACAGAGGAGTTTTGTTTTTCCTGCACGGCCAGTTAAAAATGGAATCTAATTACATATAAGAACCAGAACACGCAACCCAGTAATCTAAAAGATTAAAAGGCGTGTTTGTAAGAATCACTATCAAATTCTAACAAAGGTCTTGTCTGATTTAGAACTTTGTAAACTGAATGGCTGCCAACGCTCTGTAATGTAAATAATCAGAGCTGTTCTTTTATTTTTAATGCATGTGCAAGCAGAGTGCACCGCAACGCCATTCCCGTGCTTTTATTTTCGCCCCGCGGGCGGTTAATAACGAGCCTCCATATGGGAGCTGTTGCTCCGACATAAACAGGAATGCACATTTAAAACAATGTCCCGTTTGCATTTATTACATCAGGTGACTCAGCGGCAAATATTTGGTGTCAGTTGATACAAAACTCAAACAGAAAGGAGGGTTAAGTGGAGGTATGTGTTGGCCAGTAAAAATAAATAAGTAAATAAGCGAGGACAACTGATTAGTCAGAAAAGATTTGCCTCTGGCATGCTGCATCCTCGCTGACATCCGAAACTGATCTGACAAATAGGCCCTGAAGGGGTCATGCGGCCTGAATTTGTCCATTCCTCTCCATCATCTTTACTGTCAGCTTGTCATTGGCATCAAGGCACCAACATTTCTATCCTCGCAACCGAATGAAGTAGAATAGGTGCAGTTTTACATGCACATTCGGCTAAATCAGAGGGGCTGCAACCTGATGCTCCAGAACCACGTGTGGCTCTTTAAACATTACTTTGTGACTTTTTTAGCCCTTCTTTTTGACTCTTTAGACCCACTTTCTGGCTCTTTTAGCCATTCTTTGTGGCTCTTTTAGCCCTTTTTTTGGGCTCTTTTAGCCCTTTTTTTGGGCTCTTTTAGCCTTTTTTTTGGCTCTTTTAGCCCTTTTTTTTGGCTCTTTTAGCCCTTCTTTTTGGCTCTTTTAGCCCTTCTTTTTGGCTCTTTTAGCCCTTCTTTTTGGCTCTTTTAGCCCTTCTTTTTGGCTCTTTTAGCCCTTCTTTTTGGCTCTTTTAGCCCTTCTTTTTGGCTCTTTTAGCCCTTCTTTTTGGCTCTTTTAGCCTTGCTTTGTGGTTCTTTTAGCCCTTCTTTTTAGCTCTTTAAACCCTACTTTGTGTCTCTTTTAGCCCTCATTTGTAGCTCTTTTAGCCCAATCTTTGTGGCACTTTTAGCCCTCATTTGTAGCTCTTTTTGCCCTTCTTTGTAGCACTTTTAGGCCTTCTTTTTGGCTCTTTTAGCCCTCATTTGTAGCTCTTTTAGCCCTTCTTTGTGGCACTTTTAGGCCTTTTTTGTGGCTCTTTTAGCCCTTCTTTGTGGCTCTTTTAGCCCTTCTTTTTGGCTCTTTAAACCCTACTTTGTGTCTCTTTTAGCCCTCATTTGTAGCTCTTTTAGCCCTTCTTTGTGGTTCTTTTAGCCCTTCTTTTTGGCTCTTTTAGCCCTTCTTTTTGGCTCTTTTAGCCCTTCTTTTTGGCTCTTTTAGCCTTTCTTTTTGGCTCTTTAAACCCTACTTTGTGTCTCTTTTAGCCCTCATTTGTAGCTCTTTTAGCCCTTCTTTGTGGCACTTTTAGGCCTTTTTTGTGGCTCTTTTAGCCCTTCTTTGTGGCTCTTTTAGCCCTTCTTTTTGGCTCTTTTTACCCTACTTTGTGGCTCTTTTAGCACTACTTTGTGGCTCTTTTTTAGCCCTGCTTTGTGGCTCTTTTAGCCCTTCTTTTTTTTTTGCTGAAGAAAAGTAGAGAAAAAAAATTTTACTTTAAAATGTTACTTTTAAATTATGTAAGTAGTAACGCAAAAATGAAAGTAAACTTAATAAAAAAAGAATTCAACTTATTCACAGATATTAGAATTGTCACAAGTCAAACTAAAATATTTTGACAGATTTTTTTGGAGCTGTGTACCACGAAATATCAATTTCACATCAGTAAGCACTACCAGAATTTTAAGTGCATCTGATTTTAAGGTAAGTTTTTTATTTTTGAACAAATTTTTAAAAAATTAAGTGTGTTTTATGGTTAAAAGTCTTAATTAGCTCTTATTTAATTTTCTAGCTCCGATGTATCACAAATGGCCATTTGAGCTGTTTGTTTTCAATCACGGTTGATGTCATGCTACTTACTACTACAGTTGCTGCTTTGAGATGATCTTGGTGTCTTTTATTTTGAAAGGAAGTCATTCAAACCTGTGTCAAAAGTTAAGAACTGCTGTATTTCAGATTGGAAAAAAGGCTGTTTTCTCTTTATGTTTTATTTGTGTTAAAAATCATTTAAATTCATTATCATAGTAACAACAATATAAATACAAATGAGTGTTTTATTTTGAAAGACGATATGGTGGCTTCGTCAGGGTTTTTGTCAGCGAGAAATCAACCCAAATTGCAGACACCTGGAATAAATGTTTTAAAAGTGAAAGTTTCAACTGTACACTGTCCTTGAGAGCCATGAAAGGCGCTTTAAATACAATGTATTATTATTATTAATCCCCAAAAGGAGGATTTTGGGGATTTCACCCATCCAGTGGCGGAACTAGAACATTTTATATGGGGGGCGGGAGTGTAGTAAGGCTGTTGAATGCCATAACAAAAGAAAGTATCAAAATATGTATTTCAAACAAGATACTATTACTAATGCTTAAAGAAGTATGTGATGATGATCTCTTAATCTTTGTCAATAAGGATACAAATACGGTCTAAAAAATTTCCCCCTTAAAGCTCCGCCCCTGCACCTACCACAGGTTGTTGTTAGAGCTTAACCCCAAGGGAACACTGTACAGGAATTAGTTAAAGTTGGTAGTTTGTGTTACGGATCTCTTCCACAATTCAAATGCCGTAAATAACTTGACATCTCGCGAAACAAAAGGGATTTTTTTTCTTGAGGGGGTTTAACTGAGTGCTGACTGACATTTTTGGTTTTGATTTGTAAAGGAAAGTGTTTGTTGATTGTCTTAAGATAAAGATAAAAGATTTACTGTCAATGTAACATAAGAAACAAGACTTTTTGGCACAGTAGATGGACATTGTTAGCATGCTAATCCTCAAAAAAAAACTTCCTGAACATGCTCAACATTAAGTTGAAGACCAAGCTTTCACTTGTTTTCTGAGAGTGCGGCCACAAAAGGCCGGGCGCATTTATAATCGATAGACGGCAATCGTATTTTTACTCACCGCCGAGGTTTTAATTTTTCACTCGACTGGACGATTCATTACTAAAAGCTGACATCTGTCATTGCTCATTCATCGGTTGTACGTAGGCAGTCCAGTGACAGGTTGGGATGACGCTTTTATAAAACTGAACGTCCACAGGTTGGATCAGCGGCCAGGAGCAGCTCTGACTGGACAATGTGTAAATGTCTCTGGACGGCGGGCGTTAATATCACCAGCGGCAGCTGCCCTGTAGCCTTGGGGCATTTAAAAAGCTGGCCATTCTGCACGCCGGACGTCCGCCTGACTGTTGCCGTCAACATACATGACCACACCATAGATTAAAAAGTAAATAAAAAATTCATATGGTGGCATGAAATCTTCTGCTGATGCCTCCCCATTGTGTGGTTGCAGTTGCATTCATGACCGTACCGTAATGTAAGGTATAAATGCTGCAGTTCCTCATGTGACCACTGGAGGCTTCAGAAGCAACTTTCTGTTTATCCTAAGTTAAAAAGTGCTAGTTTGGAGCAATTGGTGGACCTTGAAAAACTCTTATGTTACTTCCTGGCTGGACGTGATTCACACAGCAGGGGAGTCGCATTTTAATAGAATAGAATAGAAAATACTTTCTTAATCCCTTTGGAAGTCCTCAGGGAAATTCAGGTATCAGCGTCCGTCCAGCACAAAGATGAAGTAAAACAACAAAATAAATAAAATAGAATAACAAAATAAGTAAAATAGACTGAATATAGCTAGATATGCAAATAGAGAAAGTAATAAATACTGCACAGTATCAACATTGCACGATGCCCTGAAAGTTGGACATATTGCTCTGGTAAGAGTATTGCACATGTATTCTGGATTATCAGGCAGCTACGCCCCTCCCCTCTCGACCCTCCCTCTCCCCCTCCTACCGAATGCAGAGTTGTACAGCTTGATGGCTCTAATGTTAGGTCAATGAACAGACAAAATCTCGGGCAGCAGAGCTCGCTATGAGAGCTGCCGCGAGTAACGGACATGATCGCTCCAGCACCATGGGCTTACTTATTTTTATCGAGACAAAAACAAAAAGATCCGGTTTTATTTTTATTTTTCCCTTCTTGAGGATGGGAATCTGAACCACAAACTGGGCCACAGTCATATGGAAGTGAAACGAGAGATATGGAAGTGGCGAGCGTCTCCTCAGATGTGCCAGTCTCCAGCTCTCCAAAACATATAAACCCAAGAAAGTAGATAGTACATCAGATTCCACTGTTGAAAAACTTTGTGGTCTGTCCACCAGTTTTATTTGCATTCCTTTAGTACACATATGCACACACAGCGAGAGGAGGGTGGTCACGTTGTTCCCTGTCTTCCGCTTGTCTGGGGGGGGCTTCTGTGCCCCTGACCTTGTAGCTTTTGTTGATGTCCACAACATCTGAGCTGAGTGGACTGTATCCACTGAGAGCCGGATCCTCGGGCTCGCCGCCCCCTGACCCTGTCTGGGGCCTCTGCTGGCGACGGGTGTTGGACTCCCCTGTGGGGCGGTCGGTCTCCCAGGTTTGTCCTTGGTGGGGCTGGAGGGCGGGCTGCAGCTTTACATTACTTTATCTGACACGTTTAGAAAGCTGTTGAGATACGAGGGAAAAATTTTCAGTTTTTTTTTTTTCCGTTCAGAATCCTAGATCGTCAATCCAGTTCACAAACATCTGTAAATTGCTCAATTAAAATTTGATTAAATAAAATATTAACTCTGAACTCACCGTTGATGGTTTAATGAGTTGGACAAATTTTAAATACTTTTAATGTGATGTCAACTTTAGGTTTGTATTGAGCCAAATTAAAATCAGTTTTTCATTTCTGACAGGTGCTGGAACGCGTCCACTAAAGAAATCCAGAGCGTACAATTTGATTGTTGCCTGTCAATCAAAAATCATTCCCCAATTTCAGCATAAACCTCATCTCTCTTCCCGTAATTATAAAATTATAAAATCTAAAATCACAAGTGTTTTTAAAAACAGCTTCCAAGTGTTTTTTTTTTTTTTTTTTTTTTTGAGAACGTGTCTCGTGCTCACATTGTAAACTAATCTTCGTCAGATGGTTGTAAACCTGCTTGAAGGTGAGTATCATGGAGTTGCTCCTGGGTTATTAGCGATTTAAAAAGTACCACTTCCTTGTCAAAAGCCCTATGGGAAAGTGTTGTTTTTTTTGTGCCGAAGCCATTTAAAACAGATGAACCGTAATCATGCAGAAGGAATTTAGATTAAAAGCCTGATATGACCCTGTTTGCTGACAACTAGACTAAGAGTCACATTGATTTCTGCTTTGAATGTGTTGGTTATTAATGAATCACACTCACCAAGACTGATACTAGCAAAAAAAAAACCCAATTCTTCTTGTAATCTGGTTACATTTTTCATATTTGTAAACTGTAGTTGTAAAAAATTCATCCTGTCAAGCTTGGAACTTGTATTTAGAGAAAAACTACAAGTATTATCCCAGTTTTAGTAATTTTTTTTTTTTTTGGCATTTCAATTTTTGGTTTGTTTTGTTATTGTTTGAAAGAAACATTCTGTATCCAGGCAACTTTATTTTTTTAATCAATTTTTAAAGTGACAGTTCCCATCAAACACTTCCTGACGACAAAGTCGTTTTAAAGATGATCTAAATCTTCCATTTTAATATACATAGACAAAAAACAACATATCAAAGTGAAACCAAGTTTCTGGTTGGGCTTTTACCTCCTTGAGGCTGTTATGTGGTGGAACAGGTACCTCATTCGCTATGAGTATTTTGATATCGTTCTTGGCTTATAAATGCTACTTTCCTGCCAAGTCGCTGACTGGAAATTTTGACAACTTAATTGCTGTTTTTAAGTCTTCCTCCGTTTATTCTCCTGCTATAGAAATGTACTTCTATTGTATTTTCCAGGACAGTGGAAGCAGTCCTGTGACGAGCTCATGAAGATCGAAGTGCCGAAATCTAAGAAACCCAGTGCGCTACAGCAAGGATCTCTGTTTCATGAAATAGGTAATGACAAGCAAAGTGACACTTCATCTCTGTTGATGTGTACCAATCATAAAACAACTCCAAGGGTTAACCTCAATCAACAAACACCTTGCATGTTTTACTAACTTTCCTCCAGGCTGTTCCAGTATTGAATTTCATTGCTGCTCAAATATGTTCTGGTGTTTGTTTGTTCAATATCTATGAAAGAAAGTTTTGATATCAGTCCGATTTCAGTGTTTCAATTCTCAAAAACTGAATTTGCTGCAACTTGGAAACCGATATGACAAAGTTGGAACACAATTGTTCGTGCGCCACAACCTGCAGTAGTAAAAAGGCCTTGGTGGACTACAACTATGCAGCCCAATAGTTTCATAGTGGCTACTTTTGAGATAGAAGATTAAGATACTTTATTCATTCCTGAAAGCTAAATTCTTCCTCGGCAGTCAACCTTACCAGCAACAATTAAAGTCCCACTTTGATTATCTTTTTATCTGTTTTAAAAATGTTACAATGATGTCATCTTTAGCCAAAGTAGAAACATCTGTTGTTTTCTAGGACATAGTTTTTTAGGAGTTAATTAGAAGTTTACCTCTTAACTGTGGGTCGGAGTTGAGCAATCTCTCCCCCCTTCCCCTTCCCCTTCCCCTTCCCTCCCAACCTAACACATACTAGGTTACCACATACCAGACCCTAACCCGGATGTGGAAAACTTAGACGAACACGGATCTATTTCAATCTTTATTTCGTCCTCCATCATCAGAAAAAACAAGTTAAAAACACAAAAAAATGCAATTTTCCTCTTAGGGGGTCTTTAAGGGGAGCAGATGACTCGAGGAAGTGGTGACAAAAATACAAACTTCAGCACTTTACTCCTGTCAAGAGCAGAATGGAGGTGGAGGAAAAACAGATCCTCACTAATACATAAAAATCCTAATGGTACACATTATGTGGGATGCAGGTGTAAGAGAACCAGAAACAAGATAACTGAATAACTCGTCTGCATTATTGCTAGCCATCGCACGTCAGATTGCATTTTTTTTTTTTTTTTTTTTACCAGACGTTTTGGCAGCCCCAAGGGCATCGTGCCCTCAGCGAGGGAGAGTCTGATTACGCGTCGTATTAATTCTTGGCACCTGTTTTCCGTTTGCCAGCCGTGCCCTTAAGTGGTCTGAGTAATTGAGTGACTAGGAAAAAATGTTAGAAATTTGATTTCAGTTTCTTCTGATTCAGATAGAAAGTTTTTTCAAAGTTGTAATCCATTTTCCATACAAGTTCAAAGGAGTGTATCATTCTATATCTAATGCTACGTTCACACCAGACTTAGAAAGGCGAGTTCATTTACCTCTATTAATGAAAAGTCTACGTAATGCAAGTTCGTAATGCTAGCTCAGTGGCCTTGTGGTAGAGTGTCCGCCCTGAGATTGGAAGGTCATGGGTTCAAGTCCAGACCGAGTCATACCAAAGACTGTAAAAATGGGACCCAGTGCCTCCCTGCTTGGCACTCAGCATCAAGGGGTTGGACTGGGGGGTTAAACCACCAAATGGTTCCCGAGCGCGGCTGTGTCTGCAGCTCACCGCTCCCTTAAGGGATGGGTCAAATGCGGAGAACAAATTTCGCACACCTAGGTGTGTGACAACTAAATGGGACTTTAAGTTTTTGGCTTCTGTGTTCAGAACTCTTGAGTTCACGTGTTGCTAAGCAAGTATCTAAGTCTGTTTTGGGCTCTATGTACAAAACGGTGTACAAACATTTGAAGTGGGACTAAAAAGGGACTTAAATATGGTAATGACACGGGGATAGTGTCCTTTACAAAACACAGAAGTACCAACCATTTGAAAAGTAATCATTTATTAAAAATTAATTATTGTGGTTTGAGCCCAGCTAGAATTATATGACACCAAGACTTTAATACACTGTAAAAAGTATGAACCTCCTATACTCAATAAAATTGTGGCAACAAAGTGACAATTAATAATATTAAGTAAATTCAACATGTCCAAAAAATAATTGCTTTTACTAAAATAATTACGATTGAAATAATAAACATACTTATTATAAGAAGTTTTTTAGCTAAACCAACTTAAATTACAACAACATGTTAGCTAATACTGCTTTTTTGAGGATTGCTGTTCATATTCTTCTCCAATTGAGAGTCAAGACCAACATATGTTTAACTTGTTTATTATTATTATTAACAATTCATTTAGAAAAACTATTTTATTTTTTGGAATTTTTGAAATTACTTAATATTATTAATTGTTGCCACAATTTTATTGAGTACAGGGGGTTCTTACTTTTTACAGTGTACATCATAACAGAGTTGTGAAATAAAAAGCCTGGAGCAAGATTTGAATGCCGTTGACATTTCGCAACAAGCCTTTTCTGCCTGTGAGTGCAGACGCTGGTATCTGGTCACAACCATCCAGTTTAAATACCATATCACATGCGCGGTGTGTACGTAGCGTTAATTGGACAGTTTGTCTCTACACAAAGCTCCAACAGCCCACTTCCCTCCAGACACATCGGAAATCCTTTAGTCCCATTGTCCACAATCCAACTGCCATCCGTCCGTATAGGTACAACATCTTCCACTGACGGCTGGGATAAGCACCGCAGCTTGCTCCATAGATCGTTGGTGCATCCAATCGCAAAAGTACCATCCAGGTAACTTACCAATTCCCCTCTCAGAGTGAGAAAGGGGGCATAAAAATGGGTAAACGCAGGCAAGACAGTAAAGAAAAAGGATAGGAATGTGTATGTGTATGTATCCATGTGCAATGTGCTGTCATAAATCACTATTCTGTTAAATCTGTGATGATTGGTATGTTTGTGTTCAGGAAAATTTCCGTGATCGTCACCTCGTAGTGATTATGTGATAAATGTACTCTAGAATTCTCTTGTCTTGCGATTGTTTTGTTGTACGTTCAGTATTACATAATATTGTTGACATCCTTAAGGTTGAATCATAAATAGACAATGTTTTCCAAGTTCTAGAACAGATCAGCAGATGAAGAAACTAAATTTAGATCGTAAAGGAAATGATTGCTTGATTTATACCTCTGTAAAACATTAACTCTTGGCAAAAAGTCAGAGACTGCCTGGAAGCTAGTCTATTTACTCTTTTACATCCCTGTTTATGCAAATGTGTTTCTAAACGCCAAACCCTTTAAAAAGATGCATTTGATTGGTCTCAATGGAAAATTGGAGGGGCTGTAAACTCACAGAAGTCTTCGGTTTGCAGTTCCAGGGAAAACTATTTCAGCTTTGTGAACTCTTACAGCGTGTTTCCATGAAACAGTCAGTCCTCTACAGAGCATTCTAAAAAAAATATTAAAGAAACGTTTGGCGTTGAAGCAAATTTAGTTTTGTTTTTGTTTGGTGAGGTAAACTGAGAAGTACTTCTGCGTGCCTGTGCATGTTACAGCTGAAATAAAAGAAGAACGCAACGAATGGCTAAGGCAGAGTGCCCAAGGCACTACACAGCTAAGCGTGGTATGTGGTTGTTGGTCACGTGGCTCACTTCAGTAAAAAAAAAAAAAAAAATGTATTGGGTCTAAGACCATGGATAATCAGTTTTATTTAGTCTGTTTAGTTTTTAGCTATTGTTCATATTTTATGACTACATTTCTGCATCTGTAAAACTATCTCTACTACCCGTTATGAAGCCCAATGAGGCAATTCTTCTTTGTGATATTGGGCTACATAAATAAAATTGAACTGAATTGCAGTTTTGTGAAACATGCCAATTTCGATATCAAATCAAATCAATCTCTATTTATATAGCACTTTTCTTATAAAAAATATCACAAAGTGCTTTACAACAAAAGCAAAACAGTATACATAATATAAAAACAGGTAAAAATTAAAATTTAAAATAATGCCCCCTGCTCCAAACAAGTCCACAATGCCCCCACCCCTTTCTCACCACCCACTCCCTAACTGATAGAAATACGACAACAGGAAAATAGAAATAAATGCCTCAAAAACCACCTCCTCAAAGCTCCTAAACTTTTCTTTGATAAATACAAGTTTTCTTTGTAATTGTCACGTTTCCATTGGGCAAATTTATTATTGCAACACCAATTTGTCTAGTTTCACAGTCAATGGAAATACAGCTACTGATGACTAAGAAATAGTTCCCTAAATACAGACCAGACCCCCATTCAAAAACAGAAAGCTGTCTGATGACAGAGGACTCTCGCTCACCGGTCCCAGTTTACTTACATGAATGTGGCATGGGGGGGGCATCTTAACTGCTGTGGGGTTGATCATGTTGGTGATGGGATTGGTTCTAACAAAAGGGCCACATTGGTAGAAGTAAGTTGATGTTCCCGAGTACAAGATAGGGGACAGGGAGTGACAGCCAATCCAGAAGCCCCTCCAAGAGTCAAAGTAACCATGGCTACCTTGAAGGGAGAAAAACCCGTGAAGTTGATAAGAAGGTCATAGAAATATTCAACCCAAGGCCTCTTGGCTTGTTAGCTAGCTTGTTTTTTTCAGCTTCACATCAAGGATGTCAGTGATCTAGCTTTATGACATGGTGCCTTATCCTGCTGGAAGTAGCATCAGAGAATGGTAAACTGCGGTCATAAAGGCACAGATGTGGCCACCAACAAGGCTGTGGCATTGTAACCGTGCTCAGTTGGTACTAAGGGGCCCAAAGTGTGCCAAGAAAATATATCCCACACCATTACACCAGCAGCCTGAACCGTTGATACAAGGCAAAATGGATCCATGCTCTTATGTTGGTGACACCGAATTTTGAGCCTAATATCTGAATGTAGCAGCAGAAATGGAGACTCGTCAGACCAGACAATGTTCTCCTAATCTTCTATTGCCCAGTTTTGGTGAGTGTGTGTGAATTGTAGCCTCAGTTTCCTGTTCTTATCTGACCTTGATTGTAACCAGTGATTATTTGAGTTCCTGTTGTCTTTCTATCGAACCCGTCTGGCTGTTCTCCTCTGACCTCGAGCATCAAAAAGACAATTCAACCCACAGAACTGGATATTTCCTCTTTTTCAGACCATTCTCTGTAAAACCTAGAGATGGTTGTGGGTGAAATTATATAGCATTAAATTCTGAAATACTCAGACCAGTTTGTCTGGAACCAACACCCATGCCATGTTCAAAGTCACTTCAATCACCTTTCTTCCCCATTCATATTGAGCAGTTGGAAATGTACTTTTGATGGGTCGCAATCCCCACACAGTTCCTTTGCAACTGATTGGTCGATTGTAATCAAAGTATTAGCCACCCCCCATTTCTAAATCATTCAAGAACTGCCAACATTTTTCATTTATGATTACTCACATAACACAAAGATGATGATAATGTATTAACTTTTGGAAGCATATAATAGTTGAAGTGGAAGTCAAACTGTTCACCACTATTTGTCACGCAGCTGGGTGTGTGAAATTTGTTCTCCGCATTTGACCCATCCCCTGGGGGAGCGGTGAGCTGCAGACACAGACGCGCTCGGGAACCATTTGGTGGTTTAACCCCCCAGTCCAACTCCTTAGTGCTGAGTGTCAAGCAGGGAGGCACTGGGTCCCATTTTTAGAGTCTTTGGTATGATTCGGCTGGGAATTGAACCCTCAACCTTCCAAACTCAGGGCAGACACTCTACCACAAGGCCACTGAGCTGGTAATACTAGCACATTAACTAGTTAATAGCTAGTTTAACAATATAAATAAGGTGATTTTATCAACATCTAATTTCTCTTCACGTTTATTTGACCAGTTACTGCACTTTTGAAAACAATTTTTGCATTTTTTGGGGGGTTATATTTCAAAATATTTAATATATTGGTTTTTTTTGTGCTTAGGTAACATATATCTTTCAAAATTTTTTGTAGATGTTCATCATAAAATAATAACACCAATAAGCTTCAATAAATCTGCTAATTAAAGAAGACAGTAAAACTTGTGATGTGAAACAGCAATATCATAAAATAGATCAATATCAAGAAAATGTCAGGGGTTCTGGCTTTATTGACTTTGCAGTATTTATAGCAATAAAAATGTGATTTAGAAAAGAATGGAAAAAACAATAAATAGAACAAAAAAAAAATAATGTTCAACCTTTGCCATTCCTATCAGCACATTTATCAAAATCTTTGCACTTGTCAAGACCTGCTGCATCATGCCATGAATTCCTAAATTTAAAATATCATGTGTTTATCTGCATCAAGCTGAAAAGGCCATGATGCCAGAAAGCCGTCAAACTTGTTCAGCAAACAGTGGAAAAGATAACGCAACCCAAAGGACAACGAACTCCAAGCTGTCATTGTATAATTTTCTGCACCTCTGAACAACATGTGAGGCAAGCAGAAAAATAAGTACATTTCCCAGTCAGAGGTTAAAAATGTGCCAGTGGGTAAATGTGGGTACTAAATCTCTCTTCAATTACACGGGTTATGAAACTGAACAAAAGCAAGGAATCAAGAAAAAAAAACACTTCACTCATCAGTCTCATTCAATTTAGCACAAACATCTGATCAATGCTGTGATAACGCAAATGTACCATGAAAATCAGTTTGCTTCCTCTCGATTGCCAGTAACGCCGTCTTCTCCGAGAAAGGGTCCTGTGAATCCAGATCTGTCGAGCGAGATCCGCACATTACTCTCCTCCTACTACAAGGAAAGGTAGGACCTTTTCCAGTTGTTGCTTCACAAACTTAATATTATAAAATTGTAAAGTGAAAAACCATTTTGTTGATTGGTAAGAGCTTATACAACCAACGCATTAAAAATAAACTGTAAATGAACAAATCCCCTCATACAATGGCTTACGTCATAACATGTCAGAGCTCATGTTTCATCAAGTATGGCAAGACAACAAGACTTTTCCTCGTATTTCTGCGGTTACACGATCATAACGCGTGCAGGTGTTACTTCTGCTTCCTTTAGAGGTTGAAGGGCTGCACGTGTCAGCGTCTAAAACTGACAGTTAATAGACAACGTAAGTGTTTGGTGATGTGATCTCTATGCTATCCAGATACACACAAATGTACCTAATAATTAAGTGGATGAATAAGGAAGGACAAGAGTTTTGATGTGTTCTCGGATTTTCACCACTTTCCGATAGATTCTATTAGAAGTCATCCAACATAGTTTTGTATTAAAATTTTGTTATATGTACACTTTTAAGATTGGGCCAAGCCAAACCATTTTTGAAGCTATCCTCCCAACAATACTGCTTGTTGGTCATTCTCAGATTTTAGTTGAATTGAAGTTAAAAAAAAGGGTTGTTTGCTCTCTCTTGGTGGGTGGAGTTCTCCTGCCTCAGGTGGAGGAGTTTAAATATCTAGGGATCTCGTCCGTGAGTGGGGGAAGATCGGAGCGTGAGATCGGCAGGCAGATTGGATCGGCGTCTGTTGTTATCTGGTCACTGTAGCGATCCGTTGTGGTGAAAAGAGAGATGAGCCAGAAGGCAAAGCGTTCAATTTACTGGTCGATCTTCGTTCCAGTACTCACCTAGGGTCATGAGCTCTGGGTCGTGACCGAAAGAACGAGGACATGCTGGAGCATCTACGTCTTTCGGTTGGCCTGGGATAACCTTGGGGTTCCCCCCCCCCCAGAGGAGCTGGAGGAAGAGGCTGTTAGAGGGAAGTCTGGGCATCTTTGCTTAGACTGCTGCCCCTGCGACCCAGTCCTGGATGAACGAAAAAGATGGATGGAAATAAAATAAATAAATAAATAAAGCTAGCCTGCTTTATCTGTCATGTTCTTGAACGTACTTTTAGCATATAGTGTTCACACTGGACTGCTAGCGCATGTACCGGCACTTACAGTTGGAAGAGGCTTAATACGCAATATCAAAGCTGTGCAAATCTTGCAACTCCATCCCATTTCACAGCTCTTTTCCAATATATGAAAGACTTGAAGTCATATATTTCCATCTGATTCCAGCACGATTAAAAACGTCTCTTCCTTGATCAGTTTTCAAACGGTTGGGACTTCCATAAATTATACAGGACACTACTCACTCCTCACTACCAAATCCAAGTCCCTGATTGGTCAAAGCACAACTGGTTTAATTTTTAACATATGGATGGTGCACATAGAGCCCGAAAATGGACTTAAAAACTTGCATAGTGACACTGAGATGAGAGAGTTTTAACGCGGAATAATGTGCATATACCTACTTTTACAACGTAACTTTCTCAGTGTGTTCATAGCTTATAATCCTGCATTTTGGAAGGAAACAACTGATTACAAAATCACAGTTTCTATATACTTAACATTTTTTTTTCCCTGGTGCATATTTTTTCCATCAACAACAATCAGCAGGTAAAAGTCTGCTTCAGGTCAGAGGACTCGAGCTTCCACGCCTCTTTAGAGATCATTAAACTGTGCTTTTCCCATTATTTCCCACCAGCTCTCTGTCAAGACATGTAGAACACGCGCCTTAGAGTTTCTCTTAGCATTCTGGTTGGTACAACTTGTGGAGGCTGTCACTTGAGACCGTTCGGGCCTCAGAGTTTGTGGATCTTTGGTTTTCCCCTTTTTCCCTCTAAACCCTGGAGCAGTTCAAAGGGAAAAATAAGACGGTAGTTGTTCATATTTAGTTTGAAAAGGAAAAATAAAAGCACACAGGGCATATACAAAGAAGTAAAGAAAAAGCATTGAATTCTTTCAAAGTTTTGAATTTCTTCCTTTGGCTAAAGGGAGAAAGCTGCAAGATTCGTTGAGAAGTCTTCAGTGTGTTTTGAGCGTTGGGCATGGCGGTGTAGCAGCAGCCCGTTGGGGTTGTCACATTTACAGAGTTCTAACATTTGATCTTTGATGAAGTATTCATATCAACAAATCAGGAACTCAGCTTTAGTTTGTGACATTTTGATGAAGTGATCAGCAGGTTGAGTCCAAAACCAACATGGAGGAGAAGCTGATCATTAGCGCGTCTTCTCTTGAACTTTGATATTTTTCTTATTTGAATGAATGAATGAAATGGTTTATTTCAAGCAATCAGGTTATAATACATGGATTAACATCACATAATAAATCACAAATAGATCGCTTGAAAGGGGGTGGAAGGAAGCGAACTTATATAATCCCACCCCGACTCGACCATACCATTTTCTCTACATGAATAATCAATATCCGGTTCAGGACTTAAAATCAAATATCAATATAGTTTCAGGTTATAAAAGATCAATAATATCAGTGATGTAATAGAATTCAAAAAACATCCATAGACAAATCATTTATAATATTCATCAACAGTAATCTAAACATTCTCATTAAAGATTCAAAAATATCAGTAGTAATCAACTTCATTTGTTACTGCAGGAAAATATATCAAAATATTCTTATATTAAAAAAGACAATTTGAGCAGATTGCATTTATCAAAGAACGATTATTATTATGAAAAAGTGCTAAGTAAAAAATCATGATTTATTAATGGAAAACTTCAAAATATTCTCATTAAAAGACAGTTTGAGCAGATTGTATTCAGACCAGCTACATCTTTGTTTAGGAACAGGTTTAAGGCCACGTAAACCATCTTCATTGTTTTGACTGAGAGACTGTGAAGGTCTTCTCTTCAAGGAATTGTGCTCGAGTTCTTCAGAATTGGGTCAGAGTTCGTATTCAACGGTTCCGACGTTCATGAGTCCACAATTCACATTTTACTTGAATTCGAGGTTCAAACATGCGTAATCCCACAGTTCTCAAAGTCTTTCATGGATCTTATTTCCAGAGGCTTCGTCAGGTCCGGTGGTCCGAGTGGTTTGATAAAGATTCTGGCGTTCATAATCCAAGTTGACTGGATCTGTCGTTTGGATCGTAAGATCCTCGCGTGTTTTGCCAGTTCAGCGTTATATTTGCATAAATGCTCGTTAAGGTACACTTAGTATCCTTAAGTTGTTTACGTTGTTTCATCAGAGCAGTCTTATGCTTTCGATCACGAACCTGATCAGGATCGCTGGTTTATCCGTGGTCTTTCTCCGGGGAAGCGGATGGCAGACTTCGACCGTGTCCAGGTCCAAGGAGATTCCTTTAGACGATAAAAACATTTTTACTTGATCTCCACGGTCGCATCAGCAGCTCTGTTTGCATCCATGCTAGCGCCGGTAGCACCAGGCCGCGTCCTGGGCTGTAGTTGGAGTCCGTGAGAATCACATTATTCATCCGTGCCTGTTGTCCAAGTCATGCATCCTTCTCTCCATCAGATCTGGCGATTGTCCCGTTGTTCGTTGCGTGCCTTTTCTTTGCGGAATTCTTCCACAAGATGCAGCAGCGGCGTTAGTTTAGCCTCCAGCTGGAGCACAGCTGTTAGCCTAGCTTCCTGTAGCAAAGCAGGAGCTAGCTGGGCTTGGATGTTAGCCATTGCGGTCTTCAGCTCAGCCAGATCGGCTTCAAAATTTTTCTTCGGTGCCATGATCAGCTCTCCTCGTTGTGGTAGCTGTGTTGCAGCAGCCCGGTGATCAAAGTCGCTTGCAGACGACTTTAAAAGACTTGAAAAGCCCGAAAGTTACGGAGAGCTGGAGGCACACGTCTGCTCGTGATGAACCGGAACCGGAAAAAAAAAAAAAAAAAAAAAAAAAAAAAAAAAAAAATTTGTATTGAGACAATAATAAAAAGGTCCTACATTTTATTCTTATTTTTTCCTCCTGAGACTAATGCGTAACAAGTCAACAAACTGCATCACAGAGACAGAAGTACCGCTGAAAGCTGCCATCATTCAGACAGTGAACCTCATCGTACTGGGAGAGTCTCTGAATGATCTCATGAACCCAGACATGGAGACATGTTTACCGATGTTTTGACGTGTATCAAAAGAGACACCTTTAGTCACGTTCAGTGTGAACTTAGTATTTAAGTAAAACATTAAGTTTTTTAAATTTTTAGCATCCTCTACCAAAATAAGCACAGTCAGTTTGGACCATTCCACAGTGAAAGTGCCCTCTGTTTTTTTTTTTTTTTCCACCTAATGTCTAAAAAGAAACTCTCAGATCTATAAAAGTTAGATTAAAAAAAGTATATTATTTTTTAAAAAGTTGGACCCACTTTCAATAACAGCAATTGAAATGTATCATTTGACGCATTTATCATGTATTCCTCTTTATTCTAATCCAAGTGAACGTTTACCGGCATTTGATTACGAATTGAATTCCCTGCAGAAACGATACCATTTCCCTTTCCTTTCGTAAGTTCTGGAAATGGAAACACGTTTTTGAAGCCGGATAACAAGATTCTTGTGTAGGAGGAAGATGAGGTATTTCCATGAGGTCAGGCTCTAAAGCTGTTTGCTTTCTGGTAAATGCAATTGGTGGAAGAAATTCTTTGTTCAACTAATTCGGATTTAGATCAAATTCACATCCAGAAAAGTAGTCCATGTTTTCTTTCATGATTCAATTATATATTTTTTTCCTGTGTCATGCTATATAAATGGTAAATTCCAGCACTGAGAGAAATGCAGTTTTGAGTCTAATGTTCTTTATTTGTCCTCCATTATTAGAAAAATACCACAGGAACAAGATTTTTATTTAGAATCGGTCGTAAAATAAAGGCAAAGCTCATGTAGAAGGAGCTTGAACTTGTACAAGATGATCACTTGTGCTTGTAGGTTTGTTTAAGTCATTTTAAAGAAATGAATACATCCCACTCACATGGTCAGATCACATGCCATTAAAACAACTTTTAACATGATACACATTGATTTTCACACTGCTTTCCCAACAATCGACATGTCACAATCATTTATCTGTTTATTCATAACTGCTGCCTCATCAATAACTGTCTTGGACGTTGATACAGACGTTCATTGACGTGATTTGATTGTTTTATTTCAATTAATCAAGGCAAGAATAATGCATGTGTAATACAACCAACATAGGTCAGCAACCGTACAAAGATTTGTCAAACATGGGATAACTAAGCATCGAATTATATTTGCTTAAAGGGGAATCGGAGGAAGCGAACTTATATAATCCTACCCTGTCTGAAATATAAAGTTCGAATAGGTGAACTATCCCAGCGAGGGTTGCAAAGCCTAGAACTTCCACTATTCCTTTCACTCGTTGATTTGCCCCGCCCTCATAATTACTGACCAATGACCGAAGAGATCCTTAGTCATGTGGTTTTTTTACAGCCTTTAGTTTGAAACAGAAATCTCTGGTAGACGGCAGTCTGAATACAGACAATATAAGTTTTGCTCTTATTTTAGAAATTTATTCGAAAAGTCTTCGCTGCAACTGAAAGATATGATTTTCTTTTTTTTTAGCTTATAAAAAAAGGTTATTTGGGTCACAAATCCAACTTTTTGTGAAGTCACAGCAGAACAAATCACAATCATCTCATTCACTGAACTCATGATGTAACAGCTTTTACAAAAGCCCTACTGAGACTAAATCACATAATGGTCCATTTGTATGAAACAGGCTTTACCCCGAGACAACAGTGTGCAATTTGACCTCTTTTGCCAACAAGCAAACAAAAGTTGCAAGTTGAAGTTTGCGCTAAACGCTGCTTTTGTTCAGGAGCGTGTCTGTTTGTGCACGAGGAAAGGCCACGGAGCGGACGTGGGAACAGGTTCTACAACCGGCTTTGATAGCTGATAAATGGGAACCAGCAGCTTCGCATCTTAGAAGAATTCCACTCTTACAATACAATCTTTGTTTTACTTGTCATTTGTGCCAGTTTGCGGTTTCCTGAAGTAGAGTCCTTTTGTGTCATCGATAGTTAAAGCTACACCTAGCTGTCATTTCTGACTTTTTTATAGATAAATAAATTCTATTGATGTTTTTTTTTTTGAAGAGCTAAATAATCTTAAGAAAAAGGAAAATTCTTAAGCTTCATTAAAGTGTTAGTTTTTATTTAATGATCTAATTCTGCAAAGTATGTTAATCACATTTCAAAAGACGGATAATAAAGTATATTTTTATTGCTGTCGGTGTTTTAAAAGAATCCGGTATCACCAGTCGCACCATCGCTTCCAGTAACTTTTACTAACACGTTCCTGCAAAAATACCTACATGACACCATGCCTGCTTTATTAAAATGAGCTTTATTAATGGTAAAAGACTCATCTGACTCCATTTTCAGTCAGGAATGTTTAACGGAAGCGTTTGCCAGACGGCATTTATCAGAAATGGTGTGGAAGTACATTTTTGTGGCATTTTTACTGTTGTGGAATGATGCTTTTCTTTACGTTTGATTCACACTTTTCTTCCTTTTACAGTCATTAATTTCCCGCCAAAGATGACGACGACGAAATGAAGGAGGATACGATGAAGATGTGAGGAGACTGCGTTCAACCTTCATCCTGTTTTTTTTTTTTTTATTTGTCAATCAAAGTGGAATTTAGATTTAATAAAACTAAAAATAAAACCTGGTAAACACATATTTTCCTTCCAGCTTAATGAATGCCTTGCGGCTGATCTTCATTTCGGAATTTTCCACAACTTTATTGTCAAAGACAACAAAAAAAAAAGGATTGGTGTGATCATAGTTACAAATCAGAAAGCTAAAAGCATAATAGTGGTTTTAACTGCTCCCTAGATCTGTCAAAATGAATTTGTAGAAAAACATTTCTGGACTTGAATGTCATTGCGAAACACACGTGTGAGATGCAGCATGGCTTTGAGCTTCAGGGCGTCATCAGTCGGATAATTGTCCTGCTGTCAACATGGCGGGAGATTAAAAAACAACACACGTCAACCACACAAATCCAGAAATTCAGCGTTTGCACTGATGATCTGTGCCACATTGTTCCGTCTTTAATGGCCTTTTAAATCCCATGAGCTATAATTACTATTATATATATAATTTGCGCAAAGCATTCAGCGTCTGGTGGGAGTGTCTGCTGTTTTTATGCTGCCGTCATTCCAAAAGAAAAAAAAATGTGTGCATAAAGGCCTTTGATTCAAAGGTTGAAAATTAAAATAATTATAGTTTGGACTTGCACCTTTTATGCCAAAGCATGGCTAATACAATTTAAATATACTGAGTGCTTCTTTTAAAAAAATGTTTTAGATTAATGTCATTTTGCAGACCAAAGGGCAGATTTTAATAAAAGATTGAATAAAAAGACTTTCATACAAGCAGTGGTTTTTAACAATTTATTAGAAGCGTTTTTGTATTTTTTTACTGTCCTTTTTAGTCCAATAACTTCCACAGAAAAAAAGAAAAATCATATAATTTTTAATATAGCAATTTGCGGTTTTAAAAATACACGAAAAACAGCGTGAGGTCATTTCAACACATTTATTAATATTTAAATCATTACAGCATGTGTACAAGATCAGAAAATGACACTTGTATATGAAACTTATATATATTATTAGATAAAATCCCTTCATAATATATATTTTATTTCTGTAAAAAATGCTTAAAAATATGCTACATTTAATTTTTGTAGAATGGATTTCATTTTATTGTTAGCTTTCATATCACAACTTAAATGGCAGTATCAGATACTTATTTTTTGTGTTTTCATACAAGCTGTGGTTTTAATATTAAGTATTTTTTCAGTTTTAAGCATTTTTGTTTTTTTCACTGTCCTTGTTTTCTTTTTTAGTCTAATAACTTCCATCGAAAAGGGAAAAAAAAAGAAAATTTCATAATTTTTAGATGACTTTTCAAAATATTAATTTATCAACTTCATAAATTAGCAGTTTTTGCAAAATTAAAAATACACAAAAAGCAGCCTGAATGCATTTCATCACATTTATTAATATTTAAATCATTACCGCATGTTTACAGGATCAACAAATGACACTTATATACACTTTAATTAGATAAAATCACTTCATAATGCATGTATTTTTTTCTGTACAAAACGCTTAAAAATATGCCACATTTATTTATTTTTATTTTAGTGTTAGCCTTAGTATTACAATATAAATGATTAAAAAATTTTAAAAATTACACATATCTTTTTTTCTTTTTAAATGTATTTTCGGTGCGTAAACTCCAATTACGTGACAAGAGAAACTGAAAAAAAGCCCTTAATCCCCATGAGTAACTGGGGTTTGGACAATAGATTCAAATGGATTAGCTTCCAAATTTTTTGGAGCTTATCTGTATGTTCATGTTCTGTAGCTGGCACTAATACTGAAGTCGGGCGTTGATTCGTTGCGCCGTCGGACTGCGAGTGTAACTTCACCAAAACAGCAAAGGAGTTTTTAAGAGTTAGCTTCAGTGTGGTGTTGGTCTCTTCCATTGTCAGCTTCATGAAGTGCTCAGGATGATCCTCCTGAGCTTCACCAGCTCCTCGCTGGTGAGCTCCAGCACAGAGCTGGGGTTCCTCAGCAGAGCTGGAGGCTTCCTCTCGCCTCTCTGCTCCGCCTGCTGGACTTCATAGAATCTGGAGGAAAAGTCTCGGAGGGGGCTCGAGTCCGTCCTGGCTGCATCGGAGGACGCTCTGGTCTGTGCGTCGTCCCAGTGGCGGCGGGCATTCTGCGGGTCGTGGGGCCAGGCGGCGTTCGTGCTGCTGCTGGACGGGAAGGGTTTGTAGCTTCTGAGGTGGCTCTGGCTTAAATCCTCAGCTGAATTCTGGCGTTTTGAGTAAAATATCTGGCCGGCTTCGACGTCAGAGCAGCTCCTCTGTCCTGGAGCGTCTTCGGAGGGGCTCAACATGGCAGGGGAGCCACAGGATTTGAGCAACTTATAAAACACAGACAGCGGTACTTTGAACTCCATCCGTCCTTCTCCTGGTTGAGGCGGATTATCGCCGACAGAAGGCTGATCTTCTTCCTGTGCGTCTTCTGATTGTCCCAGCAGAGAGCTTGATTTCGGAGAGCTGGGTTTTTGGACGCCGTCGTCAGCTTCCGAGCTGCGTTCGGGGCTGTGCGGCGGCGTGGAAGCCCTCACGACGTGCGCCTTCTTGGCTTTCGGAGGATACAAAAAAGCTGTGTCTTCTTCACTGGAGTCACCGGTTTCTTCATTTCTGACTACTCCTGACTGACGGGGGGCGTAGAGCGTAGAGGGCTTGTTCAAAAACTTCGGGCTCTTGTTGGACGCCGGCGTGGAAAAGGACGAGGCCGGACTCTCGGAGTCGCAGCTGGACGCCTTGGTGCTCAGATTCAGCGGTTCGTTCTGTCTAAACGAGGACGTGTGCTGCTCTGCCAGCCGCCGCAACTCCATCAGTGACTGGTTGGTGTTGGGGTCAAGAGTCGGGGGCTGGAACTGGACGGTGGGCTTGAAGACGGGGTGTTGCTCCAAAACTGAGGGCAGGAGAGGGAAGATAGGGGGAACAAAGGGCTGACTTGAGGGGTAGAACTGCGGGAAGTGTAGAGGCAAAGAGTGGAGGTATGGATCGAACTGGAAACTGAAGGATCCCTGAAAAATACACAAAAAAAACACTAATTAAAATTTGTTGGGTTTTTTTTTTTGTGAAATTTTATTTTCCCAACATGCCAATAATAATTCAGCAAGAAAACACGATTGAAAAATACATTAAAAAATATATATATATATCTTTGAAAACAAAACATGAACACAAGAATTGGAACGTTTCGGAACAACTCCTTTACTAGTTTAAAGGGGCCATACAGTGAAAATTCTACTTTTTGAAGTTTTATGTCCATTTTAAAGATCATTCATCACAATAAAGAACCCCAAGGCGATATTTTGATCCACAACTAAGTGAAATTATCTAAAAAACCTGCGCTATCTGCAGCAGCCCCTCTCATACCCACAAAAACGAGCAGGTCCTATATCGCCGACGCCAGTTGATGTAAACCGCCCCCTCCAGGAAGAGTCTGCTCTGCCAGCACCGGCCCCAGTCTTACACTCAATTTCTCCACTGAGATAGCGGTGAAAAACTTTCATTTTAGATGCAGAATAATGTATATCTTCCAGTTTTGTCCCATCCTCAATAAACTCCAGCTCAAGCATGTTTTTCTTACTTTTGACACGGGGCTTTAAGACACCCCCCCCAAAAAAAATTGATTTGTGTTCTAAAAATCCAGATTTATTTATGATGCGTAATGCTCTTTTTTGTGACATTTAAGGGGATTTATGGAACACCAATAATTATTCCCCCATTCTTCATCAGCACCATAACTAAAGTAGGGGAGAACTATTTACTTATTGAGAGACTTTTTGCAATTTTTGTTTATCTAATTACAAAATAAAATTATAGAAATGGTACCTGATGGGACAGTAGTCTGCGCTTGGACGGCCTCTGCCCGTTGGAGTTGTCCTTGTCGTGGTAGGGTTTTGGCTGAGGCACGGTGTTTATTAAAATGCCCTTCACATGGCACTCGTATGGCAGGAGCAGCCTGCAGCAACGACAAGTCAATGAGATCAAGCCATAACAGAAAAGTCTTTACAAGACGGAGAAAGAAGCACGCGCGCTCACCGCTCGTAGTGCCTGCGGGTGCAGGTCGCTGCGCTGGTGCTTCGCGGGTTTCCGCCCAGAACGTTGTAGACTTGCTTCCACAGCTGATGGGAAGTGACCTAAAGACAAGTTTAAGTTTTTTTTATTTGAAATTTTTCCTTTTGCAGTTCATTAGGATATTCAAATTTGATGTTTACCTGGTGGTAGCCGCCCAAATCACTGACGGTCTTGAACATCACGAATAAATCAACTGCAAAAAACACAAAAAAATAGCAAAATGATCAGTTATACATCAATATTTGTTCAATTTTTTTACTTGTTTTCTTAAAAAAACATGTTAAGAGAAAGATTGAAGTCGCAGTTAGAATCAAAACTTTCTGTTTATGTTGATTGGTAGTGAAAAAGTAAAACCTTGTGGGATAATTCAAAATCACAGTGTGACCCTTTAACGCAGATTTTAGGTTCTTTGATTTACCGTAACTTTTCAACCGTTAACGCAATCAACGTAATTCCAGTAGATTCTGAGTCGCTTTTCTCCTTCAGAATCTACGGTTGAAAAGTTGCAGTAAAAAAAGTTAACTTAACTACATTCTACTTGCGTGGATATTTTTTTAAAGAAGAGTAACATAATAATTGAACTTCATTGATCTCACAAAGGGGAATTTACCTGGTAACTAAAGTTAAGAACTTTAACCGTAAAAATACACTTAAAAATAATAACAAAGGACTTGCTTTTGGAGAGCTCGGGTTCCAACAATAATAAGATATAAAGAAAAAATATTATTTTTTTTTTTATCTTACTTTGCTTGAAGCCCAGGTTGGGGATCCGCTCTATTGGAGTGTCTCTCTTCTTCATGAACATGTAGAGGTCCTTCAGGAACTGTTCCTCCGTGATATCCTCCATCGGGTTTTTGGGTTCCTCTTCTGGAAGTTTTGTGTGCTCCATTTTATTTTTTTTCTTTTCCTAAATAACAAAAAGGGAAATATTTTAGTCACTTTTTACTAGAACATTGAGATCGAACAAAAACAAAAAATTACCTTAAACTTTTATGTAATCATTTTTTTTTTTTTTTTTTTTTTGTAAAGTAAAAAAGTTGCTAAAACACAAAATTCAATTTTAAAAACAAGTTGGATCTACTTGGTTTTTCAAAACTAATTCCTCACCTCTGAGATGTCAAATGTGGATCCAATTATCTCATTGCCTGATGGGTAAAAAGAAGCCAAGGTGGCGCGCGGGTCCGCCAGTGGTTATGAAAGTCTTAAAGTAAGTCTTGCAGCCGCTCCACTTCAGACACTGGCTCCTCACTCACGGGTGTCTGTGCAACAATGTGAGAAACCTGCACAGGCTGTGTGTTTATTGTAACGACTTCCTACCTAGCATTTTATATTGCAGAACCAGTTCGACTTGCTCTCAGCATCTACAGGAAAACGGTAAGATACACCCCCGCAAATTGGCGAAATACAAAGAAACACAGTTTGAGCAGTAATATTTAAGAAATGTTGTCTGTAGAGAGTTTAAATCCATTTTAAATGTTGATTTTATTTATTTCAGCTTAAAAAAATGTAAACTAAAATGCAAGTTTGATTACGTAGAAACCATTTAGTTTGTTTATGTTAATGTAAAATTGCATTTCTGATCCAATTTATGAAGTGAACAACAACCAGTATTGTCAAAAACCCAAAAATTTTTATCCTACTTGCACTGAGCAGGAATTTGGGCGTCTGGGGAAGGAAACTTCCAGTGGAAGAGTGACCATCCACCCGCCTTGATCGATAAACAGCAGACGGCAAAGAAAGGACAGAAACACTGAAACTCTGACATCATCTGTTCAAAGACACTTGCAGCATTTATGGCTGAGACACAAAACTGGATGAAAGACAACAGTCTGGACTATAGCCGCAGTTCTAAAATATCTAAAAACAAACTTTTTTCACGAGAGGAAATGTAAGTCGGTAACACAGAAGTTATCTTCTTTTTTATTGGAAACTAAAATGTTCTGGTAGTATTTTTTTTTTAAAATCTTTCATCGTGTTTCTTGTAAATGCAGAAGTAATCAGGAAGGCATTTTATCTATTCTTGATATTGTTTTTTTCCTTCATTTTTTTTCACGTGTGTGTGTGAGTCACTCTCTGCTTTTCTTTTCTCCAAGTTTCTGTGGTTTCCAGGCCGACATTAAAAAAAATATTATGTTCAGCCAAAAGAGGCAGGATTTCTTCAAAATAAAAGGCATAAACGTCTGATTTTTTTTCTGTCTATTGATTCCTAAACTATTATTATTATTATTATTATTATTATTATTTTAATGACACTATTTCTTCCATTCACTTGAAATCATAAGTAAAAAAACTAATGTCTCAAAAATGTTTTAAATGACAGTATATCAGAACTATTCTACTTTAAAATAGAATATATATTTATTGGAGTCTAAATGTTGCCCTTTAAACTCCATCAAAAGTGATTTATTCATTTTCTATACCTTTTATACATCAAGGAAATTAAATTATTCTTTTTCTAAAATTGGAAAAATACAATAAATAAAACAGTGATGGGGCAATACTTTAAACAAAGGGTGACAAAGAAAGAGCAGCTGTTTGGATTTAAACATCAGAGTTCATCAGGAAATTGGCTCCATCCGTGTTCAGCCATTTGGCTCCCACATTACTAAGTGATTAAAACTAACAGCAGAATTTTAAAGTCCCAGTCCGATCATCTTTTGATGTATTTTAAAAAAGTTCTTAATTTACTTTTAATTATGTAATTTTTAGCCAAAATCAAACACCTGTAGTTACTTTCTATGATATGGTTTCTGCAGAGCGGTAGAGGTTTATTAAAATCAAGACTGTGAGCTCAAAGAAACTCCACCCCCTTCACCTCCTTGTTGCTCAAAATTTTTAATTAATTTTTAATTTTTAATTAATTAAATTCATTTTGAAAATATACAAGCAGTTAATGTGAAGACTTGAGAACCCGTGAGTACCGTTCTTTAGTTCTGGTCCAAACTTTGGCTGCATTGTTCTGGTTGAGCTGCAGCTTTCTGTAAAAAGTAGATAGAAGACTGTTACAGTCAAGATGAAAGAAACAACCCGCCTCTAAATGTTCTTTAAATGTTTCCGTTGTTTGAGATGATAAAAGGCTGATCTAGTGTTGGCCTTGATGTGAGAACCGAACACCGGTTGTGTGAGGACTCTATCCTGTTTTATTTCCATTCTGTTTTTAGTTTTTGTTTTTTTCCCTGTAAAGCCACACCAGGTTCTCGTTTCTGATCATCCACAGCTGAAGTTAATCATCCTCAGTGTATTTAAGTGTCAGAGTTTCACCAAACTTGCTCATTTTCTTAGTTACTCTGTTCGTGTTGCTTCTAGTTCAGTTTGTTCGTGTGTATATTGATTTATTGATGTTTTCAACACATTCTTATTCCCATGTCGTCACATATTGACGCATGGTTGAGGATCATTGCGTCACTTTGACGTTTTGGGTGTCTTCAACTCATCCTCTTTTGATGTGCTGGCGGCTCCAATTATTTTATTTCTTTTTATCTTGTCCTGTCCAACAGCTGAGCAAACAGATGCGGGCTGAGAGCCTCTTGTGTTGGGCAGATTTTACTGTCACAACAGGGGTTTATTGAGTATAAACCCCTGGTGTATTTCATGCTAAACTTTATTTATATTGATTAATTTATTTTTGATTTGTTGGACTGGATGGAAAAGAGAAAGAGAGGGAGGGGGGTTTAGAGAAAAAAACAAGATGGCAACAGAGGAAAACAACATCCTAAAACAACCAGGTCTAAATAGTAAACTAGAATGGGCGGGGCCTGTCTCCACACACTTTGTAATTACACACATACCTGTTGGTTGAAATAGTCTCCACATTTAAACTAGTCAGAATGTACAAAATTCAACTGCAGCTAAAAGACTTAATCATACAAACACACAGAAAGCCTTTCATTCTGTCCCGCATACTATTAGTGTAAAGGTGAGCTGACACCTGTGCTGGGCTGGTGGCTCCAATTAAATGAGGAGTCTGGTCATTTTGCTGGACGCAGTACAGGGAGCGGACCAAACCTCGGGACGCAGCCAGTACTGCAACCTCAACCCTAGTCTGGTCCATGTCAGGTACCATATCCAGGTCCAGTAACGGTACTGATTCGCATTTGGCACCAGGTTAAGGTTAGGAGACTGGTGTGGTCCATGTTCCGGACCGGTACCAGTTCGCAGCACGGAGGTTGGGGAGCCTTGATTTAATTAGAACAGCCAACACGTCAAAAAACGACGAGTTGGGGATACCCAAAACGCCAATTTTTTGACATGCATCGATATGTGACGACTTTGGAATTAGAACGTTTTGATGTTTTAAGTTTAATTTATCTTCTGGATTTTGGGTCCAACACCATCAGTCCTGACATCTGTATTTCTCTAGAGGAGGGTTAATAACTCCATTCTTCTTGTTTCCAAACAGTAGCTGCGCTTCCACTGACTATGCAATAGTAAATTCTCCTAATGGAAGTATGTCAATTTTGAAAAAAATTGCATTTAGAAAAAGGTTTTTGGTCTTGGAGGAGCTGGTTTTTGAGGCGCATTAAAATTGAGATAGAATAGAATTACTTTATTCATCCCAAGCTGGGAAATTTGGCTGTTGCAGCATTAGATAATTACAGAAGATTTAAAGACAAACATTATTTGCAGAAGATAAAAAGAATACAATAAAGACAAAGTGTGTGGAATATAAAAAAGAAGCGTGCATATTTTTCCAAAGCTGCAAAGGAAACACTTTTTCCTAATTAAACAACTTGTCACCATGCTACAAGAGGTCCCACAGCACCACACGACCCATCAAAAGTTGAGCGCGTCATGTGGAATTGTTGGATCAACAGCTCCTCTTTAAAATCACCCACACCCTGATTTCCCAAAATCTCTAGTATATGTAGATGCCGTGCCGCTCCATGGTCTGAATAAGATGCCGACGTCTCCTTTGATAGATGAGTGCTCGAGCCCCATCGCCATGTTTTGGAATGACTTTTTGTGTGAGGTAGTTCGTGTTTACTTGCATAATTATGACTTAATGGAAACGGTAGAAACTCCAAATTGTGTTTTTTTTCCAACATTTGTAGAATTTTGATTAAGTTTTGTTCATATTTTTAATGGAAACACAGTTGTCGTTTTACTGTCTAACTGGAGGAAGTCTGACTGCATTTTGTTGTTCAGCAGCAAGGAAAGTTGAATGGTCCATTGTGGTTTGGTGTCTGCATACTTACAGCATGAAACATTATCAGAGAGCAGGATTTGACTCAGTGGGAGCGTGCACCGGTTGTACATCAGAGATACAAGAATCCGAGTTGTCATGGTGGACGCTCAGATTTATGATCACTAATAGAAACAACCCAACCCCTGTATGCATAATAAGATCTGACCCAACAATGGACTCTGGGAAAAAAAAAAATCCCTCCCACTTTCCAGCCTGTCAAGAAATATTTTATGGTCCCCGGCAACAAAGGCTGCACTGATTCTAAAAACCTCTGAGATTGATGTTTTCCCTGAGTCACTGTTGACACGGATGTTGTTCAGCACTTTAAGAAGGGCGGTCTCAGCGCCACGATGCTGTCAGAAGCCTGTTTGTGTCCTTCAGTTAGATCGAAACAGCTTTTCAATACAGATTATAGTGCTTAAATTGATTTTTATTGCATGCTACTATTTATTTTTCAATTTAAAACACATATTATATGATAGAAACATTTTTCAAAAATCTATTTCATTCAGAGTTTCTTTTCCGACCAAATGTAAAAAATATAGAATACTTCCGATTCCAAATGACCTAGTTATAGCCATAAAATACTAAAACAACTTGACTGAAATCCTCAGTTTGACTTTACTTTGTCTTTCGAGTGTACAGGATGCATCAGAGAGTGAAAACATAAAATTCCAGGCGAACCACAAATAAATGTTACTGCCAAGGTCCAATAAAAACACGTCAACACTTACCGAAGGAAAACAAATGAAAGGGAAACAGGAAATGTCATAAAAGCATTAGTCACACATTGATTTATATAAAAATGCTTCTGGCGCAAAATGAAAAATAAAAAAATGTTATTTAACCCGTTAAAAGGGCCATACCTTGAAAAGACAACTTTTAAGACTTTTAACTGTAATATACAGTTCATTCCTCACTATGAAGAACCCCAAAGCGTTATTTTAATCTAAAACCCGCGTTCTCAGCAGCAGCCCCTCCCATACCCATGAAAACGAGCAAGTCCTCACGATCTGACATCACAGAGTGTGACAGCCCCTTTCAGGAAGAGTCTGCTCTGCCAGCACCGCCCCCAGTCTAACACCAACACTCAATTTCTCCACGGAGCTAGTGGTGATCAGCAAAAAAACGTTCATTTTAGTTGCAGTATACCATATATTTTCTGATTTGTGTCCTTTCTTCAATAAATTCCAGCTCAAACAGGTGCATCCCCCCCCTCAAAATCAAATTCCGGACATTAACCATTTAACACCAGAGATTTCGCTCCATTGTTAATTTTTTTTTTACAACTTTTCAAACATTAACATGATATATTCCAGCTCATTCTAAAGCAGAGAAAAAGCGACTCAAAGCCGCTTGCTTACACAATTAGAATCTCGTTGAGTTAGTTAGTTTTATTGCTGTAAAATTCCAGTCGGGGGTGAAGTCGCCAGCAGCCGTCACATTCTGCGGAGACTGGGGCGATTCCAGGAAAATGCCCGATCAACCTCTGTGACACGAGCAATTACAAATAGTTTAGAAGTATAAACTAGCCTTTATATAACTAAAATGCGAATGGATTTGTCATTAATTCTTGTTTACTTGTTTGTAAATGTATTTATTTACACTTGATTACCTTGCAGAAAATGCAAAGAATCTGAGAAAATTTCACTTGGACTGTTCAGTACTAGGTATTTATCTCTGGGTCCCACTGGTTGTTCTCTTTTAAGTGACTATGAATCGTAACAGCAGTCCTAAATTGCTTTACAAACCAAATTCGTGTTAAATTAAGTAATTACACAGATATTTATAATGCCTATTTTTTGCAACACAGCTTCAGTTTTTCTGTCTTTTTTATTAGTTTTTTCCAATAAGTTTAGCATGTTTTTTGTTTGTTTCTCTTTGCACCAAACCTTAGTTCAGTCAACTGTTAGTAAACTTTATTTCATGGTTGAGTTTAGTGCTCCACATTGCTCATTTTTTAGAAACCTGTGTTATTCTTTAAAGACCCTTTTGATCAATTGTAAAAGCCTTCCAAGTGGTCTTTTAATTATGATTATGCCATTTTGAGCATAATGAATGAATACGTAATTAAACAAAAAAAAAAACCTTCTAGGACATAGTTTCTGCAGAGCGGCAGTAGTTCATTAGAAATTTTCCTTGAGTTTTGAAAGAGGCTAATGCTGTGGAGCAACCCCGCCCCCACTTCCCATCACCCATCTGTTTATATGCCCTTAACTCAAACTGCAAATTTGAGCTTAATTTTCTTAATATATGTCCTCCATCATCAAACAAAGAACATGTTAAAAACACTATTTTCATTTAGATGGGTTCTTTAAATGGTTATAAATTACTATGAAAGAAATTATCTAGTTGTTGTTATTTAGAGCCTTCTGCAATCATTTTTATATTTTTGTAATACCAAAATGGTGATTTTGCAGAGTTAAGCAGGGTAGGGGTGAGTTTTTGCACCATAGAGTTCAAATGCTTATTATTTGAATAAAAAAAATGCTTGAAGGATCAGTTATTTCCATTTTTCTCTTCCGTTTTAACACATTAGGTTCACACCTGGTTTGGGTTTGCAATAATCCCAGCTGATGTTAGATTTTAGATTAACACCTCAGTTTTTTAATGAAATGATGTTGTAAATATCAATGTGGTTGATTTATGTCCTCCACAAACCCTCCATCATCAGATCCATTCAGGTCATTGTTTTATTCAGGTATGCAGTTTTTAAAATTCTTACCTGAACAAAAGAAGTCTGGAAGCTAAGCGAGGGTGTGGCTTCAAAATTCAGACAAAGTAGGGACCAATACCTGAAAACCCAAATTTGCTGTTGAGTGATGAGGTGCTTTGCTTTTTTAGGCACAGATTCTCACATTCACTTAGTGGATTTTTCTTCAGTCTGCAACAACATCCGTCTGTGTCACTCACAGCAAGAGTTGTCAGGGCGTGGCGCCATCTTTATCAAAACACCATAACCTTCAGTTCCAGAAATCACATTTAAGGAGAGCCAAACAAGGATAAGCAATATTAAATATCCTTAAAGTTCTAGAAGGAATTAAAATGGACCCTATCTGGTACTCATCATTAATGGTATCAAAAAACGTCACATTGATGGATTATGAAACCATCTTGGTAACATTACAGATCATCTAAAATAACGTATTTTCTGCACTATAAGTCGCTCCGGAGTATAAGTCGCACCCCTGGCCAATCCATAAAAAAAAAAAAAAAAAAAAATGCGACTTATAGTCCGTAAAAACTGTATATTATTTATACATTTAAATTGAGTTGTCTCTTTTTAGTGAGCATTTGGAGACACAAAACTGAACAAAAACATGTGAATGAGTGTCATTTATTATATAAAGAAATAATTTGCATTGGATTATTACTCACAAAATGTCAGCTGTTTCGCAGATTTGCCAACTGCTCAAAAGGTGGTCTCACATTTTTCCAAACTTTTCAAATCTAAAAAACTTTGAGAGCAGAGACCGGCCCAAACTGGCTTTAAAGGAGTCAAGAAAATCTGACCTGCACTATTCATATATGTTTTGCAGAAGACTAAAATATTTTTAAGTCAAGTTGAGAATAGTTTTGATTGGGAGAGGTTTGGTAAGAACTTTTATAACCAGGTGACATTCATGAGCCCAGAACATGGTTTTACTTTCATTTGGTTTTATCTCTCAGAGACAACTAAGACTTTTTGTAAAAACATTTTTTTTTTTACACTTTAAACATCCAGAAACACAGGAGTGAGATCCTGAAACATTTTAGCTAAAGTTTTGAGATCTGAAACTCTGTTTCTATTTCAATGTTATTGTTATTTTAATGGGATTGGGTAATGTTAGAAATAAACTATTTAATGAACTTTATTTGTCTCTTAGAGGGAAAGCTAAGAAATCTGGTATTTGGAAGAGTAATGAATGACACTGAAGTAACTTATGGCGAAAGGGATATCAAGAAGAACACATCTACATATTTTTGTTAAACTTTGTCTCCTAGTTCCTGTAGCAGTTTTAAAAGAGACAACCCAATTTAAACAAGTTTAAAGCAAACATTAGTCTGTTCTTTGGAAACATACATTCATAAAACTTTGCATTGCATAAGAACTGTATTCAAAATTTTAGACTAGACTGTGGATCTAGTCGGACCAGACTTGTCGACACATTTTTATCTAATCTTTATCGTTTGATTATTTCAACAGCACTGTAAAAAGTAAGAACCCCCTCTACTCAATAAAATTGTGGCAACAAAGTGACAATTAATAATATTAAGTAAATCCAACAAGTCCAAAAAATAAACTAGTTTTTCTAGATGAATTGTTAAAAAATAATAATAACAATAATAAACATAAGTAATATACACTAAGAATAAGAAAATGTATAGTTAGAAGGACCACCATTTTTCATCTGAAGACCAAAGGAACAAAAAATGGCTGATGTTGGTCTGGACTCTCAATTGGAGAGGAATACGAACAGCAATCCTCAAAAAAACAGTATTAACTAACATGTTGTTGTAATTTAAGTTGGTTTAGCTAAAAATTTTCTTATAATAAGTATGTTTATTATTTCAATCTTAAACAATTATTTTCGTAAAAGCGATTATTTTTTGGACATGTTGAATTTACTTAATATTATTAATTGTCACTTTGTTGCCACAATTTTATTGAGTAGAGGGGGTTCTTACTATTTACAGTGAGTTTAAATGTTGACTTACTGATGGAAGAATCAAAAAACTTCTTCTCCTTCTTCTCCATCTGAGGAGTTTTTATAGCCACTTAAGGGATTTAAATGTATACTTGCTCTTTTTCTTAAGAGTAAACAAGAACAAACATGTTGACAAAAAACTTTCAACAAAGTAGATGTAAAGAAAAATATATAATATAAAAAATGCAATTACCTAATAAAAATGATAGCATAGTCATTGATACTTTAGAGAGGAAGACGCGGGCAACTCATGGTGGTATTCCAATATGGTAAGTTGGCAGTTGAGGAACACAACAACTTTGGGAATGAAGGTGGTTTTCCTGCAGCCGGGACAGACAAACTTCCCTGGAGGGGGAAGTCCAAGATCCTCAGGATTCACTGGTTGTTCAGGGGAAAATGGGTGATGAGTTTAGTGACTAGAGGCTGCAGAACACTGAGGAGATGTAAGTAAACAGAAGAACTCAGCTCTTCCAGATGTTTCATCATCTTGTCTGGTATGATAATGTGGGGGTCACTAACTTTGATGAAGAGAGTTTTAAAACTCTTTGCATGGGTTTTGTAACCAGGGGAGTCAGAGAGACATGTCAGACATCCTTCAGCTAGGGCGGCCGTGGCGCAGCGGTAGGGTTCCAGTCAAAGTGTCCTTGGGAAAGACACTGAACCCTACAGTGCCTTTGCTGGTTATAGGTTGGTGCCAGTTTTTGGTAGCGGGGTGGGTATGGCAAGCCTTTTTAACATTTAATAGATATCATTAATATCAGCCTAACTAGTAATGCCAAAAGCACAACTAGTTGACTAGTGGTGGCCAAAAATGTGAGCCAGTTAACTAGTAATGTCTTAAAATGTGCACTTTTTACTAGTGGGCCATGTTTGTGCGTACTAGTTAACTAGTGGCACTCTGAAAAGATGTATGGGACTGTGACTGGAAAGCACTACAAGGAAGATAAAGCGCTATAAAGGTATTCACCGTTTACCAGTTATTGGTATGTGTAAGTAAGAAATGTATGTATTAATTGGTGTAGTTAAAATTGGTGGGTGGGCAGTGTGAGGACACCTCCTGTTTATTGGCAGTGGTGTCTAAGAGGGATGGCACTAGATGTCTACTGACTAGATATTAAAACGAGTATTGGAGAGAGCAGGGAGCCATACAGCAACAAATAGGGGTACACCTAAGTAGCCAAACCCCCAAACTGTACATTACAAATCTAATACAGCGACAGCTCTCCTCTCTGACAAAGGCAGAGGCTCTTACAAGAGATTGCAACAGAGAGTACGATTGCCCTCCAAGCAGGTGAACCCAAAGATTCCACATTACAAACCGTCTGGACCCAAAGGACACACCCAGCTGGTACAATTTTTACACACAGTCACACTTGGATTTAGGAATTTTATCACAACAGATCTTTGAACGTGAACCATTTTGGAACACGTCCAAGAAATCTGTCAACAAGCCTCCGGATTCAAGTAAGGAATGATAGTTCCTTCTTGGTAATGATTGCAAACATCTTAGTGGAAACCGATTGAGCAGAATTTGTTTGTCGCCATTTAAAGACAAAATTTACACATTTTTTAATCTGCAATCCCAAAATAGCCGTTCTTAATACTTTATTTGAACTTAAACTTTTGTATTTTATAGCTTGAAGAAAAAAAACAAAACAAACTTGAATCACACACGAGTTCCGGATTGTTTACGCACCACATCGGCACTCACGTGGTTTAGATTTCCTGACTGCAAAATAATTTCTACCAGGAAGCTTAGTCCTGAAGTAAACAAAAAAGACCAATGCAACAATGCAACAATGCAAAACAAATACTTAAAGTTTACCTAATTCGCTTGCATTGAAACATAATCCTCCAAAGTAGCGCTGACTTTCCTCCCATTGACCTACAAAGTTCACTACATACATGTGTATATCTTGACTCAATACATAAACATTTCAAAACTCCTTCTAAACCAGAGGTGAACACAAGAATACCTTATAATGTACAATGTATACAGTGCAAGGTTAACAATCACAGGCTAATCCTTGGAATTGTAGAGGTATGTCACTTTGTCACACCAACTCCCTCTTTGAAAAAAGCTGCACACAAAAGAAGTAGGTCATCGAAACACAGAGTTATTTTGTGTTTTCTTTCCTAATGATATTCAAACAAACAGAAGTTGAAAAAACTCAAACATATTTGTTAAAACAGGTGGCACCTCTATGGGTCACTACGGTGACGTGATCTGTAAATTCATAAAGCCATTGTCCCTGAGCTCAGAGTTGAGGCCTCATTCATGAAAAAGGATCAAATTTCAACATGTAACTTTTGTTGGATCTTCTGAAGGAGTGTCAAAGCATGACAGTGAGGAAGAGGGGGAAAAAAAAAACATTCTTAATAAGACAATGTCTCCATTCATGACATGGTCTCCATGCTTTCACAACAGCCGCTGCATTCCAGGGAGTCGGTAAACAGAAACTCTGAGCACTCGGAGGAGAGCGCCTGACCTTGCACTCCATCTGGCCCCTCCAGATCTTCCACCCTGCTTGTTTTGCAGCTACCATGTGGCTACCAATGTGCTGATTATTAGCTGGATTAGTGATTCCATATTCCAATTACTGTATTTTTTTGGAATATTAGCCAACCTTGTTTGCATAGTTTGACCAGGGGTGCGACTTATACTCAGGAGTGACTTATTTTTTTTATATTTAGCATAAATAAGCTCATATATTCGTTATTTTCCCACTAACAACCAGTTGCCTTTTACTGATTGTTTTCTGCTAACAACCACTAGAGGGCACAGTAGATATATGTATCAGTATTTGCTACTTACAGCAACACAGAAGAAGAAGAAGAAGAAGCACCGACCAAACCCAATCTGATCGTTCTCCACCTGAACTTTATCTTCGTATTAAGACACTTTTATTCTGGTCTTTATTTTTACCTTTCTTGGAATAATGTGGGTTACCAAGTCATCAAACTGGCTTACAGAGACACCAAAGTACCACTGAAGGCACCGTGATTCAGATGCTAGCTCCTGCAGAGAAAAAAGGGACCCTGAATGATCTCATGAACCCAGACATAGAGACGTATTTACCAGTGCTTTTCTAGAGGTCTTCAAAACAAACACATTTTATCTCTTAACACAATCTGTGTCATGCATGCATCATAAATGAGCTATACAGTCAATGCCTCCATGTAATAATCTCAAGTTTGGGAGGACAAGTTTAGTATAAACTTTCCAAGGAAATTGATCATCCCAAGAACTCTCAAAAGTCCTTTCTTGTCTTCTGGTCTTGGCATGTTTATGATCACTTAATCTAGTTTCACACCAGCACCTGACAGCTTATCTCAAAGAAAACATTATTTCTGTAACTCCAAACTGACATTTCGCTTGTTTAATTTAATTTAAGTCCTGATGTTTTAAAATGTTCAAGAACCCTTTTAAGTCTTTCAACAATGTCATCCACATACACTCGAACTCCATCAATCCCCTCAATTATTTGTTCCATTGTTCTGTGAAACATTTCTGGTGCAGAAGAGATTCCAAAAGGCTTTCAGAGGAAGGAGTATCTGCCAAAAGGGTGTGCTAGTTTCCTGGAGTTTTTATCTACAAAAATCCCTTAGATGCGTCTAACTTGCTGAATAATTTTGAATCCACCATCTCACTGATATTTTCATCCCTAGTTGGAAGTTGGCAATGCTGTCTTTTAATATGAGCATTAATATCTTTAGGATCCATGCACACATGAAGATCACCATTTGGGTTTTTTAACAACTACCATGGAGTTCACCCACTCAGTCGACTCTTTCACTTTCTTTATTAGACCATGTAGTCAAGTTCTTGTTTGAGTTTGTCTTTTAATGGCGTGGGAACTCTTCTTGGAGCATGGATTACCAGTGTTGTGTCATTTTTTAGTTGTCTTTTATATGTGTAAGGCAAAGTCCTTTAAAAACTTCGGAATATTGCTCCTCAATAGATTGAATATTATCAGACGCAAAGTCATTTATTAGGTACACTCTTTTTATCAGTCCCTGTAGTGAATCATGTCCATCAGGAACAACTACAAACGTCTACTCGTGTTCTTTTCCTTTAACTCTGACTGTAAGATTACACATTCCAATGGTAACAATAGGCTGCACGGTGGCGCAGTGGTTAGCGCTCTTGCCTCACAGCAAGAAGGCCCCGTTTCAAATCCTGGCTGGGGGATCAGAAACACCAACTGGGATCTTTCTGTGTGGAGTTTGCATGTTCTCCCCATGCATGCGTGGGTTCCCACCGGGTACTCCGGCTTCCTCCCACTGTCCAAAAACATGCTTCATAGGTAAATTGGTTACTCTAAATTGCCCCTAGGTATGATTGTGTGAGTGACTGTGTGCACGAATGTGGCCCTGCGACAGACTGGCGAACTGTCCAGGGTAAACCCTGCCTTCGCCCATCAGCAGCCGGGATAGGCTCCGGCATCCCCGCGACCCCAAAAGGGATAAAGCGGCATGGAAAATGAATGGATGATGAATGAATGAACAATAGGCTGTCTATTGTAGGCTTTAAGAGACTTGTGATTTGGCTGTATGTGTGGTTTTACCTTCATTTCTCAGAGATCTCTTTCACTAAATTTGCTTTTGCTCCGGTGTCCAGCTTAAAGTTGACCACTGCATCATTAACTTGTAAAGGAACGGTTAACTTATTTTGTTTAACTGCATGAACTTTTGCTTGCAGTGTAGCTGCAGATGTCCTCTCTCCTCCTCCATCACCATCCCCACAGAGAATGTTTCAGGATGACTCCTTTACAGTCCTCACATGTCCTCTGCCGTCCTCCCTCGGCGCGTCGCTTGTCCCTCCGCTTCGACACCATGGCCACGGCTGCGCCATCCTGTGTCACATTCTTAGGCCCATCGCAGAACGTCTGCACAATTCGTAATCGCTCGCGTCACATTCACAATCGCGTGGTCTCGTTCATGCTAACGTTGACCGGATTTGATTCCGCCTCTCTGCAATAACTGCGATGTACTTCCGACTGATGCTTATACTTTTCAAGCAACGTGATCGTTCCAGCGTTTATCTTTAACATGATCAGTATCCCACTCAGACACTTGCAGCATCTGCGAGCACGCAGGAGGAAGTGATGAGTTTGTCCTCTAAACAGAAGCAGGGAATACAAAGACGAAAAAACTGAATTAAAAAAAGGAACAAACTGCAGTAAGATGTGAGAAAGAAGACAGATTTTTCAAGCAACTTGCTCTAATTGCCCGCTCTCTCTCTCTGTGAAGTTCTTTATTTCTTAATTTCTTCAATAATTTTTATTGTTAAAAGATATTTTTCTTTATTATAGTTTTCTGCACAATCGCGTCCTCTAATTGCTAAAATAAATTCAAGTTAAATGTTTGCCATGATTTGCCTGCGATTGTTCTCCGGGCGTAACATTTTAATATTTCATTCTGTCCATAAACATAAAATCAGGATAAAAAATAACTGATTTGCATAACTAAGGTAAACACCCTTAACTAAACTGGGCATCCCTGCCCTTTGACCCTGCTCTGAGCATTAAATTAAAGGTGTGTCGAAGGAGGCAGTGGACGCAAATGTGACGTATGAATTGCATTCAGCATGAGCATTACGGTGTATATATAGGTGGATTTATTCACAACCAGTGCACTTTTTTTCCCCTGAAGTTCAACTTATGTTTTTTTTCTTCTCTATTATACGTTTTTTAGCTCTTGCAACACATATTCCAATGCGACCTATACTCTGGAAAACACAGTAGTATAAATACTTGATTCCCTTTGCAGATTTTAAATGAACCTGTTATTATTTTCAACAACAGGTTCTGAACCAACATGTGTCATTGACTGAACATTGTGTACACATGCTCTAAATGCCCTACAAAAAGTTGAAGGTAAACGTGTCAACACTCATGGTATTATTACACGCATCAGTGACATCAACTACAGTAATGAACAATATATGCAGGTTTCAGAGAAAAGCCATGTCTGAATCCAAACTATGTCTTCTTTGAAGAAGGGCTCGGCTGTTTCAACAAGACAATGCCGAGCTAGATTCCCCGACCCAGGATAGAGACACAAAACTTTCTACAAAAATGGCCCGTCTGAGCCCAAAGACCTGTAACCCAGTGACATGATACGAACAATGGAACAAAAACTGTCCTAGAAATGAAGAAGAAGTCATCCCAAATCAAGACAATAGGGCAGCAGAATGAAGGAACTTCTGAGCGTGTTTGAGTGGAGATACGGAACAATGAGGCAGAGGTATGTTGCTGTACAACTTTCTTTCTCAGGACTTATCACATTCACATGGAGGCAGACTTTTCAAAGAAGTCCATAACAGTTTCAAATATATACAGTTTTCTGCTAATTACTGCCTTACCGCTTCTAATACTTTTTTTTTTTTTTTTTTGGAGAACTTGGTGATTGTCTCTCTTCAAGTGAGACACTTATTTCCTGACACAATATATATTGATCATGTATCCAATTAACCTGAATGAGGAGAATATTCTATAATGACCAGGCTACAACAGTCCAGGTCACTGTTTTCACAATAAAGTTCAGTCAAAATGTGAATTCCTCTTCACAGAAGTGATAGTAGTATTAGACAGTATTTCGGATATTTTTTGGTATTTTTTTTTTATTTTTATCAAAAATAGTATTTATGGATCACACTTTACAAAAGTCAATTATCAGAATCAGCAAAGGAAACTGGATTCATTAGGATTTTAATGAGAACCGTCCCTGTGTTTTGGTCCCTAAAAGGCTGAATTTCAAAATAAAATTCTGCACAACACTGGGGATAATCATGTGAAAACTGCTGTAATAGTCACAACATCCATAAGAATAGCAAAAACAACAAAAATCCTGAGTAAAATCAAAATAGAATGAATTTAAATGAAAGTAAGTACCGTATTAATTAAGAAATACTTTCAAGTTTGCTCTGAGAAATATGACACAAGCTACAACAAGTTTTTGATTTCAACACTTTACCTGGAGTCATGAACCTTTTGCATTCTGGTTTACTGATAAATCATATTCCTGGAATTGGACTTGACATGATAACATATTTGAGATTGCATCAGGTGACTGGTTCATAATACCAGTTACTAAAGCTTAGCGCACAAAAACCTGATGACAGCAGATAGATATGCAGTTTCTAAAGACAGAACATTAACACGTGATGCTGTAAGCATTCTTTACTTATTGCTGTTTGCGTTTCAGTCCAAAAGAGAATAATTACATTTTTTACTGTCATAAGACTGGAAAAACAGATGGAATTTATCAATATAAAACTGAGCAGCAAATGTAACAACAGTCTGTCAAACTTGGGTATAAAATCTAATGTATAATATTTGTGTTCATCTTACAATGTGATAATTATGTTCTATGTTTTTAAGTAAAATACAGAGTTATATATTTTTGGCGTAAAATATGATTGTTCACACACTGTCCTTGGTTACCCCTCTCTTGAAAAAGTGGTATCTTCCAGATTGAAACCTGTTTCTATTGGTTACGTGTGTTACATCATAGTGTTTTTTACTTAGATTCAGAGCTTCATTTTGACTACTGTAAAGTGTTTTGTTCAAGTTTCTCCAAACCTCCTTATTGACAGGGTAATAAAACGATAACGATAGATATCATATTTGAACTGGTTCTTGATAGAGTATTAAGTCTATCGTAATAGAGTTTAATTTTAAAGGGTTTGAAATTGACAATCATCATTTGTGAGCATTTTCTCCTCTTTGGTGAAAAATAGAGTTAGCCGCCACATGGTGAGCAAATGTTTGCATCTAATAATGTTTATTAGCTCTTATTTTGGAAAAAAAATGTTCTTGGACCTTTGCATTTCCTTCATCTGCGCGCAAGGTAAACAAAGTAAGCGAGTCAGCACACCATTGCGGTGAGATGTTTTCAGGACGTTTTTTGTTACAATTTAGGATAATATTTAATCACCTTTGAGACAGAATTAGAAAATCTTTAAATCTTTAAATTAGTTTCTCAGCGAGGAAGGAAGTCCAGAACCAGACCCTCGAACACACACGCGCTCGCTGCACATTTTGTTTGAAAAAATTAATGTAACAAGCAACCCTAACAGTTACTTTTATTTCATTTTTTTGTATTATAAGCTTTGAAACTTTATCTACGGTGGCCGAGAACTGCCATTGAAGGAAAAATTAAGCAACAGGAAACAAAAAAAAAAAAAACTGTGCAAAAATTAAAAAAAATATCTGGAAAAAAAAAGAATCGCAGCAAAATAAATAAAAAAAATAAAAAGTGGTCTCAGCAAAAATTAAAAAAGTAACACTGAACAAAATAAGCGACGCAAACAAGAAAGCTACAACAAAAGTCAAATATCGGGGATTGTTTTTGCCGACGGACACACCAGAAGTGAACTGGTATTTGCTATATGCGCTGCTGCAAGAAAAAGGAGGAAAAGAAGAGCAGTTCAAATAGGAAAACAATTGAGTAAAGAATTGTAGATGTTCATGCTAAATGTCACCATTTAAATATGTCATTTGATTAGGCTGCGCTGCCCCAGGTTTGAAGGTAAATTGAAGGATGTCTGTTTGACGTTAGCTTCGGCTAACGCGGAGAAACATAGTCTTCAGATAGTCCACTAACACGAGGATAATCGAGGTCTGTGATCCACACACACAGGGTGGACTAAAACACAGTCTAAGCTACGTTCAACATGAATGAGCTGATCTGCAGAGAAATGGAGCTTTTCGCTGGTAAACAACACTTCAAAGAAGCTTTTCGCCAACACATAAGTGATCTTAAAGTTCTAAATACCAGCCCAAAGCCGCTTTTCTCCACGACAGAATGAGTTGATTCACGTTGATCGTATAGGAGTTGAAGTTAACTGTCGTCAAACGTAAATACGTTTGACGACAGAGAACAGTTTTAAAAAATCTCAACACTTTTGTTAAAATCCTTTTTAAATTAATAAAGCATTTACCCTCTTTCTGATAGATACATTTCAAGCTAATTCTAAACAAAAAAAATCATTTATTCACGTTAAAAAAATTAATAAAAGAGGCTACAACTCTGAAAACTTGTGAAATTTCTGTTTCTGGCTGATTATTTTCAGCCGCCATCTTTCCTGCAACCAGGTTTTCTTGCCTCTAATCACAAAACTTTTTTTTTTGATAAATGCAAGGTTTATTTGGAAATGTACGTATTGCATTAAGCAGATTTGTAATTGAAAATCCAATTTGCAAAGTTTCATAGTCAACGGAAACACAGCCAATCAATTATGTAATCAACTGAAGTTTGTTTAATTTCAGAATATTTTTCAGAAAATTGACAATTGTATTCTAATGTGTGGTTACGAAATACTGCAATTTTTTTAATTTTATGATGTTTTTAGGTAAATTGATCTCAATTGTTAGACTGTGTAAAATATAAAAATTTGGGGTACTTCTCTGTGTCACTTCATCTTTTTATTGGTGTCCTGAGTTAACTCTAAACTTATTCAAAATATATTTTGAATTCACAGTGAATTTTTAATTTCTAAAGATACATTTTCATCCTTGTACTCCAATTTCACTTTTCCTAAAAGTTAATATATGAAATGAATAAACGCAATAAACCATACCACAATAAAATGTAAAAGGCTGTAGAAAGCAATGAGAGAAATGTTTCTATTTTGATGCAGCGGTTTTGTGGGTGGAGACTTACTATAATCGGAGGTCACTCTTCAATTTCCTTGTCTGCAGTCTTCCTTCTTTTTTTTTTTTTTTGCATTCCATCTTGTTTGTTGCTGTTGTGTCCTTAATTCTTTTCAGCCTTCTGACACATTACATAATCGAATAGAACATTTCATCAGTGCCAAAGTGCCGCAGCATTTTTTTTTTTTTTTCCTTTTCTGTCACTTGAAACTCCTTATGCTCCAGACACACAACTCATCAAATCTGCCCGGTCTGCTCTTCATCACACCACCCTGCTGTTCCTGCCATCCGCTCAGCCACCGAAGCTCCACATCCAACCTTTTTACTCTCTACCTGCTCCGCTGGCTGCCTGCCCACTTCTCAATCTTTAATCAACGGCAAAGTGTTTCTGAGAACTAATTATAAAGTTTGTCAACTCGCAGAAAGGGAAAGGAAAATCATATTCCGGGAAATAGTTACCCCAAAGAAAAAAATACCTGGTGGCTGAGCCAACATAAATACCAGATAGTCATTTTAGTCTGAATCAGTGATAATTGTCTTGACATTGGAATGACTTGTAGAAAACTTACCTTTCTGTTTTTTAGTTAAAATAAATATATTTTCATCCTGTAGATCAAACATGAGAAACATGAAATGGTACAGTCCAACATTTACAGCAAACACTGCTTCCCTACTTGAAAGTTGAAGTGGTCATCGCCCCCAGATAAAGAGCCTTCATTGACAACAACAACTACTGAGATTATTTTAAATCTTAACCAAGAAGTTAAAGGAAATACTTAAAAAAAATATGTTCTATTTTAGGGGCTGTCAGTCAAACTTAGCTTTTGACATACCAGAATAAATGTCGTGTACGTCATCCGGAAATGTTGCCCTAAACCAAACAGAGGTGGTGATTTAAAAAAATAAAAAATAAACCTCAGTTCAGGTTTAAAGAAATGTTGCCACATCATTTTTTTATTCTACTCTTTGGCCCTGTTGCTACACTCACTCGCCACTTTATGGGTACACCTTACTAGCACCAGATTGGACCCCCTTTTCCCCTCATGATGGCATAGATTCAACAAGGTACTGGAACATTCCTCAGAAAGTTTGGTCCATATTGACGTGGTACAGTTGCCGTAGATTTGTCGTCTAAACATCCATGATCCCAATCTCCCATTCCCACCACATCCGAAAGGTTCTACTGGGTTAAGATCTGGTCACTGTGGAGGTCATTTGAGTCCAGTGAGCTCATTGTCGTGATCAAGAAACCAGTGAGACGATTCCAGTTTTGTGGAATGATGGTGAGCAACAATACTCAGGTACTAAGGGGCCCAAAATGTGCCAAGGAAATGTCCCCCACATCATTATACCACCACCACCAGCCTGAACCATTGATACAAGGCGTGATGGATCCATGCTTTCATGTTGTTGGCGACAGATTCTGACCCTACCATCTGGACACACATCTCCAGACAACGTTTTCTTGATCTTCTATTGTCCAGTTTCGGTGAACGCGTTTGAATGGTAGCCTCAGTTCCTCCTCTTAGATGACAAGAGTGGCACCTGGCGTGGTCTTCTGCTGCAGGAGCCCATCTGTCTCACACGTTTTGAGATATTCCTTTGCAGACCTTGGTTGTAACCACCGGTTATTTGAGTTTCTGTTGTCTTCTATCAGCTGGAACCAGTCTGGCCGTTCTCTGACATCTGGCATCAACAAGGTATTTCTGCCGCTCATTGGATATTTCCTCTTTTTCTGATGGTTATTGGTGAGAATCCCAGTAGATCAGCAGTTTCTTCCCATCTGACACCAACAACTATGCCACATTCAAAGTCCTTTCAATCCCCTTTCTTCCCCATTCTGATGCTCGGATTGAATTTCAGCAGATTATTTTGATCATATCTACATTACTATACCATTAAGTTTCTGCAATGTGATTGACTGATTAGTAAATTGCGTTAGTGAGCAGTTGGACTAGTGTGCCTGATCAAGTGGCCAGAAAAAAACAACTTGAGCTGCTGACCTTCTTCTGCCTTACAGTCCTGAACCTCGTGGCATGCTGTATGGCAGCTGCATCGCGGCGGGAAGGAAAGGAATCCAAAATCTAATCACCCCCACACTGAAGGTCATGGGCTGCTCCATTCTCTCCATGAAGATACCCTCCGCTGCCTCAGCAGAGTCACGAGGGTTGTTTGTGTCCGCTCACACCCCAGTTTCTACCTGTTCAAGCTGCTTCCCTCCAATAAAACCCCCTAAAATGTACTCGAGAACTCTTTCTTCCTCATATAACGATCATACAGGGTTCTTTAACTCCATTGCTCTGCGTGAAGAGTTGTACCCCATTCAAGAAGCAAACACAAACCAGGATACTCCTAAAAAATGGACCAATTTTCCACAAGCAGGGGAGTGTTAAGAAAAAGATTTAAACCGTTTTCTCAATAAATTGACTGGCTTGTTTCTTTGATGTAACTTTATGGAAAAGGGTAAATGCCCTAATGTTGCTGCTGTCACCATGGGAACCAGCGATGACACGCTCCGCAGAAAGCTTCTTCATACCTGAGTCAAAACGTTTGGCGAGGCCAGTGTGTTTTCAAGGCTGTGGGCGATGTTTTTCTTTGTGGCACGCCATTCTGAGCCCCACGTATTTCTCTGGTGTCAACTTCACGCTGAGAAATGTGACTTTAATATTCTGCAAAGAATAAAATCCTGACACACACATGCATTAAACCCCCTCACTTCCAGCGCGATGACTCGAGGCTCCACCAGTGGAATATATACAATACATCACCTCTTTTTTTATTTATTTTTTTATGACTCCAATATGCAACATGAGTCCAGCCTTCAATAGAACATCCTGAACATTTCAAGTTGCTATACCTGCTATAAACAACCAAACCAAGCACAATACGGTAAAACAAATGTTTCATTTTAGAAATCATCTATTTCAACGGTAAATGTTTTGCTTGTACCTTCTAAAATAATGTAATCAGATTGCTACATTGACAAAGATAACTGCAAATTTCACTTATCAGTTTGTTATATTTAAACTTTCGTAAAGTATATTCAACCAGTTTTAAAGGTTTTACTTTTGCTCACACACTCATCCTCATTTAACCTGTCATTCAGGGACACCAGGCGTATCTTGAAGGTGAGTTTGGATCAAAGAACAAGATAAAAATACATTTTTTAATGGTGTCATGGTTGTGTTGACGTCACATTTTGGGTTATTTCCCACAGAAGTTAATTCTATTTAACTGGGACATTTTTTTCTTCTTCTTTTTGATGATTATTATTTTATTTGTTTATTTTTTATTTTTTGGGCACTGGTGCTACCTAAGATAAACAAACAACAAGTTATCAAATTAATGTTGAAAGCTCAAAAGAAGACTGTTTCTTTGGTTTTAGAGGTTTTAAAGACCTACTCCAAGGATAATTGTGAGTTTATTTGATGTTTTTAACATGTTCTTGTAGCATTTTCCGATGATAGAGAAAGAAAGTTAATATAAAAATTGTAAAAAGTTCTTTTGCGGTGATGTAGATGCCGCAATCGGCGAGCCACAAGCTCTCTTTGCCACTCCATTCTAATGCCGCCAGAAGACATTCATGTAAGTCTTTGTTTTCTTCATCTGAGCTGAAATCTGCAAAACTGTAATGTTAGATACCTCTAACAGTGATTGCCATTTCTGTGACACCACTAATATTATGTTGGGCTTTTAAGGGGGCCGGCCAATGGGAGAGCGTGTAAACAGATGGATGATGGGAAATGGGGACAGGAACTCTTCTGCCCAGAAATCAGAGGGGAATTTCTACAGCCACTCTGCAGAAACAATATCCTAAAAAATGACACAGGTTTTCATTTTGGCTAAAAACGGCAAAATTATAAAGAAAAGACCACTGGGACCACTTAAAAATTGATGAAAGGTGTTTGGAGTGGGGCTTTAAGAGGAAATAACTCTTCAGATTCCTGCATTTCTCTTTGGTCTCTTCTTAGAGTAGGCTGGACATGGACACATCTATTGGATGGCTATTTCAACATTTAAACCTATGGACATTTATTATGCATCTGGTAGGTTTTCATTCATAAAGTCCAATAGCCATTTATATCTCTTGTGGACACATTTTCCACTCCTGTTTTTGTTATGGTTCCATCATGCCTTGACAACAGTCCAACATTTTTCTTCATCATCATCTTTATTTATAAAGCGCTTTAACACAATTTTAAAATTGAAACAAAGCGCTGAACATTGAAAACTAAAAAATGACATAATAAGAACATGATAAAAAAACACAGAAGGTAAAAAAAATACAATAAAAATGAAGGCATGGATCACTGTCTCAAAGTGCCGTCGGGATAAAAATGGCCTCACCTTAGTCAACCGCCTCAGCTGGTAGAAGCTGCTCTTTACTACTGAGCTGATGTGGGAGTCCAGTTTAAAATCACTGTCCATTTTAAAACCCAAGTTTAAAACAGACTGTTTAACGTGTGGAGTCAAGGGACCCAGATCCATCTTGGAGGGGTCACAGGGGCCACTTGGACCAAACACCATCACTTCTGTTTTTTGGTCGTTAAAACTCAAAAAACTAAGGGCCATCCATCTTGTAGATGTTTAGGGTCAGTATGAAGGTTTGAATCCCGGTTGGGACTTCTCCCGGTGCATGCTTGAACGTTTTTGGATTGTTGTTGGAGAAAACCCACACACGCACAAGGAGAACATACAAACAGAGAGGTCCCAGACGGAGTTTAATCCAGGGCCTTCTCGCTGTGAAGCAAGAGTGCCGACCACTACACCACCATGCAGCCGCATCTGTGATTTCAACCATTAAATCCTGACCCACAACTCATGTTCACGCCTCACTTTTTTTTTTTTCTTTCTCAATATTTCATACTTACATAGACTAAGTCAAGCATGACAACACATCTCCATGATGTCCACCAGAGTTGAGATTAAGGTTAGTTGGTAATTGTGACAATGTGGCTGAAACAAAACAAGACGACGGGAGACGTCAGCAGGTAGAAGGAACAGAAAAAAAGTCTGCTTTGAAAGAGCAGATATGAGAAGAAGCAGAAAAAATATTCAGTCAATTGCTTATCAGAGATGAATGAAAAGTAAGCAAAAAGTGGATTAAATGTCAAAATCTGACAGTCCAAATTCCTCTCTTTTCCCTTCCCCTTTTCTCAGTTTAAGTGCTAATCGTGTCTGGGGAATGTATTTTTTTAAATCTGACCCTCCAAACAGATTGAAGGTAAATGCTTCACTTCATGTGTGGTGCGCTCTAAAGCCCAGATGTTAACATTTAAATGTAAGTCATGACTTTGTTGTAGCATGACCTTTTAAACTGCTTTTTTATGTATATTCGAGCACTGGAAGCTCTGCGCTAACGCTAGCTGACCGGCGATTATTGATGACGTCATCGAACAAAAGTGACATCGGAAATACAAGACACTATTTTTCATAACTCTCCGTTTGGATGAAGGGAAGGAATGAAATGTTTGCCAATTTAATATTCATAAAATCAATTTGATTTGGAATTACTTGTCAGAGTTACTTGGTTTTCTGCATTAGATTGTTCAATTTAGTTTTCTTTGTTTACTTACTGTATTTTATTTTATTTATATTTTTTTTAATCTTGACAGAGGTGTGTTACCGTCTTGATTAAGCCCAGATGGGTTTCTGTAACACACCATCACATGATCTTACTTTGTATTTCAATTTTGCTTGTATGTTCTGTTTTCTTTATGTGTGCAAATTAAATCAAATCAAATCAAATCAAGGGAAGAATTCGGATTGGATTTAGCAATGAGCCGTCTCCATAAAGCTAACAAACCAGTTCTAAAGAGACTTAAAGACCCACTCCAATCATCTATTGATCTATTTTAAAGGAATTTTCCAACCATCTTTCAGTTATGATTATTCCGTTTTTTTATCAAGAAATAAAAAAAAAAATCTGTTTTCAGCAGTAGGTAATTAGAAATATGCCTCCGAGTTGGCTCTCTGTATACGCACTCCCCCGTTAGCTTAGCTGCTCCTGATTTTGAATTATTCGAATAAAAAAAATAAAGATTACCAGTATGAAACTTAACTTTCTTTAATATGTCATCCATTATCATGCAAACACCACAAAAGCATATTAAAGACAGCAAAAACATTATATTTATCTGAGTGGGTCTTTATTCAGCTTCTACTTATTGTGTTTGTATTGACTATTTTTGCAAAATTACTTTGTACAGCGTCTTTGAGTTCCTATTTGTTCAAATTTAACCAAATGACTTGCATACGTTCTTAAATTTGGACTAATATTTACTTTAGATGCAAACTGTAGACATTGTCTTTGCAAACAAGTCAATGTAAACACATGCGCATAGATGTTCTCTAGAATTTTGACTTCCTTCTTGTACATAGTTTTGTCTTCATATTTTGAAAATAGATCAATGGATGTAATTTTTCCTATAATGCTACAGTGAACATAATTTTAAATCTAGCTATTTTATTTCGATTAAAAGTATTGCGACCCATACCATTACATCTCCACCCATGTGCCTCACGACTGAGTTTGGTTGTCATACGTGACAGAAGACGCTGAGGGTGTTCTACCACTCAATTTTTAGAATGTGCTAAATCTGTGAGTAAAATGCACTTGAGGGAACTAAATTACACAATTTACATTCCTGACTATTTAGCAAAAAGCCTGAGAAGCTGATCGTGCAAATAGACACAGAGGAACATGATGCACAAAAGTGTCAACATATCTTCCATTACGTACGTTTTGTGTCATATTGATGCGCTTCACAGGTGTAATTATAAAATGACAAGTACAGCTAACAAAAGGCGTTTTTGAAGTGAGACAGACTTAGATTTCGTCGTCGGAGGAGGAGAAATGGCTTTGACTCCCAAACATGTTTGCTTTTGTCTTGAAGAATTCTGTTTGCTTTCATTTAAGATGTGCGGGGACTTTGGAATCCCAGAATAGATAACTATCCTGCAAAGTCACTCTTAAATCTTAACTATTTTATCTATTCATACATGAATGCAAAGCACACGTCTGACGTGGTTGTGTTGGGTGTGGTTCCGTGTCTTCTTTGCAGCTCTATTGTGTCGAAGATGTGACATTTATCACAGCAGGCACGCAGATGGTATTTTGAAATAGACAGAATGTACGGGTGGAAAATAAAAAACAGTGTAACCGTGTAAAAGACTGTCTGCTGTTGAACCCCGCAAAACCAGTTTGAAAGACTCGATTGTGTTTATAGATCATAACTTTGTACTTTGTAAAAAAAAAAGGTGTGATTGTAAGAGTTTAGCTAATAAATGTTCCATTTTTGAGACATATTTTGATGTCATGTTTTGAAGCAAAACTTCCTTCGTACTGATCTAAAAGCCCGTATGTCATTTGTTTTGGCAGAATGCCCCCAGCCCCCTCCCGATGAAACAGATTTCCACTCTCCCCCTGCTTTGCCAAAGGCAATTATTTCTCAAATAGAAGTTGGGTTTGATGCATGAGGGTGCAAAGGAGTGCCATTAACGCCACGATCGCAGAATCGCCAAAACTTGCATTTTGATTATTCTTTTACCTTATTTAAATATAAATCCAGAGCATAAAATGGGGAAATATAGTCAAACTTTTACATTATTTATTGTGGTTATTTTTGTTTACATCATCTTAGGGTATGTCAAAACAAAATCCAAATGCATACTTATTCACTGACTCTTCTTTTCTTGAACTGTAGTTGCTTCTCTTGGTATTTTAGTCGCTCTTCCTGATGCCTGATAACAAAAAAACCCTTTCGCAGGAATGTGTGAGAATGCTCACCTGTGCACATGCAGATCTTTTATGAGCGAGCAGAACAAACGGCGGTTAAAAACCGCTCAAGCATCGCCATGGAAACATACCCAGCCACTGTCGGGGATGAGTGCAGCACACCTTCATGCAAAACAAGTAAAAAAAAAAAAAGAACATTCTCGCTGTGACACTGATACAAGATGCCACGGAGGTGATAACTCGGGTTATAGCTCACTGCGCATGCAACAGATTTTTCTTGGCGCGCGTAATGTGCTAAAGGTTGTTGTAGGAAATTCCATTTCAGGAGGTGAATGACTAAATGTTTTCTTCTTCACGCCACTAAAAAAACATGGTAGTCATATTTTGATGTGAAAGAATTTCTTTTAGTTTGGTTTTGATGGATCTGCCAGTGCAGGAGAGGGTGGAATGCTCTAAAAAACTTAAAAGAAAGTTGATTCCATTGTTTAAAATTTTTCCTTCTTGTAATATTTATTAAAATTGTATTTTCTGGAATAAAAGAATGTTCCAAATAATGGAATTTGTTGGTATCCAGGGCTTCATGTGCTGCCTGGTAGGTCGGGCTTCATGCAGTTCCCATTTTGTCCAGACAGTGGAGCTGTGGTTCTGCATTCCCTTACCTTCTATGGATGTAAAATGTACAGTAATCTGCACAGATTGCTGAATCTTAAGAGAAAACCTCTGACGAGGTTTAATTTAAAGTAAAATCCAAATCATACAAACAGTAATGATAATGGTGCAGAAACTCTTGCTCAACCTTTCCAACTCTTATCAAGACAACCGCTTCACCCGCTTCCTTCCCAGGATCACTGAAAGGTCACCGACACAAGCAGATGTTGAAATCCAAACTTCAACAGATTTCGCCACATTGTTTTCGAACCCTCCCGCATTAACTAACTCTCCGTGCTTTTGTTGTGCGGCTGATCACAAACACGACACCCGGCTCCGCTTTCCCCTCTCCGCGTCAGAGAGAATATAAATGAAAATTTCAGAGAGGAAACGTGAGATTGACACTCAGATATGTTTGGTGAGCGGCTGCAAAGGTCACGCCAAAGAGGGGCTCCAAATGTCAAACACGGATCTGTGAAGTTTAAGCCTCCGTCTGATGAATTGATTTTATTTTCCGGAATTCAAAAATGTCATTACTGATATTTTGATGCAGAACATGCATTTCCTTTCTGTAATAGCTGCTGACATTAAACCCTGGAAGCACCGGGCCAAACACAAGGTTTTGAAATGCGATTGATTTGTGTTTGAGTTCGGGCGGTATCTGGATCGCACTAAAGGTGAAATACTAATCTTTTACATTTATGTAACACAGAAGCATAAAGAGAAACTTTTTCATTAACAAAAATACATCTTAAATTTGGTTCTACTGTAACTGTCTTTTCTGAAAGATAAAGTTCAATTACTGTTTGTTTTTTTTATTTTTATTTTTAAAAATCTGCATTCAATCATGATTCAAAACTAACTAGTTGGCAAACAGGGATTTAGAAGATAACCTAAGATTTTAATCGTGTTCTGCTATCTTATTTTAAGGTGTTAAGTTTCCTAATTAAACGTAACAAGAAGATTTAAAAGAATGTAAAAGTACTTGAAAAAATAAGAAACTGCCGTAATTTGATCTTGGTGTTTTACATTTTTATTATCTTTTTTCTGATTACTAAATTTCTGTTCCTTGAGGAAATAAAAAAAAAAAAAAACATAAAATTTTGAATTTATATAAATATGCAGTTTGATAAATCTTCAGAGAGTATAACTAAAAAAAAAAGAGATAAACCTGTGGAACAACTCTCCAGCTAACAATGAACAATAGACGTGCAAAAATCCACGAATGAGTGAAAATTATCCCTAAACCTAAATGAAACATTCCCCAATATTATTTTTACATATAAATCACAAAACATGTTGATTATTGGTGCAGCAAAAATACAGAGATGTTTAACTGCCAAAATAAACTTTAATATCAAGCTATTAATTCAAACTAAAGCTAATATTAGTCATAGGTGTAAATGCCACAACAAAAGATGCCATTGTCACAGTGGATTGACAGGAGTTAACTATCAAATACACACCAAACCACTGACGTCTTACTCTGTTTACAAGATGACTCAATGTCTGCAAAGGTGTAGCATTCCAACAGAACAGAGCTTATGAAGGAACATTTATACATTAAGTTATTGATACTTTGATGAAAAATAAAAAATGAAATGCAAATAAGTCTAAACCTATTAGATCTTGATATGCTGTGGTCCGTCTTTTTATTGTAATAGTTACGTTCTAATAGGATAAATCTGTGAAGTAACTTAATTATTTACAAATATAGCAGCTTTTTTAAAGGCTGTAAACTCCCAAAACTATTCAAATACGTAGTTGTAGAAGCTAATTTTTCTTTACCAGTTCTGGTATCGCCTGTTCGTCCTGGGATAGGATCTCTCCCTCATGTGGGAATCGCTAAAGTTTCCTCGTTTTTCCTGATTCAGGTTTTTTAGGAGTTTTTCCTTAACGAGAGGGAGGGTCTAAGGGCAAGGATATCCAGTTTATTTAGTCTGTTTAGTCTTTAGATATATTTTTTTTTAATGTTTCATGACTATTTTCTGCATCTGTAAAATTACCTGCATGAAGCCCAATGAGGCAAAATTCTTTGTGATTTTGGGCTATATAAATAAAATTGAATTAAATTTGAAACTCATTTTATACCTTATTTTTTGGCAGACATGAACATTTTCAAGTTTTATGCCCTCAAAATCCAAATCTTTGTGGTAAATGAAGTCCAATATGGGGAAATAAACAAAAAATCTGTTTGCTAGCAAAGATTCACGTAAATTGAGGGGCCTCTCAAAGTAAAAGGGGACATTTCACTATTTGAACCGGGAGTGGAAATGTCCTAAACTTTAGGAAACCCTTTCAAAAAATGAATTTTTTAATCTTTTCAGAATTAACATTTTTTAACCTTTTAAATGTGAATAAACTGTAACTGCCGAGTAGTTTATTGTGCAAAATGAGCTTCAAATAGCACATAGAATGTTAATTTTTTTTTTTATTTTTCAAGTCAATATTAACAAGTGTTCAAATTTTTTAACCACACCCATTTAAAATTAAACTTTACCTCTGGAGAAAAAGCAGTCGAAGTGCTGAATACTGTTTTCTGATCATCAAAGGGAAAAAAAAGCTTAAAATGGGGGATATGTCTTTTTGCGGCCATCTCCGACAGGGGGAGGGACCTCCAGCTATTTATTTTCAAGCGCCATATATTTTCTCTGTGGCCAAATTTGGTAACCATTAAAAAAATAATGCAGAACTACATTGTCTTGGGCTGTGGTAAGTGGTTAGCATTGTCACACCACAGCAAGAAAGTCCCCGGTTCAATTCCCTGTGTGGAGTTTCCATGTTCTCTCTTTGCGTGTGTGGGTTTTTGCCGGTAATTCCAGCTTCCTCCTACACACAAAAACATGCCTCAAAGGTTGATTGATGACTCTTAATTATCCCTAAGTGTGTCTGAGTATGCATAAGAGTGTGCAACCTGTCCAGGGTGCACCCCGCCTTCGCACAACGGTAGCCAAGTTGGGCTCTGGCAACATTTTGACCCAAAAGGAATTCAAGGGGTTAAGAAGACGGAGGAATTGATGGATAGTTGACTTCAGGTTGTTCCCTTTGGTAGTTCAGACCAAGCATCCGGTTGCGTATATCCACAAACCGAGAACTGCCTGAAGAGATGGTCTTGATTTGTTTCCAAATGGGGTTAAAGTGTGAAAATGAACCAGCCTCAATCCTCTACGGTTGATGGCCCTATTTTGAACTCAGACACTACCTTAGCTAAGCCCTGAGGGAGTACTCGAAACAAGAAGAACATGTTCAAACAAGTGCTAAGAAACTTTTAAACGATTTTTACAAATAAGGAACTGTAATTAACATCACAAGTACAGCACCCAATGAATTCATGTTTTTTTTTTCTAAAGTTGTGTTCACCTATAATCAGGATTTTTTACTGATGGGTGCTGCTCTTTACAAATACTTGTCTTAAAATTGAGTCATGGCAACTGGACTAAAATCTTCTTTTGCCACTCATTCAAGCAGCTTCATCAAATGGAACGGGACTGGGTTCAGTCCACTTTTGTATCCTCCATGTGGGTAGGGCTGTGGATCGTTGCTCAGGTGGTGATCCGATTTGATTCACGAATCGAACCACGATTCTTATTTTTTAATATTATATTATATTTGTATTAAATAGCCAACATTTATACCTTTTATTTAGAACAGTAGATCAGAATCAACCAAAAAACACAAAGATTCAGATAGAAATACATTTTTTTCCCTTTTACACTTTTTTTGTCAGCCTTCTGGTTAAGTCAGCAGTAACATTAACAACAATCACTTTATCATTTCAAATAAAAACTGTAAATTTTCTCCGTAGTTTTCTATCCTCAAAGTTCTTCAATATTTTACATTCTAAGGAATGCATATTGTTGGCGAACCCGTATGATAAAACTTGTTTTTTCCGGAGTAGAATCAGCTGATTCACCTTGATTACATCTGCGTTTTTTCAGAATAAGATGGAGTTTTGTTAATTGCGTCATCTGTTGAAGAGTTACAAAAGAATGTAAACACTGGAGCTAAAGCTCCGACGATAAAGCTAATTCATTTTTTTCAGAAGTTATGTCACTGAACAGACCTTGAGTCTCAGTTTTTGAACCGAAAAAAGCTCTCGCTAGTTTTACTTTGAAAACCAGAAGCTTCACCGTCACAAAGATGTGTTTACTTCCTGTGATTACCGCGGATCTTTCTGCTTTGTTTTAGTTCATAAACTTAAAATCCTGCATTTCAGAGCAAAAATACATCATCCCCAGATCATATTTTGATAATTTTTCACTACAGTTTACTATATTCATAAAGATCCTGAATCTTGGATATCGCAAATATTCATACTCGAATTTTCTGGAGCACATCGCGAATACCCGAGCAGCCGGATACTCGTTACAGCCCTACATGTCGGACACCCTCATTCCTGAAAATGGATGGCTCCTCAAAGGAAAACAAACCAGGATAGACTTCATTTTTAATCCCCCCGAGTCCAATCACAGGGTTGTGGGGTTGGTTGCACTGGAGTTCTGATCTTCTTTGTAACTGACAGGACAGATCAGTAAATCTAACATCGACCGCAATTTGAGCGGTGAGGCGCGAATTTTGCAGCACAGCCAAAATGTTAATACCTGAAGATTGACAGGCCAATGAGGAACTCAGCTTTGGGCGTGTGACGTTTTCAGTGACCCAATCAGCGGGTAGAATATGAATCCCAGCGGAGCTCGCTCAGAACGCCGGGAGAGAAACAGCCTGCTCGGGTCTCCTGAACTGGGATGTTTTACCTATTTTCCTCAAGACAATACTAAAGAAGATACCCTACTTTTCCCCCTCTCGGGTTAATGCGGGACAGCTTTCAAATTCAGTCACAGAGAGCCAAACGCCGCGGAAGCAGCTGTCATCCAGACACATCCCCTGTACAAGGAAAATCTTTTAATAATATTTATTAATATTTCTTTTAAAAATGTTCCTTAACTCAAACATGAAGACATGATTACTAATGTTCTCTTCACAATAATTAACCTTAACCTTATTCCTCATGTGTCCATTAATCCATTCATTCTAAAAATGAGATATCGCCAGACAGAGCTGGTAGCTCCTCCCACACGCGACGTGAGAAACAAAAGTATTCGTGGCGAAAGAGGATCGGGGCACGCGAATTCGTGCTGCGGATCACGTTTGTGAAAGTACCTTAAGGACTTCCAGCTGTTGGAGGAGGGGTTGTTAAGATTAGCACATATAGTTTTCATGACCCCTCTGTCTCGTCTGTCAAGAATCTGTACATTGTGATCTTTGAACGCGTGTCCTTTGTCTCTCAAGAGTGAATAAACCACAGATACGTGTCTGAGGTGTTGTTTCTCCGGTGTTGGTACATCCTCTTGTGTAATAGTTTTTATTGTTTCTCCAACGTACAACTCGGAGAATTCTTCACTGAACTGGACTCCTTAAAACTACTTTGCTTCTTTTTTCTTCGGCTAAAGGGTCTTTGGTTAGTTAGGGTCTTAGTCCAGTTGCGAAAAAGGCAATGAAAAAAAAAAATTAGGCCAAAAGACAGTCCAGCTTTTGTAATGAAAATGATGCATAGTATAACTTTTCATAAATAGTATCTCTTGATATTTGGGGTAGAAGTAGAGCGGTTGACCTCTGATTGGAAGACAACATGTTCAATTCCCAATGTCGCAAAGTATCGCTGGACAAGACACTGAGCCCCACTTTGATTATAGGTTGGTGCTGGTGTTAGGTAATGGAGTTACCCTCAGCGTGAGTATGGGTGAGACTGGAAGAAGGTAGTAAGGGTTATCAAAGTTGTGACTCGTGTTCGAAAGGTTTGCATCACAGAAACAGAAACGAGACACGTTTGTTTACCGTGCAAATTTTTCGGAAAAAAAAAAAAACTTGTTAAAATTCCAGTGGGAGGCACTTGAACTCCAGGAAAGAAACAGGAGAACACGCAAAGATAACAAAATACCAAGACTCTAGAATGTCAACAAAAATCCTCAAGAATGTTTCTGCACATTACTTGGCAATTGTCCCAGTCTGGTTAACAGAGATGCGATACAACGTAAAATAGAATACACATTGTCCAAAAATATGTGTTGTGTAAACTTTAGATGACTTCAAAAATCCCAGATGATCAAGTGTTATGGATAGAAATTATTGTCAAACAATAGTTTTATTTATTCTTATTAGACATGACTTAATGATTATTTAAATTGCCTATTTATATTTACAACACTAAATTTCAATTAACATAAAAATCTTTTCAGCTTTTTACCGCGATTATCATTGAGGCGAATTTAAAAAACAAACTAAATCGAAGCTTCTGAAAATCTCTGAATGAAAATGGCTGCCACTAAGAAGAAGATTGAAATTGCTTCATTTTTTTGGTTTGATTTCTTTGTCTTAACTGTCCAAAAGGGTGGACATGGGATGTCTGCAGGTGAAAAATAGGCAAACATGTACAAGACGTGAAGGTCGTACGTACAAAATATCAAGGACGTACCCACTCGGTAAGCCTGTTTGCTCATGCACTTCTTTGAAGTTTTTGCTCCTGAGAAATTGGACAATCAGAGTAAAGTTTGAGTGGGTGACGTATCACGTGCACACCCCTTGGATACAGCATCAGCATGCGTCGAAGCCAGTGGGGTCACCTAATTAACCAAAAGGGCACTGTACGACAGCATCACCCGTAAATAAACTTACAATAACTTACGAATACTTCAAAATAAACTTTTCAAATGCACAACACTTGTGTGTTCTATTTTTATGATGCATCTTGAGATTTTGTTAATATCCGTCTAGTCTTTTATAAAACTCCACCGTCTCAATCAACTCAAAAATCTGCAACAGACGTACGAGTCAACCTCCCCTTTCAGTGAATCTGACATCGCCATTAGCTGTTTAGCCAGTGAAACCAAAGAACTGAACAAATGAATTGATGGATCTACCTGACCTTACATTAACTACTTGCACAACTTTCAGCAACATGTTTTGTTAAATGAAACTAAGAAACTGGAACTACATTTTAGAAAAAAAAGTACCATTTGCAATGCTTTTACATTACTGCATCATAACAGAAAAAGAGTCCATTACTGTAAAAGATAAGTTTTTTTTTTTTTTCTTTTTTTCATTACTGAAAATAAGCTTTGAGTGCTGTTTTTGATAAACTATCTGCTGCTGATTACCTGGATCCGATATGTTTTGCCAAAAACACGCTACAGTGTGAGGTTAGTTGGAAAACACAGGACATTAGCCTTCGAGGGCTAAAGTTTGACACCTGTACTTTGGGTTTTTTATCAGTTGGCAAACGTTTTTTCAGGAAATCATTTAATTTTGAATTTAGAATCTTTACTTGAGCTTTGACTGCATCCAAAAACATTTTCTATCAATGTGTTTAAGGTATAATGCAAAAAAAAGACAAGACTGGTTCAACAACAAGATATGTGAAGCCTTTAAACAAAACAGTTTCTAATTGAACAATAATTCGTACATTTTTAGTGATTTATTTATTTTTGAGTTTAATAGCTATCAAACACATTTGTGACAGGAAGATTAAGTAGTATTCATCTACTGCCAATTTATGTTTATCAAAGTGAAACTGGTTACTATTATAGTCCACTTTTCAGTTCAGTGGCCCTATGGTGGAGTGTCCACCCTGAGACTGGAAGGTCATGAGTTCAAATCCACGACTGAGTCATACCAAAGACTCTATAAATGGCGCCCATCACATCTCCCTCTGTTCAAGCTACCACTTCCAATGCAAGCTCACATTTCAGACTCTCAAGTTCAAAAGTCTCACGTTGACGCAAGTTTCTCAAACTGTTTTTGGACTCTGTGTGCAAAGCTGATTTAGTATCGAGTAATGGATGATGATCTTTTTAAATAACGGAAGTGCCGACTGTTTGAAAACGTATCATGGAAGAGACATTAATTATTGTGGTTTGTGCCTGGAATTAATTATATTTGATAAATCAGAATAAGCTGTGAAAGAAAAAGCCTGGAGAGAGATTTACACTTCTTTAACTTTTCACACCACGCCTCCTCCAACTCGAGGTGGTGGACGTGCGCTAGTAAACAGCAGTGAAAAAAAGAACAAGAATCCCCTCCATATAAGCTAAACGACAGTTCAAAAACCTGCTTTCAGTTCATTCTTTTTTTCCCAGTTACAGAAAGTCCAAGTCTCATCTCCAAGTTATCATCTCTGGATTGCACAGATAAAGAATGTGGAATTCATTTCAATTCAATTCAGGGTCGTCTCAATGGGCTTCAGAGGTAAATGTACTAACAAATAAAGTCAGTCATAAAATATAAACAATAGCTGGTTGCTAAATTAAACAGACAAAGCTAAACTACCGTATTTTCTGGACTATAAGGCACACTAGGCTATAAGCTGCAGATATCTATGTTGAAAAATAAGATAATTACTATAACAATTTTGTATTTTAAATGTACATGTATGTACTTGCCGTCTCCAGCGTCTCACCATAGATTCATTGATGCTAAGCTTGTGTGCAGCAGCGCGGTTTCCTTCCTAGATAGCAAAGCTCCATATCTTTGAACTTAAAATGTCCACCACACAAACTTTTTGTGATTTCCACGATGAAGAAGGATTTTAAAAATAATTACCAGTTAGTCATGTGTCATGAGTGTTCTATCTGCTAAAGAAAAAGTAGCGTTGGCTTTTCTGATTTGCGTTGATTTTTTGTCCATCTTGTTTTTGATTCAAATTCCGGTAAAAGCTCCCTAGCAGTGGAAGAAAAATCCACAGAATAGCCGCACCTTTGTATAAGCCGCATGACTCAAAACCTAGGAAAAAAGTAGCGGCTGATAGTCCAGAAAATACGGTATTCCTGCCCTTGGACCCTTGTTCTCACTAATGAAAAACTCTTAAAAAAAAAAAAAAAGATTCCAGGGAAAAAAAAAGAACAAACCTAAGGGGAGGAGGAATCCTCTCCCAGGACGGAGAATTGTTAAAGAAGAATTAGCTTATCTTATTCTATTCTAACAGCTCTTGGGATATGAGCCAGAGGCAAGGTCCACTGCCAAGAACAGGAGCGCAGGCGAGCCACCTGGAATGCCTCTTATTGGTTTGTGGTCATCGTCATGTTGGCCAGACTTAGCATTAAACCCCAACATTTCTAAAACAGTCACAAATCTATTAGAAAGTCATGGTTTGATCCCACATATAAAATAAAAAAGACAAGATTTGATAAGTATAAACCCTGGTATAATTGGATTTTCATATCAGCTTTTGTATTCAACGTACGCAGCTTTTTCTCCACGATTTACAACCATTTATGTGAACAATAAACTGCTGTGCTGCTATTTGTGTAAACGGTTAAAATTATGTTAAAATAGCAGCTAAAGTTCCAGTGTTAAAACAAAAATTTGATATTTCCTTCAGTTTCAGCTCTTCAACTAGTTGCAATATTTGCAGCACGGAGATACTAACCTAAGTCTAAACCCGAAAGTTGATTTAGTTTCCTGTTTTCATTTTATTTATTTTTATATAGTATTTATTATTTTTAGTAGTAAGTCGGGCCTGTTTTAATTTCATTGTAAATTTCATTGACAAAGATCTATCTACCTATCTATCTATCTATCTATCTATGAGAATGAAACATTATCTTAAAGAAGCTTTGTGGCGCAGTACAAAAAAGGCGTGGACCATTAAACCATTCAACATTAATAGAGCATTGTCAGAAATAGATTTGTGTTACATAATCGCCTCGTGACGATCTCCACTTAAACTTTTCAACTGTTGTCGTTTCACACCAGAGCGATGAATCAGAGCAACCCGCTCAGACGCCGCTGGTTCCCTAACAGAACCCATGTAAAACGGTTCAAATACGTTTGACTCCGTGGAGATGAGGCTAACTTTCCTTCCCCTTATTGGCCCTCCTGCTCCACTGCACCTCTTTGTTTGCACCGTCTTGCAGTGGAGGAGTTATTTTGAGCAAATACCACTGACCTTTTTGCGCCCTTGGTGCTCTTTCAAACCACAATCTCAATTCTAACAGTGATAACCACCCGAGACCCTATACAGACAAAAAGAGTATATTAACAGCTGGGAAGGGATGTGTAATATGGCAAATGTCACAGTTTGGGTGGCGGCGAGCCTCCGAGCCAGCCCACCAATAAAAGAGCATTCCTGAGGCTTTTCATTTGAAAGGACGTGGACGCTCTTTCCTGCCGTCTCTGAGGGCTCACCTAATTGGGGTAATGATACAGTCATCCATTAGACAAATGGCTACACGTGCATAAATAGGTGCTGACCATTTTACCTCAATTTAAAACCATCTGTTATGATGACCCATCATGAGCTGGAGCCGAGCCAGATCTTAAATTAGAGCGACGGGAAACCAAACGAGCGGGTTTTACGCAAGAGCCTTTGTGAACCTGTTCTCGGGTCGGTTTGCGAGACAGACGGGCGTGGAGGAGAGCGCCGCGAAGCAGCAATTTGGGGAAATGCTTTCGTGTCATCGCAAACGCTTTCGTGCTTTATGGATTATTTTTTAATGAGCTAAACATCAATCAGGCGTCTGCTAAGTGCGAACGTAAATGAGCAGTCTAGATTCTGGTTGGTGGGGCAGCAGACAGGATGTAAAGCAACTCTGATTTACGGTTCCGTTTCTAAGAAAATGCGTCTCCCTCTCCTGCGAAGCTAACAAACAGAAAAAGGAGAAAACGTTTTAGGATTGTGGCTTGAGGGTTTCCTTCTCTGCATACAGGACTGAAGAAGACACCGTGCAATAATAAACTGTATTTTCTTCAGAGCAGATCTATTTTTTTTTTCTCAAAAACAGCAGGAAAAAATCGTTTTGTCCTTCCACCTGAAATGAAAGCACTTACTTCACTTGAAGCAAATGAAAACGAATGAACAAACACGACCACAAAGTGTTTCTATACATTAGCAGAAGAGTGCCTTGTGATATACAGCTATGAAATATAATCTGTTCTTGTTAGCAGAAATATATTGTTGCTAAAATGATTCCCAATTTGCTGGAAAACAAATTTGGGGAGATTGTCACGCTGAGAGACATTCGCAGAGAGAATTTTTTCTTTTTTATTTCTTTCTCTTCTGAATTTCATAGAGATTTTTTCCCCCAACGTTCAAGACATTTTGTGACAAAGAGTTAAACATAAATTAAAAATTCTCATGTCACCCTTTGTGGGTGGTTTTCTACCAGAGGCCTCGGAGTATCTTAGCTGTTCCTAATGTTTGGGGTTGATATTTGGGGGTTACTACCTCAAATACTTTACCTCCCAGTTCTTCCCTGAGTTCCTGGTATTTCTATCCGTCCACATGTATCTAGGCCTTTGTATATATTTGTTGTGTGACAATTTATAGACAAATCCATTTTAATTCTTACGTTCCAACCAGATCAATCTGTCTGAAGCAAGTCATTAATCAAATCGATCTATACATTTAAATGTTTGTTTGAAAATGATATAAATCTACAATTAATCTTGGAAAATACTATCTGGATTGGGAGATGGCAGGTTTATTTTACTATAGTGTAAAAATGATAATCACAGTGGACGACATGCATGTGATGCAGCAGAAAATGATCCATCATAATTACAATTCAATGAGTGTTAGCAAAGTCATGTGACCATATATTCTAATATTGTCCTCCCAATATGGAAAAACATTTAACATTCATTCTTGTTTACTAGCTTGTTTGTACACCTATTTAATTTACACTTGTTTATCTTGAAATAATACAGGAAATCTGGAAAACTTGCAGTGTTCTGGATTAATTTAGAGCCAGATTTGTTAAAATGAACCATTTATTTATATATGTATACATATATATTTATATGTATGTGTATAAATAAATATATATGCACTTTTTAAAAGAGGGTGTACTCGTTTATGCTGAGCACTGTGTGTATATGTAAATATAGTACATTTTGTACATTGAAAATCTTCAGAGGTAAATTGTGGAAAGGATTAACTTTTAAAACCTTATTTTTTATCATTTTGAATGAATTAATTAAATGGTTCATTTTAAGCAATCAGGTTATAATACATGAAATAACATCACATATTGAATCATAAGTTAAAAAGGGAGTGGAAGGAGGCAAACTTATATAATCCCACCCTGGCTCGACCATTTTCTCTACATTAATTATCAATATTCGGTTCAGGACTTAATATCAAATATTAATAGATTCAAGTTATAAAAGATCATTAATATCAGTGACATAATACAATGTGAAAACATCCACAGACAAATCATTTATATTAATCAGTAACAATAATCTCAATATTCTCATTAAAAAATGACAATTTGAGCAGATTGTATTCATCAAAGAATTATAATAATTCAAAAAGTAAAGATCTTTGATCCATGGAGAATTTGGTGTCACTGAGTTTGGTTTTGAGCCGTGACTGTCGTTTGGTGTTTTTCCCGTTCATAAATCTCACCTGGTGTCAGTGACGCGCCACACCTGCTTCTCGTTTGATCCTCACTGAAGAGATTATAAAGGTCTTCACATCATGATAGGTTGGTGTTTGTCACATGATTCCTCTTTGTTTGTTGCTTTGAGTTTTATGTGAAGTTGTCCTTTTACTGAGCTTTTGTGTTGAAGTTTTCTTATGTTTGTGTTTCTCACTTCATCTGATTTCTTTACCTAGAGAAATATTGTCTGTCTTTGCTTTAGGATGGTGGAAGTCAGGGAATGAGACAAAATGTAAATTAAGAATAAACTTAAATTTTTAACAACATTTAGAGCATATAAACAGGAAAAACACAACAAATCTGAATAGTAAACTGTTGAACAAACAGTACAAAGGAGGCAAATATTGTGATTGCACCTGTGTGGGTCAGGTGGTGATCACTAGAACAAATATTTGATATTATATTTATTGACTTCCAGTGGGGATGGAGGTCCTAAATTAGGTGAGAGGTAGAATTTAGAGGATTTATTCAAATGAAGTTCCATGTTTTATTTATTTAACTTTATTAAGTTCCATGTGATGGGTATATTTGTAATGAAGTCACATTATAGTCGAATGACGATTAAAAGCGCCCCAAATGAATTCTTCTTTGGTCAAATACCACAGGGAGTAGATGTAGCGTGTACGTCTAGCATCAAAAACACAAAATAAAATGGTACTGTATGTGGGGAAAATATAGCATAGCCTTGAGAAATCTGGGCCAATCCCTGATTTAAAGGGTAACCAAACCACGAAATGTGAGGCTGACTCCACCCGCAGCTGAAATGTGAAAATCCAGTCAGAGGGGTGGGGATTGGGGGGCAGGACTGTCATCATTACTAAAGCTGCAGATCATGACGTCAGACTTCTGAAATTAGGTGTGTTTGAGATTATGCAGGCGGACGCGGCGCTGCGCAGATCGCCTGGATTGCGGTGCATGCTGGTTAGTTTCTGTCACCGACGTCACATGTGCGACGACATGAAGTATCGCGAGAAAGGGGCGGGTTCAAGGTGCCTACCTAGGCCAGCGCAGCCAGAAAATAGGTACTGCGCTGGCTGCGAGCCGCCTTGATGACTACAAAACAATGCATTGTGGGAAACGATGTCCTGAAAGTTTTTGTAGTTTAATGTGAAATAACTGGTGCTAAATGAAGGAAATAAGTATATTTTTACTCTTTCTGGAAGGTAGTGAATCACTGATGAAAAAATATACAAGATTTTAAATAATCTGTGGTTATTTGTGTCATAGTTGTCTTTAAAATGAACTTTAATTATTATTTTATCTGTTTATTTTTACATGTAATGAATCCCCCGACTATTTTTTTTTATCTGTTTTACTCTAAGAGATGTAAAAAAATACTATAAAAGGTGATACTATATAAAAGACAGTAGAGGAGTGGCGTATTAAAATTCAGCCGAATGTTTGAGGACAACCCCCAACTCCTCGTTCTCGTACAGTCTCGTCGTTCCACCTTCATCTCAGGCGCCTTCTCCGCCCCCTCCTGCAGCAGCTTGGTCTCGTCGACGAAGCAGGCGAGGCGCAAGTCAACTCAAACACGCCTACTTACATGGTTTGACCAATCACAAATTTCAACTGTCATACCTCATTTCAACCTGTAGGGGGCAGCACAAAGACGGCTTTTGACTGTGTTTTTAAGAATTAAACAGTTTTATTTCAATGTTTCAAAAATGTGGCGATGACAAACAGACAGAACTTTTAAAGCTCCATCTATGGATGTCAACAGCCAAAAAAAAGGCAATTTATGGTTTGGTTACCCTTTAAACTGTTCAGTTTAACATGATGTTTAACTTTTTTGGTTTTAAAATGTATTATGTTTTTTTGTCTAAATGAATGAAATACTACATAATTTGTGAAAGCCTTGTTAATTCTTCCTATTTACAAACAGATGAAGATGTTTTAGATGTTTTGTATTTCATCCATACTCGGTCAAAAGCCCCTCCCCAGAAGTCTCTGCGAAAAACAAGTGTGCATCCATGCTCACTAGACTGAAGAATAGACATTCATACATAGTTTTCAAACCACTCTCCAACCACATATTTTCTATCATAAACTCGTTCATTGAACTTTTGTGATTTTGAAGTTCGGCCAAAATCAGAAGCCTTTTGCCGTTTTTAAGACTTATTTTATTCACGGCGGCGGTAGCTCATTTGAAATACAACTCTGGGTTGTGGGTGGATCTGTTGCTGCAGAGCAACCTGTCAATCATTAATTAATCGTAAATTATTTTCCTTTATGTGAAAATACTACAAGAACCTAATAAAAAAAATATTCTAATCAGAGGAGGTCTTTATGGATTTCACAAAGTAAAATGATATTAAGTCATACTAGCATTGAAAAATAGTGAACCAGGTGCCCAAATTGCATTTAGGATCCAGGGCACTAGATAGTCCTGCACTATATATAGTTTTTTAGGAGTTCGGGAGCAGGTTGGGATTTTGGACATGAGCCTTAGAATCGTTCACATATTAAAGAACTATTTATTCTGCAGAGTTATTTTATATTCTTTCAAAATGTGCCTCAATAATTAAAGAGAATAATGGGTTTTAAGGTTTTTCTTTTGGTTAATTAAGCTTATAGGTCATATAGGTTAAAATTTTTAACATGTCTGATAGCTTAGCAAAAATAATAGCTGAAAATACTAATCAATTGTCAAAGTGATATATAGTATAATAAGCTTAAAGTTCTTTTTTTTTTTTTTTTTTTTTTTTTTTTTAACCTTTATATTACCAGAAAATCCCGTTGAGACTTACATGTCTTTTTCAAGGGAGACCTGGGCCAAAAGGCATCAACACAAGAGAATAAAATACAGTTAAAACAATAAAAATAAAATACAATAACAATAAAATACAAATAAAAACAGTTGAAAATAACAACAGGACAATGAATAAAAGGTTAATTGAGAGTGGTTTGGATAAGTCAAGAGTGACATGTGCATATTTCTTTTAAAAGCTCAGAAAGTTTTGCTTTGAAACAATTCAAGGGAATAATATATCTGTTTGCACAACAGTGTCTATGTCTGGGGCGGCTATGTGGTCCATTAAGTTATTTAATCTGTCCCCCCGAAATGGGATAAATTATATTGATAACCCTCGATCATGTTTAATTTCCCTTATAATTCTGGGATGATGAACTCCAAATAAACTGACCATAATTGTCAATGTGATGACATTTATTCTGAATTGTGTTTGTTGTTTCTCTAACATTCATGTGGGTTTTCCTTGTCAGACGGGCATATTTTCAATCACTTAAACACACAAATTTCTCTAAATTTTCCTTTTTCCCTGATGGGCATCAACCCTTTGGTGCCATTGGCATTTAAAGTAATCACAGTTTTGAAATAAAAAATTCCAAAATGTTCTGTATCAAAATAAAAGCATGTCCAGATTCCGTGGTATTTCTTCATCTGAGGTGGAGAACCAAAAACTCCACGCATCTCCACCCCGTCCGGCCCTTCTGTCAAAGTTTTGGACCCTTTGAGATTGCCCACCACTGGTGACGTATAGATTTTTTAATGCAGAAATTGAATTCTACACCAATTTTGACGTATTTATTTTTCATAGCAAAATATGAAAAAGGATAAGAGTGAATCGTATAGTTAGAAAATATGATTTTTTTTTGATATGTAGTGTATTTTATTATGAAAGGAACTTGTATGTGCTGCTAAAAAATAAATAATAAAAACAAAACACTAATATAATCTATTGTAAATGTTTAAAAGCCACTTTTTATTAGTTAATGGGTTAATAGTCACACAAGGAAAAGGGTTCTGGACCAACTGGCTCTTTTCGAGTCAAAGGTTGCACAGGCTGCCGTTTGGCGTTCTCTTTAATGAGCGATTGCAGCTTCATACATTGTTTGCAAACGTGCAGCAGGAGCACTCTCTGCTGGCCGCGTCTTCCTGAAAATGCAGCATTATTAGATGATGCAAGCGAGCTGCAAAAGAGCAGAAAAGTTTCCTTCTCTGCGAGGCGCTTCTTCTTCTTCTTCTTCTTCAGATTCAGCAGAAGAAATGAGAAAATGGAATGAAGAGGTTTTTTTGGGAATGATCACAAATAAAAAGCAATCCATACCTGTTTACACAGCAACGTGACTTTTTCTTTAAATCCCTAAATGGCGACTTGCTTCATGTGATCAACAATATTTCTGCCAGTGGAGAGGATTATTTTTCTTTTAGCTGATGTTCAGCCACATTATCATATAATTATCATCAGCCCTGTGTGTTGCTGATTAAAGCTTGGCAAAGGCTGCATGAAGCTGGGCAGTAACACGGCTCAGGCCTGGATTTGGTAATGGTTTTTTGCAGAAATTTGAGCCGACAAACTGAAGCCAAGCGCGAGTTACCCCGACCCCAATCATTCATTGAAGTTTGCTGTTGCTTTTTTTTTTTTTTTTTTTGCAAAGTGAGTGAAAAAGATCATAAAACAAGATGATCGATTTGATAATTGAGAAAATGTTTGTTTTTAACGAAAATCCTATTGATGACGTGTCCAAAAAATAATTGGGTTTGTGTTTAGTTTGTTTTTATTTTGTAATGATGGCACCCAAATTATTTTCTGTGCTTCTTTTCTGGGACAACTTTTAAGATGTTTTTTTTTTCCTTGTTCCTTGGCTTTCATCTGTCTTCTCCTACATGTTTTTTTTTTTTTTTTTTTTTTTGCAGACGGATCTTAGAGGAATGTGCGCCCAACCTGGTTTCTTCTGGGAAACCAGCAGACCATTTCGATTTCCTGATGCGTTACATTTTTTTATTTTTTATTTTAAACAAAGACGATCTTCCTCGTCTTCTGAGCAGAAAAGGGAAGTATAATTGTTAAATTATTCAGATTTTATCAGCAAACTGGAAATAATATTTCAGTATTTATGCTAAGTCACACAAGAAGCTTAAAAATGTGCATTTCCACTCGGGATATGGAGGATCAGCTTGTAAAATGTGTATATAAAAAGCTGACAGGGTAAATAAAGAATGCACCATAAAAAACACTCCTTAAATGCATAAAATGTGGACTTTATGATGATGCGTTTTATGAATATGGCATATTGCTCTGCAGAAAACTCCAAATACAGGAGGAAAAAACTAGCAGTTTGATGCAAATGTGTGTTAAGGTGAAGGGAAAATCATGCAGCTGCACGCCGATGTTTGAATACTTTGGTGATCCACTGGCTTCATACTGAGAAAAGCAGTTTGCTGAGCGTTGCTAGGCGGGATTATAGCTTGTTGATTTACATGTAAGTATAAACAAAAGAGAGAATTAAGGTTGTGAGAGGGGGGGGGGAAATGAGCATTCACTTCACTTTGAATGAAAGACTGATATTATCTGGGCATGGGGAGTTGAACATCTGCTCTGCAGCTATAACGCGATGCTGCATGTGTGCCTCTGAGTCCACGATATGAGTGATGTGGAGGGGCGAAACTGACTCTGATGCTCCTCGTTCAGAACAGTAATCCAACTTTATGTTTATCTGATATTTTCTTGGCAAATTAAAAAAAAAACAATGGTATATTTTTCTTTAAACACCACTCTGATTAACATGTTATTGTAGCATTTTTCTGATGATGGAGGAAAAGAAAACTAAGATAAAAAATGCATTTCTGAGTATTTCTTTATTTAAATCATTGTGAATCAGGGAAAAAAATGCTTTTTTTAAAACTAAAATGAAGATAGTATACTTTAGTTTACTTTTTAGTTTCTTATTAGAGATAAATGTACTTTTTTACACTAATCAGTAAAAGATTTTTTAAAGATTACTTCAAGGTGTACTTTCATATATTTAAAGTCAATTTGGAGTTTATAGTCAGTAAACTAACAGCATACCAAAAAAGGTTACTTTAAGTATAATTCGACGTATCCTTTTAATAAACTAAAAATGGACCAATTTGGTCCCAAGAAGTATACTTGTTAGTAAACTAACAGTATACTTTTATAAGTGTACACATTTCTACTTTAAAGCAAATACTTGAAGCATACTTACTTTTGGAAAGGGTAGAGTTGTCTTTTACTTACACTTCTTCACTCACTTCACTTGTCCCTTAGTCTTGTGGACCGTTGGGGCACTACAGAAACTTTGGCAACCAGAGTCCTCCACTCATCTCTGTTCTCAGTCTTCCGCATCGCATCCCTCAGCCTCAAGCCCGTCCATTCTGTGATGTTGTCTTCCCATCTCTTCTTTTGTCTGCCTCTTCTTCTCTTGCCTGGAACTGTTCCCTGCAGGATTGTCTTTGCTAGTCCACTTGATCTTGTGACATGGCCATACCATTTCAGTTTCCGTTTCCAGATAGTGGTCAGGAGGTCTTCATTTATTTTGTCTTTTAGATGAAAGAATTGTTAGACACAATATTCTTCTGTTAAATGACAACCACATAGGAAGACATCTGTCTTTAAAACAAACTCCGGCTCTACTTCATCTCCATGAGAACCGAAGGTCACAGACATGCAGCTGTGATTATCAGAGAGACTGAACTCTTGAACGCGTGTGTCCAAAATGGTACAATTGATTCTCATTTTTGAATGCACCTTCAGTCTTTACATGACACATTTTTATTCTGATCGGGCCGATTACTTGTGTCAATGTTTATGTTTATGCAGCTAAGTTCATTGCACCCCATTGGGAAGCAAACCAGTCCTGCAGCCTTACCGACCGAGCCGTCCCGCCGTCAACAGTCCCAAGCAGAACTCAGATCTGCAGAAACTATGTCCTAGAAAATGACAGGTTTACAATAGATCACAATGTGATCTGAGAAGGACTTTAAAGAAAACAGTTTTTGTAAACTGTATCTGCTTGGAAGAAAAAAAAACGTCTGCAGAGTTTTTTTTTTTTTTTTTTTTTTACAGATTACACTCTAGGACAGGGGTGGGCAAACTTTTTGATTTGTGGGCCAGAAAGGGTTCTAAAATTTGGCATAAGGGCCGGACAAGGACCAGATGGAAGGAGTGATTTGGTAATGAACCTCATAAACTAAAACGATAATATGGAATTTAGAGAAAAACATGCTTTCATTTGGATTAAAATTCACATATATTCATTTAAAAACAGAAAATTTGGGAATTTCAATTTCTAAATTTGGATTTTATTCTCTTTTTGGTGATCCGATGGGTTGATGTTCTTCGGAGGAAAATGCAAACTCAAAGAAATCTGAAAAATCACCTTCTGACTCAGAAAAAAACACACACGAACACCAGAGAAACAACACCATTCATGAGAAGAAACCAGAAATACAATGGAAATTAACCAATAATTAGGATTTTGATTAAATGTATTTTAATTTGGAGGGCCAGATTAAGTAGCCGGGCCATAGTTTGCCCACCCCTGCTCTAGGATTTGATTTAGTTTATGATTAATTTTAAGGGAAGTGTGACCTGAAATTCTGTATTTTGACCCACAACTCTACACAAACAACTGCATTCAATTCCTCTTACTACATTCTTTCCAAATATTAACTTTTACAGCACCAAAACCTTCAAAGCCCAGACCTCAATCTTCTCTTCAAAAGCTGTCTGGACATGGAAAACATGGCCGTCTATCATCTTCTCTTGACTTTGGTCTGGTTTCCTCCCCTCCCAACAATAATTACTCTGCTTTTATGTAAACAAAACAATCTGATCCAAGTTTTTTAGTTTCATTTTGTTTTAAATCAGGCAAAGCTTTTGAAACAAACACATCTCCCCAGATGTCCTTCATTTCTCCCTGTCCTTTAATTAATGCATGTTATTGTGAAATTTCAATTCTAGATATTTGCAGATAATCGTTAGAAATTTTTCTACAAATGTTAAAACAGTCCACATGGATATTAAAAATGAAAAACAAATCCCTTGAACTATCATTTTAAAGCATAATTCATGCAAATTTTTGTCATTATTTTTGCATCATCACACACAGAAGCTTTGGACCAACATTTGCTTCGTACAAATTGTAAATATAACAAACAGATGCTCCAAAATAACAAGTTCATTCTGGGTAAAATGTAATTTTGATGAATAAATAAAGAGAAAACGCAATGAGAAACTAAAACTCTACATGACTACTCGACTTCATTTACTCACTGAAAACTAAAAACAAAGATGAACTAAACACCCAGTGACTGAAGTCTTGGTGGTTTTTTGAGGACGGAAGGTTTCAGTGACTCAAATTAAATTAAATGGATGAAAAGATCCAGAGAAATTTTGAAAGGGAGAAGAGCTGCAAGCTCCCGCCCGCTTCTCCACCTTTACTGCATCAGAGCCGGAGTTATCTAATTATAAGGGTTTATTTTCTCATATCCGATGCCTATTGGAGGGGGTAAGACCCATTATGATGGTGTTAAGGAAGTGAGTGAATGATCTGCAGAGCCTCTTTGTACAAAACCTTCTTGAATCCAGATTCACCTTGCCTTACAATCCTTTCAATTAGAAGCCGTGGCGTTTTTCAGTTACAGAAGGAGCCTTTTCTTCCGTCTTTTAATCTTCAGTCCACTGCTTGCTTGATGTTTTGTAGCTACAGTCGTTCATTTTACAATCAGTGCGATAAACACTTCAGATGACTGCCGGTACCTTTTTTTTGTTACCTGTCAAGCTGTCAGAAATAATGACTTGATGGCAGTGTTGGAGGAGCTTTGTCTTCTGAGGAATAACCTTTAAATGATTAATGGTTCATGATCAACTCACGAAAGCACCGACGATAACGAGGCGTGATTTTTTTATGAATTTGTGGGTCTAATTTAAACACATAAAAGCATTATATTTTTATGTGCATCCATACATTCCATCCAGTCATGGGTTGCTGGGACTTGTCCTAGCAACTGTTGGTTGAAAACGGGGTCCCCAGTCCGTTGTAGGTCACACAATCACAGGGATGATTTAGAGCAAGGGTGTCGAACTCAACCGTACAAGGGGCCAAAATACAAAACACACCTTAGACCCGGGCGGAAAGGATAAATATTTATTGAAAACTCTAAAACTACATTTTTAAAACTTTAATCGTAACTTTTTAACACCATTATGAATTAGATATATAGCATTACCTGCGATAATGCTAGTGTGAATGCTGTAAGCTGAATTTGGTCGCTGGAGATGCTAGCTGAAAATGCTGAAATTGATAGCTAAAAAAGCTGAAGCTGATAGATGAAAACGCTGAAGCTGATAGCCAGCTAAAAGCCAAATTAGCCTAAAAAATAAAACAAAAAAACTTAGGTTAGCCAAAAAAGCTAGCTGAAAAAATAGCTAAATGCCAAAATAGCCAAAAAATCTTAGTAAATACCAAAATGTTGCAAAAAGTTAGCGGAATACTAATTTTTATAACTTTAAAAACCAAAACTTAACATAATAATAATAGAAAGGCAGGGACATTCCAGAATAAATCAACCTAAACTTTAAATAACTGAATATTTTACTCTCAATATTAGTATATTTTGTCAAAATTATATAAGTTAAAAACATAACGATAAAATAAAAGGATCTGGAGGGCCTGATAGAATTACCTGGCGGGCCGGATCCGGCCCCCGGGCCTTGACTTTGACACGTGTGATTTAGAGTAACCAGTTGACCTAAGAAGCATGTTTTTGGACTGTAGGAGGAAGCAGGAGTGCCCGGAGAAAACTCACTATTTCACGGGGAGAACATACAAACTCCACACTAAAAACCTTCTTGCTGTGAAGCGAGAGAGCTAACCACTCCACCGCCCAGACTAGGGCCAGCAGAACTGTCCGAGGGGCCCCCAGCACCGGAGAGTAGGGGCACCCACCCAACCCATAGGAAGTCCAATAGAGAGCAGGGCAGAGGAAGATGCCCAAGACAAGTGTGGTAGACGTGGGACAAACGGCTCCGCGGATGTTGGGGAATTTTAAAGGCCAAGCGCTCAGAGACGAGGACCAGAGTCTGTACCACAGGGACACAGACACCCCCAGGCTGAGACGTGATGTGATCCCAGGCTCATGGTCTTGCCAGAGAACTGAGGGATCCCTCTCCCTGTGTGGAGAGAGGACCACAAGACCCGGGAAGCTAGATTTCAACTTTAACGGGCATCTCCCATACAAATCCGTGACTGCAGGTCTCCAGAACATTAATACCTACAGAGTCACAAAAATGCCCAAATTCAACATCCAGAAACACAAAAAAACAAAATACACACGGAGAAAAGAATCTTCCATACCTTTCTGAACGGGAAAGGGCGGGAACTGAAGACAAGACGTGAATCACGCCTTTAAGTCTCGCGTGATCTCCAGAAGGAGGCAGTGAACCCCACACAAACAAACGCAATAAAAGGTGAACAAACATACCTCTTCCTAAATGGGGAAAAAAGGATTTTGGTGAAATTTCATTCCCAACAGAAAAAAAAAACAAAAAACATTTACTTCTGGGTTACACAAGGGACACGGCCACTTTTGCTGAGGGTCACCTCTACCATGGATGGGGTAGGAAGCAGAAGATTATTGTGTAACGTGTGTGTAGATTAGTTTGGGGTAAAGTGGTGTGTGAAACAAAGAGGGCAGTAAAAATGGGCTTGTAGGACACCACAAGGACATCTCCTGTTTGCACCCAGTGATTTCCAAGCACCCCTTAAGAGTCCAGCATCTCTAATGTGGAGTAAACCAGTGATAGGAGTCGCCCCAAACCCCACAGCAAACAATGAGAGTAGCCCCACCCCCAAGGTGCACCACAGATTAATTCCCGTCCCATCACCCTAATGAGTTGTCCTGTAAGGAAGGAGGGCAGTTTGGGGAGACTTCCTTACTGACCCCCAATTGATTGAAACCAGTATTCCATAGCCAGTCTCCTCAGCCTGGGCCCCAACCATGAAGAGAAGAGCTCTGGTCAGGGACCCACAGGACTGAGGCAGTTGACCCCATGATGGTCTCAGCCCAGCAAGCCAAGTCTGCAGTAGGACCTTGCTTGCAACGTGCTCTAAAAAAGATGAAGAAGAAGTTCTCTGGCTGTGTCTTGATTTATTGAACTTCATCATAGACTCAAGATATGTAAACCATCAAAAGCAAAGATTGTTCCAAATTAAAATCAAGTAAAGCGGTCGACAAAAAAATACCGGGCCTGTACACCCTCTCTGACCTGGAGTCTGAAAACTGGAATCATAAATAAACATGATCACAGCTGAACAGTAGGTGTTGCTCAGATAACATGAGGGCCCCAAGAGGGTTACCCCAACCCATCCCAGCCCTGGGGGGAAGATGGACTCGGGACAGGTCTCTTGTGGCGTTGGCAAGCTTCAACCTCGGAGTCCGACTGCTTCTGCCTCCAGGTCGTTCTTCTTCCTTCTTTCTACAGAACCAAATCCACCAAAATGAGAACGAATGTCATCATCAGAGCCTTGTCCAGTGGCGCCAGGGGGGAAAATGCAGCGTTATCTAACAGGAGAAATCTGGTCATCAAAACAAAGATTTGAAAAGTTGTGCACACAGTATTTGTGCACTTGTACGATTGGCTCTTGACCGTAACAAAGAAGAGATAAGAAGTTGGTTTTAGCGCACAGTATTTTACTAAATATGAAGAATAATAAATAAGAAAATAAAAAGAAGAGTGCATGATTGTCTGGATGTGTTGGTGTATGTGAATGAAGCAACAGAACCAAACCAAACAGGAACTCGACCCAGGCTATAACATGAACACTTTTGTCTCTATGCATATGTTTTGTTTTGATCATTACCTTACCCAATAATTAGCTCTTAAAAATATAATATAATAATATGAAGACTCTTTTGAAATTACCATCCAATTTCAAGAAGCTCCCAGTGTTAAACTTGGTACAGCAGTCTAAAATCAAGCGTTGGAAGAACATTTTTATTACTTTTCCATTTCTCTGTCGCCTCAAAGTAGACCTTGGATGCCAAGATTTGACCAATTTTTTCAGTCATTTTCACCATAAATTGAGGAGATTATGCTGCAAGGGTGGGTCAAGGTAATTTTTCTGATTGTGGGGGCAAGCATGGGCAGAAATTGAGGGAAAAGGGTGGCGGAATTGTCACACTGACCTGTGAGCTTAGCTGAATGTCTGGTCGTTTACGGGAGAGATTCCTCCCATTGGAGGAACCCATCATTAAATGAGTCTATCGCACGGGATCCTTTCTATCTGCTGAAGTTTAACTCTAAAAACAACAGGTTTTACTGTGAACCAAGATGGAAACAGTTCAGTCAAATAAACGGCTTACAGAACTATCTTTTATTTAAAAAAGGCTCTTTGTTGATGTCAAAAATTCTTACCCCAGTCTTATTTTAAGAAAAAAATTACAATCCCTTTTGAAAAACTTTCTTTTTCTAGACCAAAAATACATTTTTTATTAAAACAAGATTCATTAAGCTTTCTTATGATTTAGTTAATTTGTGTAGTAAAGCAAACGTAAGCCTTCAGATAAGAAATATATAAAAATAGTACATTTTGAATTAAAAAAAAACAACACATGTGGAGGATAACTTAATTTTTTCTTAAATAATGGTTTTGTTTTTTCAAAAGCAGGTCAGTAGTTTTCATTTCACCCAAACCAACCATTTCATGCCTCCCCTGGGCTCCCAAACAAGGCCAGTTATCACAACAGGTGCGCAGGTGTTGAAGCAGTAAAGGCGTATAAGCAAACTGGTTCAGATGTTGGCCTGGTTGATTTTATTTGTCCTGAAAACCTAGAATTCTTCTTTCTTTTCCAAAAAAAAAACATTCAAGTTTATTTGTTAGAAAAATAAAATAAAAGTTCTCCACAATAATTCCACTGGCTACTTATTTCACTATAAAGGACGTTAATCATCTTCTAGGGGTGTCCAGATTTACAATTCTCAAATCCACTGCCCTAAAATATTTCCAGAAGTATCTATGGAAACAAAATATAGACCACAATGCATTGCATCTGCTGCATTATTTTAATTTTTGTGAATAAATAATCCAAGTTTTCATCAGAACACAACGTAAAATGTACATTTGAAAGTTTAAATTCTGTAAAATTTTTATATTTATTTGGATTTTACTTAAAAAAATTGACATAAAGTGTTTAAAATTAAATATAAAATCCAAGGCACGACATAATCCTGCACTAGGAAGTCTTTCAGTTGTTTGGGAGTAAGGAAGGAATTCAGACATAATTTTTTTTCCACTTTACCTTCCTGGTTATGGTGGTTATCAGAGTTTGTTTTTTTTTGTAAATGTTTTTATGACGATGACATTCTTTCTGTTTTATGTTTAGTCTCTTCTTCCTCAAATCTGTCAGCATAAATTTACAAGTATCTGTAGTTTTAGCCGCCCAGAAAAACAACCCAACAATTCACGTTTTACATCCTGTTGATTTTATTGCATTTTTTTTTTCATGTATTATGATTCTCAAATCTTACTAAAAATAGCTTACTTTACGCATGACAACAAAATAAACCTCCAATAAAAACAGAAATTGAACAAACTACAGGAAAACTCGAGGGGCAGATTTCCTCACCTCATTGAAATCATGACAGTAACCACCAGAAGCAGATTAGAGCGAGGCAGCGGACCGGCTGCAAACCGGGACGCCGTCGTTTAGAGAGCAGTTTCTGTAGCAGCACACAGACCACGTAATGGTTCTCATAAACAGACTGCTAGATGAGCATTACATCCCCGTTCAGTTTGACTCCAATCTCCATTTGGTAGTATTATCTTGTCACAGTTCATGATCCGACAGCGACCATAAATGTTGAGTCATTTATTATTACGAGCCAAATAATCGGAGGGAATAACAGGCTGCTGTCCACCTTAGAAAGTTTCAGTTATTAGCCCAGAAAATGTGTTTATGTTCATGTAAAACTAATTAAAAAAATGTAAAAAAAGGTGTTGTGATAATACTCTCAATGCTTTTTTTTTTTTTTTTGACTGAGTCACAGCAATAAACCAGAGGATGATTGATTGTTTTTTTTTTTTTTTTTCCACTCCGCCTCCTGAATTCTCACAGTTACGTTGGCACCTCGTAAACGTGCGAGCAAAAACAAAGACTGACAGCCAAATGATAAAACGATCTAAAGGAAAGCCCTCAGAAAAATGAGGAGGAATGTCGTCAGTTCCAAACTCAAGGAAATGACTTTTTACTTACTGGAACACTGAAGCAGAAACCGGCACTGCAGCAGAAATATCATTGAAATATTTAATCTGTCATTATTAAAAAATAAAATAAGACAATAGGAGAAAAAAATTAATAATAATAAACTAAAAATCTGTTTATTAAGGCTTAACACTCATGTTTAAAGATGTAAAATTATAAAAAGGGGTTTAGATTAATGATTAAAATAATATATAAGATCTTTTAGTTGGAAGATGGAATTTATTTAACAATCACTACATTTAGTGAATCGAATGTGATGTGTGTGTACTCTATGCATAGTTACAAAAAGTCTACTCATACATTATAAAAAATAGTAGCCTAAAAAATAAGAAAATAATTCTATATTTGAAAAGAAAATGGTACAAAAGAGAGTGGTACAATTATCTGTAATCTAGAAACAAGAAGTTACCACAAATATTTAAAGTAAAAAAAACCCTAAAAAAGTTAGCAGAATTACTTAAATTTCAATGCTATGCAGTCCACCAATGAGTATTAATGAGTTCTAGTTTAGTGGTTTGTATATTTTGAGGGTCTTCACAAGGATCAAATAGTTTGCAGATGACTACTGCTTTTACAAATATTATACTAAGTTTTTTTTCTTTTCTATTCACTTTTTATCTGAAATGGATTTGATATATTTGTTTGATAAATATTTTCATTATAGACTTCCTTTATTTTTTTAACTAAATCAAGTTAAAGGGTGTCCTGTTTAAAACAATTAGTCCACACTAATATACCATAATCAAATGAGCAAAAAAAAGATGAAAAGTAGTAGTAAGATAAAATTAAGTAAGTAGTTTTTATTTATATAGCACCTTTCGCAGACAAAAGTCACAAGGTGCGTCACAAGTTGAAAGCAAAATAAACCAAATACTTAAAAAGGTAAAAAAAAAAAAAAAAATTAACATAACTGAGTTTAGGAAACATGACAAGGTGAAAAAACGAAGTTGTTTTATTTTAGATGATTTTTAAGCCCTGAAGCCCCTGAGTAACCTTCAGGTGTTTCTGGACCCCCGCAGGGACGCGGAACATTACAGTAAAAGCAGCACCAAATTACCGTGTGGACTGTGCCACCACCTGCGCCTCAACCAATCATCCACTGAAAAGTGACGAGGGAAACCTTTTATAAAGGGCTGCGCACCAGAAATATTTTTAACTTAACATTTTTTCTCCCAAACAGACTGTTTAGAGATCCAGCAAGAAATAATCTGTCAGGTGAAGAAGAAGAGTCTTCCTTGACAGAGAGCAGTGGATAAACTTCAGAGAATAATAAACTCCCTCTGTGGCGTGACCTTAAATCAAGTGTCCAGCTGAGCCTTGTTTTTTGTCTTATCCGGGGCGCATCTCTCTGACCTCACACGTCACGTACCTCCTTTTTTTATTTTTTTTTTATTTGACTGTTCTTTGTGTGGGGCTGCGGATGCTGGCAACAATCTGCCTCCACCTGCAGAGCAGAAAGCCACCTCTGACCACAGAGAAGACCTGATTAGTAGCAGAGGGAAAGGTCTCCTGGAATCAACAGAGCAGTCACAGTCAGAAAGCAGAATAATAAATGGCTCCGTGATTTCATCAAAGCTTTCACTTCCTGCCTCTTTGTTGTCTGCAGGCTGCAGTGACAAAGAAAAAACATTTGTTTGCATTTTAATGAATCGTTATGCTTCCTGGTGCGATTAAGTGCACCATGTTGTGGACTCGCATTCATTCAAAACTTTGTAATACAGAATAGAAATATAAATTATCTCAACATTAGGACTGAAAATATCATTTTTTAAAGCCTTAACTATTAGCACAAAGCCATTAATTAAGTACTCAAGTTTTTTTTTTTTTTACCTAGAAGTTGGCTAAATGTTACAAAAAGCCAAATCCATAAAGAAAATAATTAAAATACAATTTTTTTTTGTCTTTTTTAGATTTGGCACCAGTTAAAAACACACCTTGTGGGATTTGGGTTTATTTCCTTTTGTATTCTCTGTATATAATTGTTTATACCAGTTTAAAATAATCAATTTCCTTGTATTTTTTAATCGGAAGTTAAAAAACATTTTCATTCTTTAAGCACAAGAGGAGTTATTTTACAAGTTCAAACCCTTCAAGCGAGGATCATTTTACAATTTGCAAGATTTCTGATTTACATAATAGGAAAAATGACCCAAAAAGACAGTTTTTCTAGCTTTAAGTATTGGAATTTTTTGGCATCGTTTATGCTAGCTGTCACTGCATTTTTCCCAAGTTTGAATCAGAGGTCTTGAGATTGTAGATCCTTAAAGACCCACTCCGATGAAAACTGTTTTTACCATGTCCTTATAGCATTTCTCTGATAATTAAATAGAAAATTAAGCTAAAAGTTGCATTTCTGAGGGTTTCTTTAGTTTAACTGTTGTAAATCAAGGGCTTAAACAAAGAAGAAGTTGGAGTAAAATCTACAGTTGGCAGGCTGGTATCCCGGACGAGCCCCCACTTTACGACTAGACCGTGACGAAGAAGAGGGGAGACGGAACCGGTTTTAGCAGTCAGAACATGTTTATGTGTATCAGAAAATCCCAATGCCATGGAGCACGGAGAGGAAACTCTGCGTGGCCGGAAGCAAGAGGAAGAGATCCCGCCTCCATGAAGTCCAAAGGTGGAGCTTTATCCCCTACACCTGCGCAGGAGGAGGAGAAGACAAAAGACGGGTAACTGAAAACCAACCGAGACGGCCCAGGGCCGTAACACAAACTTCCTGCTCAACTAACAATTGAGTGCTTATTGGTTATTTTCGGAGTGGGTCAAATATTTTTTTTACAGCTTATTCCTATTTTGCTGAGCAGCCTTGTCTGTTGGATGAACAGCTAAGAACGGGTTTCTACAAAATCAGAGGATAAATGTCTCCGATTGACCTTGGACCAGAACTCTGTGTTCTGAGCTGAGCTGCCAACTCAGACAGGGATCAGAAAGTTTGTGATTTAAACCAAAAGGAGCCATCTATTTAAGCTTTGATCACCCAAATAAATGTAGTTTGGGCCAAATCCTTTTAGTTTAAAGGAAAAGACATAAAAAAAATACAGATGCACCAAATCTGTTTAAGAAGATGATCAAACTATCTTCTTGATATTGCTCCTATCACTAAAGACATATTTACATGTTATAAATATAATAAACACAATACTATTAATCTATTAAATATAATGATTAGCAAATAGAGATTTAATTGTGTTTATGTAACAAAATACTTGAGTAACAGTTTGTATTATTCATTAATCATGAATTTCTAGTTGACATAAATCAGCAGACAGAGGAGAAGATGAGGTTTTCTATCAGAACGAGAGCTACCCTTACCAAAAATAAGTATATTTCAAGTATATTTTTTAAAGTATACTTAAGTATATAAAAGTATACCAAGTATACTCGAAAAGTATACTGGAAGTTTACCACTAAGTATACTTCTTTGTACTAAATTGCCCACTTTTAGTTTATAAAAAGTACACTTAGAAGTACACTTCAAGTAAACTTTCTGGTATACTTCTAGTTTACTGCGCAATAAACTTTAAGTTTACTCCAAGTTTGTTATAAGTAAGCTTTGGTTTATGAAAGTATACTTAAAATACCTTAATGGTACACTTTTAGTTTAACATTTGGTATTTACACCAAATCTGACTTCTTGCTACAAACCTACACGATAGATTACTGAACAAATCTTCTATGAAGAACATTAAAATAATACAGCTACTGTCAAAAAGAAAAATACTTGATAAAAAGTTTCAGGCTAAATTCATTTAGAATTGTAGTGTAATTCTAAGTATAAACAATATACTTAACATGAACCTTTAGTTTATCTCTAAGTGCATAAAAAGTCAACTAAAAATAGCCTATACTGTGTTAAGTTTAGTTTTGAAAAAGTTTACTTAACATAAACTTGTACATTTTCTCAAATGAGTACATAAAAAGTATACTTAAAGTATAAAATCTTAAGTTTAGTTTAAAAAAAGTATACTTACTTCTTTTTGGTAATGGGCATAGATCAAGGGTCCCCACCTTGCGGGCCGTGGACCGGTGCCGGTTCGTAGATCACTCGGTACCGGTCCACAGACAAAAAAAAAAAATCAAATGTAGCAACTTTGATTTATTTCATTTAGGTAATTTTTTTATTCTGAAAGATATTTTATTTTCAAAAACCTCTAGATTCTGTTCACAACATCCATTTTGGTCACGTGACTTAAAGATGCTAAAAGCAGCTAGCTGGTAAGCTAGCAGCTTAAAGCTAAATACAAAACCAGAAATCATGTGAATTTCTTTAAATCAGTGTAGACTTCTACAAAAACTCTCTGCTCATATTACTAAACTTTTTTATAAAAATTTCTTGTTGTAGAATTTCATTTGAAAATAGATTTTTTTTTCAAAACCGAGGCCTTACAAGTGCCAACTTTGCCCTTCCAGACATCTCCATGAAAATATTGTCTAATTAAAACTGTGGAAAAGGTTGGAAAATACTTCTATAGATAACCAAACATTTGTATTTTTTAAAATCTTTTTAAGTTTTGGGCTGATCAAATTTCACGTCAACGTTCCTTAAATAACCCAAAAACTCCAAAGTTTAATTTAGATAAAACAACTGAAACATTGAGTGAAGCTATAAACAACTTTCATTTCCTTTTTGAAGGAATGTTGCTCCACGATTTACAAAAAGAATGTTTTCTTCACAATTTAGAGGAAAAGGTCAAATCCAGACGCCACCCCGACAGCCGAAGGCTGATTTTTATCTGTCATCTTTCAGGTTATCGTGTTACTCAAACAAAACAAAACAAAAAAAACAATTAGGCGTATAAAAATTCCATTCCGGAGACTTCCTATGGGAAAAATACCTAAATGTTTTTTTTAATATGTCAAAAAGATGATTACTTACAAACTGTAAATATATAAATCAATAAAGTTACACTAAGTATAGTTAAAAAAAAATAGAAAACAAAAAAATATATATAAATGTATATATTCCAGACAAAAATTGGATCTGTTCTCATTGTCTGAGATTCGTTGAAGTATTTCCTCGTCTTCACATACATTCCTTCCTGTAGCTTCATCTTCCTCCACACATTCATTTCCTCGTCACATAAATAGTTAAATTGTTCTGCATCTACTTCATTCGAAGACGACAGATTTCTTGCTCAACCTTTGTCAGAGTTTTCTGTCAGAAGTCGGATCTTTTAACAAGCTGTGGTTGTTTTTCAAAGCACTGTTAAGTTACACAAGAAGAAAGGCTTTTCTTCACAGACACGTGTTGACTTGCCCTGTACTGTATTGAAAGCACTCCACTGTAGTCCATTAATGTCCAAGGTTTTGCTCGAATAAGTCATTGAAATTCTCAAGGCTTTTTTTTTTTTCTTTTTTTTTTTTTTTAATAACTGCCAGCCTTCACTGAAATAAGAATAAGTATGTTTAAAGTGGGAAGTCGAACCCTTGCTTTTATTGCAAATGGGTTGCTGCAGAACAGAGGATTTTAAAAGAAAAGTATTTTTTCTGTTTCATGAAAATAAATGGAGCTCTGCTTCAAACACGGGGGGTAAAATCAGCTAAAAGCCCACGATACATTTGGGATTTGAAATGGGATGTTTTAAGCCATCAAATCCAAAAATAAAATAAAAAAATCTATCAAACTTAATATAATCAGTCATTGATGGAGTGGAAAACAGAAATATGACAAAGTAACACACACATACGTATATATCATATTTTAAAGAACATAAATCACATTTTTTGCATATTTGTCCAGGGGTGTGACTTATACTCAGGAGTGACTTGTCTGTCTTTTTTTAAAACGTAAATAGTTTCACATATTTCTTTTACAACCACTTGCCCTTTAGTAGTTGTTCCCATCTAACAGCCACTAGAGGGCACTATAGGTTTTATGTATTTATATTTACAACTGGCAGCAATGCAGAAGAAGAAGCACCATCCAAAACATACATAAAGGAAAATCTGATTGTTCTCCTCCAGAATTTATATCTTTCTTACTTGATTCAAATGATTATTCATGTTTTTATTTTTATATTTTTTCTTCCTCTGACAAATTCTTCACATACCCCTTCAGTTCTATGGGACATTTGGAGGGGTAGGGGTGTCCGAAATAGTTTTTTCAAAGGGGAAACCTTGTTTTCATGGTGTAGACTTCTAGCACGTCATTGAAGTGCGACGACGAGAAAAGCAACAACAATGGAGGTCATCCAGCACCTTGTCTTTTTCATCGTTTGTAACAATTTAATATTAATCTTAGCTATGTTAGCTATATACCGTTTAATGGGTACAAATGGAAACACCCTTGTGGCGGAGTGTATGTGTATCCCTCCGCCACAAGGGTGTTCCGGATTGCGCCGCGCCGCAGAGGAGAAACGCGCGTGGAGATGCTCTGAAGCACAGATCACATGTAAATGTAAGTAATGAATTTTTAAGTCATAAAGCTGATGTTGTGTATTTTCCGAGGATTGGCAGCTATTTGCTAACGTAGATTACCGGCGACTACTGATGACATCATCGAATGGGAATGATGTCCAAATTGGAAAACGCTATTCTTCTATAACTATTCATTGAAATGCTAAATGTAGGGGTAGAGGTATTCGGATTTGACCTCAAAGTGGGTTAAAGAGACACAGAAGTACCGCTGAAAGCGTCGTCACTGAGACGCAGATCCTCACTCCATTAGAAGATTGCCTAAAGAAAAAAAATACTGATTGACCTCATGAACCCAGACGTGGAGACGTGCCTATCGGTGTTTTGTGGAGCTCTTCAGAATAAACAAACCTGATCGCTCAACGTCATCTGTGTGCATCAAAAGAGGAAGCGGATGCACATTTGATGCATGTCGAAAAAGAAGTAGTGACACAAATTTGACACGTGAATTGGGTTTGATGTGAATGATTAGTGGATTTTTTTCAGAAGCATTGCAGTTCAATCCTTAAACTGCAACTTGTGTATTTTTTTTTTTTTTTTTTTTTACTTTAGTGACTTTATAGTCAGAAAAGTGTGGTAAACATTAATAAGCATATTTGCACTTCTACATACAGTCTGGAGGAGTATTCTGGGTTAGTAAGTAAAAATGAGCAGATATACAGTTGAATATCTGTAGTTGTATACATTGATTTGTGAAAGTTTTATTAGAAATCTCCCACAAATGAACAAATTTAAGTTCTGAGACTTTAAGTGCTTTTGAATGAAGCAAACTGGCAAGAATTTCCATACTAGGGTTTGTTTATTTACCATAATCTAAAGAAAATATCACTATTTGCAACAATACATTCTTTCAAAAAGTGTAGAAATAAATTTCTCTGGTTAAACAACACTATACTTTTATTTATCTTGTTTTTTAGTGTGAAAGTTAAAAATTCCAATTTGTTCCAACAATATTTCTGTGAACTGAGCAGAAGATCAACAAGTTAATGTTTTAGTTTGTTCTACACTTTCAAAAAATGTTTGTTTTGAGCTAAAGGAATCTTGATGTTACCCTGTCTTCCACACATTTTAGTTAACAATATTTCAAGAATTTATTGATTTACTGTATTCAAACAACAATGGCGAGAAAAATGTGAAAACGTTTTTTCTTTTTTTCTTTTAATAACAGCAATCAAAGCAAAGAAATTCAAGCTTTACTTTCTCCCCAGGATGTTTTGGAAGGACAAAGAAGTGTTTTAAGGCAAGCTGAAAGAAGTTTCTTGGGTCTGGTGACCACTCCCCCCTCCCATTCCAAACAGGAAGTACCCCCCTGGCTCCAAGAAGCCAAAATCCCATAAACTACAAAAAAAAAAAAGGAAATTATGACTTTAAAACTGTGAATGAAATCAAATCATGGCTTACATCCCTTTAAAGGTTTAATCTACTCTGAGTTTTGCTGTTAAAGGGTAACCAAACCCTAAATCAACTTTTTTTGGTGTTGGTGATTTCTATTTTTCCAGCTTTTTAGTAATAAGTTATTTTTATTGTTTTTAATATCACGGTGTGGGATGTCGGTGTGTGTTTGTGCGAGTGTGTGGAGGGGTGGGGGTGGGGTTTGAGGGCATTGTCCTTTTTGTTTTTAACATTTTAAAGTTTTTATTAATTTATTTTATGTTAAGCACTTTGATAAAAAATGAACTTTTTGGAAAAGTACTATATAAATAAAGTTGATTTGATTTGACATCTATAAAATTCAAACAGAGGCTGTCTGCCACAGTTTGATTGAAATGATTTAAAAGGAGACATACATGAAAATGCAAAAACAAAATGATTTCTTATTACATTTGTTCTCTTTCATAAGAAAATTACCGCACATATATGTTAAACTCAAAAACAGGATTTTCATCAGAGGGGACTTAAGAGGTTCCAGACCCGTGGGCTTGACACACCTGAACCAGGTAATCAGTCTTGGAAATCTGGGAATTATGCAGACAGTGCAGCCCTCTGGGCCTGCAGCCCATATCTGCATTAGAGGTTTAGTCTGATATTGATAAGTCGAAAACTGATATGTTTACTTAAATTTTCAAAATAATTCTTTTAAATTTAAACTTTTATATTTGCTGATAAATACGATTGTTAGTATGAGCAAGTAGTAGAGGGTTAAAGTAATAAATTGAATTCAAAATCACTCTTTGACAGGATTTGCAGAAGCTGAAGAATATTAATGTGGTGACAAAGTCACCAAAATGTTAATAAATCACCCGTAAGTCTTAATTTTCACCAAACGAACAAAAAAAGCAACGTACACGCGTGTTTTCACCTTCCTCTGACACTGTGTGCATGCTTCCCCGTGTGCACATTAGCATTTCTCCAGCCATCTCCGAGCAGGAAAGCTCATTCCCTCAAATGTAATGCAGCTAAATTTCTCACGCGAGCGGCTTTGTTTGGAATTCTAGAACAGGGAGAATGACCTAGAGAAGCTTCTCCAAGAAATAAGGACTAGCTTAATTTAAAGACAAATCTTGAAAGAGTAATCCCACATATGTTTATGTATTTTTTTTGCAAACCCCCAATTTGGATGAAATCAAAAGCCAAATCTAACGTGCTTCACTGAGACGGGGGTGAGTATGCTTATTACTTAAACATTGGCGGTTATGGGTGCTGTCCATCATTACTTTAGCTGAATAAAAAGAGCTTCTATTATCAGCGGGACTTCACGGGTAATGCTGCGAGGTGCTAAGAGAGCGTGGACACGGTCAAGAGTAGCGGTGGATTTGCATCAGTGTCAAGCTTCCGCTCTCGGATGGAGCTCATCAGTATTCCTGCGGTGGCATCAGTGTGGCTCTCCGCATCTGAAATATACAGGTGCCCGGTAATACCACCAATCACCCCGCTCTACATTATACTGTATGTGCAGCAGTCACACTCTGATGGAATTAAAGAACACATGCACTGCCCACGGGGGCACATTATGCTCGAGCAAAGGCTGAAACAAGATTGTAACGAGCGCGCTCATTCGGAGGAAGGCCTGATGGTAATGCATCTTGTAAAGTAGCACTGAGGACTGTTAGCAACAAGTGCTGTTTGCTGCTTGAATCAAAAAAACAAGGTTTGTTTTTGTTCATCATAAAAAAGCAGCTTTTTCATATCAACAAAAAGTCAAATCCTCATTTAATTGGATTAAATTAGATTACTGTTTGTCTTCCATGTTGGGGTCACAGGGTTGTCGGAACCCATCCAGCTACTGTTGGTGCAGGGACAGTCTGTAGCGGGGCCACACACTCACTCACATGCATACCTGGGGCAATTTGGAATTTTCGATTAACCTGTAAAGCATGTTTTTTGGACAGTGGGATGAAGCAGGAGTGACTGGAGAAAACCCACACATGCATGAGGAGAACATGCACACTCCACACAGGAAAGAGTCGGCTGAGTGCAGCAAAGACATCAAAAGTCGATGTACGGATGCGATTTGAGATCCTGAGGCGATTTGAGGGTTCTCCAGGGTTATAAAATCAGAACTCATTTGAATTAAATGTGCCAACCAATCAGGAACGCGATGACTGTGGAGTCCAAAACCAGATCTGATCGTTCTCCTCCGGAACTTTGATATTTTTCTTATTTGTATCAAGATAATAATAAAATGATTATCTAAGTTTATTCCTATTTAATTAATTCAGACACAACTACTGCAGTAGATGGTGAACCTCCCCATAATGAGAGAATCTCTGAATGATCTCATGAACCCAGACATGATTACCAATGCTTTTGTGGAACTCCTCAATATACATAAACCTGATCTTTTATTTTATTATTTTATTTTATTTTATTTTATTTTATTTTATTATTTTATTTTATTTTATTTTATTTTATTTTATTTTATTTTATTTTATTTTGTTTTATTTTATTCTATTTTATTCTATTTTATTTTACAGGGACAGTGCACATCAATAGCATTGCTTCAATGTGCCAGATTTAGCTCCAAAGCTATTTTACACCTGTAGTCCCTGGACAGGTGCTAAAATGTTAAACCTAAAAACTTCAAAACATCAGTTAAATACGGAAGCAAAAAATATAGAAATACATAAAAAAATACAGGTTATAAAATCAGTTAAAATACATATAAAAATAATAATATGCATACAGTAAGAAACATTAAAACTATTATAAAATACAGATTGAAAATGAGATATACACAGACGCTGCGATCTAAGAAGCTCCTCCCACATGCGTTTGGGGGCGTCAATCTTACTAAGTCTCAAACTGAAGCGGTCAATGTCAATCTGATGCGTGAATCGCGTTAGCTGTGATCACTGCATTTAATCAGATTTATTGATTTAAATGCAATTTCATAACACGCGTGATAAATTGTAAATAGTCACGTTTTGCCAGAAGGATATTTTCACCTGTAGATTCCTGCCGTTGATGTAAAAAAGCAGTCAGTCATGAATAAAGTAGAAATACCTATAGAACTATACTAGAGTACTGTATATGACATGCATACTAAAGTTTGTTTGCAGGCGTAAATGTTGATGAATCCTTTTTAAATTGTTTAGTGAAAGCTTAATTTACATCTATTTCAAATATTGTGAAGTAATTCATAAGTGAATGCACATATGAATGCATAAATCATTAGAGGCACTGGGTTCAATAAATTCAAGAAAACTGTTGTTTTTATTATCTAAACAAGGGTACATTTTTAATATATTTATAAATATGGTTAAAGTTAAAATGTATTTACATTTGACTTGTCAACAATTGAAATGTCTATGTACCATATGTTCTAGTAGGACTTTTTGTATTATGAACATGTTTGTGGAGTTCGTAGAAATGATGCTTTCCTTTGAAAATTTGAATAAAGTGTTAAAGCTGGATATTATTAAAGTGATTTAATTGCAGCTACTCTCAGGATTCATTGCATATTGAAAAGGCAAAAAAAAAAAATATATAATAACAAAAATGTAGACATTTGTTTTAAATATGAAAGACTAAAGAGCAAAAAGACCAAAAAAGACCACTGTTATTTTTTATGAATATATTTATTTTCCTTTAATATATTTCTCATAAAAGTACTGATAACATTAGGACTGTCAGAAGTGAGAAATAAAATATGTATTTAGTATATTTCTGTCTTTGTATTGATTCTTTGTTGCTCATGATAAAAGGCTTTTTTTTTTTTTTTTTGGTACTTTGGTCTTTTATATTAAAGGCAAAGTAAACAAGCAGCAAACGTGCATTTTTGATCCCTGATGCAGATTGTCATAAATAATCTTTAGGACTTTGTTTTGTTTTTGTCTAAATTTGAACACATGAAGGTAATGCTGCAGGGGAAATGGTTCGGGCTTCTCGAATACAAAAACATTTAGACTAAACAGAAGGTTTTATTTTTATTAAAAAAATAATAATAATTTGGCCAAAAGTTTAATTTAACACATTTTGTATTTTTTTTTCTGCTCATTTTAATTATTTTAATTTTTCAGTGTAATGCTGTAAAATGATAACATAATTAAGCTGCAATTTACAAAAAAACAAAAAAAAAGTTTTTTTTTAACATTTCTTTGTCGTTTTTAAAATAACATAAAAAAAATCTTGTTTTTTCAAAAATGTAAACATGTTAAATATGTGGTTATTATCTTGTTAGATACTCGGACAATGACAAAATAAACTATTTAAAAAACATGTTTTGTCGTTGGTTTATAAAAAGACATTACTGTGTATATATATTGTTTTGTTTTCTAGAGACCGCTCTTTGATAAAATTATTGATCAGCTTTTAATCAATGACTGTATATGCTTAACACTTAAAATCACTGATTACTCCTTTTAATATGTAAAAGCAGTTTTTAGTATTTCTCATTATTTTCCTACAGATTCTGACACAAAAATTGAAAATAAACATCACACAGAATAAAAAATAGTTTTATCTTTCATGCTTTAAAAGGTTTTATGTCATTCATCTTATGGGTGGGGAATTTTAACTTAAAATGACAATATTTTAAGTGGTGTGCAAGTCCGTCTACAAGTGTTTCAAAGGCTTCTCTCCAGAGCAATGTTGAAACCTGTGGACATGGACACCACTATTGCACTATTAAAGACCTGTGTTGCAACAGTTTCAAATCCTAAATACTATAGCAGATAACGGGCATAACATTTCCATCCTGCATTGTGTTTTTGGGGCAGCGCTCGACATGTCACTGCCTGAAAGGATGAACAAGCTCGTCTGACAGCAGCTTTGCAACACCGTCTACCGGCGTTTGTTGCTTGTGATTCTCAGAGCTGTCTGTCTGGGTACATTGGAATGTTATCGAGGTTTGTTGTGGTTCTTTAGAAGATGTATCTCCAAATGTCTTTCGTATGTGTCTTCTGTGGTTTCTTGATGGTTTAGCACCCCTGGAGCGCCATCCAATGTCACCCAATTGGATCACAGTTCCTTGTTTTCTTTGGATTATAGACTTTTTCATTTTTTTTTTTAATTTAATTTTTAAGTTTTGTTTTATAAAGCTACTTTTCATTAATTGGAAATATTCTCCTAATTTTGTTTTTATGGTTATCAAGTAATTTTAAAAAGAGGAACTTGAAAAAAAAAAAAATCCCAGTGATTAATATTCTGCGGTTCTTGTCACATCAACAGAATTTAGAAAATATCAATACAAGTATCGATATATGTGATATTTCCTGGTATCAGATCGATACCCGAATGCTCAGTATTGCCCCTTTCTAAAACCTAGGTATTTATTTATCATGTATTTATTATAATGTGATAATAACATGCTTATGATTGAGCTTCAGACTTATAGGGATATTAATAATATCAATACGTTGTACAGATTTTTGTTGTTTTTTTTGTATTTTTACTGTCATAGGGGAGTAGTCTTTTTCCCTTTGTTTATTGTTTCATCAAATAGACTCTTTTGAACTCTAATCATCTCTATCATGAAGTAAATATACTTACTTTTACAATATGATTAAAAGGTTTGACTACATTTTTAAAAATTGTTCCATGTTTTATGAGGTCAAAGTTAGAAAATGTAATGTTTACAGTTATTTATACATCCAATCTGATGAAAATCATGTTTTTTTTTTTACATTTTCTTGTAGCATTTTTCTCATAAGGCGACAGTATATGATATGAAAAAATTCTGAATATTTCTGAGTCTTTATTAATTTCTTTGAGTTTTATTCAACCAAAAAAGAATTGGGAACAAGTTAAAAAAGAAAAATCTGCTGGAAAAAGCCTGTGGCAAGATGTCTTTTCTGCTCCATTCTCATCTATCCACTTACAGACAAATAGATTCATGACTTCTGTTGCACCGGTAATGTTAGGTTAGGGTTTTGAGCTAGCGGTAGAGCGTGCAAACAAACAGATCATGGGAAACGAGGGTAGGCTTACTCCATGCCAAGGTTCCCGCCCACAACTCGAAGGTGCATTTCTAATAAACTCCTGCCGTCCTGCAGACAAACCTAAATATCTCCAAAGCCCTGCATTTGACTGATTGTACTCCATTTGGTTTTTTAAAAAAGACATTTCAGACTTTTCATATAAATTAAGTGGTGGGAATTGTAGTTTTTGGTGAATTAAAGACAAATAAAACAAGACGTTTTTTTTCTGGTAGACAGGAAATCAACTAAAATAATTAAATATCTTCAAAAATGATACAGCTTAAAACTTAATTTATCTGCTTTAATAAAATGTAATTAAGTATTGAAGTTTTAAATAACTATTAAAAATAGAGTTTTAAATTTTCAAGAGGCAGGTGGAGGAATAAAAGTGAGTTGAATTCTTATGGTAACACTATATATTTTAGCTATTTTATAGATTTATGCATTGTTTTATTTTTATCAAACACTCAGCTGATGATTTTTAAAAGCTGGAGCCTGCAGATTTCAAAATAAAACCCCAACTTTTTATGAAATTTTGATGCGATAATATCCAATGTTGTTCAATAAAAAGGTCCTCTAATGCAGCGTCTGGGCTGGTGGAGTATATCCTGTTTTATCCTGTTTGATGTGTGCACTGCTTTAATAATATATCTCACATATCAAAAAGCTTCCTATTTATAAAGCCTAGGAGAAAAATTTGAGACTTGGAAGAAACGGTCAGGCGTTCTGGGGAATATCGTTTCCCCGCTGCGAGTGACAGGATGTCGATACCACTACACCATAAGTGTATTTTCTTTCAAGAAATCACTGAAGCATTTGGTTTGGATCACAGTCAATCTCAATAATATGATAGGAAGGAGACCCTTTCAACATTAACTCTGTAAGTGGGAGAATTTCTCCGATTGATGGAACAATCTTTTAATAAATCTAAAAATAAGTTTCTTCTTGAATGACAGGTGTTTTTTATGACAAAATAAACATCGAGAACAATATATAATAATTATAACATTGGATAAAGGGTTGGAATAATAGAAGGCTTTAATAGCATCTCAAATTTTTGCCATGGCAACAGAGAACAGATGGATTTGATTGGCTAGAAGAAATGCATTATTTTCAGGTCACAGCACAACTCTGCTGTTAAAGCCCGATTTTCCTTGCTTCCCGAGGACAAAGAAAAGCGATAACGAGAGTTATTATTATTCAACCACTCTTTGGATGGAAGCCCTGCTCTGCATTGAATAGCATGGTCCATTATTTTTTGATAACTGCATAGCTAGTCATGGATTAAATTGTGAAATCTTTCTTGCTGTCGACTGTGTGCTTCACCCACAATGCCTTTGTGCAATTCAGTTATTTGGAGCATATTTTAGCATATGTAGACTTTTAGAGGTAAAGAAAAAAATAGGCTCATGGTTGCTGGTTTGGTGAGCTATCGCAGCTGGCCAACAGCTAACGGCACAGGGCCAGAGAAATGATGCCGATCTGAAACCCATCCAACACGTTTTATGGCACTGTAAGTGTCTGCGTGTCAGAGTTTGTCTGCGTTCTAATAATCAAACACAGCCTGAACATGTCTCTGCACTAACTGAAGTCAATTAGAGGTTTGATCCTCTCTAACCTGCGGAATTGGCTGAGGCAGAAAGCTTGAGCATTAAATAGATGCTCTTCTGCAGAGCAAGGCGTCTATCTTTGACAGCCAGTGTTTGATCTGTCTTTGCCAATTCATCAGCGCGTGCCATCACTGTCTGTCTGGTACAGAGGAAAATGACAGAAAACAACTGTACAAGAGTCAGCCTGGAATCAGAACTTCTCTGTTCCGGCCCGGGAGTGTCAGCTATTATTCCTGTTTGTGTGTTTGTGTGTGTTTAAGTGTAGCTGGATGTGTTGGGTAGTACCTCAGGCCCAGCAAGGTTCTACCTGAATCTCTGATTCAGGTTTCCTTCACTCCAGACATTTAGAGCAGTCCTGGGATACTTTTAAGGTTCTGTGATCATCCTGCTAGTCCTGACCAAACAGGTAGGGATGGGTGTACTGTTTCAACACATTCTCATCCCCAACACGTCACATATTGACGTTTTGACTGTCCCCAACTTGTTGGTTTTTGACTTGCTGGCTGTTCGTACATCAAAAGTCTGTAATCCTCGGGATGCGTCCAGTACCGGTGCCAAAACCTGGTACAGGTACCCCAACCCTAACCCGGCACCAGATGAGGTACCATACAGGGCCTCAGGACCATCCTTTTCCAGGAAGGTAAGTAAAAAAAACCTTTTAAGGATGGTTTGGGTATCCGCGTCCCAGTACTGGACCGGTTCCGGTTCGCGGCCCGGAGGTTGGGGACCCGTGAATCAATGGGAACGGTCAGCACGTCAAAAAACGACACTCAAAATGTCAGTTTTTGACGTGGAGGGGTCCTTAATCAAACGTTAATATGTGACGAGTCGGGAGTGAGAACGTAATGACCATTTGGATTTATCCGGTTGTTGGACCAGTTCTTTTGAAAAGTGCCTGAATCCAGGCCTCGAGGGCTGGAGTCCAACATGTTCACCACTAACTGAGTAGCAAAGCTATAGCTGATCATCGCTAGTATAGCAGCGAAGCTAGCTGAGCGGAGAAGCTAGCTGAGCGGAGAAGCTAGCGGCTAATCACCGCTAACTAAGTGGCAAAGCTAGCAGCTGATCAGTACCAGCTTCCTGGAAAAATTGGTTATTTACGTCAGCCTGCCGTGCACTCTTCCTGAAAGGGGCTGTTATCACTCTGTGACATCAGCTCGTGAGAACCCGCTCATTTTGGTGGTTGGGCGGGGCTGGTGCTCAGAGCGCAGGTTTTTGGAGGGAATGTATGAATGGATTAAACATTATAAAACAATAAAACACTTTTTTTTTTTTTGATTGGATTAGAAATGGTTTATTTAATGCAAAGAAGAAGAAAAAAGTAAATTCATGTGCAATATAATCAATCATCAGAAGTTTACATGTCAAATACAGGATAAATAAACATTAAGAGATTGCTTGAAAGAGAGTGGGAGGAATTAAATTTATATAATCCCACCCCGACTCGACCTTTATTTACATCTATTATCATTATCCGGTTTGTAAGATCAGATGTTTATATCTTTCCAATATAGATTCAGGTAATTATTAATCTTCAAGTAACGATAAATCACATGACTATTTAAGTAGATATAACACTATTTCAGACTTCGTCATTGCAAATGAACACACTCGTGACCCGGAACCGGAAAAACACTTAAAAGCTTCAAGTTTATATATGCCCTTTAAGTATGATGGAGCAGCATCTCAGGGGGAAGAAGGAGAGCGCTTGAAGATGTTTTGTTTCATTCTTTCTCACAGCTCTGTTTTCACACACTGAAGTATTTCACCGCTCATCGCCACGACATTGGTCTTATGTTCAGAGCATCCATCAGTGTTACAGACATGGTCACATTTGTTTTCTTTTTCTTTATATTCTGTTTTGTGTGCTTTTAAATTTGTGTCAGAGTGGGACCTCTCTGCAGGATAAACATGTGCAGTAAAAAAAAAATGCCAAAAGAAAGAGGAAGATATTATTAAGCTTATTGAAGGAGACCAAAATAACTAAAAATGTAAAGATAAGTGCTTTCTAATATGTTGACAGAATTTTTATCCTTACAAACCACATAAAAAAGTAACTGTAAAAATAAATGAATGAGGTGTACATATATGTGATAATGGAGAAGAGGACACATTTGCCGCATTAATGGACCTGTGTGTGCCTAAAGATCCCATTTGAGAGGAACATATCTATTTTAAGACAAAAAAAAAATGTAATAAAAAAGAAAAGAATAATTTGAAAAGTAATAAAATGATCCAAAATGAAGAGAATAAATGAAATATGGAGGGTTATAACACCCATGAATAGCTTCAAAGAATTCCATCAAAATCCTAGAGATTTCCGAATGAGTAAGGCGATGAAAAGCCTTTTATACAACTAGAAAGCGTTGGAAATGAAGAGAGGAACCCAATGTCAGCGCCTTGAAAAGTATTCAGCATGGCTTCATTATGTGACGTTTCACAGGCTTTCACTGACACCAAACAGAGAGGGGAGCAAATGAAAAAGTCTATTGTGTTAAACTGACCTCGGTGAATTTGAGGATACATTATGAGCTTTTATCTTCAGTGAAATTACATGAGAAAGCCCGTCGTGTTTGGACAGAGCTTTCAGCTCTGATGCTGCGTCCGCGGGGAGAAGGTGCCTGAGCTCGTGTCGCCGCCGTGATGACCGGGGAAGGCTCCGACGCCCGACAACAAAGAGCGACAAGTCCAGAAAACGCGGTCCGAGGCAGCAGGGCGCGCCTGACGGGCAGAAATAACAAGAACCAGAAACAGCCAGTGTTTCACGAAAAGGGGGAAGAATGGAAAACGACGGGGAAAAGCTGGGACGTTCCCCTGGAATCTGAACGTCAGAGATGATATTCAGTGAATCCAGGCTATTAATAAACGGATGGAACACGGATGTTGAGCGAAAAACTGAACAAAGCTTTTGTCTGAGAAGCATGAAAACAGTATGGAGGAAGAAGTAACGAGCCATTACCCAAACTCTTCACACTCCGACGGATGCAGAGATGCACTACAGCTTCAACTTTTTCTCCAGAAAACGAATAAAGTTCTCAATTCTCTAGTTTGTGCGCGACTTCTCATCTTCAGATTCTCTGACCCAGAAATGCAGACATTTCTCCGTTCTCCAATCATTTGTGAGGGGATAATATTAACCTGTGCCAGATCAGTACAGCTTTACAAGTGCTAAAAATATTAATTCTATCATAATTTGTGGTTGGTGACATGATTCATACTCTACTTTGGTTCAATTGGAACAATCTGATTTGATCCAGGACATATTTAGCCATAAACTCAACCAGTGTGACTAAACATCTAGTATGGTAGAAACTTGTTTTTTTTAGGACGTAAATTCTACAAAGCGGCAGTAGTTTTAAATTTCAGTTGTAGACGATAAACTTAATCCTTCCTTCTTCTCCCTCCCATTACTGAGAGCTCTCTGTTTACATGTGTAATGGGGAAGGCATTAGGACCCAGAAGGTTGGGAGTTGGCTGCCCTCTCCCGACATTAGGCGTGTTTGAGATCATGCAGGCGGACGCGGCGCTGCGCAGATCGCCTGGAATGCGGTGCATGCTGGTTAGTTTCTGTCACCGACGTCACGAAGTATCGCGAGAAAGGGGCGGGTTCAAGCCGCCTACCTAAGCCAGCGCAGCCAGAGAATAGGTACTGCGCTGGCTGCAAGCCGCCTTGATGACAACAAAACAATGCATTGTGGGAAACGGTGTCCTGAAAGTTTTTGTAGTTTAATGTGAAATAACTGGCGCTAAATGAAGGAAATATGTGTATTTTTTTACTCTTTCTGGAAGGTAGTGAATCACTGAGGAAAAAATATACAAGATTTTAAATAATCTGTGGTTATTTGTGTCATAGTTGTCTTTAAAATGAACTTTAATTTGTATTTTATCTGTTTATTCGGGACTGTGCACATGTAATGAATCCCCCGACTATTTTTTTTATCTGTTTTACTCTAAGAAATGTAAAAAAAATACTATAAAAGACATACTAGGAGGAGTGGCGTATTAAAATTCAGTCGAATGTTGAGGACAACCCCCAACTCCTCGTTCTCGTGCAGTCTCGTCGTCCACCTTCATCTCAGGCGCCTTTCTCCGCCCCCTCCTGCAGCAGCTTAGTCTCGCCGACGAAGCAGGCGAGGCGCAAGTCAACTCAAACACGCCCAATGTAGTTCCGGGGCAGCAGCCAGAAACGGCATATAAGGCACAGTGTTGAGGCGTTGTTTGACGTCATCCTGTGGGCAACCACCACCGCTAAACCAAGCCAAACGGAGGTACGAGGGAGCACGGGATAAACCTCAGGTAGTGCAGAAAGCTTCTAGTTTTTTAAAAACTATCTGCAACCAGGTGTTGACATTATATCCACGTAGGTTGTCAACCAGGCCAGACGCGAGGTCTGTGTGGGCTCCTCCTCATCATAATTGCTCCACGGCAGCCACGCAGGTGCAGCCTTGACGCTGATGCCAGGTAGTGTTAACGCTGTTTTAAAAAGGGGGGGGCATGGAGTTTTATCTGTATCTGTTTTTGTGATTTTGACAGTTTGATGGCACATGTACACTTTATTCTAAGACCAAACTCTGTTGTGATTATTGTGATTTAGAACTTGTAATCACATGAGAACCTGCAGACTCTGAAAAGACAGAGTGGAAGAAGGGGATTGTAAACGTGAGTCACACCTGCTGCTAATTATTTTTATTGTTGGTTGCCTCACTGTTAACTCTCTGCTCTGTTGTTTTTAGGATTAACCCATGTGCTTTTAGACTTGTCACTGTTTTTTTTTATCTTCACTGCTCGTTTTTATCTTTTTAATGTGTTGTTTTGGGGTGTTTTAACCCCTTTGAATGCCTGGCACTTTTAAAACTTAGTTTTATATAGTAGTTTTAAATAGTAACCTGGTGCTGTGCAGGACTGGATTTTATTTGCTGTGGTTTTACTGTGCATGTTGTGTTTTATTTGAGGGACAATTGTGTTTTTTAAGTTTTCCTGCCACAGCCCAGTTTCTTAAGAAAACTACTGTTTGGTCCAGTGCCTTGTGTTTTAATAAATATTTTAAATACCAGCTACTGCCTCCTCCGGTTTATTCTGGAGACCTGCTTTTAGTTGTGCAGCTATAGCCTCCTTTCTGGCTACAAAGGATTGCTGACTGCTACACATGCTCTCCTCACAACCTTCACTAGGGCTGCCACGATTAGTTGACTAATCGATGACTGATCGACTATTAAAATAGTCGACAACTAATTTAATAGTCGATTAATCGTTACTTTATATTGTATGAAGTCAGAGTGTAGCTTTTTGGACTATTTTGGCATTTAATACGTTTCTTTGGCCTTTTATGGAGTTTAGCTAATATTTAATCTACATGCTAGCTGTTTTGGCTAACTTAAGGTTTCTTTTTTTAGTTTTTTAAGCTATTTTTAAGTTTAACTAATATTTCTGCAACATAGCTATTTTGGTTAATTTAGGATTTTTCTGTTTTTTTAGGCTAATTTTGAGTTTAGCTAATATTTCAGTAGAATGCTAGCTATTTTGGTTAACTTTGGCTCTTTTTATTTTTTAGGCTAATTTGGCATTTAATTAATATTTCAGCTGGTTATCAACTTCAGCGTCTTTACATCCAGTTTGCGCATGACCCAATTAGTCGACTAATCGGAAAAAATAATCGGTGATCAGTCGACTATTAAAATAATCGTTTGTGGCAGCCCTAACCTTCACCTAACATTACAGGTGTAACAAAAATGGTGATGAATATTGGGAGTCATTTTGATTCACAAACTCACTCAAGGTTAACAAAGACGTGGATCTATTGTGAATGCATTGAAATGGAGCTTGTGTGCGATCCCTGCAAACTTTATTAGACAGAATTTTCACATCTGGTTCAAAATTTTGCAAAACCCAACTTTAAATCTTGATTTTCTTTAAGCTCTATCATCAGGAAAAATGCTGCAAGAACATGTTAAAAACACCATTTTTATTGGAATAAGTCATCAATGTTTATTTGGTTCTAAAGGATTAGAAACAAAATATTTTTTTGACTTTTAATATACTAGCATGTAAGACGAAAACATGTCAAGGATGAAGTAAATATTTCTAAAACCACCACCCACAACCAATGTTATTATCTTTCCTTTCAGATTTTTTTGTCAGAATAGGTGAGTTCATGCATAATGATCAGCATATTCTTTTCCACATAAGAATAGATTTAAATCTTGGATCCTAAGCATCCTTTCACAAACAAACTTTTTTTTTTTTTTTTCCTGCAATGACTTATAAGGCTGCTCCTATAATATATGCTTCAACAGGAAGTCATGCCACAATCCTGCAGCAGTGTATTGATGCAGGTGGTGCAGCACAACCAGCAGGTGGGTGATGGAAACTTTCAGCTGAGTCATGCAAAAAAATAAATAAAAAATAAAAAATCAAGTCCAGAAAAAAAAAAGCCACTTCAGCAGGATTCATCTTTTGAAACATACAGGAATCCTGAGCGTTTTTCTCTCCAGAGTTTTGGAAACCCTGCACATTCAACCATGTGTGCGTTAATTATAACAGAATATGTCTCCTTGTGTTCGTTATTTCACTGTCCATGTCATTTTAAACAGCTTTGTGCAGCAAAATGGGAATTTTGTGGCAAAAAAAATATCATTTCTACATGCTAGGAATGCTGCAAACATCTTTTTTTTATTTTACTTTCAGAAATCTAAAATGTTATTTGCGTTTGACAGTCAAATGCAACCTGAAGTTGCTATAAAAATCCAGCAGAGGGCAGATGTGAGCTTCCTGAGGTCTCTGTGCTGCGTTAGCTAGCTAGAATTGTTTGTGTGGGATAAAACGGTTAAAAAATAATAATAAAAGTTTGACAGAAAAAGTAACAATTTTATCCCCTGGAAGCATTTCTCCAGGTGTGCTTTAGGGTAAACACTTCTGTGTCACATGTTTCCAATTCTTTAGGAGCTGGTTCTCATTACTAATTGATGCCACCTTATTTGTATTATTGGCCAAATGTGCAGAAGTGAATGCAAGCGAAAAAAAATGACTAGAACAGCAAATCAACTTTTTAAAGATTGAATTTTTTTTCTGTTGGTGACTTGCAGTGTGGTATGCTGTCGTACAAACTAAATTTTCCATAGACACGTGACCTTCTGTCTTGCGTTCACGCCGAATGCGATCAACATGCTGGGCCGGGCCTGGGCATAGGCAACCTAGGCGGTCGCCTAGGATGCCATCTGCTGGAAGGGGCACCAAATTGCTAAAATTCAACCACCCCCTCCATTTTGGTTGTTGTCGGTCGAAAAAGAAGAATTTAACTAGCGATTTAGTTTTTTTTTCTTTTCCTCTTTTTATACCCGCAGTGTTATCATATTTTTTAGGTCTTGAATAAATACTTATTTTAACATATGCCAGGTCAGTGTTTCAATTTTGCATGCATTGATACTCACGGGTGTGGGTGTGCGTTTGTGTGTGTGGGGGGGGTCGCATTTCGCATCGGGCGCCATGCAGCCCAGGGCCTGCCGTGTCCACTCGGCACAGTTAACCAGTTTCAATGCTAAGTGAATGGGGCAGACACAATTTGAGGTCCTGCGGCACAATTTGAACAACTCTGGCAGCATCCCGATTTGGGTAGTGTAACCAGAGTTCAACTATTAGAACTTTGGTGGAGTAGCAGTGCGTCAACCCCTCAAGGACTCAACTTTGGCCGCGTGACATTTTCATTGACATCGTGTAGAACAGGGGTCGGCAACCTTTAACAGTAAAACAGCCATTTGTGCTCATATTCTACTGATCAAAACCTAGAATGAGCCGCATAGTCTTACTTTAGCCTTTAAGAAACTTGGATTTGAACTCATTACCTTTTTTTTTTTAAATTATGAACCATGTCTATTTTTTGGCACAAACCAAAGCAAAAATATAAAAACTAGCATTACTCACATTTTTTTTAAACGTTTTTACCTTTAGTAGAGTCTAAATTAGCAAAAAAAGCTAGCTTGTTGCCATAATTACTAGCTGAACTCCAAATTAGCATAAAATTCCTCAGTAAATTAATTCAGCCAAAACTGTTAGCATCTTGCTAAAATATTAGCTTAACTCTAAGTTGGCATAAAAAATTAGAGGTCAAATTAGCCAAAAAAAAAAAAAAAAGCTAGCTAGGTGCCCAATTACTTGCTGAACTCCTAAATGACCTAAAATTCCTCAGTAAACTAAATTAGTCAAAAAAGTTTGTCTGTTTCTAAAGTAGAAGCTAAACTCTAAATCATCCTAAAAAGCTTAAATAAATAAAAATTAGTCGAAAACATCAGCATGTTGCTAAATTATTAGCTAAACACCAAATTAGTATAAAATTATTCAGTAAACTAAATGAGTCAAAAAAGTTAGCCCGTTGCTAAAATATAAGCTAAACTATAAATTACCCCAAAAACCCCAGTAGATAATAAATTTGTCAGGGATGGTGGTGAAGGACCCAAATGCAGGAGACAAGACTTGGTGGCAGAAACATAAACATTTACTAAAATAACTTAAACATGACAAAAAAACAGGAGCATAAACCAGTGAGGTGACAGAACGTGGTTGAGCAGATGACCCGACAATGAGAAACTGAAAACCAGACACTTAATTACACTGAGGGCAATTAACTAAATGAAGACAGCTGTGGATGATTAACCTGAACGTGGTGAAACTGACAGGGAAAACAGAACATGACAAAACCTAAGCACAGAATCATGACAGTACCCCTCCCCAACAGGGCAGATCCCAGATGCCCCAACACCTGTGAGGAGGGGACCTAGAACAGAAACATAAGTCCAGAAAACAGGGATCCTGCAGCCAGACAGACGTGAGGGGTATTGAAACCCCTCCAGGAACAGACGTGGAGAGGAGCGGTCCGGTGACTCTCCCCAGGGACAGGAAACATGAAGGGGAGCAGTCCCAGCAACCCTCCTCCAGAACCAGAAACAGCCCAGGGGGACGAGCGGCGACCATCCTCAGGGACAGGAAGGAGCGGTCCCGGTGACCCTCCTCAGGAACAGGAACATGAAGAGGAGCGGCCCCGGCGACCCTCCACAGGAACAGGAACGGATGGCCCCAACAGTCCCCCCTCAGGAACGGAATGGATGGATGAAGAACTGAAGTGGCATGAAGACGGCTACAGGAAACCCATCCGGCATGGTGTGGTTTGGCGTGGACAAAGTTCTCCTGCTGGGTCCAAGGTGGTCAGGTCATACTGTCAGGGATGGTGGTGAAGGACCCAAATGAAGGAGACAAGACTTGGTGGCAGAAACATAAACATTTACTAAAATAACTTAAACATGACAAAAAACCAGGAGAACAAACCAGTGAGGTGACAGAACATAAATGAGCAGATGACCTGACAATGAGAAACTGAAAACCAGACACTTAATTACACTGAGGGCAATTAACTAAATGAAGACAGCTGTGGATGGTTAACCTGAATGTGGTGAAACTGGCAGGGAAAACAGAACATGACAAAACCTAAGCACAGAATCATGACAAAATTATCCAGAAATGTTAGCATGTTGCTAAAGTTATAGCTCTCTTTTCATTTCCTCATCTGTGTTCTGACCAACACTATCTTGTTTACGCTACGGTGAAAACACAACTGATGGGGGGGAGTCGGCTGAATCTTCAAGATAGAAAAGCACCACTCAACTTTTTTGAAAGTCGCTGGCATGGTCATGAATGTAGATGGTTGTGGTCAGGCTGCCACCAGGCGTGTAGGAAGGCCTGGTGTCCGGTTACCGGGCGGCTGGTTGGACTTGATGTGGACATTTTCCATCGCTGCACCCACCCTATGGAACAAACTACCTCAACACGTCCGCGACTGCACCGAACTTTCTTCATTTAAGAAATCTCTTAAAACTCTGCTTTTTAAAACTGCTTTTAATCTTTAATTTTACTGCTTACTTTGTACTTTATTTATTTAGTTACTATTATTGTTATTGCTATTATTATTTGTATTATTTTTATTCTTCTTACTACTGTTTTTAATGTAACTTGTCTGTAAGCGTCTTTCAGTATCTTTTAAAAGCGCTATATAAATAAAATGTATTATTATTATAATTATTATTGTCCAGTCAGAGCTGCTGTCACCCAATTTTGTTGTAAACTTTTAGAGAAAATTGTCCGGTTATAGTAAAACTATTTTTGAAACCCCCATAGCCACCTGAAATTTTGGGATATGTGACCATAGTCCTACTGATAAAGCCTTTGTGAATCAGTACTACTTCCTTTGACTCCCTAAAGTCGCAATTTTCTGGCTGATCGCCGTTAATATCCTAATAAAGAAATGCTGTTTCCACAAGAATTAAATATATTTTTCTTTAACACAAAAGATTCATTGTAACTCAAATGCATCTTCTTTCAAAAGCTTAAAAGCTCCTGATGATTAGACTCCACTGATGTGAAAAAGGATGTTTGCGCCGGCGTGGAGTCGAGGCATAATCTCGCAGGAGAGTATTAATGCAGGCGGTGGAGTGCAGCCAGCAGGTGGTTGATGGGAACTTTTGGCTGAGTCACCCCGGATTTCACAAGGTCACGCTTGTGATTCGGAGGGAGTGGGTTGTAACCGCCTCGCTCATGTTAGAGATGATCTTTAAGCCTTACATAAGCGGCGCCCTCTTGGTAAACATGCACTTGAAGCTGGAGTTGAGTTGCGTGACATTTAACACACGAGGAGGAAGTCGCAACAACAGAAACCTGGGCTTAAAATAAATACTGCACAGTTTGGACAATTGTCACAAAACTATTCTTCCTACAGTAAATTGAGTGACTGATATGCAGAAATATAAAAATACTCCATGTTCCGTTTATTTTTACACAAATTATTTTAAAAACATTTTCTTCACATCTTCCAAGTGTCAAAACTGGTACCTTCCGCCTGCATTTTTACAAACAAACACGTGGATGACGCGACGTAAGGTCAAAATCTGAACTGGGAACAGAAATCCTGCGTTGGCTGTCACAAAAGTTGAGGGCTGATGTGCGAGTTAAGCGACACTCCTTTTTACCAGCAGTTAGCTCAACTGTCACACAAGCCGCCTGTTTCCCAGGGAAACTTAAGATCGCATAAACTGCGATAGTAAAAATAGCATTAATTTATTCCTGGGTGCCCTCACAATTCATAAGCACAATTACCTCCTGGTTAGAGATATCCTTTAACATTACGCTGCACATTAGACACAGCCAAGAGGTTTTTTGCGAGTAAAAGCGGTGCAGGTTCCACTCTGTTATCGTCCTGAAATTTAAAGCGTTGATATTAAGAATTTCTCTGTCATTCTTCAGCTGTACAGCACCGTGACAAAAGGCTCTTCTTCTCACTTGTGTAATTTTTTGGGGGGATATTGAACTCAGTAACTTGAGCGATTTATGAAATTTATGGCACCTGGATCTCACCGCACACTGTCAATCATTTGGAGACATGATTCAGCTTTATTCAGGGAATAAATATGTTAAATGATGTTGATAGTTATGATGGTCATTTTTCTTTTCTTTAGCCTTCTCGGTGGAATCGGTTTCACCAAAGTGTTGCACCTTTATAGATTAAAGATCCAATCTGGTAAGCTTAAAACTGCATTTCTGATTAATTTTTTATTCAAATTTTTGTGACTTGTGATCAGACGAATAGGGAAAGAGTTCCGATTGGCCCCAGTCATTTTTGTAACCCTTAAAGCCCCGCCTCCATATTTTTTTTCTTATTTATTTCACTAGAAATACAATTCTGGCTTGCGGGTGGGACTGTTGGCTCAGAACAAACAAACCCCGCCCCCTTACCCTCCTCATCGGTGGGAGCTCATAGTCCCTAGCTAGTATTAGCGGCGCAAAAAATTGGCGAGCAATATTGGATCAATCCAGCTGTACAGTTTTGAGCAAGAAGTCAACTCGGATGAGGGAAATTAATACACTCAAGGGGGCGGAGAAAGACTGATGAGAAAGACTTTGGCACGCCCAGTCAGTGGTTGAGTCATTAGCCCCAATTAAATTATTATCTATATTATGAGAAACGTACCACTAGAATATGTTAAAAAACACAAAACAGGCGATTTTAATCAGAATCTGTCTTTAAAGAAGTAGCTCCGCCCCTTCAAAGCTCTCTTAATTACTGGGTAATATCACATTCCTTATTTCCAATATTATTTTTACTATCCGTGTTCCAACAGACTTTCACCTTTCTCCCCAGTTTTTGGAAAAACTTGGTGATGTAATATCCTGTTCAGATGGGGGAAATCAGAAATTCAACATGTTTCATTTTTCTTTACAGTTTTTGCAATTATAAGAATTATGTGTGTGAAATTATCCGGTTAATTACAATCAATTAATTACAGATGAATTAGCATGCTATTTTTTGTTTCAATAATCTGATTTTTAATTTTACGTTTTCCTACCGTCAGGGTCAGACTTACCTTTAGACAAATAGCCGATCGCCGAGTTGAACACTTGATAAAAGTGTCTAAAATATATTTTACGTCTTTCGTTTTTTAACTCTGTCAAAAAAATAGAAATATCACGTAAATGGCAAAAAGGCTGAAGATGTGAAAGTGTTTCGTTCTCCCCCGTCCCTTTACAGAAATGGTATATTCCAGTCAGACAGAATTTTATCAGTTATGACTTTTGGTCATTTTTGAAATGTGTTCAGAATTATTTGTCTTTTATTTCTTTGTTTCCCCTCTTCCCAGGTTTTCTGGGATCTGCCCTTTTGGGGAGGGGTACTGTCAGGATTTTTGATCATGTTTTGTTCCCCCTGTCGCACCACTTTCAGGTTCATGATCCACAGCTGTCTTCATTACCTTCAGTCTATTGAAGCGTCTGGTTTTTGGTTAATCCTCGTCAGGTCATCTGCTCCTTTTTGGTTCTCCATGGTTTTCGTCATGTCTCAGATTATTTGCTAAATGTTTAAGTTACCGTCACCAAGCCGGTCTCCTGCATTTTGGGTCGTACACCAGCACGACCTGTTATAATTGGGCAAGATTTAATGATTTAATGTCACAAAACTAAATTAAATTACCACAAAATTAGGCTTTTTCCTTTAAATATTAAGTAAAAATAGATATCAAATTTTTAGGTGTAATAATTGATGAAAAATTAAGCTGAAAGAAACACATAAACTATATTAATAACAAAATATCTAAATCTATATTTATACTATATAAAATAAAACATTATTTAAACCAGTCATCATTAAAAACTCTGTACTGCTCATTTATTCTTCCCTACATGACTTATTGTGTGGAAGTGTGGGGAAGTACATACAAAACATCCTTAAATTCAGTCTTTCTTCTTCAAAAAAAAGCTATAAGAATAATCACCAACTCTCCTTACACTGAACCAACAAATCCACTTTTTATCAAATTAAAACTGTTGAAATTTTTTGACTTGATTGATTTCAAAATAATCCAATTCATGTTCAAAGTAAAAAACAAACAATTCCCAGAAAGTATCCAAAAGCTCTTCCAGTTAAGAGAAAATAAATATACGCTTAAGCCTCGGGCACATCTGCCTGCTCGGGCTCCCACGGGCGGTCTACGGGCCAGATATTTCCGCCCCCGTGCGGCGGTCCGCACGGGTCCGCAAAGGTAGCAGGCTCCGCAAAGGCCCGTAGGGGCCCGTGGGAGGCTGTTCGACATGCACCAAAGTCTTCTGCGGGTGCCACGGTTTTCTCCCATTTTCTTTTGCCCGTGCAGCTGGCTGCACCACTCCCGTAAGGGCCGTACGGGCCCGTAGCTGTTTTCATCAACCCCAAGAGCCGTACTAGCCGTACTAACAGCAGTACTAACACCCGTACTACACCCTTACGAGCCGTGCAATCAGTTTCCCGTGTTCCAAGTCCCGCAAGGGTAGTACAGCCGGTTGTACGGCGACGTGCGTGAAACCTTGCGGCATGCACGGTAGAGGCTGACATTATTTCGGGATTCCCGCGGGTCACGGGATTCCCGCGGGTCACGGGATTCCCGCGGGATTCCCACGGGATGGGAGTCATTTCTTCCATTAATCACGGGACCGGGACGGGACGGGACTAAATTCTGACGGGAGTGGGCGGGAGCGGGAGTTCAACAAAAGCTCAACTCAAGAAACTTGACTGAAATTTTTGCGTCCGACGGTGCTGGATAATTTCAAAGTTGGGGAGAGGAGAGGAGGAGCACGCCAGCCCAAATACCTCTGGCTGCAGCACGCAGTTTACGTTTGTTTCTCCCCCCCCCCCTCCGCGAGTCGAGACGCTCAGCACAGGCGCGCGCGCTCACAGCGAGTCAGAAGTTTTTCAATCAATGGATTGGGTGCGGGAGTTGCCCATATTCGCGAGAGTCTCCTTTCTGGAGCATGTTCTATTATTATATTCTTTTATCTTTCTTTAACCATTTCTTTTTTTTTTTCTCCTTAAGCTGTGTTTGCGCTGCGCGTGCATGCGCTAAGCTGAATGAGAAAGACAGAGCTAAGTGAAAGATTTCTGAAGGCACCACTGCATCTTTGAACTGTGAGAGAAACCAGACAGCCTACTGCCAAGTTAACCCATGCATGCACGGGAGATGATGAACTTCATGTAGGAAGGTCATCGGGGGGAATCGAACTGGCCCGTATCACACGCACGCGCCTTGCGAACGTCCGTACTACGTGCACGTGCGCCCGCGCAACCATTTGCACGGGCCCGTGCGCGCACGTGCGTCTGTAGCAACGCCCGTGGTACTTCCGCACCCGAGAAGGACATCAGCTTTTCACACGACCACTTGCACGGGCTCCTGTACTAATGACCACAACTCATGCGGCAGTCACGGGCCTGGTCTACGGGCCAAACCACCCCAGACCCGTACGGGTCAAACATTCGCACGGGCAGATGTGCCCGAGGCTTTAGAGGTACAAACATTTATGTCAAACCACCACATTAAACTCCACTGCATCTCCATAAGGGGGGTGCAGTTATGGAATAATTGTACTTTACATAAATTAAAAATATTCATCAAATGTAATAAAATTAAAACAAATGAAGACAATGGTCAAGATATGTTGAATTTTATATGAATATTAGTTTATATAAATGTTGTGATTGTTCTCGCTGTTCTTTTCATGAATTAAATTTAATCTATTTTTGTTCTTGTAGCTCATAGTCAATGAGAAATTGTATATTTAATTTGGACTGAAAAAAAAAAAGAGGTCAAAGGGGCTTGGAGTTGATAAACTATTAGCTTAATCCAAGCCCTTTTTCGAACTATGAACATCTCTTGTTGCATTCAAGATTGATTGTGAGAGAAATTGCTTTGTTTACTTTGTTTCTTGTTTGTTTGTTTTGCTCTTTTCATTTCTTTCTGTTTATATCGTTGTTCTTGTTCGAAAATAAAATTTAAAAAAAAAAGTAAAAATAGAAGTCATATTTAATGAATTGCTCAAAATATATTGACATGACAACACTAATATTAACTTAGTTGCAACTTTGTGACGGATTAAGCTAGCTCTTTTTTTGTGGAGTTAAACAGTTTCTCTGATGCTTTTTAAGAGCAATCTTTATTCCGAAGTGTGAACGTACGGACAGGTGGGCTTCAGTCACTTCCTGCACTGTGTGAACGCTGCTGGAAAACATCCATCTTCACTTCAGCTTCCAGTGTCTGGCTGTTCTCATCTGCAGTTCATCTGGAAGCAGCCAGACCTGCGTCTGTGCACCACTGTTACATGTCATTGACTTGGCTTGTCTCTGTCCTGTAGTCCGTGCTATCTCTGCGAGCGCTGCACTTACTGGCCCAGCGTTTGTGTTTTTGTTGTCTCTTCCTCCATCCCTCTGATTTACTGTCCTTGTCTCTGTTGTTTTCCTCTCACCCTGACTGGTCAAAGCAGATAACTGCCCCCACTGAGTCTGCTTTACCTTTTTTTTTTCTTTCTACAGCCATATTGCCAGGCGCTCTCTTTAAGGGAACAGCTGGATTTAAGTTTCTTTTTTATTCCCTTGGAATTGGATTTTTTGTGTGATCTGGAAATCTGTGATAAAAATTCAGCTCACGTTGCACATATGGTGCAACCAAAAGAACTATATTTAACCATAATAGGTAAAAATCTGCAGAAAATCGTTGCGATTTCTTATTTTTTATCATTTTTTCCATAAAAATAGCCTTTTTTTCAGCGAGTCTCTTTCTGGAAATATCACTTTAAAGTTGCTGAATTGTGGTGCAAGAAATAAAAAAATACTCATCAGGATCAGAACTCACTTTTTTTTTCTCAAACCAAAAGTTTCAAATCAGTGCAGCCCAAGTCCAAGTCTCAGGCTTAAGTCGACATTTCCAACCTTCAGGGTGTTTCTCCAATGCAAGTCTGAAAGATTTAGTTTGAATTGACACTGAACGCCAAAGATTTCACACCTTTTTTATTTTTTTTTGTGGTAGCATTCAGACTGAGAGGACTGAAGCATCTGGAAAAGCTGCACAACTCCTTTTTGTGGGGTTGGATTAAACCCGCGGGGGAAAAAACAAAACAAAACAAAAAACCCCATCCAACTGGTTTGTTTCTAACTCTATTACCACACGCTTATTTAAAATATACATATAATTGTTCTAGATATTATAATTATTTAAATAAAAATATCACTGTCACTTGGTTTCGTTCCTTATTCAGACTTTTAATTACATACAGTTAATTTGCAGGTGTACTAACCCCCTTAAAGCTACTATGGAAGGAACAAAAGTTGCAGTTCCTCAGATCACCACTGGGGGCTGTTTTTAGAATATAAATTATTATTATTATTATTATTATTATTATTATTATTATTTATTGTTCTTTATTTCAAACACAAACACAAAATGAAAATAAAATAAGAATTTGAAAATTACAAATATAAGAATTTAAAAGTACAAAAATACTAAATAAACGTAAGAATCTAAAAATACAAATATAAGAAAATTGGAAAAAAAAAATACAAATATACAAGTGAAGCAAACAATGTGCTTGAAAAGGAGTGGGTAAAAGAAAATTCTTTTGTGGTCCCACCACTTTCAACAACATTTTTTTGTTACCAGGTCTATTTACAGTTTAGTTTTTTTTTTTTCAAAACACTTCAAATCTCTTTGGTTAAAACATATGCACAATGACATGTTTATACTGATCATGTCAATCCTTGTAAAGATTCAGCAGTGACAGCTTGTATGTTTTTTTAAATATACATAAACTTTTTATTGACTTTTATGTTGTAAAATCTAATATTACACAACCCAACCTCTGAAATGTGTACAGTTTGGATTCTAAAAACTTTTAAAGTCTATTTTTTTAATGACAACTGAAGAAAAGTGGTTTTTTTTATTATCCTACAACTTAATTGTGTCATGTTTTGAATACCAAATGTATGTAATATTCTGGGTCCTCACTCCAGCTAAAATGATTGGGCCATTTTAAATTTAACTTTCTTCCTTCAGAATCTCACGGTGATGATATTATTCCAGTGTATGCGGGCACTAGTTTGCATACAGGAACTTTCACTTTTTTTTTTCTTTTTTGAAAAGGACTGGAAAATAAACAAGCAAAAAATGTAACGGGTTCAAATCCAACTAATGTTATATCCACAGGTCATCTAGCAAACGGTTTACTGAGAAAAAAACAAACGGTAGCAAACAATTAAACAAAGATGTGAACATTAATACATACAGTACATGATATTTACAACAAACACTGGAAAAAATCTGGCTCTAATGTTCACAGGTTATTTTACTTTTAGATCTGGGAGTGCTTTTAATTCAGCGGGTGTAGTGTTCTAGATCTGTGAGACTTTTATTGTGAAAGAACTTAAACCAAACGTAAGTCTGCAGTCACCGTTATCAACGCCCCCTTGTGGTGACACCTCGGGTTTGATATTTTTGAATTTGGTTGCTTATAATCTCTTGGGCAAGTTCATAAATACATTTAAAAATGTATTTGAACAAATAATAATTTATAATTTTTTTATACATCCATAAGTTTTTATGGGTACATAAAGATGAATATATCACAAATTCTGGTTCTGACTAAAAACCATGAAAAGTTAAAAAACAATTAAAAAAAAACCAGACATTTTTAATCATAATTTTTGCTATTTTGGGTTTTGAACACTGCATAAAAGAACTGGACCAAGTGTGTGTGGAGTCGTCCACAAAAAATTACTTATATCCGGTTCCAACGAAATGAAGTCAATTGTTGGTTTTTTTGGATGCAACCATGTCGACGTTTCTATGGCAACCAGTCTCGCCAATCAGGAGTGAGTTTGTCGAAATGAACGCAAAATCTGTTTTTGAACGTTCAACGTGAAATCAAAAACTACAGAAAAATGTCTTGGAGAAAAAAAAAATTAGGATTAACAAAGATGTAAAAAGGTATTATAGCAAGAATGGTTTATTCCTTTATAGAAAGTAGTCTACGGATTTCAGCCTATTGGCAGGCACTTCCTACTTGGAACATAAGGGGGAGGAGTCACTAAGTCCAGATCTCTTATACAGTCAGTGGTTTTAAAGCAAAATTACGTAGAAGTCAAACACTTCAGTATTTACTTTAGTTTAGGACACACTATGTATCTAAACTTAAACTTATAGATACGCCAATTAAGTATGTTTTTAATAGTTCATGTCTTATATTTATAGGAAACTAAACTTTTAGCAAACAAACTACCAAATAGAAAAAAAAGAAGCCAAATCCAATGAAGTCCATAAGCTTCACACATCTCACTCAGCTATATAAAGAAGGTGACAAGTACAAAAAAAAAGAGATCCTGAGTTCTGGACATGGTTTGATTGCGCTGTGAGCGACATTTCCTGACATGGTTTGTTCCCACTTGTTCTTTCGAGGGAGAGGTCACTATAAATCAATGAAATGTCATTTTGATCCCATGCATTAGTATCCTAATGGGCTCCCTCAGAATGGCAATGTCTCCAGAAGTAGGCCGCTAAGGGTCACTGAATGATTTGATGAGGGTCGGTGTGACGAGAAGAGAAAAAAAAAGGGAAAAGTGCCTTTAAAATATCCAAGTTTCTCACTTTTATAAACGTATACATTGAAGATTTCTTTATGTACAGTTAAAAAAAATGAAAGTTTTTAGCTAACGTGAGCTCCTGGCGTAATCGCGGGTCTATTTGTCACATTTGCTAACACAAATTTGAATTTACTGTAATGAGATTCTGAGTCATTAAAGTCTTTTTGCAAATCACTCTGCTGTTTACCATAAAACTGCCACACGAGCCATCAGAGCCGTTTGAATTGTGCAGGAGTGCCAAATCAAAAGAGATAAAACAATCAAACACATGCTTTATATTACTGACATCTGTGGCATTGTGCTGATGTACGGCCCCAATAAACTTGTAGCCATGATAAATGTGCCATGATGGGTAAAAGCATTTGCATGAAAAATGTCGGTTCAAAACATTTTACTGTGGATAATTTCCAGTTGGAGTGAAAGCTGAAACAGCAGATGTCTCATTCCTGAGATGAAAAGCCTCATGGCAACGATAATGACGACAAACCTTGACAAAAAAAAAAAAAAAAAAAAAATACACACCCACACACAAACATTACATCCATACTGATTGTGGTGACTTCCTTACAGTTCTTGGGAACTAATTTAGATGCAGCTTATTGTTTGCCATGGTGAGAAAATTGTCCATTAGGAGGTGCTTCTTTGCAAACTGTCATCCTTTTTGACACTAATTAGGATTTTATCAACTGTCATAGCAGAGAGGAGTGCAGCTGCTGGCCATCCATCCAATGGAAGTGCAGATCTGTGCTTGCACATGAGATGGAGCGGTCATCGTTCAGCCTCAATTTTGAGGGTTTGACTTCTGGGTTGTGCAGTCTACATGTCCAAATGTTTTTGATAAAGACAGTGTTTTATCACCTCCATGGAAACTAGGAAAGTTTAAGATGTATTAATACCAAAGTTTGGAAGAAACAATATATTGACTCATCTCAACAACTTAAAATCCGACATTATTTTGCATTTCAGAGCAAAAAATATAAAGTTCCCAATTTATATTTTTAATACACTTTATTCATTCTGCGAATATTCATTTTGGGAGCAGATTTTGAATATTCGAGAAATCTGATAATCGTGACAATCCTTTAATAAAGTTTCAATTTAATATCCATGCAAACAAACAAGAATCAATGGCGAATGTTATTTAGATTTTTGTTCATAAAGTTGTTTTTTTCCAATAAAATAAAAAAAAAATTCCAATAAAATTAAGGAGATTTTTTATAAAATTTTACACAGATTTAAAAGATTTAAACCTGATATTAACACTTTGAGTTCCTTTTGTAAATCTTGACTCATCTCTTTTGGCATTGTCCTTTCTTACAATCTTTCTGGCAAATTTTCTGTGATTTATTCTGTTATAAGTTTGCTCTTTACTTTGGAAACATGTTCCGTTTGGCTTCTACCAACATAGGAATTTGACATTTCAATTTTTAATCAATGTATTCCTTTTTCTTTCTAAATTTTACATCCATAAATGCAAATTTTCTAACAAAATTCCTAAATTTTGCTTGTTTCTGGTGGAGGCCAAGCTATATATTGAATCAATATTTTTTTCAAAAAACCAAAAGGCTGTGAAATGTCTTGAAATTTGTTCGCAATAAAGTATATTTTAAAAAAGTAAACTCTGCAAATTATCTGATCTTAATTTTATTCACTCACTTTATGACTTTTCTTATTTAATTCTACCCCTGGCATTTTAATTTTACTTTGTTTTGTGTTATTTTTGATTTATTTATTTTTATTTAATAGTTTAGAATGTTTGTATACACGTACAATGGCTTTTTTGCACCTTTTTTGTATTGAGATTGATGTTTTGCAATAAAGTTATTTAAAAAAAAATAAGTTGTTTTTTCACAATATTAAAAACTGAACATTATTAGAACATTCTACCACATTTTATGGTCACACAGCTTCAGTATTTCCACACATTGGGCTGTAAAGATTTTTTTTTTCTGCCATCACGTGTGATATTTGATGTGATTGGAGTTGGGAGGTTTTAGTAAAATGGTGTCAAATTTTCTAATTAACTATAATTATTAATCACAATATGTGTCCTTTTTGTTAAAATAAATAAATAAACCTTGCATTAATCTAATTTCTAACCTACACAAAGCAAAATTCCAATCAACTTTTTACTTTAACCAAGCTAAAAACGTCTCAGCTCGTAGTTTATGCTGCTGTAACATCAATAATGTGCAAAATTGTTGTTCTTTAAAGAAATAACACAAAACAATATTGCTACAAATAGTATCTATTATGTAATAGACAAAGTCTGACTTAATATAAATTATGGACAGATCTCATTGGACGCTCAATTGTGAATAAGGAATGTCAACCTATGTATTTTAGAATAATAAGACGTTCATGATCAATATATTCTAGATTGCTCAGAAAAATCTTCCCATTCATTCATTAAATTATAGACCTGATTTTGTTTTTTGTCCTAACTACTTGAGATTGAACATAATTCCCCTCGGTGATGTAAAAGTAAAGTCTGTCATAATAGGAAAACTTCATGAAGTCAAATTGTACTTCTATTTTTATCTTTTACTGCAGCACAATGTCACAAATATCAATAAAAATATCTGAAAATTGTTTTTTATCACTGCAATTATTTGTCTGATTATAATTAAATATATTAGATTCACAATTAATTAATTGCACAGAAAAAAATAATCAAATGACAGCAGTAAGTACCTCAATCCAAATTGTATTTTCTAATCTGAAATGTAATCAAATTATCTGATTTTGACACAACTTTTTAATCACACAGATCGATTTAATTTGATAACTTCCCTCAGATGGATCTGGTTAGATTAAATAAACATAAAATGAGTCATTGATTAAGTAAATAATTTGTTATAGCCCTGAAATAACAACATGACAAGTAAAAAGTTGTGGTTTAAATAACACTAGAAAAATAAGTCAAACATAATCCTTAAAAGAAGTTCAGGGAAAGAAAGCCAAATGAGTGAATTACAGAGAGCTGTATTAGATTTCAAGTGTTCAAAGACCTTCTGACTTCACTCAGGGAGCTTCCCTACTTGTGGCAGGATAAATGACAAATGAAATCAAGGCGCTACTCTTGAGCATGCAGCGAAAAGCTTCAGGTGATTGACACTGCCGAACAACTGCTAAGTGGCATTGAGGTAGAATGAACGGAGTTACAGAACAACAAATAAGCTTTTAATTCAATCTTTAGTCAGTCTGTACGCTGTAAGAGCCGTCTCAGTGCAGCACGCCGCGGCTAACCCAACCACACTTTGGTATTGAGTATACTGAGTAATGTAAAGTGAACTCTACTATCCTTGTGAACTCATTCTAGTGCAACTCTTGTACAATTCAGGTGGGAAACTAAGAGACTCTGGATCCAAATTCAGGTAAAGCAGCCACCTTTAGCTGTTACCCCTTTGCGAGGAAATAGTTTGACACTTTTAATAAACTCAAAGAGAAAACATGTATGATCAATACCTTTTAACATCATTATCATAAATAACTTGCTTAGTTGTAAATTTCAAATAATAAAGAAAAAGTCAAAAATATGATATCTTACGCTGTCCAGTAACAGTCCAGTGATCAAGTTGTGCTTTAGTGTTTAAAGCAGGGGTGGGCAAACTATGGCCCGGGGGCCACATGCGGCCCCTTAAGCTACTTAATCTGGCTCTCCAAATAAAAATCCTAATTATTGTTTTATTTTCATTGGTTCTGGTTTCTTCTCATGAATGGTGTTGTTTCTCTGGCATTTTTTCTGAGTCAGATGGGGATTTTTCAAATTTCTTTGAGTTTGCATTTTCCTCTGAAAAACATCAACCCAAAAAGAGAACAAAAATCAAAATTTAGAAATTAAAATTCCCCAATTTTCTGTTTTTAAATGAATATATGTGAATTTTAATCAAAATTAAAGCATGTTTTTCTCTAAATTCCATATTATCTTTTTAGTTTATGAGGTTCATTACCAAATCACTCCTTCCATTTGCTCCTTGTCCGGCCCTTATGCCAAATTTTAGAACCCTTTCTGGCCCACAAATCAAAAAGTTTGCCCACCCCTGGTTTAAAGGATTATTAAGGATTTATCTCACTGCTAAGAAATGCGTTTGTCATGATGACGGTATATATTTTAAAAGAATATTTGCAAAAGGTAGCAGTGGATGCAGGTTGTTTTTCAAGAAAAAAATGTTACGGATGGTTTAACTGTTTTACAGATGAGAACTTTAGTTACTACAAAGTTAATTTTTCCTACCAAAAATTCTTAAATTAGATTTTTTTTTTTTAACCTGCCAGGAGTCTGCTAGAAAAAAAACTCCAATAAGTTTGGATGAGTCAAATGTCTGTACAATCAGTTTAAGGGTTGTTCTGTTTCTAGGGAGGCTGGGGCTGTAATTTTTCATTTATTTCATTTTTTAACTTTTGGAATGTTTTTCTGTCTCTGTTTCCCTTTCTGTTTTTGGGTGCAGAGGGAGGTTTTCTGTCTTTTTTTTTGTTTCCAGAGCACCTGATTGGATGAGGACCTCCAGCTCAGAGTTTAAATACTGCACATCATCTGTTGGGACCTCCATGCGTATAGGCAGGGGGCTTTGTATTTCAGTTGTTTTTGTGTAGTTCAGATTTTTATGGAAAAAAAAAAACAACATATACATTGGGGGCTCGTCCGGGATGTGAAGACATGGTGCAGAATTAGAGCGGTCGACCTGTTTACAGGCGATCGCCTGTTCAGTTCGGGCCTCGCCCGTGTATATATGTGTTCAAGTGTCTTTTGGCAAAACACTCACTCTTTGCTCCTGCTGGTCATAAGTAGGATTGGGCACCAAAGTTCGGTTTCAAGTAGGAACCGTTATGATTTACGCATTTCGGTGCTTAGTTTAATTGAAGGTCTATTTCCCTTAGGACATGTCAATCACTTCTACTCTGCTCAGTACGTTGAAGTTCCTCCCAATCCTTCTGCCTTTCCTGTTATAGCGAGTGACTGATATAAGAACAATAACGGGGCGAGCTCAAGAACGCCCGCTGAGCAGCAGGTCACAGAAGTTTGAGAGGTCGCTAGGTCACATCAACCAATCAGGAACTCGGATTTGGACATGTGATGTTTTCAGTGACCCGATCAGAGGTTGAAGTACTAAGTCAATCTGAGCGTTTTGTCCATTCGCAGCGCAGCCAGACTTCGGAGCAGACACCCTGCTCGGGTCTACTGAACTGTAAAATTGTACTTATTTTTATTAAAACAATAAAAAAAAAGGTTCTCATATTGTTCCTCCCTCTCAGGTTAATGCGGGACAGCTTTCAAACTCAGTCACAGAAACACAGGTACAGAGGTAGCGGCTGTCATACACCCCCCAAAGTGAGATCAAAGCCTCAGTAACCCCTCAGACCTGCTCAGGACCCCATGATTGACAGGTGGTGAGCAGCGGATTGGCCACGCGGTGAAAGAGTGGCGGGCCAACGGTTTGCAGCTCTGAGGTTTAATGTGAACAGCAAGCACGTCAAAAAACTGACACTCACAAGTCCTGGCAGCTGTTCTTGACAAATGTGAAATCAATCAAATTGAGCACCTAACCAGGAAGTGTCGACGCCACATGTAGAACGCCTCTGTTTTCATTTTAGTTATTTGCAGTAGGCCATGATTAGTCGTCAGTTTTTTTTTCTTCGTATGACTCATATTTATTATTTCTATTGTTGTCATTGTGTGAATGCATTCAATGCATTCAATGCATTCACACTATTGTTTTTCACCTATTTACGTTTTCTTGCGTACGTTTTTTGACATGTAAAAACTCAAGCACACTTCATGCAATTTCAGCAATCTTGGTATCAAAACGTTCGGCTCGTTAAGGACATTACTGCTTGTATTTTTGGTTTTCGCAAATTTTAAGTTTTTTGCGATTTTGCACAATTTATGCTAATTTTTAGCCCTATGTTAAGTCTATGGGAACATTTTTCAAATCGTTATAAAACTTTCTGCATTTATGCTTTTTCGGCTAATTTGGCACCTTTTGAGTTTTTTTGGACTAATTTGGAGGTAAGCTAACATATTAGCAACGTCTTACCATTTTTGGCTAATTTGGCAACTTTTTAGGTTTTTTGGTGCTAATTCTGGGTTAAGCCAGTATATTAGCAACGTGTTAGCATTTTTGGCTAATTTGGCAACTTTTCACGTTTTTTTGGGCTAATTTGCAGTCCAGCTAACACATTAGCAACGTGTTAGCATTTTTGGCTAATTTGGCAACTTTTTAGGTTTTTTAGTGCTAATTCAGGGTTAAGCTAGTATATTAGCAACGTGTTAGCTTTTTTGGCTAATTTGGCAACTTTTCAGGTTTTTTTGGGCTAATTTGCAGTCAAGCTAACACATTAGCAACGTGTTAGCTTTTTTGCCAAAATTAGCAACTTTTGAGGGGTTTTTTGGGCTAATTCTGAGTTAAGCTAACATATTAGCAATGTGTTAGCTTTTTTGGCTAATTTGGCAACTTTTTAGGTTTTTTGTGCTGATTTTATGCAAAAATCTTCAGCATTTTCAGCAATCACATTCCGCAAAATGCATTCACACATGCATTATCGGAGGTAATGCACCTTTCTAGTTACAATTATTATTATTGTTTTGTTTTCTTTTGTCCTCCTTTGCATTTTCCGTTGCTGTTTGTATTTTGTTTTTTTTGGGGTGGGGTGAGGGGTGGGTGCTAGAAAATGGAACAGTAATTCTTATACTGACATGTAATTGTAAAAATTGATGTGCTGTTATCATAAATAAATTAAAAAAAAAAAAACTGACACCCATAACGTCAATTTTTGACGTGGAGGTCTTGACCGTGCGTTATTGTGTTAATACGTTAAAGAAACTTTAAGTAAACTTTAAGTTAAAGTAATATGACTTTGGAATGAAAATTTAGAAAGATGTAGGCTTTATTTTTCATTACTGAAGTACAGAAATTGGCAGATTAGGATTCGTAAATAAAGAACCTGTTTGGCACCAGAACCGAAAAAAAATTCAATCGGTGCCCAACCCTAGTTGTAAGTTTGCGCCAGTGTTATACAGCAGAGGCCAACAGTGGCATGAGTGAATGGGAATGTTAATGCAAAACACTTTAAGGAATTTGGAAAAATTTGGAGAATTTTTTTGTGCTTTGTTTGTTTGAATGAACATGAATCATTTCTGAGTGATGTGGCACGGCTGATCTATATTAACCCCTTTTTTGTCTGTTATTAAAATAGTTTAGTAAAAATTATGCGAATGTGTTTTTGTAAAAATTCTCAATATGTTCCCATTGTGATCTTCCTCTTTTTTCAACTACCACTTTAAACCTTTTATTTTAATTCATGAGCTCATCGGGCATCAAATGATGTCAACCTTTCGTACTTTGATTTCTGACTTCCTGTTGTAATTTTAAGCTCGAGGTTCAAGAAGCGTCGCATTAAACAATTCTCGTCGCTGACTGATGCCTCGTTCGGGCTTTAATTCAGACGAGTGGAGGCTGACCGACCGGATGTGCCAGGGGTTAAAAACGGTGCGCGGCGCAGGAAAGCGGGAGAACATAACGTGTGAAATGAACTGTAATTAATGACGAACAAGGAAGGTTGGAAGAAAAGGCCAGCACGCGCTTCTCCCATCCAGCCTGCTGCTAATGGGAATATGATTGCATTCTGTCTTCCTTCTCCTCGTGAGGGTTCTTTGTCTAATTCAATCAATACTTCAGGGCATTCAATGCACCCTGAGTGGATGCTCTGAATGCGGTGAATCAAAGCAAAGCGATTCCGACAGCAAATGCAGCCAGATTGACCCGTGGTCTAATTTAGTGGAAAGCAAGAAAATACTGGATTGTTTTATTCCAAGGAATTGCAGCTGTTTTTAAAAAAAAAAAAGTCATCAGGAAAATAAATAAATAAATGAGCAACAATCAAACAATCCAGTTAACTCCCCAATAAATGTTAAAATTTTCCAAGAATGTCATATTTAACTTTCTGTACCATAAAAAGTGAGTATTTGCAACGAAAAGAAAAATAAAATAAATTTAGGAAAGAATCAATTTACTGACCTTAAACTAAAAAATGTTGTTGCTTTCTATCCATTATCAATAAACCTGTGTTGTTTTCTACATTATACAGTAGTTTCATCAGAAATTAACCTCTAAGATGTGGACGAAATCCACGTTGCTGAGAGCTCTCTGTTTACACCATAGACTTAAAATAGAGATGGGCACAGAAAGGTGTGACGTCATCCAATGAAAATGCCTTCCCTCTGGATCCAGCATGCTGTCAGGAGCCAGTCGACAGTGATTGGTCCAAGCTGGTCTGACTTGATATGTTACTATGACAACTAGTGTAACCAATCAGGAGTGAGATTGTTGGAAATCCACTGAGAGTGGCTCGAGAGAATCAAGTCAATCAAATGTTTGAGGGTTCTTTCACCACGTGCTTTTACTGAATAAACATCAAATGTATAACTTGAAATGAAGAAAAAAAATAAATAAATAAATCAGGGTTTGATCGAACATATTGAAAAAATGAAGAATGGTTATTCTGACAAATGGAATGACTGAGTATAAGCTGTTTATTCTCAATAGTAGTCTATGAGATTTTGGCTTCTTGGAGCCAGATGGTACTTCCTGTTTGGAACGGGAGGGGGGTCGCTCTGTCCAGTTTATATTTATAAATGTACCATAATTACATATAGTTAAATAACCATAGTTAAATATAAGTACTCAAGGTTGATCTGAAACAATACCTATACAGATGAACTCCTAGTCTCATTTACTCATTTTAACAAATGTAATTATTTCTTTCTTTCTTTTTTTTTTTTTTTTTTTGAAGAATTGATGGTGTGATGTGTCTAACTGACGTATGTTTGGTTCTGTTCTGTTGTGCTATGTTCTGTTATGTATCAACTGGGGTGAAAACTAAAAATAAAAAGTTGAAAAAAAATAAATAAATAAATGTTCCATAAAAGCCCCTCACACCCCCGGCCTAACAAGGTGGACATTGTGGACTAATTGTTGACTCATCGACAATAAAGAAAAATCGTTGACATATATATATATATATATATATATATATATATATATATATATATATATATATACATCATTTTTAATGATTAAGTAATTTGGATTGCAAAGCACATCAGGACGTTTTGGGGAAAATTGCACAACATCTGACGTAAACAAATAATTGTTGACCAATCTAAAAAAATTGTCCGTGACTAATTAGCCACTTAAATAATTGTTATCGACAGCCCTACTAGTCTACAAATATCATCTTTTAATAGAATTCCCTTTGAGATCTCATTTTCAAGGGGCTCCAAAACACAGAACAGCACAACCAAAACAAAAACACCAATAAATGTGTATACAAATACACACCAAACTGATTTTAACAACAGACAAAAACAAGACAAACTTGCTCGTATACATCAGAATGGAGTTGATTATTTTTTCTTCATATATGTCCTCTATCATCATAAAAATGCCACAAGAGCATGTTAGAACACAATTTTCTCTAAAGTCTGTCTTTAACTGACTATTTTCAGACTCACTGGTATTACACGTTCTCCCACAAGACTTCCACAAACCTTATCCATTCTCTCTTCTTCTGTCAAAGCAGCTGTCAGAGTTGCAAAGGTCTCTCTACCTTTCTAGAAGAATAATACATGTGTAGATGATATTTGAAGGGATTAAACTAAAAAGATTAACACCAAAAACCCTGCAGGAACAAAGAACACCTCAGCACAGAAGCTGTGGTCAGCAGTGATAGTGTCATTATAATCTGTCTGAAAGTTTATTCCGCCTTAAGCTTTGTAAACTAATTGTATAAAAAACAAAAGACCAACCAATACTTCACATTTGCATTTTAATGGCACAAAATTGCGCGAAAGCCCGAGGAGCGTTTGGAACAACTGTGCTCCTAAAGTTTCACTTTTAATTATAAGAGCAGATACAAAGAGCAGTAAGTGACAGTTGTTACTGTGAGGCATGCTTTCAATTTATCTGCTGTAATCACTCCTGCCTGCTTCAGCCTCGGTGTCAGCCCGGTGAGAAGGGGGCAAACATTCTCGGCGATGCACATCACTCCGCTCTTCACCAAACGCTCCTCGGCCAGTAATTGTGTTTTCCTTTGCACCTCAGCATTATAATAGCTTCTATAGCCTCTCCCTTGCTTTTCTGCTTTTATCGCTCCAGATGTTTTATTGACATTAAGCTGTTTCTGCGATGAAAAGCGATCTGACTCCGGGGTGTGCAGCTGCGGTGTTTTTAGCACAACAGGCGCCTGGAAGTAATCACATCTGCAGTGCTGTTGCAGGTCATTATTTCTTTTTCTTTCTTTAAAGACCCACTCCGATGAAAATGCTGTTTTGAACATGTTCCTGTGGATTTTTCTGATGATGGAGGACATATATATATATATATTATTTCTTTATGTTGTGAATCAGGAGCAGACGAACAAAGCTTTTTAAGAGAGATTGTACTTGTGACGTAGAAAACACGCTGGTTGGGCCTAAAGCTCCTTGCTCCACCCCCTAGTTGACGACCAGATCCATGTTCATCTTTGTTCTCCTCGTCTGGAGAAACATCTGGGGCAATGGTTACGTTGGGTTGGGGGTGTGATGGGGCTGTAAACTAGCAGGAGAGCATGCTAAGCTAACAGCTAAACAATTTGATACAGATTTACTCCTGTAATTTGTATATCCTTTGTACATTTGTTGTTCCAAAGTTGTAAACCTTATATAATCCATCGTTAATATTATATTTGTATATACAGCAGCACTGTAAAATGTAAGAGTAACAGAAGAAGAAGACATTTGTAGGCCGTCTGTAGTCCTACGCAGGATCATCCTGATCCTCGACCTTTACTGTTTTTCAACATGAAGTCTTCCATTAACCCTCTCATACATTAACAAACACATAATTATAATCAGATCAGTTGGGTTTTTTTTTTTTTTGTTTTACTATTTGTTTTTATTCATCTTAAGGAATACAGAACAAAGCTTGTTAGAATATATATATATATATATATATAATATTCTAACAAGCTTTGATCCGAATACTCCGATCCGAATACTCCCCTTCTCACTTCCCCTTTGCTCTTCCCCTTGATTTGAAGTGTTAGTTGAAGTCAAAGTTGTGTCCGGAATTATTATTTTTTACGCTACACACTCCAAACAGAGGGGTGCAAAGTCCGCTATCGCGAGAGTAAACCGCGCCGCGCTACGAAGCGCTTTTCTTCACTTTGGTGCTCTCTGAACCACAGATGTTTACATTTAAATGTAAGTAATAACTTTATGTTGCAGTGTGACCTCTTTACATTTATAAAATTGCTGTTGTAATGTATATACGAGCGCTGGAAGCTCCGCGCTAACGCTAGCTTACCGGTGATTTTGCCGACGTCACTGAACGAAACTCACGTTGGAAATATTTTTTACCACCCTCCGTTTGGAGCAAGCACGGAGGGATAAACGAAGGCGGAGGGCTAAGGGGAAGGGAGAAGGGGAGTGTTCGGATCGGGCCTTTGTGTCAGGACTCAGCCTGTCGTTCTCTCCTCCGACCACCAGAGGGAGCTCTCCCCAGAATATTAGCTCTTCCTCCGTCATTTTCCAGTTCCGGTTCACTCAGCTGATTCTATTCATGTCATCACCTGGACTGTTTATATTCTTCCCTCCAACCATCATCTTTGCGTAGTCTTGTATCGTTGTCTTTCACGTTCAGATTAAGCATTCCTTTTCTGATTTTGCCATCACGCGTTTTTGGACCTCTAGCCTGTTTCTCTCGCTCTCCGCCTCGTCCCTGCGTTTTGACCCTGGCCTGTTTTGACTCTGCTTTTCGTCTTCCTGTTTTGGTGCTAGTATTAAATCTGTTGCAAATGGATCCACACGCCTCTACCTCGTCCTTACACTTTGTAGGTTTAACGCTAGATAATTTGAAATGTTGTAAAAGTGGTTTCTCCATCTCTTTAGGTTGATTTATCTAGTCTAACAAAAGTAACTGTCACTAAACTCAAAATCAGTCATCACAGGATCCAGATTCCCATCAAATCTAATAACTGTTATTTCTGAACTGAGAATCTTGTATCTTATAGTGTCTATCAGGGGTCACCAACCTTTTTGAACCTGAGGAATACTTCATGGGTACTGAGTCGTACGAAGGGCTACCATTTTGAAATAACAATTTTTGCTCTCACTATAATTATCAACAAGCTAGGATACAGATATCAATGTTTAGCACTTTATTATTTTCAGTAACATTTTCAGATGATCACTTACATATCGTGGAAAAATGTCCCGTTTCCACTATGTTGTACCATGTTTATCAATCATGCAATGTTAAAGAAAAATCAACTTACAAATTTATAAACAAATCTTGTTACATTTTGAACTAATGACCAATTCAAAGGTAATTAATTTATTTAAAAATGCTGCAGATTTGGAGTAGGTCAGAGGTCACCTAAACTTATCTAAAGTTCATATATCATGAACATATTTTCAAGATATTTTAATGAATTAAATCTATGGAAATGCAAGTGTAATTACGAATTTTAGAAGCAGCTCACACGTAAGTTGGGTTATTTTTGGAAGAGACCTGAGGGCACCTTGTGGGGTCCTTGAGGGTTACCAGGTGCCCGCGGGCGGCACCACGTTGGTGACCCCTGGTGTATATCATATATTTGCTATCAAAGTATTCTGTTTGGATCGTTTAGTGACCTCTGTGCTTGAAAGGGTTAAAATAAAATTTTTCATGACTTTCATTCAATTTCAGAGGTCATTATTGCTATGAGCATCAGAAGACATACTCTGACCATAAAACGATTTAATGGAAGTAAAGGTATTTTCGGACATGCAGGGACCAATCAGGTAGGCAGGTATGTCCTGCCCACAATTTAGAGGCAAATTTCTAGAAAATATTCTAGAATAGTCTAGAAAACATACATGTTTTTTTTTTTTTATTTTGGCTAAAAATGGTATGATCCTAATTAAAAGACAACTGGAGATGCTTTTATAGTAGATCAAAAGATAATTGGAGTGGATTTTCAACAAAAAAATATTTTTAATAATTTAACTCCATCTAGTAGAAATATATCAATACAATAAGGATAATTGCAAAACATGAAAGACTTAACACGAGTCCTTCAAAGAATAACAGAAAATTACCTCGACCCAATAAAATGACTGAACCTATTCATCCATTCATGTGATGATTAAGAACCTTGATGCTCTCATTTATGGGTCAAGTCTCTATACAGTTATGCAACATAAGCCCACAATGAAAGAAACAGAGACAAAAATAGTCAAAACTAACACGATTCTCTTGAAATGCAAACCCACTGAAAGCAAAATTTCAAAGCGCCCAACTTTACAGGGATCATCTTTTGTTTTCAGTTTTAAAACCACCATTAAAGTAAGGTCCCTTAAACTAACCTTTCTTCCTCTTGAGAGCAAAATATCAAAAGCTGAACTTTAAGGGATCATCTTTGTTCAGTTTAAACCACCATAAAGTGAAGGAGATTAGAGATGCTTGTACCACGGGAAGAGATGGAACACCGCTTTCTCTATCCAGCAATAAAATGATGGTTACTCAAACTACTTCTTTTCTATTCTTACCTGGTTATTTTAAAATCTGAGCATATTTAAAATATGAAAAAAGCATTTTGGTTAGTTCCTTTGTTGACTAAAACTTTTTTTTTTAAAGGAACTCCTGACTAAAATAGAAATTTGTCTTTTGAAAAGGATATTTCCAATCGCATAGTAGAGCTTTTCAATAATACCAATTATAAAGGGGCGGGGCTTTGGAAATTTAAGTTTTTGATAGGATTAAAACAAATTTGGATTGGACATTTTTCTATCAGTTAGTCAAAAAGTGAAGCACTTGAAATGCAGTAGTTGCAAAAAGGCAAATTCATGTTTACTTCCCTAATAAAAAGCAACCAATACCACTAACTAACAGTCATTACTACTTCTTAATTATATGACATTTTATCTTGTGGAACATGTGGAAAACCATTTTTTATCTATCATTTTTTTTTTTAGTGGACTCTCTTTTGTTTGTTTTCTTGCTTTAAACTAATCGGTGGTACATACTTTACAATATTATTGTGGTAAATGTTAAAAAAGTGATTATTCTAGCTAGAATTGTCTGTTTTTTGGTGAATTATCTACAAAGGTGACTATTACGCAACTATCACTTCTAATAGTACAATGTGTTTGCTCTATGTGTCAAAAAACATGCAAGAAATTTCCAAAAAACTGAAGATTTCCATCAACAATGTGGGTGTTGCAGCCTGGAAATATTAAGTTAATTTATTTTAATTAGATATTGTCCAGGAGAGATGCTTTAGTACTAAGGATAACTTTTTTTTCTTAATATTGAGAATAATTTCTTAATTTAGTTATTTGCTATTTTATTTTGAAAATACATTCTAGACACAGCATATTTCCTGTTTGTTGGAGTGTGCAGATGTGTAGAAGAAGAGAGGCGTCCATGGTTTTGTATGTGATCACGTTCTGTTGCTCCGGCTGTCTCAGAAAAGAATAGCAAAAGAGAAAAAAGGCACTCAGTTTGGGGCAAATAAAGTTGCAAAAATGAAGACGGAGTCTTGTCCATTTTCAAGGGTGCAACATGTACTACTTCCTGTAGAGAACAGCACAAACAGGCTCTAAGCAGAGCAGAAAAGAAGTGGGAGGTCCTGCAGAACTACAAATTAAGAACATAAGTACATTAATAGATGCCTCACAAGTCCTCAATTGGCAGTTTTGTTTTAAATAGCACTGGAAAAACACCAGTGCCAACATCAACAACTGTTGAGTTTTCACGTGAAAGTTTTCTTTTTCTGACTATTTTAAGCATTTGATTTTTCTAGCTAGACTTGTCTGTTTTTTGGTGAATTATCTACAAAGGTGACTATTACGCAACTATCAATTCTAATAGTACATTGTGTTTGCTCTTTGTGTCAAAAAACATGCAAGAAATTTCTAAAAAAATTGAAGATTTCCGTCAATAACGTGTACTACTTTTTGTAGAGAACAGCACAAACAGGCTCTAAGCAGAGCAGAAAAAGAAGTGGGAGGCCCTGCACAACAACAAATTAAGAACATAAGTACATTAATAGACACCTCACACATCCTCAATTGGCAGTTTTTTTAAATAGTATTGGAAAAACCCCAGTGCCAACATCAACAACTGTTGTGTTTTCACGTGAAAGTTTTCTTTTTCAGACCATTTTTTAGCATTTGATCAACCCCACAAATACAGAGCTCCAGATACTTAACCTACTCAAAGAAGGGTCAGTTTTATAGCTTCACTAACCAGCCAGACTGTTTTTAGCTGTGCTAACATGATTGCACAAGTGTTTTCTAATTATCTGTTAGCCTTCTGACACAATGAGAAAACACATTGTACCATTAGAAGTCTGAAGTGGAAATTGGCCTGTAGGCACTTATGCAGACAGAAAACCAGACAGTTGTAGGTTGAATAGTCATTTTTCAATCGTCTACCACATTAATAATGTTTATATAATTTATGTTTTCATCATCAGAACTTAGTGGATTCATAATGAATCTTAATAAAATGTTCATATTTATTAGATTTTTACTTTGGGCAAAAAAAATAAGGGAGCATCTGCAAAAATTTAGCTAAAAATCCCTGGCACCAGATAGTCTTTAAGGGGTTTGGGTGTAGTGAGGAAATCTGGACAGAGCTAATGTTAGTGTTTCCATTGCTTCTTCAGTTTTCTGATTTAAAAAAAAAAAAAAAAGAATCCTAATAAGTCAATAGCTGAGATTCTATTGGACCAAATGGGACGATGCTATTCATGAATAAAGCAGAGCGTGACAACTCTGGTGGAGGAATTGACAGCAGCTGGGAGCGCAAACTCTGCTGATGAAGCATCATGTCAGAGGAGACAGTTATCTCAGTGACAGCCATCCGGGGGATGATTTCCAGTTTCTTGCCTGTGTTTTATAGTTTTTTTTTTGCTCACATTTTCCTATTTTGCTTATTGTTCCTTTGCCCTCCAAAGCCACTGTCCATTTCAGTTTGGATTAACTGGACTGGTAGGTATTTTGATTGTTATTGTTACAAGTAATTAAAAATTTAGTTTTCAATCAATTTGTTTGTGACAATAAAGGTATTTGTGCATAAAAATAACAAGTTATGTTTAAAATGTTTTAACTGCAAATCAAAACGGTTTTACAAGTAGGAGTTTATCAGTCTAAAGGTCTCCTGCTCCCGCCATCCGTCTCATCCGGGCCGGGTTTCGGGTCTCTCGCAGGGCGCAGAGGGCAGATTGCAGTAGGGGGACGAGTACAGCGGACTCGGATGCGACACTGGACTCGCGGAGGATCTCCCTAGCTGCAGCCTCCACTGGCGGTCCAAAGCCTAAATTAGCAAAATTGCTAGCATGTAGCTGAAATATTAGCTAAACTCCAAATTAGCCTGAAAAACTTAAAAAAAAAAAATCCTAAATTAGCCAAAATAGCTAGCATGCAGCTGAAATGTTAGCTAAACCACCAAATAGCCTAAAAACAGAAACGATCCTAAATTAGTACAAATAAGCTAGCATCCATCCCTTTGACACAGTGATACCTGTGATAAGTATCGAGAGTCTGTGCTGACCATGCTTCTGACGTGATTTCTGTCAAAGTGAAGAAATTCAATGAAGCTTGTAGTTATGAGTTCTTCACGTGGTTACTTTGTACCTATTCTGTGATAAATCTTTGAAAATATCCCCAAAAGACCAAATTTTCTCACTTTTCTTTTTCCACATATATTCACGTATGACCAATTTTCATCTTTGCAATATGCGCAAAATAAACGTAGTTGCTTAAACGGATAACAATTTTAAATTGTCTTTATACATAAAATGTGCAACAGAAGTAAAATCGCCTTGTCTTTTTCATAGGTCAGAATATACTTTAAAAAGCCCTTTATTTTTTTTTCTAGAAATTGTTGCATAAAAAATAGGTGAAAAACTAAAAAAAAAAAAACTATACTAATGTATCTTTGGAGAACCAGTGGTTATAAAAAACAAATTGCACAACAGTCCAGCACAAATGCACCAAATGACCGTGTCTACTTGCGATTGGCTGCAGGGGACTTCCAGTATTCCTCTGGAACAAACCAGAGTAAGTAATTTTCACAGCTTTATTGCTCAGTTTGCAACTACTGCTACTCTATATTTACAACGGCTGGGCAGCATTAGAGAACAGTAACCCATCAGAGGTCTCCGTTTCAACAACAGCTTAAAGAACGGAACATAATCCTTTTCAAGGGAAAAACAAAAACGTGGTTTTAACAGAACGTTTTAATGTTTAAACATTTAGAAAAAGAAAAACACAGATGTGGTGAAGATTAATGCAGTTGTTGAGAGGAAGGTCAAAGCAATATTTGGCTGTGTAACATTTGACCTGCCCTTTGACTATAACCTGTATGGACTTGATCTTTGTGTTTCTCTGCTGTGGATCAGGATCTGAGGAAATCCTGTGGAGATTTTAAGGGAAACTGCGATGCAACTGTAGCATAATAGTGTTTTTCTGGACTCTTTCTTAATCACAATAGTTTTTAGCACCAAAATGAGTTTTGTGGTTTTATTTTGTGCATTTCTTTGGCATGTTATTGTGATGCAGTTTGTGTAAAGGTACCAAACAAACAAACAAACAAACAGACAAAAAATAAGAATAAATTAAAAATAAAAGCACTTTTTTTTTTTCCACTTCAGTCAAATGGTTTTATAAAGTGCTTAGAGCTGCCACAAATTTTAATAGTCGACTAATCACCGATTATTTATTCCGATTAGTCGACTGATCGGTTCATGCGCAAACTGAATGTAAAACACACATCTTAACCATCATTAGCTCTAGACTTACTAAAAACTAGATATAAACAACTACCTGCGATAATGGTAGTGTGAATGTTATAGGCTGAAATTGATAACTAAAGTTGCTGAAGCTGAAAGCCAGCTGAAACTTTACCTAAACTTTAAAATAACCTAAAAAACTAAAAAAAAAGCCTAAATTAGCAAAACAGCTAGCATGTAGCTGAAATATTAGCTAAACTCCAAATTAGCCTGAAAAACTGAAAAAAAATCCTAAATTAGCCAAAATAGCTAGCATGCAGCTGAAATGTTAGCTAAACTACCAAATAGCCTAAAAACAGAAACGATCCTAAATTAGTACAAATAAGCTAGCATCCATCTGAAATAAAAGATGAACCCCAAATTAGCCTAAAAAAATGAAAAAAACCCTATATGATCCAAAACAGCTAACTGAAATGCTATCTTATCTCGAAATTAGCCTGAAAAAATAGAAAAAAACAATCCTAAATTAGCTAAAACAGCTAACATGTAGCTTAAATATTAACTAAACTCCAAATAGCCTAAAAACAAAAACGATCTTAAATTAGTACAAATAAGCTAGCATCCATCTGAAATATAAGATGAACTCCAAATTAGCCTAAAGAAATTGAAAAAACCCTAAATTATCCAAAACAGCTAGCTGAAATACTATCTAACCTCGAAAGTAGCCTGAAAAAATTGAAAAAAACAATCCTAAAATAGCTAAAATAGATAAAATGTAGCTTAAATATTAACTAAACTCCAAATAGCCTAAAAACAGAAACGATCCTAAATTAGTACAAATAAGCTAGCATCCATCTGAAATATAAGATGAACTCCAAATTAGCCTAAAAAAATTGACAAAACCCTAAATGATCCAAAACAGCTAGCTGAAATACTATCTAACCTCGAAATTAGCATGAAAAAATTGAAAAAAAACAATCCTAAATTAGCTGAAATAGCTAACATGTAGCTTAAATATTAGCTAAACTCCAAAATAGCCTCAAAAAACCTTAAAAAATGCCAAAATAATCCAAAAAGCTAGCATAATGCTAATATAACTTTCAACTTTACTACACTCTGACTCCATATAATTTAAAGTCTAATCAACTATTAAGTTAGTCGGTGACTATTTTAATGGCAGCCCTAATAGTGCTCCATTGGTCAATGCTTGTATGTATTTGTGGTGTATACAGTACACCACAGTCCAAGTTAAAACAGCTGACTACAGAAACGAGTAAACAAAAGTGACCCCACCGACTCCAGAGAGGAATAACACGCTGCCTGTTCGACACTCATCTGGAGGATTCTGCACCTTTGGGTGGTAAGCCTTGTCAAGAATGCAGGTCACACACGCGGACCAACGTGCGCCTTCACACTGACACACAAGAAAAAGCCGTCGGTGAATCAGGCCCTGAATTGAAATTCCGAGCCACAGTCGAGGCTCTAAGTAAGCTCAGAGGTGTAAGGAGAAAATCACCATCTCTATTTAAAGGGAGCGAAAACTTTGCACTTCCAAACATCATTATGCTTATCCAAGCCCTTATCGGGGCTCAGGAATTACTCAGTCTGCTTGCAGTCGGATCACAGGAGACCCCAGATATAGCTCTCCATGAAAGGAATGAAATTAAAGGAAGATGGAGTAAAATGCCCTCCGCTATTGTACAGCCATCCAATCTGGGCTTTGGCTTTCTCTCAAGCTCGCAGAGGGTGTTCTGCGCTGATAAATGTACCCAGCGTACATATGGGTGCAGCATGGAAAAAAAAAGTCCAGATGCTAAAAGATCCAGAGGGGGATTGCAAGACCACGGCCAAGGATATAGAAACGCTATGAATAAATGTATGTAGGAAGGGGACATTAGATGGTGAGATGGTGGCAGATCATCCAAACTATGAAGTTACAACATCTAATTTTGAGTTATTTCCTTAATTACTAACTCTTAAAGTCCCACTTTGATCATTTTTAAAAATATATATTTTCAAAGCCTTCCTAGTGGTCTTTTGATGATAAATATGCCAAAATCAAAAAAGTATATAGTTTCTGTCATTGACTGTATAAATAGGAACTGGACTGAGCAACCCCTCCCCTTCTGTGTTCCAAACAGGAAGTACCCGGGGGTTGCAAGAAGGCCAAAGTCCCATAGACTTCCACTGAGAAATAGTTATTTTTCAGTCTTTATTAGTCTGATGCTTCCTTCTTAGCCCTTTCTTTCTAATCCATCTTTTTCTAAATATATTTTTTTCTTTATCGACAGTTATATAGTTATAAACTGACCAATCAGATGCCTCAGCAAAAGTGTGTGACTTCCATTGGCCCCGCCTCCTACGTTTGATTGACATATTTCCCTAGCCACTTTCAGTGGGAGGGGTGTGGCCAAGCTCACTCATGATTGGAAAAGCAGTTCCTTTGAAAACGTGACGTAGTGCGACTCGGACTATTGCTGTCGAAAGGTGGCAATTGGTTGCAATATGGCGGTAGATGTAACAGGAAGTGACAGCAAAGACAACAAGATTTTCAAGTAACATTTTTGTTTTGCCTACCCATGATTCACAGCAATTTAAAATAAGAAATACTATAAAATGCAATTTCAAGCTTCATCAGAAAAAATATGGTAGTGGACACTGATTATTTAAATGCAAAAGAGACAACACAACGACAAAAGCAGAGGCATAACGACAAAAGCCGACAACCACACAACAAAATCTGGAGCAAAACAATAGGAGTGGAAACACAACAACAAAAGTGGAGGCGCGATGACAAAAGCCACAATGCGATGACAAAAGATACAATACAACGACAAAAGCCGGAGCACCATGACAAGAGCCACAGCATAAAGTCAAAACAGAAGCACAACGCCAAAAACCAACAACAATAGCTGATCCACAATGACAGAAGCCACAACACGACAAAAGAAAAGCCAACATGATGACAAAATCCAACAAAATGTCGACAAAAGCTTAAGCACCATGACAAAAGCTGACAACATAACAACAAAAGCTGAAGCACAACAACAAAAGCTGATCCACAATGACAAAAGCCGACAACAACACAACAAAAGGCGAAGCCAATGACAGAAACCAACAACACGACAACAAAAGCCGAAGCAAAACGACAAAAGCCACAACACAACGACAAAAGTCAAAGCACAACAAACGTCAAAGCACGACGACAAAATTCAAACGACAAAAGCCACAACACAACAGAAATGGTTCACCACACTTAAGAATAACTGACTTTTTTTTTCCAAATTTCTTTCAGTTTCAGACAATAACGTTAAATAGCTTGAAACTTTAAGCATTACCCAGAGAGGAGATAAAACATATCAAACTGGGGGGATCTTTTTGTTGTTCTTTCAACTAACTATTGCATTCTTATTGATTTTGTTTTGCGTTAAAACAAAAAACTCATGAAGCTGGAGGCTATGATGCAATAATGACATACAGGTGATTCTGTCTCCTTATTGATCGCATGCAAACGCTGCAGGCATTCGGTGTGCAGGTGATGCATGAGTGCTTGTAAGATGACCACACAAAGGATTATATATGCAGTAAACACATGAACAGCACAAACAGACTCACAAACCATGAAGGCCTTTTTCAAAAACGAAAGAGGCCCAACCTTTCCAGCTCGTTTCTGTTTCAGAAAAGTTGTTTCAAGCTCAATCTAGACTGACCAAGAAAACTATGAGCTTCAGACACGCTTCATCCATGAAGCTGAAGGGGAGGGACTCTCCATGGCAACAGGCTAACAATAATCCAACACTTAATTGAAAGAATGCACTCCTAACATGTTTCATGCTAAATATGATCAAAGTTTTTCAAATTAGAACACATAAAGCAGAAAAAAATGGAGGATGAAGGCAGATGTTGCTGCTTAAATGACAACAGTTTCAAATAAGGAAACTGCAAGAACAACTACGGTGATGCAGAATGTGAACATAAGGAAATATAATCATCAAAATGACTTCTGACACAAAAGTAAATGCATTTTTAAATGTGCATAAATTCTGATCTAAAAACAAAACAAGAAACTTTCATTTACATTTAACACATCTTATAAAGGCAATTTCCTCTTTGAAAAAATTAAAATTTGGATACCCATTTGTTGTAATGTTGAAATACTATTAAGAATATTAGAAATATCCATGTATAATCCCATAATTAATAATATTTAAAAGAATGTTTAGTTTATAGAAATACTTACTACTATTATAGATATTTCATGATTTTATTATGGTCATTTATAGAACAATTATAATAATATAGTAGAAATTCCTTTTTTCATTCTTCAGTTGTTCTTTTTTTATTTCTCAAAAACAATCATTTTAAACTGCTATTACACAAAGTCTACAATGTTAAAGATTAAATTTGTAGAAATCGCCATTCACAGATCAACCCACAAGACCCCACAACTCAGTACAATGCTAAAGAAAAAAAATATGAAATAAAGATTTTTCTCATTCAAAGAGATAAAATGATTCTAAACCAGCACTCAGAATGACTAAAAGGACATTATTATGATTGTTTCCTAACTGATAAGGAATTGTGTGCAAATAATGTGTCGATTGGCGAGAATCGTAGAAACAGGAAATGAGAGTTCCATCAGAGAAACAACGCTTCCAGATAAATCATTTCTCTGTTCTAAAACGATGCTGGCTGAGTAGAAGTAAAGTCTTCCACTCATTCTGTGTTTTAACCCTTTAACACAGGAGATGTGGCTCTAACATTGACATTCTTTCAGCTACCGTAACCAAAGAGGATTCTATTGAGAAGAAAAGTGGATTTGCAACACTTTACCTTAGTATTGTGTCGCATATTGGCCAAAACAAAAAGTCGTCTTTCTCTTCACCGGAATCAGATGATTCACGTTAATTGCATTAATGGTCAAAGAGTCATGAAAGGTCAAAGAGCCCGTGTTATTAAGGTGTCTGGTGGTAAAGGCCCCAAAGAACAGCCCTATATTTACATAAAACCAAAGAACTGAAACCAAAGAACTACAAAAAACAGAAGGATATTGGCCGTCCTTCACAAGAGAAAGTCCAACAACTTTGAACCAAATCAGGAATTATATACAACAATAATCCCAAACTCAGTAAACAAAAGAAAACTAACAAACTGTTGCTATTTTTGGATTACATTGAGTAAAACACAGAATCATACAAAATAACTAAAACAAGTTGACAAACTTGGACATCTGCAGAGCCACATTGATGTTCTATATCAGGGGTCGGCAACCTTTAACAGTAAAAGAGTCATTTGGGCTCGTTTTCTACTGATCAAAACCCAAAAGGAGCCGCATTGACTTACGTTAGCCTTTAAGAAATTTGGATTTGCATTCGTAACCTTCTTTTTGTTTTTTTTTTTTTTTATATAAATATGAATGTCTACTATTGTCACAAACAAAAGCAAAAAAATATATAAAATAAACTAGCATCTCTTAAAAAGATCAATTTTAAACGTTTTTAACGTTAGTAGCAAAAAAGCTAGCTTGCTGCTTAAGTATAGGTGAACTTTAAATAAGTATAACATTTTTCTGTAAATTAATCAGCCAACAATTTTAGTATGTTTCTGAAATAAAAGCTAAACTCAAAATGAGCCTAAAACCCCCAGTAGATAACAAATTAGCTAATAATGTTAGCATAATGCTAAAATATTAGCTAAACTCCAAATTAGCATAAAAACTAATTAGAGGCCAAATCCACCAAAAAAACTAGCTTGTTGCTTAATTACTAGCTGAACTCCAAAGTAGCTTAAAATTCCTCAGTAAACTTACGTAGTCAAAAATGTTAGCATGTTGCTAAAATAGAAGCTAAATACTAAATTATCCCAAAAAAAATCAGTAGATAAAAAAATAGTTGAAAATATCAGCATTTTACTAAAATATTAGCTAAACTCTAAATTAGCATAAAAACTAATTAGAGGCCAAATCCACCAAAAAAACTAGCTTGTTGCTTAATTACTAGCTGAACTCCAAAGTAGCTTAAAATTCCTCAGTAAACTTACGTAGTCAAAAATGTTAGCATGTTGCTAAAATAGAAGCTAAATACTAAATTATCCCAAAAAAAATCAGTAGATAAAAAAATAGCTGAAAGTATCAGCATTTTACTAAAATATTAGCTAAACTCTAAATTATCCTGAAAAACCCTCTAGAAAACAAATTAGCCGAAACTGTTAGCATGTTGCTAAAATAATAGCTAATTTTCAGCCATTGAGCCACTATGGAGAGAGAAAAGAGCCACATGTGGATCTTGAGCCGCAGGTTGCAGACCTCTGGTCTATATGCTCGACTGCAAGGTAGAAGCTGTGAAGTGCAGAATGCTAATAGTGTAAAATACTAGACATTTTTGAGACGCATCGAATCAACTCCAATCTTTCCACATCTGGTGTCACATCTCTAAAGACAAACTTCAAGATTTGACAGATAATGAAGTGGACTTTCTACAGATTAGTGTCCAAGTCTATTTTTTTTTTTTTTGTTTCCATCGTGAACTTCCCCGCTGCGCACCAGCAGATGTGGGAATTTTTTGGAAGTGTTGTTCTCAGGCGGTGACAGGTTAAATCAAAGACATAAAACCACGCGGCGCACAGTCAGTCCAAGAAAAACAAACGTCCTTTTCTTAAAGTTCAAAAGAAGTTTCTGGTCATGCCTCTGGAAAGAAATAATAAAAGAACATCTCCCTGGAATAGAAACCCGTTCATTTGCTTCCCACATTTATCCTAAACCCCCTTCTGTCTGCAAACACTCCCCCACACCAACAAACAAACTTCCCTGCAGCAGCTCAGCATTGTGCGGATTAAGGGTCCTCGGTGGCTGTTTGCCTTTTTAATGGTGTCCTAATTATCATTTAACCCTAATTAACCTGTATGGTTTGGGGCCGGGTCTGATTAATCCTGTGCATTGTTGGCCCACAGTGGGTGGAAATCAGCCTCCTCATTCACACTTTAATCAGCTTTTTTTTTTCCAAAGCTTTGAAAAAAAGAAAAAAAAAATCCACACAGACAAACACACAACCATAACTCTATTAGGCAACTTGACTGCTGGTGCCAGCATAACTTGACAAGGACAAACAGAACGTGAGGTCGAGTAAATTCACATATCTCTATTATCCACTCACATTTAGAAAACTGATGACCTTAAAGGTAGAACATCCTTCAGTCAAATCTCTTATGAAGCACCTCCAAAATTTGTTCTTTGACTTCAAGGGCCGATACCAGCGGTCCCCAACCACTTGACCGTGGGCCTGTACCGGTCCGTGGATCAATGGGCAAGAAATAATTCATCATAGCCGTTATTTTCTTTTTGAGTCTCGACAGTCTTTTACTCTGAAAAATAACTGGATTCACTCAGCTGCACCTTTGACTGGTTGATCTGTTAAGTTTGATCAGGGGAGCAAAACGACTACATCTGAAAGATCTTTAATTCAGAAAAAATGTTTTGCTTTTGAAGATCAACAGGACACTTGAGCGCTAAAAGTAGTCCGGCAGCGTGCAACACGAGAAAAGTTGGATGAGTTAAGATTTTTTGCAAATAGATAAGAGATAAGTGAAGGAACAGACTACGACTTCTAGACAAAAAGTGGAGACATTTTGTAAGTAAGTAAATTTTATTTATAGAGCACCTTTCACAGATAAAATCACAAAGTGCTTTACAGAGTAAAACAATGACAAAAAATAAAACAGATTAAAGCAGTAAATAAAACAGTACAGCACAATTAACTAAAAGCTCTTTTAAAAAGCAAAGTCTTTAGCTGCTTCTTAAAAGTATCAACATTGTCAATCAGGCAGAGTGACAAGGGCGGGGCCTTCCACACTGCTTGGAAAGCACCACGAGTTTTGTAACGAGTCTTCGGGACTCTGAGAAGGTTCAAAGCTGAAGACCGAAGGGCACGGCTAGCAACATATGGTACAATTAGCTGGGAAATATAATCGGGGCCTGTCCATGAAGAGCTCTAAAAATCAAAATTAAAATTTTAAAATCAATTCTAAAACTAATGGGAAGTCAGTGTAAAAAAGATAAAACAGGTGAAATATGAGCTCTTCTGCTGCATCCAGTTAAAAGCCTAGCAGCTGCATTTTGCACCAGCTGAAGGCGATGTACTGTAGACTGATTAAAACAAGTAAAAAGGGAATTACAATAGTCTAAAGGAGATGAAATCAAAGCATGGACCACAGTCTCCAGGTCACCATTTTTCTAAACTTAGAAATATTCCTCAAGTGATAAAAACCGTTTTTGACCAGTTTTTGGTGTTTGCCTGGGGGCTGTGCTGGTAGGATAAACTCTTCCTGGAAGGGGCTGTTCTCAATTTGTGACATCATCTCGTGAGAACACACTCTTTTTCATGAGTTGGGAGGGGCTGGTGCTCAGAGAACGTTTTTGTCTGAGGTACATTTTTGACTAAGATAAAAGAAAAATTAATAAAACTTCAACATGTTCACTTTTTTCGTAGCTACAATTAAACATAAACATGAATATAGTGTTTGTTTTTTTTGTGTAAAAAAACAAGCATGTGTGCCTGGGTTTTGTCATATTCTGTTTTCTTTGTTCACATGTAATCGGAATAAACACCTGATCAGAATAAAAATGTGTCATGTAAACACGCCATTCTAAATACTCTGGCCCAATCAAACTCATTCGGATCCAAATTTCCTTCTGATCAAGATTATTTCCACATATTTACATGCAGCCAAGATGCACATTGCTGCACGGAGTTAGAAAATGATGAGCGAGCAATGATGTTTTCGACAGTTCTGCTCACGTCAAAATGATTTATTCCAACAACCGCGTGGCGCATGGAAACGTTTGTTACAGTCTGATAAAGTCTTTCAGGGCCCATGTGCACAGTTCTCTTCTACATTTTGCACATGTAAACGCAGCGATCATCCTCACCATGGTCAGGTTAAATCCTCCACAGCCGTACGTCCTCATTTAGTTAATTGCCCTCAGCCGATGTAAGTCTCTGGTCTTCAATTCTTCATTGTCAGGTCATCTGCTCTTGCACCCTTTTTGTTCCTCCATGAGTTCTGGCAAGTTTTGGTTAATTTATTAAATGTAAACAACTGAAACTTCCAGGATTTTCTGCCTCAATTCAAATCATGTAAACATCAATACAGACTAAAGTTCTCCTTTTTTTTGGATGCTGGTGTTCACTGGAAAAATTGTTTTTTGGCTCTAAAAAGGTTATAAAATAAGGCATTAGAAACTTGCCTCTGAGTTGCCTCCCGCCCCTCTTCCCCTCCTTGTTTTCTAAGGTCTTTCTGTTTACACGCTCTCCCGCTAGCTTACAGGCTCTCACACCCCCAACCAAACAATGGCAGCGCTACAAAAATAGCAAGCAATATGGGAGTTATGGAGGTTTACCGCTTGGAGGCAGATACCGGCTCGGATGAGGAAAATGAAAATATAAAATCAAAATTTTTATAGCTACACTTTTGCTTCTGATCCTGATTCAATTTTAATAAATAAATATTCAGAAATTCAATTTTAAGCTTAAATTTCTTTTCATACACAAAAAATGCCACAAAAACCTGTTAAAAACACCAAAAACATTTTTTTCATTGAAGTGGATCTTTAAAAATATCAGTTTTATGTTTTGTTGTGTGCATCCATTGAGGAGCAGATCCTGAAAAGTTGGTTTTGCGTAAGTTAAGGGTGCTAAGGGTGAGGGCAAATAGAACTAACTTAATTTGTTCCTCAATATATTGTTAAAAACACATAAAGATGTTTTTTTAATTAAAAAAACTGTCAAATTTTGCCTACTTTATTGTTCTTTAGTACCACATAGTATTATTAGGATTCACTTTTTTATTAAATAAAAAACAAAAATATCATTTACATCATAATAATAAACAAATAACTATATAAGACTGGGATTTATTATATTGTGTCCCCAAAAAAAGATTTTGTTTTGAGGTAAAAACTCTACTCTAACAGTAATAAACAGCAGCTCTGGCCCAATCCTTCATTCTTTAATATGCGAAATAATCTGACACTGTGAAATAACAATAATAATAATAATAAAAAACTATTGCCGAAATAATTTTGTTTAAAAAAAGAAATAAAAACCCCAGCATCCCAAAGTTTGTGTGAAGCTTCCCCGCTGTTTTCATGATAACGCTTCATAAGTGCCAAAGACTGGAAAAATAATTCTGCCTGAATGTAAAAACACCAACTGGTTAAAATGATTTCTCTTCTGTTATTTAAGCAAGAATAGGAGCAGACTTTCATATCCCCAAAGCAACAGGTGAGACAGTATTTTTGGGGAAATTCATTAGAAAGCAATTACTTTCCAGTCTCAGGTTGACATTATCAAGCCTCTATAAACCACACCTCTGAAGGCAATATGCCAACAATGACGCTGTATCTCATTCCGTGCACCTTTTTTGCTTATCTGTCTGCTATTTCTGTCCTGTCTGCCCAAATGCAGAGGTTTATGAGACACCGTGGCCCCAATGCTTCATGGCTGATAAGCCAGAGCTGGCCACCCTCACTTGTTTTTTTTTTTTTTTTTTTTGGAGCTGAATCTATTTTCTATCCACTTTTTTTATCCTTCGAACTGTATTTTCCAGCGATTATCTAGGTGTGTGTTGTGGTGGCAGTAAGTTATGGAGAGATGACCTGACGTCCTTCTCCTGGCAGTCGTCCAGAATCACGAAGACCGGATTAGGCGTGCTCCGGTTTCAGCAGCTGTTGACAAACACGAAGCGAGTCTTCCTCTAATTTGGATTCTTTATATATGGAATTCAGTTGTTTATTTTTATTTTTTCCTTTGTTTTAGGTTAATTATATTTTCTGTATTTTTTTTTTTTTTTTTTTACAATTGAAATATATAGTAATTCAGTTGTGTGACTTAATTTGGAAAGATTTTCATGGGGAATTTCAAATTTTTTTTTTGAACTAATCTTTGTTTTTTAAGTTATTTCTGTACGGGTATGTACAGCAATTTATATAAGTCACTTTTTTTTAAGATCTGCCAGGGGTGAGACTTATACTCAGGAACGACTTATTTTAAAACATAAATAGACTCATATTTGTTATTATATTATACAGCTGGTTTCCTTTTAGTGGTTGTTTCCCACCACTAACCACTAGAGGGCACTGTAGGTTTGCGTATCAGTATTTGCTGCTGTCAGAATCGCAGAAGAAGAATTTTGTTCAAGACAAAATGGCTGAAAATCTGATCTTCATGAACGTTATGATGTTTTTCTTATTTGCATCGAGAAGTAATTATTGTTTTTATTTTTCTCTCCTTGAACAAATGTGGGACAGCAAGCCAGAGATGCTTTTGTAAAAAATAAATAACTTTATCTCTTAATATCATCCATATCTTCCATGCATTTTAAACAAAATATACAGTCAAAGCCTCCATCATGTAGCGATGAGGCTAAAAACTTCAGACAACTTCTCCATACACAGTGGGAGCGTCTAGTCTATGAATATATTTTTTGGACAAGCATTGAGCTTTAAATTTTACGCAGGAAGTGCCAAATGCAACGGTACATTGGGCTTGTTGAATTTTGTTCATAAATGTTGGATTTTTTTCTCAAAAGTGCGACTTATACTCAGGAGGGACTTAAAATCCAGAAAATATGGATATTAAATTTTAGTAAAGTAACACAAAGGACGACCTCCTTAAAAGACAGCTAAATGAATTCTTTAGTGTTTTTTTTTTGTGAGTTTAAAACATTTTTAAGACATTTTTTTTTCTCATGATATGGGACATAAAGAAAATTAAGCTTAAAGTAGCTCCAGACCAACAGTCCCGCCCACAACTTAGAAACATTTGAACAAACTACTGCTGCTTTGCAAAAACATCCTAAACTTTTTTTTTTTGGTTAAAAAAATTAAAATCCTTATTATCTTACTGTCATTTATTTTATTATGTAAAGCACTTTGAGATTCTCTGTAGCAGGAAAAGGGCTATATAAATAAAGTTGAATTTGAATTTCAATTGTTTGCCAAAGTTTTCCCGCCGCTGCTCTAAAGCCATGTTTTTGTACTGGGTTCTGGTGTTTCATATCCACTGTTGCCTGTTTTAAATGAAGTATTTTAAAGGTGCATTTACACCAAATGTGATCCACGCGCCGGAGGCGGACAGTTTCAGTGTTAAGTCAATGGTACAGGACGAACAGATGATCTGAAGTCCCACGGCACGATTTGAGCAACTCGCACCGCATGGAGGTCTGGTAGCAGCACGATTTGAGCGACGTGGCGTGAATTGGGCGGCACGACAAAATTTAAATATCTGAAGTTTGACAGGTCACCACATTGCATCGGACAACCAGGAATGGTTGTGGACACGTGACATTTTCATTGACTCGATCAGCGTGTGGAACACTAATCCAAAGAGAGCATTTTGGTCCTGAAATTCCATCTATTTCCTTAACCCACTGGAGTTATCGGCTACCTTTGGACAGATCGCCGGCTTTCGCTCCTACGGTGGAGCTCACTGACTCAATATACCAGCAGACAGAGAGCCGCTGAAGGGCTGCCGGATCGGGCTTCATTGAGACATAAAAACAAAAACAAAGGAAAAATGTCCCCTAATTCAATTTCCCCTTCTCTGGTTGATATCAGATAGTGAGCCTTCAAGTTTAGACACAGAGACACAGAAACACTGAAAGTGGCTGTCATACAGTCAGACAGTCAAGTGTGGAGAATGAAAACTGTTGTCTCTTTGCAGCCAGTGGCACTTAATATAGACGGCCGCCATCCAGAGACGTTTGTGGTCGCCCAGTTTTCACTCAATTTCCCCATCCCCACATGTCAGCTACTGACCGATGTCAACTTTTAAATGAAAAATGTCCAATGTGCATACGATTTTAACTTTTTCTTAACCACACTGGCGTGTAAAAATGTGAGTCCCACTTTCTGATTACTAATGCCTCCAAGTGGCCATATTTGCTCAAAAACTGGCATTGAGGTCGCCGTGCGGTGGCATTTTGGGTTATGTGACCATAGTTTTAATCAAACGGATTTCAACTTGTTTGCCAAGTTTTTCTTTTACACTAAATTAGTTTATAGTTTAATTTAATTAGTGATTTAATTTTTTTTTGTCTAATTTTATTCTAAAATAAATGTTTTCCGATGCTGTCAATCTGTCTTCATAAAACAAGTGATTTAAACCATTTTATGGCTTTTTTTTCCCCTCAAAAAAATAAAACCAAATAAATGTAAACTTTTATGTATTGGTAGTTTTAAACTTATTCCTGCAGAGCATCAATAAACGTATTATCCACAAACATATGTTCACATTGGTGTGCGACATTTCTGTCTGCTAAAGCAGAGTTGATTTGTGTTTTTCTTCTGATCTACATGTGGAAAATTTCAGACATATGCAGCTAAAGTTAGAGAGCCACCTTTTCACCTCCTGTTTGTATTTTCTTGATAGAAAACGCAGCATTTAAAAATGAAGTCCCATCTCTTTACCTTAAGGGAGAAATTGGCTTTTACTTCCCTTTCATATCCGTGTTCCTGAAGTCTGCCTGACCTGACAACAAACTCTGTCTTCAAAGACTATTTATCCGTCTTTTGCACCGCTTCCTGTTTATTTGGTTAAATGTATTCTTTAGCTTCATCTTTTTTTTTCTTTTAACCTTTTGTGATATTTCTTTTCCTTTGCTGGTGCTGCAAGTCACAAGTTTCCTTCCACAAAGCTGATTGATTAAAACTACCGGAAGATTTAAAGCTTTTGTTTCTAAAATGATGAATAAAAGAGTGTCACTGCAGAAGGAGCTGGCTGACAGATGGCAGACCAGTTAACACCACAAGCACACTGACAGGAGAAACTGGAGTTTTCTGGGTTTTTTTTATATATATATATATATAAAGCCACATTGCTTGGATCTGAAATAACAAATATTTCAGTCATCTTCCAGCTGTCTTTCAGCTATCATCCCTGAACTGTGCTACCTACACATTTGTGTCACGAGTTCCTTGCCAACGAGGCAGCTCAGCTGTTGACAGGGTGAGAAGGTTAGAGAAGGAAGAAGGGACCCAATCTAGAGATGATTAACTGTGGCAGCCGTGGGTCCGTTTATCCCTGCAGAGTCTCCTGTGAAAGTTGTGAAACTACTCGGTTAAAGAAAAAAAGGAGAGGCAGAGATTCTCCACAAATGAATCTAACAAGCTTCCATTCAGTTCAGAGTTCTGCATGTAGGTTTTATCCCTCCAAGCTGAACCTAAAAGTCCTACAGTATTCTTCCACATGAACTTTGCATGCATAAAGTTCTTTTTTTCCATGCAGTCATTAAAGTCCTCAAACTGTGGAGAACAGATTCACTTTGCTGGTTTTTTGCGCTTCCTCAAGCCTTCAAGAACCGCTTTGATCATCTTTAAAGCTTTGCCAGTGGGCTTTTCATTATTTTTTATATGTTGTTTTTGGCCAAAATGAAAAACCTGAATCGTTTTCAAGGACATACACTGCTCACAGAAATTATAGGAGCACTTTCAAGAAACACATTGGATACATCAGATCTCAATATGAAGTTGGATATCTATACAAATGACAGGGTGGAGTCTTAGGAACAAAAGGATACCAAGTCTTTTAATGGAAATAAAAGTTTTCAGTCTACAGAGGCTCAATTGTGTAGACACCATCAAATCAGAGTGAAATGAAGATGTGGCAGGCTAGTCCATTTTCTCCAAAACTTCATTTCAAAATGCTTTTCAGTATCTTGTGTGCCCCCCACGAGCTTGTATGCATGCTCCTAATGAGACTACGAATGGTGTCTTGTGGCATTTCCTCCCAGATCTGTGTGAGGGCATCCCTGAGCTGTTGTACAGTCTGAGGAGCAACCTGGCGGTGCCTAAAGGACCCAAACATAATGTCCCAGAGACGTTCTATTGGGTTTAAGTCAGGGGATGGTGAAGGCCATTCAATTGTTTCAATTCCATCATCCTCCAGGTACTGCCTGCAGACTCTTGCCACGTGAGGCCGGGCATTGTGGTGCATTAGGAGGAAACCAGGACCTACTGCACCAGCGTAGGGTCTGACAATGGGTTGAAGGATTTCATCTGGATACCTTATGGCAGTCAGAGCACCATTTCCTAGGCCGTAGAGGTCTGTGCGTCCCTCCATGCTAGCATGCATCGATGTTCACTAGATTGGTGAAAATAGACCACAATGCATTGCTTTTCAACAATCTTGCAAAAAAAAAAAGTTTAAATGTAATTTTCAAATAAACCATCAACCTTTTTATCATCATGAATAGACAATGTTAAATGCTCGTATTGATTAGATTTTCATTTGTCATAGTTGCAGTAAAATAAAAAAGAAGTGAGGATGGTGCGAGATAGTCCTGCACTACATAGACTTTTAGTAGTTAGGGAGTAGAGAGGGAATTCAGAAATAGACATTTTCTAATGCAGTCTGAATCTACAATTCCAAAATCCAGAGCACTAGAAATTTCCCAGAAGTCTTTGCGAAAAACTAGACGCTCACTACATTAGTGAATATAGACTACAATAGCAAATGTCTTTAAATTTTGACGTTCATAGTCGCTGGTCATCTACGTTAGCGAGTAGCTGCCAGCGCTTGGAATATACATAACATCAGTTACATAACTTTAAAAAAACAAAAAGTCAATACTCAAGTATTTATGAAATCTAAACTTCTGTTTTTCAGAGCACAACCACTAAATGTCTCCTCCATGGTTCGACGCGATATGGATCATCCTCGCAGGGATACACATTCTTCAGTGACTGCAGTTTTCCCTTAAAAAATCAAATTTAGACACCAACACTGCTTCAAATGTCCCTACTAGTACAGGAGTAGGGAGAACCCAGAGGAATACGGAAACAATCGTGTTCATACAATATTTATTTGGTGAATTGTTGTTCCTAACATCCGCTTCATCCTAACTGGTGATTAAAGGTAATTATAAACAAGGATAACCCCAAAAGACTTGATTCAATTGGGAATAAACACAGAAAAAGTTCTCACCTTCATTTGATTTCCGTTTGCTCTTGCACTCAGTAAATGAACTCTTTTAAAATAAGATGCAGGTACAACAGCTGCACATTTGTAGGAAAACAAGTTCTGACCAGATGGAAAACAAAACGTCATTAGCTTAAACGGTTAGCGTCACTTGTCTTCACATCATCATACCAATAAAGGTTTTTCATCTGCTCACTATGTTACATTTACTCATGATTCTTACTAACTGCTATTATTTATTTTCCATTTTTATAGTTGCTAAATAGTTTTTATGAATTCTCACTGTTGCAAAGCACATCAGGGTTCACTTGCAATCTCACATCTGTCTAACAGAACACACGACCTGACAAGTTTACCCTTTTTACAGTTTGCCCACACGTTTGTTTGGTTGAATTCATTCTAAACCCTGCCAGTGGAGTATTTTGTATCGGAGGCTATCATGTCTGCTCGAGCTCGAGCCTCAGGGAGGGTTGGTATGAAAATGAGATGCTGTGGTTGTCAAGTTCCCTCACCGGCGCTCGACGAGCTCATCACTAATTGGGCGATAAGGTTTTTCATTAATTCGCTCTGCTCGACGGCATGGCGGCTGTGTGAGCAGTGGGCGGCTCGTGCCTGCCTGCCTGCTTGTTTGCTGCTCCTTTCAGGCTGTACTCACCTCCACAAACCTGCTGATCAGTTTTAAACAGCGCGCGTTGAGATTTGCAGTCTAATTTCTGCTTATTGGAGTAGATCATCGTCTTCTGATAGCACTGAAAGTACAGTTCTCAGCTAAAAATGAGCAAAAGTGGAGGATGAATTGAAGGTAAGATTGACAGATTTGATTGTGAAATTGATACTCCACATCTCGAGTAACAAGCTGAGGTGGTTCAGACGTCTGGTAGAATGGAGCCAGACACTGGGAGGAAGCCCTGTGGCAAACCCAAGACATGCTGGAACTCTGTCAGCTCGCCTGGACACCGCAACGTCCTCCAGGGAGGTCAGGGCACCTGTACGTGCTGCTTCTGTGACAAAAAAATCAAGAAAATCCGCATTCACTCAAGGTTTTAGGCTGTTTTTTACTAGATTATATTAAATCAATGGTAAAATCTGGAATGCTTGGTAAAAACTTGTAATTATTTTTTGACATTTAGCGGCTTTTATTCAAGCTTTATTTTAAGGATGGAATTAAAGAGCCACATTTCTTTCAAAAGTATTTACTTATTTATTTGATTTAAAAATAAATAGTACTAGTAGAAACAGAGTACCTAAACTTCAAAGATGAACCTGACAAATTTAAACAGAAAGGCTTATGAAGTTGAATCCATCAAATCTTCAGTTTTGCTATTTTTATTTTATTTTTTTTAACCTTATCTGCATAGGTTTTAGCCTAATCGATTCTCTGCTACTCAGAGTTCCAGAGGTGAATTCAGCGAAAAGCTGTTGGAAGTCTTTCTGCAACATAGATGTCTCAAATGAAAATGTAAAAAGTAAATTATTAACCCTAAAAAGCCCACTACATCATAAAATTGACAGAAGATTCACCCCGAAAATTTTTAAGATTTCTTTTTTTTTTTTATTTAATCTTTGATGAAATCCAATGTTTTAATTAGAAAAGCAAAGATATGATCAATATTGATCCGTTGGGGGATTTGGTAAGTTTTTTCTCGCAACAATGTTATTTCAAAATAAAAAATAATGTCAACATGAATGTTAAAGAGGAAAAAAGCACATTATTTACCCACTGTCTCAAATTTGAAACCTTTTTTTCAACTATTTTATAGAAAAACCTAATTATTAACAACTTTTACATTATTTCAATGAAGCAAATAGTTGTTAAAAATGACAGTACAGTTATTCTCACCATAAAGTTTTGAAAATTATCAATACTTTTTCCCGTCAAAATTGATTTTGCGGAGGTTTCACTGAGGCAGCCATTTTGAAATGAGCTGTTCTGCTGCCCCTAGTGGAAGGAAGATGAACTGCAGGACAGAAAACATGTACAGTGAGTTTGTAAAGAAATTTGGATCATGCTAATGAAAGAGGAGTCTCAGAAATTTAATTTTAAATTTAAATGAAATTTACACTAGTCTAATTTTCTATGAAATCTAAACATCAACTTTCGTGATTTTTACCTTTTGAAAAATATTTTGACATCAACCAATTTACACATTTGAAACTTAAATATTTATATTTCTTGGTTTCTAATTCTGTTCTTTATTGTCATATTGTGATCTATTTTTACAACCTGCGTCTGTCTTTTGAAGAATTCAGCATTTGATTTCCGGTTGAGAAGGATCTTTAGGTGCATTTGCTATTTCATTGTGGTTTAAAGGCTGTTCTGTGGAGTGAAAACAAAGCCATTAAAGTGGCAGACTTTTCTGTTTCGATAGGGGAGACTTTCCACGAAGCAAGTCGTCATTCTGAATAAGCTCTTCTGTTACTTTGCGGAGATGGAAGAACATTGCAAAAGGATAGGCATTAATGCAGCACTCCATCACTTTGGCCTTCATGGTAGAAGAGCCTGAGAGAAGCAATTCCTCTCTTAAAAAAAGCCCATGACCGTTAAAAGTGTCTAAAATCAGTGGAATGACTCTCCTTGAAGGGGAAGTAGAGACCTCTGATTTGATAAAAATGAGCGTGTCTTCTATTTATCTGTTATCACGTCACTTTGGTCATCCTTCAAGTCAAACACGGTGACAGCGCCATCATTCTCTCCGGATCTTCGGCGGGTGTGGAAGTCATAGAAAAGATGAATGGGGAAAAGTTTAGATATTTCTGTCATTAAACCTCTTTTAGTTTGAGCGGTCTCCCAGGCAAAGGTTTCCATTTAAACAAGAAAATGATAAGAGGCATTTTGCCAAGAAAAATCCCAGGAAGTGCAGAGTGTGGGTTTGAATTTGGATGAGCCTGAAGAGCTTGATTGAGACTGCAGAGCTGCTAAAGGTGACACTTTTGATACAAATTCACATTAACTTGGTTCAAAAAGCCTTATATTTCAGTTAATGACCTAAAGAAGGAGTTTTTATTTGGGAAAAATCGAGTAATAAATGTTAAAATCCAACATATCCATCAATTATTTTACTATGACTTGATATTTATTATAGTTTGTTAAAACTATAACAAATAAAACTAACTGGAATTAAACTAAGGCGTTTGAGGAGTGAGTAGCTCCACAAATGAATCAAAAAATAGACTTAAAAACTACTTTTCTGAGCGCTTCTTTTGCTGTTGTTGAGTCATTGGTGTTGGTGAGAGTCACCACAAAATAAAAAGAGACATAAAACAGATTGTTTCTGTAGGAGAGAGGGGCTTCAGTATTTATTTATTTTTTTTAACCTCGTTTTCACGAGAAAACAACATTCATTTTCTTGTGATAATGAGACAGTGGATCTCGTTATCAGTAGAAAACGGTCAAAAAAAGGAGGGTTTGTCGTACAACGGATCAAAGAGTAACAGAAAACTTCCTAAAAATGAAAAGTCTGGTTTAAAAATCTTCACTTTAACTGATCAGAATCTTGTTGGTAAAATCAAGACATAACTTGTTAAGCTATGATGAGTCAGAAAAAAAAATGGAAACAATTCTGTTCCAACAAGTGGAACGGCTGGAGGAAGGTGACCAAAAAGTGAAAGAAGAGGTGGTGAGAGCAGCCATGTTGTTGGTTTGAGGCAGTAGACAGAGCTGGAGGAAGGTGACCAAAAAGTGAAAGAGGTGAGAGTAGCCATGTTGTTGGTTCGAGGCAGTAGACAGAGCTGGAGGATGCAGAGATGAAGATGTGGAGGTTCTCTTTGGGGAGGTAAGGATGGATCAGGAATGAATCCATCAGAGGAACAGATATCGGTAGATGTTTTGAAGATAAAGCTGTCATTTTAATGGTGCAGAGGTTGGAGTTACCTGGAAAGAAGTTCAAAAAGGCAACACGTTCTAATTCCCAAGTCGTGACGTATGGATGTATGGTTGAGGATCAAAAATGGAGGTTTTGGGTGTCCCCAACTCGTTAGTTTTTGATGTGCTGCCTGTTCCTTCTTTCTTTTTCTTTATTTGTTTCCTTTCATGAAGCATCAGGAACATCAAAACACAAAATCAAATACAGAATACAACACAGTCCTAAAACTTCAAGAATGAAAGGGAGCAGATGGAAGAACAATGTTCTTATTTTGTGTCTGCCCCTGCTAAATCAAAAATATTCATATGTATAAACAAATATACAGTTTTAGATGGCCCCACCGTCGGCCATTAACAAGCCAAACAATATAATGATACAAAAAGAAAATTAAATCAGAAGATGAAATCAACTACTTTTGACATAACTTTCCAAATTTATTATCCTAAACTGAAGAATATTTGTACAACTTTTCAAATCATTTTTTTGTAAGTTCCAAAGTTTAACACCAATAAAAGAAAAACACATTTGTTTTAAAGTGGTGCGAACAACTGGGAACTTGAAATCAAATCTCCTTCAATGATTTAAATCTTCAGAACTAAAAACAAACAACCTAAGCAAACTCTCTGGCAGTTCTCTGTTTTTAACTTTAAACATTCCTAACAGAATTTGTTGTTCTATTATGTCTTCACATTTTAAAAGACCAGACTTGATAAATAATATATGTGTGCTTTCCCTATAGCCAACTTTGTTTATTATTCTAATAATTCTTTTCTGCATGAAACATAAAGGCATTAAATTGGTTTTATATGTATTACCCTACACAATAAATTAAATAAGGCTGTGAACAATATAACATTCTCAGTGTTCTACAAGATAAAAGAAATATAATATATAGTTTTTGACATTTTAGCTTTAACATATGACATATGAGGTTTCCATGTTAGATTTTCATCAACTATTACCCCAAGGAATCTCAACTCAGGTACCTTTTCAATTTTTACACCATCGATGAACAAAGTGACATCATTCTGTCTTTTTTCTTTTCGCAAAAACCATAAACTTTGTTTTTGTCAGTCCAAAATAACTTATTTTTGTAAAACCAATTCTTCAATTCATCATTCTCTTTCAACTCTTCCTTTACATTTTTTAAATCTTTTCCAGAGCAATATAGGGTCGTATCATCGGCAAATAATATAAGATTTAGAACGTTAGAAACTTCACAGATGTCATTTATATATAAAATAAAATTTAATCTAATTAAATCAGGGGTCCCAACCAACCGGTTCCAGGCGTGTACCGACACCAAATATGGTCCCTCTGTATCGGACAAGGACTGGTACTAGACCCATTAGCCTATCGGATGCAGTGCCAGACATGGACCGGTTATGGTTACTGTTGGGTGAATCCGGGGTCCACACCAGCCAATCACAGAGCCCATGGAGCTAGAGCAGGGGTAGGGAACCCTGGTCCTCAAGAGCCACATTCCTGCATGTTTTCCACCATACCCTGCTCTGGCATGTTCTTATTGGCTGAACACATCTGACCCAGGTAATTGTCATGAGTCCCTACACTGATTACCTGGTTCAGGTGTGTTCAGCCAATAAGAACATGCCAGAGCAGGGTATGGTGGAAAACATGCAGGAATGTGGCTCTCGAGGACCAGGGTTCCCTACCCCTGAGCTAGAGTGATCAGCCCGCTACGCTAGGCAGCCGCCCGGTGGACAGCTTAGCAAGCTCTGCTGCCTGGGGTCTGGCAGAGCAAGGGAGCGTCGTTAGCTAGCGGACGCCAGCGCCCAGGTTTCCGGTTCCTGGGCAGCAGAGCTCGCTTTTCCGGCCCGCCGGGTGTTGGCTGCCCGGCAGACAGATTGCGTATCGCGTCTGGACAAAATGTTCGGACCCCTGATTTAATGGGAACAACCAGAACATCAAAAAAGGACGAGTTGGGGACACCCAAAACGTCAATTTTTGACGTGGAGGGATACCTAACCATACGTCAATGTGACGACAGGAATGGGAATGTGTTGAAAAAAGAGATTTATGGATGAAGAGAAGGAGATCATGAGGGTTTTTGGAGGATGTGGAAGATTAGATGATTTGATTGGGCGACCCCTAAAGGGAGAACTAAAGACAAAGAAGAAAAACATACTTAATATTAATACATTTGACTTTAGGTATTGTATTTTAGCATTATAAGAAGCATATATCGATTTATGGACATTGACATGTTACTTTTTTGGTCAAATTTTGCTGTTTAATAACGGGAGTGTAGCTTTATTTTCCATTAAATGAACACATGAATGCTATTTTCCATCAGTTTGATCCTTTTTAATGCAGCATAAATATGAAAACACTTCTCAGGGTGGATCAGTCGTCTCGTATTCACAATTAAAGAAAAGCATGCTGTTTTATTAGGCTGACCTGATGCTGCAAGTTCACTTTACCGGCCTTGAAATTAAGTCTGGACACAGCAGCAACCTGAACACCCTATGGAGACAGAAAAAATAAACCCCATAAGGAGGAGAATGAAGGCAGCAAATTCTGATCAACCTCAGCAAGAGCCAAGACTAGCAAGCCTGCCAAAACTGATAACTCACATCTTGTAAAACTTCACTATGAAATGTAAGCTCTTTGAAAGTATTTATTCATTTATTCCCCTCAGCTGTTTCATCCTGTTCAGGGTCAAGCTGGGGCTGGAATTCATTCCAACGTTCATGGGGTCAGAAACTGGACTCAAACTGATAACTTTGCACATTTATCCTGACTTTAAAACGACCCTTTAACTTCTCACTTTTGGCTTTTTTTAATTATTTTTTTTAAGCTGTTTCGTTGCAAACCTACATTTTTGGTAAATAGTATCTGATCATTTTTCTCAATTTAGTTTCTGTGAGCAACTTTTCAAATCAAACTTTTTTTTTCTTTTACAAAAAAAAAACTTTGTAGAATGAAAAGCTCAAAAAAGCTTTAGAGTTAATTGTAAAATTTAATTTAAAACCAATCCGTTCCTTTGAACCTTCAAGGTTAAAGACAAAAGTGAGAAGTTTATTTTTTCTGAATGACGCACTTATGTTGCCAGATATATTTTTGGAAACTTTAAAAACTCAGTCTTACCAATCACATAATATTTTTTCAAAATAACCCTTTAAATACTAATCTAAATCTTATTTTTTTAAACCTGATGCTTAGCTCCTTGGAGGAGTCAATGTTTTTAACCATATAAACCACTTTGGCTTCATAATTGTCGTAATTTAGCATCTTTTTGAAAGCAAAATCATGAAAGATTTTTTTTCCCTAATAGCTGGAAATAAATTCAGGCGTTAAAGAGTTAATATTTGTTTCTAAATGTGCTCTACTGTTTTGTTGAGTGGGTAAATACTTTTAATATAAGATAGAATCGCTAAAATTGTATTTAAATTGTGCTTTATAAAAACAAGAAATGTATTCTGACTGAAATGATAACTGATATTTGACCAAAATTAGACAAATTTATAAGTTTTTTTTTTGTTTTGTTTTACTTTGAGTGCAATTTTTAAAGAAAACAAGTGAAATAAATCTATCTGGACAGCTAAAGCTTAAACCAAATTCAGACATTCTTGTAGGAGTTTTCAAAAAAATTTCCGATTTGAAAGAGTTTGTGACGTCTTTGCTCTTAGAACGTACTTCAAAGGTATTTGTCTGACACAATCAGAGTTGCAGCATCTCCTGAATTCCTCCAAATTGTGTTCATGCGGGTCAGAAATTGCAACAAATTCCAAAGAACTTGTTCTTGAACTGAAGAATCTCCTTTTTTCTGCTCCAGTTTTGAAGATGTTCAGGACCAATCTCTCCAGGGGCCTTGAAGTCCAAATCACACGAATAAATCACTCTATAAAAAATGTATCACACGCCAAAACCACAGTTGCTTTTTATTTTTTTAAAGCTAAACAAATAATAAAACATTTTATTTTAGAAATTAAAACAAAATTCCAGAAACTAAAACACAATTTCAACACTTCAAAAAGCAAATATATGGGACATCACTGATTGGATGATGATGTTTGTCCATTATTCCAACCAAAAAATAATTGGCTTGAACCGATTCTGGAAATGCTTTTACTAATTATAAGTGTGCAGACTTTGAAAACGCACAGTGCCTGCCTTTACCGGCTTCTGGTTGTGTTTTATATTTTAAACATTTGATTTCTGTAATTTACTTTTGTTTTATATTTGAATTTTTTGAATTGTGTTTTCTGGATTTTCTTTTCTAACCTGTTTTCTTTTATTTTTGTGCAATAAGTGATTTGTTAGTGTGATTTGCACTTCAGGGCCACCAAAGATCTCCAACCATTTACCAAAAGATATGAGACAACTTTGTGAGACGTTAGCAATCCTCAAAGGTAAAAGAAAATGATTTATTTGACATGCGATAGCTTCACCAGCTGAATGTCGTCTCTGCAACATTCATACACTTAAATCAAAATTGGCTCTACTTTGAATGTTTTTTCTATAATTTTGTGTCTTCGGCTAGTTGCAAGGCGCCGCCGCCGCTGCTGCTGCAGTGACATACAAATCCAAATAGGAGTGGAGGGGTTTGGAAACGCCACACAGAGGACCGTAAACAACCATTTTGCAGCAAAATAACAGTCTGTGAGCTCCACATATGCCACCCTAGAGACCTGCTCTCATGCAAACCATTAGAAACTGCAATTTTCATTGTACAATAAGCAATATTTTGGTACATTTTCAACAAATTTCTCCCTCAAATGAATGAAACATGAGTCAACATATGTAATTTCTGCATGTTCTTTTTTTGTAGCACTTTATTTGATTACACAGTGAGACCAAATGAGCACAGGTGAGTCATTGGTTGTGTGAAGGGGTATTCTCACCCACCTGTGTCCAGATTAGACCTATTATTGGCACTGCGATATACCCTTCACCCCCAATAACCCTTCCCTTGCCCCCCTCTATTTCTCTTTCCCCCTTCCTTCCTTACTTCTCATTCCTGTCCCGTCCATTCTTTCTCTCTCAGCAGGCACTTCCCCTCATTCGCTTTTTCTCACGTCTTCATGACTCAAGTCACGAGCCATTAGAAAAGCCTGACCTTCTGGGAAAGGTCTTTAGTAAGCAGTGATAAAGTAGGGTTGGGCAATTGAAAAAAAAAAAGAAAAAAAAAAAAAAAGCTGTACTGTAGCACTAAAATAGGTGCTGCTATAGTCCAGGGAGCGGATTAATGATCCCTAACCTCAACGTACCATTAGCCCGAAATAAAGACTGGAGGAAAAAGGAAAAAAAGGGGGGGAAAAAAGTCCGTCTGACATGGACACATGGATGATGTGAACATTAAAAGCACTTTTTGTGTGGCTGACATTTCTTTTAATAGTCCCCCTGTCCAGTGATGAAGTCTTAGTCATAGCTCTTTGAAATGACACACAGTTGAATGAACACACAGGAATTACAAACTAATGACCGCCTGTGATTATTTCCCACATCAATTAAAACATCCTTTCATGAGAACATTTACGCTCGTGTCGCGGATGCGTTTTAAAACATCCTTGACACAAATTATTGAGCGCTTGCAATTAAATCCTGACATATTAATTTGCGTTTAATATCTGCGCATGGGAGAATTAGTTATTCATAGCAATCGGAGAACATGGCATGCAAATCTGGAAAAACAATAAGGAGGACTTGGCTGTGGAAGCTAATTTTCGAGTGCTCACTTCACGGTTTTTTAACCTGTGTGTCCACTTAGCCTTAAATAAACATGAATTCAACTTAGACTGTTCAGCATATGTGAGTGTGAGGAGGGTAATAGGATTTCCTGAACTGTTTCTATACCAGCCTAATCCCTAAAGCATAATCTGTTTTTTTATGGTATTTATGTTGAATGTCTCCCCTCATTTATAAATACTCTGTTACTGTTTACTCAGGATTTGGAGGTGATTAACATCCAGAGTTCCTCATTGAGTTATTGCCATCTCAGGAGAGATTCTCCTCATCATACTGTGGAAAAACCTACAGCAGAGGTCGGCAACCTTTACCAGTAAAAGAGCCATTTGAGCTCATTTTCTACTGATCAAAACCTAGAAGGAGCCACATAGTTTTACTTTAGCCTTTAAAAAAATTGGACTTGCATTCATTACCTTTTTTTGGGTTTTTTGTTTATATTTTTTAATAAATATGAATTATGGGTTTTTTTGGCACAAACAAAAGCAAAAATATTAAAAGAAACTAGCATTTCTCACAATGGGATTTTGTTTATTTACGTTTTTACCTTTTACCTTTAGTAAAGGCCAAATTAGCGAATAAGCTTATTGCTTAATTACTAGCTAAATTCCAGATTAGAATAAAACTCATCAGTAAATTAAAAAATGTTAGCCAAAAATGTTAGCATGTTGCTAAAAAATAAAAGATAAACTCTAAAATTTGCCTAAAACCCCCAGTAGATAACAAATTCGCCAAAAAATGTTAGCATGCTGCAAAGCTAAAATCCAAACTAACATAAAATTGTTCAGTAAACTAAATTAGTCAAAAACGTTAGCCTGATGCTAAAATAGACGCTAAACTTTAAATTTGCCTAAAACCCCCAGTAGATAACAAATTCGCCAAAAAATGTTAGCATGCTGCAAAGCTAAACTCCAAAATAGCATAACATTGTTCAGTAAACTAAATTAGTCAAAAAACGCTAGCCTTATGCTAAAATAGATGCTAAACTTTAAATTTACCTATAACCCCCAGTAGATAACGCATTCGCCAAAAAATGTTAGCATGCTGCAAAGATCAACTCCAAACTAGCATAAAATTGTTCTGTAAATTAAATTAGTCAAAAACGTTAGCCTAATGCTAAAATAGAAGCTAAACTTTAAATTTGCCTAAAACCCCCAGTAGATAACAAATTCGCCAAAAAATGTTAGCATGCTGCAAAGCTAAACTCCAAACTAGCATAAAATTGTTCAGTAAACTAAATTAGTCAAAAACGCTAGCCTGATGCTAAAATAGATGCTAAACTTTAAATTTACCTGTAACCCCCAGTAGATAACAAATTTGCCAAAAAATGTTAGCATGCTGCTAAGCTAAACTCCAAACTAGCATTAAATTGTTCAATAAACTAAATTAGTCATAAACATTAGCCTGATGCTAAAATAGATGCTAAACTTTAAATTTGCCTTTAAAACCCCCAGTAGATAACACATTCGCCAAAAAATGTTAGCATGCTGCAAAGATAAGCTCCAAACTAGCATAAAATTGTTCTGTAAATTAAATTAGTCAAAAACGTTAGCCTAATGCTAAAATAGAAGCTAAACTTTAAATTTGCCTAAAACCCCCAGTAGATAACAAATTTGCCAAAAAATGTTAGCATGCTGCAAAGCTAAACTCCAAACTAGCATAACATTGTTCAGTAAACTAAATTAGTCAAAAAACGCTAGCCTTATGCTAAAATAGATGCTAAACTTTAAATTTACCTATAACCCCCAGTAGATAACACATTCGCCAAAAAATGTTAGCATGCTGCAAAGATAAACTCCAAACTAGCATAAAATTGTTCAGTAAACTAAATTAGTCAAAAACGTTAGCCTGATGCTAAAATGAATGCTAAACTTTAAATTTACCTATAACCCCCAGTAGATAACAAATTCGCCAAAAAATGTTAGCATGCTGCAAAGCTAAACTCCAAACTAGCATAAAATTGTTCTGTAAATTAAATTAGTCAAAAACGTTAGCCTGATGCTAAAATAGATGCTAAACTTTAAATTTACCTGTAACCCCCAGTAGATAACAAATTTGCCAAAAAATGTTAGCATGCTGCAAAGCTAAACTCCAAACTAGCATAACATTGTTCAGTAAACTAAATTAGTCAAAAAACGCTAGCCTTATGCTAAAATAGATGCTAAACTTTAAATTTACCTATAACCCCCAGTAGATAACACATTCGCCAAAAAATGTTAGCATGCTGCAAAGATAAACTCCAAACTAGCATAAAATTGTTCAGTAAACTAAATTTAGTCAAAAACGTTAGCCTGTTGCCTAAAAATGAATGCTAAACTTTAAATTTTACCTAAAACCCCCAGTTAATAACAAATTCGCCAAAAAATGTTAGCATGCTGCTAAGCTAAACTCCAAACTAGCATAAAATTGTTCAGTAAACTAAATTAGTCAAAAACGTTACCTGATGCTAAAATAAAAGATAAAACTCTAAATTTGCCAAAAACCCCAGTAGATAAACAAATTAGCCAAAAAAATGTTAGCATGCTGCTAAGCTAAACTCCAAACTAGCATAACATTGTTCAGTAAACTAAATTAGTCAAAAATGTTAGCCTGATGCTAAAATAGATGCTAAACTTTAAATTTACCTAAAAACCCCAGTAGATAACAAATTAGCCAAAAACTGTTAAAATAATATCTCCAAATTGTTTGACAATTCCTATTATTTTAATTTTCTTCAGCCAGAGAGCCACCATGGGGAGATAAAAGAGCTACAGGTTGCAGACCCCTGACCTACAGGAAGATTGTCATTTAAGGTCAAATGCCTTTTTTTTTGACTAACTTTTCATGTCTGTACTTCTTCTGGACCATCCTTGCTGCAAGACTTTATTTGTTTCTTCATCTGCCATGACCATATCCTTCGCAGAGACATTGAAAGATTTCCTCCACTGTTTGCCAAAGTCAACAGATGCTTAAACAGGCTCCATACAGAAAATAGTAATGGACTCCAATTGGGGGACGTTCAATCCTTCAACGTCATCCATAAACTTTGGAAAAATGAGAAGGTAAGGCATGAATGGATAAGGAGAGCAGATGAATGTTCCTGTGGTTCCATCCTGATTGGACCCAGATGACAGCAATCATCCCATCACTTCAGGACACTATTTAGGATGTGTCCTCCAGCATTCACACCTGGTTCAATACCTTCTCGGGTGCAGTACTTTTTGGCCTCCTACCCTGTTGTTGCTGTCTCTTGACTGCCCTTCCATCCTCTACTTACTCCTGTCTCTAGGATTATTGACATCATCGTTCAAGCCGACTTGAGTCCAAATCTCCACCACTGCAGTCCTGATTCACACAGACTCCAGTCATACCACGTCCCCACGCCACGCTACTCACCTTTGGGTTGTGCTGCTGCGCGTCCTTCCTCCACACCTGATCCTTTGCTCGAGCTCATGTTGCCCAAAACGAGTTTAAACACTGTATTCAGCTGCCACAGAAACTACGCTCCCGCTTCGAGTCACCAGATATCCACCGGACAATAAAGTTATTCCTCTCTCATTCTGCATCCGTGATCCTTCTGGGTTACAGCCTCTGGGTCTGCTACGACTCACCCTGTTACTAGGGATGTGCCAAGATATCGATATTGCGATTATATCGCGATATTTTGTCCTGAGATTGATTCTCGATGGGTGTAAAGCAAAATAGGGACGTTGCTAGTTAATTAAAGTACTTAAAATTATATAAATTATTATTGATTAAAGTTGTTTATTGCTATTCTCTAATATAATTTGAATTTGTAAATATTTATTACTATTATTTTTGCGTACTCTAGGGGTTTTACCTGTTGACTGATCAAATAGAAAATAGATAAAGATTGTAAAAATATTCTCAAGTGGCAGTCCGAGTAAATCAGCCTTCGATTTTGGATGCTAAGTTCTTTTCAAATGTTGGAAAAGTGCACAAAAATTTAGGTAACACTTGACAGGGGCTTTGAAACATTATATTCCAGATCCTTTGGTGTGACGTTCCTTTGGAGGTAGATAGCTGTCGCCACTTGAATTATTACATTTTTGTTCTGTTGCTAACAACAGTTCTGCACCTAAAAGTGTCACTGCTGATCATGTTTACTATTGTTAACCTTAAATTTTACAGATAATTTCAATTCAATTGGTGTCAACGCTTGTCAAGACATAGTATGACTGATTTCAACAATGTTGCACATAATAAGACAAGTTCCTTATTATGATTGTGTTTAAGCTAAAAAAAAATAATAAATATGTGGTCCTTTCTATAATGTTAATTATTACTAAGGATTTTTTACCAATTATCGCAGTATCGCGATATTATCAATATCGTAAGCCATGTATCGTGTATCGCATCGTATCGTGAGGTACCCAGTGATTCCCAGCCCTACCTGTTACCATGACAGAATGTAATGAAAGAATGACTGGGTTTGAGGAAGAAATGGAAGATGCGACAGGAATTTCTAATATAAAAGATAGAGGTACATGTATTATTTCGCTGGACAAAGCGAGATGTTGACGTCACCCATTGATAAGTCTTTATCTCCAGTCTTTGGAGGCACTGTGGCCTGGATTTGGACATGGTTCAAACCATGGTCACCTTATGGTTTGGTCACAACTGCCCTCACGGGTGGATATGGGGTGTTTGCTGACAAAATATTGGCAAATTTGCACAGGACATGAAGTTGGCTAAATATCAGGGTCATGGACCGCTCAAATAGTCCTTAGACCAAAGATGTTCATACAATATTTTTCTACGTACCAAATGCATGGCCATTGTTGAAAGTTAAACCAAGTCGAACTTTGACCAATCAGGGACTTGTATTTGGTAGTGACTTAATCATTGAAGAGAAATTAATGTTTGTGGTTTGAGCCCAGCTGGATTTGTGTGACACATTGGAATAGAGCTGTGAAAGAAAGATCTGAACCGCTTCAACATTTCATGGCAAATCTCTTCTAACTGGCGGATTTGCACTAGTGACGATTACTAAAGAAAAAGAAGCCCCTCCCTGCTCATCCAGTGTGAACACCATGGGGTAAATCTGAAGTCCAAAATACACATTTACCACTGTCTTGAACACGGGTCACACGCCCAGAAACTAGAAAGTGTGGAAGAAGAACACCCCTCTTCAGAGTAAGTTAAGTCACCACACTAGAGAAACAAATACATTAAGGTAAGAATACATGGGAAATGTAGAGTGTAAGGGAGAAATAGATGGTTGGAACATATGGTCAAGAATAGATGGATGGGAAGATAAAGAAGGAGAGAAAAAAGTAATAACCGCATCTCAAAGGTTTCCTTGGTGTGTTTAGGTTCAGGGTTTCTGTCACGATCCGTAAAAACGAACCTCTTCATTCTTTCTCACCAGTTTTCAAACACATTTTATACCAGGCTATTCTTTAGTCTTTCAAACTGTACCTAGAAATATAATAATATATTACCTTTAGCAGTCTTAAGAACAAAAACTATTTATGAAATATTAGTTATTTTCATGCAATCTCTTCCTACCCAAAAGACTCTCCGGGGCTCCGCCTTTCGCTCCTTGTGGGTCCTCAGCAGCATGTCTGTGTTTTGCCCTCAAAATAACAAACAACATCTGAACAGAAAACAAGAGTGTTTTGCCGATTGCTGTTAGCTCTGCAGGGAAAGTGGGTGTTTGTTTTAGCTTGGGGGCGGAGCTGGCGGTGCAGACGCTTCCTGGAAGGGGCTGTTCTCACGTGTTTCCATCACATTGTGAGGACTCGCTCGTTTTCATGGGTTTGGAAGGGGCTGGTGCTCAGATTGCAGTTTTTTAGAGTAATGTTTAGAAATATATGAATGGATCAAAGTACCACTTTGAAGTTGTTTTATTATATATATATATATATATATATATATATAGCTACTCTGCACTTGGTTTCCTCACAAACCACAATACTTGATGATCATTGGTAAATATACAGCCTCAAACTGTTAAATGTTAGTTTACTTGTTAAGAAAATGTGTAAAATACAAGTGTTTATAGAGGTCAGCAACACAAACATGCAACACCGTAAAGCACAACCCTCTCATATTACAATTTTTAAAAAACAAAATATGTCATTCTTCCTATTTTTTTGCAAATTTATCACCATCAAGTCGTTAACTTAACCTGAATGTTGCCAGACTTAACGAGCTTTTAATTAATTAATATATTAGGCTTTCTTGTTTTCTGTTTCTTACACTCCAGTTTACAATTATTGCAAATATTCATCCTACTGGATATGTATGACCATGTTTCTTTCTTCATCGCATTTCTGTGTCATCTTTTCTACATTTGATTTTTAAATAAAGTTGTTTTTTTTTTTCCACAGGTTTCTTGCATTTGGGTCCTCTTCAACCTTCCATCCAAGACTCAAACTTTCATATCAAGAAACTTCTTTAACAGAAGGAACAGAAAAACCTCAGAGGAGAAACAACATCAGGTATGTTTTAATCCTCCAGAAAAGTCTTCTCTGAGACTCTGAGTTTCAGGAGAACCACAATGAGAATCAGTTTCACTACAAGAGGGATGAACCTAGAAGAGACTGACTCCAAGATCCTTTCAAGAAGACGTTAAAGGAACAAGAACAGGAAACAATGGCGGAGCCTCATTATCATTAAAGACCTTCACAACCCCTCCCACTGCATTACCCCCACCCTCACCCCCCCATGCCTTCTGGAAGGAGGTTTTAAGCATCAGCTGCTGGAATGCCCAGATGCTGAACAGCTTTTTTTTTAGAAGCTGTCGTACTGATTAATGGACAAGGTCTTCTCCACATACACCCTCATACATTTAACATGCAGAAACTTTCTAGAAAATCTAAATAGAACCTAAATTAATGGTGCCTTTAAAATACTATGAAGGTGCATCAATGAACATCTGCTTTTATTGTAGCAAGTACATGTATTTAATTACAGTCAAATTTCATTTAATTAAAAGTTAAATTCAGTTACACGATGCACTTTAGGTTCAGAGTTTAAGTGCAAAATACTCTTTATATTGAGGAATGAACATTAAAAAACACTTAAAAATTCTAAAAGTTGATTTTTGATGTTATAGACCCTTTAATTAATTACAAAAACGCATATTTTAGTGAACTTTGTCGGTCAACTCAGCACCAAAATGTTTTGTTTTCTGAACTTTCAACATGGAAAAAAAATGTTACAAAATTAACATTTTAGTTTGTCAGTTTTCATATTTTGACTTCTTTCGTTGTGGAAGATGGCAGCAGGTTAAAAAATTCACATCCACCAAAGAGTCCAGGAAAATGTCCTTAAAACAAGAAGAAAATAATAAAATACAAGATGTTTTTCTCTTGTTATAAGTGAAAAACTCGGACAATGGAGCTAGTAGAATTTGTCTTGGTAAGATTTTGAGGATTTTGCAGTTTTGTTTCACTTTTTAGGAATGTTTTGCTCTGAGATGTCAGTCACTCCAGGTTCATGTTGATCAGCTGTTTTCATTTCTATTAATTGATCTCAGTCTATTTAAGATCTGGTTGGTTTTGTCATGTCATCTGCTTTGACACGTTTATGATGCATCTGTGGTTTTGTCATGTTTCAGTTTATTTTAGTTTTTCCTGCTCTTGACAAAGATTTCTTAAAAATAAGTTGGATTGCCTTTTAAACTGATTTGAAATTAGCAATAAGTTTGTATACTTGGGTATATTGTGCTCATAATTTGAAAGTTAAACTAAAGCTTTAAACCAATATGAATCACTTTGTGCTGAAATGGTTCAAGCATTTGACACATATACATCAGTATTAAACAAAAAAGCCAGTTTGTCATGAAATCTAGTCATGTGTAGCAATAATACTTTTATGAGAAAACCTAAACTGGTAACTTTCATAAATAAGCATAATGTATTTATATATATAATATAATAAATATATATATATATATATATATATATATATATAATATATATATATATATATATATATATTATAGCCATAAAGTGATTGTTCATACATAAAATATTGTTAAGCGATATTTGATTTTACAAGATTGGTTTGAAAAATATCGATATCATTCATCTCAAGTTTGTATTGGTATCGGATCAGTACTGACCCACTAATATCGATATTTCCACTTTTATTTGAAACTATTTTGTATCTTTTTTTTTCTTTTATTGTCAAATATTTTGATTTATTTTTGTATCATAGTTAGTTGTTTCATTTGGTTTGTAAATTGTTTTGCATTAACTTCTTCACTTTTTTTTATTACAATACGTTTTTTTTATTTTAATACACTATTTTCCATTTAATTGAAGATATTCAAGTGTTTTAATAAAGAAAAACTTAAAAAAAAACGTTCACTGTGATTAAAATCAACTGAGATTTTGAGGTTCATGTTAAATCCAAAGTATTAACAAAAAATATCAATATCTGTATCAATATCGGCGATATTAACAAGTATCAGATCGGTTCCCAAATGCTCAGTTTCGCCCATCCCTAGTTTGAAAATAAGTTAACTGTTTAAAATATCTCAATTTAAGAAAGAAAAAGAACAGTGAAATGCTTGTGTTAGAAGGACAAAATAAAAAAAGTTTTGAAGTACACAAGGCAATTTTATTTAGAAAAATAATCATGTCAGCAATATTATATAGCCATTTTGCTATCTTTTGGAGTCCAGATGACCCAAGCCTGACATTGACATGTTCTCTATCCAATGACAAATGTGGAAGAAGGTGGACAGGATTTCATGCCTTCCAGAGACACCAGTGAAAATAAAAAATCATTGAAATAAAAAGTTCAATGCGCTGTCTAATGGGGTCCAGATGACTCCACTCCCGATGTCAACACAAGGGTTAGTCTGTTTCTCTACTATGAAATGACCTCTCCAGCTTTTGAGAAGATCCTTTCACATGGCACAGGTGTTGTTAGCATATACAGGTATCTATTTCCTAGCTTGTAAAGATTTGGAAACAATGCTGCTCTTGACTTGTCTTCTCCTCTGGGCAGGTAAGGGCTCAGCCAAATAACACTGAACTTCCACAATTCCCTCAGCTGTTGTGTATTGGAGTCTTTGTTGTTTTCAGTCTGGACACATTTGGTGTTTCGCTTAAAATGAACCAGAGTTGGCTTCCCCCAAAAATCCGGAACACATTTTCAGTCTTAATTCACACCAGTTGACCCAGGTCCTGAACCGGGAAGAACTCTCGGAACCATTTTTCAAGGTGGTCTTGGTTAGTTTCTAATCAAACTGAACTTTTAATTCGCTCTGAGATTACTCAGTCTGAATACAATCCAAGAGCAAATGGACCAAACCGGTCACGTTTTGATTGATGTAAATATAGTCGGAATGGAGCGACCGGTAAGCCGTAGACAAATGAAAAGCAACGATTGTCATTTTATCTTACAGAAAAAAATAGTCCAACTGCTAACTTCTCAGAACGTTTATTTAAATACCACTGAAGGTGCTTCTTACATGCTTTTTGTGTCTCGTTATGCGACACATGCTGAAAGCTACCTTAACAGAATTCTCTTAAAAACAATGCCATAACACCACAACAATGAGACACACAGCAACTCAATGACATGTGGTCTGATGAATGGAGGCTCATTAAAACAACTTTTAATGTGATACACATTTCTTCTTACTGCTTTCCCAACAATCTATATGCCACAAAGACTTATCAACATAAGTTTTGTACCAGACATTAATTTAGACATTCAAAATTGGTCAGCGAGTAAACTCAATCAGTAAACTACTTTACCAAGGACTGCAAAGAGCAGGATTTCCATCATTTCTGATTTTACTTGCTTTGCCCCCATCCTTGTAATCCCTGGTCAACGAGTAAAGAGATCTTTAGTCACATGGTTTTGTTTACAAGCTTTGGTCCAAATCTCGGTCCGGACCAAACAAAATACCAACTTTAACCGGAACCTGCAGGAAGCAGACTAGAATTACATAAAAAATCATAGTATGCATTTTAGAATCCTAATTAATTGAATAAACTATTGGAACCCACCAAATCTACTGTCCAGATTCCAGAAGCTCCCACAAAATATCAGAGTAATGTGCCAGCTGACCTTGTGCTTCAACTAATATTGGCTAGGAATATAAGGAGAGAGTTTGTGTTCATGGAGGGAACATTTGCGTAAATCTTAGATAAACCCTTTACAAGTAATCAAAGAATGCAGAAGAAGCTAATACCTCTGATGTAGAGAGTGTAACAAGTACTGATCTCATGCCCCCACCACATTCTGCTGTCCAAACACATGGATGGATCAGAGATGATGACTTGAATTTGTTCTTGAGCTGTATGATTGTAATTATTGGTGTGACTCTTGATGCAGACGCCTTCTTCTCCTCTGACAGTGCGGTCGTACCGACCGGTCCCACATCTGTCGTGATCGATGTTAGGACTGCTCCCACTGGTTCATGTAGATGTTCTAACATGTGGGACGTGGAATTCCAACTGATTTCAACTTCTTTAACAGGATTATGTTGGGCTTTCTCCAGCTGTACTTGGACTTCTACTAGTTTTTCCTCGGCCCTTGTTTATAAAAATTAGACTATATTTACCTTGCTCTTGTTGGGATATCTGACAGTTCAGGAGTCACATTCAGGGTCTTTTTTACCACAAAGTATAAGCTATGGACGAAACGAGGGACATTGTGTACCCTGAGTAGTTTTGCACAAGCTACCATGTTTGCAGCTCTATCAGTGATGATGAATTTTGTTTTTGAGACTCCATTCATGGATTAGAAGTTCCTCTGCTGTGTGGGACTGCAGAAACATAGTTACACTTAACAGGACAGATAAAAGTTTAAGGTAATGACGAGTGACCATGGCTCTCAGGGCTTGGCTGGTGGGCAGGGTGTATGTTGAGTGAAGCTTGTTCATAAAAGCTTTAAAGCCTTTGTCTTCCTCCACTGAAAACGTCTGAACAATCATATTTACAAGAGCCTCATCCAGTTCAGTTTGTTAAGCTGTAAAGAACAGATTCAAAAAAAAAAAAAGTAAACTCATGATATATACATGTATATCTTTATTTTTTTAAAAGTAGTAGTTATGATGACAAAATAAAACAGCGTCAACATTTCCAAATGGGTGAAATAAGGTGTTCAGGTTTTGTGAGGAACAGTAGCTCTATTAGTATTAAAGGTTGCACATCCCTGAACTAAACAAAAGCCTTGTTAAGATTTTCTGTCAAAATAAATGCTGCAAAAGTGTGTTATTTCTATCAAAACGTCAAAAGAATCCAAAGAACCCTCGGATATTCTGCCTTCAAATGCAATCCAACGTATTCATCTGGACGCAACACCACATAATTACTTCTATTTTCAGACATTCTTTGATATTAAGGTCAACAGCTTGTTGTGCAGAGTTTTTTTTTTTTTCACTTCCTTCTTTGAATTATGTTCAAAGGATAAGTAAAATAAGTCTAATAAAGTCTAACCCCTTAAATATCGAAGCTTTCTGGGTGAAGACATCCCCCCAAAAGCCCCATGGGAGAATTTATATTTTCAGGTTTGATGCTGCGAGTGTGAAGCAGGGAGAGACAGGAAGACCTAAGAAGCTTGAAATTACATGCAGATGAATGTGGAGGCACACAGGAAGTTGATAGCGTAGAGTTATGAAGAGATCAGCACATAAATCATTTGAGATAACCTGATATTTTACAGGGTGGCAGCCCAGCACTGCGGTGAGTCCCGGCAGCTCCATAATTATGCTTAACACAACAGTGACTTCCTGGCAAACACACAATGCTGATTTAGCATAATGCTTTGCTAGCAAGTTTGGGGGGTATTTGTAAATATATTCCAGCTGTACAATGTGCAAACAAAACAACAGGTCTTTCAGGTATCACGTGTTGATGTGAAGTAGTGCTGCCACAAACGATTATTTTAATAGTCGACTAATCATCGATTAATTTTTCCGATTAGTCGACTAATCCGATCATGGACAAAGTGGATGTACAGAAAATCTGAAATATGATTAGCTTTAAAACTAAAAAAATCCTAAATAAGCTAAAATCGCTAGCATATAGCTGAAATATTAGCTAAACTCCAAATTAGTCTAAAAAACTGTACAAATTCCAAATTAGCCAAAATAGCTAGCATGTAGCTGAAGTAATAGCAAAACTCCAAATTAGCCTAAAAAACTGTAAAAATCCCAAATTAGCCAAAATAGCTAACATGCAGCTGAAATATTAGCTAAACTCCAAATTAGCCTAAAAAACTGTAAAAAAAATCCCAAATTAGCTAAAATAGCTAGCATGTAGCTGAAATAATAGCAAAACTCCAATTTAGCCTAATAAACTGTAAACATTTACAATTAGCAAGCTAACATGTAGCTGAAATATTAGCTAAACTCCAAATTAGCCCTAAAAAACTGTAAAAATTCCAAATTAGCCAAAATAGGTAGCATGTAGCTGGAATAATAGAAAAACTCCAAATTAGCCTAAAAAACTGTAAACATTTAGAATTAGCAAGCGAACATGTAGCTGAAATATTAGCTAAACTTAAAATTAGCCTAAAAAAACGAAAAAATCCTAAATTAGCCAAAAGAGCTAATATGTAGCTGAAATATTATCTTAATTCCAAATTAGCCTAAAAAACTGAAAAAGCCTAAATTAGCCAAAATAGCTAGCATGAAGCTAAAATATTAGCTAAACTCCAAAATAGCCTGAAACCCCTTAATAAATGCCAAAATAGTCTAAAAAGCTAGCAGAATGTCATTACAACTTTCAACTTTACAGCCTGACTCCATATATTATAAAGTAATGACTAATCGACTATGAAATTAGTTGTCGACTATTTTAATAGTCGATTAGTCATCGATTAGTCGACTAATCGTGGCAGCCCTAATGTGAAGTGAAGTTAACAGTCAGGAAATGACTTTTCTTGGGTTGGAACGCTAAAAAAAACCCTGATGAAAAAATAAATGTGCGCGGTTTGTTGCAAGTTAGGAGCACATATATTGGAAAATAAGGCTCAGCTGTCGTCAAAGGTAAAGCTGGGTCAGTTTGATTAAATATTCACTCGAGTAAACAAGTCAAAAGCGGCGAGAAAAGTTTTGTTTAAAGATGCGGTTCTCTCTCAGCTCGTCTGCAGGTGCTCTCCATAACCCGACGTGAACCGACACTTCCACGGGAATCAAAGCGGGATCCGTTTGCTTCCGACAGAACCGAAACAGCTTCATAACGCGGTTAAAACTGACTTAATGAAGGGGGGGGTCTTGTCTTAAAGAATTTTTTTTAAATGCCTTGCAGAGACAGATGGTGCACAGCGTGGTGGCACATGTGTGTGCTCAAAAGCATTTAAATAAAGTAAGGAGGAATTTATGTGCATTTTTTTTTTTGTCATGCATATGAACGTTTATGGCTTTATAGCCAACTTATTTCCTGTTGCGAGTGTGAAAAATGATGTTTGGAAATCAGAAAATATAGGAGGACTCAAATGGGATGCTTAACTGCATGTCGTCAGAAAAGTGCACGTATCAGCACATCTGTGAGGGAAATGGCTTTTCATAATATGTTAAGCATTCCTTTGGCCATTTTAAACCACTTATTAGGGATTATGATGGAGTATGATGTCAATTACTTTGAAGCTGTAATGATTGGTTGAAATGAAATGAATGACAGATATATTAAAAATCTGTCAATGTGGACTTTGTGTTGATGCATTGTATCATAAAAACCCTGTAAACCCGTTCCTCTTTTAGTATCCTCGGAAACTCACCAAAACGGCCACACACCTGAGACCTGGTGAAAATAAATGTTGGACGTCCTCACTCCCTCCTGGAAAAGAGAAAAAAAAACAAGGTAGCATAACAGTGGAGAAAAAATAAAAGAAACATGAAAGGGATGAAAATCTTGGATTCACAAATTTCACAATTCACAAAAATGTATTACTTTATGTATGTTTACTAGATGGATGAAAATTAAAATTATTTGTATTTGATAATTATTTATACCTTTATTTAAAACAGGAGATCAGAATCAACAAAAATTATAAAAAAAACCCACAAAGATTCAGATAGAAAGAAATGCTTTTTGTCATTTTAAACCTTTCTTTTCTTTTGTCAATCTTCTGTTTACATTCACAGTAAAATAAAAAGGATAAAAATCACTGATGTTTTGAATCATTGAAAAGCAAAACTTTAAAATTTTCTCCACAGTTTTCTATCCTCAAAGTTCTTCAACATTTTACGTTCTAAACTTTACATATTGGTGCAGAGCCCGTATGAAAAAAATAGTTTTTTCCGCAGCAGAATCATCTGATTCACGTTGATTATTTCCTTCTTTCAGCAGTGCGAGGCTCCGTTTCTTCAGAATAAGATGGAGTTTTGTTAATTACATCAACTGTTGAAGAGTTACCATAGCCAAAAGAATGTAAACACTGGAGCTAAAGCTCCGGTGTTAAAGCTAATTATTTTTTTCAGAAGTTATGACTGTGAGTGGGACTTGAGTCTCAGTTTCTGAACGGAAAAAAGCTCTCGATAGTTTTACTTTGAAAACCGGAAGTTCACCGTCATAAAGATGTTTACTTCCGGTAGCGGTACCACTGCTGTTTCGTATTTGTTTTCGATCGTAAGCATAAAACACAACATTAATCTGCATTTAGAGCAAAAATACATCATCCCTAGGTTATATTTTGATCATATTTTACTACAATTTATTATATTTATAAAGATCGCAAATCAGCGAGCTTTGACATCACAAATATTCGTACTCGAAATTTCAGGAGCAGATCAGGAGTATTCGAGTACCTGGAAACTCGTTACAGCCCTAGAAATCAACATTGGAATAAAGACCCTCAAGACTTGAGTCAAGACCCACGAGACTTGAACAGCGACCCACAAGACTTGAGAAGGGCCCCCTTAAGTCGCGACTCACGAGACTCGAGCCAAGACCCTCAAGACTGGAGAGGGGTTCCTCGAATAACGACCCTCAAGACTTGAAGAGCCATGAGACACAGCAACTTACAAGACTTGAGTCACGACCCATGAGATTCGAGCCGTGACCCTCAAGACTTGATTGAAGACCCACAAGACTTGAACAGCAACTTACGAGACTTGAGTCGCGATCCACAAGACTCGAGAAGGGTCCTTCAAGTCAAGACACACGAGACTCAAGCCGAGTTCCTCGAGTCGCAATCCACAAGACCCAAGGCGGGTCCCTCGAGTCGCGACCCACGGGACTTGAGGCGGGTCCCTCGAGTCGTGACTCACGGGACTCGAGGTGGGCCCCTGGAGTCATGACCCACAAGACCTGAATGGAGTGAGCCTCCTGAAGCAGGTCGGAGTTGTTTACAGCTCTTGTTTTCTTCTGGGTTTCTTGTTCCATGTTCTAGTTTCACTTTGGAATGGCTGATCAAAGCTCTGTTCAACCGGTTAGCTTTTGCTATTGGTTGACCAATCAGATAGGTCAGAAACTCTGTTTGTTTCCCTTCCTCTGTTATGATCCAAAAGGACTCATTTCCATTTGTAGAAAAATATTTTCATCCACAGGGTCAGACTTCTACAGTACACTCATCATTGTGTGTGCCAAAACAATTCAGTAATACATTCATTTACATTTTAAATAAGAGTGGAACTTTTATTTTAAGACAAACTAAAAATGGCTTCAAGCCTTGAAACTATTTCTGTTTAAATGATCATAGAAAAGCTTTTTGTGTTGCACTATAAACGACAACACAAAAACAAGCAGAATAATTTGATTTAAACTAAAACAATCTTCCCATCTAGCTCCAAGACGCCATCACTTATCCGAGTTTGTAGCGGCTGACACTGATGACACCGTATTTTTAAGCGGCTGCGTTTGCTGGGGCCTGATGTTGAGCGTTGGAGGTCGATATTCTCTCACTGCAGTGTACTGTCAAATGTCAGGTTGCTGTTAAACACTGGGATGTCCAGCATGGAAATATGAAACGTGTCACTAAAACGGAAGAAAGACACTTTTCAGTGGTGATGAAAGCCGACTGTAAAACATGTGGCCTCCTGTCATGGAGGTCCGCATTTCAGTGAACGACCTTCGAGCTGCAGCGTCTAAGTTTTAACCTGTTTTTCAAACGACTTCAGCTCCTCCTCTGAACCAACAAATCGTTTCCAAAAGAACAACTCCAGTCGCCTGTTTAGCATATTATGGCAAATCAATTTGCTGGCATGCTGGGTAATTGAAGTCTAAGTTAAACCCAGCAGACCAGAAGTCAGTTTTAGATGTTCCTGTGATACTATTGATTGCACGATGCCGGATTGACGTGAGGCAGGAACAATGTGTCAGTGGTAGGAGGAGGCGCCTCCTGTTGCCGGGCTGCGAGCGCTTATTCTGAGGTTGATTATTGAGTAGCTGTCAGTCATTACCAAGCTGGAGTGGACAGATATTCAGTGCGGAGCTCTGGCACAGGCAGAGAGCAGATGGTGCCATTTTTTATTAATGACCAACATCAGAATTATGCTGTGTACACATCAAAACAAGATACACATATTGGAAATCGCACCAGTAGGTTGACAAATGCGGCGCAACCCCGACCATAAACCATAGAGGAGACACTGTTCTCTGTGCAGGTTGGCTGCAGATTTGACTCGGAGCTGGAGAGCTAAACCTTCTATTAATGCCGGAGGTGGCCTGTTAGTTTTACTGGTCAGTTTTAAATCTCAATGAAATGCGGCCATGATAACGATGAGCAGAAGTTTTTTTACTTTAATTCATCTATGTTGTATGAAGCTGCCCTTCTGTTGCCTGGTGTTCTTATAATTGTCATAATTTGATGGAATTCCTAGTTTTTACCATTTGATAAATATACTGTAACATAGGGGTCCCCAAACTACGGCCCGCGGGCCGGATCCGGCCCTCTTCCACATGTTCCCGGCCCCCCCAAACTGATTTGGCTAAATTGAACATTTTTCGAGGCTAATTTGGCATTTAGTTCATATTTCAGCTACACGCAAGCTGTTTTGGCTAATTTAAATTTTTTTCCGTTTTTTTTGGCTAATTTGGCAGGAATATTTTAGCTAGCTATCAACTTCATCGTTTTCAGCTATTGACTTGTGCAATTTCAGCTTCAGACAAGACCCACAAGACTTGAACAGCGACCCACGAGACCCGACTCACGAGACTCCTGCCGCGACCCTCAAGACTTGATTCAGTGCTCACAAGATTTGAACAGCGACCCACGAGACTTGAGCCGGGTCCCACGAGTCCCGACCCACGAGACCCGAGCCACGACCCTCAAGACTTGATTCAAGACCCACAAGACTCGAGTCGCGACCCACGAGACTCGAGCCAGGTCCCACGAGTCCCGAGGTGCGACCCACGAGACTCGAGCGGCGACCCTCAAGACTTGATTCAAGACCCTCAAGACTTGAACAGCGACCCACGAGACTCTAGTCCCGACCCACGAGATTCGAGTCGCAACCCACGAGAAAACCCTAAAATGTCTCTCTACCACTCCAATTCTAATAAATCCACTCGCAGACAAATCCTATCGATCCATGAACGTCTTTGTTTTCCTCGTCTGAGCTGCCATCTGGCTCGAACCTGTATGGCTGCATAGCTCCGATAATCAATCCCTTTGTTTTCTATGCTAACGCTAGTTTGGGGTTGTGAGGAGCTGTAAGCTAGCGGGAGGGAGTGTTAAACAAAGGAATTCTGGGATTTTAACCCTATAAACCGTCCCTCCTACAATCCAAAGGAGAATTTCTAATGAGCTCCTGCTGCTCTGATAATGTTGTAAACAACACAGGGTTTTTGATTTTTCTTTAAACACTGCATAATCATAATTAAAAGACCATTGGGGACAATTTTACAATAGGAAAAAAATATAGAGTTAGTGTTTAAGTCTTTTTGTTTCAGAAAAAAAGTTTAAGATGAAAAAAGAAAAAACTCCCCACACTTCTGTTTTCATCTGCCATCCTTAATCTACCTCCCAGCATGCTGTTCTTTCAGAGAGTCCCCCAGACTATTCAAAAGTAATCAGCACAGTCAGACAAGCATTTCCTGATTACTATGTGCACTATAACCCGACTGTGTCCTCCTCCGGGGCTCGGTTATCCTCTGGGAGTGATCAGGTGTGGCTGCAGCCACCTTTTTGTTTAAGTGAACCACATCTCCTTACACATTTACCTGAGCCTCAGTGAATTTTTCCCTCCTGGGTGATTCATTATTTGGGTTCCCCGCACTGTCATTTACAACTTCTTTGTTCACTCGGCACCTGTTTAATCTGTTACTGCCTCTCAAGCAGGAACCGAGGCTGAACACAAAGGGAAGGAAGTTCACTTTGGTTTGTTTTGGCGCAAAGACCCAAAAACATGTTTTTATTTCCCCCCAGGGGGCTTCAACTCCTGTCTAACTAGAAGAGAGGATGCAGACCAGAACCGCACTGGGAAAGCCCAGCCAATGGTTATACCAACCACTGGTAGGAGTAAAGAGATGAGAAATAGAAGACATGACAAATTCTTGAAGTCATGTACAGCAAGAAGTGAGGAAAGTGAAAACAAAGAAGACAGTCAGCACATCATAGGACAATTCCAGATTTTCGTTGTTGGATACCTGCAGCCATAAGGGATGAACTGCTCTGGTTAAAAAGAAATATTGTGCAAGTACGTCTTTAAATGTACATGTGACGAGTTCTGTGCAGTAACGGTCCGTGGACCCCTTGCCACAAGAAGAACTAATAAATTATACCAGTTTTTTTTTTTTTTTTTTTTTTTTTATGAGGCGTAAATCTTTTATTTTGAAAATCAACCAGATTCTCTCGATTAGCTTGAGCGCTAAAAGCAGTCTGGCGGCATGTAACACAAGAAAAGTTGCATGTGGAGTCTTTCTTTACAAATGGAAAAGAACGGACGGAATAACAGGTGATTCACAGACACACCGTCTCTTTGCATAGAGCTGTGACTTTCATGAACGAATCTAATCTTTTGAACAGTCATAGAAATCCTCAAACAAGCTCGTCCAATCAGATGCTCACTTCAGAGAAGTTGTCAATACTTCCATAAAAAGAAAAGGAGAGTTCAGGTAAGCGTGTAGGAGTGATCGGTCATAGTCATGAGTTTTGAGTTTGTTTGTTTTTGTGTTAAAATGTTTAACTTGAAAGTTTTGTATTGCGTTTCAAAGTAGTCTGATTTGTTTCCTTTTGAGCATAAATATATGATTTGTTGATTACAGATGGTCTTATAATAGTAAAACTAACTAACAAGTTCTTAACCACTGACCCCACCCCCCACCCCAGGGGCCATGGTAAAATCCTCATTGGTCGACCAGTTCGCAACCTAAAACAGGTTGAAAAACTTCCAGTACAAAAAAGAAATCAAGAAAAAATGAGAATTAGTAAAACTTTTTTTTTTTTTTTTTTTAAAGAAGGTATCAGAGCAAGAATTGTTATTCTGAATAATAGAATGACTTGGAGCCAGCAGGTACTCGAGTTCACATGTCCAGCCAATGGGAGAACATGAGCCCACGCTTAGCAAAAAGTAGTACACTTGAAGGGTATTATTATTAAGTATACTTGTGCACAGCTATTAGTATAGAGACTGTGTACTTATAGGTTAGGATGTATAGTTTTTTTAGACTAATTTAGAACATTTTAAGGTTGCAATAGTATGTAAAAAGTTAACTTCTAGCATACTGCCTCATTTTTAGTATACTTGTGGTACAGTACTTTAGCTAAGGATAGTCTTGAAGTCAAAGGTCCTGAGTCCATGAAGATTCTCAAAGGCTATGTCTGAATTCCATACCTACTCCCTAACTATTATTAAACTATACAATGCGGGACTATCTAGTGACCTGGATTTCTTAATTCAGTCACCATACTTATTACTTTTTTAATAATAATTACGACCATTTTACAGAGACTATTTATGAATCCAACCTGTTAATGGTAAGAACTTTGTTTTATAAAAGTATAAGTTAAAGTATAAGTTAAAATACTTTTATTTAAAATTCGGTCAAATATAGTGTATAGGGATCTATCAATGGGATAGAGTTCATAGTGTCTAGAGTACTAATAACTTCTTGGTTCTTAGTTCATTTTGGTCAATATTCACCAATCTAGTGAGCATCAACGCACACTGGTTTTTTGCAGATACATCTGGAAAATTTCTATGGTACTGGAGTTTTAAATTGTAGATTTGGAAAACTCTACAAAATGGCAAATGTCAAGTATTAGTGAATATATTCAGACACAATCATAGTCTGAAGGTTATTTGGAGGAAGTTCCTTCAGATTGTTGAACCATCTGTTGGTTTGGTCAAATTCTTCCATCTTTAGCGCTCTCTGGCTAAGACGGATTAAAGTCAGTAAATTGTTCCCAAGGATGTTCATGACTCCAGCTCTATAGATATTGAGTAAGTACTGTTGACTGAAAGACTGTCGTTGGTGATTAATATCAAACGAGGGCAATTCCACTAACTTGCTGAAGCTCAAAGTCGCGTCTCGCGTCATGAAGGCGATTCTCTTAAGTCTTAGAAGTCAATATCATTAGTGCTGCATTACAACCAAAGTCATGGGAGCTCCTTCAATGTTTGTTGGAGGCTTTGACTAAGCTCTGGCATCTGATTGAGGACGACAACAGCCTTGTCAATCTTCGTTTAATACCAGCAGTCATGGCTGATTGTCTTCTTTCAAAAGTTATCAGAAGTTGCTCCTAATCAGCTCAGACAGCTTAAGCGAATATGCCATTGTGTCAGACGTAACATTATCGGTTATGACAAGTCAATTCAAGGATGTGTTGATAGTTTGCAGCAGAATCACAGATAAATATCAGCTGGGATTTAGTGAACTATTTTCTAATAAAACGTACTGGCTTATGAAAAATACAACACTCCTGTCTACAGCCATTGAAACGAAAACGTTCGACCCTGCGGGTGAAGCGTTTGAAACTGGCCTTCTTCTCCTTCAGTAAAGCCAGGAGAGACGTCTGCAAATGGTAAGAGTATCTCAGCAGGTTAAGTGCTCAAGCGCAAAGATTGATGTGAGGGCACTGCGCAGAAATGAAGCTGAGAAAAAGAAAGTTGGCTTTTATTATACTTACAACAATTTCTGCTCGTTGGTTGATGTCTGCAGATCTCTATTCTATTCTCTTTTAAAGAGAAACTAGTTTCTCTTTAAAAAAGGGATTTTTTTAACTTTAGTAGCAAAAAAGCAAACTCGTTTAATTACTAGCTGAACTTTAAATAAGCATAACATTTCTCTCTATATTAAATCAGCAAAAAAGTTTAGCATGTTTCTGAAATAAAAGCTAAACTCAAAATTAGCCTAAAACCCCCAGTAGATAACAAATTAGCTAAAAATGTTAGCATATTGCTGCAATGTTAGCTAAACTCTAAATTAGCATAAAAAACTAATAAGAGGCCAAATCCGTCAAAAAAAAAAAACTAGCTTGTTGCTTAATTATTAGCTGAACATTAAATAAGCATAACTTTTCACTGTAAATTAAATTAGCCAAAAATTTTAGCATGTTTCTGAAATAAAAGCTAAACTCAAAATTAGCCCAAAACCTCCAGAAGATAACAAATTAGCTAAAAATGTTAGCATATTGCTAAAATATTAGCTAAACTCTAAATAAGCATTAAAAACTAATTAGAGGCCGAATCCGTCAAAGAAAAAAAACAAAAAAACTAGCTTGTTGCTTAATTATTAGCTGAACTTTAAATAAGCATAACATTTCTCTGTAAATTAAATCAGCCAGAAATTTTAGCATGTTTCTGAAATAAAAGCTAAACTCAAAATTAGCCTAAAACTCCCAGTAGATAACAAATTAGCTAAAAATGTTAGCATATTGCTGCAATGTTAGCTAAACTCTAAATTAGCATTAAAAACTAATTAGAGGCCAAATCCGTCAAAGAAAAAAACAAAAAAAACTAGCTTGTTGCTTAATTATTAGCTGAACTTTAAATAAGAATAACATTTCTCTGTATATTAAATCAGCCAAAATTTTAGCATTTTTCTGAAATAAAGCTAAACTCAAAATTAGCCTAAAACCCCCAGTAGATAACAAATTAGCTAAAAATGTTAGCATATTGCTGCAATGTTAGCTAAACTCTAAATTAGCATAAAAAACTAATTAGAGGCCAAATCCGTCAAAAAAAAAAAAAAACTAGCTTGTTGCTTAATTATTAGCTGAACTTTAAATAAGCATAACATTTCTCTGTATATTAAATCAGCCAAAAATGTTAGCATTTTTCTGAAATAAAAGCTAAACTCAAAATTAGCCTAAAACTCCCAGAAAATAACAAATTAGCTAAAAATGTTAGCATATTGCTGCAATGTTAGCTAAGCTCTAAATTAGCATAAAAAACTAATTAGAGGCCAAATCCGTCAAAGAAAAAAACAAAAAAAACTAGCTTGTTGCTTAATTATTAGCTGAACTTTAAATAAGCATAACATTTCTCTGTATATTAAATCAGCCAAAAATTTTAGCATTTTTCTGAAATAAAAGCTAAACTCAAAATTAGCCTAAAACTCCCAGTAGATAACAAATTAGCTAAAAATGTTAGCATATTGCTGCAATGTTAGCTAAACTCTAAATTAGCATTAAAAACTAATTAGAGGCCAAATCTGTCAAAGAAAAAAACAAAAAAAACTAGCTTGTTGCTTAATTATTAGCTGAACTTTAAATAAGAATAACATTTCTCTGTATATTAAATCAGCCAAAAATTTTAGCATTTTTCTGAAATAAAAGCTAAACTCAAAATTAGCCTAAAACTCCCAGAAAATAACAAATTAGCTAAAAATGTTAGCATATTGCTGCAATGTTAGCTAAACTCTAAATTAGCATAAAAAACTAATTAGAGGCCAAATCCGTCAAAAAACAAAAAAAAACAAGCTTGTTGCTTAATTATTAGCTGAACTTTAAATAAGCATAATATTTCTCTGTGTATTAAATCAGCCAAAAATTTTAGCATGTTTCTGAAATAAAAGCTAAACTCTAAATTAGCATTAAAAACTAATTAGAGGCCAAATCCGCAAAAAAAAAAAAAAAACTAGCTTGTTGCTTAATTACTAGCTGAACTCCAAAATAGCCTCAAAATCCTCAGTAAACTAACTTAATCTAAAACGTTAGCATGTTGCTAAAATAGAGGCTAAAATTCTAAATTGGCCTAAAACCCCCAGTAGGTAACATATTAGCCAAAAACCTTTGCATGTTGCTAAAATGGAAGCTAAAGCTATAAATTATTCTAGAAACCCCAGTAGAAAACAAATTGGCCAAAAACTTTAGAATGTTGTTAAATAATAGCTAATCTCCAATTTTTTTTATTTTATTTTTTTACTATTATTTTATTTTTCTTCATCCATAGAGCCGCTATGGAGAGATAAAAGAGCCACATGTGGCTCTAGAGCCCCTGACATATGTCCACAATCAATAGAAAAATGCCACAAAATATGTTAAAAATACAGCGTACATTGGTTTGGGTTTTTAATACTTACGTTCAAGGGTCAACAAATTTTAAACTGTAACAACAAATGGAATTTCATCATGTTTTTGATGTAGAAAATTCAAAATTCCTAAATGTGAAGGCATCAAGCTTCAGCAGAACCACCTATAAAACGATTCTTCTGGAACAAACACGATCATAAAAACCAAAGCTCCCAACTAACATAGTTTCTTGAGATGTTAATAGCCTCAAATCAAAGCGGAGAGCCGGTAAATTACACCTGTCTCTTAATATTTGAGGAAAACTCTGATCAGGACTTCTCTCGGGAATCACCTGGTCTGCACACATCTCAGAAAGTGATGAGCCCTTTAATCTGCAACGTCGGGAGAGAGGAAAAAAAAAAAAAAGGTATGTTTTCAACAACAGAGGCTGTCAATAGTGGCTACACATGAACATATGTGGCCTCAAAGAATTTGACTGATCAAAGGTAGAAGACGAGTCAATTACAGACATCAAAGACCAGCATCTTTGATGGAAAGTTCACGCCGGCACGTGATGGACTCGCAGTGTGTCAGCAAGAAACCTCATTTCAGCTGTTTATCACCATAAATTAGTTATTGAGCTCTATCATTATTTTACCACCAGAAGAAGACATTGGCTATGTCCCAATTCTTTCTATACTCACTATATAGTGTGTTCGCCATTTCCTGGTGCTGTCTACTATTCCAAAGTCGAGGGCCCTAGAAATTTCCCAGAAGTCTTTGCAAAAACTAGCATGTATCAATGGGAAAAATTGGGATATTAACCCATGTTTCTGCTAAGAAGAATTGCTCTCTGCCTCTCTGCTGTTGTTTTACACCCAAAACCCCGCCCACCCGCTCTGTCGGCCCACTGTACTGATCTGTGCGCGCGCGCGTATGCATCTGTGCGCACGCGCTCGCAGGTGTGTGTGTGTGTGGGTACATTAATAAACTAAAATTATTAACCCTTATTTCTGCTAAGAGGAACTGCTCTCTGCATCTCTTTTTTTTTCTCCCCAAAACCAGCTGCCCCGCTCCAGAGTCACCTCACTACGTTGATGTGTGCGCGCTCGTGTCTGTCTGTGTTGTGTGTTTTATAAGTATTATCCCCTGTTTCTGCTAAGATGAGCTCCTCTCTGCCTCTCTGTTGTCGTTTTTTTAACTCCCGAAACTCTTCACCCCGCACCAGAGTCTGCCCCGTTGATCTGCGTGTCTGCATGTCAAAAAAAAAAAAGGTCTGCATGTCTGTCCTTTTTGTGTGTCTCTGTGCTCCCGCTCACACGTGTTTGCGTGCGTGTTGTGATTGTATGCTTATATCCATGTCTACGGTCTGTTTTGACACAAAAACATGATCACATTTGTCAATCGCGGCGTTTTATTGTGAAAAACTGGTTATATTTTGAAAACAAATCGGATTTTATCATGTATCTTGATGCAACTTCCTGCCAGAATTGACGCGGAACGCTCCCGGCTCGCGCACAAAATAGGTCAGAAGCCGAAACGATCCGCTGCTCCGCGCGGACCCTCCGCGCCGCTCCGCTCCTTGTGTGAACGACGCCATAGGATAACAAGGGCGCCAAATGGAAGCGGACTCTGTTCCGCGGCGCTTCCGCGTCCAGTGTGAATGGGGCGTTAGCGTAGTAACAATAACCTTTGAATTAAAGTTATCAGTCTGTTTGCTTTTTATCTTCTAAAGAAGCGTCTGGAGTTGCTGGCATCAGATTGTTTTAATGTAATGATCCGTGTTTCTTTTTCTTTGTATTTGTCCTTGTTAGAAAAAAAAAAAATTAAACGCAGTTGATAAAGTCTAACCGACAGACTTATCTCTGACACATAGTTGGGTTCGTCTTCCGTATGACCAAAATCCAAAAATAGACCATTCGTTGACAGTGCGCTTTACAATTCGGTGTACTTTATTGAGCAAAAAATACGGTAGTTTATTTGGTGGTGCATCCTTAAAATACATTATAACAATATAACTTAATTTAACAATATAACTTAGCTTTTTCCTTTTTTTGTGCCTCTTTCTTTTCTGATTGAAGCGGTTGGAACTTAGGGATATTTTTAGACGGTTTGGCGCACTTTAATCCGACAAAGAGAGTTCGTCTAAACAAAAACCAAACCACGTGAAGGAGGAACATTTTTCAGGATTCTCTCCCCCTCTAAACCCAATAGTGATTAACCCAAACTACTGCGCTTTGACCGTCTATTCACTTCAACCGAAAGTGTTTCACACTGCCGCAAAGAAGCTTTTCTCTGCATTAATATCGTCTAAAGTTAAAGTTGATCGCGTAAATGCTTCTTGGAATCATGTTAATTGTGTAAACAGTTGAAGACTTATTGTAGATCAAGAAAGTGTCGATACTGGAACTAATAGTGTTAAAGCATCCCGGGACTGAAACTGTGTGAAAACAACCTTCGATAAAGGACACGCCAGATTCTTCAGTTCACACTTCCTGGTGATGGCGAGCATAGATCAGCCTCCAATAATGCCTGACACTCTAGTAAACCGGTTACTACAGCACTCTCACCCACAGCTGTACATTAGAAGAACACACATAAACTACAACCTACAGTTTATAGGTAAAAATGCTCTCCGCTTCACAGATCCTCCTAATGAAAGTAAGGTACCTTCGCTTCCTTCATGGTCGCGGTAAGACTTAACGTAAACCCCAGTAAAAAAAAGCAGAAAAATGTAATTAGTGTTCAGCATCACTGAGCTTAAAATCACTCCTTCCTTTTTACAAGTCAGCACAGGGATGGATGAAGCTTCCCAAGGCTGAAAGGGAGGGAGGGCCTTCAGGAAAATGATCTTCTCCAGCGTCGGTATAAAAAAAGGAGTTTCAATAAAGCCAGTATATGCGCGTACTGCTACCCTGCTTGTTGTTTTGAGGATCACAGAAATAATATATGCTCTCCTTTTTACCAGAAGTCATTTATTATACAGCAGCCGTCTCAGTGCTTTTGAACAGTTTCTCTAATGCATCAATATTAAGCTCCAGTCATCAATATAAAAAGGTAAAATTAATCTTTCTGTCTCCCGCATTGACCAATGGCCTCGTCTGGTGCAAAGTAAGTGAATTAATTAGCGGTCCCGCGTCGGCTTGTGAGCACCTGAGAGGAGAAAGGAAAATTAAGCAAACTGATAACGTCGAGTCGTACTCCCTAAATCAGCTCATAATAAAAACTCTATGATTAATATGCATGCTGATGTACATAGGAATAATGAATAATGTGAGACTCAATTTTAGGACCTCTGGTGTGCACTGCATGAATATCAACTAATAATGATCAAACGTTTAATTGTGGGGACCAAGCCTAAGTAATTTTTTGGCATATGCAGACACACAGACTCGCACACTTTGAAATTCATGATCGCGTTAAGGCTTCTGGATTTAATTAAAGGCAATGGGTGGAAAACTGCTGCGGAACAAGTGGGAGGTTGTGGCGGCGGGATTCGCCCCCTCTGATGTGGACACGCGTGATGCAGTCGTGGCTCAAAGAAAGAAAGAATGACAGAAAATGGCACCGGGAAGGTAAATTATTAAGGACCGGCTTCTGTGATGGAGTCAAAGCAGGGAGTGGATCAGGGAATGTTTTACCTCATTGCTCTGAATTGCCACTCCTACGGCGCGGAAAAGCCTTAAACGTGGCTGTCACTGCCAGTCACAGGACTGGAGGGAAAGGAGATCTGTTTAGTTTGGTTTTCTTTGCAAATAACCTTTTTTTCTGTCGATAAAATGTAATTTATTTTAAAGTTGTGTTTTTAACGTGATCTTGTAGCATTTCTCTAATGAGATAAGACATAAATCAGCTTAGAATTGTGTTTCTGTATTTAAATCGTAGTGAGTAAAAGCTTGTAAATGTTATATATAACCTACTATCAGTGGGCCACAAGCTTCCTGCTCTGCTCCATTCCGATCCATTTACTTTCAGGCGGATATATCCATTGTGAGGTTACGCCCGCTAATCTGTGCGTTCACTGGTGAGGACGAAAGTGACCAAAAAACTTTTTATCCCTTTGGAACCTTGGGCCTAAAACCCTTTACAGTCTACTTTTTTTTGTGCGCTAATTTTGTATTATTTTAATCAGCACAACATCACCTATGTGAAACTCCCTTTATTTTGTCATTTTTTCATGTTGTTTTTCCCACTTTAGACATAAAATCATGCAAAAACAGAAAATTTAATCTAGAAACAGCGATACATTTAGCTGTGGAAGCCTCAAAAATGTTTAACGAACCGTTTTTACAACATAGAATGAAAGTTGTAATTTCCCAAAAAAAAAGTTGAAATTCACAGAGGTCATTGGGTCATATAGTAACAGTTTCTGTTGAGGTACCACACAGACGTCTGCAGGTGGGACTTTTGCAGAGTTTCCCCATATTTTAGAGAATACTGGTGCTCTTAATGTAGAAAAACGTTATTCTCTCCCAAAATAAAATCATGATCTATCTTTTTCCTCATTGTTGCACTCCACAGCCGTCTTCCACTTATTTATAAAAATAAAAGATCGCTTTTGTCCAAAAACTACAAAAAAATGCTAAATTCTCTCTTTAATTCAATAAAATGCGGTTTTATTTTAGACAAAGCTTTATCACGATGATCTCACAGCTGAGAGCATCCGACGGTTCCAGAGGGTTATAGAAAAACTTGGATCAGACTGGTACAATACCCATCGTCTCTGCCATGAAAAGACAAAACCCAGTAGAATCCTGGAATGGTCGTCTTCACCAACCTCTCTCTTCAGTCTCTCTAAGGCTTTTTGTTTTTCAGTGGAAAAGTACTGAACCTTGGAGCTCCCCTGACTAGTCTGGAGCTCCATGTGGGTTAATGAAAAACTGTCTATACCAGTATGTTAAAAGCAAAGTATAAACGAGTAAAATAGTATAAAAAACCATAATTTAGTATTAGTACGTATTTGTTTTCCTCGTCTGAGCTGGCTCTAAAGTTTAACTGATATTGCTCGCCATTTTGATAGCTTAAGGGTGTGAGGGCTGATGGCTAGCAACAGAGAGTGTAAACAAAGGGATGATGGGATATAAGCTGAAACTTACCAACAGTTCTTCCCACAACTTACCTTCTCTGAAGAAACTATATGTTCTTGAAAATGATAGTTTTTTTTTTTTTTTTTATTTTGGCAAAAAAAAAAAAAAAACAGCACAATGATAACAAAAACACAACCAGGAATGCTTTAAAATAGATCAAAGGATGATCGGAGAGGCCTCACTTTTCTTTTTGCTGAGACTAAATTGAGATCATATTGAGAAACGAGAGACAGAATCATGCACATAGTTCACTGAGACATAGCTGAGACAGTAAAGAGATCAAAATGAGAAATACTTTAGAACAATGCAGTACGTCTCGTCTTTCTCGTAACTGAGATCTGGAGAAGTCACTGTGAGACTTATTTCTCAGGAGACATATTTGAGAAGAGTGAGAAAAGCTGCTATGTGTCTCAAACATTTCTCATTCATGTCTAGGAGACGTAAATGAGACAGAAACGAGATCTCATCTTCAATTTTGCTTTGCTATGGGGGGGCTTTATTACAATTGTAAATAAAGATTTATTTTTTTTCTTGTTGTTTCTTGTAGTTTCTAATCTTTGCAGCTGTACCTTATTGACTTGTGGCTTTGATATGTTCCCATTTTGGAGTTTGAATCAGTTTTAGTTTGTATCATTTTACTTAAGTTCTTTGCTTTGTTTTTTGTTTTTTTTTTTAAGGTTCCAGTAACAAAATCTCTGGTTTTCCTGCATTTCATTCCAGCCCACGCCACACGCCACAACGCTCAGGTCAGTCTGCAGCTCATAACATCTCCTGTCTAAATGTTCCAAGGTGTTGCTAGAGGCGTTTCTTTCCATCTATTCCTGTGACACATCCTGTCTGTTTTAAGAAGGCTGCTCAGACATTTGTGTTTCTTGTTCTTCTGTCCTTTTTTTGTATTTAGGCTATTGTGGAATCTTCATTGATTCTTCATAATAATTGTCTTAAGTTGTTTGACTCAAAAGTCCCACTCCAACAATATTTTTATTTGTTTTCAAAGTGTTTCCAGCGGTCTCTTAATCACAATTATGACATTTTGTAGCCCAAATCAATAAGACATATTTTCTGCAGAGTAGCAGGAGTTCATTAGAAATTCACCTCCGACTTGTGGGCGGGACTGTTGGTGCTGAAGTAACACCACAATGTTTTCCCATCATTCCTTTGTTTACACTCTCTCCAGCCGCTAGAAGCTTAATCTTTGTTATACCTCGTTTTTTTTTTACTTGACTATAATGTAAATTGTAGCTCTTTTTTATTTTAATGATATTACTTTTATTATGTTGAGTTAGATTTGCGCATGCACTCTAATAAACATTTGGACGGCTGTTTTTCATCCATTAGTCTGAAATGCCGACTCAGAGCGACAAGTAAGGAAAAGCAACAGCTAAAAAGCTTGCAAGCTAACATTGGTGTAGAGAGAGAAAAAAGCAAAATCAGAGCTATCCAACTGTACAGTTTTGGCAGCTCAGATGAATAAAATGAAGACGTTATTTGGAATTATTTGTGTGCATCAAAGGAGGCTCTGCTGCGTCACAAACCGGAGCTTTTCCCAAATCAGGGATTTTCTTTACTCCTGATCCAACACAATTTATATAAAGAAATACTAATAACTTAAATTATTTTATATATGTCCTCCATGATCAGAAACATGTGGAAAAACACAAAACATCCCCTTTTTCACTGAGGTGGGTCTTTGTTTGTTTTATTGTGCACTTTTTCCCTCTATAAATATACGCAGTCCAGCAGATGCATCTTGATGGATTTTATTATTGATTTTAATGGTTTGTTGCTTGTGAGTGTCAAGTCTGTTTTTTGTGTGGCTGTAAACTGCTTTTTGCCACATTTCATTGTCTTTCTGGAACAATAAACTCTCTTAAATTGAATTAAATGGAATGCCTCATAACAGTTCGTAACAATTATTTTTATCACACTGGAATCTGGTTATTGTTTGATTGAACATCTGGGATTTATGAAGACCAAATCTGATCATCTTTTGATCTATTTTAAAAGCGTTCCCAGTGGTCTTTTAATACACTGTAAAAAGTGAAACATTAGATCAATTGATTAAAGTTCTGTAATTTGATACATTTCAAAATATTAATTATATTTTTTCATTTGATTAAAACATCAACTCAAATTTAAATTTGATGAAAATCAAAACAGTTAAATGTGGCAAATTACATAAATTTTTGTTTGCTGTTTCACTTTCTATAGTGTATTATTAGGCTGTTTTTAGCCCAAATAAACACATTCCTAGGACGTAGTTTCTGCAGAGCGACAGGAGTCGAATTGTGGATTGGACCATTAATGTGGAGCATCTTTCTGAGAGTTCTTTGTTTACATGCTTTCCCACTAGCTTACAGCTCCGACAAGGAAAATGATGAAGTACATGGATCTATTTGTCAAAAAGTAGATGTGTTAGAATGTAGCAGAGCAGGGAGCTTGTGGCCCCGCCCACTGTCACAAATGAGCTCTTTTTTAAACAGCATTTTTTCTGTTTTGAATTTAAATATTCAGAAATGCAATTTTTAGCTTAATTTTCTTTATATATGTGAGCTATAATCAGAAAAAGGCCACAAGAAGACAAAAAACACCATTAAAACACAGATTTTTAGCTCCTTGTCAGAAACAGAAAGTGACGAAAGCTCCACTTTCAGTAAAAGTATAAATGTAAATCTCTGCAGTGAACACTTTAAGCGTGCAGCCCGTGCTTTTCATGGAAATGGAGAGGAGTCGTATGCGTTGTCTGGGTCAAGAAGAGCAAGAAAATCAATGAGTGTCATTAAAACCCCGGACAGCTGCAGAGAGGACGGGTCCGTTCTCTCAACTCCTCTAAATGCAGGAGAAGCAGCACGCACGTTTACATCAACGAGAAACCCTGTTGTTGACATAAACCTCAGTTTCTAACATTTCTATTATTCTTTTTTAAACAATATAATAATGCTTGGCGTTTCTGATAAAAACCTTCTATTCTGAGTTTAGGAGACGACGCACAGAAAAGAAAACAAATCCTTATAAGATAACATTCAGTGCGACTTCTCAAAAACGCCACAAATTGGTTGTTGACAAACAAGATTTTCATCAGATCAACCCTTAAAGAAAGCAGCGATCCCATCATTCATCTGTGAGGATAATCAGCCCCAAAGTGGGCGACAATTCAAAATTTTAAATAGCTATTTTATTTGTAAAATTTACCACATTTTCAGGGTTAATATCCAAACATTTCCAGGACTTTACAGTGTAAATATTACATGTTTATGATTCAAATCCAACACATTTTATAATCTGTAAACAGTGCAGAGTTTGTTCAATTTTTAACACTTTAAACACAAAATTATATGTTCATATAGTAATTTTAGTACAGGCAAATATGTTGTTCTGTTTTTTCTTGTCGGTGTGTCAGGCAAGTTTGACTAGTAATGCCTGGCAGAGAGCGAGCGCTTTTGGGCGGGGCTCCATTGAGGAAGCTTCAATTCATTAATCTTAATTACTCTTTTATGAGTTTTTGTTTGTTTATAATGTTTTGAGACAAAAAAAGTGCACATTTTGTGCAGTCGCAGCTCAGTTTGAACAGTTGAACTGAATGTTTGATAACGTTGAAAATGATTGGAGGCTCCTTTGTTTGATTTACGGTTTATTCATGTCTGAATCATCGATGGGCGGCCTGCAGGATCTCTGCAGTTCCTGCTGATGAAGCTATCAATATCCTCCAGCTGCCATTTTTTCCACCACAAAAGATAAGATCTCCTCCTCGTCTGTGCGATACTTCCATTTGAGGAGGCCCGGTTTTTAATGTTCTTATGTTCTCAGACTATTTTATGTTGAAACGGGACTTTCCTTTTGCAGCAGATATGTAACGCTGTTTTCTACTTTGCATTACTGACACAGAAAGCACCAAAACTAATAATACTTTGATTTTGAGTCACCAAAAGGTTCAGAATTTCTTCAATTTTGAAATCTATTCCAACACAAAGCTTATAAAAATGCTTCATGTCTTTAATATTTGAGCATGAATGAAAAAAAAGACAACTTTGATTTTATTTTCTCAATCATTTGTAAATTTATGAGAAAAAATTATAAATGTATGACAAAATAGGTGTCTTCAACTGTTAAAGAAACAAATTTACAAATTTAAAGTACATTTAAGAGAAAAAATGTCCTTATATTTGGCCTATGACTTTTAAAGTCATAAATATACAACTTTAGTTTTGACATTTAACAGTTTTTTTTTCATAAATTAGTTTTACATTTAGAAAAAATAAATATGTCTTGTAAAATGGCCCAAACACTCCATTACAATTTAAAAAGTCTTCCTGTAAAACTTTTTTCATCTGCAAAAATGAGCAAATATTTCTGGAAAAAAAATCTTTTGCAAAATAACAGATACAATTTTTTTCTCTTACATATACTTGGAACAGCTTAATATTCTTTTATCCACACAGTTTTATTCCTCAATTATTTTTTTCTGTCTGAAAGTTTGTAGATATTTTTGTTTCAATTTAAAGATAATTATTGAAATATCGCAAAATATCATAAAATATTTCTATATTGCATTGTAATTATAGCTAATTTAAAGCTAAAGTCTTGCAATATGATGAAGCTGAACTTAAACTGCAAGGTAAAAGTATTTAAGTATATAAAAGCATTTGCTTAAAAATTGCCTTTTTAAAAAAATGTACATATGGACTTTCCAGAGGAAAGTAGGGAGAGTACAAACAAATGTGTACTTAAGTAAGAAAAATGAGTAGTCCTGTCAAAAATACTCTGGGTCATTTTTTAAAAACTTTGTTTATTTTCAATCTCTTAAAATATTCAATTGAGATTTTTCTTTTCATTTGTTTAAAGAGTGAAAACTCATTGATGGTAAACGCTTTAAGATCAACCGGCAGTACAGGTAAATCTTAGATAAGTGGTGAAACATTTTAAGAAAGAAAACTGAAGCCCTGACTCCATTCAAGATATCATAAAAAGTTACATTAAATCAAAAATTTTGTAGTTTTTTAAAAAAAAAACATTTTAAACAAAAGCAATCTAATTTGCCAAAAATGCAAATTATTATTTTTGTTTTCCTTTCTTTTTTTTTTTTTAATAATTCCGCTGCTGATTTGTAAAAGCTTTTTGTCTTATTTCAGTTTTCTCTTTTGAAACTTGTCTCCTAAACGAGTTTTATTCAGATTTCCTCAAAAACACCCATTTTTAAAGACGGTTGCCTTGACAGGAATCACCCCACATCAGCAGAGGAGGCACATTATGAAGCAGCCTTTGGCTAAAGTAAAAACAAAAGTCAGGAATTCAGCTGTGAAATGAATTCCAAATACTCGCATAACCTTAATGTCCTTCTCTAACTTGCTGCTCCCTTGAATGTATTTGTTTGAAAAAAAAATACACATGCAAATCAAAACCACAAATACATTAGCATACATTTATATCTTAATATATTTTTAATGATTCCCTGAAACAACTCGCCCTCATTTTTAAAGGCCAACATTGTGTATATATTTTAACCCATTATTTAGGAGTTTAATGATCTGAACATGTCAATATTTGTTATAAAAATGCAGACAAACACAATCCTGTTTGCCATTCTGATTAAAATAAGAGTTCAGATTATGTCAATAGCTGTGTTTCTAGGAAACAAATGCGCAAAACTTTATTTAAATTCTAGAAATATAAAAAAAAACACAATTTAGCAATTTTCATTAAACCCCTGCAAATAAGCATAAACCAATGCACTGATAAGTCATTCAAAAACACGGTGATGGATGTGAACAATACTTTGATTTACAGCAGATACATTTAAATTTCTGCTACTACATTAGAACTTATCATCATCTATCAAAGGAGACGTCGGCGTCTTATTCAGGTTATGGAGCGGCGAGCTTTGTGGGAGAAGATTTTGATTCTGGTACGCACCAGTTAGTGACAATTTTTTTTTTTTTCCTTCAATGTTCCCTTAGGGGTTCCATTGATTTATATATACAGTTGTCCATTGCAAAATGCATCACTGAAGTAAATGACCTGTAGGAGTAAAAGGCGATCATATTTTAATTATTTAAAGTTAAAATATAATCCAATAAGATGTAAATATGTTACAAAATATAAAAAATGATTTCAAGGACCTAAAGCAGACGCTGTTCAGATGTAATTTTATCTTTTCTCAAAGTGTTTTAACGTTTCATGTCACTTAACCTTTAAATTGTGCTTTTATTTTTAGCTTTTTGTGTGTTTTTTTTCCTGATTTTACTCAATTTTAGTTATTGTTTCTTGTAGACCTTTTCTTTCTTTCTCAAAATATCTAGGTACTTGGAAAATAAGAATGCTTACTTAATCTGTCCTACGGAATAAGTAAAGGCCAATGGCTACAGCCATTTTTTCTCAACATTTTACATCTCAATTATCTTTTCTTCCAATAAAACATCAGTTTAAATCATTCATTTATCACTTGCCAACATGTTTTTCATGCAGCAGGAAACCATTTGTGCCATTTGCAGCGAATCCTTTCCACTCATTTCCATGTATTCGTTTTTTTTAATGCTGTTAATAATCGATAAGTTGTTCCATATTTCGGTGTTCAAATATAACAAAGTAATTGCAACTGTGTAACTAATATAAATCTTTGTTCGCATGTTCTTCTGTTATCATAAATTAAATCTTTAACCTTTCAGGTTAAAAGTTAATTTTCATAATAATGCTCTTCATCTATAGCGTTATGCTAATAACTGTTATAATGATGGATGAGCTAAATATACTTCAATCCATCTCATTTATTTTCCACACTTTTATTCTTGCTCTTGGTCGCACACAAAAGTCTCGTTCAGACCTTGTAAATGTGGAGTTTATCTCTAAGTAAAGGTTATTCGCTCAAGGTTACTGCACCTCTTGATTAATAAACTTTTAAGCTATTTTGTATAAAGAAAACATACTTTAAAGAACATCTGCGAATCACAAAGCGGGTTTTAATTGAATCTGTACCTGAGCTCCATGAAATTCTCTCACCTATTGGAGGCAACAGCTACCGTGTCACCGTGTTAACAGTCAGCTGTCACTGAAAGGCTGGGGCAGTGAGGCATTTCATATCAGCCATACCACCGTATCACACTGATGCAATTTCGTGTAATTGCTAATGACACGTTCTGACACAAAGTATAGCTTCACAACATCTGAACAGATGTTTTACTAGATCATCCTTCGGTCCTTTGAGCTCTGCGTCTCTCACTTCCCCGTGAAACCTGCCAAGTTTGTCTGACGACAGAAGGTGACAGCACAGAGAGTGATCAGAGAAGGTACAGGCTGTACACCTTGCAGTGTTTTGGGATAAGAATTAAAGCGTGAAATCTATAACTACTCCCAGAGGCTTTGCAACCTGAGCGTGTTAACTATTGCGCGCCAGACGGGAAGTTCTCGTCGTGCAGAGGATCGGCGATTGATGTTGGGTTTGTAGCCGTTTAGGAACACATGTGGATCAAGACTGATAATGACCTCTAAAACTTCAGGCAGTCCTGGTCTGCCACAACAACAGATGGCTACCTGAGGCCTCCTGCATGCAATTATCAATCAGGGATTCTCTGTAATAATCACGCCTGGTATCAATGTTTCTTAGCAACGGATTTAATGACCCACTCCAATGAAAATCCTGTTTTTGTAGCATTTTTCTTGACATAAATAGGGAAAATTGAGCTCAAATTTATGAATAAAGTGGAAGTAAAACACACATCTTAACCATCACTAGCTTTAAACTGACTAAAAACTAGAAATATAGCATTACCTGTGATAATGCTGGTGTACTGTAAGCTGAATTTGGCCACTGCAGTGATGACGATGGCTGAAGATGCTGAAATTGATAGCTGAAAGCATTGAAGCTGATAGACATCTAAAATATTAGTTAAATGCCAAATTAGCCTAAAAAAGAACATAAAAAAGCCTAAGTTAGCCAAAAACAGCTAGCATGGTGCTGAATATTAGCTAAATTCCAAAACAGCTTAAAAAAATTGTAAAGTATCCAAAACAGCTAGCATGTATCTAAAATAGAAACTAAACTTCAAATTAGCCTATAAAGCAAAAAAAGACTAATTTAGCAAAAAAAAAAAAAAAAAAAAATAGCTAGCATCCAGCTGAACTAAAAAAAAAAAAAATCCTAAATTAGCCAAAAACAGCTAGCATGGTGCTGAAATATTAGCTAAATTCCAAAACAGCTTAAAAAAAATTCTAATGTCTCCAAAACAGCTAGCATGTATCTAAAATAGAAACTAAACTTCAAACTAGCCTATAAAGCAAAAAAAGACTAATTTAGCACAAAAAAAAAATAGCTAGCATCCAGCTGAACTAAAAAAATAAAAATGAAATGAAAAAATAAAAAAAAAAAACCTAAATTAGCCAAAACAGCTAGCATGTGTCTAAAATAGAAACTAAACTTCAAATTAGCCTATAAAGCAAAAAAAAGACTAATTTAGCAAAAAAAAAAAAAAAATAGCTAGCATCCAGCTGAACTAAAAAAATAAAAATGAAATGAAAAAATGAAAAAAAAAATCCTAAATTAGCCAAAAACAGCTAGCATGGTGCTGAAATATTAGCTAAATTCCAAAACAGCTTAAAACAAATTCGAATGTCTCCAAAACAGCTAGCATGTATCTAAAATAGAAACTAAACTTCAAACTAGCCTATAAAGCAAAAAAAGACCAATTTAGCAAAGAAAAAAAATAATAGCGAGCATCCAGCTGAACTAAAAAAATAAAAATGAAATGAAAAAATGAAAAAAAAAAAGGAAAAAAAAAAAATCCTTAATTAGCCAAAAACAGCTAGCATGGTGCTGAAATATTAGCTAAATTCCAAAACAGCTTAAAACAAATTCGAATGTCTCCAAAACAGCTAGCATGTATCTAAAATAGAAACTAAACTTCAAACTAGCCTATAAAGCAAAAAAAGACCAATTTAGCACAGAAAAAAATAATAGCTAGCATCCAGCTGAACTAAAAAAATAAAAATGAAATGAAAAAATGAAAAAAATAACCTAAATTAGCCAAAACAGCTAGCATTTGGCTGAAATATTAGCAAAGCTCTGAAATAGTCTAAAAAAAACCCAAAAAACCCTGAGTTAGCCAAAACAGCTAGCTTGCAGCTAAAATATTAACTAAACTCCAAAATAGCCTCAAGAAGCCTAATAATGCCAAAATAGTCCATAAAGCTAGCATTATGGTATTATAACTTTCAACTTTACTACTACTCTGACTCCTTATAATATAAAGTAAGGACCAATTGGCTATTAAATTAGTTGTCGACTGTTTTAGTAATCAAATAGTTGTTGACTAATCGTGGCAGCCCGAGTTGCAGGAGAGATACTGACATTTAGGGATTGTACCACTGTCTAAGATGGGTAAAGAGAGACGCCATATGCAGATGGTGTAAAATGACCATAAAATGCTTGATTTTATGGTCATAGGGCACAGTGAGCTGTCACGTCCGCTGCTACACTCACCTTTTTTGGCCAGGCTTCCAGTTGGAGTAATCACCCAAGATGTCAATCATCTGCTCCCGCCTCTTCTTAAGCGCGCTCCTGTTTTCCACTCTCTGCCAAAACGTCTCAGTTACTCTGTTTACGTCCAGAAACCCTTCACTTTGAAAGCCCGGCGTCAAACTCCACGTTCTCACCCAGCCTCAGCTCTGCTTTTGCTACGTTTCAGCCACATCTCAGCCTCCATATAAAGAAATATAAGAAATAGTGCAGTCAAACACTACCAGAACTATGATTAAGCAACAACCCTTACAAAAAATAAGTACACTCGAGTTTAATTCAAGTATACTTAAAATAGTATACTTTTAGTATACTTTTTATGTACGTATTAGAGATAAACTACAAGTTCATGTAAAGTATACTTTGTTTAGACTTAGAATAATAGTACAAGTCTAAATGAATTTACCCTTACCAAAAATAAGTATACTTCAAGTATATGTTTAAAATTATACTTAATTATAAAAAAAGCAATCATCAAGTAAATTTAAAAAAGAATACTAGTGGTTTACTAACAAGTATACTTCTTGGTACTAAATTGGCCCACTTTAAGTTTATAAAAAGTATACTTTACTTTAAGTTAAGTATACTTTCATAAACTTAAAGTAAAGCTGAAGTATGCTAATAGTATACCATAAAGGCTATCTTAAGTATACTTTATATATATATATATATATATATATATATGTATGTATGTATGTATGTATGTATGTATGTATGTATGTATGTATGTATGTATGTATGTATGTATGTATGTATGTATGTATGTATGTATGTATGTATGTATGTATGTATGTATGTATGTATGTATGTATGTATGTACATATATATACGTATATGTATATATTTTTTAAAACATATTTTAAAGACTACAAAATATGATTGCACATCAAAAACAGTTTTTTTAACTAAGATATAAAAATGCATAATGAACCAAAAACACTTTTTGATCTAGTTTTAAGAGTTATAAACTCACAAAGAGTAGAATATAAATCTTGTTTAGAGTTATTTTCTTTTATTTCTGACTTATTTCATCCTATTTTTTATGCATATTAAGATGGAGTGTAAATTTAACGACTTTTATGTTACCTTCCTGTTTATTTATGGATAAATGACCAAAACCCATAAAAAAAATGCATGCAAATGTGACAAATGCAATAAAGCCACAATTGTGTTATTTTTTTTCTGTGTGTGTTTTCAGTGGGAGACGTATAGAGTCACATTCTTTTCATTACAGTTGAGTGCCATTATCGAAAGCACAATTGGCACCCTCATATTTCCATTCTTCTGCCTCGACTGCCTGGAGTGTTGAATTTTCCCTCGTGGCACAAAGGTTTGAAGCATTGTGATGGCACGCCGCATTCTTCAAAAGTGCACCATTAGTCATGGAATGCCGGTGTGACTCATGACTCGATCTGACTCAACCATAAAATCAAATAAAAGAGGAAAAAAAGGTTCTTCACAGATGTATTTTTGACTACATCAAAACCCTCGAACATTTTAATTGCTCATGGTTTAATGTAATGCGATACTTTGCATAATGATCTACTGCTGTTAATATGAAAAATGGTGTTTTACTTGAATAAATGTCTTATTTTCACTTTTATTATTATTATTATTAATAATAGGTCTTTATTTTAACCAGTGTCAGTTAAGCAGACAATCAATATGCAGAAGATCAAACCTATATTTTTCTAATAAATGTAGAGACAAAGTAATGCACAAATAGAGAGATAAAAAAAAAGCTAAAATCAAACAGTAAACAAGGACAAAACCGGATTAAACATTCGGCGTAAACAAATTAAGAAGGTATCACTGGGAAAGGAAACAAAGCAAAAAAAACAGCAGGAATGATACGTGTAATTTTTTTTAAGTGAAAATCTGGCAGAGAACAACTGAAAACTAATATTATACTAACTGAGAGGATGACAAAAGCAGCAGGCGTGGTAATGAAACTCAGCTCAGGTGTAAAATTAACATCAAGCAGTGCTGAACAAAACCCAAAGTCAAATAACTAAACATGATGAACTATTTATGGAAACCCAACAAATTCAGACCCAGAGCCAAAACTCAACGACATCAACATAAACTATGACTGAACTGAGAATTTGCTCAATTTTAGATCAATTGTTACAAGATACTGGAAACCAGGAATAACTGTTGCTCACATGGTTGACAATTAAATAGCTGACAATAATATGGTCAAAGGTTTAACATCCAAACTTGACCGTCATTCTGTCTTTTGAAATAAACAGAAGAAACTTGAAAGTAGTGAGATACATCAACATGTATGAAGGTATATAGGCTGCACCGGTGGCTTCCTGATCCAGGTTCCACCAGCAGATCCTAGTCCCAGGCTCCACCACCAGATACCAGGCTCCACTAGCAGATCCTAGTCCCAGGCTCCACCACCAGATACCAGGCTCCACTAGCAGATCCTAGTCCCAGGCTCCACCAGCAGATACCAGGCTCCACTAGCAGATCCTAGTCCCAGGCTCCACCACCAGATACCAGGCTCCACTAGCAGATCCTAGTCCCTGGCTCCGCCACCAGATACCAGGCTCCACTAGCAGATACTAGTCCCAGGCTCTACCACCAGGCTCCACTAGCAGATCCTAGTCCCAGGCTCCACCACCAGATATCCGGCTCCACTAGCAGATACTAGTCCCAGGCTCCACCACCAGATACCAGGCTCCACTAGCAAATCCTAGTCCCAGGCTCCACCACCAGATACCAGGCTCCACTAGCAGATCCTAGTCCCAGGCTCCACCAGCAGATACCAGGCTCCACTAGCAGATCCTAGTCCCAGGCTCCACCACCAGATACCAGGCTCCACTAGCAGATCCTAGTCCCAGGCTCCACCAGCAGATACCAGGCTCCACTAGCAGATCCTAGTCCCAGGCTCTACCACCAGACACCAGGCTCCACTAGCAGATCCTAGTCCCAGGCTCCACCACCAGATACCAGGCTCCACTAGCAGATCCTAGTCCCTGGCTCCGCCACCAGATACCAGGCTCCACTAGCAGATACTAGTCCCAGGCTCTACCACCAGGCTCCACTAGCAGATCCTAGTCCCAGGCTCCACCACCAGATACCAGGCTCCACTAGCAGATCCTAGTCCCAGGCTCTACCACCAGGCTCCACTAGCAGATCCTAGTCCCAGGCTCCACCACCAGATATCCGGCTCCACTAGCAGATACTAGTCCCAGGCTCCACCACCAGACACCAGGCTCCACTAGCAGATACTAGTCCCAGGCTCCACCACCAGATACCAGGCTCCACTAACAGCTGCCAGGTTCAGGCTCCACCACCAGATACCAGGCTCCACTAGCAGATACTAGTCCCAGGCTCCACCACCAGATACCAGGCTCCACTAGCAGCTGCCAGGTTCAGGCTCCACCTGCATATATAAGGTCCACCAGTAGCCTTCTGGTCCAGGCCTGTTTAGCAACTACTACATCCAGGCAGAAGCTACCAATTCAGGCTCCACCACTAGCACTACTTGGTCCAGCCTCCACCTGGAGCTACCAGGACCAAGCCTCACCAGTACCAGGTTCACCTGTAGTTTCCCAGTCCAGGTTACACAAGCAGTTACCTGTTCCAGGCTCCACTAGGAGCTACTAGGTCAAGGCTCAACCGTTAGATTCCTGCTTAAGGCTTTGTCAGCAACTACCAGGTTCATGCTTGACTAGTAGCTGCCAGATCTGTGCTCCACCAACAGCTACTGGGTCCATAGTCCATCAGTAGATACCAGTTCTAGGATTCATCAGCAACTGGGTCTATGCTCCACTAGGAACTACCAGGTCCAGGCTCCATCAGCAGCTGCCAGGACTCAAATCTTCATGCTTTTGAAGACAAGTGACAACAATCCAAACCAGTTCCGGATTCCACCACCTTCATCCTGATATGAAGAGAAACAGTTCTTTTACCATGACAAATCAAGCCCTCTACACCTCCGACCAACAACTCTGGATGAGTGATAACTGTTTTTTCTTCTCACAACAATGTATGGCCTTCGCCATCTTTACGTTTAGCTAATCCATTGTTCTTGGTTTCTTTTCCCCATACCCGTCCACCACTCTATCATGCATTCAACCAATATAATAAACACAAATTGTCCAAGCAGATGAATCCTATTACATTGCTGCTGTTGATCTCAGGAAAAATCTAACCAATTCCCGGTTCCTGATTATCTTTCCAATATCTTAATTCTTTAACTTTTCACAGTTTTTGCAATCATAAGGGTCTCATTCTAACATTTGCAGTCTCTGCCCTAAAATTGCTGAAGTAACTGCTTATGCTCACACCATTAATCCTGACACTTTAGCTCTCTAAGTCTGAGCTCAACAAATCTATCCCCAGTTCTGCTGTCTCTACCCCTGGTAATGATGTTTTCCACCGGAATAGACATTCCAAAAGTGGCATCCATTGTAAGGATGACCTACTACCTCAAAATCTATTGCCACAAAGTTTGAGCTCATTGTTCTCAAAATGTTTTTGGTCTGTGAACTCCTGACTCACTGTTGCTGGTTGTTACAGGCCGCCCTCTGCTCCTGCCTGATCTCTATCGGCTCCAAGAGATTTTACTGCTCCTCATACCTCCTCTGAGTTTATTCCTCCCTCCTCGGAGCGGGTCCAACTTCATGAAGGAACTTTATCGTGAAGCATGACATAATTCAGGACAAAACTGCTCTTTGTATTTCCACAGAAACGTTCTTTTTTTTACATTAACTGACGAAAAAGCATTTAAAAAGCCAAATTAAATGGTTTGTTTTAGCTGAATTACTAACCATTCAGAAGGAAATTGGTCTCAATGTGGAGGATGGCTTAAATCCCAATTTTTTATGATAAATAGAAGAATTAAAAACATATTCCTGAATCAATTCAGGAATTAACGTTGGTGTAAAGGTATTTACGATTCAATTGCCATAAACCAGCATGAAATGGCCCCTTTCAGAGGTGCATGAGGCTCATTTGCCCATCCTCCTTTTGCGGAACGAGCTGGAACCTCTCACCTCCACCTACATATTGACTGCTAAGCAGAAACCTGTAGCTAAAACAAATGCAGCAAGGTGAGTGTGGCAAAGAAACACTGCGGAGGTGTTTTTCAGTTTACAGACAAGAATGCACTGCGAGAAGACACTAATGTAGAAACTGGATGTGCGGCAGACGAGATAGAGAGCAAAATCTCTAACATTGCAGTGGGGTGTTTGTGCTTTCCCAATAACAAGCCCTGAACTACCCAAATGAGCTGCCAGTCAGTCAGAAAATATTTTTTAAAAAGGAGAATTCTGCCAAGAGCAGTAACTCAACACAACGACTTCTGATAATGACTGTTTTAATAAGCCGGCACTTCAGCTTCTAATGACTTAATTAATTCTGAAATTAATAAACTGTGCTTGAATTTAAATTAATCTGATTGTTAGTTTGTGCAACAAGAAAGAGCAGCCCTTTTCATTTCAAGGACTCCAGCTGCGACTTGATGTGCTTTAAATGTTCTGGCGCTTAAAAATGCCTCCGAATTTAAAAACAGTGAGTCACCTTTATGGTTTGTAATGCGTGCTCGCTCTCTTTACGCAAAGACAGCCAGTCTCTGTTTAACATATTTATGGTCTGTTGAGGGGAAAAACAGCCTTTGTGGGCTCCGGATAGCCAGATGTCCTAACAAAAATACAGACTTTGATTGATCCACAAGAGTCTAGGAATGAAACATTCAGTGCTCAGCTGGAAGCTCACAGATCAAACCAAACCTACTTGTGAGCCCTGATTGTGTTGATTTTTTAATGAAATGTGACAGAACAGAGATAGTTAAGGAACTCCAGTTCACCGCAGGAATTTGACTTGATGAGTCTTCATTTTATTTACTTCTCTGTCTTTTTTAAAAGTATATCTATAAATCCCGTAATTACAGCCGGGATGTGGATAATCTTGTGTTCATTACTTTATCAGTCAACATGGTTGCTAAAAAGAAACACGTGCTTTACACAAAATTCATGTTCCTAATAAAATAGTCATGAGAAAACTAATAAACCCATAAGCTGGGTTGCTCTCACACGTTGTTAATCTTTTAAAACCTGGTCATATATTATTAAACTATCATCATATTTCAAGATTTAATCTCATACCTGCTCCAAGTGACGCTTTCTGTTCAGTTGTTAGATGTGGAGCATTTTTAATATGACAGATGGAGCAACGTGTGCCTGAAGTGGTCTCCAAGCCGACTGATTTCCATAAAAGTTTCAGCCTCACAATCTTAGGCTGGATTCACCACTAATTATCATGCATAATAACGTTTGTTTCAGGATGAGGATTAATACAGGTCTGTTAAAGCTTGTTGAATAATGTTGTTTTTTTTCTGTCTGAGCTCCAGACTGAAGGCAATAGGGATTTTATACAAGAAAAGTAAATAAAAAACAAATAAAATCTTTGTAAATTGCTAACAGCCAGATCTCTGCCGTACTATCCAATTCTTCTGTCAGTGTTAACGTAGAACTAAACAAGCGGTCTGCAACCTGCGGCTCCAGAGCCACATGTGGCTCTTTTATCTCTCCATGATGGCTCTCTGGCTGAAGAAAAATAATATAATTTTTTTTTTTTTTTAATTGGAGGTTAGTTATTATTTTAGTAACATACTATAATTTGTTATGTACTGGAGTTTTTGCGCTAATTTAGAGTCTTAGCTTCTATTTTAGCAACATGCTAACGTTTTTGGCTACGTTTTCTGAGAAATTTTATGCTAATTTGGAGTTTAGCTAATATTTTAGTAAAATGCTAACGTTTTCAGCTAATTTGTTATCTATGGAAATTTTTTTTTTGATAATTTAGAATTTAACTTCTATTTTAGCAACATGCTAACGTTTTTGGCTAAGTTTTCTGAGAAATTTTATGCTAATTTGGAGTTTAGCTAATATTTTAGTAAAATGCTAACGTTTTCAGCTAATTTATTATCTATGGAAATTTTTTTTTTGATAATTTAGAATTTAGCGTCTATTTTAGCAACATGCTAACGTTTTTGACTAAGTTAGTTTTCTAAGGAATTTTAGAATATTTTGGAGTTCAGCTAGTTATTAAGCAAAAAGTTAGTTTTTTTTAGGCGGATTTGGCCTCTAATTAGTTTTTTATGCTAATTTCGAGTTTAGCTAATATTGTAGCAATACGCTAACATTTTAAGCTATTTTTTTATCTATTGGGGGTTTTAGGCTAATTTTGAGTTGAGCTTTCATTTCAGCAACATGCTAAAATGTTTGGCTGATTTAATTTACAGAGAAATGTTATGCTCATTTAAAGTTCAGCTTTAGCAACGAGCTAGCTTTTTTGCTACTAAAGTTAAAAAGGTGAAATAAATGTTTTTGAAAGATTCTAGTTTCTTTTTACATATTTTTTTGCTTTTGTTAGTGCCAAAAATGGACATTATTAACATTTATTTAAAAAACAAAAAGGTTATGAATGCATATCCAAATTTCTCAAAGGCTATCGTAAGTCAATGCAGCTCCTTTTAGGTTTCGATTGGAAAAGGTTGCCAACCTCTGCACTAAACCTACCGTCTTAGACATGATACCCATCAGTGAAGCAAAAAAGAAAAAAGTCTGATTGCATCTAATAGAAGGAGCAAGTCAGCCTTCGGATGTGTGTAAAAGTCCAGACACACTGAGCTGAGTCGTGCCGTGAAGTTTAAGCAGCAGAGGAAAGGACTCTTTTAGGTCAATGACTTTGGTCACAACAGATTTGTTAGGGTTTTGTTTTAAAGTGCTGGAGGCCTCATCAGCAGCTGTTGGATCAACCAGAATTAGAAGCGAATGGAGCAACGTTTTGCAGCAGATGGACTTAACAGGTCCCGCTCGTGCTTTGTTCCAGGTGTGCAGTGTTCAGGCCTAAAGGTTGTGTTGTACTATTAGTGTTTATGACCTCTAAAAGCCTTGGTCACAACTGGCCTTATTGATTTTTTTTTCTATGGGTTGTTGTGCCCTTACCAGAAATAAGTATACTTCAAGTATATTTTTTAAAGTATACTTAAGTATAAAAAAGTATATACCAAGTATACTTAAAAAGTATACTGGAAGTTTACTACCAAGTATACTTCTTTGTACTAAATTGGCCCACTTTTAGCTTATAAAAAGTACACTTAAAAGTATTCTTAAAGTAAACTTTCTGGTATACTTCTAGTTTACTGGCAATACACTTTAAGTTTACTCCAAGTTTATTAAGCTTAGGTTTATGAAAGTATACTTAAAATAATCTTTATAGTATACTTTAAGTCTACTTTAGGTTTATGAAAGGATACTTAAAATACCTTAATGGTATACTTTTAGTTTACCATTTGGTGTTTACATCAAATCTGACTTCTTGCTACAAACCTACAAGATAGATTACTGAACATATCTTCTATGAAGAACATTAAAATAATACAGCTACTGTCAAAAAGAAAAATACTTGAACACCAATAGCTACACTAAAATATATGTTGACAAAAAGTTTAAGGCTAAATTCATTTAGAATTGTAGTGTAATTCTAAGTATAAACAATATACTTAACATGAACTTGTAGTTTATCTCTAAGTACATAAAAAGTAAACTAATAGTATACTTAAAGTTTAGTTTTGGAAAAGTTTACTTAACATAAACTTGTAATTTTTTTTCTCTAATAAGTACATGAAAAGTATACTTAAAGTATACTATCTTAAGTTTAGTTAAAAAAAAGTATATTTAAAATAAACTCGAGCATACTTCTTTTTGGTAAGGGTGGGTAACAGGTAATAGCGAACTCCTATACAACACAGAATGTTAGTAGCGGAGCTGGTTACGTTGATATTTTAGACGCATGGGGCATTTTGTGGTACAAGCATCACATTTGACATGGGTGGACCTCGGATCTCTTCTTTCAGAAAAGCATGTTTGCTAAGTAAAAATCAAAATGGTGTCCATTTGTAAAAATGGCCGCCATACTCTAAATTGTTACCAAAATATTCAGTCTACTTTCCTCAAACTTTGATATTTTAGACCGTGTATATTGTGGTACGAGCATCACATTTTGCATGGATGTACCGTAGGATCCCTTCTTTCAGAAAAGCCTGTTTGCCTCATGTAAAATTCAAAATGGCTGCCATTGTTGCTCTCCTGAAAGAAAACGTATCGAGCTGTTTCCTCATTGAGAGCTTTTACTCGAATGAATCATATTTTTATACAATACAGAATTTTAAAAATGGCTTACAAGAGAAAATGACAAAACGTTTCAATTTCTGTGGCGCTATATTCAAAATGGCAGGTGCACGTTATTCAGCTGCGTGGTTGAAACCGAACAAACTAATTACTTTTCTCCACTTCTTAAACATAAAATAACCATAAACAAAGTATTTCTATTAGACTTTGAGAACAAACTAACAGTTTAGACTCAAGAAATATTCTTAATAAACTAATATTTACCTGAAAGGCAAAAGAAAGAAAACGCATCGAGCTGTTTCCTCATTGAGAGCTTTTACTCGAATGAGTGAAACGAGCCCTGTGCGCCCCCTTCTGGCCGTTTTAGGCATAAATCATTTTGGACTTGAAAAGTAAGAAAATTACAGATTTTGAGAAAAGAAAACATTCATAAAAATATTGGGTGATTTTTCAGTGATATTAAAAGAAAACTTAACTTTATATGTACCACACCATTCGGCGCCCTTGTTATCCTATGGCGTCGTTCACACAAGGCGCGGAGCGGCGCGGAGGGCCCGCGCGGTGCAGCGGATCGTTTCCGCGTCTGACCTATTTTGTGCGCGAGCCGCAGCGTCGTCCGCGTCAATTCTGCCGGAAGTTGCATCAAGATACATGAGAAAATCCGTTTTTTTTTTTCAAAATATAACCAGTTTTTCACAATAAAATGCCGCGATTGACAAATGTGATCATGTTTTTGTATCTAAACAGGCGGTAGACACGGATATAAACACACAATCACATCACAAACGTGCTCGCGCGAGCACAGAGACACACAAAACAGACAGACACGCACACTTTTTTTTTTTCTTTTTTCACAGACACGTACACACGCAAATCAACGTGGACAGACTCCGGTGCGGGGTGAGGAGTTTCGGGAGTTAATAAAACGACAACAGAGAGGCAGAGAGCAGCTCATCTTAGCAGAAACAGGGGGTAATATTTATAAAACACACAACACAGACAGACACGAGCGCGCACAGATCAACGCAGCGAGCAGACTCTGGAACGAGTAGGCGGGGCTGCGGGATTTTAATAATTGTAGTTTATTAATTTACCCACACACACCTGCGAGCGCGTGCGCACAGACATACACAAAAACAGAAGAACATGCACGCACAGCGCAGGCACACAGATCAGTACAGTGGACCGCCGAAGCGGGTGGGCGGGGTTTTGAGAGAGCAGTTTTTCTTAGCAGGAACATGGGTTAATGTCTTTAGGCTATGAAATTATCAACCATGATGGCAAAAACAAAAAAATCTCTAGCAGAAGCGCCTGTGGACCGCCGCGGAAAAATGCCCGTCTGGTGTGAACAACAGAGCGGAGCGGAAGCGCCGCGGACTCCGCTTCGCGGCGCTTCCGCGGCCAGTGTGACCCCGGCGTAAGCCTGCCTCTGTGTCCCGTCATGCCTTTGTTGCACTCTCTCCCACTAGCTTACAGCCCCACACACCCCCAATCTAACATAACCAGTGCAACTAAAATGGAAAACAATGTTGGAGCTATCCAGTTGGACAGTTTTGAGCCAGATGCAAAAACAAAGACATACATGGACCTAAAGTGGATGCATCAAACTGGAACGGAGCAGGTGACCTCCACTGTGGATCCTGCATCACATCTACAAGGTTTTTCCAATCCTCTTTTTTTTTGTCTGCTCCTGTTTAATAGCAAAATAATGAAATAAATACTCAGAAATGCATTTTTGTGCTTATTTCCCTTTATAGTTTGTAGAAAAATACAAGTACAGCACATTAAAAACAGCAAAAATAAATGTTTTATCACAAATGAATGTTATTCATAATTCTATAGATGAATGATAACTACAAGTAGACCATCAAAGCTGAAATTTTATTGGTGGATTGCTGATAAAATGAGTAGACTTCAGTGGTTCAAGGTCAACAGTAACCATGAAGTACCGGTGCTGAGTCTTTGATTGCCACCTGCATTGGCAAACATGTGGTTATGGGGCGTCCCGCCCCCGTGCCATCAACGTACAGCCCCCTCAACCATCACTTTGACTCTCAACGTGGAGCCAGAAGCAAATGGCTTCACATTTCTTCTCTTCAGGGCCGGTGCACCGAGCAAGGACAGAGGCTTTCTGTCACAGCCTGCCACTTTCAGCAAGATGAAGCCTCTCTTTTGTTACACGCTGACACCCGTGTTTTAAATCTGCATGTTTTCACACAGTACTCTGCCCTTCTTCTGCAGATAAAAGCTGACTGATTGGGGTGGACAGATGACTATTCACGTTTGGGCTGGAGCCAGTCCCGGCCTTTTTCTCTCTGGTTTTTCCCCACTCAAGGTCGACGTTGGAAGGAGGACTCGAGGTGTCAATTGGTCTCCCTGAGGTGCAATTCACAGTGGCAGACAAGCAAAACACCTGAACTGTCGAGCACTGATTTAAGACTTTGCAATGCACTTTCTGTACACTTCTACAACTTTTCACAGCTCCTGAGTAGGTGTTACATATGGCTTATTTTTTTTCATTTTGCAATCATGTCTGTTAACATTAGCGGCAGAAGACGAATGGAGCATGAATGCATCATCCACATATGTTCAATTATGGTAATGATGCTCCTTGCATATACATTTTTTTTTCCTGGTTGCATAGATGATGTGTCTGGAGCCACAAAGTAATATTTAAACTTAAAAAACGTGATTTTTTTTTTTTTTTTCACATATAATGTTATTCCGTGTTTATGTACTGCTAACCTTTCATAAATATTGCATCTCCGAACAGAAACTCATTTTCTACCTCACATAATAATCCGCTCATTTCCCCCACACAGTTTAGCGCGCTTGTTTTAAAGTAAGGGGAAATTGAAAGCTGTGTGGTTGAGAAAAAAAGTCAAATAAAATAAAAAACAGATAATTGGTCTCCGAGGACGTGATACATGATCTGAACTTTGTTCTGAGATAACTCCATGCTGTTTGAAGATTCACAGCCTGTGGCACAGTTGGCACTCGGCCCAGATTGATATATCTTTTTTAAATGGTTTTATAACGCTTCAACTTGCAAACTTCAAAACTACCCACATGTGTTAACATTGATGTGTATCACTAAAAGTAGAATCCATAATGAGTTTGTGTATTGCACTTCTTTGGAGCAGAAAAGCTCGTGATTTTTTCTGGCGTTTTTTTTTTAATCATATTATTCTTTTTTTCTCTCCATGCACACACTTGTGTACAATCCATACATACTGAGAGCTTCACTTTGAACGTTCAAAGAATTTTTAAAAACCTTTCATTTGTGGGGCTTATGGGAATTCAGAAGCATAAAGACTGGAGTGACTTGATGTTTCCAGGTGCCGCAAACAAAAACATGCATGTATGGTTTTTTCTGATACTTTACAATTGAGAATGATGAAGCATTGGGACCAGTTTACAAGCTAAAAAATAAAATTAACGACAAATTTAAATCTCATTAATTTAGGAGTAACTGTTAAATTACAAAAAACTTGTATATTTATGACTTTAAAAGTCAAAGGCTAAATTTATGACTTTTTTTACTCATATTTCTAGTCCCTACAATGCCATGAGTTAACGATTAAGAAAATTATAAATTTATGTGAAAAATAAATCATAAATGAAAAAAAAATACATAAATTTACATGAAATATGTTTTAAATTTATTTGGGGAAACATGAATTTACGGGAAAAAAGTTGTGACTGTTAGATCATGAGAATAAAGTCGTATTTTTATGACTTTAAAAGTTAAAAGGTAATTTTATGACCTTTTTTTACAAGAAAAAAAATCATAAATTTACAAAAAAAAACATACATTTACTAAAAAAAATCATCAAATTTATAGAAAAAAGTCAGAAATTTACTTGAAAAGAATCAAAGTTGTCTGTTTATCAGAGCTATTTTCAAAGATGAAAGACATACTGTAAATGTACATGTTTTAAAGTTATAAGCGTACAAAAATGAAATAAGTTTATGAAATAAAGTCATACATTAACATGAAAAAAATTCATAAATTTACAAGGAAAAATGTCAAAAACACAAAAAAAATGTTGGACATAAACTAAAATAAATTAATAAATTTCTAGAAAAATTAATAAATTTACTAGAAAAAAGTCAAAATTGTCTGTTTATTCAAACCATGTTCAAAGATGAAAGACATGGAGTTTATTTTGAAGCTTTATCATCTGACCAATGTCAAAAACAAACAAATTCTGAACCTTAAGTGACTCAAAATAAAATATTAACAATGAGGCTGACTGATTTGCAGAGTTTCACATGTAAATAAAGAACTAAGAGATCCACGTGTTTGCAGGACCACCTCTTTATTCTGGTCTTTTCATTCATACCCAGAAGCCCATTCGTCACCTCACGTCATGCACAGAAGGACCAGCAAAGGAGAGTGAAACCAGTGTTGCATTTTCCCCCTTCTCCAAATTATAAATCCCATACAAAACAGGTATGGCTTGCAGGTTCTACCCAGACACCCCCTATTTACCTGCCCTCACTGGCTTACCAGCTGCTCCATCCCCCTTCACTCCATTTTCAAAATGGCTGCTTTTCTGTTGGTGATTCTCTGTAGCAACCATCTTATTTTTTTGGTCACCAGAATTAATAAAAGTAAATCAAATTTTATATTACGGTGGCTGGGAAATGTAAAACAAATAATACTTTAACTTGAAACACTTTTACAATTTGACCGAAATACTTCAACAAGTTTGATCATAGACTGTAAATTTGATGGACATATGACCCCGCCCCTTTGTGTTACAAACAGGAAATACTGCATTTAATGCATTTTCTTATGACGGATGCCAACACTTGCTTTGTTTTGTATATAGTTTCAGATTTTTTTTTAATCATAAGAGACAAAAAAAACTTGCCTTGGTATATTTCACAGTTAATCAGCAAAAAAATGATCTCCGTAAAAAGGAAAAGAGCAAAAAAGAAGCACTAACTACAAAGAAAACAATACTGTTGCTATAAATCAATAACAGAGAAAACTAATAGGAAGAACGCCAGGTCGTGAACTAGAGTTGAACTCGGTGCCGGTGGTAAGCGACGTACCCATATAAGGTAACGCCGTGAACTCAACTGCCCTATTCATACATTGCGGTGTATTCGATGGTCGAAAATCTTGCTGGAAAACACAACTTTGAACGCGCTTCAAAGGAATAGTTTTGACAGCACTGACATCAACGCATATTTGCCGTTTTTTTTTACGGCCCTTTTCCTGGCAATTGATTGGGCCCTCTGGTGTAATCTGCTACCTGTTTGCGCGGTTTTCTCGCTCAACTCAATTCTGCAGAATTACTATGGTCATACTCAAAGAGTACTTCCTATTTGGAACTCAAAATGGGAGGGGTTCATATGTCCTTCACATATACAGTCTATGGTCAAACTTGTAAAAGTGTTTCAGGTTGTTTTCCACTTCCGGCCACCATATCACATAGTTTCATTCAGTTTAAGACGGGGATTCATGCTTTTAATGTTCACAATTTTCCAGTAAAAATTATGCGAGCAAAAAGGAAACAACACTTTTGTAAGGGGACCCTAAATCTACCAACTTTAAAATCTAAATTATTTTCTGAATTCAATAGAAAGAGATTACATTTATTATAGGTACATAAGTGTTTCTGTTTTTTTATTTTTTTGTTGTTTTAGGAAAATTCAAGATGGCGTCCTCTTCCCAGGTGAAAGCTCCTTTATTAACCTGGACAGGAAGTTTCATAAAGACCTCTTAAAATTATTTATTTATTTAGTTTTTTGAAAAAAGGATTTAGAAGGATCAGCCCCTTGAGATTTTAAATCAATTAAAATTGAAAAACAATTTGAAAATGAAAATAAAGGACATGAAGAGATGCAAATATCTCGTAAATGCGCTGAAAGAGCTCTCTTAAATAATAGTAAGGACGTTTATGAGTGTAATGAAGAGGGAAGGTTATTCCATTGCTGAAATGTAAAAGGCCTATTTTTCTGGTTTTCTATTAAATCTGGGTTCAAGAAAATACATTTAATCAGTGTGATGGAGGTTGTGTTGTGAGGAATTCAATACTGCTTTAAATATGGAGGAAAATTAAGATGAATGCATTTAAAAATGAACAGTAAATAATGATACTGTCTCCTTACTGATGGTAAAAATCATCCTAACTGTTGGTACAAATACAAGTTTTTTTTTGAATGTTTTGCAAAAGTGGAAAAAAAATCACCAAATTCCCACTTTTTCATAATATGGTCGCCAAGTCTTAGGTCCTGTAGCCATCTCATAACAATAAAACAAAAATGTTTGTGATATTTACATGTATATCATTTTTTTAGCAACAAAATGCCTCAATCATGACGGAGTATTGGGGCCTCCAAAATAAATAAAATGTAACATTACATGATTAAAAATCCCAAATTTACAACTTTTGATCTAATAAATTTGAGAGCTTTTTGCTCAAAAATTAACAGCTTTAAATATTGTACATTAACAAGTTTTAATCTCATATATTTACTCGTTTTTTTTTCTTGTAAATTAACAATTTTAAATCTGGATTAAAGTCAAAGTGAGCCTGAATGCTAAGTGCAGCATTGACTAAACTGAGAAAGACTGTCTTGGATTTTAACAGGTTGGCTGAATCTTTAGAACTTTTCTTCTGTTTTTATTTACGGTTTATTAATGTTTTATTCATTGCAGGTCATTGATATCCCTGCAGCTGTTCACTTCCAGACATTTCTTCTTCTATGATGACGACAAGATTTCCTCCAACTTTGTGTGGTGTCTCCGTCTGACAAGTCTCGGTCTTTAAAATTTTGAATATTCTTATGCAAATGTGACAATACCACCCGCTTGTATTTCTCATCCATTTGATTTGTTTTTTACTGTGGCTGAACTTTCATCTGATTTCATTTTCTTCCAGAGTTTTATTTCTTCCTGGTGCAGACGGCAGAAAAAGTCAACCTCATTTGCTTCTTATTGGCAGTTACGCTCTTCCATAGGGCAATGCTGCAGAACCCTTAGACAGTTTACCTTCACCTTTGCATAAGTGTCAGCAGCTTGAGGGCAAGATTATCGGAGAGGTTTTCATGAGAATCCAGTTTGTCAATAATTTCCATAAAACATAAGATGTAGCATATAACTTTAGGCTAACTTGAGTAAAACTTTTGAAATCTTTTTTTCTTGATCTGAGGAGTATAATCTCTTATCTAAGTCTTTTCCTGAAACAAGTTCATATTTTTTCTTGTTAAACACACTGACAACATCACTTTAGGCTTACAGGGAATGCTCCAAAAACTCTTCAAATTAATCTGTTTGGCTCTTAAATAGGCGATTTGCATACAATGAAGATAATCTGGCTTTATTAAAGTGATCTGGAATAAATTGGATTATAACCATCATAATTAATAAAGCTCTTTCTGATGTTTTCTTTTGCGCAGTGCTTTGAGACAACCTCGGTTGTTGCTTTATAAATAAAACAGATGAAGTGGAACCCCTGGGAGAGGATGTAATGGCAGCTGGTGGATTATTGTGAACAACAAAGCCTCCAAAAAAGTATGATGCTATCTGAACGTTATAGTCTAATGATAGCATTTTTAGCTTCACTAAGTCATAATAAAAAGACTAAAAAAAAAAACATAAACAGATTGTCAGTATGACTGGAAACTGCTTTCCTAACGTCTGAAAATATTTTATTTTGAAGGATTTTTTTTCTCTCTCTTTATTCATCCTTAATCACAACGTCCCTGAAGGTACCTACTCATTTTTAATAAACAGCAATTCACGCCTCACTTAAGTTTTATATGAATAGTTGACCTATCCAAGAGTTCGTCAACATTTAACAGTAAAAGAGCCATTTGGGCTCGTTTTCTACTGATCAGGAGCCACATTGACATTCGTTACCCTTTAAGAACCTTCTTTTTGTTTCTTGTTTTTTTAATAAATGTGAATAATGTCTATTTTTGGCACGAAAAAAAAAACAAGAAAATATTTACAAAGATACTAGGTATTTTTTTACTTTTTTAGCTTTAGTAGCGAAAAAGCTAGCTTGTTGCTTAATTACTAGCTGAACTTTAAATTAGCCTAAAAAACCTCAGTAAACTAAACTAGTCCAAAACGTTAGCATGTTGCTAAAATAGAAGCTAAATGCTAAATTATCCAAAAAAGGATTTCAGTAGATGACAAATATCAGCATTTTACCATAATATTAGTTAAACTCCAAATCAGCATAAAATTCCTCAGAAAACTAACTTTAAAACGTTAGCATGTTGCCAAAATAGAAGCTAAGACTCTAAATTAGCCTAAAAACCCCACTAGAAAAAAAATTAGCCAAAAAAAATTATTATGTTGCTAAAATAATAACTAATCTCCTTTTTTTTATTTTAAATTTACTATTATTTTAATTTTCTTCATCCAGAGAGCCACCATGGAGAGATAAAAGAGCTTTTATTTTCTTGGTTTCTGTCTCCTAATGCAGCATCATTGACCGATTCTGATTCAGAATAATAATAATAAAAAAAAACCCGTGTGATTTATACATTTTCCATTTCTCTGCATTATAAAAACTTCTCCACCAGATAGGTATAAATATCACCAGTGTTGCTCTGAATGGGACGTTTTAAGAAACGGGAATCGTCACGCAGCGGCTGGAAATATAGGTCAAATGTGTTTGTTTTTCATTCCAATCTATTTGTATTTACATTTGTAGGAGAGATTTTTTATTTTTTATTTTCCCACAAGAACAAACAATCACATCAGAAAAATGATAAGAATAGTTAAAAAAATGGGCTTTAATCAGCCATAACTAAATATACAAAAAGGTCTTTAGATATATATATACAGAGGAATGCAAACACAACATAACATAACATTTGTAAATATCATCGACTGAAAAAACTGAAGCATTGGATCAGTTAACATCAAATTTATTAGCTTTCATCATGTTAATAATTTGAGTTGATGATTTCTCAACTTAATAATTTAATTTGATTAAAACTTAAAAAGTTATAAATTACAGAGATTTTGTTAATTGACTCGAAGCTTCACTTTTTTGCCGTGTATTTTCTTTAATGATTATTAAGTTAAATCTGAGGTGGTCAAATTTAATCTGAGGAGAATATTGAAAAAAGTGTTAAAATAAACCTGGAAGTAATTAATACAATCTTAGAACACTGAAGAAAATAAAAACAATATTGAATGAGAATCAATAAATACTTGAGGAACAAAAAAAAAAACAATTTAACAGTAAAGAAAATCAAAAATGTGAAATTTAATCAGAAAATGAAATGTAAGAATATTACAGTAAAAATAAGAATATTCAATGAAAGGTTAGATTATAAAAAAAGTCTAAGATTGTCAAATTGAATCTAAAATAATTTAGAAAAGCTTAGAACATTAAAGGAAATCATAAAATATTGAAAACAAATCAAATATTTTTTTTTTTGCGGTTTTTCGGTTGTGTTCTTGGTTGTACTATCGATTGATTAAAAAAATAATCAGATTAATCACACTTTTGGATTAGCATTAGTTACAATTAATCACAATGTTTTACTAATTTATACAACAATATGTGGTTTTTGAACCCAAAAAAAACCAAATAGAACATTTTAATGTCTGAATTATTGAAATTTGTAAAGTGTTAACTCAGAAGTGTAATTAGCGTTTACAAAAATGAGCAGAACTGTAAAGACTTTTATGTCTGCAGTATCACTCCAAGAAAGCAAATATGCAGAAAAGCTCATAAAAAAATAGTCTGGATGAATACTCTGATCTGATTAGCTGCTGGGTAAAAAAGTAGTTCTGGTCACATGTCCCAAAGACTTCTAAATAACAAACCTTTCTTTATCTTCTGGAAAAAAAACGAACAAACTCTGCACTCTTTCTTTGGACAGTATGTACATTGATGATCCAGCACAGAAAGAACGGAATTGCTGACTCTTTTCCTCTCAGATTTATTAAACCAATCAGAGCTTGGATTTGTGTTTCCCTCCTTTAAATAGTGTGAACGTCCAGTGGTCATGTTACAACCTTTAAAGGTTATTTCCAGCCGAAAGGTGTCTTAAATTTGATTTGTTTTAAATGTTTCGCTTCCAAACACTCTCATATCTCATTTGGACTCGTTTTCACCTGAAGAAGTCGAGCTGCCTGGTAATTGTGCCCACATGGGCATAGGTTGTTGACCACCTGAGGCCCTCCCTCCCTCCCCCCCAACTCCTCCAACACACAAATATCTGTCAAGTACAAATTATGAAACCCAATTAGCAGTCAGGGAGAAATGTGCATAGAAATAAAGATGAAGTCCATCAGAGTTAAGAGAAATCCATCCTCGTTTAGCCCAAAAGCACTGAAAAGAAAGTCCTTCAGACCAGCTGGATCCCGCCGTGTCCTTGGGTGTCAAGCATCTCCAGCATCATCAATAGATAAAGCAGCCTGGGAGCGCGTCTCAGGGGGGTGGGCTTTTTCCTTTAAGTGGGGGCTGATGCTATTACTAGACTGTCATTGGCTGGACGAGCACAAAATCCAAACACTTACTTTTCCTTTGTCCTGGCCAGTGCCGATGGAATGTTTTACGAAGCGTTTGCATCATTCAAGTTTTAAAGCCAATCGGATAAGAATATTGAAATTAAAAAAACAGGCTTTCAACCCCTCACTTACCAATTCATTAATTCAGCCTTGTCCTGTTGCAGACTAAAGGTGGATGATTAGCAGAGAGGAGACCTTCAGACTGATTCTCTCCTCTGTCCTCATGTGAAGAGAATCAACAACAGAAACTGTTGTCTGAGCTTCTCCCAAGGGTCTGATTAGGTCCACAGACCCCTGCCACAATCACTACAACAGCTTTGTGAGACTTGAGCCCGCTGCTGGAGGGCACTGACTCTCTGTGTAGTCCCTGGTGTATGCTGGCTCCACAACAGCGCACGGCCCCAGAGACGCTCCCACACTTATATAATGACCGTGCATGAATGTGGAAACTTGACCGAGGAGAAAGACGGGATTGAGCCGAGCATGACCCGAAAGGTCATTACGGCATATCTGCTTCAGACATCTTGAATAAAGCAGTGAGAGAAATCTAATAATATGAAAGAAAATCCAAAAATATTAAATAAAAATCAATAAATATTACAGGAATCTGAAAAAAATCTAAGGAAATATGAGAATTAAAAAAAAAATAACTGAAAATACATAAACAGTTTATAACAATAAATAAAAATGGAAAATATTAAATCAATATTTATGATTTATTAAGTTAAATCTGAGGTGGTCAAATTTAATCTGAGGAGAATATTAAAAAAAGTGTTAAAATAAAACTGAAAGTAATTAATACAATCTTTGAACATTGAAGAAAATAAAAAAAAAAATTGAATGAGAATCAATAAATACTTGAGGAAACTAAAAAAAATTAATGAATTAAGACTATATTTTCAAAAATGTTAAATTTAATCAGAAAATGTTTAATTAAATGTTAGAATATTACAGTAAAACTAAGAATATTCAATGAAATGTTGGATAATAAAAAAGTCTAAGATTGTTAAATTTAATCTAAAATAATATATAAAAGTTTAGAACGTTAAAGGAAATCATAAAATATTCAATATGAATCAAATATTGTTAACGGTCTTTAAAAATGTTTTTTTGAAATCTGAGAAAAAATGTAAAAATATTGCATATTTTTTAATGAAATATTGGAATATTAAAAATAAAACTGAGAATATGAAAAGAAATGTCAAATTTGTAAAATTTAACTTGAGATTGGTGATTGTAATATGTGAATATTAAATACAGTATTAAAAGAAACCCAAAGAATAAGGAAAAAGGAAATCAGAGAATATTGAGTAGAATCTAGTACTATTAAATTGAATCTGAAAGTAAGATAATAAAATCTGAGAATAACAAAAAAGTTAAGATATCTTTAAATATTTAGTGAAATCAGAAAATTGTGAAACAAAATCAATAAAAACTTGAGGAAACTAGAAAAGAATAATATCTAAGAATATGAAACGTATTTGAAAATGTTTAATACAAATCAAATATTGAAAGGTTTTTAAAATATTTTGATGAAATCTGATAAACATGTAATCACAAATCATCTAATGAAATGTTGGAATTTTACAAATAAAACTGGGAATGTGGAAGGAAATCTAGAATCTTAAAATTTAACCTGAAATTATTGAAAGTATTGAAAGAAAAATGAGAATAAGAAAGAAAATATTGAATGACATCAGAGAATATTCAGTAAAATCTAAAGGAATCTGAAAAGAAGATGAAAAAAAAAAGGAAATCTCTGAATTTTGGATAAAATCTGAGAATACTAAAGTAAAGTCTGTATGCAGGGAAATCACAGAAAGAAGAAAATCCTATTTAGTTTTTATCTAAGCTTTTAGTTGTGAGTTTAAGGGGAAACAATAGATACATTTCTATAGATATTAATTGGTTTTTGTGTCAATAAGTAAATAAAAGTTTCAGATCGACATGCTGCCTTTAAGAAAAATATTAATTGTTATCAGCTCCAATGTTCTTCAGGTCAATATTAGTGAGATTGTCTTAGCAGCTCTGATGGAATACATCTTATATATATCTTTTTTGTTATTTATAGCTGAGATTTCTAGAAAAGGAATTCAGATGATCCCAAAATTGATGCTTAACTACTTATCCATCTGTATTTTTTAACCATTTTTAATTGATATTTTGTTTTGGGACCGAAGCACAATTAGCTGTAGGAAAGTCATCTTTACAGTGATTTAAATAAGGCCTTTATGTGTAATGCAAATCTATAGATGTAATTTAGCCATCATTTAGATGTTCAACTGATGCGTTCGTGCCCGGTGGGTTATTTTAGTTTTGTCCAAGAAATGACTGAAGAGCTGCATTTGAACTGGGTTTGTTGTGTAAAGTCCATCTGCACACAAAAGAAGTTTGATGGTGAATTTTACATGCTGTAAGTTTTTTTGTTTAAAAATGATACTTTACTTAAAAAGCATGCAATTTTCTTATTGTGCTTTAAGTGTCTAAGTAACTTTAAGTTTCCCCGCTGTTCTGCATATGTTCTCATTTTTTATTTATTTATTTTTTTTGGTGGGTTTTTAGTATTTCTGCATCTCGCCTGCAGGATTTCTCTGATAAGCAGGGGAGGGCTCACCGTTTATTAAAGGTTTCCTGAGGTCGCCGAGCTGAACACTGAAATAATTTCAACGTCCATTGACTTTTAACTCTCTCTAGAAAAAAAAAAAAAAAAAAAGTGACTGAAATTGTCAAATTGTCTTTTTTAATAAGAATATTTTGACATATTTTCCTGCAGTAACAAATGAAGTTGATTACTACTTGATATTTTTTGAATTTTTAATGAGAATGTTTAGATTACTGTTGATGATTAATATAAATGATTTGTCTATGGATGTTTTTGAAATTCTATTACATCACTGATATTATTGATATTTTATTACCTGAAACTATATTGATATTTGATTTTAAGTCCTGAACCGGATATTGATAATTCATGTAGAGAAAATGGTATGGTCGAGTCGGGGTGGAATTATATAAGTTCGCTTCCTTCCACCCCCTTTCAAGTGATCTACTTGTGATTTATTATGTGAAGTTATTCCATGTATTATAACCTGATTGCTTGAAATAAACCATTTCATTCATTCATTCAAATTAAAGAAGTCTGCTCGTGTAAAAGTGTTTTGTCCTCCCCCATCGTTGTGTTGCATTGGACTATTCTGTCAACGGAAAGTTAGATATAAAATACAATTCTGAGATTTAAATGTGTACTTTTTCAACTCTTACCAAGCATTTTAATTCTTGACATTGACGATGTCTTAAAGTATCTCAAATTTTAAAGACTAAACAACCACTGCAGGGGCCCCATGTCAGTGTTTGCCAGGGGCCCCCAAACTGCTAAGTCCGCCCCTACTGACAAGATAACTGGAAACACCTGTAAAAAGCTTGATGAAGGAATTGGACAGGTAAGAAATGGTTCCCCTTCATGTTTCACAGAGTTTAAATGGTAAATAGTGTGTACTTGTAAAGCGCTTTGTACCTTCTGTCTTTTGTGTTCAGAAGGAGGATAGTTTCATGGGTTTTTATACACAAAAATTCTCATTATCAATGCATTGGAGTGTGATATGTTACTTTCTCCTAAAGTTTTGGTAGATCATTTCACGGACATAACATTTAAATTAAAATATTCTTCAACAAAACCAACAACTCTGTTCATTTAAAAACTGTTTGCACATCCCTTAAAAAAAAAAGTAACCTTTGTAAGAGTACTACAAGTATACATTAGTCTATGTTGAAATTTAGGAAGAATACGTGAAGTTTACATTTTAAATATTTTATAAACTATTGTAAAATTAAAATGTTCCAATTTAGTCTGAGGAAGTATACCTGCTACAATCAACGTGTGTGTTCTATACTATACTTTTACTTATACTCATGTATACTTCACAAATTCAAGTTTAGATGTACTACTATTTGCTGCAGGATGATATTCTAAAACATTTTTGTGGGGAAAAAAAATTACAATAAAAAATACAAACTTTCAATATGTTAAAATATAACTTTACACACACAAAAACTGAAATTCCTTTCCTCTAATGCATTAATATGTTACTAAAAATCAAAAGGAAAAATGATTTACATGTTGCCTTATTTGCTTTTGAAATGTTAATTAGTTAAAGCAGGAAAATTTTAATTTTACAGCTCTGCCTCAAAGCCAAAATAACAAACTTTAACTGGAATTATTCTCTCATCCTTACAGTAACCATAAGTGATGATTCTTTCACGAACTAGAAAATATGATCAAACTCTACATTTTGATTCTTCAGGTTTCTCGTCACCTGAAGTTTCTTGGCAACATTTTGCTCCAATGCCTGAAAGAACAAAGTTGCCGATTTTAGATATACTTTCTCTAAAACTAAAGAATAAATTAAGAAGTCCTTGATTTTACTTATAATAATGTGAATCTTCATTGACTCTTTTTTTTGGTCAACATATTTTGTTTTGTGTTAAACACTTATGATGCTAATTTACTCAGAGAGAAAAACTAATGAGCAAAACAGGAAAAAATGAGTCTCACGTTTGACAGAAGATCCGGAAATCTATTAAACTTCTGCAGAGATTTTAAAGAATCCAATTAAACAAAATAAGAACTTTCTGAAAGGTGTACTGATTATACTGATTATATCTGAACTCAAACTAACGCAGCATGTTTTACTAGCAAGAAAAAAAAAAAAAAAACAAAGATGTGTCAACTTCATCATTCATGCACAGTTTCTGCTAAACACCTAAATCTGTTGCTAACCTGAAACTATTTGGTGCAAACGGGTTAGTTTCTGGTGTACATCTGAAATGATGGTGTGTGCCTCTGATTTAAACATGTACGCCTCTGAAATTGACATGTAGACACCTGAAATTAACATGTAAACACCTGAAATTAACATGTAGACACTTGAAATTAACATGTACGCACCTGAATTTAACATGTGCGCACCTGAAATTAACATGTACTCACCTGAAATTAACATGTAAACACCTGAAATCAACATGTAGACACCTGAAATTAACATGTACGCATCTGAAATTAACATGTAGACACCTGAAATTAACATGTAAACACCTGAAATAACATGTAGACACTTGAAATTAACATGTACGCACCTGAATTTAACATGTGCGCACCTGAAATTAACATGTACTCACCTGAAATTAACATGTAAACACCTGAAATCAACATGTAGACACTGAAATTAACATGTACGCCTCTGAAATTAACATTGATAACAGTAACGTACGCACCTGAAGTTAACATGTACGCACCTGAAATTAACATGTACTCACCTGAAATTAACATGTAAACACCTGAAATCAACATGTACACACCTGAAATTAACATGTACGCACCTGAAATGATCTTGAGCGCACCTTGGGCGGTGACGAGTATCATCTTGGTACGCTCTGGATCGTTGAATACGGAGATTTTTTTCTGTTGATGATGTTTTGAATATTCTTGGATTTTTGGTATTGATTAATGTGGATGATTCTTTCCTGATGATAATTGTCTAAGTATATTTAAATTTTTAGTACTGACCTAATATAATTGGCGTTTTTGTGGATGTATAATATAATATAAATGTAATTACATCGCTGATCTTGAAGATGCTTAATAACCTGAATCTATGTTTGAAGGGTATAAATATCTGATATCAAGTCCTGAACCAGATGTTGAGAATTCATATAAAAAAAATGGTTTGGTTGAACAAAGTGGTTTTGTACAAGTTAACTTTCTCCCATTCCCTTTCAAGTGATCAACTTGTGATTGATAATATAAGATTTTATTTTATGCATTACTACCTGATTGCTTGAAGTAAACCCTTTCATTCATTCATTCATTCATTCAAATATTTTATCACATACTGCAAAAATGAATGTAAGATTCAAGTTTTTCAGCAAGTACTACCCAGAAAACATTCCATTCTGATAAAAAAAGAAACCTTCCTCTGAAATCTCTTTTTCTTCCAAAGCCTTAGCAGAGACATCTCATTTGAGTTAAGCGGTAAACACAGAGCACAGCGAGTTACAGCAACCGCTGTGCTCTTATAAACACCAAAAGATTATAAAGCTGGCAAGACGGAAATATTCTGCATCTTCTGGCTTCTGAGCGCTGCCGGCCTTCAGGGAAAACAGCTGGATGGAATGAAGGAGGAGACGCAGGCGCGGACTTTGGGGAAAGTTTTCTTTTTCTTTTGTTGTAAATAAACTCAAAGAAGACTAAATTTGACCTCCTTTGGCAAGGTGAGACTTGCTGGGTTTTTTTAAGAATAATATGTTACAATTGTCTTCAATTAAATGTGGAGGAGCTTTGATTGAGACATTTAGAAAACATTTCGGTTTTGTCGAAAGTAAAAAAAAAGGAGCTAAAGTGTGGCCAGACTTTCCAGGAGGATGAAGAGCGATGAAGGGCTCATTTTGTCCCTAATCTGCCCCGGGGATTGAAGAGGGTTAAGTCAGCAGTGATTTCCCGCTCCAAAACCTGGAAATAAGCCTTTTTTTTTTTCTAAGGTTTGAAACCAGAAAAATGCTGCTAAAGAACCAGCAGTTTATTTTATCTTTTCATTAAATTTATCATGAACTTCAGCAAAAATTAAAAATGTATTAACACCTTAATGATTGTCAGCAGCTGAAATGCAGATTAATGACGGGACTCCCGTGGGGATTTCAGAACGCCTGTCACTCACTCAGCCCATTCATCTCAATGAGAGCTAATGTGCCGTGTCACTGTCTTACTGCTGATTAGTTTCTGATCACTTAAAATGTCATTTTAAATCCAAGGTTCTCAAGTTATGAAGGAAGTTTCTCTAATGTGTCTTAATCTGATGGATTTTTTAAGCTTTCTTTGGTAAAGCAGAAACTGAAAATGTGAATGCCTTTAATTTTTGCTTGTACACAATTTATACTTATTTATTTTTAAAGAAAAGCAAGGAATCTGGAAATATTCACTACGACTTCAAATCTCGTAGGGGACGTTTCTAACACTTTTAATTCCCTTTTCTGTTGTTTTTGCGTCTCTGAGCTCTTTCTATTACAAATGAGACCGACAGTGAACCCCACAAAGCGCCTATGCTACCAATAATTTGGTTTTGAGTCACCAAAAGGCTAAAAAAGAAAAATGTTATTTTAAACCAATCCAGACAAAAATCTTCACTGGTTACTTCAAATTTTTCATCTTCAAGCATGATTCTAAAACAGACAAATTTTATGTTTTTTTTCTTGTAAATTAAATACTTTTTTCTTGTAAATTTACAACTTTAAAAGATGTAAAATTACAATAAAATAGTCATAGATTTAGCCAATGACTTTTAGAGTCAAAAATATGACTTTATTCTAGTAAAGTAACAGTTACAACTTTTTATCCAGTAAATTTACAACTTTATAGTCATAATTTAAATGTTTTTTTCCCCAGGCAAAATGGCCTGAAGTCCCCCATGACATTTTTTTTTAAAAAAAAAATCCCCAGTAGTGTTTTTCAATATCTTAAAAAGCCATTTTTCGTGTTGATCTGAAGCCTCTGTTTTAAAAATCTCCTCTGAGGGGGCGTGGCTTTTAGAGCCCTGATCCCCCCCGTCTGATTATGATAGTTCTGTGTCTCGCTAGCATAAACCTTCACTACATAAAGACATCCATGAATCTGGGTAATGTCTAGCTGTATGGTTCTGATCCGGATGTCAGGTCAGATCTTCATGGACCGAACTTCCTCCAAATTCCTGATTCTTTCTCCTTCCAGTTCACCAAAGACTCTTTGATGTTTCTTGACGTTGCTGTGATCAATCCATTCAATCCATTGGTTTCTCAGAGCAGAAAATAATGAAAGCTAACATCCAAATGCTTTTCATTCATTTACAGTCCTTTCCAACTTGCTGTCAAATGAGCCGCCGTTCACATTTCCGTGGTCATATCAAGAAGCTCCGTGGAGTCTGGTGGAGATTTTCCAGAGTTCTCAGCCCTGCTATACCGTAAGTATTGGATGAAACTCACACCAAAAATCCAGTGATGCTGATTTGACCACAGAAATGTGAACGGCGGCTCATTTGACTGCTGTCAATGTGAAGATCTTCTCTTCTCCAGAACCTGAACTAGACATGCTAGCCCAGAGGTCTGCAACCTGCGGCTCTTTTATCTTTCCATAGTAGCTCTGATAAATAAAATAATAGTTAATTTTTTTTTTTAAAATGGAGATCAGCTTCTATTTTAGCAACATGCTAACGTTTTTGGCTAAGTTTTCAGAGAATTTTTATGCTAGTTTGGAGTTTAGCTAATATTTTTGTAAAATGCTAATGTTTTCAGCTATTTTGCTATCTACTGAAAGTTTTTTTTTTGATAATTTAGAATTTAGCTTCTATTTTAGCAACATGCTAACGTTTTTGACTATTGAAATTTTAGGCTATTTTGGAGTTCAGCTAGTAATTAAGCAACAAGCTAACTTTTTTTTTGACAGATTTGGCTTCTAATCAGTTTTTTATGCTAATTTGGAGTTGAGCTAATATTTTAGCAATATGCTAACATTTTTAGCTAATTTGTTATCTACTGGGGGTTTTAGGATAATTTTTTGTTGGGGCTAATTTTGAAGGGGTTTCAGCTAATTGCTACAAAATGCTAATGTTTTCACAGCTATTTTGGCTATCTTACTGAAAGTTTTTTGGATAATTTAGATTTAACTTCTATTTTAGCAACATGCTAACGTTTTTTGACTATATTGAAATTTTAGGCTCTTTGGAGTTCAGCTAGTAATTAAGCAACAAGCTCTTTTTTTTGCAGATTTGGCCTCTAATTAGTTTTTTATGCTAATTTGGAGTTGAGCTAATATTTTAGCAATATGCTAACATTTTTAGCTAATTTGTTATCTACTGGGGGTTTTAGGATAATTTTGAGTTTAGCATTTAGTTCAGTAACATGCTAATATTTTTGGCTGATTTACAGAGAAATGTTATGCTAATTTGAAGTTCAGCTAGTAAATAAGCGTCGAGCTAGCTTTTTTTGCTACAAAAGTTAAAAACGTAAAAAAAAAAACCTTTTTTGAGAGATGCTAGTTTCTTTTTTATATTTTTTTTGCTTTTGTCTGTGCCAAAAATAGACATTATTCACATTTATTTATTTAAAAAAAAAAGAAGAAGGTTATGAATGCAAATCCAAACGTATTAAAGGCTAATGTAAGGCTAATTAAAGGCTAATGGGGCTCCTTCTAGGTTTTGAAGAGTCTGTCCAAGACAGTTTGATTGACAGATATTTAAAAGGAGAAATACTCAGAAATTCAAAAATGATATGATTTTTAACTACATTTGTTCTTTTTGATAAGAAAATTTCCACATATACATGTTAAAAGCTAGAAAAGGATTTTTATTGGAGGGAGTCTTTCGTTTTTAAATTGCTGAGCGAGAGTTTATCAAGTCCTCGTTTGGTGTTTTAAAGCACTAACTCATCCAAGATCTCTTCTTCTAACCCTCATCTTTTCACATCAAGTTCTAATGCCTCTGTTATCTCCTTTATAGGCCGCGATGCCAAAGTTTAGAGATGAACTTCCTCACCAGAGACACTTCCTCTCTTCCTCTCATCCCGGAGAACTGTCTGAGGTACATTTTACCTCCGAGTTTGCACAGCTAAATATGATCCATTGGTGGAATCATTATTGCAATGCGAATAATGCGCGCCATAGAAATACGAGTCCATTCTGGAGGTCGAGGTCAGACCTCACAGGAAGTAGTAGTGAGAAGTTTCTCACTAGAAATGTTGCTGTGTCTCCGTAAAGTAAACCTTTTGTCCAAATCCTCCTATCTTTGACAGCATATTGTGTGCAGCGCGAGACTGATTCATCATCGTCATCCTCACAACCAGCTGACCTTCCTGACAGGTGAGTTAAGTCTGTCTGTGTTACTGTCAGCAGCTGCATCGAACTTATGAGCTCTTGACAAGAGGAAAAGCTTCTTTTCTTTTGGAGCGTTTATCTATAATGACGTAATATGGAAACAACACATACACTTCCGTTAATAAAGACAAAATTCTACAAGAATAAAGTCATTAATTTGGAAGAAAAGTAAGTTTACAATAAAACTAATTTAACAAAAAATGCTTTTCTTGAAAGTTGCAGTGGCCTCCATCCACATTTCTAATGAGGGTTTGGCTCTATTGTTTTTGAATCTATACGACGTGTTCTGCGATAATCCACTCCTTGTGGGTGAAGAATCTTCTTCAGAGAGGTTTTCCTAGTAACTCTTTTCTCCTTATAGTTACAATATCAATGTTGAAGTGCTGAAAGAAACCTCAATTTTCATTTGTGCTAAGAGAAACAGGTCAATGTCTCAAAACACAATAGTTGTCTTCTTTTTTTATATACTTTTCTTACTAAACAGACTTTTAGCTATTTTAAATTTCTTACATTCTGAACGTATTAAATTATAACTTTATTTTTATAATCTACTGAATTTTTACTCTTTTGAGTTGATTAAAGTTTTGTTTTCTCAGAACTAATGACTTAATTCTTGTAAAAATGTTCTCCAAATATTGCAACTTTATTCTCCTAAAATACAACTTTTTCTTATAAAATGAAGACTTGTTTCTCATCATTTACAACTGCATTCTTGTAAAAGTTTTCCATAATTTTTGACTATTCTGGTACAACTTTATACCTCTAAAATGTACCTTTTTTCTCATGAAATAAGACTATAAACTTATAAAATTTTGCATTTTTTTTCTCATAATTTTATGAATTAATTTTTGTCAAGTTAAGACTTTAATCCCAAAATTTAAAATTAATTCTTGTAAACTATTTTTCTCATGACTTTATTTTCTTAATTTATTTCATTTTTTTCTCATAATTTTATTCTCATAAAATAAGACTTTTTTACCTCACAGTTTACTAAATAGTTCTTGTGAAGTTCTGAATTTTTCTCCTTATTTATTTATTTTTGTTAAGTTTTTAAGTTAACTTTTTTCACATTATTTCCCAACTTTCTTCCTGTTCAATTTGGACTTTTCTTCAAAATATAACAACTTTATTACTATAAAATTAAGACTTTATTATTGAAAAAAATGGACTTGTGTTATCATATTTTGACTATTTTGGTAACATTCTGCCTTTTTTTGTTATGGCAACTCTATTCTCTTAAATTTTAGACTTTTTTCTTATAGCATTAAAACTTTATTCATGTAAAATTAAGATTTTCTTCTCACAAAATAAGACTTTGTTCTCATAAAATTGTGACTTTCTTTCTCATTGCATTAAAATTTATCCCAATAAAATTAAGAGTTCCTTTTCATAATTTACTAATCAATTTTTGCAAAGTTTTGACTTTTTTTTTTAATAATATAATGGCTTAATTGTCGTCAATTTGTGTATTTTTTCATTTTTATTTCATCCCCAATACACTGTAATGTTAAATTTAAAAAAAATTCTAAAATGACTCACTTGATATTAATGGATCTAATCTAAGTAAAAACAATTAAAAAACTTTGCTAACTTTAAATTTTTTTTTTTTTCTTACTCTCAGATACAGCGTTGCATGCTGGGATAAAAGCACAAACTAGTTTGAAATGAATAATCTGGAGAAATGTACATCATTTAAAGGCTGAAAAAGAGAAATTATGTTACTTTTGTTTGGATAAAAATCAATAGTTTTTAATCAAAAATTTAGAAATCTACAGATACAAAATCTTTTTTTTTTTTTTTTTTGCCAGTTGGGACTTTTCTGTTTTATTTGACTGTTTCAAAAGAGAGTAAAAGATCGTGTTTGGCAAAAAACACAAGACAAGCAAAAAGTAAACATGCAGGGAAACAAAAAAGAAGCAAATAAAATGCATCTCTAGTCTAAAATTAGGGAATCCCAACCAGGCCGTAATTAGCTTGATTGTAATTATACACTTGTTAGTAACTGGAGTGCACAGAGGTGAGGCGCTCACTCTCCAGAACATGTTGGTTAAAATCCCAACTGTTTACTTGTTAAGGTTGCATTTGAGTCTTTTAATGAATACAGTAATTACATTTCCAATGATAAAGCAGGTTTTGACATAAAACTGTTTTTAGGAATCGGATTGATCTGCAATTTATTTACATATTAAAATTCTGATGTTTCTTTTTCTTACAATTTAATTTTAAATTTTTCTCGAGAAAACTCATCATGGTGGAACCTACAAATGTTGGGCGTGTGCTAAGAGTATCATGAAGTATTTGTAAAGATAAATTCTCAATTTTGCACAAACAGCACACCACACTTTAACAGTATTTATTATTAAGTCTGTCGTATTTTTCCTTTTTTCCTTACGCATGTACAGTTTTTTACTGTTATCACTGTAATTATGTTATATTTTACTTTACACCTGTACAAAAATAAGACTTTGTATTTACGCTATTGTTATTTGAATGAGAAAAATAGAAATAAACTACTATTTTTTGGCATAAATAAAAAAAACTTTAAGCGAAAACAGATTTATTTTCCCCAAATCTGAAACTAAAACTTCTAACAGAGGTTGACAGGATTCCCTTTCAAAATAAAAGACTTCCTGTGTCACATAGGATCATCTCGATGGAGGAAATCTAGTGGTAGGTAGTGTAATGCTATGAAAAATATTTTTTATTTAAACATTTATGGTGCTTCTTAACCAGAAATTCATAAATCTAACTCTCTAAATCTGTACAACACACCTGCTCCCCCTTACATGTTATCTAAATGTTTGCTACAATCTGTTGCCCGCAGCATGCCCGTAGGAAACATGTGCGTGAATATTTTTGCTCTACAACCTCACCGAGTCGTCTATATTTTGTGTGGCCATCTGTGCGCACTGTTCGGGTTTGCCCGGTTTTTTGCCCGCAGATAAGGACAGTCACACATTGAATTAGATTGACTTAAACTTTACTCATCTCACAGACGAGTTAAAATAAATAAATAAAATAAAAACAAGTCACAATGCAAAATGAGTGAAGCTGCATTCACACTGGACGCAATTAGTTTCAACGTTGAGTCAATGTATCGACCCAATCTGAGGTCCTGCAGAACGATTTGAGCGTCAGACCGACGAGAGTTCTAAGATCTGAAATTTGTAGAAATTGAGGCGGCGCTTCAGCAAATTCAACAGCAATGGCAATAATGGAATTGAACGAAGAGATATCGGAAGCAATTGACAAATAAAAACGATCAAATCTTAATAGATCTCAAGAAAACTTTTCACAAAAGAGCGATGTATACGTATGCGTTTGACTCTGCTGGTGTGTTTAATTGTTTTATCTTCATTTTTATCTGGTGTTTTTATGCTTTTATACTATTTATTTATACGTTTTATTCTTAAAGTCTACTTTTAACTGTATAAGTTTTAATATCTTAATTATTGTTTTTATTGTTCTTTGGACTTTTAAATGTACAGCACCTTGTGTGGCCAAAAGTCATTTGAAGGCGCTCTATAAATTAATAAAACTTAAACTTATATAAGTATATGGAGTGAATAAATGGAATTTCGTGAGCACAGAAATTAAAAACGTTTTCGAAACATTTCAAGTTTTAGAAGCTAGTATTATCAAACTAGTATAATCAATGACTATATTGAACACATAGATTTATGTTTGTAATTGTAAATTTGTTTTCTAATCTTCTGCCATTGTATCCTAAATTGACAGAATGTTTTGTATTTTTCTTTTACTGTTTTATTTTTTGATTTGTTAAAAAGGAGCAGACAATATAAGTTTTTCTTCTTTCTGTCCCCTTTTCATTTTATTTCTTTAGTTTCCATCATGTATGAGTTTACAACTCAAGGTTGTTTTGCATGTTTTTCCTTTTAAACCAATATTATGTGTGTAAATGTTGGTAATAACATAGTATTCATGAGGATGTATCGAAGGAAATACTCAGAAGTTCTTTTGATTCTGGCTTGTGTAAAATTATTAACTGTTTTTTTTTAATCAAAACTTGACCGTCACAAGAGTTTCCATGTAAAAACATATTTTTATTTGCACATTTTAGTGCTTTTTATCTATAAAATGTGCCTCATTTTTGCATAGTTTCATTTGAGTCATAAAAGTCAGACACATTTTAATGCTGCAAGTTAATAACTTTGCAACAGAGATAAAATAATCAATTTCTAACGGATATAATCAATGGGGAATCTACTCCAAATAAAAGATGAAAAAGATGCATGAATGTCATTTTAAGCTCTTCACATCAAACAGTTCAGTTTGTGAATGCTTCAAAGATTTTGTATACATCAAAATCCCAAGAGTAGGAAATGACGCCTGTAGAAAACACGGTCAAGTGCACTCAAGTGAAAGCAGGAATTAAATCACTACATGTACATGTAGTCATGGCGTAATTCCTAATTATATCACATTATCTTCAGTTTCTTTCAAACTCGGTGAAGGTTCCACATCAAAGGCGAAAATATTTTTCTTAAAAGTTTCAAAAGTTGAGAAAAAGACAAAGTTTTTGTTGATGAATGAATTATTTTCCTGTTGTAGTTTAAAGTTCTTCTCCAACAAAAATAATGTTTTTAACATGATCCTGTTAAGCTTAAATTTAAGGTTAAAATCTTATTTCTGAGTATTTCTTTATTCAAATTGTTGTGAATCAGGAGCAGACAAAAAAAAGCCTTTTGAAAAACTTTCTAGAAAACATGCAAAATACAATCTAAAGCTCTCTGCTCTGCTCCATTCCCATATGGAAATGATGGAAATGAATCCTATTAACACTATAGAAGGGGACAGATGTTTATCCAGCTTAGTTAGTTTTAGTTAACTTTTTCAGAAATTGACTCATCATTGACCTTTCCATACCTGCTTTTCTTTTTGATACTAGCTGTATTTCACTGAATTCATGTTTTGCTAACATCCATATTGTCAGTATTATAGACATCCAGGAACTGCATTTATGTGAATGGGAGGGAAATTGTAAAAGCTGAAATTAGTATAACTAAATGGTATTGTGTCATGTCAGTTTAGAGCGGTAACTTGTAATAAAAGTCACGTATTACATGCAATGGCAAAGTCTGAAACAGTGTTATATCTGCTTACATAGTCATGTGATTTATTGTTACTTGAGGATTCCTAATAACCTGAATCCATGTTATTATTATATAAGTTTGCTTCCTCCCACTCTCTTTCAAATGAACCATTTCTAATCTAATCCGGTGTTAATATTATATCAAATGAAGTCATGTTCGTATAATTTTGTCTTGTTACACGTGTGACATTTGAAAAATTCATACATAAAAAGTATGTTGTTTTTTTCTTAAAAAAACTTCAATTTTTAGAATTACATAAAAATTATTTTAGAAACATTGTTAATAGCATTTATTTTACAATTTTACATAGAATTACGTCACAAAACATGGATGTTTTTGTGTCCTGGTCTGCAAAGTAGCTGTTAGTTAGATGTAGACATTTGACTTTTTTTTTTTGTCCTTTTAAATAAATAAATAAAAAGTAAAAATGTAATGCTACATATTTATATTTGTTTCTTTTTATACAACCATATTCAGTTTAATTGGATCACATATAATAAAAGTAGAAACGGCAAATAAGGAAAACATAATTTCCCTCTAAAGACTATATATATATATTTTACTTGCATGTAATTTTTGATTTTCATATATGAAAAGTGTATGTCTGGAAAAGGGACATGAAAGACAAAACATAGTTACATTTAGTGTTTATTATATTCAACAAAGACAATTTTTTTAAGTTAAAAATCCTTTATATTGTCATATATGAATGAGAAAGTGGCCACTTTCAATAGTTTTTCATAGTATTGGGTCATAATACATGTGAAACAAATATTTAATACGAAAAAAATCAAATGTCTGAACTTGAATGTGATGAAATAATCAAAGCTTTTTTTTAATTTAATTTAATTTAATTTTTTTTATGCAATCAAAGAGTTTTATGTTATGTAATATGCAGTAATGATTACTGATAAGTTTACAGTCACAATGGCATTAATTCTCCTTTCTTGATCCTAAATATGTAGCAATGATTCATGTAATTATGTGTTTCTAATGATAATCAATGATTATTACATATTGTGTAAATCATTAATGTTTAATGAAAATATATAAGAATTCTTTCAGAGAATGATCAATAAGCTCTAATGTTACTTGAAATAATGAGTGAGTATTACATATCTGTTACATGATGTATGATTGATATTACTGTTTACTAAAATAATGTTTTACGAGATTAATCAATAATCAACAAGCACTTTACTTTACTATTGGGAATGTATTGAGAAAAAAAAAAAAAAAATACTGCAGATGATGTAAATGTCTTATGTGTTTTTGTAGTTCTACCCAAATAGACAAAAATATCCATGTTTGTTTTCATCATCTGAGCTGGTAAATGGATAAAAACTGTACGGTTGGATGACTCCAATATTGAAAATGGCACTTAAAAAAAAAAAAAAAAACGGCTTGAGTGGGACATGTTTAGTTTGCCTCCATCTTTGCAGCAGTTTTTTAGTCGGAGGATTTGTTTCTCCGGTACCACATTAAGTATCTCTGCACCTCCTGCAGAGCATGATTCACCTCCTGGGAGAAGCTACGGTCCAACCTCCCCAATACATTACGCTTTCTTCTGCACTCTGGTATCTTTTATCGATCAGCTCCCCGACAACATCGGCTCTTAATGTATCAAACAGCAGTAACCCTCCACCCTCGTCGGAAATCCTCATCGTTTTCTGATCTTTAACCAAACATCTGCTTCATTTTAAGTTCTTTTACTTAAGCGTAATATTTGCTTTTAAATGAGTTAATTTCTGTGGGGGAACCGCCGAGTGAAATATTATATGACGTCCATGAAAACAAAGAATGACATAAAAACATTCGTGCAGAATAACTTTGCACCGTGTGAGGAATTAGTTCAATAAACAGTGCTGTGCTTTTGTCTTTCCTCTCCCATTATTGATCGCTGTTACTGATAAATGAAAAGTGAGCTGTTGAATAAGAAAAAAACACTCCGGCTATCGATTTCCTTTCCGCTCTTTTGTAACATAATTGAATCTTTTGGCCACTCACGTCCTTAAAGCCTGTAAACAACAACAAAAAAAAATGCTGCTGCATTTAAAAGTGAAGGTCACGATGTTAGAGCTGCAAGGTTGTCTCGCACAAATGCAGCAGGAGAGACGACAAAAGAGTGGAACCGCAAGTGAAGCATGGGATGGAATTCTACTATCATCCAAATAACATGGAGATTTCTTTCCTTTCCCCGTAATGGTCAACGGCTGTCGTTATATAGATTGCCTTTATGCTCATGCGTCCAGAGTCGTGTCAATGCTAAATCTGTCACCGCGGGAGAAAAAGAGGGAATTTTGCAACCGAATCTCTTCATCCGTGAGCTTAACGCCCCAATAAATTGGCTGATAAAAGTCCAAAATATGTCAACAAAAACAAAAACGACACTTTTTCAAAACTGCTTTAGATCACAAGTGAATGTTATTTGCAAACAGAACCATCTTAAATCTGTAAATTGTTACGGCTGTGGCCGTATTCGGTTTTTTGTTCTATGTATTTTGTCAGAGTGGGACGTCTTTGTGTTTTGTGCATCTTTGTTTGTGTGTCTGTCCTTTTGATTTCTTTCAGGTGTGGTGCTGGAGGGCGCGGCTCCAATTGGCCCAAAGCAGGTGGAGCCACCTTTTAAAAGCGTCATGAGGACCTCCAGCCCACGAGAAGGGAGCTGGGCTGCAACCAGTCTCCACTGCAGCTCAGTGCTCTTCTCCACCTGGTTTTTAGTTGTGCACTTTGTAGTTTGTTTCTTTGGTTGTGTTTTGGGTCCCACTCTGTTCTTTTTAGCTTGTGTGTTTAGTTTAAGTGAAGCTGTAGGGGTGAACCGCCATTTTCTTTGGTGTGAATTTTCTCCTGTTTCTGTTTGTCATTCTTTTACTGTTTCTTTTGCAGGTAAGCTCCCTGGGTTGAGTTAGTTGGGGTTTTGTTTTTATTTTGGCCTGGTTCACCCTAAGCCCTTAGCTTCACTTTGAGTTTTTGAGTTGGTTACCGTTGTAAATAAATTTGTTATATTTTATGGAGACATTTGTGTTTTCTTTATTTCCTTATGCTACGCCTCAAACCCTAGACTTAACGGGGCGTAACAAAATGTAATATTATTCACCATATAAAGTTGGTTTTAGGTCATTGATGTAAGCTGTTATAACTATTGTTGTGCTTAAAGGGGAAGTTGGAGGCTGACTCCACCCACATCCAACATTTGAAAATCCATTCAGATGGGTGGGGCTGTTGTCATTACTGGAGCTGCAGATCACTTAAGCCTGGACTGGTAAGGAGTGTACGGTACGGTCCAGTTAATTCTGGAAACGTTGTGATTTTTGATCATTTTAAGGAATTAATTTCTTCTTTAGGGTGCACGGTGGCGCCGTGTTTCACTCTTGGGCCTCACGACAAGAAGATTTAAATCCATCTGGGACCTTTGTGTGACTAGTTTGCATGTTCTCCCTGCGCATTCGTGGATTTTTTTTGTCCGGGCACTTCCTCCACAGTCCATAAACATGCTTTATTAGGTTACTCTAAGGACAGGGGTGCCAATTGTTTTGACTCGTGGCCAGAAAAGGTTCTAAAATTGGCATAAGGGCCGACGAGGAGCAGATGGAAGGAGAGATTGGTAATCAACCTCATAAACTAAAAGATAATATGGAATTTAGAGAAAAACATGCTTTAATTTGGATTAAAATTCACGTTATTCATTTAAAAACAGAAAATTTGGAGTTTTTAATTTCTAAATTTGATTTTTGTCTCTTTTAGGTGATCCAATGGGTTGATGTTCTAAAGAGGAAAATGTGAACTCAAAAAATGCTGCATTTATGTGGTTAGGAATAATCTGAAAGATCACCATCTGACTCAGAAAGGAACACACATGAACCCAGAGAAACAACACCATCATGGGAAGAAATACAATGACAATAAACAATAATTAGGGTTTTTGATTCAATATTTAAATTGGAGGCCACATTAAGTAGCTTAAGGGCTCATGTGCCCCCGCCGTAGTTTGCCCACCCCTGATCTACACAATACATACATGCTGTATAGTGTACTTTCTGCCAATGTAGTAAAAGTGTAATTTCAGTGTAATTTAAAACAAAAAAATGATAAAAAATGTTGTGATTTTTAAGGAATTAATTTCTTTAGGGGGTGAACGTTCTTTAGCCTCACAACGAGAAAATCCATCTGGGACCTTAGTGTGACTAGTTTGCATGTTCTCCCCGCGCATGCGCGGATTCCTCCCACAGTCCATAAACATGCTTTATCCACCTTATTCCTATGCCCCATGAGCCTTTGCGTGAATTATGGGGGATACTTCCTGTAGACCCCGGAAGTAGCATTTATTTACATTACAACTGTAGAGCCGACAGCGCAGTTCCTCTTGTTTTGGATCTATAACTACATATAAATGTGGAAACAGCAGCTGTCATGTCTTAAAGAGGCGACGTAACAATTCCGGTGCCTGTTAAAATTGAATGATGACCTTAAAAAATGTCCAAATATAACATATAGTAGCATTTTTAGCTACTTTCTCAGTTCAGTTGCGGCAGATGGTGAAGCTCTGAACAATCTTAAAGCTCCGAGGCATATCAATACCTTCATAGCATGATTATTTCTGCTGGAGTTACCACACAGTGCTGATCAATTGTAACCTTATCGTTTTACGTGCTTGTGTTTACATGCTGCCAGAGCCGATGAGGGTTGCATCGCGCGGTGTAGCTTTAGCCCGTTTCATGTTTTGACAAAGCCAGCTGTGGTTTAAACATCGGTAATTTTTTAATAGTTAATACCAGGAGATGCAGCAATTACACAGGAAATATCGTCCCTGTTCTTGTGACGCTGCCCCCAGCAATCACCGCGCTGTCAGTTATCTGCAGTACCCGGCGTCTCTTCTTCTATGGTGGTCTGGAGTAACCCAACCAGAACGTCGGATACGGATTTTCCTCCGGGGTACTCTATCCACAAAATGAAACGAACATACATATAAAGTCTTAAGTGGCTTCTTAAGATTTACATTTGGAGCCAAATCCTTCTGACTTCATCCTCGCCCGATAGACGGTAAAATCTGTACCGAGGAGGGCAGCTGCACTCCCTCTTCGTCAGCGGCCCATGTTCCACACAACGCTCCTTAAGCCACAAATTTAATTTAGTGGGTGTTAGAACAACCATGAGCTGCGCAAAGCCATTTTTGAAACTTTTGAGGGATTAAGTAAAACACGCTTCTAAAGTTTCTATACACCGCTAAAGCTAACAAAACCGCCAACTTTCAATGGAAACAAATAGCGCTGTGTGACTTCCGGTTGCTATACCGGAAGTTGCACCCATGACACGTTTGACATCAGCAGCCCCAGGAATAAGGTGGATAGTGTACTTTCTCCCAATGTAGTAAAGGTGTAATTTCAGCGTAATTTAAAACAAAAATTATGAAAAATGTTGTGATTTTTAAGGAATTAATTTCTTTAGGGGGTGCACGTTCTTTAGACTCACAACGAGAAAATCCATCTGGGACCTTTGTGTGACTAGTTTGCATGTTCTCCCCGCGCATGCGCGGATTCCTCCCACAGTCCATAAACATGCTTTATAGGTTACTCTAAGCATAAGGTGTCCATAAGTGTGTGTGGGGAACAAATTGTGTGTCCTGCAACAGACCGACGGCCTGTCCAAGGTGTGTAAACCCCCCTCTTTGCCCAAGCTAGGAAAAGAAAATAGAAACTATTAAGAAAATAGTTGGATAATGTCTTTAAAATCCACTAAAATGCAACCGTAGGCCTGATTTTGCACCTTCTACTGCTACCTGCCACTGCGCTTCTCCTCTATAAATGGGGGAGACAGGCTCCACCTGGGTCTGAATTTGAATCCAACTATGCAACACAAGAAGAATGAGGCCAATGCCAGAGTATGAAAACTCAGCAGAAATGTCTGACGGATCAGAACAGAATCAGTCTAATAGACAAGGCTTGTGTGAAGACTGATTTTGCTCAGTCAGTGGAGCCGCTGCAAAGCTGCAAAAAGACTGTAGATGTGCTGATTAACATAAACACCGAGGAAAATTTGCGCCCCTTCATGCACACCAAATTCAATATACAGAAGACAAATGTGGAATATTTGCGCCTGTCAATCACTCTGATAGTAATTTCCACTGCAGCATGATAGCTGTGAATCTTCTTTAGTTGATTTTTTTTTCCTCATAGTGAGAAGCAGAAACTGCTGGTTTAGCAGAATTTTTGTAGAAAAAGTTCCATTTTTAACCACAGGTAGGAAGCTGAACCCAGCAACAACACTTTTTACTGCAATGTTAAAAATGATCTGCCCTGACCTGATGGTTCTTTTTAAAACCACGAAGGCAGAACAAGATGAAAAGCAGCCGGTCACTTGACTCGCTTAAGGTCAAAGTTTATGAATTAACAGTCAGAAAGAGACTCGACAAAAATGGATCAATGAGAGAGTTCAAGGAGAAAGGCATTGCTGAAAAACATTTGAATTACTGCCAAAATCTTCAAACTACTCTGTAGAAAAACAAAGCAATGTAAAAATGTCTTTGGTTTTTATCCTTGACTATCATCTGCAGTCCTCCATATAAGGTCACATGACCACCCTGACCAATAGATGCTATTTTTGTAGGTTGAGCAAACCTGCTGTTGATTTTTGACCTCTCTGAGGGAGATTGTGTCATAAAAAAGAAACAGCAACACAAACACTTTTTTTTTTACATGTTTTTTATGCATAAAACACATAAAAAAAAGACAAAAACAAAAGATTTGAAGTTGTTGAAATGCAAAATAATCAAACCTGGTTAAATTCTTGAATTCATATGTGCATAAAAGTCAGAAATCTTTTGATTCTTATTGGTTTTAGTAATAGTAGGTTGTTAGTTTATTCAGTTTACTTTAAGTGACAATAAAATTAAAATTCTTCTTATATCTTAGTGTTACCATTACATTTTTTTCTATCTGTTTTTAACATTTTAGTTGTGTTTTTATTGTACTTTGAACTTTTAATGTGCTCCGCCTTAAGGTGCCATATAGATCTAATACCTTTAAACTTAAACATATATGTGCAAAACTTTGTCGAAATTCTAGAAATGTAAAAAAACAAAATAAAAAAATCATAATTATGTGAAAAACAGAAACCAACTCACATGATAAGTCATTCAAACACACGGTAATGGATGTGAACAACACTTTGATTGACAGCAGATGCATTCAAATTTCTGCCACAGCGCTAGCGCTCAACTTCACTTATCAAAGGAGACGTCGGCGTCGTATTCAGGGCTTGGAGTAGCGAGCGGCTACGAATGAAGCTGTTCGAAAATGATGATGGTGGTTGGTGGAACAGAGGAGCTGTGGCGCCCTTAATTATGGTAACCGGTAGTTGGTCATATGACTCATTTAATAAAAAAAAAAAGTGTTTCCTTTGAAGTTTTGTGAAATATGTCTATTTTGAAACTTTCTCCTCCAAATGCAAACACTTTTTCATGATAAATTGGAGTTTTTTTAAATTGCTTTTTAACTAGGTGGATTTATTATCGCAAATCTAATTTGCACAGTTTCATAGTCAATGGAAACACAGCTACTGACAAATAATGACAAACAACGAAAGAATAAATGTAGAAATGGTTAGAAATTAAACATCATGTGCAATCTTTATTTACCAATAAATCATATTTTCCTCTTTTTTTTAACTAAATCAATTTAGCTTCTTTGTTAAATCTGAAATTTGTGTTCAAATATTCACTATATTAATATATATCATTATCATTAATCTGAAAAAGGGCCTTCCCTTTGCTAAAGGTAGTATAATTGGAGTTTATTAGGCATAGTATAAGTATAGCTAAGTCCATAGACAGTGTATGTGCAGGTGGGAAGTACATTAACTAATTACTTCTTCAGACTAAATTGAATGATTTTAGGTTTACAAAACAATACGTAGTAAGTAAATCCAATTATACTGCCTCATTTGTAGTATAGACTAAGTAGTACATTTTAACTAAGTGTTGCTATTCACCTGCTAACTAGTTAGAATTACAAAACAAAACAAATTCAAAAACACAGACTTCTTCACAGAAGAAAGTATTTTTATTTATTTAACTGTTTATTTATTGATATGATCATGGCTTATTCATTCTGGGGTTTGTAAGCTGAACAGGAACTCCTCCGCTCTCTGACTTTGGATTTGTGGGCTGCTTTGTGTTTTTCAAAAGCCCCAAACATGCGTTTTTGCTGTGACAAAGTGCTTTTCTGTTACCTTCAGCTATTATTTTTATAAAGTAGCAGCCATGATTCAGAGCTCATGATAGACCTCATCACAATGGGACGAAAAGAATGGTAATAGGTCGGTTTCACTGCACTGGAAGAGCCAAAGCGACCTTTGACCTCTGCGTTTGGACACGTGAAAATAAAAGGTGTAGAGCCTCAGTCTGTTGAAAAACAACGCTCACCTTTCTTGTCAGATTTATAATATGTACTCTGGAAATTAATCTTTTAAAATCTTTTCTTTTTTTTAGATCAAATATGTCTAAATGTAACTAGCTTACAATATAATCTTTATGCAGATTCTTACTTAAATTCTAATTTGTTATGACTTTTTATAGAAATCACTCCATTTGTTCCAGCTGTTCCTGGTATTTCTGAATTTTTATAACATTTTGGTCATTTACAGGTTTCAGTTAATTTTCTTCAAAGCTTGGAGTTCCAAAAAAAATGTATTTTTCAGAAAAAAAATATGTAAAAAGAGCAGATAATATGTGTTTATGCACCACTCTGACTGATTGGTAGAGAAACTTATAAATGGTATAGCTAATATAGCTCTCTCTGGTTAACCCTTTAACACTTGATATGTTCATATATTTATATACTGCCATATACATATGTAAATCCGGTTATTTAAATTCCTCGCTTTTTTTGCTCATAACTGCACATAGTCTGGATACTATGATGGACAATATATACTTACCTGGTTCAGTTCATTGTATATAATTTATCTACATTTTTTTTTAAACATATATCGTATTTATATTATGTCTTGTATTTTTTATTTTTTTATGCTTTTTTATGGAACGGTTGCTGCAATTTCATTGTCCTTGCGATAATGACAATAAAGGTCTATCTATCTTGATGTAACTCTTTAACCGTTTTTGCAGTTAACATAATTCCAGCAGATTCTGAAGTGGAGTAAAGCGGCCTTGTATTGATAGTGTACAGAGCTAGAGTAGTGACAATAAAATTTAATTAAGTGGTATTAGTCTGTTTTATACATAACAGGGCTGGGATTTACAGATATTATGAATAAGCTAATGTTGCTAATGCTTCTGGTTTTGCTTTTTAAAGTTGAAGCTGTTTTGAGAGGTAGCCCACACATCGCTTCGTCAATTTGTGGCTAACTTGTAACAGTGTCGGACTGTGTCTTTATACATGTTACTAACAAGTTTGGGAGTTAATGTAGTCATAATAGCGCTTGCTTTAGCCGTATTTTTTACGTGTTGCAAACAAGGTTGGTGTCACAGAACAGGCAGACAGCTGGTTCCAACGACAGCAAGTTTATCAACACAGCTAAAAGTCCACAAATATAAATCAGCAAAACTCAGCAACGAGTATGGAATCATCAGAGAGCAACCACAGTGGTCAGAACCCAGGCAAGGGTCCGGGCAGGCGGCAGGCAGGCAGGGTATGAGATGGAACAGGGTAAGGATAACAGAAGATCATGGTTGTGTTGAAATCCCCCCACTAATCACTATATAGTGGGGTCGCCATTTTCTACTGCTGTCTGAATCTACAAATTCCAAAATCGAGTGCACTCAAAATTTCCCAGAAGCCTTTGCGAAAAACTACCGTACATTAATGATCACTAGATTAGCAGATATAGACCACAATGCATTGCGGTCGAACAAATTAGAACAAAAAAAACATGTTTAAATGCAACATTTGATAAAAACATCCAGATTTTAACCTTCACAACATAGTGGAGTCGTAAATAAATGCTGTAAAATGTCAGTTTTAATCCAATTTTCACTTTGTGTAATCGATTACGTCATATCCGATTTTTAGAAAAACAAAAGTAAAGTAGTGAGCATTGAGTCCGAATTACCTTAAAAATCTAGCCCCTTATATAGTCCCGTACTATATAGTGTTTTTAGCTGTTAGCGATTAGGGAGGGAATTCAGACACAAGCCAAGTCAAGATGAAATGCTCAGTAATGACGGCAGAGTAGCTCAAACAAGACTTCGCACAGTAGCATGTGGTTGATTAGCAGCTGAGCATCCATGACCTGTGCACTGGGGCTACTGGGAGATGAAGTACAGTCAGTACTCAATTCTTTTTTTCTACTAACTAGAGCACTATATATTGCATTTGCTATTTTGTAGTGTTGTACGAATCAACAATTCCAAAATCAAGTTCTCTAGAAATCACCAAATAGTATTTGCGAAAAACTAGCATACATCGGTGCTCACTACATCAGTGAATACAGACCACAATGCATTGCGTTTGAACATATTATGCAAAAAAAGTTTCCTTTTTTTTATTCTTTTAATGAGCACACAATGAGTATAAAAATAGAAGCTGTAAAATGCTTGTATTTACTTCACTTTGTGAAATTGGTGACGTCATATTTGCTGTTTTAAAAAGAAAAAAGTTGTGAGCGCGGCGTCTGAATTGCTTTTAAAAACCAAGGATCTGATAGTTTTTTAGTAGTTTGTATTAGGATGTGAATTTCGTGTGAATACACTGATGTAATGTTTCTAATGTGGCCGTGTTATTTAATTTTTTCTTTTAAAATGTTATTTTTAAGCATTAGGAGTTATGGTAATCAAAATGACGTTTGTTTTAGTTGTATCGGTCTGTGATTTTACGTGTTGAGTTCCAGATATTGTGAATATGCTAACATGGCTAACATGTAGCATGCTACAAACGAGTTCTAGAGTGACTGTGAACACAGATCATTAAGTCTAACTGACTAAATTAGCTCTTATCTTACTTATTGAGACTTAAAGTTAGTTGTGCCTTATACAAGGCAAAGTTTAAGTTCTGATGGTGCAGCTTATTATCTGGTGCGCCCTCTAGTGCAGAAAACACGGTACTCAACGCTGAATAGTTTTTATTTCACAAGAGGTTAGAGAAAAAGAAATAAAAATGAGATTGAGGGGAAAAAAAGTTTTTTTAGTTAATTACTAAGTTGCCAAACTCACATGAAACCGTCCTCGGTGTGATTTTTGTTCATGGAGCTTTTTTTGTGTTTCATAAAAAAAAAATAAAAAAAACATATGTGTTGACAGTTCCCCTGTAACCTAACCCGGTTTCAGATCTCGTCAGTGTTCCAGCACATTTCAAAAGGTCCAGTTTTAGGGCTGGGGGACATTTTGCCCCTCAGAGGGTGTAACCTGAGCTCTGTGACAGATGTTACATGTATTCCCTGTTTACCCATAACCCCCCAGTTTGCAGAGATCCCACCCCATGCAAAACACCAGTGCTGTCACAAGCAGATCATTTTTCTGCTGCATGTTGGCTGCATTGCCGCTCGCTACGGTAATAGGAAATTAACCTCTGCATTTATGGTCAACGCGGGTTGAAACGCAGTGATTTGCATAAATTTAGTCGCACTTGCTAGTGAGAGAAAATAATTGGTGGAGCTTCAAATCATAGAATAGTTTCTTATTACATTTACTCAGCACTTATTCATACACTGACACCGGAATACTTTAATAAAAGAAGCTCCTTCAGCGGGTTATGAATAAACCTAGGTATGTATTTTTACACACACACAAAGCATATCTTTACATATTAACATCATTAGCTCTCATGATTATTTTTTATACACCAACCAATCATATTAACCTTTTAAATCTTCATTGAAAATGCATAAAAAAAAACAATTCAACTGTGTTGCAACGCTGGATATCTTCATTCTAATTTCTTTGTCTCTCCACTCCACCATTTCAGTGAACAATAACAATCTGTGCACCCAACACTTTAAATGCTATAATTAGACACTTCAGATAATTCAAATTAGATGCTACAGTTTCATATTTCAAAGTCTGTAATAAGCGCACTGGTCTCCACCTCAGCTAACTCGCATTAAAAATCCTATTTAAATGCTAATGTCTTTGTAATTGTATAATTGTATACCATACAGCATAGAGATGACTTAAAAATGTGTATGGTCTCTAATGCTTACACAGAAATTAGCACTATTACTTATCTAATGCTGAGACAAAAGGACCGCCATCTTTTTCGGCAATATTTAACATTACTTTTGCTTAAATGGAGAGTATAAATATTTTATTAAAGCTGCTCATCTAGAAAATTTAGGCTAATCACCCCAACAAAAGTAATTATCTTATGATCTAACTTCGATTAATAATGTCTTTTTGATGGAGGAAAGGATTGTCATTTTGCAGGAGCCACTTGGAATAGAAAAGGGCTTTGTAGCTTGAAAACCGGCTTTATAACATTTTGAATTAAGCTTTAAGAAATTGGAAAACTTGAAGAGTATACCTATCTTGCTTTGTCATTTTAAATAAATTACTGATTTAGGTCACAGAATGTTTACACCTGCAATTTATTTCACAGCACCATATTTTTAATTGCAGCACAACATTGTATTAGAATTTTTTTATTATTAGCAAAAGTTATTGGTAGGTTAAGTTAGCAAAACTCACCTCAATTAAAATTCACAGTTTATTCAATTAATAAAGCTCAAATTAAAGTAAAATGTAATTACCTAAATAATTATTCAAGGAAGGCGGGAAAACCACTGAAGCTGAGAAACAGTTTGAACACAAGAGCTGATTTAATGTCTTAAAACGTGGGAAACATATTCTCAAAACTGAAATAAATGTCCTTTTATTTGATTTTTGACACTTATGGCTTTAAGTGTTTTTTTTTTTCAATGAGGTATTTTTTCCAGTTAAATCCTTCACATTTAAATAATACTAGTTTAATCTGAAACTATTATATTTTTCAGATTTTGTGTGAAGTTGTTGGATTTTTGTTTGAAATTTAATTGCACGGCTAAATTGAATCAGTAAAAATATATATGCTACCAGACCAACACATTCTGTTCGAAAAATAATAAACCAAACAAACAAAATAAATAAATAAACTAAAAAAAAATTAATTTAAACTTTGGGTTGAAAATGAACTTATTCTGGCATCAAACATTTTAGCAATTTATTGCTTTATATTTTTAGTCTTTGACAGCTGTCAGGTGTCAGCACTCTGTCGCCCCCTCTGGTCACCAGCGGGAGAAGTCTCCAGTGTGCTGAATGCACTTCATCTCCCAGCAACCCCAGCGCTCAGTTCCTGGATGCTCTTCCTCTCACTCTCATCTGCTAACCACAGGCCACTTATTCACTGCACAGAGAAGTAGTGTGTGCGAAGTATTGTTTTTGCCACTCTGTCTGCATTACTGAGCGTTTCTATCTACACCTGATCCTCTGTGTATCTGAGCCTGTCTGCTTGCTGCCTGCCCTGACCCTCTCCTGGACCCTGACAACTACTGCTGTTTGGGTGTTTTGTTGCTTAAAGCTTGGATTTCAGGTGTGTGTTGTGTTGATTTGCAGCTTAGTGGACTACGGTGGCCCTGAAGTGCAAATTACATCCAAGCAAAAATGTTCAAGATCGTGCCAATTAAAAAAGCAAATTAAGTAATACTAAAAAATACACATTACATTTTAGAAACTATAATAAAAAAATCAATTAAAAAAGTTAACTTAATAAAATAAAATACATAAATTTCCACAAATTAAAATACATTTGAAAATGTAAACAATAAGAAACTGATTGGTTGATGTCATTTGTTCACCTTTTCAACCAGAATTCATTTGTAATGGAAATGTTTTCTGAAAGAAGATTTTAAGTTTCTGGCTGCAGACCCTGCAAAAAATTGGTGGATGCTTAATAAACTATTTACTAGGTAAAAAATGTTTCTGTTTTGCCCTGTTTTCAAGACTCAAATGTCCTCAGTCAGTGTTAACCAGACTTTTTGTTATTTTAAATTTCTTAAATTACTTTTGTTTTCTGACAATTTTTTTATGCTTTATTTACTACAATTTTTTTTAAATTTCAAAAATTATATTACTTTTTATTTTAATTTACTTTTTCTCTTTTAATTATTGCTGAGATCTCGCACGTTTTTGCATTGAGTGATTCCACTAAGATTTCATTCTAAGTTTTGTTCCCACCCTATAGCACACTTTCAAGCTGAATTCACACAATGTGCATTCAAGCGACTACTTTCAATGAAAAGTCTACGTAAATGTGCATTTCTGGCACGTAGCTAAGAGCATTTCTACGACTGTTCTTGGGCTCAACACACTATTGAACCCGAGTTAAACCAGGTTGAACTTTGACCAATCAAGGACTAGGATTTGGAGAACTTCCTTTTTAATTCCATTAAGTGTCAAACATTTAAAGATTGATCATGGAGGAGATGTTAATAATTATTGTTTGTGCAATTATATGTCACTAAGTCAGTCATATAGAGCTGGGAAATAAAAATCTTGACATTTTGCAAAATTTTCTCCAGGCACCGAGCCCCTTCCAACTGTAGAGGGCAGACATTCACTAGTAAACAGTAGAAGAAAAAAAAAAAAGAAGAAACCAGTGTGAACACCATGGCTATGTCCAAATTCCCACCGTACTCCCTAATTAAAAAATTATAAAGTACGAGGCTATCTAGTGCCCTGATTTTAAAAGCTAATCAGACATCATTCTCATAAATTGTTTATTTATTTACCAATTTCACAAAGTGAAAACCTTTAATTCAAGCATTTTTTTACAACAATCCACTGAGAGTTGATGAGAAAAGTATTGATAGTTTATTTAAAAAATACATTTTTTTTCACAAAAATTGTTCAAACAAATTCAAATTCCTGGAAAATTTCGAGGATTTGGAATTTTTTATGTCTGAATTCCATCACTGCTCAGTTCGCCTTTTTGCAGTTCAATCCACATCTATGGCCATGTCCGACTTTCCCTCCCAATCCTGGATTTTAAAGCAATTCGGATTGATGCATGCTAGTTTTCGCAAAGACTTCTGGGAAATTTCTAGAGCTCTCTATTTTGGATTTGTACAGTTAGACAGCACTAGAAAATGGCGAACGCACAATATAGTGTGTAGGGAAGGAATTCGGACGTAGCCTATAACTCCAAAATTGAGTAGCCTACCCTAGAAATTTCCCAGAAGTCTTTGCAAAAACTAGCGTACATCAATGCTCACTTCACTGGCGAATATAGACCACAATCCATTGCATTTTAACAACTTTTGCAGATTTTTTTTGTAAATAAGCCATCATTGTTTTCATAATAAACAATGGATTCATAAATAGAAGTCATAAAATGTTTGTATTTATCAGATTTTCCCTTGGTGATGACGTCATAGTTGCGGTTCAAAAATAAAGTTGTTAGCATATTGTCTTAGCTTAAGACGATTATTGAATTTGGCGGAATAAACTTTAATAAATATGGCTCAACTTTATGCTTCATTTCTTTCCAAGCGTGAAGTGTATTTTGTGTCAGGTGGGCCACCTTAAATTGGAACCGTGGAGCCCCCTTATCAACATTCTCTGGAGCCGCCCCTGGGTTTGACAGCGAGCGCGCGTGTCACCAGTAAATCCTCCAGCAAAACAAGCGGGTTCCGCTCAAAGGCGAGGGCGGCTTCTTTCATCTGGCTGTTAATACAATCACGCGCACGATTAGACCCTCGCGCGTGCGCTCTCAACAGGTCCACGACTGCTGCACCTCTCTCTCTCTATCCCTCCCTCTCTTTTGAGAAGCCGCTGCCGCGCGCTCGCTCTGTAATCATTCAGCTCGCGCGCAGCTGAGCGTGGACAGCTGAGAGCTCCTCTCCTCTCTCCTCGCGCCAGACCTCCAAAAAAAAAAAAAAAAAAAAAAAAAAAAGAAGAAGAAAAACCTCCCCTCCTCTCCTTCTTGAGGACACGGAAACGTGTTTACCGGGAACCCTCGCCACAAATGCTCGAGCCCCGCGGCGGGAGCCCCCGGACCCGATGGGGTGGCAGACCAGCAGAGCCGTGATGGGACAGTTTTCGCGGGGATGCTACCTGAGCGCTCCCATCCTCGTGCTCCTCGGTCTGCGGGTCGTGGCCACGTTAGCCCGAGGTAAGAGCTGAGCTGTTTGGGGAGGCGCGTGCTCCGCGGTGCTAAAGTTTCTCGGCAAATCCTCGCAGTTTTGCAGGGAGTGCTTGGATTTCCAGACTTGTAAAGTGATCTTGAATGCATCAAAATCAAGTTGAAATGGTATGGAATTAAGTAAAAAAACCCAATTCTGTTTGAAATATTTATCCCTTTATTTTCATACTAGGAAAAACAAAAATCATATTTTTTAGATTTTCTTAATTTTAAAAAAAAAATGTTTAATTGACAAAAAAAAAAAAAAAAATGTAGCATCCTGCCAATAGCGTGGGCTATAGTTTCTCCTTTCAGCTTGGTTGCAGTTGCATGAAGCAGATCTTAGTGGTAAAATCTGAACAAGTGTTTGATTTTGGTGACAGAACAGATAATTCTGGTGGATCTAATCTGACCTATTGACATCTATTTAGCTGGCACGGCTGTGTAACAAAGATGCATTTGCAAGTCAATTAGTTAACAAGCCCCAAGGTTTTCATTTTTGCATCCCAAGTTTTGAAATTAGCTTCGACTTGGAAAATCTGCATTGCATAAATATTAGATTAAGCATAAGTATCTTGAGGGCAACTTTCCATGTAAGAATCAGGAGGTTTTTCTTATAGTTAGGTGCAAAACATAACCTTTTAAAACTGAAATTGTGTTAATACAGCTGACTTTCCCACTGTTGATGCATTTACATGTTAGACGTTGGCGGGTATTCAGAAACGGTGACCTGCGCCTTGCAGAATAAAAGCAATGCCACTGTTTGTGTGCAAAGGCAAATTGTGCTTTTGTTGTTTATCGGAGCTGAGATGTGTACATTTTGTTGGTTGGCAATGACACTCGTGCTTGGGAAAGAGACGAAAATAATTTATGATTTGCAATAAGGGATGTCAACAGTCAGATGTATTATGCAGACACAAAAGAGTGAGGAAGGAAAATGCACTCTCTACACACTCGCGCACAATAAAAAATGAATTTAAAAGCTGGGGAGAGTTATGATGCACGGATGAAATACAGTTTGAGTCTCTGGTGATATAAATGTAGTCTTCCCTGGAGTTTATTTACAAGTTACAAGTGAGGATTACAGATGTACTTCTGCACAGATGTATCTGTTTTTGGCTTTTCTACATTTAAAAACAGCACATTTTTACTATTAAAGACCCACTCTGATCCTCTTTTGTGCTAGCTTTCTTTAAATAACGATTAAGGTATGTTTAGCCAAAATTTAAAAACATGTCATTTTCTTGGACCTAGTTTCTGCAGAGCAGCTGCAGATCATTAAAGAGATGAACGTTGACATGGAACAACCCCATCCCCCCTTCCCTTCCCCATACAGCCCCTCGCACCCTAAACCTGACATTACCGGTGTTTTAACAGAGAAATACTCAGATTGATTAGGGCTGCCACAAACGATTATTTTAATAATGTCGCTAATCATCGATTAATTTTTCGCGATTAGTCGACTAATCGGATCATGGACAAAGTGGATGTAAAGAAAATCTGAAATATGATTAGCTTTAAAACAAAAAAATCCTAAATAAGCTAAAATCGCTAGCATATAGCTGAAATATTAGCTAAACTCCAAATTAGTCTAAAAAACTGTAAAAATTCCAAATTAGCAAAAATAGCTAGCATGTAGCTGAAGACATAGCAAAACTCCAAATTAGCCTAAAAACTGTAAAAAATCCCAAATTAGCCAAAATAGCTAACATGTATCTGAAATATTAGCTAAAACTCAAAATTAGCCTAAAAAACTGTAAAAATTCCAAATTACCAAAATAGGTAGCATGTAGCTGAAATAATAGAAAACTCCAAATTAGCCTAAAAACTGTAAACATTTAGAATTAGCTAGCTAACATGTAAATGAAATATTAGCTAAACTCCAAATTTGCCTACAAAACTGAAAAAATCCTAAATTAGCCAAAAGAGCTAATATGTAGCTGAAATATTATCTTTAATTCCAAATTAGCCTAAAAAACTGAAAAAGCTTAATTAGCCTAAAAGAGCTAGCATGAAGCTAAAATATTAGCTAAACTCCAAAATAGCCTGAAAACCCTTAATAAATGCCAAAATAGTCTAAAAAAGCTAGCAGAATGTCATTACAACTTTCAACTTCACTACAGTCTGACTCCATATATTATAAAGTAACGACTAATCGACTATGAAATTAGTTGTCGACTATTTTAATAGTCGATTAGTCATCGATTAGTCGACTAATCGTGGCAGCCCTAAGATTGATATTCATTTTTATAGGCTATACCACATTTTTTTTTTGCACTATAGGGTACACCAGATTATAAGGTTCATTGTCAAATAATGGTCTGTTTTTAAACATGTGTGAGGCGCACTAAACCAAGTGGCACAAAAATATTTGTCAATTAATAACTGCCTTCACAGTGACTCTAGAACTTGTTTGTAACACGCTACACGTTAGCCACACTAGAGGCATTAACTGCAGTAGAGATTTCATGATACCAATAACTCCCAACCTTATTTGCAATAGACAGACGCCACTAAACAAACATTGTTCCCAACACCGCTACATGTTAGCATATTTACCCAAACTTAATTAACTTGTAAAAAAAAAAAAAAAGAAAAAAAAAAAACCCGACTGATACTGCTAAAACAAACAATACTATGATTTTGCTAACTCCCAACTTCGTCTACTACAAAAAGGACAAACAAAGAAGCTACAATCAGATACCGCTACACATTAGCCATGTTAGCATATTTACGATAGAAACCAAACTTTTGGGAAAAAAATGACTACTACCGCTAAAACAAATGTTACTGTGACTATGCTAACCCTCAACACTGCTACATGTTAGCATATTCACCCAAACTTAACTAACTTGTAAAAAAAAACTGACTGATACTGCTAAAACAAACAATACTATGATTTTGCTAACTCCCAACTTCGTCTACTACAAATAAGACAAAAAAAGAAGCCACAATCAGACACCGCTACACGTTAGCCATGTTAGCATATTAACGATAGAAACCAAACTTGTTTGGAAAAAAGACTACTACCGCTAAAACAAATGTTACTGTGACTATGCTAACTCTCAACACCGCTACATGTTAGCCACGTTAGCATATTTAGCATAACAGCCAAACTTGTTTCAAACTTGTAAAAAAAAAAACGACTGATGCCGCTAAAACAGACGTTGCAGTGACTTTGCTAACTCCCAACTTTGTTCTCTAAAACTAAAAAAAAAGGACTTAATGAGCCATTGCTACACGTTAGCATATTTGCGGTAACACCCAAACTTGTTTAACACTTGTGAAAAAAAAGACTAATACTGCTTAAATAAACAGTATTCTGATTACGTTAACTCTTATCCTTGTTAGCAACACAAAGAAAAACAATAAAAGAATACAGACACCGCTACACGTTAGCCGCGTTAGCGTATTTACGATAACACCCAAACTTGTTTGTAACACAGAAACAACAGGCTGACATATTGACAGAACGCTGTGTACCTTCAACATCAGTAAACACAAATAGAATGAATTCATATATACATCACTCCAGATTATTTGATTTTTTTTTTTTTGGAAAAAAAATTTCTTTCTAAAATTTGCCTTATAGTGCAGAAAATATGGCATCAATATTACATTTTTTCATCCAGAAAATGTGATTTCATTTTGAACATTTTCTGTCACAGCTTTACTGTAAGTTTTTATTATCAATTTCAATAATTATTTTGATTTAGTTTGTTTTTTAATTCCTGGGTCCGTTAAAAAAAAAAAAAATCTTGTAGCGCAGAAACTTACGGTCCTCCATCCTGACAAACTCTTTAAAAACACAATTTTCATCAGAGTGGGCCTTTTTCTGTTCACGACTGAAAAATACTCATTTTATCATACAAATTTCTACAATAATTTTTGATTTAAGTCTTTATTTTTTAATAAATGTACATTTAAAGACTCTGCAAGTCAAATAATGAGTCACACAGAACCAGTAGAAATGAGAACGTGCTCCTGTTACGTCTCTGTTCTTTCATTTTTGCTTCATTTCAGCTTTTTGTTTTGTAGCGTTTGCATCATCTGCCTTTCAGACATGAGGGGAGGCGAGCTTACCTGTCGTCAGCTGCAGAGCTTTCAGTTTTCCTGCACAAAAAAAAAAAAAAAAAAAAGGTTTCTGTTTATTACTCATTACTCCTGTGGGGGGAACAGCACTGCTTTACATTGAAATATGCAAATTTAAAGAGACAGGACCGTTTTTCCTCGTGGTAAATGACGACAATTTTCTGATCAGCATTGTTGACTTCCGTTGTGTTGTTGCTATTATCAGGTGAGTGCTTACTCCGTCTTTTATATGACTCTCCCGCTGAACTGCCTGTGGTCCTCCCTGGATGTGCTGCATCCATAACAAAAAGGGAATTCTTGACAGCATGGCTTTGTTTTTTGCCGCCTATAAAAAATTGCCATCAAGCCCAGAGAGGTGCTATATATTTATATATATATAGAGTGAGAGATGCAACATTTTTTATTTATTTATGGAAATTAAACCTATTTTGTAATTTAAATTGTTCATTTCTTTGTAACCAATGAAGTTTTCCTAAATTTAAAGCTGAACTTGAGGATATCTTGCCCTCTAACAGAAGTCTCCATGTGGCTAATTTGTGTTTTAAGGACGTGGTTTGAGGTTTTCCTTTTACTGAAGTATTTACCTTCAACTGCAGCAGCAGCATGATTGTCCTCTCAATGGTCTCCCTGCTGCTCCACCCGCAAACATAAACAACTCCAACATGAATAGAAGTTACTCATATAAAGCTCATGAACGGAGACTCTCCAAGTCGGGAAAAAGGAATAAGGCTATTATTTCATAAATGGATATTAATTTAGCTAGCATTGAGTTGTAGTTAAAGTTGTTGTATTTAAAGCAGATTTTCTTCACTGCTGTACCTGTTTGTAAGTCTGTACTCCCTTCTGACTGGTTCTTGGTGACTGTTCAAGTGTTCATAGGATTTCGGCTGTAGATTTTTGCGATTTGAATCTGTGTCCGCTGCCTAGATTTTCAAAAGCAGCAAATTTGCTGATGAAATCTGTGCTGATACTGTCATAAAGTTTCTACTCGCGTCTGTACATCTCTCAAATACTATGAATATGTGGAAGACACGGATGATGTTGAGAGAGCATGTTTGTTTATTTTGGAGAGCATCGGTAATCACGTCTGGGTTCATGAGATCATTCAGAGTTCGGTGAGGTTCACCATCTACTGCACCTGAATAACTGCGTCTTGCTGTCCTGCATTAGTCCAAAGAAGAAAACTAGAAATGTTGCAGTGCCTGTGAATATTTTTTTTACTGAAGCTTTTTTCTTAGAGTGGTGACACAGTTTACTTTAAGTGATGAAGGGATTTGCTGAAAATGCAAAAGCTCTTAACTAAATGTTAAATTTGCTAAAAGACTGGCAGTTTCATTAAAGAACTATGAAAAAGTGCTAAAGGTTGGCCTAAATTTCTGAAAATGGTTTAGTAAAATTGCTTAAAAATCCCAAATACATGCAAATTGTTCAAAAATATTTAGTGCGTTGCGTAAAGATGAACTAAACTCCAAATTTGCCCCAAAAAAACTCAAAAAAAGTAGATTTTAAATTAGTCAAAAAAAGTCTGTTACTCACACATATTTACAATTTTTTTTTTTTTTTTGTTGGCCATACATATTTAAAATTAAACTTAAAGTCCTATTAATCCTAACCTTATCCCCTTTCCCCTGGGTCTGTGCCACTAAGAAAAAAGTTTACGTTTATGTACGAATAGACACTTACAAAAAAAAATTAAAAAAAGCTAGCACATTGTTTAAATGCTAGCTAAACTCTAAAAAAGCCTGAAATTCCTCAGTAAACTAATTAATAACATTAGCCTGTTGCTAAAATAGAAGCTGAACTCTAAGTTAGTCTAAAATAACCTCAGTAGATGTTAAATTAATAAAAAAAAATCTTTTGCATTGCTTAATTTCTAGCAAAAAAAGCCTAAAATTCCTCAGTAGACTAAGTCAAAAAAGTTAGCCTAAAATAGAAGCTAAGCTAAACCCCAGTAATATCAAATTAGTCAAACGTTAAGATGTTGCTAAAATATTAGCTTAACTTTATATTATTTGAATGCTGCTATAAAAGATAAAAACCCATGAATATATTTAAAGGCTTTTTTCTTATGTATTTAAAATGTAGAAATGTCAACACTTTCTCATTCATCTCCTATGAGGCATATTTTGCTCAATATTTCAAAAACTATAAATTTTATGAATACCAAAGATACAATCCGTAATGTCCTGAGCAAGGTGAACGTTTAGATACCAAGATTGCTGAAAGTTTGTTTTAAGTTTTTACGTACAGAAAAATAAATGCATAGAGGATTATTGTCTGGATACACATTTTAAGGTTCTGGAGGAGAACATTCAGATTTTCCTTCACATCGTCAAAGTATCACGAGCCGAAACTCAGTCGGTGCGGGACACAAATTCTTTGCTCAAGTTTAGATATCTGAACGTGCCTGACACTCAGAACGAGCAGATTGGGTCTGACTTAACCTCAAGTTCTCGTTTGATTGTCTTTTTATTTATTTTTCTTATTATGGTAGAATTAAGTTGATCTCTGAAGATTCAGATTTAATAATTTGGGTGATTTAAAGAGAACATAGGACTCAGTTAGTGGACTATTCTGCATTGAAACAAATTGGTTGTCATGTTGCGTAAAAAGTTTCCAAAGTGGCTGCCATGTTTCTATTTCATTGTGTTGTGTGTCTTCCTGCTCCATCAAATGTATCGTTTCAGTCGCACAAACATGACTTCTGTTTTTGAAGGAACAGGTACAAGTGAAGATAAAACGAGGAGAAATTCTGGGATTCCTGGCCCTCTGAGTGATCACCATTTTCTCTACTCAGTGATTGAGATGTCTGAACTTTGATATATCACACCCCTCCAAAAATACACACAGCAGGGCCGTGGTTGTGTTGGCAGTGAAGAAGTTTTTAATCTTGTTTCATAGCACTCACACAGCCTTCTGAATGCCAAGGAAGCAATCTGTTTTACAGCAGACGTTTGGACATCTGATGTCAGGCTGATGCGGGGCGTCAGGCTCTCACCGCCGAGTGCACCTGTTTATGAATTAGGTTCACAATTTGTAAAGGAAATGTGTTTCTTTATCCCACTTTTTCAAGCTTTTGATTTGGTTAAATGTAGAATCATAAGTCTGGGGTTTAAGAAATCTGAACAAATGTTTCAATTTCTAGTTTTTTTTAAGATTTTAATTGCAAATAGTAAAAATTCTTTAAAAATATTTCTTCTTTGTTTGTTCTGCTTCTAAAAAACTATTAAAAACATCATTAATTTGGATTGAAATCCGTTTTTGCCAAGTCTAAATAATTCTTTTTATATTTTGCCACTGATCTCAGGTGATAGTTTCATCCACATGTATATTTATTCTACAGCCTGAAGCTTTTTACGGAGCCCCTAAAGGGACATCGAACAAAAAAAAACAATTTCTAACTCGTGGCCACGACTTACGGATATGATACGCAGTTGCAGCCCATTCAAACAACAGGAGCGGCTTTTAGGTTTCGTTTTGATCACGTGGTCGGATGTTTAGGTTTCTCCGGATCACGTAACTTTATGTGTTTATCTTTCTTCATTTTGTCTGAAAGCATCCCTCGTTATTGTCACTTAAAATAACCGACATTTGTGTTTGTTTAATGAGGCAGAAATTAAAGAAACATTATTTTATTTGATAATCTTCGTTTCGGGATCACGTTTGACCCGTCTCCTGGACCGGAAGTGGTCAGACTGAACACGTTCTAGCTTTACAGAAGTCATTCGGGGCCCGATTAAAAGGGTTCCGGGCGGGTTCTCCGAACCTACCCTAACCCTAACCTTGACCCGGTACCGATGCGGGTCGGGTCCCAAATCCTGCTGATCGCCCGGTTCCGTGATTGTTCCGTGCACCCCAGACGTTGCTGTTTTACGATTTTTGAGCCCGCGAAACAGACAAAGTACGAACTGTATGTCCAAAATAAATGCATGTCGTGATAGTAACGGGTACATTTCTCGCTAGAAATATTACCAAAATAAAGATTAGTCCACAAAATATTTTATTCTGAGGGATTTTACACCAAAAAAGTAGTGGATCTACCGCCATATTGTTAGCCGGCTGTCAGACAGAAATCGGCAGAAACTCAAAAGTCACGTGATCAGTCACGTGATCCGGAGAAACCTAAACATCCGACCACGTGATCAAAACGAAACCTAAAAGCCGCTCCTGTTGTTTTGAATGGCTGCAACTGCGTATCATATCCGTAAGTCGTGGCCACGAGTTAGAAATTGTTTTTTTTTTTTTACTTTAATTTTTTTTTTAACTTTATTGTTATTATTTTTTTTGTTCGATGTCCCTGTAGGGGCTCCGTAGCTTTTCTACTAACTTTACTAAATCAAGTTTTTTTTAAGAAGACTCATGTTTGTTAAAATCAATTAAATGAAACTTAGAAACATAATTTTTTTAATATTGTATGCACAAAAAATGTATGATGTTCCTAAAGTGTTGAAAAGAAAATATAAAAAAAATATCTGAATATGAAAAAATAAGTCTATAATATATCTTCATCCTGTGTCACTGTAGGATAATAGACTGTTTCAGCACTATAAACCTTATTTCCACTTTAGTCTGGTTTAAAATGGTTCAAAAATTCAAGTGAGTGTTTCCACTAAAAGTTTGACCGTCGCTGCATAACTTTGCATTATCGTGGTTCTATTACAGCATAGATGAAGCTATCAGTGGAAATAGGTTATATGTTAATAATAAATAGCCCATAATTGCACTTATTTAAGCATCTAAATATTATCTAAATACATATTGAATTGGTTTAATGGATATTGAAGTATCCTGAACCGAATATTGTACATGTTTCTAGAAATACACATTTTTATTTAGTAGACTGGACAAAAAAAAGTTTACTTATGGTTTAATTGTTGATTGAAAGCTTAAGGAGATATGAAAATTTTAAAATCTTAAAATATTTCCTTGTCTTATAACTTGTGTGCACAGATATAAACTTTATATTGAATTTCTTTTTAAAACTTTGGTTTTTTTTTAATGTTTGTATCTTCATTCAGAATTCTTAAGTTGGAGCCAAAACAGAGTTTAAGTGACAAAGTGTAGGATTTTTCTCCTTTTTTTTAAAAGTTAAAATAGATGTATGTTAATGCTGGAGAAGCCATGGAGTCAAATTTAACATTTTATTTATTTATTTTAATTTATGATAATCAAAATTATCTCTGAAAGTTGACTTTAAAAGCTCAAGAAAAAATTGTTCTTGGGATAAAAAATACTTGAAAAAATGATCCCTTAAGAATGAGTTGTTTTTCCGTTCTGTATGCAGCATTTTCCCTGTTTAATCTGCAGCTTTTTGTCCTGAAGCTCTGCAGCTTTTACAAGCTGCTGATGCAGAGGCTGACAAACTGGGTGTTGCTTTGCCCAAAGTGGCCACGGCTGTAAAAGGAGCTGCTACCTCATCATCGTAAACAATACATTTAGTGGGAAAGTCAGAAAGATGGTTTTCTTTAGACATTGATTTTAGTATATAAGGATTTTTTTTTCTTTAAATGTGTTCATTCCAGATTATTCCTCCTCATATCCGTCTGTGTTTGCTCAATTCTAGTGTTCGATCTACTGTAACTTTGAAATTGTTAACGCTATCAATGTAATTCCAGAAGATTCTGCTAGAAAAGTTTTTTAGTTTTTTCCATCATTAATCGCCTAAAACTATTACCGCATGTTTCTTCTAAGAAGAAGCCAGTAGTAGGAAAGCCTACACTTCTTTAATTTATCAGTTGTTGACACAGAGGTGTGCGTTGTTTTCATCACTACAGTCTTTTTAGATACAAAAACATGATCACGTTTGTCAATCGTGGTGTTTTAATGTAAAAAATTGGTTATAATTTAAAAATAAACGAGATTTTCTCATGTATCTTGATGTAACTTCCCGCCGTCTCGCTTCCGCGCCATGTGTAAAACACGCCTCAGGTGTTAAAGGGTTAAAGTATCATAAAGAGTTGTGACTCAATCACATCATTCCTCTATGAAAACAGCCCTCTTATATTTTGTGATACAACACATCTTTTTTTTTTTTTTTTTTAACTTGTTTTGTTGACATTTAGTGCAAATCAGTAGTCATACCATACAAAGCATACAAAATTATATACAAACTTACAATTATTTTCTTCAGGTACCTGTGAGTATTGTAAAATCATAGATGTAGATTCCATCTAACATTTGGATTGTTCACAATTCCACATTTCTACCTATACTTTTATCCATTTACATTCAAAGGTAGCTTCCCATTGTGGCTCAAGAGAGAAAAAAAAATTCAAAAATTTTTAAACACATGAAAAATAAATATCTTTTTCCCTTTTCTTTCCCTCCCCCTCACCTTATTTCCCCGAAATATATGTTACAACTGGAGCCATTTATCCCTAAATATATCACTTTTCATTTGAAGTCTTGCTGTGACTTCTTCCATATTGTGTACATCTTTCAGTTTGTTTTTCCATTGTGGGTGGTTGTGTCTTGCACCAAGAGGCTGTGATCATTTTCTTTGCAATGAGTAGCAAAATTCTCAAAAAAAAAAAAAAAAAAAAAATTACAGTTGGATCTAATATTGCTCTTAAATATGCCCAGTATAGCTGAAGTTGGTTCTTTAGTGTTTCTGTTCTAGGTCCCCTCCTCACAGGTGTTGGGGCATCTGGGATCTGCCCTTTTGGGGAAGGGTACTGTCATGATTCAGTGCTTAGGTTTGGTCATGTTCTGTTTTCCCTGTCAGTTTCACCATGTTCAGGTTAACCATCCACAGCTGTCTTCATCTAGTCAATCAACCTCAGTGTATTTAAGTGTCTTCAGTTTCTCATTGTCAGGTCATCTGCTCTTTTATGTTCTGTCATGCCACTGGTTTGTTCTCCTGGGTTTGTCCTGTTTAAGTTGTTTTAGTAAACGTTTATGTTTCTGCCACCAAGTCTGGTCTCCTGCATTTGGGTCCTCCACCACCATCCCTGACAGTATGACCTGACCACCTTGGACCCAGCAGGAGAACTTTGTCCATGCCATGCCACGCCATGCCGGATGGGGTTTCCTTCATGCCACTTCTGGTCATCATCCATTCTGTTCTTGAGGGGGGGACTGTTGGGGCCATCCATTCTGTTCCTGAGGAGGGTCACCGGGACCGCTCCTTCCTGTTCCCAAGGATGGTTGCCGCTCGTCCCCCTTGGCTGTTTCTGGTTCTGGAGGAGGGTTGCTGGGACTGCTCCCCTTCATGTTTCCTGTCCCTGGGGAGAGTCACCAGGACCACTCCTCTCCACGTCTGTTCCTGGAGGGGTTCAATACCCTCATATCAGTCTGGCTGCAGGATCCCCGGTTTCTGGACTTGTGTTTTTGTTCTGGATCCCCTCCTCACAGGTGTTGGGGCATCTGGGATCTGCCCTTTTGGGGAGGGGTACTGTCATGATTCCGTGCTTAGGTTTTGTCATGTTCTGTTTCCTGTCAGTCTCACCACGTTCAGGTTAATCATCCACAGCTGTCTTAATTTAGTTAATCAACCTCAGTGTATTTAAGTGTGTTCAGTTTCTCATTGTCAGGTCATCTGCTCATTTATGTTCTGTCACGTCACTGGTTTGTCCTGTTTAAGTTGTTTTAGTAAACGTTTGTTTCTGCCACCAAGTCTGGTCTCCTGCATTTGGGTCCTCCACCACCATCCCTGACAGTTGGCTCTAATTCTAGTTTAATACTTTCAATTTCCTTTTGTACCGCTTTCCAGAAATTGACCAATTTAGGACAATCCCAAAATATGTGAGTGTGATCTCCTACAAGGCCACATCCCCTCCAGCATTTATCTGATGTCCCAGTAAAATTTTGATACAACTTAAAGAATCTAACTTCAGTCTTCCAGTCGAATTCCCTCAGCATTGAGCTGTTACAACACGTCTTTTTTTAATTAAATAAAATCATTAATGTGAGATTATGACACAACCCTCGCTGTGCTGGTTTGTCACCGTGAACTTCAAAAGCGCTCGTGATGTTGTTTCTTTCCTCCACGTGTGGATTCATCTCCTCCACATCTGCCAGATTAACTTTAAATCACATTAGCCAACGCGGTTATCCCTGTGTAACCTAAATGCATATTGTGCTTTTTCTCCACCCTGCCTGCAGGACGGACGATTCATAATTTAAAAACGAGTTTAGTAAGTAAATTCCTTGATGTTGGATCCAATCGAGGAGGCTTGCTGGGTTTGATGCGGCAGCACCTGTAGCTGTGAGAACCCTGAAGGGGCGAGGATGAAGGATAAAGAGCAATAGAGTCGTCTTTGTCATGTTTTATTTATCAACACAGAAAAAAATGAGAGGCTCCAGTGTTGATTTAGCCAACATGAATTCTGCCGCGCAGTGGAGACGGCGCTTCTGTTCGGCAGGACAGCGGTCATATGGCTCAGTTTCACTGTTGCATTATTCAAAGGAAAGCCATTTCTCCTCTCAGCCCATCAAGCCCCCCTCACATCAATTCCTCCCCACATTCAGGAGGAGGAAAGGCTCACACGCCCTCGTACGAAATGTTTACAGCTACAAAATTAAATGTGAACAAATATGTTATTCGGAGAAAACACATTTTTCCTGGAGGTTAACATAAACACAGCTATTACGGTGATAAAGTATCACAGCAGCCTTTCCTGAACAGAGTAATAATAGTAGCTATTTAAATGATTTTTTTTTTTTTGGAGACTTTTCAGTTCTGTCAATATCGTCGTTATCGCACATCTCATTCTCGGGAGAAATGATGTGAGGAGCTGTAATCCTTTTGTTTTCTTTGTTAAGAAGAAAAAAAAAACTCACCTTTTGAGTTTTACTGCTAAAAAAACTTCTTTAGTTCCGTGGCTTCAAGTTTTTGAGTTTTTCTGTCAAGTTGAGTTTCCATGGCTGCGTAATTATTTTAAATTATACATACTTAAGACCTGCTCCGATGAAAACTGTGTTTTTCACATTTCCTTTCCCATTTTTTTGATGATATATGAGGAAAAGTAGGCTCAAATTAGCACGTGTGTCTTTATTTAAATCATTATAAATCAGGAGTAGTTTAAAAAAAAAAAAAAAAAAAGTGTATTTGTGGCAAAAACTTTCTGAATGGGCCACAAGAGGAAAGGGGGCGGCACCAAAAGTCCTGCCACACTAAAAAACTATGTCCTAAAAAATATCAGTTTTTGAAAATTATGACAAAAAATGCCCAATAAAATGGTCAGAGTGAGACTGTAAATACCATATATTTCTTTTTTGCATTATTTGGCAGGGGGTAGGGGTGTAACGGATCACAAAGGTCACGGTTCGGATCGTGTCACGGTTTTAGGGTCACGGTTCGGATCATTTTTCGGATCAGTAAAAAGTACAAAAATTTTAAAAAAAGAAAAAACAAAAACGAAAAAAAAAAAAAAAACAACAATATCAAACCTAATTTAATTTTTGGAAACAGTTTAACTCATAAATTCAATAAGCATTTAAAATACCTCACACACACAATATTTACATACGCAAAACATATTTGTACTTTGAACACAAACAAAATACTAAAACATGTAGTTTCTGATTACATTTACATGTTTTTAGACCAAATCTACAAAAACTAAGAGAAAAAAATGATTAAAAATAGTGTTGAAAACACCAAATCTATCTGGATTATCTTTTAAAATTAAATCATAAATAAAACAGTTACAATTATTTTTTTTGGTATGAACTGCTTTATTGAAACTAACTGTGGGAACATTTAAATGTTTTAAATGATAATTTTCTGTAAAACGTGGCACTTCTGCGTCAGCTTTTCCTGGTCAATTTTGACATCTCTGGCTTGCCATACAAATGTTCCGCGATTCCACCGGAAAGCCCGTAACGGAGCTTCCATTCGATGCGAACGGACAATTGGTTTAAATTATGCTAGCGCGAGGTGTCCGCGTATGGGGGGTGGGTTTTCGAGCGGTCCGCGGTACACACGTGTCCCGCACCGTGGCCTCTGATCCGTACGGACCACGGAAAATCCGTGATCCGCTACACCCCTAGCAGGGGGTGTGACTTTTGTTTAAAAAATACTGGCAACAACCACTAGAGGGAGCTGTAGGTGTATAGGTATTTGCTACTGACAGCAATACTCAAGAAGAAGTCCCGGCGGAATTGTTCCGAAGCGACAGAGAATAGGAATAATTCAATAAATTTAGTGATTTGAAGAGTTTAGTTGACTTGTTAGCATTTTCTTTGTTATATTTGTTCATATTTTGTAATTCTTCTTATGTTTTATGTATTACAGAAGTGAAGCGGGCATATTTTTACTCTATTAGATGGAATATTTGTCCTTGTTTTCATGATTTTAAAATAAAGTGTGACTTAAACGTGATATTTTTTTTCTTCTTCTTTATTATGCATTTTTTGGCAGCTACAACTTAAAGTGTGAAATTGGGCATATTTGGTTTCTGTAGGTGTCCAGTAAACAGTTTTAGTCATTTTTCTTAAAAACGTCTGTGAGTTTCTCTCAATAAATTATTAGAGTGCAGCTTTAACCTCAGTTTACATAATGCAAGTCTGTGCAATTTAAAGTAAGAGCATCTTAACAATTCATTTGTGGTTTGATGGGATAAAAGTTGACAGGTCACTACAGGTTAGTTTGGGAAAGGAGAGGTGAAACCCGAAAAGATTTAGATATATATATATTTATATATATATTTTTGCCTGTGTGTTAAAAAAAAAAAAATAGAATTAAGGCCAAAAAAACAACTATTAAAGTCTGAGATGATTGTTTTCTCATGTTTGTGCTGAAGCAGTTTTTTTGTTTTACCAATCTTATTTTGAATATTTGAATATTTTAACATATGAAATTGCCCTTTTTGCAATACTGATACACATTTTAGGAAACATTTTCCATTAGGAGTGTCCTTCTGTGTTTAAAGTCGTACAAATTCGTTTTTTTCTCCTACAGAACAACCACTAGAATAATTGTCATCTATCTCAGTCTGTTTCATGGGGTAAATGGGTACTAGTGAGACATCTCTGCCCTTCTCATGCTGCATACTTTCATAATGCCGTCGCTGCTTTATTTAATATAAAAATAAAATTAAACAAGACTGTTTCACAAAGATTGAATGATCGAGAACATTCATAGAAATCAGAAAAATCATTCTCAAAACTGCTTTTAATAAAGTCAATTCTATAAATAGCAGCACACTTCCTACAGTATAGATAAACGTACTTCTAGTGTATTAAAATGAGAACTGCAGCTTAATAAATTTAGCAAGTTTTTTCTTTTTTTTTATGGTGCTCCATTACTGCAGGTCTTGGTTCAAAACTATTAAACTGACAAGCTTGAGCGATTGGAATTATGTAAATGAAAGTTTCACTTGGAGGAGGTTATTACTGCAGTTCCTGCATTAGAAAAACTTTCTCAAAAGTTGGCTGAATGTTTTTTTGTGTGTGTGTGTACTGTTCCTAAAAGTTAATAAGAAAAGGAGTTTTCAGTTTCTTGTGTGGGACCATAAATGTTTGGAAAATGGATATTTATTAGAGCGAGTTAAAATTAGCATCCATTTATTTATCCAACTTTTTTTTCTTTTTTTTAATAGGAAAATGCACTTTCTGTTTGTTATTAGGACAGAAAATTAGAATTTTAGTCATGTAAAGACTGTTTTTGTTACATTTAAATCAAAATGTTCTTTTTTTAATGGAAAACTGGACAAAAAAAAAAGTGCTAAATCATAAATCAAATTGGGAAAAAGCACTTTTATTGACTTTGGTTGTGACATTTAGCTTTGAGTTTATGGTTGTATTCTTTTTATTACAAACAGTTTATCGCTGCAACCTGAACAGTGTGATGCTTTTCCTGCACTTTTATGTCAACACTAATTTTGCACACATTTGCATTCAGGCCTCCAAGGTACTCACTGAGCTTTTGATTAGAAATATTCAGACTATTAATAATGCATTAAAAGGTACACTGCAGATTTTTAAACTCATGTTTTACCTTTATGTATCTTTGTTAGCCTGCAATTTGATAATGCAAAAATGTCTGAAGCCTCTAAGCTAGTGCTGCCACAAACGATTATTTTAATAGTCGACTAATCATCGATTAATGTTTCCGATTAGTCGACTAATCGGATCATGGACAAAGTGGATGTAAAGAAAATCTGAAATATGATTAGCTTTAAAACAAAAAAATCCTAAATAAGCTAAAATCACTAGCATATAGCTGAAATATTAGCTAAACTCCAAATTAGCCTAAAAATCTGTAAAAATCCCAAATTAGCCAAAATAGCTAACATGTAGCTGAAATAATAGCTAAACTCCAAATTAGTCTAATAAACTGTAAACATTTACAATTAGCTAGCTAACATGTAGCCGAAATATTAGCTTAACTCCAAATTAGCCTAAAAAAACTGTAAAAAATCCTAAATTAGCCAAAATCGCTAGCATATAGCTGAAATATTAGCTAAACTCCAAATTAGCCTAAAAATTGTAAAAATTCCAAATTAGTTAAAATAGCTAGCATGTAGCTGAAGTAATAGCAAAACTCCAAATCAGCCTAAAAATCTGTAAAAATCCCAAATTAGCCAAAATAGCTAACATATAGCTGAAATATTAGCTAAACTCCAAATTAGCCTAAAAATTGTAAAAATTCCAAATTAGTTAAAATAGCTAGCATGTAGCTGAAGTAATAGCAAAACTCCAAATTAGCCTAAAAATCTGTAAAAATCCCAAATTAGCCAAAATAGCTAACATGTAGCTGAAATAATAGCTAAACTCCAAATTAGTCTAATAAACTGTAAACATTTACAATTAGCTAGCTAACATGTAGCCGAAATATTAGCTAAACTCCAAATTAGCCTAAAAAACTGTAAAAAAAAATCCTAAATTAGCCAAAATAGGTAGCATGTAGCTGAAATAATAGCTAAACTCCAAATTAGCCTAAAAAACTGTAAACATTTAGAATTAGCAAGCGAACATGTAGCTGAAATATTAGCTAAACTTGAAATTAGCCTAAAAAAACTGAAAAATTCCTAAATTAGCCAAAAGAGCTAATATGTAGCTGAAATATTATCTTAATTCCAAATTAGCCTAAAAAACTGAAAAAGCCTAAATTAGACAAAATAGCTAGCATGAAGCTAAAATATTAGCTAAACTCCAAAATAGCCTGAAAACCCTTAATAAATGCCGAAATAGTCTAAAGCCTAGTCTACAGCCTGGCTCCATATATTAAAAAGTAACGACTAAACGACTATTAAATTAATTGTCGACTATTTTAATAGTCGATTAGTCATCGATTAGTCGACTAATCGTCGCAGCCCTACTCTAAGCATGAATTGAATTAAGGAATCCTCAGAGATTTTGGTTATTTGCTGCTCAAATGCAGTTTCTTCTTTTTAAGGAATAAACTTTTAAAATATTTTTAATTTGATGTTATTTAACAAATGCTGTGTTCTTTTACAGCACTTTCTGTTTTCTACTATCAACTACAATCTCTTGTGTTTCAGCTCATGCTCCTTTTTAAAACCTTCTTTAATTTCCGTTTCAGGAATCTGAAATAAAAAAGAACTTTTCAAGCCTTGGTGTTTTTGTAAAACATACCAAACAGATTTATTTGTGTTTGTCAAAATAGGATTTTGCAGCTGGCGGAATGGAACGATTCAAATCAATTCCAATTTAAAAGAACCAATATTCAGAAAATCCATGGATCCATTCTATTTAATCCCGTTCCCGCTTGGAAATCTCGATGTGCGGTCTGGCTAGATTGGCGCTGGCCTTGTGAGATCTGTTCATATGAGGGGGAGGACCAAAAATATGGCAGAAGCTGCAGCCATGGGAGCTCTGTCAGTGCTGGAAAAGATGGATGGCAGCGTTGTAGCTTTGGAGGGAATAACAAGAGCTGGATAAAAGCAAAAATCATTTACAGAGTGAGTCAAGTTCACATTAACTAGTGGAAATGCAGCAAATGTCTGCAAGTAATCAGAGAGAAACATTTGGATATTTAGAGGTTAAAGCTAGAAATGATTTCTGATAAAGTGTGTTATAACAATCCCTGTTAAATAAATGCACCTGCTTTATGTTAGCCAGACTCAAGGTAGTAGAAAAGCTTTATTTATTTATTTTAATGTAGGTGAATGAGAGGCGTGATGATGTAGCAGAGTTAGTAAAGGTTTTCTGCTGTGTATTTAAGATAGTAAATAGTTCACATGGTAGTTGTTGAATGTTAAACTTGGGGTGTATTCAGGCTGGACACATTTGATCTGCTTAAAGGGAACCAGGTTCAGTTTCCCCCGATAAGGCGGAACAAAGTTTCAGTCTGAGTATGACCGAGCAATCTGTGTGTTTGGCCAATGAGAAAGAAGCTTCATGTAGGACACCGGCCCTCGAGGGCCGACTTACTATAACACCACAAAGATGAGACACAGCTACTCATTAAAATGTGGTTGGATGAATTTGGTCCTGATCCACATTGCTACTAAGTAATAAACACTCCTCTTACATTCATAGCCTTTGTCTTGCCAGGAACTGCTTTGCAGGATGCCTCCACCGTTCCAAGGTAGACGTTCAAAATTAGTTTTCCAACAAGGTTTCCAAAGTGTAGGAATTTCATTATTTTCAACTCTAGTTGCTTTGCCCCGCCCTCATAATGCCTGGCCAATGAGTGAAGAGATGTTTACAGGAAAGTCTTCTTGATGGTAGTCTGAATACAGAGGACTTGATCTGAAACGATTTTTCCAGTCTGAATACACCCTTAAACTCCCAGTAGTTTGACCCAACTCTAAAGTGGTTTAACCTCCCATTCGAACCCCTTGATATTTAACGCTGCAACTCTGTTGTGGATTTGAACTCGTGTCCAGTTTCATGGCAGACACTCTACCACGAGGCCACAGAATTGGTGTTGGGAAGAATGACCATTGCTACATATTTTTTTAAAGTTGGATTTAATATACGGACCACCATTCCACAACCACTTTTTTTTATTTCTTTTTAAGTAAAGTAATCATTTTTTTAAACTTAAGATTTACCTCAAACCAAGAAAGCGAACTTTAAATTCACAAATGAAATACATTTTATTTACTTATATACTGATATAAATATATATATTTTACGTATGACTATAGAAATATGTAAATAGAGATATAAGTAATATGGCTACCCTTCCACGCACACTCCCAAGTTGTTTTTTTTTTTTTTTGTTTATGAGTTAAAAGAAAATTGTGAGAGTAAAGCATTATAATGACTTGTGTATGTCTACCAACCTTTATTTGTCATTGCGCTTTATCAATAAAACTTAAATGGGAAAAAAAAATAATTCGTGAAACAAGCAGCATCTATCAGGGGCCATGGGGCTGAACAACTGTCTTCAAATGGGTCCAAAACACTTGATGACACGTCTCACACAGGGATATCCAGAAACTGATAGTAATTGGAAATGTGGGACTGGACTTTGGACATGCAGACATCAGAAAATCTTGCTCTACGTAATTTTTTTTAGGCGAAATAACAAAACTTTCAAACTTCCTGTTGCTTTCAAAACCTTGACTGTCGTTCTTTGTAAAACATGGCGATGCAGATTGTTTTAGCGTTAGCTTTGCTAATGTGGGAGTAAAAAAAATATGTGCAAAATAAACGAGAACATTTGTTGGAGGGTGATCACTCTACATGTATTTATCTGACTGTCAGTTAACTGCATCATTGGATAAAGAACAGCAGAAGATCCTATCTACACTGATTATTTCCCATCATCCCTTTGTTTACACTCTTGCCAGCTAGCTTACAGCCCCTGACATCCCTAAGCTAACGGTAGCGGCGCATCAAAAATTGAGAGCAATATTTGAGCATATCCAGCCGCAGAGTTTTAGAGCTCGGGCGAGGAAAACAAAGTCGTACGTGGATCTATTTGTCTGCAAGTGGATGTATCGGAATGAAGTAGGGATGTAACGAGTATCCGGGTGCTCGAATACTCACAATCTGCTCCCGAAAGTATTCTTCATGATCGCTGATTCAGGATCTTTTAGAAATATAGTAGAGTGTAGCGAAATATTATCAACATATTATCTGGGGATGATGTATTTTTACTCTGAAATGCAGATTAATGTTGGAGTTTAAGCTTAAAAAACTAAAACAAACTAAAAATATCTTCGTGACGGTGAAGCTTCTGGTTTTCAAAGTTAAAGTTCCGTTCAAAAACAGAGACTGAAGTTCCGTTCACTGACATAACTTCTGAAAAAATAAATTAGCTTTAACAGCGGAGATTTAGCTCCAGTGTTTACATTCTTTTGGTCATGCTAACTCTTCAACAGCTCATTTGGAGGTTGGGGGGGGGTGGCAGTCCAGAGACGGAGAGACGGGGGTAAGATAACAGACTGGAAGGTTCTCCAAAGTCCTTAAAATCGCCTGATGATCAGCAGATTTCAAACTGCTACCCTCCTGTCCCCATGCTGCTGTCCCACCGCCGCCTTCGTGGCTGGCGGCCAGTGGCGTGACATTTGCATATCGTCCAATCAGAGCTGCTGTCGCCCAGTTTTGGAAAATGAGGCGGTGCCATGACATTTTGAAAACTCTGCCAATGCCTCCCCATGGGGCGCTGTGGCAATCATATTTCATTTCATTTTAATTTTTTCCATGTTTTGAAGATGCTTGTTTTGTCAATAATGATCAAGGGGCAACACTTTCTACTGAGAGGGTTGCTGCCCCCTCATAGCTCCACCCCTAAATCAATCAGTTTCTCTGGTAACCGGATTTCCTCTCTAACCAGGTTACCCTCTAAACATCCAGAACCAGCTGAAATAATCACTTCAACCAAGAACCAGCTGCTCTGCGCAGGATTGACTGATCATTTGTGTGGAAATCCACTCCTTACATTAGCCTTTACCAGCCCCTCAACATGGATGAAGGACTTTTGTATTTACACATTCTGAAGTCGTCTAGTAATGAAATTTTACTGTTCAGGGTCATTTCTACACGAGGGCTTTCATGCATGCGTTTTACTATAGTGGCACTATATGTTCTGTACGTCGAAGCGTGGAGAAAATGACAGTGGTTTTCAAACGTTGCTGTTTGAGTCGCTCCATGCTGATTTGCCTTCAAGCTTTTCTCTCTTCAGCCTTGAAGCCTTCACTTCAGTTAGACCTCGCATTGCTGTCATTTTCTTTCTCATGGCGCTGAAAAGAAAGCCTTGGAGATAACTGCCCCATCCCAAACGCTCCATTCAATGCCTCACTGCCTAACTTAAGGGCATTGGCAGATATGCTAGTTTCAAAACGGTTCACCTTGATCTTCACTCGCCGTGCTCCCCCCCCTTTCCCTTTTATTGCTTTCGGTTTGTACCGTATTATTTTCTCTAAAGCACATTTATTTCATAAATACCCCCATTCATTCATCCTCTTCTTGTTGTCCACTCTTCTCTTGTAATTCATTTCCGTGTAATTTTGTTTCGGTGGATTGTTGCTATGACGAATGCTTTCGGTTCTGGTATCATTTCTCAACTCACCTGACCGAAAGGAGAGAACGCAAGAAATAATGGAGGAGAGAAAAAGCTAAGACGGATAGGAAGGTTACAGAGCAGAATCCTTAAGCAGCTCATGTTATCAGCAAGTGCCACAGAGGTTTGTCAGTAACAGCCAGCACCTGTCACCGCTCGCCCTGATGAATTAATTTCAAGAGTAATCAAATACATAATTAATGGATGTGAACTTAAGTAAGGCTCAGTGCTTGTGGATGTGCTCCGAGTTTTTGATCTGAAGTTTTTTTTTTTAAAGTGTGGTCGAATCTGAGCTGTCAAAACTAATAATTATTCCACTCAGATACTAAAACCTGTCGGCACAGTGTCACAACATGAATTTAATGATACAATAATGAAACTTCTCTAAAATATGAGTTTCTACATTTTGGAGTCAAAAGATTTGAATGTTTAAAACATAAAATAATCTTAAAAATAAACAATTCAAAGATTTAAACCTCAATTCTCTGATCTTTTAATCTATCTTCCAAGTGTTCCCATTGTTCTTTTAATTAGAATTATGCAGTTTTAGCCAAAAAAAATTTTCTAGGACATAGTTTCTGCAGAGGGACAGAAATTCGCCTCTTTTTATTTCCCATCATCCCTTGGTTTACGTTATCTCCTGCTATCTTACGACCCCAAGCTAACATTAGCAGTGCAACAAAAATGGTGGGCAACATCGGAGCCATCCAGCTGTACAGTTTAGAACAGGAAAGCAGATCAGACGAGGAAAATTAAGATGGATATATGTGTCTGCAAGTGTGATGTATCAGAATGGAGAGGAGCAGGGAGCTTGTGGTTTGGACGAAATTGTCGTTTTTTTTTTAAGCAATAGCTCATTAGATATTCGCCTCTGAGTTGTGGGCGGGACTATTTGCGAAGAGTGAGGCCACCACCCTCTCCCATCATCATCATCATCATCACACGCTCTTCCTTTAGCTTACAGCCCCTCAGAACCTAACATTAGCATTAGCAGTTCAACAAAAATGGTTAGCAAAATTTGTGATGAGGAAAACAAAGACGAACATGGATCTATTTGTCTACGAGTTCAGGCATCAGAATGGAGCAGAGCAGGGAGCTTGTGGCCTGCCATTATATGTCCCACGACACAACTACAAACTTTATTAAACCGCCAGGCTTTTGACACTGAATGAGACTCTGTTCTGCTGGTGTGTTTTACTGTTTTATTGTTTTATCTGGTGTTTTTATGCTTTATTTAATCTATTTATACTTTTTTTTTTTTTTTATTGTTCTTCGGATTTTTAATGTACAGCGCCTTGTTTTGCCACTGGTCATTTGAAGGCAATATATAAATAAATAAACTTAAAGTTAAACTTTATTCAACGACAATTTGAATAAAGAAATACTCAAAATTGTGTGCATATATATGTCCTGGATCATGAGGGAAATGCTACAAGAACATTTTAAAGACAATTAATCATTGGAGTGGGTTTTTAATCATCACTTATATCTTTTTTTAGAACAGGAGATCAGAATCAGTGATTTATAACATATAAAGACAAAGATTTTGAAAAGAAGAACAGCTACTTATCACTCAGTTTAGTTTTTTTTGTCAACTTTAGCATTAAGCCAAACATAAACAATACTTTTGCTTTGGATTATTTAACAACTAATGCTGAAAATGTTCTCCATGTTTTGTTTTGTTTTTTTTTTTTTTTTTTTTGTATCCGTCCAGCTGCATCTAGAAATAACTCAGGCCTTTCATCTAAAGCAGGGGTGGGCAAACTTTTTGACTCGTGGGCCAGAAAGGGTTCTAAAATTTGGCATAAGGGCCGGACAAGCAGCAGATGGAAGGAGAGATTTGGTAATGAACTTCATAAACTAAAAAGATAATATGGAATTTAGAGAAAAACATGCTTTAATTTGGATTAAAATTCACATATATTCATTTAAAAACAGAATATTGGGGAATTGTAATTTCTAAATTTTGATTTTTGTTCTCTTTTTGGGTTGATGTTCTTCAGAGGAAAATGTAAACTCAAAGAAATTAGAAAAATCACCATCTGACTCAGAAAAACACACACGAACGCCAGAGAAACACCATTCATGAGAAGAAACCAGAAATACAATGAAAATAAGACAATAATTAGGATTTTTGATTCAATGTATTTTAATTTGGAGGGCCAGATTAAGTAGCTTAAGGGGCCGTATGTGGCCCCCGGGCCGTAGTTTGCCCACCCCTGATCTAAACTGCAAATAGTGTTTTCATGCTTTACAAACTAAAATTGTTTTATCTTTAGTGGAAATACTAAAAAATTCCAAAACTTTAGACTAACATTCTAAAAGGGCTTTCTGGTACGTAGCAGCATAGCAATGATAGTAAATTTTTCATTCATTTACAAGCAATTAATCTTTATGAGAACATTTGACATTACAAAGATTTACAATACTATAAAGCTATCAATATTAGTGTAGCTTTTCAATCATGCATCAACTGACATTCTATATCTATAAAAATTTGACTTTAGAATTTAATTAGACTTAACGACATTCTTTTTTATTTCATTCACTGTAATTTTAATCTAAAGTATTTATTTATCATAACTCTATATATTACATATTCTAGATGTATTCATGATATAATAATAAAGCACAATCATTCTGATATTAACATTGTCTGATTTATATTTTTACATAACTGTATATATAAAGATATCAAATCATCGATCATTTGTTTTTTCCTGGATTTTATTTCTGAGTATTTGGGTCCTTGTTACAACCTATCAGATTTTGTTTTTCACTCAACTAGCATAACAAAAAATTATTTACGCTTTTTATTATTAAAATCATTTTTATTTTAAAATGACAAGTTGAACTCAATTTAGTCCTTCCATTAATGGCGTCTTCACTCCAGGTTTCATTTTTGCCGCGCAGAATCCTACAAGTAAAGTCAGATTATCAGTGGATTCATTTGCATCCAATTGTTTGCAGCAAAATCCCCTATAAATATTTAGAATATTTTTGAAAACTCTTGTCTTTAACTTAAAAAAAAAGATATATTCAAACTATAATTGGCATGTAAAGGACCTCCTGACGTCAACATGCAGGTTGTGTCTTTGTCTGCTAAATAATTACATCTCTCATGTTCTGTTCATTAGGGCTGCCACGATTAGTCGACTAATCGATGACTAATCGACTATTAAAATAGTCGACAACTAATTTGATAGTCGATTAATCGTTACTTTATAATATATGGAGTCAGACTGTAGTGAAGTTGAAAGTTATAATGACATTCTGCTAGCTTTTTAGACTATTTTGGCATTTATTAAGGGTTTTCAGGCTATTTTGGAGTTTAGCTAATATTTTAGCTTCATGCTAGCTATTTTGTCTAATTTAGGCTTTTTCAGTTTTTTAGGCTAATTTGGAATTAAGATAATATATCAGCTGCATATTAGCTCTTTTGGCTAATTTAGGATTTTTTCAGTTTTGTAGGCAAATTTGGAGTTTAGCTAATATTTCATTTACATGTTCACTTGCTAATTCTAAATGTTTACAGTTTTTTAGGCTAATTTGGAGTTTTCTATTATTTCAGCTACATGCTACCTATTTTGGTTAATTTGGAATTTTTACAGTTTTTTAGGCTAATTTTGAGTTTAGCTAATATGTCAGATACATGTTAGCTATTTTGGCTAATTTGGGATTTTTACAGATTTTTAGGCTAATTTGGAGTTTTGCTATTACTTCAGCTACATGCTAGCTATTTTGGCTAATTTGGAATTTTTACAGTTTTTTAGACTAATTTGGAGTTTAGCTAATATTTCAGCTACATGTTAGCTTGCTAATTGTAAATGTTTACAGTTTTTAGGCTAATTTGGAGTTTAGCTAATATTTCACTATTTAGCTAATTTGGGATTTTTTTACAGTTTTTTAGGCTAATTTGGAGTTTTGCTATTACTTCAGCTACATGCTAGCTATTTTGGCTAATTTGGAATTTTTACAGTTTTTTAGGCTAATTTGGAGTTTAGCTAATATTTCAGCTATATGCTAGCGATTTTAGCTTATTTAGGATTTTTTGTTTTAAAGCTAATCATATTTCAGATTTTCTTTACATCCACTTTGTCCATGATCCGATTAGTCAACTAATCGGAAAAATTAATCGATGATTAGTCGACTATTAAAATAATCGTTTGTGCCAGCCCTACTGTTCATTACCGAACATGTAATGGATTCATTGTTGTTCTATTCTAGGCACATAGGATCGGTAATCTTTGCAACATAGATGTGCAGCTTTTTAATATCTAAAACATCTTTGCACAGGTAAAAATGTCTGAGTTTCTGTATTTTAAGTCACATTTTTTGCTAAATTCACAACAGTTTAGCTCCTCTGCTAAACAAAACAATTTATCAAGACAGAAGGACTAGATCTGGCTGTATTTTTGCAGCCCTCTGCGCTCTCAAAGGCCGTGTGCTGCTTTTGTAAGTGTCAGAAGTGCAGGCAGGGATTTGAGAGTCCCTCTCGGCGTATGAAACCTCAATAATGCATCTCAGAAGTCATGTGTGACAGTATCTTGTAAAGCCAACAAAGCTCCATCATTCATGAAAAGAAACAGAGCTGAAATCCGTCGGCTTTTGAAGACGCCGTTTGAAATGTTCTGGAGAAATTCTCAGTCTACCAGGAAAACGCAGTAACTGCATCTATAAATATATTTGGAAATAAGATTTGAGGCAACTTGACAAATTTGTCATTAATGAGCAAGCGTGAAAATGTGAGAGCAAACCTTAAGAAAGCTGCGGAGAAAAGGTCACGATTGTGGGGTTAGACTCATTTGCAAATACAATTCTATTTAACACGAGTCCCTTTATTTTTTTCTCTTTTGCGCAGCCGCCGCGGTTTATAAAAGAGTTGGGTTAGAGGAGAGGCACTAAATGGACAGCTGTAGAGACAAATATGACAAACATCAGTGAAGCTCCTCCCCTTCAGGGAGAGCACCTGTTTAAAAATCCATGGAAGCACGGTGAGAAAATGCGAGCTTAAGACGAGATGCAAACAGGGGACCGTCTGGAATCGATGGAAGTCCCAAATCCATTCCCAGACTAAACTCACTGATTTAGAGACCGTTTCATTGGCTGTAAATGAGGCCAATGCAGAAAAACCTCATTCTAAATAAAATAAAATAAATCTGGGGTCAATTTTACCACTCTGAGCAAATTTTGAGCTATTTTAAAACATCCACAGTGGCTTTTAGAGCATATTTTGCTACTTTGTTATTTTCTCTATTATGTTGTTTTTAAAATATATTTGAATATTAATGTTTTAGTGCAACCCAGCTTCCTTTACGTACAATTTTTATTGTGTTTAATATTTCCCAAAAAAGTCAATTCTGAGTATTAAATTGTAGTTTTTAACCACAATTATCACAAAATTGAAGATCTGACATTTGTTAATGCTTTATGATAGTTTTTTTTAACTTTATATTTGCAGTGTTTTAGAATTTTTATTTTTATTTTATGCTTATTTTTTATTAATTTAATTTTAATTTTATTAATTAAAATAAATGTTATAATTTAAAATAAAACTTAAAAATAATAGAACTTTAGAAATATAAAAATTATAAAATGGAACTTAAATATTATTTAATTTTAATTGTATTAATCCTATTTTTTTTCAAATAAATGTTACAATTTAAAATAAAACTTAAAAATAATAGAACTTTAGAAATATAAAAATTATAAATAGAACTTAAATATTATTTAATTTTAATTGTATTGATCCTAATTTTTTTAAATAAATGTTATAATTTAAAATAAAACTTAAAAATAATAGAACTTTAGAAATATAAAAATTATAAATAGAACTTAAAATGTATTTTATTTTAATTTTATTAATCCTAATTTTTATTTTTATTTCATGCTTTTACTTTGTCATAAAGCATGTAAAGCCAAAAGAAAAATAAAAATTCAAAAGCAAACCAATACTAAAAAATGTAAACATAAACAATAGTTCAAGATGTATTTCAAAGGGGTTTAATGGGCCACAACTGTTATGTGTGTTTTAAGCCAAAAATCTCAAAGTTTTTAACTTTCCTATTAAGTTTTTAATACGACATATGTATATATTAACATATATGCTAATGAGGGGGTCGGTGTCGTTCCTACGGCATTATAAACAGCTGTTTTTGTTGCCAATTCTCCAACTAATTCAAAACCCACTCATTTTTTTATTTTTATTTCATGTTGCATTTTTCTATAAAAAATTGAGAACATATATGAAATAATTTAAGATTTAAACTGTGTTTCTGATCATTTCTTTATTCAAATTCAGATGAAAACTGAGTGTTTGAAAAAACTCGTGTTGATGATGCAGGTGTTACCGTGGGCGGACCAAAGACTGTCTTCTCCCCTCCAGTTCTGAAGAATCCACCTGCAGACAAATAGATCCATGAACGTCTTCATTTTCCTCATCTGGCTCAAAACTGTATGGATGGATACCTCTGATATTTCTCCTTTTTTTTTTTACGCTAATGTTAGCTTGTACTTGTGAGGTGCTGTTTAGCTAGTGAGAGAGATTGTAGAGAAAGGGCTGATGGGAAAATGAGTGAAGTCACAGTCCCGCCCATAAACAGATGAGCATTTCTGATGAACTTCTGCAGGAAAATGTCTAAGAAAAACAACGCAGCTTTTTTTTTTCTTTTTGAAAACTACATATTTATAACTAAAAGAATGTAGCTGGAGTGAGGCTTTCATGATGATGTCATTTTTATCTAAAATAATTTTTAAAAAGTCGTTTTGTATTCCCCACTGAGTTGTGGGCGGGACCAAGAGGTTGTGGCCCATGTAGCAGTTTCTACAACACAGATGAGGTCCTTTTTACATTTTTTATTTATTTTTATCTGCTCTGGATGCACATCGATTTGAATAGAGAAATACCCAGAATGCAATTTAACTTTTTTTTTACATATGTAAAAGAACATGCTAAAACACAATTTTCATTAGGGGTGTAACGGATCGCAAAACCCACGGTTCGGATCGTGTCACGGTTTTAGGGTCACGGTTCGGATCATTTTTCGGATCAGTAAAAAGTAAAAAAAATTTAAAAACGCAAAAAACAAAACGAAAAAAAAAAAACAACAATATCAAAGCTAAATAAATTTTTGGAAATGCTTTAAATCATATAAGCATTTAAAGTACTTCACATACACAATATTTACATATGCAACAAAAAACATTTGGTCATTGAAGCCTATTTATTAAAACAAAACATATTTATACTTTGAACACAAACAAAATACTAAAACATGTAGTTTCTGATTATATTTACATGTTTTTAGACCAAATCGAAGAGAAAAGAATGATTAGAAATAGTGTTGAAAATACCAAATCTATCTGGATTATCCTTTAAAATTAAGTCATAAATACAAATTAAGTCATCAATTATTTTTTGGGTATGAATTGCTTTATTGAAACTAACTGTAGGAACATTTAAATGTTTTAAATGATAATTTTCTGTAAAACGTGGCACTTCTGCGTCAGCTTTTCCTGCTCAATTTTGACATCTCTGGCTTGCCGTACAATGTTCCGCGATGCCACCGGAAAGCCCGTAACGGAGCTTCTATTCGATGCGAACGGACAATTGGTTTAAATTATGCTAGCGCGAGGTGTCCGCGTATGGGGGGTAGAGTGTTCGAGCGGTCCGCGGTACACACGTGTCCCGAACCGTGGCCTCTGATCCGTACGGACCACGGAAAATCCGTGATCCGTTTTAAGGATGTTCTCTAACTAGGATTACATGACAAAAAAAGTTGAATATTTTCTTCAGTTTTCTTATTTATTTTATACTTTTCCCACCTTTGGTTTACTGCTGCTGTTTGGTTATTCCGTGTGCATTTTCCCACTGAGCTGCACCAGACCAACCATGACCTTTTGGTTTTGGGCAGACCAGAATTCCTTTGTTTGGTCCAAACTAAAATTCAGTTTTTCAAACTTTGGCCCTCAGAGCGCATCCATATCAGATCTTCCTTCAACTTGCCAGCTGCAGACAAAGTCTTCCAGTCCAGTTTTAATGAATATTTCCATTTATTGGAGTTAGTAATCCTGCTTTTACACACTGCAATGTTATTGCCACATCAGAGGGTTGTTCCTGCTTTCCCGGGGCAGGAAGCATGACGGTGAACTTTGAAAAGTTATCTTTAAACTTTGCTGGTGTTTATACAACCTTTTGTTTATTATTGCGTGTAAGCATTATCTTTGTGCTTTAAATTTTGTCTTTTAGCATTTCCTCTCCGCGCGGGGCTGTGAATCTCCCGTCTGTTCCTCGGAGACAGCTTTAGTGAGGACATTTTACTGATTTAAGCAAGAAAAACGTGCTTCTTGCTGAGCAGAAAGAATAATCTTCACGGGACAAAAAGCACACCTGTGTTTAGTATTGAATAGCCGCACTCATTTTCTCTTCGGCTGTTTATCTTTCCTGTGCATTTTCTTTCTCATTCAGCTGTGAAAAGCATGTTTGTTTGAAGGAGGAGCACAGCTTTGCAAAGCGGGTTATGCAGCTCGACCCTTTCCCCACCAAACACAGTTTGATCTTTTTTAGATCTGATCTGATTTAGGGTGTATTCAAACTGGACATTTTGTTCTTTTAAAGTGAACCGGAGTTTTTTTTTGTTTACACCAATAATCCAGAACAAATTTTCCGTCTGAATACACCCATGTGGACCCGGACGCGGTTTCGCGGTTAGTTTCTTAACCGCTCTGAGCTTTTTCAGTCTGAGTAGTTTCTGTCCTCAGAGCAGAACAACTGGACCACAGCCATCATAGCCAGGCATTATGGGATGTAAACAGAGCAGGAATGTACCAACTGAAGAGCTGCGGACAAACGTATCTCAACAATCAGACTCAGTCTCATTAAAATAACTTTTAATGTGATACACATTGAATAAGTGAACAATCCTGACGAGGATTTCTCTTGTTACTTTGCCCCACCCTTGTAATGGCCAATGAGGGAAGAGATCTTTTGTTTACAAGCTTTGGTTCGAGACAGAAATGTCCGTCTTTACAGACCAAAGTCAAGGTTCAGGACACGGTTTGATCCAACAAACTTTTCCAGTCTAAATTCCCATTTGGACCCAATCCGATTCCTCCCCTCTCCCTCCATTTGTAGGGGCATTTCTAGTACAAGGTTTTTCCGAAATGGTTTTTAAGGGACAATCCTCGCGCTGTTTCGGGAAGCAGAAGCACTTTACTTCATGAAGCAGAAAAGTTTACATTTAATTCTAGGTAATGACCTTTTGTAGTGCCATGACCTTTTTAAAGTTATCTAGTTAGCTCTTGAAGCTCCGCGCTAACGGTAGCTGACCAGCGACTATCGACTGAAAGTGATGTTCAAATGCAGAGACACAATTTTCCGCAACTCACCATTTCTGGAGCTAATTGTAGGGACGGGGAGGAGGGAAAGATTCAGATTGGGCCCCAATTTCGTAATTCAAAATGGCTAAAAAAATTAAGTTAATTTTTTGCCAAATTACTCACTTAGCATTATTGACAGTACCTGAGAACTGGACCGAGTGAATGTGACATCACCAAAATGGTTTACTTCTGACTCCAACCAAATGAAGTAAATTCAGTCTCTATTTTTTCACAATCTGGACACCGCCATGTTGGAACCAGAAATTGTCAAGTTAGACTAAAACATCAGCCTTACGGCAACCCCTAGTGCTGGGAGAAATGAAAAAAATTATACCATGATATAGATGATTTTATATCACGATAAAGATAAATATCGCGATATACCACAATAAAATACATGAACATGAACAAAAATGTATTTTCTCTGACTTTACTTTTTAAGTAACATGTAACTCAATAGTTAAAGTTTCTTAGTAGGAAAACACATTTTTGCACAAACGTTCAGCAATAGAAATAAATAAAAATGATAGAATAGAAATGACACTTCTCTATTGCCAACATGATATGTATCGACATACCGCACTAGCAACCGCTGTCACCAATCAGGAGTGAGCTTGTTGGGAGCCCCGGTTAGTTTATAAGTTGAAAACTTGAACTACATTAAAAAAAAATATATATATGCATAAAATGCCAAGGGGGAGGGGCCACTCGGTCCCATTCTCATATACAGTCCATGGTTTGGTTTTTCGTCTCTATCTGCTTTTTGACTGCATGAAGGTCTTCCAGAATCAGGAGCTACATGACATTTTTTTCTCTTTTTGCCTCATCCGATCACATTACTGTTTGCACATTCCCTGGCTCATAAGTCCATTACTCCAGGCTCCTGAGACCGCGCTGCTGTGGAAGTGAATATTCAAACCTTCATCCCCGTTAGTCAGATGTGGATCCCCCCCTCCCACGCTTCTTCATTGTCTGGTATTTTTGAATTTTAAATGAGAAACTCCTAGATTTGCCTTTTGATTTGCATTTGAATGAGGGACTCGCACATGTTTAAACAATATGTAAGATTATGCTAAAGTTAAAATATGCATTTCATCCCAAGGCTTCATGGAATTCCCCTTCCTGTTGTGCGTTGACACACGTTTATGACCTTATTTCCTGGGTTTGAATCTTTATCTACGGTGGCGTGGTTTCCTTTTTTCCCTCTGAAATCCGAGGCAAGGTTATGCATGTGTAACTTTGATGAGGTTCCCCTTCAGCCAAGGACTCCCCTCTGTCATTAAGACAGATAACATCTATTCTGCGCATCGATGTGGCGACATTCATTTAAAGACTGCTTTTGTTTCACCTCACAGCCGGCGCGATCAATAAATCGCTTTCCCCATTTCAGCTTCATTTCATCGTGATTCACCCCCTCATAGTTCAAATAACAATCCGCCAGTCTATCACAGCAGCTCATATACAGTGTATGAAGAATTTAATTAAGATATAGCCGAAGCACGCTGAAAACCAACAGGGCCTTTGTCTGTGTGACATGTTTTTCTTGTGTCTGAGCTGTAGAACCGCGCCGTCCCAGAACTATTAAAAACGCATTAAACTGCCATATTGCATCCCTGATTAATGTGACGCTTATTGCAGTTAACAAGGAAAGTTTCTTGCACAACCTCCGAGCATATGCCGATGGAATAAACACAATTTATATAGGTTTTTGGACTGTCAGAAGTCTCGGATCTTACTAGGAACCTCCTGCTAATCTAACAAAACTTGGCTGGAGTCTCCATTAAAATAAAATGCCTTCTTGCTCAGCATCGTGATTTATTAAAGATATCAAATTTAATATTTTAGCCTCCCTGTGGCTTTGCCTGTGTCAAAAAAAGCTACCAAAAGTGCTCTTGAAATGACAATACTTAACCTCTTGGATGAGTTTGAGACTGTGTCGAATGAAAGTACATGTGAGTAATCTGAAAAAGTATTAAAAAGTATTTGAGTATTATATATCAGAAGTTACACTAAGTATTGATATCGGTGTGTCCTGGTTGAATGAACATACCTGAGCCAGTTAATCAGCAAGAGAGAAGGTCATTTGAAGTGGAAAACTAGACCTATATTGGACCATACAGACCAGATATCATCAGGTTCTAATCTCGATCCAGTTTTAAATAGTTTCATGAGTGATTTCTGAGCTTCACACCATCCAAAGCTGTAGCGGTTGTTGCCTTATACCAGAGGTCGGCAAGCTTTAACAGTAAAAGAGCCATTTGGGCTCGTTTTCTACTGATCAAAACCTAAAAGGAACCGCATTGACTCACGTTGGTCTTCAAGAAATTTGGATTTGCTTTAATAACCTTCTTTTTTTTTTTTTTTTTATAAATATGAATGTCTACTTTTGGCACGAACAAAAGCAAACAAATATAACTAATATCTCTCAAAGGGAACATTTTTTACGTTAACTTTAGTAGAAAAAAGCAAGCTTACTGCTTAATTTACTAGCTAACCTTCAAATGAGCATTACATTTCTTTGTAAATTAAATCAGCCAGAAATGTTAGCATCTTGCTGAAATAAAAGCTAAACTCAAAATTAGTTTAAAACTCCCAGTAGATAATAAATTAGCTAAAAATGTTAGGAAATTGCTAAAATATTAGCTAAACTCCAAATTAGCATAAAATTCTTCAGTTAACTAAATTAGTCAAAAATGTTAGCATGTTGCTAAACTAGAAGCTTAAACGCTAAATTAGCCTAAAAACCCTAGTAGATAACAAATTAGCTTAAAATGTTTGCAAATTGCTGAAATATTAGCTAAACTCCAAATTAGCATAAAATTCTTCAGTGAACTAAATTAGTCAAAAATGTTAGCATGTTGCTAAAATAGAAGCTATAACTCTAAATTAGCTTAAAACCCCCAGTAGATAAAAAATTAGCTAAAGATGTTAGCAAATTGCTAAAATATTAGCTAAATTCCAAATTAGCATAAAATTCTTTGCTAAAATAAATTAGTCAAAAATTTTAGCATGTTGCTAAAATAGAATCTTAAACGCTAAATTAGCCTAAAAACCCTAGTAGATAACAAATTAGATAAAAATGTTGTTAAAATAATAGCTAATCTCCAATTTTTGTGAAAATTACAATTTTATTTTTCTTCAGCCAGAGAGCCCCCATGGAGAGATAAAAGAGCCACATGTGGCTCTGTTGCTTAATTATAGTTCAAACACTCTTGAAATTACTGAATTAGATTTTTTTTTTCTTTTAATTCCTGAGAAACTAATGAACAGATGCAAACTCTAAGGTAAAGTTACACCTGAATCTAATTAAATGGACGTGCATGGGGGAGATGTCTACAGTCTTTCTATCTTTGGCTCAATTTGGGACAGTCCTGAAACAAAATATAACCACGTGTGCTAAAATGGTGAAAGGAAAGTTTAAAAAAATGTTTTTCTGTGCGTTTTGCGTCAATGCAGTTTCAATCATAGTCTCAAATTTCTCTTGAATATTATTTATAAATGTCAAAAACTCCTTGTAATCTGAGATTGAGCTCATTGTGTTCACACAAACAAGACGGGTATCTAAAGTACTCTTTATCAGGAGGTTTTCTCTTTGTTTCTCGATAATCAAAAGAAACAAACTTGTGTAACAAAGTCTCGTGTCCATGCTTTGATAGTTCCTTAATGACTGTAACAATATAGGATGTGCCAAGCCAGCCAAATCCGAGAACTCCACCATTTGTCTTGTGCAAAAGTCACTTGGGCGAACGTGCTAAAGTGGCTGCTATAAATCATTTTTAGACAAAGTAATAATGTACCATAAGACTCTGATGATAGTATGGTCTATATTATCTTTATTTGTCTTTTCCCATAACATTGTCCCGACACTCTCTCATCTCACGCACCCCCTAAGGGGCTTTTGTGCACTCCCAGGGGTACTATAGTTCAGGAACTACTGCTCTAGGGGTTTTAAAATTCACTTAAACTGTTTTGTCTTTATAATGTTATAGTAAACAAAGAAACCGCAGAGTTGTTGTTCTTTAAAAAAATGCAGCTTTATTATTTCTCAATAATGAGATTTTTTATCATTAGGAAGAGTAACTGGTATTAGTGTTGTGAACATTCTAAAATTAACAATAAATTTTCTTTAATTCTGCACAAATCGAAATCCTCAACAAACACGTTTGATTTCTTCCACATTCACAGCCTCATTAGAGACGTCTCATGGATCAAAACACCTGCGTTCAGCCTGGAAGTCATTTAGAATAATTGAATCATGTCAAATGAATTAGTTATATCTAACACCACTTAGAGAAGGCTCTTTTCACATTAGTAATGACGGCCCAGGAGGACTGAAACGAAGTCGGTCCATGGAAGTCCTGAGTGTCCCAGAACCAGCGTGGGGTTTAATACTCCAAAAAAGTCATATATATAGCTCTTTACTTGTCATTTTATTTAAAATAAATATCGCTAGAATGTACTTTGTGATTGGATATGTAATGTATGGAGCAGAAAGCTGTTGGTACCATGGCAACTAAGACTCAAGTCAGCAGGATTTCCTTTCTCAAATCAATAAATCTTTGCTAATGGCTTGAAAACTCATCTGACTCTGACAAAAGAAAACCATATCGGGCTAGTTTGTCTATTTAAATTTTTTTTTTTTTCAATTGTGTAACAACAGCGCTCAAACACAGGACCTCTGAGCATCTGACAAGTACCATTAGATTTTAAAGTTTAATGTAGTTTCAATGTAGTATTCTCAAAAAACTATATCATCAAATGGAATGTTTATTACTTAAAAATTTAAAAAATCATGAATATTTTGGCTAATTTATTGTTCTACGCTGACATAACTATCAAAACAAGAGCTTCTGTCTTCCTCTGATCCACCTGCACTTTAATCCACAGTAGTAATGAGTTTAGTTACTGATTTGGAGTTAGATCTTACTTTAGTTACATCTGCTGTGAGCGAAACAATTTATCCTGCAAGAAATTTAAGATCGTAGACCTCTTTGTGATTCCGTGTTGCAAAAATATTCATGCAGATTTTTTAAATATTTTTAAGTTGTTACAAATGAGACAGCAGTGTTGTGTAAGTCACTTTTTAAAGAGTAATCGATTACTTTAGTTACTAGATTAAATAGTAAAAAAATTAGTTTATTTATTCTCCAGTTTAAAAAAAACATAAATTAATTACTCTTTACTTTACTTTATTTATTTTTTTCTACTCCTAAATTCTCAAGGGAATAAAGCTAGCACGAGCAAGATGATTGGTTGCTCACTGATACCAGGGCGGGGCAAAGCAGCTCATCTCACAGGGATAACTGACATTAACGTTTTTGCTTTTTTTTTCACCAAACTGACAAATATTCACACAAATTAATCTACTTCCATGTTAGGGCTAGGAATCACTGGGTACCTCACAATACGATACGCGACTCATAATATCGTGTATTATGAGCAAAGTATCAATATATCACGATACTTTGATAATTGGTAAATATTATTTCTATTAACTCACATTATATCTTCATCTTTCACAAGCATTGACACCAATTTAATTGGAACTATTTGTAAAATTCAGTGTTCACAAGAATAAACATGAACTTCAGTGCCACTACTTAGTGCAAAATTGTTGTAAACAACAGAATAAAAATTAAATGATTCAAGTAGCCGCCAGATACAGCCAGTCTTGAAACATGCGCCCCCTATCTACCAAGAGATGGTGAATATAATGCTTTACAGCCTCTTCAAACAAAAATAAAAGATTGATACTTGGTGAAAACCAATCAATATTTTATGACACCTTTAGTCCAAATACCAACCCTGCATCAGCGCTTATGCATCAGTCACTCCATTTTTTTTGTTTATCTGTTTCGTTTCATTTAACCACGATGGTCTTACTGCACCAAAATGTGAGGAACTAAATAATTAGGGGTTTCTTTAGGCTAGTAATTGTAATTTAATTACCAAAATTAGAAACTGTAATCTGTTCTGTTACTGACAAAAGTAATTAAATTATAATAATTTGTTACTTTGTAATGTATTACCTCTTTGACAATAGTACAGCTTGTGTGGTTATCTTACATGCATCCTGCGGGTGTTTGCGTGTCAGATGCGTGAAGCATTTGCACAGAGCCAGTAAGGAGCCAGTACTCGCTTAAGGGTATCAGTCACCCTTGAAAGTAGACAGGACTCCGTCTTCATTTTGGCAACTTTATATTTGAGTGGTTTTTTTTTTTTGGTTACTTTCTCTGAGGAAGTAGAAGCAAGAGAACGTGATCGCATTCACGTACATAAATGAAAGTATCGTCTGCATACGAGCGGTTTCCAACAAAAAGGGATATCCTGCTGCGTCTAACAAGTATTTACTAAACAAAATAGTAAATAACTAAAATAAGAAATTATTCTGACAATATTGAGACAGAAAAATGATACTTATTGTTAAACCATCTCTCATGGAGAGGGCGTAACTGAGATTACCCTACAAATACCCAAATGATGCACTTCGTAGTCCTTATTCATGACATTCCTTGAGGTAAATTGCAAGACTTTTTATTCTTATCAAGACCATATCTATTGCACAAATAAAATGTTGGAAGACATTTATCAATTTATCAAATGTAGACAGTAGACAGTATCAAAAGGGAAATAAAAAGAACTTCTAAAAGAGAGCTGCTTCAGATTGCACTCAGTATTTTCACTTTTATAAGAAAAAAAGCCAGTAAATTTGAAATAAAAAAAATGCTGCAAGTTAAGCATGTTACTATTTTATAGAAAACTTATTATTTGTATTTTTTAATTTATTTTTTAAAATTATTTTTATTTTTTTTTTTTAAGTTTTTTAATTTTTTTATTAAAAAATTTAAAAAAAAAGAAAACTTATTGAATTTTTTTTTGCTATTTCAAAGGCATTCCTTTTCTCCCACACTGTGTTAACTTTATTTTCCATGAGATCCCCACCCTGTGATAAAATCTTTAAAACATTTTCTTAGAAATTCTGAAAATATTTCATTCCTCAAAGGTGAATTACCAAAACTTCTACAGGTTAAAGTTTCACTTCGCTTTTAAAACTTCACACACGGAATGTAACATCGCCGCGTATTTACAGTATTTCTGTAGGAGGAATCTCAGAATTGTCAGTCTGTCATGGTCTCCGGCGGGAGCACGAACGAGCTGACAAGAGGCGTATTCAAAGCGCTGAAATGTAAAAGCATCTGAAATTGAAATGTCAGCTTGAAATGAGCATCCCGTGAATTAGAAAGTGGGAAAAAAAGGCAAAATATTCTATTATTCAGCAGAATGTTTTGTTTGACATCTTTGATAGCGCTCTGCAAAATCATTTATTTTCTGTTTTCTGTAAGAAATAAAGGCTTTTATATAAAATGAGCAAATATCTAGGTGTCCGTCTTATTTTCGTGTCTCTGTGTGGGTTGTTTAGCTGTAATCCAAAACAAGTCTGGATAAAATGGGAGGATAACATCCAATTACCCAGTAGGCAGTCCTGAGCCCCCTCTCATTTGTTCCAGCCATTGTCTCCCCAGCCGCCATCCTTTTATCTCCACTTATTCAAAGACAACCCCGCTGATTGTAATCTGTAAATTAAAAGAAATTAGATTGAAAAAAAAAAAAGAAATGCAAAAGAAGAAATTGATTGATCCAATCGATGGGCAACAGATTACACTGGGGATTCTCTTTTGTCTTGAGCGTAATCCTCCGATGTGACTGTGAAGTTTGCGCTCGCAGGCTTCTGGGGGGACCAATTAAGGAACGTAGAGGCAGAAGTCTGAACTGCTGACTCTCCTAATAGCCTGCAGGCTGGAGTTGTCCCTGATCCATAGTTGGTCGATAACCCAAACCTCCCCAGTCTCGACCAATGAATGCCAACGGTCAAATTCAATATGGCAAGGAAAAATAAGTCGGGAAAAGAAGAAAAATTCCACCATCATTTTGCATATTAGAACATGCTTTTCCCAATACTTTCATAACGGAAACCCGGACATTATTTCTAACCTTTTGAAGAAATATCACAAGATCTACCATGTTTTTGAACTTTAAGTACAAGTCATTTTACGGCATCGCCTCCAGCTAAATATAATGTTTGTTGTAGCCCTGAGATACTGAGGTAATATACTGCTGACATTCAGCTCCCCTTCTGCTAACCTGCAAGGTGTATGATAACCTACAGGAACTGCAGCCTTGTTTTTAAGGCTAATGGCAAACACTCTCGCAGCAGAACAGATGCTGGGGATGTTATGGCCCATCTCAAGGGGATTCTGCTTACTTATATCCCCAGCTGAGTCCATAATGTGAAGTGGCTGTTTCAATTTACTCAACAGGCAACTAGATTTATGGGTTTTCTCTGGATCCTAATGATGTTAAGGTTAGTATTTTGACATGAAAACAGTAAAGTAAAAACCAAATATACATTGAAGTATTTTTAAATGTCAAGTTCTGTCTCTCCAGAAGTCTTTTGTTTTTAGATAAAACCTACCGGACATTTTTGTTGTTTTTACCACTGGGTAACAGGATACTGGGTTAGGTTAGCGCCACCGGCCGTGTTCCGAGGTTCGTTCGGCGTTAACAGTTTTAAAAATTTCGCTTTAGCATGTTGGATTAAAGTTTTGACCTAAAATGTGTTTTGGATTTTGGCCCCTGTGTGATTGAGTTTGACACCCCTGGTCTAGGGGGGAAGACCAAAAAAAAAAAAATAATGATTCATTACGAATAATACACTCGACTCCCTATAATGAGCACACCTCTAAACTATTTTTAAAGTCCAGAATTCTGAAACTTAAAGATTTATGTTCTCTGCAGACACTTCTGGTTATGTTTAAGGCCAAAAATGTTATGTTTACAAAATATTTTTGTTATAAATGAAGCAAACAGTAGAAGAAAGTATGACTTCAAGGTACCCAAAGTAAAAGCTACACTCAAACAAATGACTATTTCCTTTTCTGGGGTTAAAAAATGGAATGAGTTGGATAATGAGTTGAAAAAGTGTTAAAGTATTGTTTGTTTTAAGTTTAAATGTAAAAACAAAATGATTGTCGTTAATATTGTGTTTCTGTCTGTGATATTGTTTTTATTACGGGTTTTCATTTTGTGTTGGTTTTTATTATGTCTACTCATTTAGTCATATGTTGGTATTTTATGTAATAAGAGTAGGGTAGGGATCTATAAGACTTTGTCTTCATCCTGCTCCTGTTCTTCTTTAGTAGATTGTATGTATTGTACATTCTAACTGAAAAAAAGAACAAATGAATAAGTAAGTAAATAAATAAAGCGAGAAGAAGTTACTGTGCTGTTTAAAAAAAAAGAAGAAATGCTAAACAAAGAGATTGGAACCTTGGGCAACCATAAAATAAGTCAGCCACATTGACTGTTGGTATCAGTAACTCTCTGCTAAGTTTTCTTATTATGATATTACAATAAACAAAGCAACCCGGCAAATAAGGACTGGTAAGGTCCAACCCCAAACTAAAATAACAAAACCCAGGAGTGTAAGACGAAGGAAAACCAAACAAACCAGCACGACTCTAACTCAAAGCCTGTCGCTCCTCTTCCTCCTGCTCTCCTCTTCGGTTGATGCCCTCCTTTGGCTTAAATACCTGGCAGGTGCTGATCAAGATCATGAACAGAAAGACACCAGCAGCAGACATAGCAACCAGCGTGGTATCCGCGTCTTCCAGTTCACACCAGATACATATTTTTCTGCGACGCTCAAAAGCTTCTGCTCAGCTGTTACCCATCCCCCCACTCCCACTCCATAGTGATAAAACACTTTCTTTCTATCTAAATCTTTGTGTTATCAGTTTTGTTGATTCTGATCTCCTTTAGTAAATAAAGGTATAAATGAAGGTGATTTAAGACACACACATCGCAACAGGTTTTTTGGGCCCGATCCGATTCCGAGTCATTGGATTTTGTGGATTTGCCGATACCAAGTCCCGATCTTTTTTTAAATTTAAAACATGAAAAACTTGAATAAACAGATTTGAGTTGTTATTTATATTTCAGTGACCTTCTTTTATCATTAAAGACTTAAATAGAACACTTCTGTGAAGTAGCTTTATTAGCTAAGTAAAAATAGATCGAATATAAACTCTGGGGAAAAAAAAAACATTTTTTCTTGTTCTATAAGTGATAATTAGTCATGTGAGAAAGTTTAGTGACTTTATCTTTAATATCTTTAGAGCTATTGAACATTTTTGACCAAATATGATTCCTGTCCCTCTTAGAATTCTTAAAAATAAATTATGACTATTTTCACATGAATTTGATGAGTGATCATGACTAGCTCATATTAATAATTTTAATTTATTAGTTTTTCTTAGTTTTCTTTTTAATATTATGTGCTTCTTTTTAAACTCCTAAGACATCCCATTATCGGTTTTATTACCAGAGTGGTTAATTTTCTTAAATTTTATTTCTCTGTCAGATAAATAAAACAGGCATATCAAAGGACAGCTCGGGTCCTAAGGAGCTAAATCACGGCGCTAGCATGTAGCAGTTAGCAGCTACTGTTTAGCATCTGTCTGCAGCACAAAGAGTTTAACATTAAAAAGAAACTAAACTCTGTCTTTTTCTGTTGAAATGCCTTTAGAGGTTGTTGTTTAGAGACATTAGCAGTTTAAAGCGTTTTCAAAAGAGTTATTGATCCCGGAAGTCTGAATCTGTGATCGGCTAGCTAGCTATTATTGATCTGTTTACATCAGTCTTCTGCTTGAAATGTTGTAGTTTTCTGCTGCGTTTTCCGGGAATAACATTTTGTGATCTGTTCATGACATGCAGACTTCTAGAGGAGGATTTATCCGGAATAATAAGATTGAAATATAAAGCGCTGATGATAAGAAGAATAAATGAAATATCCGATCCTGATCGGACAACAGAGCCCGATTCCGATCGAGTCTTCAACCATGTGATCGGATCGGGACATCCCTACAACAAACATATTAAAAAAGTAAGAATCTTGGTTGGATTTGTGAATCATTGAGCTTGGATCAAATCGAATCCCCACCGTAGTAACAGTCCACAGCCCTAAAAAGTTGTTTATATTCTGAAAATTGACCATATTTTCTCGTGTGTCTTGGTGTAACTCCCTGCCAGAATTGACGCGGATCACTCACAAAAAAAAAAAAAAAAATAGACTAGACGTTGAAACGACGGTTGCGCGGAGCACCGCGGCGCTCCGTGTCTAGTGTGAACACCACCACAGGTTAACAAGGGGGCAGAAGGGAAGCTGGTTTTTCCGACACTTTCAGGCGCGTCCGGCGTGAACCAGATGAAATGCTTTCTTGTAACTGCTTTCTTTTTTCTTTTAAATTTGCATTCCTTTGATTCATAAAAGTGACTCCAGAACTATAGGTAGCACATGAGGCCCACAGCATGGTGAAACCCCTACCGTGCTTTGCACAGCATGGTGTTCTTTTGCCTTCTGATATCAGTTTTTTCAACAGATTTCCTGAAAATCCCATATTGGGTGATCTCTGTTTCTTTCTCATGAAATATACACAGCTTTAGCTTTTTTTTTCAGCCTCCCTTCACCCACAAAACCCTGTTGGGCTCAATTTGTTGCTTGCTACCAGCTGAAAACCACCTCCTTATTTTGCTGCAGGTAGGCCTGAAGTTCTGCCCCCCCAGTTCACACCATCTTTGTTTTTATTACATTTTTTTCTAGATATGAAAAACTCAAGGCTTCAAACTGCTGAGACTTTATCAACTGTTTGAGCAGGGATTAAAGAATTTTTTTTAATCTCTTTAGTCTGTTTGTGAGCAACACATGAAAGTTAAATATAAAACAATCGGCTCGTTTTATCCAGTATTTCCGAGTTGATTTAGATCATCATTAACACCAGATTTTAGACTAACACATTCAAAATCTTCAAAAGGGTACAAGTTAAGTAAAGCACGTAAGTGCATACGTTTCAGCTTTTAATACACCTCAAAATATTCATAGTATTTAAACCAACTCCTATTAAAAATATAGATTAAAGGAGTTCAAGTCTCTAGACATAGTTGAAATTAGTAAATGTGCTGTTCTGAATTATTTGAGGAGACTCGGGTTATGACATTGCATTCTGATAAAGTGCTGGGGAATATTTGATGTTCCTCCTTCTCTCCAATTTCAGTAATCCTGCAGCAGCTTCACAGCCCACCTGCTAGTAATGGATGGTTTTCTTGTCTGTGACTCAGAAAGGAGCTGACGCATGAGGGGGATTTATGGCAGTCTGTACTTCTTGCTGTCATCCTATGACAATACAGAGGAACCACATCATAGTTTTCAACACAAATTTTTAAGCTCTCGTTTTTTTCTTTGTACACAGACGACGCTGCGGATGGGATTATTCACTTCATGTATTTTTAAACGAAAACATCCACATTTCGCCGTTTTATTTATTCCTAATTGTCTTACTGTTTGCATATGTGCGGCCTTTAAGGGATTTAATTTAATGTAGCTCTCTGCTTTGTTGGTTTAAAGTAAATAGTCATAATCTCTCACAATTGATTTAAAACGTACGGAGAAAATTGAAAGTATTTTTATTATATATTTCATAAATAAACATGAAGGACCCACTCCAATCTTCTTTTTGAGCTATTTTAAAAGTATTTCTAGTGGTTTTATTTATGATTCTGCAGCTGAAGTTCATTGGACTTTTGGGAGTCTCATCTCTACATGGAAGCATTGACTGTATATCTCATTTACAACACACGGAAGACACGAATGATGTTAAGAGATCAGGTTTATTTATTTTGAAGATGAAAAGAATCGGTCTCCATGTCTGGGTCCGTGTGCTCGTTCAGTCTGTTTTTTCTTACAGCGATTCTGACCTGCATCGGATTGGTGGCGCTTTCAGCGGTACTTCTGTGTCTCTTTAACACAGATTGATGATTCGCTGTCCCACATTAGTCAGAGGAGGGATTAACCTCCGGCTTGCACTGCGTCCGGTCCGGCTTGGAAATATTTGGGCGATTTATTTTAATTTAGATATTGTCCATGAGAGATGGTTTAACAATAAGTATCATTTTTCTGTCTCAATATTGCCAGAATAATTTCTTATTTTAGTTATTTACTATTTTGTTTAGTAAATACTTGTTAGACGCAGCAGGATATCCCCGTTTTGTTGGAAACCGCTCGTATGCAGACGATACTTTCATTTATGTACGTGAATGCGATCATGTTCTCTTGCTCCTACAGCCTCAGAGAAAGTAACCAAACAAAAAAGCACTCAAATATAAAGTTGCCAAAACAAAGATGGAGTCCTGTCTACTTTCAAGGGTGACTCTGTCTGCAGAAATGACGTTATATTACAACATGGTGAAAATGGCGAGCACAACTACAATTATTTTAAAAAACGTACCCAAAAAAGTGCTCTGGCTCGCGCCGTTGTTCGGCCAAAATTTGAAGCCAATAAAAAAGATACGGAGCTCCAGAGAGAGCCCGGACCCGACTGGATGCAGTGTGAGTGCCTCTCTGGACACCGGAACCGAACCCAATGCGGGAACTAAAAAATAAAGTTCTAAAGGAAAAAGATCAGATTCTGCTCCATGTTTGTTTTTAACAGTGTTTCTTCTTCTTCGCTGCTGCCAGTAGCAAACACTGATACACCCACCTACAGTGCCCTCTAGTGGTCAAATAATTAGTGGGCAAATAACGAGTATTTATACTTAAAAAATTACAATTAGTCGCTCCTGAGTATATATCGCACCCCTGGCCAAACTATGAAAAAGAAAGAAAATATGACTTATACAGTATGCTATTTTTGCCAAAGTCAGTAAATCTGTGTTGTTGTCTATAGTGGTTTGTAGAGAAATGCATTTCTGAGTTGTGGGTAGGACCATTGGTGCGGAGCAACCCCGTCCCTCTTCCCCTTCCCGTTTCTGGAAGCTCTTTGCTTACATCCCCTCCCGCTAGCTTACAGCTCCTCAAACCCCTCAAACCAGCAAAATAATGCAACAAAAAAGGAGCTGGGCAGCCGTACAGTTTTGACAAGGAAAATGTAGACGTTTGTTGATCTAGTCATCAACAAGTCGATGCATTAGATTAGACATTAGACGAATTCAAACTATGTTTTTTCCTCTTCCATCGTTGGGAAAAAGGCTTAAATTTCCTGTTAAAATACTAAAAATGTATTTTTAATATCTGATGATTCCCAACAAAAACAATTTTTTTTCCACCCGGAAAAAAAGTTTAATTCATGTTTGCATTTTCCTGGTTTCTTCATTATACGACTTCATTACAAACCCATTATCTCCTGCTGTTAAACATCACTTTGCTTTGATAAGTGACGAGAAAAAAAAATCTGTATCCATTACTTTTACCCAGAAAGGAGGTGGCAATCATCTCAAGAGATCCAACAAAAGAAAATTACTATAATAAAAAAAAAATGATTTCAATTCAACTGTGTTGTTAAATTATTAGTCAGTGTGGTTTAATTTTAAGTTTGTTTGATGCATGCTAATCAAATTATCATTAGTGTAATTAAACCCAATGGAAATGTTTTTTTTGGAAGATATTTTACTTAAACTTGCTTTAGTGAGAGCACCGGAGAGGAAAAACTTTCCTTGAAACTGTAAGAGATGTGCCGTCGAACCAGTAGAGCCTGATTAGACAGATCCCTAAGCTTTTTAGACACCAGCTAGATAAAGTCAGGCTCACCTCAGTGCACAGCATGGGTTATAGAATCTAGCTCCACCGGAGAGCGGGAATTTTATTCCACTAAAGAGTCACCCTGGGTGACGAGTAGAAAGCAGGAATGGGGTTTTTCCTGGTTGTCTGCGGTAAAAAAAAAAACTCCTCTGGTGGAAAGGTTCCTGTTATATGAGCTGTAGTTGGATTGGAGGGGCGGAATAAGTCTCGTAGCATGGATTCATTTAACTGTAGAGGATGTAGGTTCCACATCCTCGTCCGAAACCTACGAGTGAGTGGATGCTTGACTTCCACCCATTTCTATTTCAATGTATTTAAAGGGAACCTTTAAAAACAATGGAGAAGGAGAAATTTATCAAAAATAAAAAAAGAACTTTAACAGCTTTAATTAGCATTATTAACATGAAGATTGCCAAATATCCAATTCAACAATTAATGAATATGTCAGTTTTGTAATTACACATCTAATTGGGATTGCATTATTCATTAGTAATTGATTTAAAAAATGCATTGATTGAAAATGGTAACTACATTTCATTTTACATTTGAATTTAAAAAACCTCGTCACTGTCTTTCTTTTCTTTTACTCTACAATTTTCAATTCTTTCTGCAGTCGAGTTTGAAGTTTTTTTGCGTTTTTTTTTTTTAAGCTTTTGCTAAATTTTTGGGTTTTAAACTGAGAATAAAAGGTCACGTTCTCCTTTAATTGTAACCAGTCTCATCAAAAACATGGAGATTTTGTAGTTTCATTAAATAAACAGCTGGTCACAGTTGTGTCAAAAATATTGGTATTGTGATATATTGTAATATTTAGTCCTGCGATTGATTCTCGATGGGTTCTCACCAAGTTTTACTCTCGTTTAAAGAGACTAAAATTTTATACTCGCCATCTTTTTGTGTGAAGTTCCTTCAGAGGTAGATAGGGGGCGTGCGTCGCGAACACCAATGTGTCTGGCAACTTTCTGTCCATGAGAGATGGTTTAACAATAAGTATCATTTTTCTGTCTCAATATTGTCAGAATAATTTCTTATTTTTTTATTTTACTATTTTGTGTTTAGTAAATAACTTTGTTATTAGACGCAGCAGGATATCCCCCTTTTGTTGGAAACCGCTCGTATGCAGACGATACTTTCATTTATGTACGTGAATGCGATCATGTTCTGTATAGCTGGATACAGTTAGGGGTGTGTCAAAAATATTGGTATTGTGATATATTGTAATATTTAGTCCTGCGATTGATTCTCGATGGGTCTCACCAAGTTTTACTCTCGTTTAAAGAGACAAAAATTTTATACTCGCCATCTTTTTGTGTGAAGTTCCTTCAGAGGTAGATAGGGAACGTGCATCGTGAACAACAATGTGTCTGGCAACTTTTTGTTATGTTGTTGACAACAATTTTGCACTAACTATTGGCACTGCTGTTCATGTTTGCAACTATTAACACTGAATTTTACAAATAATTCAAATTCAACTGGTGTCAATGCTAAAAAAAACATGTTTAAAAAGTAACATTTTGAGAGATGCAAAGTTCTTTTTACATTTGGTTTTGTTTGTGCCAAAAATAGACATAATTCTCAATTATTAAAAAAAAGGTCATGAATGAAAATACAAATTTCCTAAAGTAGACTTTACTTCTCTTTCAAGGGTCAATGAGCCCAAATGACTTTTTTACTGTTAAAGGTTACACACCCCTGTTCTATAGAATGTGAGTTATTAGAGACAATTTTTACCATTTATTGCGATATAATCGATATCGTGAGCATGCATGTATCGCGTATCGTATCGTGAGGACCCAGTGATTTCCAGCTCTAGTCACGGTGATAAATTAGGGGTAAATTATTTTTTTCTCTCTGTTTAATACATTAAAAGTGGAGCTTTACATTTACAGAAGATGATGATGTTCTTTTGATCACCTCAACTCCTCAATTGTTTAAGTCCTTCCAGCAGATTCTGAATTTACGATGGATTTCTGTTAACTTCTGTTAAATGTAACGGTCAAAACTGTAGTTCAAATAATGTTCATTTTGCCGTCACTGATGCAGTGTTAAATGGTTAAAAATCTTAAGTATGTGTCAAAAGCTATAATGTTAAAAAAAACCCAGTTACAAAAAATTGCAGAGGAAAAGAAATAACACTAGAATATAAACCTTTAAAGCTTTGTTTACATTAATTTAAAATGTATGATTCCTTATTCATTTTATATTACAATTTTAATGAATAAATATATGTTGAAATCCCTTTTCTTGATGGTTGTTTTAAATAAACAAATTCAAAGCATTTGGTATTATAATTAATTTGCAAGTATATTTTTACAGTATGTCTAATAATTAAACATGGTGTTAACATTACTATGCATAACTAAGTTTTGACTTCAAGTAATATTATTAATTCAAATATAGAGGCAACACACAACAAATATTTATTTCTGTTTTTGTACATGTTTTTTTTAATTGTTTATAAGGTGGAAAAGGCAAAAAAAATACAAGGAGATCTTGTGTTAAACATATTCCTAACAATTTAAGCTAATCTTTGTTTATAATTTATGTTATTGAATTAAAAAAAGTATTGTCAATCATGAAAGTTAATGTTTACTTGCTTTTCTGCTATTTGAAATAAACAAGTTCAGCTTTTTTAGATTTAAAAACTTTGTTTCATAACATAAAAAATTACATTTTGTCATAAAAATACAACTAATAAATTAATGTAGACTCAAACTGGAATGAATATGGAAATGATATGAAATCTGGCAAAGTTGGAGCTACAAAATTCCTATTTTATTTCCTTTTTTTCTTTATCTTAACCACTATTCCCAATTATTTCAGAAATGTTGATTTTTATGTATTCCATAAGCCATCTATAGTATTTTATAACATAAAACAACCCTCTCATTTATAATACATTGAATCAATTATATTTGCCAAATAATAATAGATTAATTTCTGGAATTAGTGGGAAGAGGCACATTTATTCATAATCCCACCCGTATTATGTTGTATTTACATACTTGCCATGGCATGATATCTATGTGGAGTTATTTATAATTTATCAGTCCAAGTGCTGAATATTTAGCATGTTGATAAATATTGATATTAAGTAGCAAAAATGTAGTCCTCATTGATTATTGTGAGAAAACATGATTAACACTCTCATTTAGAAGTCGTTTGAACACCTTTAAATCCTTTTATCTAGTCTTTTTTTTTTTTTTAATGAATGGATAATTGTGTTTAGTTTACCCAACCCACAGTTTAGTGACAAAAGTTCATTCTGGCCGTTTGAGATTCCCAGATTCTAGATCCTTCTGTGAGCACATATGAATATTAATGGGCTTTGATGATTACCTCCTTGTATTTGGAGTCAAATGATGGCCGAGGGATCCTTTGTGGCCTAATTGTGGTTGCACATGCCATCGATTAGTCTGCTAAAACAGTTATCCTACAGCTAATCTGTTACATGCAGTCATTCCTCCTCACTGCAGACTTTGCATCTGCTGGAAAGCAACGTTGCAGCATTAAGTGAAAGTGCATTTCTGCATCTGTGCAATCTGAAGGTTTTCTCACCACATTTACTTTAATTGTGGAGGGGGGGGGGGCAACACCGCAGCTGTTTATAGAATCCTCAGTCCTCGCTGCATTCATGCATCAGTCTAAGCATTTTTCTTACTATATGCCCATAAGCTATTGCATATAAAGGCTCTCTTTCATTAGGGAGGGCATCTTCAAATTTGCTTGTCTGCAGAATCCCTGATGCTTGGCTGTTCAGCAGCTAATAGGCTTACTTTCTGCAAAAAGTAGTAGAGAATGCTGCACATAATTGAAACGTTATTAATTCTTAGAAAATACATGGTACGTATGAGGTCAAATACGGATCAGCTGAAAGGGAATTAAAAAACAGATTGTATATTTGGAAAGAGGAATCTTGGCATGGGAAGCATGTTAATGGGTTCAAAGCCCCGCCCACAAGTAGAATTAAGCTCAGGAATGAAAAAAGTTTAATTTGAAACTTTAAACTGAGACCCGAAAAGAAAGGTAAAGAAATGAAGTGACAAAAATTGAAAGTAGAGCTGCCGCGATTAGTCGACTAATCAACTATTAAAATAGTCGACGACTAATTTAATAGTCGTTACTTTTTATTGTAAGAAGTTAGAGTGTTGAAAAGTTGATAGTTGTAATGCCATTCTGCTCGCCTTTTGGATTATTTTGGCGCATTTTTAAAGTTTTTTTTAGGCTAATTTGGAGTTTAGCAAATATTTAAGATACATGCTAGCTATTTTGACTAACTTAGGATTGCTTCTGTTTTTTAGGCTTTTCGGTAGTTTAGCTAATATTTCAGGTGCGTGCTAGCTGTTTTGGCTAATTTAGGATTTTTTCAGTTTTTTAGGCTAATTTCAAGTTTAGCTAATACTTTAGCTACATGTTAGTTATTTTGGCTAATTTAGGATTTTTTTTCTGCTTTTTAGGCTAATTTCAAGTTTAGCTAATACTTCAGCTACATGCTAGTTATTTGGCTAATTTAGGCTTTTTATTTAGGCTGTTTTGGTGTTTAGCTAGCATACAGCTGAAATATTAGCTATTTTGGCTAATAAAGGATTTTTTTCTGCTTTTTAGGCTAATTTGAAGTTTAGCTAATATTTCTATTTTGGTTAATTTAGTATTTTTTTTTCGTTTTTCAGGCTAATTTGGGGTTTAGCTAATATTTCAGCTACATGCTAGCTTATGTAATTTCTGTTTTTGTCTTTAACTGTAAAACACAAGTATGAGAGGCATAAATAAAGTTTATTTATTTGATTGATTGAACAGTTTTTGGTTCAATTCAAGTTTCAAATTTAAATAAAAAAAAGTAAAAATTTGTATTTTTTCAAATTTACAGCTGAAATTTTCAAAATTTCAATTTACAAAAAGTTAATATTTTTCAAATTTACAAATACAATGTCAATATTTCCATATTTCCATATTTTCTTCAAGTTTATAATGTGTATTTTCAAATTAAATCAAATTGGTTTTAAGAGGACAAAAAAGTTCACTTCAAAGTGATTCTGATTTGACCCCAAACATATGTTAAATTAAATTTATTAATTTAATAAATTTAAAACTTTTCCAAGATATTTGTAGTTTCCCCAAAAAATGTCAAGCCATAAAGAAAAAATATTTCCGCTTATGAAGCCTGGGGATCCTTGATTTTAATTCTAAATTATTTTTTAATCTACTAAAATGTTTATTTAAATTCCATCTAATTAAATGTATTTCCTTATTTTGATTTAAAACAATTTTAATTATTTATAAAATTACTATAACTAGACATTTTAGCTAAAAAAGATTGCAATAACAAAATCAATAGTAAATTTAGTCAAAATATTCATTTTCCTGGTAAATGTATTTGTGTCACTTTTACTTTAGAAGGAAATGAAAGATGAACATTTTTTTTTAAAGTTGTGTCACTTTATCTCTTTCTGGAAGACATTTCTCTCTGTTTGTATTTCCAAGTAAAAGCACTTGCTGGTTTAAATTAAATTTAAAAAGAACTCAAAATTACCAATAATTTTTGGCTTGACTGTAAAATGAAAACGACAAAAATAATCAATAAATAAATAAAATAAAATTAAAAATAGAAATTAAAAAAAAGAAAATGACAAAAATAAAACAATAATAAATAAATAAATAAATAAAATAAAAAAAGAAAACGACAAAGCTTTAAAAATTACCCCAATAGTAATAAATACAAAATATCCAACAAAAATCCAGTTTTCTTGAATCAATTTGACATTTTTTGAGTAAAGATAAATTTAACTTAATATTTATGTGTTAGAGCAGTAAATTGTTGGGGGCAAATGGCAACAAAATAATGCATTTTACTATTTGAATATGGAAGCTTTTGCTCTTGAAGTGGTGTCTTATTGACAGTTTTCTAAACTGACTGACATGACTAACAGCCCAGCCTGAGGTTATGTACAAAATCCGGAATTAACAGCTTGATTTTCAACGTTTTTCCCACTACTTTCATTTTTCCGTGCATAAACATGCAGATTTGGAAGCAATTAAATGAAAAAAAAGTCAATTTTTAGCTGGAGCAGCTATTTATTGATTTTCAGACTCTTTGAATTTGTAGATGCCTCCCTCTTGGATTTCAGAAGCTTTTTTTTGTTTGAAGATCCCATTAAAAAAACAGATTTGGGATTCATATTTTGCGTTAACTACGTTCTCAGAAAGTCCCGTTAATGTTGTGAACCAGACTAAGACATCTCAACCAATTTGACGAATAAAAGAAACGTGTCGTCTCGTTCCGTGATGTAAAGAAGCTGTGGTTGTGGCAGCGCATCACACGCGTAATCATGTGATTAAAACAAGAGCAAAATTGTGACATGAAAGACGTGGAATGACAACAAGGCTGCAGCACAGGCTGTCATTTTTGCTTTGGAAGATTTCTAGCCTCACTTGGAAGAATATCAGTGACAGCTTTGATAACAGCTCATTAAATTTCTTTAAATGCCAAGTAAGGGAGCCTCGGTTCTTGATGTATTATCTTCCTCAGCACAGAAGATGCTGGGGCTCCTTACAGTATGGTCCTGAAACTCCCTGCAGCCAAAACATTCAAGCATTCTCCAATTACTTTCATTTAATCACAATCATGTAGGAAAATATGGGCTTTTGTTCCTATTTGATTGTCTTAGAGGTTGACATTAGTTCTACAATTCTTTATCTTATTTTATAACACAAGGATATGTGTGAGTTAAGTGACAGCCAAATGTTTAGATCTGTCTAACGCCGGGGTCACACTGGACGCGGAAGCGCCGTGAAGTGGAGTCCGCGCCGCGCCGCTTCCGCTCTGTAGTTCACACCAGACGTGCATTTTTCCGCGGCGGTCCACAGGCGCTTCTGCTAGAGCTTGTTTTGTTTTTGCCATCATGGTTGATAATTTCATAGCCTAAAGACATTAACCCATGTTTCTGCTAAGAAAAACTGCTCTCTCAAAACCCCGCCCACCCGCTCTGTCGGCCCACTGTACTGATCTGTGTGCGCGCGCGTGTGTGTGCATCTGTTTTGTGTGTGTCTGTGCGCGGGTAAATTAATAAACTACTATTATTAACCCATATTTCTGCTAAGAGAAGCAGCTCTCTGCATCTCTTTTTTCTCTCCCAAAATCCCGCAGCCCCGCCCACTCGTTCCAGAGTCTGCTCACCGCGTTGATCTGTGCGCGCTCGTGTCTGTCTGTGTTGTGTGTTTTATAAATATTACCCCCTGTTTCTGCTAAGATGAGCTGCTCTCTGCCTCTCTGTTGTCGTTTTATTAACTCCCGAAACTCCTCACCCCGCGCCGGAGTCTATCCACGTTGATCTGCGTGTGTACGTGTCTGTGAAAAAAGAAAAAAAAAGTGTGCGTGTCTGTCTATTTTGTGTGTCTCTATGCTCGCGCGCGCACGTTTGTGTTGTGATTGTATGTTTATATCCGTGTCTACCGCCTGTTAAGATACAAAAACATGATCACATTTGTCAATCGCGGCATTTTATTGTGAAAAACTGGTTATATTTTGAAAAGAAACCGGATTTTCTCATGTAACTTCATGCAACTTTCGGCCAGAATTGACGCGGAACGCTCGCGGCTCGCGCACAAAATAGGTCAGACGCGGAAACGATCCGCTGCACCGCGCGGGCCCTCCGCGCCACTCCGCTCCGCGCCTTGTGTGAACGACGCCATAGGAGAACAAGAGCGCCGAATGGAAGCGGACTCCGTCGTCCAGTGTGAATGGGGCGTTACTCTCTAGTAAAAGGTTGCTCGCTTTTGAACCCTCAACCATTACTCGACCACAGTGGATGAACTCAAACCGACTCAAAGAAAAGAGGCCGTTCACATCTGTTTTGCAAAATCAGCTGATTTATATTGATTACGTAAACATTTCAATACTCGATAAGGCTGCATATTAGCGCAACGCTGCTTTTCTTTGCTTCAAAATCCGCTGGGATGACTTCATTTGGTCGAGAGTTACGGTAATCAAAAGAGTGTAAGAAACAGAGCTAAAGCTCCAGTGATTGAAGGGATTCCTATGGAGAGAAAATAGGCTCACTCTGATTTGTCCGCGTTGATGAGGAGCGTTGTCAGTCTAAATAAGCGTTTTTAAAACACTTATAGTTTTAAAAATAAGAATTTTTCTAGAAAAGGGCACTTGGAGCTGCAGCGGAGGATCAGACCAGAGCGCCCGCGGAACCCCCGCGCCCCAGCGCGCTTTCCGCTGCCGTTTATGAAGAACATGCACAGACTTCTGGTCGGAAAACGCGGCGATTACAAGCGGTACCGGCCCGCTTGGAACTGAAACAGTTTAGAGGGCTCGCTTCCTGTCCCCGTGGCCGGTGACCAGCCCTCGGAACGGAGCGTTGGAGGCGCTGTCAGACGAGCCGCTGCAGCTTGAAGCGCCTTTTTCAGGAAAAATTCTTATTTTTAAAAGTATAAGTGTTTTAAAAACTCTTATTTAGACTTTTTATATTAATTATTAGGAATATATTTTTAAGAAAGTGGGAAAATGTCTAGTTTTACCGGATGTTGTTCACAATCAAAGTTCAAAATGGATGACAAGAAAACTATGGTGAACGAGCATTCTAGAAGTACTTGAACACATCACTCACGGACGAATTTGTGAGACGTGAAAAGAGTCTCATGGTAGATTTGTGCGTAACTTTATCTGCGTGCGTAAGAGGTGATCTGTGAGTATTTTAAAAACATTTTTTGTGTAATTAGTTTTAGGCTGTTGTAATTTTAATGTGTGCATGTGTAAATTGCATTTTGTATTTTTTAAATTTTTGTAATTTTTTTAATTTTGGAAAAATGTATTATATTAGTTACAAATCAAGAATTATGCATGCACCAATCAAATATACGCACGCACAGATCCTAATTTACGCAGAAATCCAGAATTACGCACGCACAAATCAGAGTGAGTCTATTTTCTCTCCATAAATTTCCCACCAGCTACATATCGTAAGGAAGACAGCTGAAGTTATAATTCGATTCCAATTTTATTTTTTATTTCTTTTGATCCCCTCAATTCAATTTGATTCAATTCGATTTTGAGTTGACATGGTTTACACATTCAGACATATCTTTATGTTTTGAAGATATTCATATTAATCTGATGTAGTTCACATACGGTAAATGTTTTAGTGAAACTATAATGAGATGCAGTGTTGCGTGGATTCTCTAACGAAGAAGCTCCAACAATTGTTCTGCCTCTTCTGGAGAGTACTTCAAATTGGCCACTAGGTGGCGATCGTGCTATAGCATTACACTTTAATTCAGAAGAAGAAAGTATGTGTCAAAAACTGTTTTTAGACCACAAATGGTTACTTTAAAAAATAAAAATCCTTAAAAGAGTTTAGAAAATTCCTGCCTGTGAGTTTATAAAGAAGTTCATTTACTCAGCTTTGTAGGTTGACCGAGCGTTAGCATTAGCCGTCCTATGGGAAATCCATTCAATGTCATAATTATATGTTAGCATTAAGCTAGCAGACATTATGTGATCTTTACTTTTATGGATTGATTTTTTATTTTTTAAGCTTAGATCTTTTGTTTCTCTGGGTATTTTCACTTTAATTTACTTTACAATCATGATTTTTTTTTTCTTTTATCTTTCGTGGAAGTTGTGATATCTTTTCATTCGTGAAAACTGTAAAACAAGGCTGAAATAAAAAATAGGCTTAGATCAATCCATTGATTTTTTTTTTTTAAATCCAGCCCTAGTTATAGTTGCTTTAGAAAGTAAAAAGACGATGAAAATTAGATCCATCATGTGATTGATGTTTCTGTGTGATTAATCATAACCTTTTGATTAATTAATCTAATAATTCTAGTTTAATTGAAAATATTTCTAACTTAATAATTGATGTGAAAAGCCTCATTTTTTAGGTATTTTCATTTAATTTTGTGACCTTGTGGTGCAGTAAAATATCAAAAAAACAATTTAAAAAGTGGATTTTTAGGCCTGAAAGCGATTAAATTTCAATCTCAATTAACAAAAAAATAAACAAATTAGAGTGCTTTAATTTACCAACATCGAAAAAAACAGTAAAAACACTTTTCTGTAAAATATTGACATCAAACTTAATACTAAAATACGTATGTTGACATAACTTATTCCACAGTTTATTTTCTCAGCAAGACACAAGAAGAGACACGAGGGATTTCCTTTAACCTGTGTGGTACGGTTGAACATTTTGAAAACATGAATGAAGCAGAAGAAATATGGAGAAGATGATAAAAGTTGGAGGAAATGAGACACGAAGACGTGACAGTGAGGGAAGTTAAGAACTTTAACCAGGGGTGAGTCTGGTGGGCCATAGGGGGCTCCAGAATGTGTCATTTGTAACGTTTTTAATTCACATTTTTGAGTTTGTATTTCTAAATTTGTGGCGCCAATGTCACAACAACCAATGAGTGATTCCAGATCGGAGTTTCAAAGTCCTGTTTCATCTCATTCTCCTACTTTCTTTTAAATTATCTCTGAGAAATTGAAAGTAATCCTGTTACTTTCCACATCGCTGTAAGACAAACACGACAAGAACAGGAAAACAAATTTGATGCTGTAAAATTCCGTTTGTTTTCCTGTCATGAAAACCCGAAAGTTTTCAAAGCCGCTTCTTCAAATGTTGAAGTTCAGACAGGGTCCTTGTTAGCTATACGAGCTTTATGCTTCTCGGTTTATGAAATATTTATTTATCTCTTTTAATCCCAACTTTACCTGCGAGAAGGAGGCCAATTAGAGTTTATCCTTTCTATTTCTAAAAAGTAAAAAAAAGTGAAATCTACCCACAAGAGGTTGAGAAATGAATTTATTCATCTAAATTAGCTTTTTGATTGGCTATGAACTGACATGTTTGACAGTTTTTTTTAGTTTTCCTTGTCTGGCAGTCACTTTGTTCGTTGATGCCTTGCAAGAAAAACTCGCAGCGCTAAACTTTATTAGATTATAAAGCTGCAGGATATAATTTTATTTCTCCTTCTGCTCAAAGTTTGGCTTCAAACTGTGTCCATTTTTGATTAACCTTCACTTTGCGTGATACCCATGTAAAGTTAAAACATTTTGAAAAAGCTGTTTTGACATTCAACAGCATGAAAAAAAAGAAAATTCCAATTAATGTTTCATTTTTTTTGCAGTCTTAATCAAATAACTTTGATTAAAAAGTCATTTTCTGCATATTTTGGGACGTTGATGTCAGACAAATCTAAGTAGAATTGTTTAATTTTCAAACAATCTTTTATTGTGGAGGAAAAGTTAGATAGTAAAAGTTACAAAAACTGTTATCTCATCAATAATGGATGGTAAACAACACTTTTTTTTCACTCTCGGCTCCTGATTTAGTCACACTTTTTTGTGAAACATCTGCGCCGCTTTTCAGCAACTCGTCGCCGTTTTTAAGGACGTGGTAAATCCTTGAAACGTGGAAAATCCGGCGGCGGCGGCGCTCATTTAGAAATCACCCTTCAGCTTTGAACTGCAGCCTGCGGAGCGATAATCAGCTGAGATGGCAGATCAGAGCCTTTCTCAACCCACTCCTGTTTCATCCCTTCAATTAGAAAAAAAAAAGACTTTAATTTTGCATCATAAGGCCGAAAGTGATCAGAAGCAGTTGTTTTAAAACCATTCTGCACTAATGATCTATTTCTGCTGCAGCCTAGCGTGCGTTCGGCAGATTAAGATTTTTTTTTTTCAGCTCAGCGGGCAGATTGCAGGACGTGAGATGTGTCAGGTAAAGTGAAAAGCACTTTGTTTGAGTCATGTGACGCGGGTCAAGTGCGGCCTCTGGCAACGACGAGGAGCGCGGCGCTCCGAGTCAATAGCCTCTAGACCTCTGCCCGGCTCACTTTATTCCTCCTGAAAGTGCATCATTAAACTTTGCTAATAAAATGTCTATCAATGAAGTGTTTCCACAGTTTGGATGTTTTATTAAACCCGGCAGCCTGCACGCCTGTACAGTATTTCAACACCGCGTTGAGAAAAGAAAAAAGAAAAAAAAAAAACTGTAAATAGACCAGGTAACAAAAAAATGGTGGGACCACAAAAGAATTTTCTTCTACCCACTCCTTTTCAAGCACATTGTTTGCTTCACTTGTATATTTCTATTTTTTTTTTCAATTCTTATATTTGTATTTTTAGATTCTTATGCTTATTTAGTACTTTTGTACTTTTAAATTCTTATATTTGTATTTTTCAAATTCTTATTTTATTTTCATTTTTTTGTTTGTGTTTGAAATAAAGAACAAAAATAAACAAAAACATAGTTACTACAATATCTTCTCATAATGTTCAGGTTTTGTCTGAGAGCTGCCACCATTAGTCGACTTATCGACTATTAAAATAGTCGATAAGTCGTTACTTTATATTTTATGGAGTCAGTGTAGTGAAGTTGAAGTTATATTTGACATTTTTCTAGCTTTTTTGGACTATTTTGCCATTTATTACGTTTTTTTAGGCTAATTTGGAGCTATTTCAGCTACTATTTTAACTAATTTAGGATTTTTTATATTATATTTAGATATTGTTGATTCTCAGCCCTGGTACTTACCACATGTAAGTATGGAGTAAGTACAAATAAAGTACCTTGAATTTACTTCTTATTGTGTGTTTCATGGTATTTACCATGTATAAACAGAAAATACCTTTTGAAGTACTGTGAAGAAAGGCCCAACTGGTACTTGCCTAATGTACGAGGATGGGTATTTATATAACTTATTGCGCTTTTTATCGTAGTGATTATTAGCAAGAAAACACTATTTATTATTTGTGAATTAACATTTACGCATAAATTAGCTTTTAAGTTCAAGTGAAGTGAATGTTGAAACCTTCTTCACAGTACTTCAAAAGTAGTTTCTGTTTATCTATTACACATAGTACTAAATACCATGAAACTTACAATAAGTTAAATTCAAAGTATTTTATTATGTGGTAAGAACCACAAAACACATGCAACATGTAAATACCTTGTAGGTTCTATGTGGAAACTTAATGGCAGAAATACCCAGTAGATAATTGCATAAGAATGAACCTCATAGTATAACATAAATACACAGCAAGTATAATGTAAGTATAAAGTAGGTACCCAAACAAGTACTATGTAATACCACTTAAATACCCTGTAAGTGCTGTATTGTAAAATGAAATGTTACTTAATATATTTTTTATTTACCATGTTCTTGTGGCATTTTCTGATGATTGAAGGTAAATTTAGAAAAATGTAACTTAAAATTTACTATTTTTTAATTAAAAATGAAAACTTCTTTGTTTTCCTCATATTATCTCATAGATTTGTTTTGGAGAGAAGTTTCTTTTGCAGCTCTTTGAGCTGTTTTAAACAGTACACCCATCAGTTATTTTCCTCTTTTTTTTTTCCCCACTTGTTTTTTAAATTAATTTTTGCCTTTTTAAAATGCTTGTTTTGAATCTGTGCTTCCATGCTGTGTTTTTATGGAGCTGTTTGGATGTTTTGGAACTACTAGTACTTAAATAAATACACAAGGCGTCAGATTTAGCTCTAGTAATTGTGACAGGAGTAGTTTACAGAAAATATTAATAAAAATAGCTTTTGCTTCACTTTGTTAATAATGATAGTTTTGACCTTTTTGCTTAACATTAGAATATTAGCATCAATTAAATAATAATGTAAAATAAATAAGAAAAATAATCTTTAACCTCTTTTTCTTGGTTATATTACTACAGGAGTTGTGACTACATGTTACGAAGGTTAGCTCAAATATTTTTTCGGTCTTTAAGACGTTAAAGAAAAGTAAACGTGAATCTTCTAAAACTGTTTTTACTGTTTCTTTTCTTCAAAAAGAAAGTCTCCTCGTCCCAAATTCAAATATAATGCTTCGTATTATTTTCCTTTTTCTTTTATTTTGAAAGTATCCAAATTGCAAATTCTCTTCATAAACATGACAACACTGCAAAGAGTCTGCTTTAAAAAACAAGGAAAAAAAGTACAAGAATACGGTAAAAAATGCTTAAAAAAACAATCATCTGCCAACAGAATAAGAAAATTTGGCTTGTCAAGATGTTTCAAAAGAAGTAAAAAAATCATACAAATATTTTAAAATCAGTATTTTTTTACTAATATCAAGCTCATTTTGATTAATACGTAATTTCTAAGATTAATTTTCTCAAAATGTTTAAAACGATTCTTTGCTAGTAAGGTTATTTCGACTATATGCTAACCACTGGGATCTATATCTTGAAATCAGCCAATATATTTCAATTTTTTTTTCCAAAAGAACAGTAAACAGTTGTACTATTCATTTCCAACTTTGCATTATAATGTACTTTAAATTCTTGAATTAAGGATAAACATTGATCAAATGTCACATGTTTGAATGAAGATAATGTTACTCTTGTAACTATTTATTCTAGTTTTAAATCTTAGTAGCAAGCCTTAATATCTTATCGAGATAATTACCAAAACTCTTAAAATAAGGGGAATTATCTGGCATAAAAACTACAAAGTGAGACGAATTATCTTACCATTAAAAAACCTGCATGTATATTCTTGCTTTAAGATAGTTAATCTCACTTACATTTCACTTTTTACAGTGAAGGCTGAAGGAAAACAATTCAAATTAATTTTTTTTTTTTTAAAAAAGGGGTCGACAGTTTTGTTTCTCCCTCTTTGGTATTTAAATCAACGGGACGTTGTCCCGATCCATTGTGACATACAAACAATTATAAAATGTCTGCACAAATAGATTTTCCTGCAAACACGAGACGATCTAAATGAGCAAGAAAGTTGTGACAGTTACTCCACATGTGTTTTTTTTTGTTGTGTACAGGCAGCCTAAAAATATCTCCCAGAGTCCCATTTGAGCAGACTGGTGGGTGGGGGGGTAAACAGGTGTGTTACAGGTAAACAAGAAGCAGGTGATAAACGGCGGGTTTAAATGAGACAAACGTTAGGGAACGGATTGCAATTTATCCACGGACCCCGTCAATAACTGAAACTAACACTGATTTAATTAACTCTTCTATTTTTTTGTGTTTACAGCTACACATTTAGAGCTGAATATAGCCTTAACCCCTTTTTATTTCCGGCGTTTGCATAATTACGTTCAACTTCCGCGGCCCCGAGCTGCACACAGGAGGGCTGTTGACCTTCCACCTGTTCCTTTAATTATAAACAAACAGAATCCTGACTTTCCCTGTAAAAGATCAGCTTTTAATGAACTGATTTGCTTCAATGAACACTTAATTTTTTTAAAGTCATTTCACTAAAAATAAATTAAACAAACGCCTGCCGCCGAAGCACCCGTTTACCTTCTTTAGACTCGCAAAATTCTAATTTTTTTTTTTTTTTTCTTGCTCTCCTCCACAGGTAGCAGAGCATTAACCTTTAGCCGGTGCTTCTAAAATGAGGACTGGGGCGGTGGGAGTCTGCTACCCTTATAGCACATCCCTAATTTCGAAACCTCTACGCTTTTCGCCTTCACAAGCCTTTCTCGGTCACGCAAGACCGAAGGCTGAGAGAGAAGTGGCGGGCTCTCATCACAAGTGCCGAAAAGGAAGTTTATCCACACCAGATGAAGGGCTGATGGGCTGGGCTTTAGTTTAAAGCATTTCAATACACAGAAGAGAGAAAAATCCTATCGTCCGTTCATTCTGCACACATGTTCAGGGTCAGAGAGGAGCGCTTTTTTTTCCCCGCCGCCTTCAAAGTAAGAAGCGGCATACTCTCCGGGCAGGACGCCAGTCTATCACAGAGACACAAAGAGACGTTGAAAATGCGCAGTCACTCCCACGGTTAATAAAAAATCCACTGATCAACCTAACGCTCATGTTTTACTGTAGGAGGAAGATGAATCATCCAGAAAAAGATCAGTTTGAGCACAGGGGAGAGCGTGCAAACTTCTCGCAACTGTAAACTGGGGGCTTTTATGCGGCTTTTTTTTATGTAAACTCGAGATAGGTTTAACCTTTCAGAACATTATGTACATTATTATGATCAGTCTCCTTCTGCTTACTTTATTTAGTTTGATTTATTCACAGTTGCATCAAATTGTATCTACTTACAATCGAACACATCGAGTTTTTTTTTCCGGTTTTTCAATTGGCGTCATTGAATGTATATGAGAACTGGACCGAGTGAGTGTGATGTCACTTATAGATAGGGATGTATGATCACATAAGTTGAGGTCATGGATTTAGAGGTTTGGATCAGTAAAAGGGGAAAAACGGGTCAAAATAACAAAATAAAAGCTTTTTTCTTTTATTTTTAAGCGTATATTTGTAATCCGCAATACAATTTGTGCAATGAATTAACCTTGACCCGTAAATAATGAATCGAGTTAATATTTTTTTTAAATTATTTTTAACCTAATAATTATTGTGAAAAGTCTCATTTTTAGGTATTTTCATCGACATTTTTCACGTTTTGGCACAGTAAAATATCAAATTACAACAAAAAAGCATCTTTATGTACCTTTTTTATTGTTAGTCTCAAACAATTAAATAAAAAAACATGTTGAGTTCTATTATTTACCACAAAAAACAGTTTTCAGAGCAATCAAACAAAATATTTATAACACATATGTTTAACAGGCTACGTTATTCTACAATTTATCACAAATGATTTTATAGTTTTAACCTGTTTGGTGAATTTGATCATTTTAAATATTGAGATGAAGAAAACTAGAAATAAGGAGGAGGACATTAGAAGGAGGAAATGAGACAAAAACGAGTGTTAAGAGGTTAGCTTTCCCACTAAAATGATTCTACGCGCTCTGGCTGTTACTATGACAACGTGACACCTCCCGTTTTAAATAGTTGTTTAGTTAAAAACGATTTAAACCTAAAATATACATTATATATATATAAAATAATATATATTTATTTTTAAGTAAATTACCATGTTATGAGTGTGATAATGCTCATCCGGGTGTGCGTTATCGGCCATTAATGGACTCCACTAAAGCAACTCTCCAATGGGAAAATTAGATTAACACAATAAAAAAATAATAAAAAACTCATTAAAATGTCTATAATTAATCACAATTAACGCGATAATTTGACATTTATAATTGACAGTAAGCCGTGATTGGTGAGCTTGTTGGAAGTCCACGCCTCTATCAACTGATCAAACATGGGGGCGCCATTTCCTTTTGATTAACCACCTGATTGACCAGCTTCATCATGAAGGTTTTCAAAAATGAATCAGCAAAAATGGCTATTCTGACGAATGAGGAATCGCTGTTTATTGAACTGAATTTTTTTAATTTCATTTTTTGATTGTTCTGCTATTCTAGTGTAACTACATGTACTAGTAGCTGTCCACAACTTTCCATAGACTTTTTCATTCTTGCAAAAGGAGGACAGCTGCGTTAATGGGTTTAAACGATGCGGCGCTCGGATTCTCACAGTCCGAATGTTTTTCTCCAAACGTCTGAATGTTTTTGTACGCCGAGCTTTCTACCACAGAACCGCATTTTGATCTTTTATTGATGCTCTTAGCTGCAGAGGTGCTTCATCTCGGAGTTAAGTTACACTATACTCCGGGGAAAAGTTTTACTTCCAGACCCGAGGGTCCAGACAATGTTGGTTACGTTACTCTCGATGATTCATACAACTTAACCTTTTACCACATTTATTTATATATATTTTTTTAGCTAAAGCTTTTCTTGTTCTCTGAAATCAGGTCACTTCTCAACACGCAGTGGTAGAACTAAAAGTACATCTTCTGTCAATCATGTTTCTTCTACTTAGAAGTTGGGACAAATGTCAAAACTGGGTTGTGGGTGGAGGTAAAATACTTCATCCGTGCTTTGCAGTAAACTCTCCCGGGAGCGGCGTCTGGTAGACATCATAACTCCGCGTACACTTGACATAAAATTCAATCTGCAGAAGGTTTAGCAATGACTGAGTGTGATGTCACCGCAGTGTGACGGGCTCAGTAGTTTTATATCGTCTGTATTTTAGCAGCCACAGGAGGCCATATGCAATTTAGCGAAAAGTTGCACGGTTCAGATTTAGAATGAATGTCCCATCGCCGGGTAATTGCCTCTGAAACCCAGATGAAACACGACAGAATTAAACCGCGCCGTAAAGTCTCATTTGGAGTAGAACTGAACGAAATTGGGATCATAACTATGTCACGGGTGAGTGGCAGGATGAAATGTAGAGAATTATAAAATTATGATTTTTTTTGGTAGCTAGCTGAGCAGTCCAGCTTATTTGTGAACACGGATGAGCAGCACGTGTGAGTCTAACCTTTGCAGAAAGGCTAAGAATAAACACTTCAATAAAGCGTTTTTGATGGCTGGTAACTGTGCCGCTTGGACATTCAGGCGGTGCACCGGTGTGAAAAGGTCACTTGTCACAAACATATGGGTAATTGGGCCTAAAATATCACGTTGCATGTTTTCTTCCTACGAGGTGTACTGGATTCTGTCAACCTTTGCAGGCATCCTATTAAACTGCGTACCCTATGGAAAAGAAATTATGTTCTGTCAATCCATATGTGGTACAATAATTCGATTTGTACCTTTTTTTTTTGGTTTAGCTGATATTTTCAGTGCTTACAGACTCTTAGCCCAGAAGGATGATTTTGTTTAATTAAAAGCTAAATTAATTCACCTTTAAGCTGCATTAACATGAACTTTTTTATACTATTCTTGCTCCAAGCATTAGCTTTTAGTCTCTTTTACAATAAAATATTTACTCAGACATGTAAAAAAATCCAAAAACGCCGTCATTCGCAGGCAGATTCAGGGTTCATTTCATGATTGAGCGCCTCTGAAAGATTGAATCGTCCGCCGTGTTTGTCATCTCCCAGATTGTGGTCAATTCTCAGAAAAACTTTGTATTGATTTCAGCACTTTAAAGCCAATATCAGGATTTGAGTAGAGGCTTCTCATGTTTACAGCACAAATGATTTCCTTTTGTCACAAGAGAAGGGCATTGATATTGAAATAATAGGGGTATAACGCAATGAACAGTGGCTGCACAACCACAAATGGAAAAGAAAATGATGCTGATCCTTTTTTTTTTTTTGCTAAATCAGACGGTCTCTTCATTCCTTTGATGTCCTTTATTGTTTGACAAAGAAAGAAAACTGAAAGATATTTCTTATTCAAGACAAATCTCAACAGGTTTTAGTTTTTAATTCAGATAGTTCAAGCGTAAAGTCCTGAGTTTGTGGTACTTAAAGGTACCATACCCACACAAATGATCATATATTAATTCAGTTTTATGTGTATAGCCCAATATGGCAAAGAAAAACTGCCTTATCAGGCTCTATGTTGATAATTTTACAGATTCAGAAAATGAGTCAAAAATTTGAGTTCTTTCAGATAGAATGAATTTTATTAGATATTTTAACGATTTATTTATGAAATATTCAACATTTTTGCAAACTTTTTTCATACCCGTTAGTAAAATGACTCGATCTGTGATGCTCCGCCTTTCGCTCCTTGAGGGTGCCGCCCATTCCATGACATCATTCAAGAGCTGGCGTGTCACACGAAAAAAATCAGGGGATTTTTTTATTTATTTTGATATAGGCCTACATACAGTGGTGCTCAGGCATTTATCCCCAAAATTTGGCACGGACAGAATGGCGATGGCTAATGGGTTCATTTTGAGGTGAAATTATGTCAAAAAATGCAACAAACAAACACTGGATGAACATTTCAGGATTTAATGAAATGATGACATATGATCTCCGTGTCATAAATCCTCTTTTCTTTCGTGTGTATCTATGTAGCTTATTTTCTTTGCTCAATAATGAACGTTTAAACCGGTCTTCTCAATTCGGAAAAGAAAAAATTAGCGTTTCTTGGCCAGAGCTTTGCCCAGAAAGTGTTTGTGTTAGCCTGTAGGTGAAGCAGACTTCCTGAAAAGGGGCCGTCTCACGTTGTGACATCACCACGCCAGGACCTGCTTGTTTTGGTGGGTAAGTTACAAGCTGTATTCACACCAAACACGATTTGCGTGATAAATTTACGTGCCGCGCCCCTTTTTCTTTGCTTGACAAATTTTCTGCTCGTCGCCTGTCAAAAACGTCTTCCTTAGCTTGATGCCGCATGTGGGAGGAGCTACCAGCTGTTTTAAGGAGTGGTGTCTGTGGATATTGCACTTAAAATGACACAGATAAAGTTGAAAAATAAGGTTTATTTATTTATTATTTACAAAAACAATCTGTAATCATGTCTCTTAAAAGATTTTCCCGGTACAGAGGTTGTGTCTGTATGACAGCCGCTTCCACAGTGTTTCTGTGTCTCTGTGGCGAAGCTTGAAGGATGACAGTCTAGTATTAACCCGAGGGGGGAAAAATAACATTAGGATTTTATTTTTTTTTTATTTTTTAATGTCTCGATGAGGCAAAAGCAGGCGATCTGTCCAAAGTGTGTCTCACTTCAGTAACCCGATGACTGCAAAAATGCTCTCTTTGGGTTAATATTCTACCCGCTGATCGAGTCACTAAAAACTAGGGCTGTGGATCGTTGCTTAGGTGGCGATCCGATACGATTCACGAATCAAGCTCAACGATTCACGAGTTGAACCACGATTCTTACTTTTAAATATTATGTTTATTGCTATAAGAATATTTACTAGATGGAGGAAAATTGAAATTATTTGTATTAATCACCAACATTTATACATTTATTTAGAACAGTAGATCAGAATCAACAAAACTGATTTTAAAAAACCCCAAAAAGATTCAGATAGATAGAAATTTTGTCATTTTAAACTTTTTTTTTGTCAGCCTTCTGGTTAAGTTCAGCAGTAACATAAACAACATAAAGAGGATAAAAATTACTGCTGTTTTGGATCATTTAACAACTAAACTTAAAAATGTTGCCCACATTTTCTTATCCTCAAAGTTCTTCAACATTTTTCGGTGTACAACCCGTATGAAAAAATTATTTTTTCCCTCCGCAGCAGAATCATCTGATTCAAGTTGTTTACATCCTCCTTTCAGCAGCGCGAGGCTGCGTTTCTTCAGAATAAGATGGAGTTTCCTTAATTGCTTTAACTGTTGAAGAGTTATCACATAACAAAAGAATGTAAACACTGAGATAAAGCTCAGATGTTAAAGCTAATTCATTTTTTCAGAAGTTATGTCACTGAACAGAACTTCAGTCTCAGTTTTTGAACAGAAAAAAACTCTCGCTAGTTTTACTTTGAAAACCGGAAGTTTCTCCGCAACTAAAAAGTGTTTACTTTCAGTTACTTAGCGGCTCTTTCGCTTTTTTTTAGTTCGTAAACTTAAAATAATACATTAATCTGAATTCCAGAAGAAAAATACATCATTACCAGATAATATTCTGATCATATTTTACTACAATTTACTATATTTATAAAGATCGCAAATCAGCGATCTTGGACGTCGCAAATATTCATACTCGGATTTTCGGGAGCAGATCGCACTCGAATACTCGTTACAGCCCTACTAAAAACGTCACGTGCTCAAAGTTGAGTTCCTGATTGGCAGATAGGACTTGGCGACCCGTCAAACTTCAGATATCTAAATTTTGGCCTCGATTCGCGCCTGCTAGACCTTCACGTCGTCGCTCAAAATGCGTCGCAGGACTTGAGATGTTGTGTCTATAATTCATTGACTTAACACTAACACTGGACGCCTCCATTCGGTGTGAATGCACCATTAGAGGATTACTCTATTGCGTGAATAGATCAAATTACCGCTTTTGAGTTGTTTATAGTGAGGAATGAACAGTATAAAACACTTTAAAGGTCAAAAAGTAGATTTTTCATGCAATGGCCCCTTTAAGTGACTGGAAACGGATTAAATAATTACTTTAAATTACTGTGATTGGCCAAATTGAGTGAGACCAGGCAAATTCCTTTCAATAAATTTGTGTCTCGCAAGCGGAAGTCCCCGAACGGCGGTTTACATCTGGTTTAATCTCCGCTTCCCCGATTCTCAATTACAACAAAGCTTTTGAGTTCCATCACTTTGGATGTTATTCGCTTGTGCGGAGGTGGGAAATTGCTGTTCACTCAGAAATGCCAACACCGAGGGGAGTTGTCAAGCTCTGATCTGCGTTAAGGGCATACATCGATCTGACCCACGCTTGATGGTCCCCGCGGACCAACCGCATGCTTCCCACTGATGGGTGTGCGAGACCAAGAGGTGCCCTCTTCAGCTCATTCCTCCGTTCTCCGGGTTTCCAGCTCGTGTGCTTTTTTTGTTTTTACTGCTTCGGCGATGAGCGAGGGCTCTGTCCTGGAGGCATTTCTCTCCCAGCCCTTTGCACCTCTCTGCCTGCTGCTCTAGAGCTGTTCCTTTTTTTAAAAAACTCAGGTGGCAAAGTTCTCAGCTCATTTCTCCAGGCAGGTTTGCACTTTGTCTTCATTTGAGTGGTGCTGTTTTCATCTCGCTGTTACAGGAAGCACAGAGTGTGGAGATATGCGTGCTCTACACCTACATCGCAGTGCAGCTAATTCTCCGTTTGAAGTCTTGTTTGTTAATTTCCAGCGCGCGTGTTGGTACCACAAATGCAAGAACGACTCGGGGGCAAGTGATGACGTCACACGACTGGAACAAACGAGTAATTTGCAGTTTTTTTGTACTCAAACTGATGTTTACAATAAAGTGTATTTTAAAGAAGTATTGAGATCTGCTCGGGCTATTATTAATTATTTTGGCATTGACAGCTCACTAACGTCTGCTCTCCTTAGTGTTTGTTCATGAATCGAACCACGATTCTTACTTTATAATTTTGTGTTTAATTGCTATGTGTATGTCTACTTACTGGATGGATGAAAATTGAAATTATTTTTATTTAATCATTATTTATACCTGAAAACAAGAGATCAGAATCAACAAAACTGATTAAAAAAACACAAAGATTCAGATAGAAAGAATTGCTGTTTGTCTTTTTAAACTTTTTTTTCCTTTTAAGTTCGCAGTAACATAAAAAGGATAAAAAATCACTGATGTTTTTGATCATTTAAAAGCAAAACTTGAAAATTCTCTCCTCAATTTTAGGTTCTAAGCTTTACAAATTGGTGCAGTTGTTTTTTCCGCAGCAGAATCATCTGATTCACGTTGTTTACATCCGCCTTTCAGCAGCGCGAGGCTGAGTTTCTTCAGAATAAGATGGAGTTTCAGTAATTGTGTCAACTGTTGAAGAGTTATCTTAACCAAAAGAACTTAAACACTGGAAGTAAAGCTCCGGTGTTAAAGGTAATTATTTTTTTCAGAAGTTATGTCCGTGAGCGGGACTTCAGTCTCAGTTTCTAAACGGGAAAAAGCTCTCGCTACTTTTACTTTGAAAACAGTCACGAAGATTTATTTACCGTTGCTCTTTCTGCTTTGTTTTAGTTCGTAAGCTTAAAATCCAACATCGGTCTGCTTTTCACAGCAAAAATACATCGTCCCCAGATTATATTTTGATAATATTTTACCTCCATTTACTATATTTAAAAAAATCGCGAGTCAGCGATCTTTGACGTCGCGAATATTCGTACTCGGAATTTCAGGAGCGAATACCCGAGCACCCGGATACTCGTTACAGCCCTAGCGAGCGCTGCATATTCTAGCAGGACTTCATCCGGACCGTGCGATCAGAAAGAAATTCAACATAAGCAGGATGTATTTAGAAAAAAATACATACGAATAACTACTTTACTTTTTTTTTTTATGTGCGACCAACAACAAACTAGCATGCTACTCGCTAACACCCACTTTAGCCGGATTTCTCTCTATTAAAATAGCGATCATTATCCTGTGATGATTCCCCTTGATCGGATAATTTCGTTGTCAAGGATTTTGCGGCTGATTGCAAATATTCCGCCTCCTTTTGTGATTCTTTGCGTATTTCTTCGGACCTCCCCGGTTCTTTACTCGGGAAGAATCGGTGTGTTGTTACGGCGAAAGTGTGTCATTTCCTGTGTCACGTGACAGTGGTCTAACGCAGTGGTCCCCAACCACCGTGCCGCGGACCGGTACCGGTCCGTGGACTCATTGCCACCGGGCCGCGGGAGAATTTTTTTTTTTTTTTTTTTTTTATGAGACGGAAATATTTTATTTTGAAAATCGACCGGATTCTCGCGATTAGCTTGAGCGCTAGTTGTGATATCCACACAGAAAGGAGAAATATTGAATTCAACCTAAAGAATTGCAATGGAAAAATGTTAAACAGAGATGAAAAGAAACGGAGAGAAAGAGAGACGTAAAGCTGAGCGCGCGCGCATGGGCACTGCGCGTGTGTGTTGGGGGAGGGTTGAACGTTCAGAAGCGCAGGACGGAGAGAGAGAGAGAAACAACATTAACACAAAACGTAAAGAAAACGAGATCATTAGAAAAGAAGAAAAAACCTGGAACCATTTGACTTTTGATAGAATGAAAGAAGAAAATCTGCAGGAAATATTCTATGTATTTATGGCTCCACAACCAACCTGTGCAGAATCTTCTCTAAAACAGAACAGATCATTAAGAAACCAGATTACATCCTCAAAGCTGAGAAACATTTGTCTTTCTTAACGTTATTGTGAGTAAAAGACTTTATTTGTTGGTTTTGCACACTTTTGTATTTTGGATTGTGGTTGCAGAGTTTAGTGTTTTTCACTTCAAATATATTTAAAAAGGAAAAAAAGAAGCTTAAAATATAAAGACTTGAATGATTAATAACTATTCCCCTTTCATTTACTTTGTATATTTTATCTGGAAAGGATAACAGCATAAATATAATATACACGTTATATGAACAACCCGCCCCCCACCGGGCCGTGGTAAAATCTTCGTGGGTTGACCGGTCCGCAGCGACAAAAAGGTTGGGGACCACTGGTCTAACGGACCAATCACAATCTAACACGTCATCTACGCGCAAGTCCCCGAGCCGTTCTTGCAGGTACCTACACCGGCTCACGTGCAGAGGATTCCGACAATCGGGTAAAGTTTTCAACTTGTGACCCTTAAACAAAGGAAAGAACCTCGGCAGAAGTGAGTGAACATACTCCCCTGATTTTGTGCCGTGCCGAGGATGACGAGGAACAATGCAGCTCGCTGAAGCTAAATCCTCACAGAGTGCTTCTGTGGAGCACAGCAGTGACAGGTGAGCACTGGCTGATCCTGTGGCAGAGAACATGAATTAAATATGAAATGGCTTTTACTTTGCTTGATTCTTGGCCTGTTTTTTTCTCGCATTGTTCCACAGACTGAGCTGAGAGCGGAGACTTGATTGTAGTAGGTGCACTGCAGGTGGAGTGGCTGATCAGACATGAGTAGTTCACTACAAGGGCTCCTAACTAAATATCATGGTCTTAAGTGGCTGTCTATTTAGAAGCTGATAGAAAGTTCTGAATAGAAGATTCTATTGCTGCTAAATTATTTACCGTAGGAGTCACTTATGTTGGAGGAATTTGCAAAGATGAGTTGCGTTTGGTTCCGTTCGCTTTCCATGACGGTTCTGACTGTCTGTTAAGGCGGTCCAGCTGGGAAATTTTAATCAGAAAGCCCTTCTGTGACACAGCTGCTCCTCTTGTCCTTTAACTAGTAGAGTTATTTGTATTATTTTAAAGCCTAAATAGCACACACCCTTTGACATTACAAAGGGTTTATTTTAGCCAATCAAAGCTAGAGTAATCCATAAACAATGAACAGAAGAATTAAGTAGGGATATCCTGATCCGATCACGTGTTTGAAGACTCGATCGGAATCGGGCTCCGTTGTCCGATCAGGATCGGATATTTTTCAATTTTTTTATTATGATCAGCGCTTAATATTTCAATCTTATTATTCCGGATAAATCCTCCACTAGAAGTCTGCATGTCATGAACAGATCATTAAATGTTATTCCCGGAAAACAGTTCAAGCAGAAGACTGATGTAAAGTTAGCTAGCTAGCCGATCACAGATTCAGACTTCCGGGATCAATAACTCTTTTGAAAACGCTTTAAACTGACAGCTAGTGTCTCTAAACAACAACCTCTAAAGGCATTTCAACAGAAAAAGACAGAGTTTGGTTTCTTTTTAATGTTAAGCTCTTGCAGCAGACAAATAGCTAAACAGCAGCTGCTAACTGCTACATGCTAGCGCCGTGATTTAACTCCTTAGGACCCGAGCTGTCCTTTGACATGCCTGTTTTATTTATCTGAAAGAGAAATAAAAGTTAAGAAAATTAACTACTCTGATAATAAAACTGAAAATGTGATGTCTTAAGAGATTAAAAAGAAGCACATAATATTAGGAAAATAATCTTATTTTCTTGTTCTATAAGTGATAATTAGTCATGTGAGAAAGTTTAGCTTTAATATCTTTTGAGATAGATTTTTGACCAAATGTGATTCCTGTCCTCACTTAGAATTCTCAAAAATAGTTTTAGAATGAATTTGATGAGTATTCATGACTAGCTCATTTCATTATTAATTTTAATTTATTAGTTTTTGTTTGTTTGTTTTTTAAGATTATGTTCTTCTTTGTAAGTTCTAAGGAGTTCAATCACGGTGCTAGCATGTAGCAGTTAGCAGCTGCTGTTTAGGTTAACATTAAAAAGAAACTAAACTCTGTCTTTTTCTGTTGAAATGCCTTTAGAGGTTGTTGTTTAGAGACACTAGCTGTCAGATTAAAGCGTTTTCAAAAGAGTTATTGATCCCGGAAGTCTGAATCTGTGATCGGCTAGCTAGCCTGATTGAACTGTTTCCATCAGTCTTCTGAACTGTTGCCGTTTTCCGGGAATAACATTTTATGATCTGTTCATGACATGCAGACTTCTATTTGAGGATTTATCCGGAATAATAAGATTGAAATATAAAGCGCTGATGATAAGAAGAATAAATGAAATATCCAATCCCGAGAGTCTTCAAGATCACGGAATCGATCGGACATCCCTAGTAGTTGGTAAATAAACTGGGTTCGTTTGTTTGTAAATCTGACTCTCCATCAGACCTGCATGGAGGTGAAACCCCAGTGAAGGAATGGTCATGCTACAGCGCACGTTCGACTACACAAGCCTTAAGCTGTAATGACTCCAGCCAATTACAGATGCTGCGTTTACTTGACTATCAAGAGCCCGAATGTTCAGAAATGTTGTTTCAAGTCTTACATTTATTCAAATTAACAGCATTTCAGAAAATATCCTAAACATCTGCTGGTGGAGAGCAAACCACTGAGATTTATCTAGTATATTTTTGTATAACAGGCCTGATATAAAAACGACCACTGCATCAGCTTTGAAATAGCGCCCGGATACCTGTCATTTACCTTGATTTCTCAAGAACACAGAGTCATTTTAAAACTCGCCGTTTTCCTTCTTCAGAACTCATTTTAACTTTGATTGCATTTCTTTACAAGCGCCGCGTGTTTGCAATAGGAGTGAATCACAGAACATGTGTTGCAGCTGAAATGTATGCAAAGCAAAAGTAAACAACCACGTATAATAAGGTTTTCAGGTGCAGCGGTGCTTGAAAACAGAACCGTGTCACGGTGTAGCTGCTCGTTATAGAGCACCAACGGGAGGCCAGACTGGGAAGGGTTACAATGGAACATAATGGTGGCAGACGGTCATAGTATGCAGTAAAGCAATATAAGAATGTGTACCGGAACGTACTTAATCATCTCTATATGTTAGTTGTAAATTGAGTACTGCAAAGCCACATCAGTCAGTGCAGCGTGACCACATCTTTGCTCAACCGTACCGCGTTCTGGTCAAAGAAAATGCTCTGAATGTGAAAATATAGGCGCCAGAAATTTCCATTTAAAATGCATGAAATTTAAAGCAACATTACATGGAAATTGCTCTCCAAATGCCTGTAAAACAAAAAAAAAAGTTCTCCCAATTTATTCAGAAATAATAGAATTCATGAGGATGTGGGTACATAATAAGCTTGGGTTCTACGCACTCAGAGATAGACATTTTAATTTGTGTTTTATGTTAGAGCAAAAGCAGGATCCCATTTATCTTTATTGTGATACAATAAACTATGCACTGCATGTTTTTCTGTCCAAAACCTTGTTTTCTCAAATTAATATCAGAGATAATAATGATGTAATTTGTTCCTGCACACTGCAGGAGGAGAGCCCTGCTTTTTCCTTCAGTGATGTTGCAGGTATCACTGCCTTGTTCTGATCACTGCTGCAATCAGCCAGATCCATGTAGAGTATGACACGCATGTTCTTGGGAGTGTGGAGCTGTCACAGCGTGGCACTGACTGCCTGGTAAGTATGACACCGCTCACAGAAGCTGTCAAATCCCCACAGTGTGCGATTCGGCTCCGGGAGGAGAATTGAGTCTTCCTGCTGTTCCTTTCTGTCCGTCCCGAGAATCGGTCCAAATCAGGAGTTTGTGAATCAACAGCTAAAGCGTTACAGGTTGGAGGTGGTTTTCTTTCAAAGAGGCTGCAGTGAAAAGCTGCCCAGTTTGACACATGACTGCTCTGATAAAACTCACTGCGTGGCAGACCAGCACTCACAAAGACACAGCAGCTCCGTGGGATTTTAGACTCTTTTATTAACCTATATTTAGTCATTATTTCCATATAAAAAAACAGAAAAAAAATTTGCTCTTTTTTTCAGAGCTCAACAAGATTATAGTCCTTTTAAAGAACCACTCCAATGACATGTTGTAGCATTTTTCTTATAAAAGGAGGAGATGTATGAAGCAAAATAAGATTAAAACAGCTTTTTTTTCTTCTTTTTTTAATGTAAATCCTTGTTACGTTCCCTGGGGTACAACATGGTTCAAGTCCAGGGGGGTAAACAAAGGGGACAGTAACGAAAACTGAACACAAATTACAAAGAAACATAGTTTATTAAAATAACCACCTGTGTCCTGAAATGAAAATCAAATAATTAATGAGCTGACAAGAACAAAAAGACAAACCAAAACAGAGTTGGAACCATGGCCAAAATTAAAATAAGTCAGGGAGACTGCTGACTAGGGTTGGGCACCAAAGTTCGGTTCCAAGTAGGAACCGTTATGATTTGCGCGGTTCTACCGAAACCGAAAGATGCAGCTGCAAACGGTGCCGGATTTCGGTTCCAAATTTCATTGAAGTTTCATTTGTCTGTGGATATGTCAATCACTTGTAGTACTCCCTTCTGATTTTTTACATTCAGCCTATCTATTTACTTTCTTGTGTTCGTGGGCGGGCTCATATAAAACCGCCAACGGCGCAAGCGCGCGCATCTAAAATGCGAAGCTAAAGCGCTCAAAGGTATATAAAAAAGGAGAAGTTTAATCCAGCAGCAGTTCAGGTGTTCTGCTCACACCAAGTGGGGGAGTGTCACTTTGAGTTGGTCGGCTTCCGCAACGTCGGTGGGCGGGACTTTCGCTGTGAATAGTGGAGTTTCCGCAATTTTTAAACAACGCTGGAGCCCCGCTGGAGTGTGATTGACATTTATCTTCCGCCTTATTTTATTGAAATAAAATATTGCTTTTGCCCAAAAACAACTGCAAATAAATGCCACATTCCTGATTTAATTTAATAAAATGTCAGGCTAAAATTTCAAGGACGTTTAAGTTTATTTAAGAGTTTTATATTATGCTTTATCTTACGTGCGCACAGCTTTTTTATCACTGAAGTACCGCAATAAGCACCGAAAAGGAACCGAAACCGAAACCAAAGAACCGCGGTAGCACCGGAACCGCATCAGATCCCATCGGTGCCCAACCCTAGTCCTGACCCAGCCATGACGACTGTTGGAGTCACCAGCTCCCTGCTAAAGGCTGCCTAGCAAAACCACCTAATCAAAGGAAATGAAATAAAGCCCGCAAATCAGAACTACCATGGTCCAACACCAAACTACCACAACAAAACCCAACAATCTAAGATTGCTGAGGACAAAAGAAAGGCGCGAAAGACACAAAAACCAAACCAGCACCAACTACCCTAAAGCCCCCGCCTGCTGCTCTGCTCCCTGCCTAGCTTGGTGTGGCCTCCTCTGGCTTAAATAGGCAGCTTGTGGCGTTTAGGGGACATTGGCCACACCTGCCAGGTGAGTCAAAGGAAGTGGAAGGGATGGCGGCAGCAGCAGCATCAAGAACAGAAAAATAAATGTGGTAAAAAGCTTATAGTTGTAGCTGTGGTGTAGGTGCTACAATCAGTGTAAGCTAGTGGTCAAGATACTAGCTAACAGCCACCAGCTTTCCTTCCAGAGTCGTCACATGGTGAAGGACCCGGTCCTCTGTGTCAAAAATTGATGTTTTGGTTGTCCCCAACTTGTCGTTTTTTGACGTGCTAGTTCTTTCAATTATATCAAGGCTCCCCAACACTAACCGGGACGTGGACCGGTACCTTAACCATCTACCGGACACAGATCGGTACTGAACCTTGAGACCAAACGACTGGACACCTGATTTAATTGGAGACTGTCAAAAAACAAGTTGGGGACAAAAAGTGATCCGGAGTGGTTCTTAGCCATCTGTTCTTATGTGACGACTTAGGAATGAGAGCGTGTAGAGAAAGTAAACAGAGAGCTCTGAGCAACAGCCCCGCCCACAACTTAAACTTCTGCCACTCTGTACACATTATGTCGTTAAAAACAACACAGTTTTTTTTATTTGGGGAAACAAACGGCATAATCATAATGAAAAGACCACTGGGAACGCTTTGAACTTGGATCACAAGATCATTGGAGTCTGACTTTAAAATGTCTATTGAATTTTTAGTTGGATTTTCTCTTTTCTACTCTTAAATATTTTTTCATCAGTTAGTGTTATTTATCAATTTTTTTTGTCATATTTTTTGAGGAAACTTACGATAAGTTACTCACTTTTTTATGTACTTTTTAATGCTTTTATTTATTTGATAAACACTTTGTTCTGGGTCCTGATTGGCTGTTGGCCTTATCAATTACCAATCAATCTTCTTTGTGCCGTATCTCCTGTACAGAATGTGTTCAGTTTGCCACATTTAAAGAAATCTTTGATCACAAGCAGATTTGTGTTTTAATTTTATAATAGTGGACTTGATTTTTGGGTTGAGTATCACCAATATTTTCGATTAATTTGATTACAATTTTTTATTTTGCTTTTATTTTATCCTTTCAATTCAAAATCTATTTAGAGTTTACACATTTAGACAGTTATTTGGAAATACATAATATATATTGAAGATATTCATATTAACAGATACAGTTTAAATACTGTAAAATGTAGTAGCAAAAATATGAGATCGTTAATACCATACAGTATTTTAAATGTTTCTCAAATGGAGAAGCTCCAACTATTGTTCTGCCTCTCCTGGAGGCCACTAGGGGGCAGTCACACTATAGTATTACAACTTATTGCAGAAGAAGAAGAAAGTATGAACAAAAAACTGTTTTAGCCCACAGATGGTTTTTAAAAACTTAAAATTTATTTTTAGGTCATTTGAACGTTAGCATTATGTGTTAAAACAATCTCTAGTTTTATGGATCTATTAAATTTAAATTGACTCAGATCGATTTATCGAGTTTATCAACCCAGACCTACTTATCTATGTGTGAAGGTTGAACTCTTAAACAAGAGAGAAAAGTGTGAAAATATTTCTGTCTGAGAAAAGTGTTTAAAGCGAGAAGTTAAGAGTTTAACATCCTTAAAACATCTGAGATCACGGGTTATTTTTAGAACAAAACTCCTGCAATAAAAGAGGGATCACTTTTCATTATTTTAGCTGCCATGCAGTAAAAAAACCATAAAATATCTCCCTTTTATTCATGCTGTATCGCTAACCACTCTCATTAGATATTCATGTAATTTGAGGTCCATTTATGAGCCGCGTCTGGGTAGAGATTTCCATGATTGCATGGTAATAAGACGACTCCTTTCATTGTGGTTAAAATAAAACGACGATTCGCCAATTTGCCAGTTAGTCGCACATTATTTTGAGAAATATTTCCACTCGAGAAAACAACTTTAACTCATTTGAACCGGGTTTATAAAGAGTTTTGTTTTTTTTTTTTCTTTAAAGCCTGGGGGCCTTTTAGAAAAGCTTTTGGTTCAATTTACCAGCTTCAAAAGAAACCAGCAAAATAAATAAATAAAAAAAAAAAAATCAAGGTTTATCGGAGCTCATCTCAAGGCATTTTTTTATGACGGATTTCAGGAATACAGGATAAAAACCCAAACACTTTGGGCCATCTCGTGAAGAAGTGAAAAGAGAAAGCTTTGGGTGAAATGTTAGACATGTTTTTGTAAGAATCTCCCTAATTCTGTATTTCAGAAACTCTCAAAAAGTTGGACTCGAGCAGCCAAGTGGAATATCTTTACAATCTTGACACTCTGTAATGCATCATGAGGCAAGCAGGTGCTGACCGGAGCACAGTCTCAGCACCTCCATCATCAATCAAAAGGGAACCAACATTTATTTATTATTTACTAGCTGTTTCCTGACTGAAGTCCTGCTGCTTTGCAACATAAAAACCCACAGAAGACATTTGGTTTTCATTTGTCATAAATGTCACTTAAAGGGGCCTTACCGTGAAAGCAGACGGAGATATTGGGAGAAAGGGAGTGACGAATTGGGGAATCTGGTTTGAGCAAAGATTTTTAAGCAAAGGCAGGAAGGTATGGGTGAAAGCTTCAAAGAGAAAACAAACGTTAACAGCAGTGCTAATCAGAACAATGTTTTCAATATTTCAATAAATTCTGAAATCTTCATCTGCATTTTTTGACTGAATTTCACCAAAAACTGAACCCATTTGTCATCACCATTTTGTCTGTGCCAAATTTCGGGGATAAACACCCAGCCTACACAGTCCGTACTAGGGCTGTGGATCGTTGCTCAGGTGGCGATTCGATACGAATCAAGCTCAACAATTCACGAGTTGAACCACGATTCTTACTTTTTAATATTATGTTTATTGCTATGAGAATATTTACTAGATGGAGGAAAATTGAAATTATTTGTATTAATCACCAACATTTATACATTTAATTAGAACAGTAGATCAGAATCAACAAAACTGATTTAAAAAAAACCCAAAAAGATTCAAATAGAAAGAAATTTTGTCATTTTAAACTTTTTTTTTGTCAGCCTTCTGGTTAAGTTCAGCAGTAACATAAACAACATAAAGAGAATAAAAATTACTGCCGTTTTGGATCATTTAACAAAACTTAAAAATGTTTCGAACATTTTTTTTATCCTCAAAGTTCTTCAATATATGCAGAGCCCGTGTGAAAAAATAATTTTTTTCAGCAGCAGAATCATCTGGTTCACATTGATTCCATCCTCCTTTCTGCAGCTCGAGGCTGCGTTTCTTCAGAATAAGATGGAGTTTCGTTAATTGCTTCAACTGTTGAAGAGTTATCATAACCAAAAGAATGTAAACACTGAGATAAAGCTCAGATGTTAAAGCTAATTCATTTTTTCAGAAGTTATGTCAGTGAACAGAACTTCAGTCTCAGTTTTTGAACGGAAAAAAACTCTCGCTAGTTTTACTTTGAAAACCGGAAGTTTCTCCGCAACTAAAAAGTGTTTACTTTCAGTTACTAACGCGGCTCTTTCGGCTTTGTTTTAGTTTGTAAACTTAAAATAATACATTAATCTGGATGCCAGAAGAAAAATATATCATTACCAGATAATATTCTGATCATATTTTACTACAATTTACTATATTTATAAAGATCGCAAATCAGCGATCTTGGACGTCACGAATATTCATACTCGGATTTTCGGGAGCAGATCGCGAATACCCGAGCACCCGGATACTCGTTACAGCCCTAGTACGTACATCAATATATTTATTTTAATTAATAGTTTTTTTTATTCGTGGGTGACACGCCGGCTCTAGGATGACGTCTTAAAAAGGGCGGCACCCTCATGGAGTGAAAGGCGGAGCCTAATAATGGTGTAGTTTTACTTCTGGGTTTTCACTGGAAAAGGGGATAAATTGAAAGTTGTTAGTCTGTCAGAGCAGACTCTACCCGGAGGGAGCTGGTGGCATCGATCTTACGTCGGCACGTTTCCAACCGCTCGTTTTCCTGGGTATGGGAGGGGCTGCTGCTGACTGTGCAGGGTTTTAGAGAATTACTCTTAAATCCATGAACGGATTAAAATAGCGCTTTAGGGTTCTTTTATAGTGAGGAATGAACAGTTAAATGCAATTAAAACCTCAAAAAGTAAAATTTTCACGGTAGGGCCCCTTTAAGAAAGCAAAATTGTTTCCAAAAAAGTTATTTTCTGTCTTGCAAGGAAATATTCTGATTAAGAAAAGTGTCTGAAGCAAAAAAAATATTTGAATTTTTGTCTTGAAGCAACAACATTTAGTTTCTTTCTCTCTCTTTTCTTTTTTTTTGCTCATTTAAAGTAAAATATTTACATTTCATTAATAATTTACAAATCTAAAGGGTGTGTTTTTGCAGTGAATAAAGTTATAAACAAATATTCTAAACTGTATCAGATTTTGTTTAGAAATTGTTGAAAAGTTTAAAATAGTTAACAATTATTAAAATATTCCAAAAGCACATATTTTCAAAATATTTGCCATTTTCTGTAATATTTATGGTCAACTTTAATTTATCCTTTAGTATTTGTTTTTTCTTCTTATTTTAACATCTGTAATCAACTTTTAACTGTAAAAGTCGGAAATAATGTTTTTTTTTGGAAAGACCAAAACAGCTGGTTGTAAGTGGCAAAAATACTTGTATTTTCTCATTTATGAACGTCCGTTTGTGATCAGTGTTTTAATCTAAAAAACAAACTGGATTATTGACAACCGGAGAAGTTCTTAATAAACTGCCTTTTCAGTAGATTTGTTCAAAGACTGATTCCTGGAGCAGAAGATGCCATTTTAATAAAAAAAAGATTAGGGTTGAGATCTGAACCTTATTGAGGACTTCTGAGGTGTGCTTTCACACTTTTTTACAGCAGTCAAGACAAGATCCTGTTCCAAAAGTTGACTCAGAAAAAAAAAAAAAAATATTCACAAAACCGCTTTCACTCTCAATTAGCTCATTAAAAAACACAGAAAAATTCAGGTTCTTAACTGGAGGGATGGTCACTGATGATTTATTTCTCATCTGGTAGATGAATCACAAAATTATTGTCATGACAGCTTTTCATAAATTGGGAATATGCCTTGTCTTAAAATGAAATGAAATTTCAAAGGCAGCTTTGTTTTTCCATTTGTTCTGCTCCAGAAACTTCCACAAGAGTTCATTTTAGTGATTAATTGTGACAACAAAGTGTTCAGCCTTGGAAGATGGTCTCTTGCAGTAATTATTTCACAATCATTCAACAAAAAGTCAGTCAGCCAAAAACTCATTTGGTAAAATCAGCTGCTTTTTCTTTGATAGTTACACATCTGATGAACTGAAACCTTGTTTTTTTTGGTAAAAAGTCTGTGTTGCATGACATGCACGCTTTAGGTGTGAGGAATGCTGATGCACTTAATGTTGAGGAAATGCTGCTCTCAGTTCATACTTGAGTAACTTTGTCCACGCGAGCTTTGAGTGCTCCAATAAAACAAAAAGCTTTTCTCAAGAAAATGGAGAATCCAAAAGCCTTCAGTTCTTTACCAGGTGAATTCAAACCCACAAACACCTTCTATTCTGTCCTCCTGCTTCATAAGTGCACATTTCTGTGAATTGCTTAAATGTCAAATTGGCTTCTGTCATGTGAAAATTCCAACAATCAGTTTCCATCTGCTCTCTGAAACCATTTTTAGCAAATACTAAAAAAAAGAAGCTCATTAGCTTTCTTAAATGTCAAACTAGTCCCTATAAATAGTGCTTTCAGATCACAATAACTCAACTGGTTTGAACACTAATTGCTCAAGCATCACTTTGCCATGGAAACCATCAGCACATTTACAAAGATGTGTTTTGGCTTTATGTTCACACCGTGTCCCCTCGTGGTTTCTTGTTATCCAGTGTAGATGAAGACGTGCAGTTTACCTGTTTGACCAGACTTTTATAAAACAACATTTTTTTTTTTTGCTATTTGCAATTAAATTAGAAAAAAAAAAGAAACTTTCCAAGCAGTGGTATGTGATTTGGGTATTCTAAAGGTCACAGAGTTTTAAACCCTTTTGGTGACGCCTAAATAGTAACTCACTCTGTAACACTGTGACTATTCACGGTCAATTCAAATCTCCTGAATTTGACGTAAATTTAACAATTTAATTAGTGCTGCCACAAACGATTATTTTAATAGTCGACTAATCACCAATTATTTTTTCCGATTAGTCGACTAATCGGGCCACGCGCAAACTGGATGTAAAACACACATCTTAACCATCATTAGCTTTAAACTAATTAATAACTAGATATATAGCATTACCTGCGATAGTGCTAGCGTGAATTCTGTAAGCTGAATTTGGTCGCTGAAAATGAAAGCTGAAAACGCTAAAGCTGATAGCTGTAGATGCTGAAGCTGACAGATGAAAATGATGAAGCTGATAGCCAGCAAAAATATTAGTTAAATGTCAGATTACCCTAAATAAAAATTTAAAAGACTCAACGCTAGCCAAAAATAGCTGGAATGCAGCTGAAATATCAGTTAAACTCTAAATTAGCCTAAAAAAAGGAAAATACTAAATTAGCATGTAGCTGAAATATTAGCTAAATTCCAAAACAGGCTAAAAAACAAAAAAAAAGCTTATGTTAGCCAAAACTGCTAGCATGTAGCCGAAACACTAGCTAAACTCTAAAACAGCCTAAAAAATCTTAATAAATGACAAAATAGTCCAAAAAGCTAACATTATGCCATTTTAACTTTCAACTTTCCTACACTCTGATTCCATATGATATAAAGTAGCAAATAATCAACTATGAAATTAGTCGTCGACTATATTATTGGTCGAATAGTCGACTACTTTTCACGTCGGCTTTGCACCGAAAATAATTTTCTCTTCGTATGTAAATTGCGTAAGGTCTGCCCTACAGGGAAGTGTTCCAAATCTTGCTACTTTTCTCCGCTTCAGAATCCGCTGGAATTGCATTAATTACATAAAACGGTAAAGAGTGACAATAGTAAAATAAATGTAATCACTGTAAGTTTTGTTGAGGAACATAGAAATCAGAATAACTATTTTCTGCCCTATAAGTCACTCTGGAGGACAAGTCGCAGCAGCCAAAAAAAAAAAAAAACATTAAAAAAGTTATATAAGTCCCATTTTTGGGATAAAAAAATATTTAACAAAATACAGAATCAAGAGCGGAATAGATAACACTATTAATAGACTGAATAAATACACACTTCCCTACTCTAGCACATTAATTCTTATTCATTTTTATAAATTCATAGGGAAAATGTCTAAGACTCGATGAGTAAATGTTTTTCAGATTACTTTGTTTCATCAAATATATCCCAAAAAAAATATTTTTGGCTTTTATCTTAGATTTTTTTTTCTTTTTACTGATCCAAAAAAAGATCCCAACCGTAACCCTAAAATCATGACATGATCCAAACCGTGAGACTTGTGATCCCTCTACTATGGTTGTGGTTGGAGGAGTGATTGCACACGATTTACTACGTTCACTACTATGTGACGAATGCAAGTTTTTGGGATTTAGCCAATAGGGCTGTAACGAGTATCCGGGTGCTCGGGTATTCGCGATCTGCTCCCGAAAACCTGAGTATGAATATTCGCGAACGCAAGATCGTATCATTTGCGATCTTCATAAATTAGTAAATTGTAGTAAAATTGATCAGAATATTATCTGTCAATGATGTATTTTTCTTCTGGAATTCAGATTAATGTTTATTTTAAGTTACGAACTAAAAAAAAAAGCCGAAAGAGCCGCGGTAGTAACCGAAAGTAAACACTTTTTAGTTGCGGAGAAACTTCCGGTTTTCAAAGTAAAACTAGAGAGAGTTTTTTTATGTTAAAAAACTGAGACTGAAGTTCTGTTCAGTGACATAAATTCTGAAAAAAATGAATTAGCTTTAACATCTGAGCTTTATCTCAGTGTTTACATTCTATTGGCTATGGTAACTCTTCAACAGTTGAAGCAATTAATGAAACTCCATCTTATTCTGAAGAAACGCAGCCTCGAGCTGCTGAGGGGCGGATGTAAACAACGTGAATCTGATGATTATGCTGCTGAAAAAAATTATTTTTTCACACGGGCTCTGCATATATTGAAGAACTTTGAGGATAAAAAAAATGTTCGAAACATTTTTAAGTTTTGTTGTTAAATGCAAAACAGCAGTAATTTTTATCCTCTTTATGTTGTTTATGTTACTGCTGAACTTAACCAGAAGGCTGGCAAAAAAAAAGTTTAAAATGACAAAATTTCTTTCTATCTGAATCTTTTTGGGCTTTTTTTAAATCAGTTTTTTGTGTTCTGATCTACTGTTCTAATAAATGTATAAATGTTGGTGATTTAATACAAATAATTTCAATTCTCCTCCATCTAGTAAATATTCTCATAGCAATAAACATAACATTTAAAAGTAAGAATCATGGTTCAAACTCGTGAATCGTATCGGATCGCCACCTGAGCAACGATCCACAGCCCTATTAGCCAAACACAACAGACAAGAGTGGCCTTTGTCTTGCAGACAGACTTATTTCCTTTTAATGTCTTTCTTGGTGCTAAGATCAAAATCAGAGCTTTCCAGTACATTTTTACATTTCTGTTTTTTTTTTAAATATATATCTTTGTGTTTAAAACATCCAGTTTTCAGAGAAAACCTCATTCTGGAAACTTCCGTCTACTTTAATACTTCATTGTGTTTAAAAGGGGTAATGTGATTTTAATTTAAAATCTATGACAATGGAGAAAAACACACAAAATCAAATCATTTTTTCTTTTTTTCGGGGAGGTTATGATTAATGGAGTTTGAGTCACAGCGACGGTAGATTTCAAAGTGATGGGAGTTGAAACGGAAAGCCAGCTGAGGTGTTTTGAGGTTTTATACAAAGTTTCTTGGTAATTGGAGTACGAGTACAGAAAGAAAACACGTTCCAGTCAGTTTCTCTCACATCCCTCTGTGAAAAAAAAAAAAAAAAAAAAAAAAAAAAAAGGGGAGGCAGAGCTTCAAAAGATAATTACATTTTGGTATCAAAGAGCAGAGAGCCGTTGGAGCTTAAGAACCAAAAATCTACATATATTGCAACCTTATTCTTCCCGGAGACACTTCCTGTTGTCATTATGTGCATTCATGTGTTTACTGGGGGTCAAGAGAAAGCGGTGTATATTTATGTTTGCATATTGTTTGCCGTCTCGTCTTTGACAGGAGCCTTCACGCTTCAGAGAACAAAAGCGATGTCTCCAATTACACTTGATTTCAATGGGTTGATGCATCGTCATGGCCGCAGACTCGCGAGGCGGTTGCGGATGAAATAAAGGCGTTTCTCGGTGGCGAGGAGGCGACGGAGCTTCCTGTTTCGGTGTTCTGTTCATTCCACATTAGAAAAGCCATCAGTCCTCCAGGGAGTGTTTTGTTTTCTGAGAAAAACGCCAAAAGGAAGGAATTCCTCTTCTCCGGTCGGCAGATGTTAAGTGATGAAGATCAAATGGAAATTGGCGTTCGGGGCTTGAGCTAATGACCGCGATGGCGATGCAGACGGTGACAATATTGATGACAGAAGTGGCGGCGGTAATTGAAGGTGTTGATGACCCCGACGCAGATGATGATGTAGGCTTTAATGAGGCTGACAGCCCGAGTTGTCGAGGTCGCAGGGGGCTCCCTCAAACGCACTTCCAACCTGACCACACGAATTACAACGAATCAAAAGCCTCATTACTGGGACGTTAATACAAAGATGTGGAAACTGGATCATAATTGTGTCCTAAATTTGACCAATGGTGCAAAGAGGCCCGGTAACCTTCTGTGGAGCGAGCCAGTCTGAGCAGTGCCAGGGGTAATCAAGCTTTCTATTTTCCCACTCTCATCACTTACCAAAGTGGGCCGCCATGTCCCTGACTGGACCCATCAGACGCAGTCATGCTTCAGTCTATACAATTACCAACGCGTTGCATTGGGTCACTCCTGCTATCAGAGATAAAAGGTGAAGTTAATGACGATCCTTGTGGAAGAGTCGTCCCACGGAGTTCAGCAATCAAGACGAGGTTAAGATGAGTCTGTCTTTACAGTCCGGAAAGTAGAATGTCAAAGGCAATATACTGGCCGTCTCCATAAAGACCACTTTAAAGGAAGCATTATAGCCTTTCTCATCAGACGTTGTCGTGACTTTTCAGCTTCTTTGTTTTAACTTTGATCCAGCCTCTTCTCAGATACACCAAATGGGATCCGTTAAGTTCTAAACTAGAGTTTCTCAATTCTAAAAGAACCGAAACCCAATGAAATCCCACAGAAAACATTTTGTTGCCATTTAATCATTTATTTCCATTCATTGAATTAGAGCAGTTATATTTATATTATACAGGTTGGGCTGTAAGTTTACATACATAGAAAAACATTCTACATTGAAAAAGTTTTCATTTATTCAATGTTTTTATTGGTGACCTTGATTTTAAAATAAGTTTTGCCACCGTTTCCTTTGTGATTCCATATTTTCTAATAAAATTTTGCATTTCCTGGTCCAGCCATCAATATAATTTCAATTTGTTGCTCTTTGGTCAAACGCATCATCTATATAAAAAACATATAACTTTTTTTTTTGTTTTCCGTTGTTTATTTTATTTTTCCTTCATGTTTACTACAGACAGGTTCATTTTTTATACATTCTATGTATGAAAAATTGTTGCCCACCTTGTATTACTTTTGACAGCATCCTATAGAGCAGGGGTGGGCAATTGTTTTGACTCGTGGGCCACATAGGGTTCTAAAATTTGGCATAAGGGCCCGGACGAGGAGCAGAAGGAGAGATTGATAATCAACCTCATAAACTAAAAAAAATAATATGGAATTTAGAGAAAAATTGCTTTAATTTGGATTCAATTCACATATATTCATTTAAAACAGAAATTTGGGGAGTTTTTTTTTAATTTTGATTTTGTTCTCTTTGGTGATCCAATGGGTTGATGTTCTTCAGAGGATTTGAACTCAAAGAAATGCTGCATTTATGTGTGTAGGAATAATCCAAAAGATCACCATCTGACTCAGAAAGGAACACACACGAACGTCAGAAGAACAACACCATTCATGGGAGAAACCAGAAATACAATGAAAATAAACAATAATTAGGATTTTTGTCAATGTATTTTTTTTGGAGGGCCCACATTAAGTAGCTTAGGGGCCGCATGTGGCCCGGGCCATAGTTTGCCCACCCCTGCTATAGAGGTTCCTTTCAAAGTAAAATGCATCTTGTGTCAAATAAGATCCTGAAACGGTAAATTTATTTTAACAGGGTTCCTGTCAGGTCTCAAGAAGTCTAAAAAGCTGAATTTATGGAATTGGAAATAGTACCTTAAAAAGTCTGGATTTCTTTTTAAATAAAAGTAAAAAAAATAAAGAATAAATTAAAAAAAATACAAGGAAATAAAAAAAAAACCTACAAAATTAAATTAAAAAAATTGTGTTGATTGAAACTTCTTCATTTCACATTTCATGTTGAATGACATTTTTTTCAACAAATAAGATTAATTTGATGAAATGATGTACAAACATGGAAAAAAAAAAGTTTTTTTGCATTTATACTCTGCATTTCCACTGCTGTTTTACAATAAGTCAAAGCATCACATCACAGACCACGAAAAACAAGATTAGAAGCTACAGTTTTGATCATAAAATGGAAATAAAGTAATAAAATGAGAAATAATGAATAAACTGGAAAATAAACTGAGAAATGTCTTACTTTTTTTACATGTATGACCTTAAAACGTCATATCAAGTCTTCAATTTAACTTGTAGGAACCCTGTTTAAGAACTTCGCCCCTAAACAGCAAGTAGACAAACGATAAAAAACACAAATTTAAGCTTATAAAAATAATAAACCACTCTAATAGTTCAAACCTTCAAACATAATTTTACTTGGTTATCTGATGCACATTTTAGAGGAATGTTAAAGCCTTGAATTTCTTGTGATTTAGTATCTCTGCAGTGGTTAAAAAAATAAAAAAGTTATCGTCTTAGTTAAAAAAAAATCTAAAAACAATGACAAAATGAAACAGAAAATTGTTGGAATTTTTCTTCAAAGCCACAAAAGCTCTGAAATAAAAGAAATTCAAAAACTTTTGACTTAAACTGTAAACAGTCAACAAACAAAACCAAACCAGGAGACCAAAACAAGGCAGCAAATGTTCTCTAGATCCATGTGATGGATTCATTTTTATGCTGTGAAGGATGAACACTTTATCCTGTAGTATCCTGTAAGTAAACAGTTTTAACTTACTGGGATATAGAAAAATGATTTAGGCTGGAGAATATTTACAGTTTACCGTATTTTCTGGACTATAAGCCACTACTTTTTTCCAAGGTTTTGAACCATGCAGCTTATACAAAACCACTGGGGACGCTTTAACCGGAATTGGAATAAAAAAAGATATCAATGCAAATAAGAATAGCCTATACAACTTTTTCTTTAGCAGATATAACACGCATGACAAATTACTAACTGGTAGTTACTTTTTAAATCCTCTCCCCTTCATCGTAGAAACCACTAGAAATTCGTATGATGCAAGTTTTAAGTTAAAGCCATCAAGCTTGCTATAGGAAGAAAACTGCGCTGCTGCATGCAAGCTGAGCATCAATTAATCTACAGTGAGACGTTGAATTGAACTTTATTTACATCCCAAAGAGATAAATTCATCAAAGTGTTAGTGTTGGAGACGGCAGGTACATGCATGTACATTTACAGTACAAGATCTTTCTGTACATGCAGTAAATATCACATTTTTCAACATATTTCATATTTTTCAACACGGCTTGTATATCTTAAAATTTTTTTTGTTTTTTTAATCGAGTGGATGCGGCTTATATATATATAGGTGCGCTCTATAGTCCAGAAAATAAGGTAAATAGAAACGCTGTGTGCCACCCTTTTTATACTTAAAAAATTGCATTTATCTTGTCTCACTCTGGCTTTAGAAGCTAATTTCCAAAGAAAAAATTGTTTTTTTTTTCGTTGCTTTTGAGGTTTTGTTTCAAACCTGAAGCATTTTTATGTGTGGATAAATCAGCCTATAACCAGGTGTTTTAAGAACGATGGTTCGGTCCTGTTGCTTAGGGATGTTGTTGAATTCTTTCAACTTGATATTCTTACGCCGGGATCACACTGGACGCGGAAGCACCGCGAAGCGGAGCGGAGTCCGCACCGCTTCCGCTCCGCTCTTTAGTTCACACCAGACGGGCATTTTTCCGCGGCGGTCCACAGGCGCTTCTGCTAGAGATTTTTTTGCTTTTGCCATCATGGTTGATAATTTCATAGCCTAAAGACATTAACCCATGTTCCTGCTAAGAAAAACTGCTCTCTCAAAACCCCGCCCACCCGCTCTGTCGGCCCACTGTACTGATCTGTGTGCGTGCGTGTGCATCTGTGTGTCTGTGCGCACACGCTCGCAGGTGTGTGTGTGTGGGTAAATTGATAAACTACAATTATTAACCCATATTTCTGCTAAGAGGAGCAGCTCTCTGCATCTCTTTTTTTCTCCCCCAAAATCCCGCAGCCCCGCCCACTCGCTCCGGAGTCAGCTCACTGCGTTGATCTGTGCGCGCTCGTGTCTGTCTGTGTTGTGTGTGTTTTATAAATATTACCCCCTGTTTCTGCTAAGATGAGCTGCTCTCTGTCTCTCTGTTGTCGTTTTATTAACTCCCGAAACTCCTCACCCCGCACCGGAGTCTATCCACGTTGATCTGCATGTGTACGTGTCTGTGAAGAAAAAAAAAAAAAGGTGTGCGTGTCTGTCTGTTTTGTGTGTCTCTGTGCTCGTGCACGCACGTTTGTGATGTGATTGTATGTTTATATGCGTGTCTACCGCCTGTTTAGATACAAAAACATGATCACATTTGTCAATCGCGGCATTTTATTGTGAAAAACTGGTTATATTTTGAAAAGAAACCGGATTTTCTCATGTAACTTGATGCAACTTCCGGCCAGAATTGACGCGGAACGCTCGCGGCTCGCGCACAAAATAGGTCAGACGCGGAAACGATCCGCTGCACCGCGCGGGCCCTCCGCGCCGCTCCGCGCGGGCCCTCCGCGCCGCTCCGCGCCTTGTGTGAACGACGCCATAGGATAACAAGGGCGCCGAATGGAAGCGGACTCCGTTCCGCGGCGCTTTCGCGTCCAGTGTAAATGGGGCGTTAGTTTCACGCTATCTTCCCCAAGCTCTCAGTCAGGCTGGTTGAGTTCCACCACTGGCCTCTACGAGAAGATTCGGTATATTCTAGATAATTACATACTGGCTCTTGTGTCTTCATTAAATTATGTGGTCTGCCTGTTCACAAATTAAGCAAACTTAGGTCTGGTACTTGGTCCTGGAGCTCATTGCTTGGCTGCTTTTTCTGCGGTTCACAACTAAAGTACCATTCATTATTCATTTAGATTCTTTTTTTCCCCCATTTTTTTTTTTTTTTTTTCAACTCGGCTAAAAGAAACATGGAAAAAAACAAGTTGAAACAAGGCCCGCTGTGACAGAAATATCGTAACGCAACTGTAATTGCTAAATAATTTTTAAATTGACTGCCAATCCTCATTAAGGCCTGGTAACACTGCTATTAAGCAGAAACAGTCAGGCGATGAAATCGCTGTTTTTGGAGTGTTTCTTTGTACATAAATGACAATTTACTAGATTTTCAAAACTAAACACCACTATTTTAGAGACTTGAGGTTCAGCTGCAGATTAAACGTGACCTGGTGTGAACCGGCCTTTAGGATGATATAAAGATCGACGTGGATCCACACTTTGAGATTAAAACCGTCTGTAATTTAAAAACTTCATTTTGACTGACATCTTTCATTATCCACCTGCTACTTTTAGCTTCACCTGAATTCTCTTTCACATAATTAGGAGGTCTTAATCCCAAATGGAGACAAACTGCCAATGAGAATTTGTTCTCAACTGATCCTTCTGGTAAAATAAAGGTCGGATAAAATAAATAAAACAGCTTGTGGGTGAATCGTGGACGGAGAAGACGCAGAAGAGCAAGGTCGTAGACCCTGAAGGGGGAAAATGTAAATTCTTGAACAACACACAAAAGTAAAGTAAGCTGAGGTGCAACACGCACAGACTTTATTTTCCCAAATCCAGTCAGTTCTGTTCACATAAAGATCCCACTTTTAATGTAAATATGCCCAGAATAGCACAAGAGTTGGGAGTGAGAATGAGTTGCAAAAGAAAGTCTGAATGTCAGAAATAAGGAAATTAACTTAGAGTAGCACCAAATGATATAGACCTGTCAAACTCCTTAAAGACAGTAGGTGCGTTTTTATTAACTGAAAGTTCTCAAATTGGAATTTCAATAATAAATTCTCCGAATGGAAAAAAAAACTTGCATTTTTCTAAAGAAAAAAGTTTGCACTTAGAGGAGGTGGTATTTGGGGAGTATCGAAATAGGCATTTTTTCGCAAAACTGTAATAATAAATTTTATTTATATGGCGCCTTTCTGGGCACCCAAGGTCGCCTTACAGATAAAAACAAAACATAGTATACAGCTTAAAAATATGAGTCATAAAGCTTTTAAAATGTAGTAAAAATTCAATTAACTAGGGTGGAAATGCCAGTCTAAAGAGGGGAGTTTTGAGGTTTTTGGCAAACTGAGTCCATGTTCTGTAGATCAGGGGGAAAGGAGTTCCAGAGCGGGGGATGCAAGTACTTTTTTTTTTTTTTAAATAAATGCGGCCTCTTTGTGTGAAGTGTTTTAAGTTCGTCGTGCAACTCTTCCATGATAAAATTCCCAAGATTTCCTCATCGCTTTATCTGCACTTTTGCAGCTTGGAGTCGGAATTTGATGCAGAAGTCTCGTTTGAGGAAGAGCGCGAGTGCCGTGACGAACTTAAATGGATCTTGTTGTGTTTTCAGACAGAAAAAAGGTCCAGCTGCTCACTTGTTAAAATTATTTTTTTTTAAAAACCGCTGAACAGGTTTTCTCACGAGCGCCTGAGACCGTCAATGGACGAGCTGCGCTGCACGCGGGCGCCAGACGGTGTTGTGACGTCACAGAAATGCTCCTTGATCTTATCCGTCGCCGTGTTTAATGACTCATCACGTGAGTTGGTTTGCACTTTATCACAAAACTAGAGTTTAAGGGAACGGTGTTGTTTCAAAACTGAGTTTTTTCGAAATTCTAGGAGTTTCGATAAAGTTTTGCACAAATGTGTAATGGTGGCTAGTCGTATAGTTTGTAACACTTTTGGCACGACAATTAATTTAGTTAAACTGGAAACAAAGAAGGCCCGCCACCATTACAGTACTAATGGGAGACATTATGAAACATCTATAACTAAAAAAAATCTGTTTCACACTAAAAAGGAAAACATAAAGAGTTTTGCAGAACCTGGCAACCTTTCATAGACTTTTATGAGATTATAAAAGAATAATAACTGTTAATCCTCCATTTAATATTTATCATAATATATATATATTTTGTTTGTTAGTGTTGTTTGACATCTAGAAAATTAGAGCATAGAAATCCAATGGGCCCGGTCCATGCAGCATTTGGGTACAGTCAGTAAATCACTAGTTCTGGCTCCGTTCTAATGACCAGAGTGTGGCGTAAGGGTCACATATGACAGCATCACCCGTACGTCATCAGTGCATACAACTTACATCATCCTTACAAACTCTTATGTGATACAATTACTGAGGGCTGGGCGATATGGGATTTTTTATATCACGATATAGTTTTTACATATTACGCGATAACGATATTGATCACGATATAAACCAAATAACTATATTTAAACACTTTGTGGCTCAAAAATGAAATGTAAACTCATCAGCAGGTTGTTTAAATTTAAATATTTATTTACTATCAGTTTTTTAATAACCAAGACTATATATATAAATGAACTATGCTGAAAATTAAAGCAAAAGCTTTCAAGTTTCAAAAGTTTATGAAATAGATACTAAACTGTTTCTTCAGTTCCATTAAAAAAACAAAACATTAAGTCTACAAATGAATTCTAATGTTACTACAAATTATTTTTGTTGTATTTAGTTGGGGTGTAACGGATCACAAAACACACGGATCGGATCTTTAAGGTCACGGTTCGGATCATTTTTTTGGATCAGTAATAAGTAAAAAAAAAAGATAAAAGCCTAAAATTACTTTTTTGAAAAGTAGAAAATACATGTTTGAAAAAAAAAGTACTTAAAAGCATTAACGCACACGTTTTGAACTTTGAACATAAACAAAACATGTATTTTCTGATTACATGTACATGTCTGGAGAGAGAAAGGAATTCTTAATATGCTATCCCACCAAATTAAATTGCAATTTTGAAATTAAACTTTCATTATTTTTGGTATTAATTGTTGTATTGAAACTATCTGTGGCAAATGCATTCGGCGTGGACAGACAATGATTGTAATACAGCGCGCGGGACGCGACGTACGCAGCTGCAGCGGGGGTTGCTGGTAGAAGTCTGTTTCCTTTCATGCAGACGAAGGACGCGGAGTGGAGTCCAAAAAATGACCGAAATGAGAGCTAATAAACAAAATAATTAGAGACAAACACTTACTCGCCCTGTGGAGACTAACTCTAACTTTTACTCGTCAAATAGGAGAAAATGCTCGCTACGAGCAAGTGTCGTTTCAAAATAAAAGTCTATCGCGATATCAATAATTATCGTTTTATTGCCGATACGCACCAAAACAGTACCTCCATTTCCATGATGTTCCTTAAGGTGCTTGCACAATCCTCAAGAACACCTCTGCGCTTCCTTTAAAATGTCCTGTATGACCTGGTACCGGGCCGACCAACCCAAAAACCCACCAGTGCGGGTCAACTGCCTGTACAGCTGCAACTGTAGGACAAATAGGAGATCCAGGAACATTTAGGATTTCTAAATCCATTTCATTACAAATAATTTCATTGACGCTTTACTGTAAATAATGTTTATGCATTATTTAACACACAGAATGACGATACTTTATGTTGGTGTTACTTGACCAGCATCCATCCGTGGATTAGTTTGTACATTTTAGTCATAAATATGGAGATGAAAGCTATTTTCATGATCATTTTAATAAATATGTCTTAGTTAGATGCATTTTTTTTTTTTTAAAGCTTGAAACTAAAAAGCAACTTCATATATAGAAGACTTCAGACTGCCAGAGAGCAAGCACAAGGAAACGGTTCTGTGCCAAAGTTCCACTGTTATGAATTTTAAATGACACTTCTGGGTTAAAATAAAGTCTAATTTAATGGTGAATATTTCATAGCTTTTAGATCAAAGTGTTTTAGTTGGAGAGAAGAATGTTGCTTGGAATGTGTGGAGGAGTGGTGTTTCCACAGCGGCAGAGTGGACCGCAGAATCCTCCTGACATGTTTGGAGCTCTCTTCACTTTTTCCATCAGATTTGTTATCTTGCTTTTCTTTTGTTGTTCCCGAAGAGTCTGAACACAGATCCACACACTGCTGAAGGCTCGCCATTCATCTCATGTAAAAGGCAGAACGTTTAATAATTAAACACAAAAAAGCTGACACCATGTTTTATCCATGGAAAATCCACTCCATCATAATAGTTACATCTGCTGCTTTTTTTTTTCATTTTTAATATGAGTTTTCCTGCTCACTTCGGATGTAATCTGTATTATTTTTTGTTGAATATTTTATCCAGTGCAACATTTTTTTCAGGCTTTGCTTCTTGTGTTATTTGGCTTTAAATAATATTTATTGCAGCGATGCACCGATCAATTGACCATTATCAGATAATTTGCCCATGTGATTGCCTTTGACCAGCAGGGCACCGTCTTTCTGATTTGGAATGGATTTTTTTTATTTTATTTTTTTTGCTCGCACCTTGGTGAACGTATTCAAATCATTCCTCTGTTTTTAGATTAAATGATCTTTTAGTGGTTTAAATGAAGTCAATAAAACTAAAACTCTTTTTTTTTACAGCATCCTGCTCTGCTGCTATCGTAGATTTAGTTTTGCTGTTTGAGTCGAGGCTAAAGCTGATAGAAAATGTCTGCCCAAATTTATTTAACTGGATGTAATATTTGAATATAGTTTTACCTAAAGTAGAAAACACGGCCAAAAACGTAACTTTTATTATACAGTTTATAGCTAAAATGTAGGTTGTGGTTGCTCAGTTGATATCCCAGCATGCCTTTGTTTACACTTTCTCCATTTAACACCTCACAACCCCAAGCTAACATTAGCATAGCAACTCGAAGCTATCTAGCTGTCTAGCTTGTCTGCCAATGGAGGTATCAGAGTTGTAGCAGAGATGGAAGACTTTGGCACTTTTTCAAGCCACTGGTTTTCATCTAATTCATCAGGATTTAACCCAAAAGAGCACTATCTATCGCCATCCGACCAAACGTTTTACACTTTTTTAAATATGTTGAATTTTTCTAAATGTCATTGGTAACTGGGTAAAGTCTGATATGTCCCAGGAGCGGGAGGACCAAAGACGAGTCTCCATTATCATTATTTTTTTAAGGATTTTTTGTTCTCAAATTCCTAATTTTTTAGTAACTTTCAAGTCTGATTTTAGAAATTCCATGTTTTTATTTTCCATTTTGTTACATATACCACAGTTGAAAATAAAAGAAACTACTCTAAGTCATCATATGTTGATCTATTGTTTATGACAAATACTTTTAATTGGGTTAAAAATTACCCAGAGAAAGTGATGGTGTTCCATCATCAGAAAAATGAGAAAAACACGATAAAAACACCAAAAAAAAAAAAAGGTAATTGGAGTGGGTCTTTAAAGGAATAATACATGTTAGCTAAAATAATAGAAAATAACAATTCAGTTTAGAAGCTCTGCTTTAGAACAACTTTTAGCACCAATTAAATTTGCCGAAGGGAAATATTTAGGGGCGGAGCTTTGATGGGTTTCTTGTTGTTTGTTCCATCAGCCCAGTTGTTCTCGTACCTGCAGAAAACATTCAATAAACGTCAGAATTTAAGACTTGTTCATGACGGATCATCAGAAAAATGCTACAAGAACATGTTAAAAACACAAACAATACATTTTTCTTCTTATAAGATGCTCTCTAGTCATCTTTTGATCTATTTTAAGAAAGTGTTGCTCATGGAATTTCAATATGATTGTTTTTTTGGACAAAATTTCTGCAGACCGGAAATAATTCATCAAAAAACCCCCTCTGGTTTGTGGGCGGGGCCTGCCCTCTGGTCCTTTTTCTCTCCCTCTTGAGAGCAAATTTTCTATGCCACAAATAGAATATTTATTGAAATGTAGCTCTTCATCTGCTCCTGATTCACAACAATTTGAGTAACGAAATACTTAGATATCAGTTTTAGCTTAATTTTTGTCCTCAATCATTAGAAAATGCCACAAGAACACGGTAAAAACATAAAAAAACGATTTTTTTTTTTAAATAAATTAGGTCTAAAAAAAAAAAGAAATGTTAACTTTTTTAGGTTTTTTTGGTTTAATCCCTAAAATAACTGATTACTTTTAAAATATAGTCTGTTTATTGTGTGCTTCTTAAAAAAGGCGACAAAGTTTTGTATCCGCAGATCACACTAGTCTAAATTTGGTATCAGAATTGGCCGAGAAACTTGTAATAACTGGATCTTTAATTCATTGTTGTTTTTTTTTCTCTCTTGTGCTGATACATCCTTTCTGGCTGTGATTCTGTCCAAACATATTGCTTTCCAACAGTGTGTTGCAGCCTTGGTAGGGTGCAAAGAATCGGTATTAAATCAATGCTATTAATTAATCACGTCCCCGACTGCAGTGCATCATGTTCGGGAGCAGGTAGCCCGCTAACGCTAACACCCTCAGCTGCCGGATGACCGCGGTCTCCGGTTCAGAGTTGCTCTGGCCTTATAGCTCATGAACCAGCCGCTCATTAATGTCCCTCTTCCAGGCGCTGCACTCTTCCCCTCGCTGCTGCGGGTCTGCCACTTCTTTCTGACGAGGAAATATTGAGTGGAGAATCACAAAGCTCAGGGTTGTGCCTCTAAAGCCTGCTGATGTGCCTGAACTGTGAAAGGAAGGGAGGAAGAGGGAGGAGGTGATGTCGTTGTGGTAAAGGTGGGAGAAGGGGCAGAGAGTTTTCATGCAGGTGGAATTGTTTTCTATCCACTGAACTGGAAAACATTTTAGAGAAAATGTGTGGGAGGATTTTAGAGGAATGGCAAACCAGCGTACTGAAAAGTGAAGATACAGAATATAGTTTTGGTGAAAAGGATGTTTTCATCAATGATCAGTCACTTCAGGAGCAAAATATGCATCAGAATGTTTGTCTGAATGCAGAAACGCTGTTTTACACTCCAGCTACAGTGTTAAATAAATCTCTTATTTTTATATTTTTTACATTTTGATATCAAATAATATTTGTAAGTATTCGCACTACAGTGATTTTAATTCTCTTTATCAATATAAATCCTTATTTATTCTTCCGTACAATTGTACAATTGCTTGTACTTTTGGTATTCCTACATTTTACGCAATTTATGCAAGAAAATATTTCAATAATATACAAATCAAAACATTCAGCATGTCTAGGACATTCATGATTTTATTTATGTAATTTTTTTAATTTGAGCTCTTATTGAAACTTTAAGCAAATTTTGCGTTTTTTTTTTCTTTTATTCTCATATTCTCTTTCTGCAAATTATGCAAATTTGGTACCAAAGCATTCAGCAAGTTAAGGACATTATTGCTACTGAGGTTTTTAAAGCTAATTTTGAGTTTAGCTAATATATTTAGCAACGTGCTAACATTTTTTGCTTATTTTGCATCTAATTATGTTTTTTTGGGCTAATTCTGATTTAAGCTAATATTTTAACATTGTGCTAGTTTTTTTTTTTTTTGCCTTAGGTGGCATCTACTGAGGTTTTTTGAGTATTCTCGAGTTTAGCTAATGTTTTAGCAACATACTTACGTTTTGGCTATTTTGACATCTACAACCTTTTTTTTTTTTTGGCTAATTCTGAGTTAAGCTAAAATTTTACTAACGTGTTATCTTTTTTGGCTAAGGTGGCATCTACTAAAATTTTTGGGCTATTTTTTTGCTAACATTTTAGCAACATGCTAACGTTTTTTTTTTGTTAATTTAGCATTTACTGTGGTTTTTGGGCTATTAAGCTTAGCTAATATGGTCACCCTATGCTAAAGTTTTTGGCAAATTTTGACATCTACTAACGTTTTTGGGCTAATTCTGATTTAAGCTAAAATTTTAACAATGTTCTAGTTTTTTTTTTTTTTTTTGTTTTTTTTTAAGGTGGCATCTACTGAGATTTCTTGGGTTATTCTTGAGTTTAGCTAATATTTTGGCAATATGCTATCATTTTTAGCTAATTTTGCATCTAATGAGGTTTTTTGGGCTAATTCTGATTTAAGCTAACATTTTAACAATGTGCCAGGTTTTTTTTTTTTCTTCTTTGCCTTAGGTGTCATCTACTGAGGTTTTTTGAGTTATTCTTGAGTTTAGCTAATATTTTAGCAACATGCTAACGTTTTTGGCTATTTTGACATCTACTACATTTTTTGGCTAATTCTAAGCTGACATTTTGTAACATGTTAGCTTTTTTGGCTAAGTTAGCATCTACTGAGATTTTTTGGGCTATGTTTTTGCAAATATTTTAGCAAAATGCTAATGTTTTTTTCTTTCTTTGTTAATTTAGCATTCACTGTGGTTTTTGGACTATTACGTTTAGCTAATATGTTCACACTATGCTAAAGTTTTTGGCTAATTTGACATCTACTAAGGTTTTTTTGGGATAATTTTGAGTTTAGATAACAATTTAGCTTTTTTGGATAAGGTGGCATCTGTTGAGGGTTTTTGGACAAATTTGGAGTTAAGCTAATATTTTAGCAATTCTTCAAATTTCTTTGAAGAAAACTTTCTTCTTCAGCAAACAGCTTCAGCATCTTCAGCGATCACATTCAGCAAAAAGTATTTACAGTAGCTTTATCGAAGGTAAGGCAACATCTCTAGTCTCTAATAATTTCTTGATCCGATTAAGAGTGGTGATAAACAAAACTCCTTAAATGTTTACGATAATAGCTTAGCTGTGTATTAGCTTTTGTATTGGCACCCTTAACACTGGAGCTCCAGTGTTTACGTTCTTTGATTTACTGTAATTTTTTTAATTGTTAACACAATAAGGAATTACATTGATTGAAAGTTACAGTGTGTTAAAGATTTTGTGTTTAAACGTCACCGGCGACGCCTCAGGTGTTAAATAGAAGCATATAAACTTTGCATATATTCTGCTTTTGCAGCAAATGGTTTTAAAGCAGAAAAATATGATGCCTTGATCTGCACAGAGATCCCATGAAGATTTTTATTTCATGTTACTTCATATTTTAGCAGCAAAAAAAAATCTACACACTCAAAGACTGCTCAGCTGGCAACCGCAATTTACTGATTTTCATCTTGACTGGAGTGACCACTGGCCAGCAGACCAGGCAATCAGAAATGCAATTTTCCTGTCAAGTGAAAGCATCATGTGTACAGCAACATCTGCACTATTTATATGTTGAAGAAATTCCAGGTGGTACATCTTTTAAGGAAAAAAAACAACATATTTTTGACATTGCTAACTAGCAAACAGAGCTAAAAAAAAATAAAAGATAGAGCAATTCTGGTTACCAATTAACCAATCTGCATTTCTTCTATCAATTACAAAAAAAATTAGTAATTAAAGCCACAAACTACGGTGTTTGGTGCTACCAGCCCTGGCTACAGCCATTTTTGATGCTATATCCCCCTAACTCCCTCCCTGCTGCCACCCTGATCAAAGCTGCATGTTACAAAAAAATAAAATAAAATTCCAAAATGGAAGCTTGATTTTATCTCCATTGAAACCATTTACATTTTTGGTTGTCAGAGGGTGAACCATGTAGTTTTTAGAATAACCTGAAAAAGGCAATTTTTTGGTTTCCTTGGTAATTGAAGCTTATATTAACCACGCCCACATTACTAGTACATTCACATCTTATATCATAGTTTCTCTAAGCTTGTGCCAGGGATTCATATATTATATTTTCCCAATATTTTGTTGAAAAATGATCAAGCTACTAGGAAACTCCCCTGTTGCATCGTTCACGATCTACAAGTTCTGAAACCAAATTTATTTTATCTTCCCAATGATGCTCGAGGAGTTAGGAGACAATAGATCTAAATCCCAAGGAGGAATTTAATTTATTTTTCTATTTTAATTCAAGATGGCATCCTAGGTCAAAGGTCCTAAAACTGAAATTGGTTATGATTGACTTAAAGACCCTTGTATGAGACTTATGCAAAATCACAAATTTAATTTGATAAAACTAATATTTTTTAATGTAACAGAGTATGGAGCTTGTGTTAATTGATTCAATGTTTCACTTAGCAGAGAATCTTTTCCAAAAGTGAGAAAATCTCCCAATTTCACACTTTGTCACAAAATGGCTATCGATGTGGCCATCCCATAATAATTTTAAAACTTCCTTTTAATATCACCAACATATTTTCTCCGTTTGATTATCAGATCTTGAGTCCCATAAGATATTTTGGCTTCATTCATGTTTTTTAGTGGCTTCTTCTGCTGTGATGTCAGCTCACAGAAATCAGAGAAGCAGAAGGAAACATGATGAATTTTATCATGTAAATGGAAAGAGCTCTTCATGGATCAGATAAGTCTGCAGGCTCGTTCAGCTGTACCTGTGAAGCCCTCTCAGGTGTGTTACCTCCACGCCTCACACTTTCAGCTTTGATAATGTTGCAAAAGCCAAGTTTAGTTGCTGGGAAACATAGCAATTTTAGTTTTCTCTCCACTCTCTCCTTGAAGACTTTTTTTTTTCCTTCCTGTCACTCTTTTCTCCACCTCTCCATTGTGGGAGCTGCTGCTTCTCTTCTCTTCTCTTCTCTCTCTTCTCTTTCTGTCTTTAATGTTCCTCGCCGCCGTTGAAAACAGTTTTCCTTTCATGTTCTGTCTGTCTCCTCAAACAGATTTGAGGAAGAGGAACATACAATATCTTTGGTAATTTTGCTTTTCAGAGAGCCAGGATTAAGGTGGCATTCAAACAAAAGATTTCAAAGTGTTTTTCAGGTACTGGATTAGGCTGTGGAGAAAACGTTTAGCGCTTTGTCTCTGGCGTTTTGAAATGAATGGAAGCGAGGTGTGGAAGCTGGAATAGTTGAGATGCCAAAAGTAATTACCCTCCATCAGCGACACGGCTCTGACATTTATGACATACGGAGAACAGGGTGTATTTTTTTAAAAAGTAACTAAAGGTCAATTCGTATTTGAGTGATTTCTAATTTCCTCTGGCATGCTGGGTGGAGCTTTACCCGAAAGCTTAATAAATTGTTTTAGTTGCAACTTAAAAAGCCCTGTAATTCTGCAGAGTTTAAGTGAGAGCAATTACTGTGTTCACTCATTGAGTCACTGTATATGTAATGACCTCTGCTGTCAACACATGCACCCACTTTGTAATTCATCAAGGTTTGTGTGGCTCGTTTAAGTGTGTCCACAACACGGGCGCGCCACCACGGCGGCTGCCCTTGGAGAGGGAGTCACCTCCAGCTACGCCGCCGGTGGGCTTGCGCTCTCCGTACATTATTTGTATAAACAGCTATTGATCCTATGGGGAGGACGGGCACTAGTCAGCAACTTTATCAACAGCTGAAAAGAAATGAAATTACATTTTTTGATGGATGCCCCTGTCAGGGTAAAAGAAAAACAAAAGAGCCTACAGCGTCAGGGGTTTCCACAACAAGACTTTCTCAGGTAAACTGTAACATAATGTAAGAGCTCTCAGATCCTGCGCGGCTCTTATCATTTATTTATATAAAAAGAGCACCTCTGACACTCATGGAGGTTACTAATTTGTCTCTTTTTGGCAGTTGCACCTTCGCATTCCTTTAATGTTGCCTTGTTAACTCCAGACTCGGTGATCGAAATGTAATTCCCCGGAGCGGAGCGAGGTTGAGCAGCAGCCTTTAGACTGAGAGCGCTAATGAGATCCCAGCGAGCTCTTTCATAATGAAACAACTTTGAGGCCAATTGTCCATCACTAATAATCATATGGTAATAACCGCCGCAGAAACCTGCGCTGAGGAGCAGAGTTCCAGTCGTTTACTCGTTTGAGAGCGCGCTCCTCTTCAGCGGCGACACGGAGGAAAAAGTGATAAAATGGACAAAGATGACGGTAATGAGCAAAGGAGGGGCTTTACGAGAGCGGAAAACATGGAAGTGGACTTCAGAAGGTTCAAGCTTGAAGGAAAATGTAAGAAAAATGAAAGCAGCGTTGCGTGATACCCGCCCCCGCAGGTGCAATACTCTCCTGCTCTGCTTCTGCCCCCCTGGTCAAAATGTTTTTCAAAATGGCGGCTTTTCTGTCGACATCATCTCCATAGCGACCATTTTATTTTTCGGTCATCTGAGAGAGACAAACGTGTCTTTGCAAGTTATAGAAAAATTGACAAAAGTACATTTTTAGATTTTCTAAGCAACAGATTTCCTAAGCAAACATGCGTGCAACAGAAAAAAAGACACTTTTGTAACATTCTTCAAAATCTTCAACTAATAATTCCAACCATGTAGCTTCCCAGTGAGGATAAATCTTTATCCTTGGAACAGTTGAAGTTGCTTAAAGGTGACGTTTTTTTGGAAAGATCAACATGGCAGTCTCTTCTTGAGGTCAAAAGTTAATAAAAGTTTTGCTGTGGTAATAAAATAAGGCCACGGTCAATGCCACTGCGTGGTGATCTAACCAGCCAGCGAGGTCATGTGGGCCACAAATGATTTAAACATTAGTAGAAAATATAGAGGTTCGTCCGCAGTTTCTGAGGTGGCCCGACCTGTTTGCCCACATTGGCCCCGCTGCCCAGGAACCAGCAACCTGGGCGGCAACCCTACTAGGTCTACTGGCGACTGGCTAGCGTAGCAGCCTTACCCACTGAGTGCCCACTTGTCAATGTAGGAAAACCCAAGTGGGGCCACCTTTTTAATTGAATAGAACCCACTTGGCCTTGTTGGCTGGGTGCAAGTTGCAAATTTAGCTGGTGGCTTCGTGGCAGAATTTATAATCGAGAGGCAGTCGCGCTGTTGAATAGTGCACGATGGTCACGGGGGTATTAAATGGTAAAAGGCGTAGACTTGTATAGAGCCTCTTTACCTTCCTTTAACCCTCATGCTCTCTTATGGGGTCCAGATGACCCCACCCTTAAATTGATGAGTGATCCTTCCCATGACAAAGGTGGACAGGATTTTAGGTCTGCTACTGACAAAAGTGCTGATAAAATGAAATCCTTGAAAAAAAAAGTTCAGTTTGATGTCTTGTGGGGTCCAGATGACCCCACTTGAACATGCCAAAGATAGCACAAGGGTTACAGCCCAAAGTGCCTTACACAGGGTTCCCACAGGGTTTTAAAAGTCTTAAAAGCATTGAATTTACAAATTTGGAAATAATACCTTAAAAAGTCTTGAATTTTGATATCTGATTCTTAAAAAATGCTGCTTGAAACCTTTCTGTTTCACTTTTCACGTCAATTTAACTGAGGTAATTTTGATTTAATGATGCAAGTAAACTTCGGGAAAACCAGTTATGTGCCAAAACTGTAAATGCTCACAAACGGTTTAATAAAAAACAGGTAAAAGAAGGAAAAAATGGCACAGACCACAAACATGATAAAAAGCTACAGTTTTGATCAGAAATTGGGAATAAATTAATAAAATGGGAAATAGACGAAAAAATAGGTCTTAATTTTTGAGATGTATGACCTAAAAATATCTTTAAAAAATCTTAAATTTAACTTGTAGGAACCCTGTTCACAGTCACAGACCCATTCACCTGTTCACACATACATTTATTCACTGGTGGCGGCCCCACTGCCAAACACTGGCGCCAACCTTCCACCAGAGGCAATGAGGGGTTCAGTGTCTTTCCCAAGGACCCTTCGACAAATGGGTGGGCAAGGCCGGAATCGAACCTGCAATCTTTCAATCATAGGTCGACCACCTTACCCCGACACCACAGCGTTTTAAGAGAAAGTTACAATTTTTAGCAACTGAACAATTTTTCAAAAGTTCACATTAGTCAGTCTCGACTGGAGAAAGGTAGTTTGTCCTCTCTCGGTGGGTAGAGTGCTCCTGCCTCAGGTGGAGGAGTTTAAATATTTTGGGGTCTTGTTCACGAGTGAGGGAAGATTGGAGCGTGAGATCGACAGGCGGATCGGAGCGGCGTCCGCCATTTTGTGGTCGTTGCACCGGTCCGTTGTGGTGAAAAGAGAGCTGAGCCAGAAAGCAAAGCTCTCAATTTACCGGTGGATCTTCGTTCCTGTACTCACCTATGGTCATGAGCTCTGGGTCGTGACCGAAAGAACGAGATCCTGACTACAAGCGGCTAAAATGAGTTTTCTCCGGAGAGTGGTTGGGCGCTCCCTTAGAGAGGGGGTGAGAAGCTCAGTCACCCGGAGAGAGTTCAGAATAGAGCCACCTCTCCTTGAGAGGAGCCCGTTGAGGTGGCTTGAACATCTGATCCAGATGCGTCCTGGACGACTCCCTGGAGAGGTGTTCCGGGCATGTCCCACTAGGCAGAGGCCCCGGGGAAGACCCAGGACATGTTGGAGAGGCTACGTTTCTCGGTCCCACCAGAGGAGCTGGAGGAAGTGGCCGTGGAGAGGGAAGTCTGAGCGTCTTTGCTTAGACTGCTGCCACTGCAGTCCCAGATGAGCAGAAGAAGATGGAAAGATGGATATTAGTCAGTGTCCGCCAGGGCACATTTCCGTGTCACGTAGTGGCAGTCCAGTGACCGACAGAGATGAAGCCATTACGAAATTGGGTGGCCACTGGTTGATGATGGGCAGAATCGCTGACCGGCAGCAGCTCTGACTGGATGATGTGTAACTGTCTCCAGATGGCAGTTGTCTGTATCAAACGCCACCGGCTGCTAGCTGGCAGCACTTGGTGTATGAAAGGTAGGCCTTTCTGCACGCCTGATGGTCGCTGTCTACTTTCACACTTCACACTACTTTTACACTTTGCCACAAAATGGCCACCAAGCCATAGACCCTGTGACTGTCCCACAATTATAAAAACTTCCATTGAACATCCCTGACGAGTGTTTAAAACCCCATAAGAGATCTTCTGTCCCATTCATTTTTGGACGGTTTTACTCACTGTGATGTCATTTTTTGGGGTGTTCCAAATTAGATTTCACCAGATATTAGGTGCATGCAAGTTTTGGTGAAGAAAAGAATTGCTAAAACAATCTGGTTCTTGCAGTCCAGGACTGCAGAAAAAGTCTTTTTGTGTGATTTCGATGCGACTAATAATGTAGCTGCTTCTCAGAGCGACTGTAACCCCTGAACCCCGCCGTGAAAACCTGAGCAAAAATATCATAGATGGCATCTCATAGATCTTACAGGATTTGTATTAAATCAAAAAACATCTTCAATATATCAGAAGGCATCAAGAAAATGTACTTTTTTGCTGCAGCCAGTGATTTTCCTTCACTTTAGGGCCAGCATAGATTTTTTTTTTTGTGTGTTTTGCTTGAAGCAGCTGAAGCAGTTTTTAAGGCTTTTTTGACACTCCCTGGGTTGTCGCATAAAGGACCAGTTATCACAGCAATTACAGGCAGTGCCAGCATTACCTTGGAAACGAACAAGCTGCTACAAAAGCTTTGAGTCAAAATTGCCTTAATTAAAGCATCAGATTCCTGCCGACATTCCATAAATACAGACATCCAAGGCTTTCATATCTGTAGCCTGGCAACCCTTGTGAGGTTGGAGTCTAAGGAGGAGGGAGTGTAGGGCTCGGTGCTTTGCAGCTTTTAGAATTTGGGAGTGCTGTGTTTATTGTCAGTGCTGCACTTCAGGGACTTACAGGTGCTGGAAGGGAAATCACTGTTGCTTAAGCACGTTCAAAGCTCGACTTAAGTCGGCCTTCAACCAATTCCGACAAGTGCTTCTTGATTTGGTCTTAGCGACGGAGGCTTTCACTGGAAATGAAACTCGGCTTCCGTGTGTCTTTAGTAAAGAAAACAGTTCAGAGTAGTTTTATTGTGAAAACCTTTCTGTTAATTTATGCTTGTTGGAAATGCTCGCACAAGTCGGATGTCTGCAAGTGTGACAAAGTCGTTTTCCCCTCTTGTTGACGTTAGTCTCACAGTTAAAGATCCACTCCAATAAAAATCATGTCTTTGGTGTTTTTTAAAATGTTCTTGTAGCTTTTTTGTCATGATGGAGAAATTATTGACTTGCATTTGGAAAAAGTTCACATTTGTGATGCAGCAACTGGCGTGGGCGGACCAAAGTCTTCCTTCTCCGCTCCAATTTCACTTACACACAGATAGATCCATTAACATCTTCATTTTCTTGGTCTGCCATATGGCTTTAAACTGTACGGCTGGATAGCTCCAATATTGGTCACTGTGTTTTTGTTTTTTTTTTCATAGCTAATGTTAGCTTGGGTTTGTGAAGACGGAAGAGAATGTAAACAAACTTCTACGACAACTGCCCCGCCCACAACTCAAGTTTCCATTTAGCTACTGCTGCACTACAGAAAACATAAAAAAAAAAGACAGACTTTTTTATTTCGGCTAGAAACTGTATTATCAGAATTAAAAGATAACTAGAAACACTTTTACAATAGAAAGAAATGTAGTTTGAGTTGCACTGTTTCATGTGAGTAAAAAAAGTCATAAAAGACAACAGGTATTCAATGTTTCTCCGTTCTCCTTCCTGTTGCCCAGGTGACAAATTGGCGTTCACTTCCTGTTTATTAGGGGCGGCAAAAGAGAGGTAGAGGGGCGAGATGGATTTTATGTGTTTGATTTCCATTTGGCTTAAATTTGGCTTCAAATTGTTTTTTTGCAGAAGTTTAAATGTGTATGTTGTGTTTTCCGCACAAAGGATGTATGCTCTATTTTTGAACTTTTGTCATACATGAGGCCCAAAGCATAGAATATTCCAAATTCCTGTTGATTCCCACCTTTTTTGCCACATTTGAGAAAAACACTCGGGCAATGCTACACGCTAGCTGCGTTAGCGTCTTCAAAAAAAAAAAAAAAAAAACTCAAGAAAACCTGACAATTTGACAGAACGCCTGTATTTCTCAAAATTGCTTTGACATCAGTAAATATCACTTAAAAATTTGGATAACTTGAGAGATCATACACATTCTCACTCCCAACATTTGATTCGGGCCCCCTCCGGGTCACTTTTTGGGTCTCCCCAACTCATTGTTTCTTGAAGTGCTGCCTGTTCTCATTAAATCACGGGGTCCCTACCCTTGGAATTAGGTGCCCGACACGGAACTGGTACCGGGTTAGGGTACTGAGACCAGGTACTAGTACCGGTTCGTGTCCCTAGGGTTGGGGACCCCTGATTCAGTGTCTGTGGCCCAGCACCAAGCGGCCCTTGTACTGGTACTTGTTTGTGACCTGGAGGACATGGAAAAGTGACACGGGTGGCTCCAGAACCATACGTCCATACTGTATATGACAGGTGGGAGTGAGAATGCGTTGAAAAATCAGATAATTTAGTATTTAGTGTGTTTGAAACTGGAGTTTAAAATCAAATGTACAAACACCAACTATAAACTGGTTCTGAGGATGGCATTGAAGGGTTTTTTACCGATAATACATGTTCTGGCTGTTTTGTGTTTTTTTTTTTTGGTGAATTTTCACAAAAAAAATCATTTAATTTGTCATGTTTTTTAAATTTATACCAAATAATTCCACTATTTTCAACGTATTATTTTCAGCAGAGGTTTAATTTGCAAAGAAAACAGCAGGATCATTTTTTCCTAGCCTTTTTTTTCTATCCTGCTACAGATTTTTGTTTCTTTTTTTTCTGAAATGCAATGCAGATGAAGAAAAAGATCTGAACCCGACTTTAGGGGATCGTGTTGATAATTGCCATATTTATGGTATAATTGTAGCTAAGTGGAAAAGCTCAGCGTGTTTCCAGGAAATCCATTATCTGTGTATTGTCATGCAGTGAAGAAAATCTGTTCTGACTTTCTGATTGGTTGATATGAAAAAGGGAAAAAGGAGCCAGATGCACGTAAATATGAACCATGAAGCATTTCCATTTCATCAAAACTAAACCATATTTAAACAAAAATTGATTTATATCTTTTAGATATTGTTTTGTAAAAATATTTAGCACGTTTTGGAGAATTTTTATCCCATTTTTATTATGTAACTCTACAATTAAGTGGCAAATCAGATGATTTATAAATCGACATAAACAGAAAAATAAAATGTTATATTTAAAAAATATTTCCCAACAAACAAAGGACTTGTATTAACTGTAATGAGCTAATTACAGGGAATATTGACGATGATTTGCTGGGAAAATCAGAGTGCTTCATTAGGCTCTTTGTACAGTTGTAAATACATATTATTAACATGTTTATCAGCAGAAGTATCTACTCACAAATTCAGAAAAAACTTCTGTTTTTATTCACATTTTTATTGGGAGGGACGATACAAATGATTTGAAAGGGAATTTTCCTCTCAAACTTTATATAGCAGCTGCTGTCTTTTAAAAGTCGCTCTTTGATGGACAGGAAATCGTGTAAAGATGTCAGAACTTGAGTGATACGATCCACTTTTCTGGCCTTAGTGAGGACTTGAAGGAGCGTGTCTTACATTTTGTGCCTGTCAGCCGCTGCGAGGAGGACGCCGCAATCAGAGGGAAGCCGGCGTGATGGACGGGAGAGGCCAGTATCCAAATGTGTTTCAAGTGCAACAAGGCTGATGAGTGACTGACGGAAGGAAATCTACCTGGAGTCTCGAAATCAAATGAGTCCTAAAATACCTGCAGCACCAAAACTCCATGAAACGCTCCATGTGGTACTTTTGTTAGAAGTATTTCTAATATTTTAATAACTTTTTCTCCCAATGTATTCATTTTTTACAATTCTATTGATCTTTATGAGCCCGAATTAGATCAGTTTAAATTTTGTGCAAAATTTAATTGTAAACTTGGAAAAATATTTTAAAAAGGCAATAAATAATGTGAAAAACTTTTTTGGACTACTTTGGCATTTATCAAGTTTTTTTTAGGCTATTTTGGAGTTTAGCTAATATTTAATATACATGCTAGCTGTTTTTGGCTATTAGGATTTTTTTTTAAAACTGATTTTGAGTTTAGCTAATATTTCAGCAGTATGATAGCTATTTTGGCTAATTTAGTTTTTTTATTTGTTGTTTTTTACGCTAATTTGGAGTTTAGCTATTCTTTCAGCAGCATGCTAGCTATTTTGGCTAACTTTGGCTCTTTTTATTTTTTAGGCTAATTTGACATTTAACTAATATTTCAGCTGGTTATCAACTTCAGCGTCTTTACATCCAGTTTGCACATGACCCGATTAGTCGACTAATCGGAAAAAATAATCGGTGATTAGTCGACTATTAAAATAATCGTTTGTGGCAGCCCTAGGCGTGGAATTCATTTGTTGGTCACATGACTCACTAATTTGAAAAAAGTGTTGCCATTGCAGTTTTGACAAAAAATATGAATTTTGATAAGCCTCAAAAACAAACTCCTCCAAGCGCAAAAACTTTTTTTTTTGATAGATACCAACTTTTTCAAAATTACTTCAATTGGGAAAATGTATTCTCACAAATCCAATTTGTACAATTTCACAGTCGAGGGGAAAAACAGCTTTTAAGGGTTTAATTTGTTACAGTTGATGTTTTTGTATTTTTTTCTATTTTTTATTTCTGTTTCTTTCCCTCCTCTGATGTGGTCTACAGTCATGATAAGGTTTTTCCAAAGTTTGGTAAATCAGAGGAAGGATGACACTGACGATATCCAGTAACAGTCTGTTCTGGAACAGAAATGATATCACTGTAACCTCTATGACCTGACGTCAATCATGTCCTGGTGGCCGATGGGTTTTTAAAGCCTCAACTCCACATTAAATTAGGATAAATTCTGGAAATTGTTAATTTAAATTATGTAAATGATGGTGCTTCAAAGAAGAAGAGAAAATAAAAAAGGGAAAATACAAAACAGCAGGTGTTAAAAATAAAAATTTGTATCTGCTTGGTAACACATTTTTGTTTCTTGTTTTTTTCAAATAGACTTTTTTCACCTTTTAAAATTTTTCTTTGAAGTTTAAAATTTTATCTTTAAATTTGCAAAATCAATTTTTCAAAGTTACCGTCTGATTTTTTTTTTTTTTCTCCATAAACTTTAAGCTGATCCTGATTTGACTCCGTACTTTTGAGGAAGAAAACAATTCTGCAACTGAAGTTTAATGTGTTCTATTTTACATTTTTTTTTTTTTACTTTTTGGCTGGGAGTGTAACTTGTATAGTCGTATTATTTTAGCAACAACCACTAGAGGGCACTGTAGGGGTGCATATTAGTATTTTCTCATGACATCAATGCAGAACAAGAAACGCTGTTCGGTTTTACGCCGAATTTGGTGGAATTTTTACTAAGCAACACAGTGGAGAAAAATTCAACTAATTTAGTAATTTGATGTGATTTTCTTTTTTTAAGGAGTTAAGTTGACTTGTTAGCATGTTGTTCATACTATTATTATCTTAATAGTTGATCAAATGTTGTGCTAATGTACTAGATTGGTTTCATGAAGCTAAATGAGCGTTAACATGCTACATATATTGGGTCTTTTATCTTTTCTTAAGATGAAATTTCCATTTTTGTTCCCGTATTTTGTTAGATACAATTTCTCCCAAAAGTGCGACTTATATACGATTTTTTTCTTCTTTATTGTGTATTTTTTGCTGCTGCAACTTATATTCTGGAATTACTTATATTCCTAAAAGTACTGTATTATTTTGTCTTACCGTTTTTAAAAATGTATGCTGATACGCCTCTAGACTGAACTTATTTTGTTCTTGCATATTAAATCCAAAAACCCCAGCATTCTCAACAAAATGCATTTTTTTAAAAATAAATATCCACCATTACTAACTTTTCACTCTGAAAAATGACTCCACAAAGCCGCTCTGCATCCTAATTAGCAAGCTATTGATCAATTACCCATTTGCACATTTTAGGTAGTTATTACTGAAGCAGTAAAGCGCTTTGGAGCACCTGTTAGCAGGCGCACGGTGACCTTGAGCGGTGGCTGTTTGGGCCTCATTGTCTCTGGGCAAAGACATTCACCGCGTCATTAAAATGACCAGACCTGATTCTGTCGTTATCAGTCGCCAGGAGCTGGAAGCCAATTTGTCATCTGGGCTTGTTGTTCATTTATTAAATATTAAAACCACAAAAAAAAAAAACAGCATGCCAGTTGTTGCAGATTTTTCTCCAGCCCATCCTTGGTATTGTGACAGAATTACAAATGTCATCTGTTTTTCTGCACAATGCAGAGATGAGGAATTTGATGAACCTCCAAAAAAATAAATAAAAAATAACTCACAGAGAAACAGTGTTAGACTTCATCATGTGGGGGAAAATGACAGCTGAACAATTATACACCTGTTTTTCTGCAGTGATAATAAAATACTAGTTGCATCAGGCGGTGACATGAAATATCCAGATTTAGCTGGATTTGCTTTTTTGTTGATATGTGTCAGATTTTAGTGGGCAAAACAACATATCATAGACTAGTCAGGCTCTATTTTTATTTTGTTTATAAAGGCTGTAGAAGAGAATAAGAAAATCGTAAATTAATTACTGGTTGTATTTGCAAATATGACTCCGGTATAGTGTGCAGAGATCTGGTGAGGTTTCTGTGAAATCCCTAAAATATTTTAATCTGACAAACTGAGAATGTCAGTCAAGCTTGAGCTGAAATCAACATTTTGTACAGATTAAATCGATCCTTGACATGAGGAGTCTGAAAAACAGAGGTGTAGACTCGAGTCACATGACTTGGACTCGAGTCAGACTCGGCAAGTTGAGACTTGACTTAGAAATCAACATCAGTTAATGGAGACTTGAGTCTTAACATTCATCGTTAATGACTCATGATTTGACTCGGATTGATCACACCGGTATACTCGGGACCTTAGTCGTAACATAACGGACGACAGTAGTAACTCATGACTTGCCTCGGACGTCGACAGTATTAAACTCTGGACTTGCAACTCAACATCCACGACATAACTCATGACTCTTGCCTCAAACATCGACAGTAGTAACTCATGACTTGCCTCAAACATCGACAGTAGTAACTCATGACTTGCCTCAAACATCGACAGTATACTCATGACTTGCCTCAAACATCGACAGTAGTAACTCATGACTTGCCTCGGACATCGACAGTAGTAACTCGTGACTTGACTCGGACATCAACATCAGTAACTCATGACTTGAGTCGAACATCAGCGTTAATGATTCGTTACTTGACTCGGACGTAGACATTAGTAACTTGTGACTTGAGTCGAACACCAATGTCAATAACTCGTGACCTGACACGGATGTCAACATCAGAAACTTGTGACTTGACTCGGACGTCAACATCAGTAACTCGTGATTTGAGTTGAACATCAATGTCAATAACTCGTGACTTGAATCATGCGTCAACATCAATAATTAGTGACTTTGCTCGGATGTCAAAATCAATAATTCGTGACTTGGTTTTGACATCAACATCAGTAACTTGTAACTTTACTCGGACGTCAACATTAGAAACGTGTGACTAGACTCGGACATCAACATTGGTAACTCCTGACTTGAGTTGAACATCAATATCAATGATTCGTGACTTGACTCGGGTGTCAATTTCAATAACTAGTAACTTGACTCGGACATCAACATTAGTAACTCGTGACTTGACTCGGACATCAACATTAGTAACTTGTGAGTTGACTCGGACATCAACATTAGTAACTCGTGAGTTGACTCGGACATCAACAACAGTAACTCGTGGAATGCATTAAGTGAAGATACGTGAGCTCAAAGGCAATTTCCCTAATATTCTTGCAATCGTTTGATGAATAGTTTATGACCACACATGTTGTTCTGTGTATAAAATATCACTCTTTTGTTGAAAGAACTTTAAAGGACTTGAAAGATTAATTGATAGAACTTGATTCGAACTTGAGGACAAACCCTTAAAACGTGAGGATTGCAGATAAAATCAGCTTCTCTTAACAAGTGCGGTCAAGGATCTGAATGTATTTTATCAAACATACTTTTTCAATGCGCAACATCATTTTAGCAGATTTGTTTCTGTAAAGACGAGAAACTCGACTGCTGCCGTTCTGCAGCCCAACAAGCTTCGTTTGGAGGATTTGTAGATCTAATCATGTGGTTCAAGGGGAGAAATGTGGAGAAAATGTACAAAAATTATTCTGATTTGTGTGAAAATCACATAAAAAAGAAAAAAAAATCTAGAAAATGTAAATTTTTAACTTGCTTCTTATGCATTAACCAATTATGAGAAGTCATTGGTTTGAATAACTTGCAGTCATTCCTTTATGGATCACATATATAGTGTGAGGAATCACAGATTATCACTAAAAACCTTAAAAACAAAAAATATATTTAAATTAGATTTGAATTTAATAATCATAATGCATTTAATTTGGTGCGTTGTTTTTTGTTTTTAAAACAGTTGACATTTAAAAACATAAAATAAATTCAAATAAATGTATTTTAAATTAGTCCTAATTTGAATGATAAATGTTAAATTTTTTTTGCTAATGTAAAAAGTTTCCACAACTTGTAACTTAAACCGAACAAAATCCAAACTTTAGTTATTAAAATTTACATTCAAAAATGTCAGCAAAGCAGTTTTTCTGCTGGAATTCGACGATATACTTTTTGTGTAAACATAGCCTCAGAGTGACATGTCGTCTTCTAAATAAATAAAATAAATAAAAAGTCTAATGCTAAACAAATTATTCATGGACAAGGTGAATGTTCCAGCAGAATGAGATGAATAATGTACAGGACAGTGAACACAGATAACAAGGTTGTTTTTCGGAATTGGTTTCTGACGTCGACGGGACGCTGATACCGGGCGCCGTGCATGCTCGCGCGGGTAATTCGACCATTTTAGCCTGCAGATATTTGACATAACAGAACCAGGAAATGAATTGGAGCTCTGTTACTTCCCTTTGGCATTCTGCTGGTTTTTAAAAAAAAAAAAATCTCTCCGTTCTAAATATTCTGCATTGAGTTTGTTTCACAGCTTTTCCATCGACTTCCATGACTTTGAAGGTTACAGCAGGCTTATCAGTATTTTGTTAGACATGCCTTCATTTGCATAGATCCTGATCTCGTACATCTCACAAGGGTGTTTACTTTGTCCCTCATATGTCTTTAAAGTGCAGTGCATACCATTCAAAGACCAATCATCCATTTCCATATTAAAGACTCTACATAAAGTACATGTAGAGTTCACACTAGGAGAAAAAATAAAGGTAAAAATCTGAGAGTTTTTCCTCAGAATTAGAGAAAAAAATGCAGATTCTTTTGAATTAAGATAGTAAAATAAATATTATTTGGAATGTTTAAACATGTAAAATCCTAGTTAAACACTAATAGATGTAGTAGAATTATTACTGGGTTTGTAAAGATGGAAAAACTAAGCCGATACTGGACATGAATAGGACTTCAATCAGGTGTTGTCCTTGTTCAGACCTGGTTCTTCTGTTAGGATGATCTATATACAGCAGAGACGCATTCAGGCTGCGGTCAGAGGCAATCTAGGGCGCTTTTGGACAAAGTTATTATAATCTAGAACAGGGGTCACTAACCTTTTTGAACCTGAGGGCTACTTCATGGGTACCGAGTCAAACGAAGGGCTACCATTTTGAAATAACAAATTTTGCTTAGTTATAGTTAGTTATATATTATTAATAATGAATAATGATTCTCCTCTATGTAAAGAAACTGATTTCTAACCATAATTATCAACAATGACAACAAGCTAGGAAAGAGAGATCAGTATTTTCAACATTTTGAGACAATCATTTACTTTTCATGGGAAAATATCCCATTTTCACTATGTTGTACCATATTAATCAATTATGTAATGTTAAAAACATTACAGATTTTAAACAAATCTTGTCATATTTTGAACTAATAACCAATAATAATTACCAAATGAATGATCTTTGAACTGGAGTAGGTCAGAGGTCACCTAAATTTCATGAATCATGAACATATTTTTAAGAGGTTTTAATTTTTAAATCTATGTAAAGCCACGTGTTATTAAAAAAAAAAAAAAATGCAACAGAATGAAATGTAATTTTAGATGAGTTGTGGTAATTTCAGAACAGACCCGAGGGTACCTTATAGCAGGGGTGTCAAACTCAATCGCACAAGGGGCCAAAATCCAAAACACAACTTAAGTCGCGGGCCGAACAGGATAAAACCTTAAAACCTTAAGTGCTGAGAGTTGAAGATGCTAAAATTGATAGCTGAAAATACGGAAGCTGATAGCCAGGTAACATTTTAGCTAAATGCCAAATTAACTCAAAAAACTAAAGAAAAAAGAAAAAAGCTAATCTTCAAAATACCCTAAAAACCGAAAAAAGCCTAAATTAGCCAAAATATCTATAATTATTATCCAAAACAGTCTAAAAAACTTGTTTGAAAAAAAAAACATAAATTAGCCAAACAGCTAGCATAACTGAAATATTATCTAAACTCCAAAATAGCCTAAAATATCTTAGAAAATATCCAAAAAGCTAGCAGAATGCCATGCTTTAAAACTTTAAAACTGTAACTTTTAACATAATTATGAATAATAAAAGGCAGGAATATTATTCCAGAATAAATCAACTTAAATAACTTGCAATATTTTACTCTCCATAAAATATATTCTGTCAAAATTATATAAGTTAAAAATAAGCGCAAGATGGTGGGGCATCGGTCATTCATAACAATGAAATTAAATGATCTTGGAGGGCCGGATAGAATTACCCGGAGGGCCGGATCTGGCCCCCGGGCCTTGACTTTGACACATGTGCCTTATAGGGTCCTTGAGGGCTACCTGATGCTCGCGGGCACCACGTTGGTGACCCCTGATCTAGAACTATTTGGGATTTTTTTTCTTGTATTACCAAAAAAAAATTTTTAGGTGAACTTTTATTTTTTTTTTTTTTACCTGAGTTCATGTGTGTTTAGCTGGACTCAAAACAGACTTTTTTTGTATGTTTTCTTGCTGTAATGATCCTGAATATTGACTTTGAGGTGAATCCTCAAACCTCAGCACTGCAGAGTTGATCATGGATTTATCAAACTACTTTTTTTTTTTTTTCACCTGCTTTTAATTTTTAAAGACCAAATCGATGAATTTTTTTTTTTTTTTTATGACAGATATACATAAAGAAAATGTAACTTAAGATATAATTTCTGGGTATTTCTATATTCAAGTTGTTGGGAATCAGGAGATGGGGAGAAAATTCTGCTACAAAAAAGTTTGAAGCTAAACTCGGCATCCACTTGCAGATGACTAGATCCATGAACGTCTTCGTTTTCCTCGTACGAGTTGGAATCTGGTTCAAAACGAAATATTGATACAGTGAAATATGATTTATTTGGCGATACGTGTATCAATTTAAAATACCGCAGAGGTGATATTTAATTATTTAAAAGCAAACTTTGTTTTTTCACTTCAATATTTCCTCAATTTCCAAAAAAAGCCCCATGACTTTGCTTGGGTAAAAACAACTTTAGATACAGTTGCTTAACGTTCTAATCATTAATAAACATGTTTTACAATTTTACTTTTGTGATATTCAGATAAGTCATAATATAAAAGAGTTAAATATTTTCTGCTACTGTATTGAAATATATGAGGATATGTATGGTATCATCAGACTCTTGCCAATACACAGCTCTATGGACTGCCGCTCTGCAGAAACTATGTCCTGGAAAACAGATTTTTATTTTTTTTTATGTTAGCTAAAAGCAGCATCCTGATAATTACAAGACATCTGGGAATGCTTTGAAAATACATCAAACGAGGATTAAATTGGGATTTGAACGATGGAGTTAAATCAGGGCCAATATTATTTGAAACTGAAATAAAATATTTTGAAAAAAATATTAATGTTTGGCCTAAAAAAATAGGTTTCAAAACTCAAAATTACAATTTCATAATTTTTTTTTTCGTTTTCGAATCTCAAAGCTTCAGTTTCAAAGCTTTTGGCCCCGTTGTGGCGCGCTGGGGCGGGGCTAACACGAGGACCAATCATAACCAATGAGGATGGTGACTGCCATTCCGATGGATTCACTCTGAGAAAATGGCTGTCCAGTCTGTGCTCTCACTGTCTCTAGACGGGTGTAAAAAGCAGAGTTTTATCTCGTATAAACCGCATGACCAAAACACTGTTCTAGCCCATTCAAAGCGCCACTTTACTGAGTTAAATACAGGTGAAGAAAACGTCATTTAAACATCAAAATAATAAAAGCAAAGCTACAGTACTGTAGTTCTTCTCGTCATCGCACTATTCTGCTCTGACACAACGTATTGGATGTTTTCATAAGAAGCCAAAACAGCTTTAAGAAGATAAAGACGCATCAGGAGGGAGAAGATTTGTGTGTGAAATGACAGGCGGCTGATTCAGTTTAAAGAGGTTTAGTTCAAAAACAAAAACACATGAGTAACAACAGCTATTTTAAAATAGTAAATAGGCAGATGAGGAAGTCAAAGTAGTCTATTCAGTTTGCAGGTATGATTATGTTGACATGTCACCAACAATGGAAACATATGCAAGCAAAACAGAGGAGGAAGAGGTTTGTTCTACATCATTAGTTTCACTTTTACCTCCAAGAAATGCCTTTAATTCTAATATTCTGTTGTATTGGGAGCTGATTCATAACTGTTTGATGGAATCAGTTTGGATGAATGAGAATCTTCAGACGTTTGAGCTGACTGGAGCCGCGTCAGTTCATCAAGTGACCACTAGGGGACTCGGTCAGTCAGACAGAAGATCCACAAATTCTGCCTTCTTAGTTTTTTCAAGTTTACTGACATAATATCAAACAAAACCGATTATGATTGCAGAAAAAACTGGTTTCATCAACAAATCTGGGTATTATTTTGCATATAAGTCATATAATCCATTACCAGTTTAACAAAAATAGCAAGCAATATTAGAAATATCCGGCTATACTGTTCTGATCCAAATGCCAGTTTGAAAGTTTCAAATGATTGACAACAATCTAACAAAGAAATTCTAAAAAATAAATCTGAAATTGAATTTTCTCAATATATGTCTTCTATCATCATAAAAATGCCACAAAAATATGCTAAAAACATACTTTTGAATAAAAATTTAAATGATAGTGCTTCTCTTTTTATTTGACATATGTGCACATGAAAAAAATATATATATTTTATCAAAAGGATACCAAAAAAAAAAAACCATAGTGATTTATATGTTGATCCTTTGGGTTATCCGTGGAAAAATCAAATCCTATTTGCTTCATAAAATTATAAATTCACTTAAAATAACTAAAACACAGATGCCATGTTAAAAAAGACAGGACTGATAACTCTGACTCCGGTTAATGAGCTGTTTTATGACACGAGTGAGGAAACGGTGCGGAGAGTCACTTAGAAGTTGACACGTGTGACTTATTTAACTGGCAGGTGTGAACTCACATTTTTAGAGCCGTCCATTTGTGAGCTAATCACCTCGGGTACAGGAGAAGATCATAACTGGTTTTCTGCCGCTCGCACGCGTTTCACGTTGATGTGAAGTGTGAGAAATGCGTGTGCGCGGACGCTCACTGAGCAGAAAAGATGTAGACCCGCTTTGGCAGATAATCCTAAAGGAGCGCGTACAACATCTGCAGTTGACCAGCACATTATGATGTGATAATTGGTGAGGGACCATCGGACTGTGAGATTGCAGGCTCCAGCCATGTTAGCTGGAATTTCTCCTCTAATTAAATTGAAAGTGTTATGTGGAGTGAATTGTGGTGTGTCCTTGTTCACCATAAAATATGTTCCAGTCAATAAATTTTGGGTTACTGTTGTAATTCAGTTACTTTCTGGAAACTTTATTCGTAACATACTAATCAAGAGTTTTTTAAAATAATATATTTAGTTATGTTTAGAATATTTTCTTTTTAGGTTTTACACCTGGAAATGCAATCAGGTAGTCCATCCCCCCAAAAAAAAAACAAAAAAAAACAGTTTAACTAAAGAGTAAACATGGGTTTTTGCTTTTAGATGTGGGAGGGCCGAACAGCAGCACCCGTCGCTTGTGGAGAAGATTAGAAATATTAGAATTCCCATAAAACTCTTAAAGAAAATTGTTTTTGGCGTTTTTAACACGTTCTTGTGGCGTTTCTCAAATAATGAAGGAAAAATATAAAGAAAATTGAGCTTTAAATTCTGTTTTTGAGTTTTTATGTATTAAAATGTTACCAATCAGAAGTAAAAAAAAATACTTTTTGAAAAAGTAATGTAGAAAACACAACAGACAGGCTTCAATCTCTCAATATTTTAGCTCTTAGCGACAGAGAAGGGAATGGGGGCGGGGCTACTCTGCACCAACAGTTTCAGTATCCCAGGGGTGGGCAAACTGCGGCCCGGGGGCCACATGCGGCCCCTTAAGCTATTTAATGTGGCCCTCCAAATTAAAATACATTGAATCAAAAATCCTAATTATTGTTTTATTTTCATTGTATTTCTGGTTTCTTCCCATGAATGGTGTTGTTTCTCTGACGTTCGTGTGTGTTCCTTTCTGAGTCAGATGGTGATCTTTCGGATTATTCCTACACCACATAAATGCAGCATTTCTTTGAGTTCACATTTTCCTCTGAAGAACATCAACCCATTGGATCACCCAAAAGAGAACAAAAATCAAAATTTAGAAATTAAAACTCCCAAATGTTCTGTTTTTAAATGAATATATGTGAATTTGAATCCAAATTAAAGCATGTTTTTCTCTAAATTCCATATTATTTTTTTAGTTTATGAGGTTGATTACCCAATCTCTCCTTCCATCTGCTCCTTGTCCGGCCCTTATGCCAAATTTTAGAACCCTATGTGGCCCACGAGTCAAAACAATTGCCCACCCCTGCTGTATCCAAACGGCCAAATCTGAATTCTTCCCCTATGGCACCTGTGTCCAACCTGGCCCTCCAGATGATTTTATATTATTATTATAATTATTACCAACGGTCAGACGTTGTACAAATGAGACAGTATACATGTTATAGAGAAAAAAATATTTTGGGATCTTAACAAGTTTAATTTTTTATATGAAATGAAGCACAAGTAAAAAAATTTGAGTTTTTTTTCTAATTTAGACAGAATATATTATGATTGAGGGCAAAATATTTTTTCTGGAATAATATTCTTTTCTGTTTTTTTCATATTTATGTTAAAGTTAAATTTTAGAAGTTTAACAGTTTTGTAGGTGTCAATAAACGTGTTTATGTTTTTTATATTCCACCAGTTTTTTTTCTGCATTCGTCCAACAGCAGTGGTACGTGTTTTCACTCGGCGACAGGTCTGCAGTCACTCCACTTTTTCACCCCGAGTTCTTGTTGAAGCATTTAGATTTGCTGTTTGCAATAAAAGCAGAAGCAGTTTGGGCTGAAATAACAAAAGGCTTTACTTGAAAAACACAATCTAAAATGTCCCGTTTCCCCCACAGATCCACCAAAATACCAGTGTCTAAAGGTCTGCTCAGACTCAACAAGAACACAAATTTGTTCTTTTTCTCTAAGACCTGCCTGGAGAAAAAGGAAAAAAAGTTTTTTTTTTTTAACTGTGTTTTGTGGCTTGTTCTCAATACTTTACTCTAGCTGATCTTTTTCTCTCTTTGTGATAAAAGAAATGTGGTGATTGTCGGCAAAAAATTGTATATCATGATATAGATTATTTTATATCACAATAACGATATATATCACGATAAAGTATATTTTCAGTTACTCTCTAAAACAAATAAAAAAAAGGTCACTACTTACTTTTTTTTGAATATTTTTTCAAGTAATATAAATCCGAATAGTTAGAAATGAGAAACATTGTTTTGAACGTATACAACAGTTTTACCTTTTTAAGTAGGAAAACAGTTTTGCTTTAAAGTTCAGCACTTAAAAAATAAGCAAATACAAAAAACCCCCCAAATTTTAAGCCTATTTTTTTATCCATATGTGCTTCGTTATCAGAAAATCGCCACAACCGCATGTTAAAAAAAAAACTGTTTTCATTGGAGTAGGTCAAAATAGTGAAAGAGCCATTTTGGCTGTTTTTTTATTGATCAAAACCTAGAAGGAGCCGCATTGATTTACATTAGCATGTAATATATTATTAAGAATTTGGATTAGCATGTATAACCGTCTTCTTTTTTTTTCTTTTTTTTTTTTAAATAGCCTAAAAAATAGCCTAAAATTCCTCAGTAAACTAACTTGATCAAAAACGTTAGCATGTTGCTAAAACAGAAGCTTAATTGTAAATTATTCACAAAAAAAGTCACTAGATAACAAATTAGCTGAAAACATTAGCATTTTACTAAAATATTAGCTAAACTCCAAATTACAATAAAATTCCTCAGTAAACTAAATTAGTCAAAAACGTTAGCATGTTGCTAAAATAGAAGCTACAATTCTATAGTAGCCTAAAAACCCCAGCAGATAACAAATTAGCCAAAAACGTTAGCAAAAAATCCTAGCATGTTGCCAAAATATAAGCTAAAACTATAAATTAGCCTAAATACCCCAGCAGATAACAAATTAGCCAAAAACGTTAGCAAAATATCCTAGCATGTTGCCATAATAGAAGCTAAAACTATAAATTAGCCTAAAAACCCCAGTATATAACAAATTAGCTGAAAACATTAGCATTTTTCTAAAATATTAGCTAAACTCCAAATTAGAATAAAATTCCTCAGTAAACTAAATTAGTCAAAAACATTAGCATGTTGCCAAAATAGAAGCTACGATTCTATATTAGCCTAAAAACCCCAGCAGATAACAAATTAGCCAAAAACGTTAGCAAAAAATCCTAGCATGTTGCCAAAATAGAAGCTAAAACTATAAATTAGCCTAAAACCCCAGTATATAACAAATTAGCCAAAAACGTTAGCATGTTGCTAAAACAGAAGCTTAATTCTAAATTATCCACAAAAAAGTCAGTAGATAACAAATTAGCTGAAAACATTAGCATTTTACTAAAATATTGGCTAAACTCAAAATTAGAATAAAATTCCTCAGTAAACTAAATTAGTCAAAAACGTTAGCATGTTGCCAAAATAGAAGCTACAATTCTATAGTAGCCTAAAAACCCAGCATATAAACAAATTAGCCAAAACGTTAGCAAAAAATCCTACCATGTTGCCAAAATATAAGCTAAAACTATAAATTAGCGTAAATACCCCAGTAGATAACAAATTAGCCAAAAACATTAGCATGTTGCTAAAACAGAAGCTTAATTCTAAATTATCCACAAAAAAGTCAGTAGATAACAAATTAGCTGAAAACATTAGCATTTTACTAAAATATTAGCTAAACTCCAAAATAGAATAAAATTCCTCAGTAAACTAACTTAGTCAAAAAGCCTAAAAACCCTAGCAGATAACAAATTAGCCAAAAACGTTAGCAAAAAATCCTAGCATGTTGCCAAAATCGAAGCTAAAACTATAAATTAGCCTAAAAACCCCAGCAGATAACAAATTAGCCAAAAACGTTAGCAAAAAATCCTAGCATGTTGCCAAAATAGAAGCTAAAACTATAAATTAGCCTAAAAACCCCAGCAGATAACAAATTAGCCAAAAACGTTAGCAAAATATCCTAGCATGTTGCCATAATAGAAGCTAAAACTATAAAACCCCAGTAGATAACAAATTAGCTGAAAACATTAGCATTTTACTAAAATATTAGCTAAACTCCAAATTAGGATAAAATTCCTCAGTAAACTAAATTAGCCTCAAACACGTTTAGCAGGTTGCTAAAATAGAAGCTACAATTCTATATTTGGCCTAAAAACCCCAGCAGATTACAATTAGCCAAACGTTTAGCAAAAAATCCTAGCATGTTGCCAAAATAGAAGCTAAAAACAATAATTTAGCCCTAAAAACCCCAGTAATAACAAATTAGCCAAAAACAAAATTAGCATTTAAAACTAAGTAGATATTAGCAAACATTAGCCTAAAAATTAGAATAAAATTCTTCTGTAAACTAAATTAGTTCAAAAACGTTAGCATGTTGCCAAAATACAAGCTACAATCTATAGATAGCCTAAAAACCCTAGCAGATAACTAAAACTTAGCAAAAATCTTAGCATGTTGCCAAAATAGAAGCTAAATTATAAATTACCTAAAAACTTTAGCATGTTGCTGAAAAACCTCTTAAATAAGCCTTAACCCAACAATAGTTAGCAAATTAGCCAAAAACGTTGGTATGTTACTAAAATAGTAGCTAATCTCCATTTTTTTTTTTTAATTACTATTATTTTATTTTTCTTCAGCCAGAGAGCCACCATGGGGAGATAAAAGAGCAACATTTTGGAGACGTCTGGAGTAAGTCTTTAAAATATGCTGAATCAGCTGTTTTTTGCTGATTTACATCCATTTTCTCAGTTGAGCACTTTTAGAGGAGAAATATAATAGTCTATTTAAACAAGGCGGAGGAAAAAAAAGTTAGAATCCTCTTGTAGTTAAAAAAAAAAAAAACTGCCTGTACGCGTGAAAATATGCAAATGAGTCTGATGTTAAAAGAGAGCTCCAGCATTAAAGAAGTGTACCTGGTTGATTGACAGGAAACACGGTCTCCACAACAGAGCTGTCAGTGGAAACAATGGAGGGGATTATAAAACTCCTTCAACACAGACTACAGCAAACCATAATAGTTGTTCCCCATCAGCGGTGTGTGGAGTTTGCAGCCTGCACAATCAAATAGAAAGGCTGTAAAAGGAGGAAGCCGACCGGGGGAATCGTCAAAGCTTCAAGACAGACAACCTGTAGCAGGAGGAAACCGACAAACGCCCAGGAAGAGAAATCAATCAAACCGCGTTTGTGTACCGAATGTATGAAGCTGTTGAAGGGCTTTAGAGAACGCAACATGAACTCTGCTCACTTCAAGCTAATAACAGGGATTCTTCAAAATGTTACTTAGAATAAACCAAATCTGATTGGACTTTTGAATTACTGAAAAGAAAACAAACAACAGTTTAATCCACGATTTTAAGATACCAACATGTTTTAGTTCTAAGAGTTAAAGCTGAGCAAACCAATGACATCTGAAAGCTTCTTGAGTTGGACAAATATTTCAAAAATGGGAACATATTATAATTTGTTTTAAGGCTACCATAAAAATACATACGTTTACCACAACAGACTTAAAATTACAATCCAATTCAGTTTTATTTGTATAGCTCAATATCAGAAAACATTTGTGTCGTCGGGCTTCATACCGAGAAAAAATTGTAAGTTATGAGAATAAAATTAGGAGAAAAAGTCTGAATTTTAAAGAAAAATGCTAAAATTTCATGTAAAATAGCCACATTTTTACAAAAAGGTAATTTATGCGAAAAAGTAATGATTTTTCAAAAATTTAGCCTTCAAACACAGTAAGTGCGACTGAATCCACCAATGCAGCCGTTTAGTTTTTGTTATCATGAGAATCTAATTTTTGACATTTTTCTCATAATTTCATGACATCATTCTCATAAAATTACGACTATTTTCTCATAATTTTACAGCATGATTCCTTTAAATTATTAATTTCTTCCTGTATATTTACAACTTTATAAAAAAAGGGTGTTTTTGATCATATTTTTACGACTTTATTCTTGTAAAATTAGGACTTTTTTCCTCATATTTTATGAATTAATCCTCACAGATGTATTTATTTATTTATTTTCATGGTGACCCATCATACATATCCTCCAGCAATGCTAATTTGCCCTCTAAAGTAAATATCTAAACCTAAATAACTCTCGACCATGGCATTTTACTAAATAAACTCCTTTTGGTTTCTCTAAGGGACATTTTGGGCTTAAGTGACTCCAAATGTTAAGGGGTGGGTCTCTGGGAATTACAGTTTTTTTGTGGATTTAAATAAATTAGACAGGAGGAACTTCTATTCCTCTTGTAGTCAAGAGTATATTTGTATAAACCCCTAGTGGTAAACTGAAATTGTATTTTAAAAATCTCATTTTTTATTACTGATTCATAAGGAAACCTTAAACTTATTTAAAGTATTTAGACCAAAACCAAAGTTTTCAAGGTTTTTAGAGCATAAAAACTTTCTGTATCTTGAACGTTTATCACTGTATTTTACTTTTAAACTTATATTTCAACATTTCAATGAGATTTCTTGCCATAAAATGCAAAAATTAGTTGTTAAAAATCCTTTTTCATTGTTAAAAATCCTGTTTAATTTGTGCAGATCAGTGAAGCTTCTTTTCCAGCTTCAATCCAGCCGATCAACTGTGCTGGTTTATCTGGAACAGAAGCCGGATTTTTGCCCTAAAAGCTCAGAACTTCTCCCCCCGGATGCATATAATCTGAGAAAAAAAAAACTAGCCTTTGATCTCACCTTTAAAATGAAATCTCGTAGACATGGCAGGTAAAGAGGATTTGTTTCTTGAGTTTAGGATTTTTCTTAAAAAGTGATACTTCTTTTTAAAGTTTCTTCCTAATAAATAGTAAAGACTTTTTAATTAACAATATTTCACAAAATCTCTGGAATTTCTAAATAAAAATAGTTTTTTCCACACTTCTTTCTCTACATTTATCATTCCCAACTAGCATAATTAAGTGTAAAATCTTCATCTCTGGCTTTTTTTTTCTTCTTGTCGGGTGTCGGCGTGGGTTTTCTCCAGCTTTCCCCCACAGTCCAAAAACAAGCGTGTTAGATTGACTGATGAAGTTGTCCAGGCGTGTGCGTGTGCACGAGGATGTGCGTGTGGGAGAGTGTTGGACCTCTCCTGGGTGCAGCTCGCTTAGATCAGCTTTTAATTAGTACATTTAGAGTGACAGTCCGGGTTTCCGTGATGTTTAAATATGTGCATCTAATTGTTGGTTTCTACATCTGCTACGTTTATTGGAAGTAATAATTCATGTCCTGGAATCTGCATTTATTCTACATCACTTCTATACATTAAGTCATTACTGCAATGTAAAATTATCCTTTTTATTGGTACAGTCCAACTATAAATTAAGAGCGTCTTACCGCTTCATTTACTTATGAGATCAAATCAAACTTTATTTATAAAAACTTTATTTTCATTAACGACGTGATTTATGGCCAAAAGCCTCCACTCTGTGGCTTAGTCTCTCCTATTATGATAATTAAGTATAAATATATGAAATTCATTCATAATTATTTGTACAGTTTTGTTTTGTTTTCTAAAATCATTACCATATAAAGGATTTGCTAGTAATTAAATCAGTATATTTATATTTATATAGCACTTTTTGCAAAATAAAATCACAAAAGGGCTTTAGAAAAAATAAAAAATAAACACTTAACACTGCTAAAAGTTAAGGGTTTATTTTATTTTTATTTAAGCTTTATTTTACCAGGAAAACCCTTTTTTTTTAGGGGAGACTTGAGACTTCCCAAAAGGCATCGTCACAAGAAAATACATGCAGTTAAAACAATGAAGTACTAGCTAAAATAACATTTAGACTAAACTTAAAAATTATCCTGAACTGAAATGTCTTGATTTGGGATTTAAAGCATTTGACTGAATATTTTTATAGATTTGTAGACCTCAATGTTTAGGCTAAAGAATTAGGGTTTAAAGGTCAGTATTAAATGTGGGGGTTTGTCCGGGAAAAGTTCCAAAAACTAAACCAATTTATAAAAATGTAACTTACATTTTTCCTCAGTGCTTTCTGCTTCTCACATTGTTTTTGTTTTTTCGTTTAGTTTTATTTGTAAATTTAGCTTATTGTTCTGGTTGAGCCAATATAAAAGCGAGTCCTCCTTCATCTTTTTCTGCATAAATGTTTGTAAATTCACATTTCTGGTTGTAAATTGAAACCATAAGCTGTTTATAAGAACTGGACTCAGTAACTCCTCCCACTCGTGTTCCAAACAGGAAGTACTTGTTGGTTCCAGAAAGCCATAATTCCAGACACTTCCTTTGATCAACAGCTGTACTCAGTCATTCTGTTTGTCAGAATAACCGTTCTTGCTAATCCTATTTTTTTTCATTATATATATATATTTTTTACTGCAAGTTATAAACTGACCAATCAGATGCCTGAATGGAAGCATGTGGTTCCCGCTGGGTCCCCACCTCAAAGATTTAAAATCCTTTATTGACAGATTCACTCCTGATTAGCGAGAGTGGTTGCCATAGAAACGTGGACTCAGACCGACTCGGACCGATCACCATTTACTGATGCTGTCTGTTCCAACATCCAGGGGAAAAATGGCAGCTGAATTGACTTCCATTCCTTGGAACTAGAAGTAAGGCATTTTCTATGGGTGATGTCACACTGACTGTGTCCAGTTCTCTCTTATACAGTCAAAACCCCTTGCTTAAGCATATCCAGTTGGACTGCTTTACTTTGAGGCTGGTGCTTTTGCTCTTATTACTCTTGTTAGATTTGTCCAAAAAAAAAAAAAAAACTGTTTTCTTGGTTGTACTTATTAGAGAAACGAAAGCTTATTTTAAAAATTGCATCATATTCAGTATTCCTTTTTGATATTTTTCTTGTTTAGAAACATATAATACCAGCTCTAGTTTTAAAAAAAACAACAATTTCAAATGTTTTTAAGTTTTAAATACTGATGTACTGAACACAGGAATAGTCCAGAACAAAGAGTGACTTCATACTATCTCAAGAGTTTTGTGAAGTGGGTTTAATTTAAATGCTAAAATAACAAAATGCTTCGTTTCCGATCTAGGATTGGTTAAGAATATGTGGTCTCCAGCAGCATCAACAATTATTTTATTGTGATCCAATTAAAAAAAAAAAAAAAAAAACATTTCAAGACGATAAACATCCTGCTAACAATTTTTATTATTATTTTTCTATTTTTGTGACTGGATGATAGTAAAATATGACAAAATGAAAGGCATGATTATTCTGTGGACGATCTTCCAGTGGTCTCATGTCTGACGTTTGAGTTTGTCACACACAGATTTGTGTCTCACCACTGGAGCAAGTCAAATTAGTAATAAATGAGGAGCAGGCACTAAAAAGGAATGCTAGAAGGCTTCTGAAAAAAAAAAAAAATAGGAGGTTGGGGATGGTGGGGGTGGTTCCAGAGTATGAATTGGGTGTCTTGATGGTGACAGGGGCCCTAAGGCTGCATGACACCTGACATGTTTCATCTGGAGCCGCGTCACGTTCCCCCGCCACAGTCCTCCAGCGAAGGATGCTGCAGCCACACGCGGAAACAGAAATGACAATGTGCACCGCAGACGGGAATTAGGCAAAAACCAGAGGCCTGGCGTGTGAGGTGGGGAGCAGACGTTTCTGCCTGGAATCTATCCGTATCGGTGACGCAAAGACGACCCCAAATCCATTACAAGCCAATTATATGTGCTGGGCCGGGGCTGGGGTTGGGCACTCACTCGTGAACTGCAGCGCTTAATCCATAAAGAGGAACTAATAGGAAATTTGAAAATAGAATCCACACTTGAGTAAGTTTGGAGGGATTTGGTTGGATTAATGAACTGTCAGGCTCACTGTCAACGGCAGGCGAGTGCAATCCTTTACTGCGAAATGCTAGTCTCTTTTCTAGCTTGAGCCTTTCTAGTTAATACATTTCTCTTTTGTGCACCAAGTGTTTAAACTGACATGTTTCCTCTTCGCGAGCAGCATGGAAATACCACCTGCATTAAAGCTGTCTGCGCTAATGTTCCCCCTTCTTCAGCTGTCTACTCGGCTCATCTATCATATGTTCACAGACAAAGGCATATGCACACACAAATAGGACAGGACCACTGTTTCCTCATGTGCGAAGTGCCTAAATGAGCTTCCCCTCCTGGAGCAACGGCAGCATCTGTTTTAGTCCGAGGGGAGACGAGTGTTACACTCCCAAGCTTTACCAGCCGGAGCTTAAGGATGGCGAAAAGGAGGGCTGGAGGGGAGATGAAGAGAGGTTAAAGTGACAGAGTCGCTCCCAAACAGATGGGGTAGGAGTGAGGGATCTCCGCGAATGATGAAGTACGGGGGTCTGATGGAAGATCGTGACGGTAACCTCAGCATTTTGTCTCTAATAAAACTGGAATCACAAGTGACATTTCCATTAATGAGGCTGTTTCAAACTAGAGCTGTCACAAACAATTATTTTAATAGTCGACTAATCACCGATTATTTTTTCCGATAAGTCGACTAATCGGGTCATGCGCAAACTGGATGTAAAGCACACATCTTAACCATCATTGGCATTAAATTTGAAGTGCTGAAGCTTAATGTTGACTTAAATTAAAAACAATAGACAAGACAAGTTTGATAAACCTGATAGCCAACTAAAATATTATTTAAAATGCCGAATTAGCCTAATTAACTGAAAAAAGCCCATATTAGCTAAAATAGCTAGCACGTAGATGAAATATTGGCTAAACTCCAAAATGGCAAAAAAAGCTCAATTTAGCTAAAATAGCTAGCATTTAGCTGAAATATTAGCTAAACTCTAAAATGAAAAAAAGTAAATTTACTGAAATAGCTAGCACGTAGCTAAAATATTAGCTAAACTCCAAAATGGCAAAAAAAGCTAAATTAGCTAAAATAGCTAGCATGTAGCTGAAATATTAGCTAATTCCAAAATGGCAAAAAGCTAAATTTAGCTAAAATAGCTAGCAGTAGCTGAAATATTAGCTAAACTCCAAATGGCAAAAAAGCTAAATTTAGCTAAAATAGCTAGACGTATCTGAAATATAGCTAACTCTAAAATGACAAAAAAAGGTAAATTTAGCTAAAATAGCTAGCACGTAGCTGAAATATTAGCTTAACTCCAAAATGGCAAAAAGCTAAATTTAGCTAAAATAGCTAGCACGTAGCTGAAATATTAGCTAAACTCCAAAATGGCAAAAAAAAGCTAAATTTAGCTAAAATAGCTAGCACGTAGCTGAAATATTAGCTAAATCCAAAAATGGCAAAAAAAGCTAAATTTAGCGAAAATAGCTAGCATGTAGCTAAAATATTAGCTAAACTCCAAATGGCAAAAAAGCTAAATTTAGCTAAAATAGCTAGCACGTAGCTGAAATATTAGCTAACTCCAAAATGGCAAAAAAAAGCTAAATTTAGCTAAAAAGCTAGCATGTAGCTAAAATATTAGCTAAACCCAAAATGGCAAAAAGCTAAATTTAGCTAAAATAGCTAGCGTAGCTGAAATATTAGCTAAACTAAAATGACAAAAAGCTAAATTTAGCTAAATAGCTAACGAAGCTGAAATATTGGCTAAACTCCAAAATGGCAAAAAAGCTTATTTAGCTAAAATAGCTAGCATGTAGCAAATATTAGCTAAACTCCAAAATGGCAAAAAAACTAAATTTAGCTAAATAGCTAGCATGTAGCTAAAATATTAGCTAAACTCCAAATGGCAAAAAAGCTAAATTTAGCTGAAATAGCTAGCACGTAGCTGAAATATTAGCTAACTCAAATGGCAAAAAGCTAAATTTAGCTAAATAGCTAGCAGTAGCTGAAATATTAGCTAAACTCCAAAAATGGCAAAAAAAGCTAATTTAGCTAAAATAGCTAGCACGTAGCTGAAATATTAGCTAAACTCTAAAATGACAAAAAGCTAATTTAGCTAAATAGCTAGCACGTAGCTAAAATATGACTAAACTCTAAAATAAACTAAAAATTAAAAAAAGCCTAAATTAGCCATAATAGTTAGCATGTAGCTGAAATATTAGCTAAACTCCAAAATGGCAAAAAAAGCTAAATTTAGCTAAAATAGCTAGCATGTAGCTAAAATATTAGCTAAACTCCAAAATGGCAAAAAAGCTAAATTTAGCTAAAATAGCTAGCACGTAGCTGAAATATTAGCTAAACTCCAAAATGGCAAAAAAAGCTAAATTTGCTAAAATAGCTAGCAACGTAGCTGAAATATTTAGCTAAACTCCAAAATGCAAAAAAGCTAAATTTAGCTAAAATAGCTAGCACGTAGCTGAAATATTAGCTAAACTCTAAAATGACAAGCTGATTTAGCTAAAAAATAGCTAGCAACTAGCAAAATATGAAGCTAAACTCTAAAATAAACTAACAAATTTAAAAAAAGCACCTAAATTTAGCTAAAATAGCTAGCATGTAGCTGAAATATTAGCTAAACCTCCAAAAATGGCAAAAAAAGCTAAATTTAGCTAAAATAGCTAGCACGTAGCTGAAATATTAGCTAAACTCTAAAATGACAAAAAAAAGCTAAATTTAGCTAAAATAGCTAGCATGTAGCTGAAATATTAGCTAAACTCCAAAATGGCACAAAAAAAGCTAAATTTAGCTAAAATAGCTAGCACGTAGCCTAAAATATTAGCTAAACTCCTAAAATAACAAAAAAAAAAGCTAAATTAGCCATAAATAGCTAGCAAGTAGCTGAAAATATTAGCTAAACTCCAAAATGGCAAAAAAAGCTAAATTTAGCTAAAATAGCTAGCATGTAGCTGAAATATTAGCTAAACTCTAAAATAAAAAAAAAAGCTAAATTTAGCTAAAATAGCTAGCAGCGTAGCTGAAATATTAGCTAAACTCCAAAATGGCAAAAAAAAAGCTAAATTTAGCTAAAATAGCTAGCATGTAGCTAAAATATTAGCTAAACTCTAAAATAAAACTAAAAAATTAAAAAAAGCCTAAATTAGCCATAATAGTTAGCATGTAGCTGAAATATTAGCTAAACTCCAAAATGACAAAAAAGCTAAATTTAGCTAAAATAGCTAGCACGTAGCTGAAATATTAGCTAAACTCTAAAATGGCAAAAAAAGCTAAATTTAGCTAAAATAGCTAGCACGTAGCTGAAATATTAGCTAAACTCCAAAATGGCAAAAAAAGCTAAATTTAGCTAAAATAGCTAGCATGTAGCTGAAATATTTAGCTAAACTCTAAAATGACAAAAAAGCTAAATTTAGCTAAAATAGCTAGCACGTAGCTGAAATATTAGCTAAACTCCAAAATGGCAAAAAAAAAGCTAAATTTAGCTAAAATAGCTAGCATGTAGCTGAAATATTAGCTAAACTCTAAAATGACAAAAAAGCTAAATTTAGCTAAAATAGCTAGCATGTAGCTGAAATATTAGCTAAACTCCAAAATGGCAAAAAGCTTAGCTATTTAGCTAGCCTTAGGTTGATCGCATCTAATTCCTAAATAGCTAGCATAGTTAGCTGAAATATTAGCTAAACTCCAAAATGGCAAAAAAAAAAATTTTAGCTAAAATAGCTAGCATTTAAGCTAAAATATGAGCTAAAACTCTAAAATAAACTAAAATTAAAAAAAGCCTAAATTAGCCATAATAGTTAAGCATGTAGCTGAAATATTAGCTAAACTTTCAAAATAGCCCACAAAAACCTTTAAAATAAAATGCAAAAATAGTCCCAAAAAGCTAGTATAACGCCATTATAACTTTCCAACTTTACTACAACTCTCATCTAAATTAATATAAAGTAACGACTAATCGACTTTAAATTAGTCGTCCGACTATTTTAATTTAATTCGATTAGCGCGATTAGTCCGACTAATCGTGGCAGCCCTATTTCAAACATATCAAGCGGTAAAATCAACAAGAACTCTGTTGGCTAACCAGAGGCATGAATATCTTAACGTGTAGAACACTCTGTCGGGCATTGAGGGCAGACTCACTCCAGGCTTTTTTCCATCACACTTGGCCGGGCAGAACCGTTCCAGCAGCCACCAAAATATTTGGCAACCTTGCAAGGTGTTATTATTTCCTATAGAGAATGGTGAGATCTGCTGCAGTACAACATTTTCCACACGTTTTTTTTTTCCTCACACACTGACCTTCTTCTCTCCACGGACACGCATAGAATCAATACGCAGTGAAGTGCACAGGGAACACTTGCTGGGTTATGGCTTTGTTGTAGTTTGGAGGCATTGTGAAGCCGGAGAGAACTTTTAGAAAAGGGATGAACTTGCGTGGAGGCCTTCAGAAAGCTCCGGGATAACGACGCACTTAAGTCACTGTTGATTGGTTAAAATGAAGAGAGATTATAATGTGGAAAAGAAGGCAAATATTTATGAGTGTAAATGTACAGAAAGAGAAAAAGCTGCAATCTACAACTTCAGCTCTTATTGTGATGGACATTAGAGTTTTTTTTTAACTACTAGGTTAAAAAATTGTGTTGCTAAAATTATTTTTCTTTATATTAATGTTGTTGGTAAAGGGCCTATACCATACAAAATATATATTTTAATTTTTTTTTAAGGTGTACTATTCATTCCTCTCTATAAAAAAACCCCAAGAGTATTTTGATCAATTAATGCATTTCTAAGTTTTCCTCCAAAAATCTGTGCTTCTCGCCCCAGCACCGTCTAAACCACAAATTCAAGCAGGTTTTCACAAGATGATGTCACAAAGTGAGAACAGCCCCTTTCAGGAAGAATTGCCCCCAGACTAACACAAACATCCAATTTTTCCCCAAACCTAGTGATGCTAAGCTGCTAGCATCACATCAGCTAGCAGTGATCAGCTAGCTGAAGGTTAAAAAAGGACAAACTTGTTCTTTAAAAGTATTTGCTGAGTGGCTAAGCTGCTAGCATCACTGCTAGCATTGCTATACAGCTAGCAGTTATGAGCTGCTAGCTTTGCATCTCAGCTAGCAGTGCTAAGCCACTAGCATCACTGCTAGCATCGCTATGCAGCTAGCAGTTATGAGCTGCTAGCTTTGCATCTCAGCTAACAGTGCTAAGCCACTAGCATCCCTGCTAGCATCGCTATGCAGCTAGCAGTGCTAAGCCACTAGCATCGCTATGCAGCTAGCAGTTATGAGCTGCTAGCTTTGCCACTCAGCTAGCAGTGCTAAGCCACTAGCATCACTGCTAGTATCACTATGCACCTTGCAGTTATGAGCTGCTAGCTTTGCCACTCAGGCAGCTAGCAGTGCTAAGCCACTAGCATCACTGCTAGCATTGCTATGCAGCTAGCAGTTATGAGCTGCTAGCTTTGCCGCTCAGCTAGCAGTGCTAAGCCACTAGCATCGCCACTTAGCTTGTGGTGCTCAGGCAGTAGCATTGCCGCTCAGCTAGCAGTGCTAAGCCGCTAACATTCAGCAACCTCAACTGCTAGCGTTGCCTCTCAGCTAGCTTAGCCGCCAGCATAACACATTTTTTTTTCATGTGTAAAATTAAATACTAGGAGCATAATATTCAAGCTTGTACGGTATAATATGTATACTCTGCATGCAGTGCTCCTCACAATATGAGTTGGTTTATATTAAGCGATCGATATAAAAACTAAATTCAAGCAAAATGAATATATATTTATGCATACATGGAAATGAAAACAAAAACATAACAAAAGTTACAAAATGATACAAGTTAAACAAAGATAAAAAAATAAAAAATAAATCAAATACACATACATATGTACAGAAATACAAATGCATACAAACAAATAACAATAGTAAGCTTTATATATAGAACTTTACAAGATAAAAATCACAAAGTGCTTCACAGTAAAACACAGAAAATAAATCTCCTATGTCTTCGTATTCACATCCAAACTACACTAAATATAATTACTCTTGATTATAAATAGACACATGTGTAATATCCACACAGTTCATGATGCACTGAATCCAATAAATAGTGAGTTTGTCAAATAGAATTTGATTAAGTGCTCGAAAAAGAGTGAGAGGAAGTTAATTATAAATTAATGTGAATTCTAAATTTCACATTTTGTTCAAATAGAAATTTAATCAAATCTTTTTTTTTCATTATTCCTCTTTTTTTAAATTTTCTTTTTACCTTCTGGGAGGTTTCTGTATCATTTTCAATCAAGAAGAAACTTATTGGTTGAATAAAAATAAATTGAAGTCAAAATTCGCCAGAGGGGGTGTGAATCATTTGAGGCACCGCTGTTTCTTTTTAAATGTTTCCTGATTTAAAATAAAACTTTTAACAATGCAAATAATGACATAAATGAAACGCAAATGTTTTTAACCAAATGAAAAGTGTTTTCTGCACTGATTGAGGCTCTGTGCGGGGTTTAAGTGTCCTACTTCTAGGGAGTGTGCGCCGGGGTTCTTGGGAGATGTAGTGTGTTCAGTACTCTGGAGGGGCAGTGTAGTGGTGAATTCTCACATAGAGACACAAGCAGCAAAAAGATGGAATTTAATGAAGATCGACCCAAAGATTATAAAGCAATAAATACAGAGGTAGCTTATATCTGAGTACATTTGGATGCAGAGTACTGGGCTGTGGTCTTCAGGTGGCAATAAATTGAATAAGGGTTTGTACAGCGGCTATAACAGTAAGATGCCGCTGAGAACATCCACTTCTAATGCAGGATATAAAACAATAGAAGTGTTAACCCTTCGATATGGGCAATGGAAAGAGCCATCTTTTATTATTATACATAAACTAAGGTGAAAAATTGACCCAAATCTGATGCAAATTAGGGCTGCCACAAACGATTATTTTAATCATCGATTAATTTTTCCGATTAGTCGACTAATCTGAAATATGATTAGCTTTAAAACAAAAAAAATCCTAAATAAGCTAAAATCGCTAGCTGAAATATTAGCTAAACTTCAAATTAGTCTAAAAAACTGTAAAAATTCCAAATTAGCCAAAATAGCTAGCATGTAACTGAAGACATAGCAAAACTCCAAATTAGCCTAAAAAACTATAAAAATCCCAAATTAGCCAAAATAGCTAACATATAGCTGAAATATTAGCTAAACTCGAAATTAGCCTAAAAAACTGTAAAAAAAAAAAATCTCAAATAAGCTAAAATAGTGAAATGTTAGCTAAACTCCAAATTAGCCCTAAAAAACTGTAAAAATTCCAAATTAGCCAAAATAGCTAACATGTAGCTGAAATGTTAGCTAAAGTCCAAATTAGCCCTAAAAAACTGTAAAAATTCCAAATTAGCCAAAATAGGTAGCATGTAGCTGGAATAATAGAAAAACTCCAAATTAGCCTAAAAAACTGTAAACATTTAGAATTAGCTAGCTAACATGTAAATGAAATATTAGCTAAACTCCAAATTTGCCTACAAAACTGAAAAAATCCTAAATTAGCCAAAAGAGCTAATATGTAGCTGAAATATTATCTTAATTCCAAATTAGCCTACAAAACTGAAAAAGCCTAAATTAGCCAAAATAGCTAGCACGAAGCTAAAATATTAGCTAAACTCCAAAATAGCCTGAAAACCCTTAATAAATGCCAAAATAGTCTAAAAAGCTAGCAGAATGTCATTATAACTTTCAACTTTACTACAGCCTGACTCCATATATTATAAAGTAACGATTAATCGACTATTAAATTAGTTGTCGACTATTTTAATAGTCGATTAGTCATCGATTAGTCGACTAATCGTGGTAGCCCTAATGCAAACGAATGCACCAATGGACCAGAGCCTCCAAATCAATAATCATATGCAATGCTAAGCTGAGCTCTTGTTATTGCATCGCTTGACAACCCCCAGAATCTGTTCACGCCAGGAAACGGGTCAAAAAGAAAAAAAAATACAGAATTTCTTACTGAACAAAGAATCATAAAAGCTGTAAAAGTATGAGCTCTCTTTTTTATAGCCCAACTTTCTTCATACTTTTGAATTTTTTGCATTTCTTGTGTTTTGGATTCATTTATAGAAACGCAGAAAACTTAAGGCACGGAACCACAGCTCAAAATATGCTGGGATATAAAGCAGGAATGCTCCCACAGCTTTATTTATAGCTCTTTTTATTTAATCTTGCTGAGTCAACACAAATCTAGATATACAAGCATGATTTCTTCTTCTTATTGATGTTCTGGTGAGAAACCCGCTTTCCAAGTGTTAGATGTGGCGCCTGTTCACATCGGTAATTGATTTATTTTTTAAAGAGCTGATATGAGCTGCTTCTGTATTTCAATTCATATTAAAAAGCGGTTGGAATATTCTACATTTCTATGCTTTGGGGTGACTTTTATTAATCATATTTTGATACAGCTCCAGTGACGAGACTGCTACGCATCTTGCCTTGAACTGATTAAAACATAGATCAAAGGCAACATTTCTTGAGGAAGATTAAGATTTAACCCTAAAAAGTATTTCCAGTTGGGTCACGACTTCACTTTATGTCTTTTCTTTTCTGCCTGTATGAGGCTAGAAGTGGGAATGAAGCTTATGGAGCTAAATAGGGGCCAATATTATTTGAAATATTTTTGAAAAAAATATTAATGTTTGGACAAAAAAATTGGTTTCCAAAACTCAAAATTTCAATTTCAAAACTATTTTTTCAGTTTCAAATCTTTTTTTTCTGTTTTAAACCTTTTTTTTTATTAAATTAGTCGTCGACTCCTTTAATAGTCGATTAGTCGACTAATCGTGGCAGCCTTACACCTTACTAATGAGTAGAGTACGATGCCGTACAATAACAACAACCACACGTCTTAAGTGCGCGAAACTTACATTAGATTCACAGATATACTTCCCACACGTGCAACAATGGTACGATCCATTTTCGTGAAGTCTCAGGGAACTGCAAACTACACCTGACCTTCCGTGGCTCGGACTCGAGATCTCACATTCCTATAATAAAATGTTGACCAATAAAATCAAATCTTCATGATTATTTCAGTGTAAAGACTCTGTTCGGATTCGTCAGTCTTTACTCTGTAAGCGCTCCAACTTTCCGCATACTCTTGTGAACAGATTTAATATTCATGAGACTTTTTCTTAAAGGTTGACCTTGACCTCATACACAAAAGGGGGAGTCATCATTTGAATAAAACTTGCTCTTTGAAAACAAATGAATCAAACATGTCTTTTTGATAATTCAGTTCTATTTCCTTCCTTTAAAACTTCCTGCCAGAGTTTTAAAATGACGTCAGCTTTAAACTTTCAGGGATTAGATGTGAAAGATTAGTTATAAAATTTAATACAAAAATAAGTTTAAATTAAATTAAATTGGATTTATCTGTATCAAATATGTATGTACTTAAAGAGTTGCTATCAATTAATCAAATCACTGAATAAAATGTATTTCAAATAATTTATTGTATTTTTTTAGGTATTTTTTACTTTTAATCTGTTTTTGTATAACTAGTTATAAAGAAATACAATAAAACAAAATCAAAACAAGTAAAATCTAAAACAAAATCTGTTTAAAAAGTGTTTAAGCAAGTCAAATATCTTTGAATATTTACTTGTATTTAAATATGTAAAACAAACCTGAAGAACTATTGACATATATTTTTTCCAGATTATACAAGCCCTTCAGAATAAAAGCCTCAAGCTTCATTCATGTTTCTCCAATAGACTCCAACAAGTTTGAAGTATGGAGATGAAAGTCCCGCTGATATTTGACTGGATAGTTTGTGGTGGCATTAGTCGTGTCAGGATACTTCCTGCAGGGAACGATGAAGAAAAAAGCTGCAAGAGGCTTCCACCAAACAACAACACTTTTGCTTTTTGCAAACCCTGACTGAGAAAAGTGGAGCTCGAACAAAGCCAAACATTTCCTCCACATATGAGGAAATGCCTCAATGACACATGGTTTTGTTCCTCTCAGAGGAGGAGAACCATAGAAATGTTGGTAATAATTTCTCATTATCTCAGGACTATTTGGACTGGAAATTGACTTTTTAATGTATTTGTATAAATTTGACATCATAAGGATCAGTTAAATGGTCATGAGGGATGGATATCTTCAGTGGACACTTTTGTCACTTCATTTTTTTTTCCTGTCGTGATCCATGATCTGCCAGATTTTTTTTTCCCGTCAGTATCTATTATTTAACAGTAGGGCTGCCACAAACAATTATTTTAATAGTCGACTAATCATCGATTAATTTTTCCGATTAGTCGACTAATCGGATCATGGACAAAGTGTATGTAAATAAAATCTGAAATATGATTTGCTTTAAAACAAAAAAATCCTAAATAAGCTAAAATCGCTAGCATATAGCTGAAATATTAGCTAAACTCCAAATTAGTCTAAAAAACTGTAAAAAATTCAAATTAGCCAAAATAGCTAGCATGTAGCTGAAGACATAGCAAAACTCCAAATTAGCCTAAAAAACTGTAAAAATCCCAAATTAGCCAAAATAGCTAACATATAGCTGAAATATTAGCTAAACTCCAAATTAGCCTAAAAAACTCTAAAAAAAATCCCAAATTAGCTAAAATAGTGAAATATTAGCAAAACTCCAAATTAGCCTAAAAAACTGTAAAAATCCCAAATTAGCCAAAATAGCTAACATGTAGCTGAAATATTAGCTAAACTCCAAATTAGCCTAAAAAACTCTAAAAAAAAATCCCAAATTAGCTAAAATAGTGAAATATTAGCTAAACTCCAAATTAGCCCTAAAAAACTGTAAAAATTCCAAATTAGACAAAATAGGTAGCATGTAGCTGAAATAATAGAAAAACTCCAAATTAGCCTAAAAAACTGTAAACATTTAGAATTAGCTAGCTAACATGTAAATGAAATATTAGCTAAACTCCAAATTAGCCCTAAAAAACTGTAAAAATTCCAAATTAGACAAAATAGTTAGCATGTAGCTGAAATAATAGAAAAACTCCAAATTAGCCTAAAAAACTGTAAACATTTAGAATTAGCTAGCTAACATGTAAATGAAATATTCGCTAAACTCCAAATTTACCTACAAAACTGAAAAAATCCTAAATTAGCCAAAAGAGCTAATATGTAGCTGAAATATTATCTTAATTCCAAATTAGCCTACAAAACTGAAAAAACCTAAATTAGCCAAAATAGCTAGCATGTAGCTGAAGACATAGCAAAACTCCAAATTAGCCTAAAAAACTGTAAAAATCCCAAATTAGCCAAAATAGCTAACATATAGCTGAAATATTAGCTAAACTCCAAATTAGCCTAAAAAACTGTAAAAAAAAATCCGAAATTAGCTAAAATAGTGAAATATTAGCTAAACTCCAAATTAGCCCCAAAAAACTGTAAAAATTCCAAATTAGACAAAATAGGTAGCATGTAGCTGAAATAATAGAAAAACTCCAAATTAGCCTAAAAAACTGTAAACATTTAGAATTAGCAAGCGAACATGTAGCTGAAATATTAGCTAAACTTGAAATTAGCCTAAAAAACCGAAAAAATCCTAAATTAGCCAAAAGAGCTAATATGCAGCTGAAATATTATCTTAATTGCAAATTAGCCTAAAAAACGAAATAGCCTAAATTAGCCAAAAAGCTACCAGCTGAAATATTAGCTAAATTACTAAAACTCCAAATAGCCCGGCTAAAAACCCTAAATAAATGCCAAAATAGTACTAAAAAGCTAGCAGAATGTCATTATAACTTTCAACTTTACTCCAGCCTTGACTCCCATTATTTAAAAGTAACGACTAATCGACTATTAAATTAGTTGTCGACTATTTAACAGCCTCGTTTCATCAGCTTCTCCTCTGCTTATTTACTGCTTCTCTCTTCTTAAACCTTCATACTTCAACCCAGACTCCATAATCACCTTTCCGTCCCACTCTTCTTCTTCTTCTTCTTCATCCTCCTCTGTGTTTCTCCAGGCCAGTTTGGTGTGCGAGTGGGTGTGCAGATAGTGCTCCTGCTCTCCACTCACTGTTTTACTTGATTGCCTTGCATACGGAACGCATCTGCCGGCTCTATAGGGAGAACAGTACAGCTTGCTTTCAGTCACACTGTCAATCCAGTCAAATCAAATCCATCACTCTAACTGGAACGAAGGGCTGAAACAGAAGGGAAGGGCGTGCGAGAGCTGGAGTAAAGCAATATGTTTCTGCAGAGAGTGAGTCTCGTGAAGCATTTTTGCATGATGGCTCTATTAAAGCAATAAGCCAAAGAGTGGTAATAATCTGCCTGGAGGGACGAGACGCGAAGCTTCACCGCGTGCACATGTAACTGCCAGCTACATCCTTGTCTTTATTATTGATCTCTCCAGAAGTGATCCATGTTTTTCCATTTACTTGTCAGATTTTTACGTCCTCAGACACAATACCGATCTAATAAAACGGAGTCTCAGATCCATTCTCGCCGCACACCAACAGCTAACATATTGGCTCGTCGGACCTGCGGAGCGGCTGCAGGCGGTGCGCTTGCTCCTGCGCACGCAGGAGATGCGGCATTACAGGCGATGTGCGAGTTCAGCCTGACTAATGCGGGGTGACGGCACTGACTCCTTTTTAACCTGTTAATAAAGATGAGTTGCTGAAGTTTCACATCCAAACAAAGTTAGATGTAACACTTGCTCCTCTCTTCTCCAATAAAAAAAAAAAAAGCATAAAATTGAAAGTGCGCTTAAGTCGATAAGATAAGCCTGACTGTATGCCCTGAGGGAGCTCTGCATGTCTCAACACTTCCTGCGTGAACGTATGCAGCCTGCCGGGAAGTTATGAGGAAAGAATGAGGCTGATATTTGCGGAGAGTTGACAGTAGAAAAACAAACAAGTCAATTTGTCTGGGTATTAGTCCAATCCACGGTAAAGCCTGATGGATGCAGTCATTACTGTTCCTGGGCTGGAAGCAGCTCCTTTTAAACCAGTTGTATCTTGATAAAATACAAGAGGATGAAAGAGGTGATGAATGCTTTCTCTGCTGAGACCGAATATAGGCAGGAGGACCCCGAATCATGCCAAATGTAAAGATATGCATGTTCTTTAGTGGTTAAAGATTTTTAGATAATATTTTCCGCTTCTTAATTTCTTCAAAAAGCAACACCACGCCAGATGATCCGCCTTATAATTATAATTCTGGTTTGTGCTTGCTGATGCTAAACATGGTTCTCTGTCACAATGTTTTGTCGGGTATTATCGTCAAGACGCTAATGCGGCTAGCATGTAGCAGTGTCAGTCTGTGTTGCAAGCAAGATTGGGAGTTACAGGTGTTGTGAATACACTAAGATGGCTAACGCGGCTAACATGTAGCAGTGTTGGACTGTTTATTTAATTGTTACAAACAAGTTTGGCAGTTAGACGTGTTGTTAATACGCTAAAATGGCTAACAAGTAGCTGTGTTGGACTGTTTATTTAAGTGTTACAAACAAGTTTGGCAGTTAGGCGTGTTGTTAATACGCTAAAATGGCTAACAAGTAGCTGTGTTGGACTGTTTTTATGTGTTACAAACAAGTTTGGCAGTTAGACGTGTTGTTAATACGCTAAAATGGCTAACAAGTAGCTGTGTTGGACTGTTTATTTAAGTGTTACAAACAAGTTTGGCAGTTAGGCGTGTTGTTAATACGCTAAAATGGCTAACAAGTAGCTGTGTTGGACTACGTTTTCTTATGTTACAAACTAAATTGGGAGTTATAGGTGTTGTGAATACACTAAGATGGCTAACGTGGCTAACATGTAGCTGTGTTGGACTGTTTTTATGTGTTACAAACAAGTCAGGGAGTTATATGTGTTGTGGCTACGCTAACTCAGCTAACATGTAGCTGTGTTGCATTTTGTTTTGCTATGTGTTACAAACAAATTTAGGAGTTGCATTTGTTGTGAATTTGCTAACAGGGTTAACCTGGATAACATGTAGCTCTGTTGGACTGTTTATGTAAGTGTTACAAACAAGTTTGGAAGTTACACGTGTTGCTAATACGCTAAAATGGCTAACATGTAGCAGTGTTGCACTTTGTTTTGCTATGTGTTACAAGCAAAATTGTGTGTTTTGACTACGCTAACATGTAGCTATATTATATTTTTTATGTGTTACTAATAAGTTTGGGAGTTACACGTGTTGTGAATTCGCTAACATGGCTAATGTGTCAACACGCCTTACACAACTAGAGTGTAGCTGTGTTGGACTTTAGCTATTTTTTTGTGCGTGCTGCAGATACGTTTAGCAGTTACAGGCGGCTAACTCTTCAACATAATACTTTAACACACCTTGCGCTTCTAACGAAGATAATTATTTTTTTATTTTTGCATGACACTTGTAAGATTGGGATTTAATGTAGTCACAAATATGTTTGTTTAGAAGTATCAGTCCTTTTTTTTCCTTTTTTTTTTTTGCTTTTTGCAAGCAAAGAAGGGAATAACCAGTATTGTGAATACGCTTACGGAACTATTGCTTCTAATGTAACTAAAGTTTTGTACTGTGTAGCCTTTGCTTTCCCGTGTTTTATTAACATGACTGGGAGTTGGCGTTGAGAGTATTGTTGGTTTTAGTGTTCTTATTCTGTTTTTTACTTGTGTCTAACAGGGTTGGGAATTAGCGTAGTAACATTTGATATAGCAGCAGTAGTCTGTGTTTTTTGTTTACAAGTATTTCAAACGATTGAATTTTTCAGGTATTGTGAATACGCTTCTAACGTGTAGTCGTACAAACTCGTTTTTTTCACTTGTTACAAAGCAAGATTGGGAGTTAGTGTAGCCTCAGTGTTGTTTGTTTTAGCGTTACTAGTAAGGGTGTAGGGGCAAAAATTGATTCCACGATGTATCGCGATATTTTGTTTGACGATACTTGTATCGATTTAAAATGTCGACAAGATTAAATGTCGTTAATGAGTGTCCTTCAGAATTTTACTTTTGTTTTCTACCTAACCTCCTAACCACTAGTTGGCAGCACAGCACACTGAGCCTGTGTGAGCAGTTGTACACCGCAACCAAAACAAGATCTCCACGAGAACCAGCTTTTGTGAAATGTTCGGTTATCCTCGCGGTTTTTGTTGTTATGAGACATGTTTATTCTTGAGATGGGTTCTGAAAAGTGAAACATTTTTCTGGTACAGTCTTGAGATTTATAATTATTTGCATCGTAACGTGAGACATGCATTGCGGTAGACACGCCCCCAGTTATTAGTATGTTTTTTACATGCCAATAACAATAGAAGTTACAGCTATTCTCAATATGCTAACGTGGGTGTTCTTCACGGTTAATTACATATTAGGAGTTAGCATGGCCAAAGTCGAATTAGCTTTAGCAGTATCAGTTACGAGAATGTGCTAATGCAGCTGACACCTAATGTGTGTAGAACTGCCACAAACGATTATTTTAATAGTCGATTAATCACCGATTATTTTTCCCGATTAGTCGACTAATCGTGTCATGCGCAAACTGGATGTAAAACACACATCTAAACCATCATTAGCTTTGAACTAACTAAAAACTAGATATAAACAACTACCTGCGATAGTGTGAATGTTGTAGGCTAAAATTGATAGCTGAAGATGCTGAAATTGATAACCAAAATTGCTGAAGCTGAAAGCCAGCCGAAACTTTAGCTAAACCTTAAAATGGCTTAAAAATCTTTAAAAAACCTTAAATTAACCAAAATAGCTAGCAAGCAGCTGAAATATTAGCTAAACTTCAAATTAGCCAAAAAACTTAAAAAAAAACATAAATTAGCCAGAATAACTAGCATGTAGCTGAAAATTAGCTAAACTCCAAATTAGCCTAAAAAGACTGAAAAAAATTCTAAATTAGCCAAAACAGCTAGCATGTAGCTGAAATATTCGATAAACTACCAAATAGCCAAAAAACTGAAAAAAAACCCTAAATTAGACAAAATTACTAGCATGTAGCTGAAAATTAGCTAAACTTCAAATTAGCCTAAAAAGACTGAAAAAAATGCTAAATTAGCCAAAACAGCTAGCATGCAGCTGAAATATTCGATAAACTACCAAATAGCCAAAAAACTGAAAAAAGTCCTAAATTAGACAAAATTACTAGCATGTAGCTGAAAATTAGCTAAACTTCAAATTAGCCTAAAAAGACTGTAAAAGATTCAAAATTAGCCAAAACAGCTAGCATGCAGCTGAAATATTCAATAAACTACCAAATAGCCAAAAAACTGAAAAAAAGCCCTAAATTAGCCAAAATAGCTAGCATGCAGCTGAAATATTAGCTAAACTTCAAATTAGCTAAAAAACTTTAAAAAACATAAATTAGCCAGAATAACTAGCATGTAGCTGAAAATTAGCTAAACTCCAAATTAGCCTAAAAAGACTGAAAAAAATTCTAAATTAGCCAAAACAGCTAGCATGCAGCTGAAATATTCGATAAACTACCAAATAGCCAAAAAACTGAAAAAAGTCCTAAATTAGACAAAATTACTAGCATGTAGCTGAAAATTAGCTAAACTTCAAATTAGCCTAAAAAGACTGTAAAAGATTCAAAATTAGCCAAAACAGCTAGCATGCAGCTGAAATATTCAATAAACTACCAAATAGCCAAAAAACTGAAAAAAAGCCCTAAATTAGCCAAAATAGCTAGCATGCAGCTGAAATATTAGCTAAACTTCAAATTAGCTAAAAACTTTAAAAAACATAAATTAGCCAGAATAACTAGCATGTAGCTGAAAATTAGCTAAACTCCAAATTAGCCTAAAAAGACTGAAAAAAATTCTAAATTAGCCAAAACAGCTAGCATGCAGCTGAAATATTCGATAAACTACCAAATAGCCAAAAAACTGAAAAAAGTCCTAAATTAGACAAAATTACTAGCATGTAGCTGAAAATTAGCTAAACTTCAAATTAGCCTAAAAAGACTGTAAAAGATTCAAAATTAGCCAAAACAGCTAGCATGCAGCTGAAATATTCAATAAACTACCAAATAGCCAAAAAACTGAAAAAAAGCCCTAAATTAGCCAAAATAGCTAGCATGCAGCTGAAATATTAGCTAAACTTCAAATTAGCCAAAAAACTTTAAAAAACATAAATTAGCCAGAATAACTAGCATGTAGCTGAAAATTAGCTAAACTCCAAATTAGCCTAAAAAGACTGAAAAAAATTCTAAATTAGCCAAAACAGCGAGCATGCAGCTGAAATATTCGATAAACTACCAAATAGCCAAAAAACTGAAAAAAAAGCCCTAAATTAGACAATATTACTAGCATGTAGCTGAAAATTAGCTAAACTTCAAATTAGCCTAAAAAGACTGTAAAAGATTCAAAATTAGCCAAAACAGCTAGCATGTAGCTGAAATATTCGATAAACTACCAAATAACCAAAAAAACAGAAACAATCCTAAATTATCCAAAACAACTCACTGAAATATTAGCTAATCTCAAAATTAGGCTGAAAAAAATGATAAAAATCCTAAATTAGCTAAAATAGCTATCATGTAGCTTAAATATTAACTAAACTCCAAATAGCCTAAAAACCTTAATAAATGGCAAAATAATCCAAAAAGCTAGCAGAATGCTAGTACTTTCAACTTTACTACACTCTGACTCCATATAATATAAAGTAACGACTAATCGACTATTAAATTAGTCGTCGACTATTTTAATAGTCGATTAGTCATCGATTAGTCGACTAATCGTGGCAGCCCTAAATGTGTGTATTCCTTTTTTAGACACAGTAATTTTCCTGTATCAGTCTGTTATATCAATTTTTTTTTCTCCTTCACTGCACCAATGTCGGTTCAAAAATACATCATTCATTGACAGTACACCCTTTTATATAGTGCAAAAAATACAGTAAATGAAGACATTTTCTGATAAATTAAAAAAATAAAAGTCATTGCATTTGGTTTGGATTTTCTGCGGTCAGTGTTTTGCTTGACCGGTGTTAGAAGGAAAAAAAAGACAATGTCGTGCTCTTGCTGAAGTTTCCAGACGTTGCCCCGAAAAAAGATAAATATGAAATATGAGAGCTTTCAGTTCTGCTTAGCCCTGCAAAATAAGTCAATTAGTCACGGCAAGCAGCAGTCAAAAAAGAGATTCTGCATGATGGTCTTAACGAGGGCCGCATAGGACAAGCCTCAGACAGCTCGTTAAATTAATCCTTTGGGTCTGCCGCAAGTGGAATGAAGCATGTGTCTGTGTGACCTGCTTATGTCCTCCACGCTACTTTACAGAACAACACACACAAACACACTCGCACAAAAGACTCTGAGCTCCAAACGGACTTAAGACATAATTCTGATCAAAGTTTCCCTTTGCCCCCGTGGTTGCTCAGATTACATGAAAAACTCTGCCAGAAGAGGCCTTTGGAGAAGCTCTTTTCCTTTTCAAGCTCACTTTTTTGCCAGCGATGTTCCATTTTTCCTTATCTCTGCCTCATTATATGCTATAAACATAGCCCCCAGAATGCACCAGCACTCCCCACTGTGCAGGTTCTAATGATTATGTTACACGACAGTCTAATTCAGGAAGTCTGTTTTCTTTTACATGCATGTATCATTAATGAGCAACTGAAAGTCATGTCAAACTTTATTTTGCATCAAATATGCCAGAATGCGACACTTGCAAAAATATTCCTGGCACAGTTTAAGGTAGAATAAAAAAAAAAAAAAAGTTTTCCTGTTTAGAGGTTATCAGCTTTTATACATGTCATGTATGAATGCACTTAAATTTCCCTTCAGAGTCAACAATTTTTATCAGTTTCCTCCTCAAAACCACATGTGTCACCATCCAAAATTACATTGTGACTTTTTTAATATAAATTTTCGTTCATTTAGCTTCTAAATGGTTGGAAATTTCATCCTTCATTGCTGATGCAGGGATTTAAAATTCAACTTGAATTCAGTCAAATTCCAATGTTTTTATCAACACTAAATAGTGACACTGCTGATCATGTTTACTACTGTTAACATTACATTTGACGGATAATTCCAATTCAATTTGTTTATAACTGATTTCAGCAAAGTTTCACAAAAGTGTCTATAATTTGTTGCACAAAATAAGACAAGTTGTTTTTTATGATTGTCTTTAGGTTAAACAAGAAAATGGGATATATAATTATTGCAGTATCGCGATATTATCGATATTGTGATTCCCAACCTTAATAAATGTAAAGAGATTACTATAAAAGTCAAATTTGTCTGACAGGGTGTAGAAACCCGAAACCAAGTCTAATTTGTTCCAGATCGAGTCCTGAACCTTGCATTTCGTCTGCATTCTGACTGGAAACTTGCGGTGATTTCTGTATTAAGCTAAAGCCTGTAAACAAAACCATGTGACTTAAGATCTCTTCAGTCATTGGCCAGGAATCCGTTTTGGGCGTCTGTATCAACGTCAGGTACAATACTTTTTATTTTCTACTTTTGTTTGGTGGATGCGTGCTGCAGGAAGGATCCCCGATGAGGGTCTATGACCTATAGGTTGTTAGGAAAACGGTGGGAGAAGCAATGTGTGTCACTTTACAGCCTGATCTCAGTAAAATGTGTACATATTCCGCAATATGCACGCAAAACCCGCGTTTGGCGTATATTACACACGGTATTTCCAAGGTCCAAAGTCGTGGAATATGTACGCATTTTACTGCGACCGGGTTGCACTTTATGTTGTTGTAATATTCACCCGAGCACATATTGTCCGCGAATGCCCGGCTATTGTTGCCGTTTTGTTCCACTCCGAGCACGGAGCCTATTCAGACTGAGAAATCTCAAACCAGAACTTTGTCGGATTGGAAACTAACCGACACCACCTCAAAAGATGGGTCCTGGTCCCAGAGGTGGGTGTGTTCAGATTAAAATTTTTTTCCTGATTATCGGACACCCTATTACCTTTGTTGTATCTTATGGGGTCCAGATGACCCTAGCCTTACATTGCGTGTTCTCCATCCCATGATAAATGTGGATGAAGGTGTGCAAGATGTCATGTCTGCCATGGACACAAGTGAAAACTAAAAGTAAAAAAAAAAAGAGTTTAGAGAAGGGTCCATATGACCCCACTCCTACCCTCAACATACCTAGGATAGCACAAGGGTTACGTGAACCAAATGTATCTAGCCTGAATACACCCTTAAAGTGATAAATCGGCTCAGAAACCCAGTTAAAGTCGTCCCTGCGAGTGAAGGTCAAACTTGTTTTTATAGCACATTTACAACAATTTAAAGGTGAAACGGATATAAACAAACACAGAAAACTCGAGCAATACGGCAAAATACACCGTAACTGAATAAAAACAGCGATAAGCAAAAAGAACAGAAACTAAAGTAGGGTAGAGTGCAACCTAACACTTACTCTGCCGTCTAAAAATAAGGTTCATTTTTATCTATTGCACTTGACTAAATTCTAGTGTCATAGCGGCTTCCCATCTCAGCTCCGCGATACATCACAGATCCCATCTGAGTCCCTGGAATCATATTATGAATATCAAAGCCACCAGCATGCTCGTTATCAGAGAGCGGACATTCGGCTGCCCCGGTCAACCATCCAGACTTTGTTCTATCCATCTCAATTTACTTGGCATGTCATTCTCCGTTCGCCCCGACTATAGGCGCAGACTTTGGGTTGTGTTCTTTATTCTGGCTATGAACACAATGTGAGGCTCTCTCTTGTCCTCGGGCCCATCAGCTAGCAATTTACTTCTCTTTTCTCATTTCCCAACCACAACAGATGCCTATAAATTGCCCTAGGGAGCCATTCTTGACCCCCTCATGTTTTCTGCTTTTCCAAATGCGTCTACCTAAATCACTGTCTCACCCTCTTTGACACCCGAGTCTCTGTGGCGCAATTTAAGTGTCCAAAGCACAAAACAGCTCTGATAAGCTCCATGCAGGCGCACACGTGTCTTCAGCAGCCCTGCAGATACAATCACTGAATCACCTTTGATGGATTTAATGCCAGGGAATATATTATGGAGGGAAATTTGATCAAGTTGTAATAGTGTGCAATAATGCCAGAGAAATGCAGAAATTAGAGGATGAATACATTCAGAGAATCTGAATAGCTTCTCGGTGAAAGGAGTAGATGAAGACGTGAGAGAGGCTATTGGAGCTGGCTGCAATTTTTTTTTTTCTTTTTGTTTTGTCATGCTACTGAGATTATCTGGTTGAGTGATGGAGGTGGCCTTGATCAGCCCTCTGTCTGCATGCCGCCGTTTATCAGATGCCCCCTGTTGCAAAGCCATCAACCCTTCACTTTCCTGGAATGTACATATTCACTCTTGTAAATGGGCCGCCGAACCAGTAAACACTCCAGTTTTTCACCAAGCAGGAGTTGATGCACCGTCAGTTGTATATTCTGTTAAAGACTCGCTCCAATGAAAAGGCAGTTTTTGTTGTTTTTAACATTTTCACATGGAATATTTCTCAGGATGGAGGTGCAACCCTAGGCGTGTTTACTTTAAAAGTTGGGTCACTTCTTTTTAAAAATGATTTTTAAGTTCACTGGTGTCTGTGGTTGTAATCAATATTAGGGCTGGGAATCACTGGGTACCTCACGATACGATACGCGATACATGGCTCACGATATCGATAATATCGCGATACTGCGATAGTTGGTTAAAAAATCCTCTCTAATTACTAATATTATATAGAAGAACACTTTTTTGGGGGGAAATATATCCCCATTTTATTTTTTTATGTCTTATTTTGTGTAACAAATTATAGACACTTTTGTTTAACGTTGCCTAAAATCACTAATACTATAACATACCACCCATTGAATTGGAATTATTTGTAAAATTCAATATTAACAATAGTAAACATGATCAGCAATGCCACAGAATTACTGTTAGCAACAGATCAAAAATTAAATAATTCAAATTGGTGACAGCTATCTTCCTCTAAAGAAACGTCACACCAAAAGATGATGAATATAACGTTTTACAGCCTCTGTCAAGTGTTACATAATTTTTTGTGTACTTTTCCCACATTTGAAAAGGGCTGAGCATTCAAAATTGAAGGCTGATTTACTCAGACTGTCACTTGAGATTATTTCTACAATCTTTATTTATTTTCCATTTGGTCAGTCAATAGTCAGGTAAAAAAGTAAAAACAGGTAAAACACTAATAATAATGGCAATATATATTTAAAAATTCGAATTCTATTACAAATTAGCAATAAACAACTTTAATCTATACTAATTTATACAATTTTAAGTTCTTCAATTAACTAGCAACTTCCCTATTTTACCGTGAATTTGTGTACTTTATTTTTAAGTTCATACATCAAATCTGCATTTTTTTTTTTATTTAAGGATGACTTTAAATTAACATTAGCAAAAAGTTATTACGTTCATTTGAAAACCTTACACCATAAATTTAACAAAGTTACACCGTACACCAGCAGGGTAAACATAGAGTGCATGAAAGCGAAAATTCCGACGGTACCTGAAGTACACACAAACAACTACGAAGCACGCGCCTCGTTCCCACAACAAGAAATAACCGATCGCGGTCATTCTAGCGCTCAGACAAACTCACTTCTTACCGGCTGACTCTTCTACAGATGGATGATAATTGAGAACAGGTAGACATGATTTATACACGCAATACTGAGCCAGAATCCTGCCGGTGTTTTTTCCTGAATGAGGTCCGTGCGTCGGGAAAATGTGTCCTACGCAGCACGAGTAGCTGCGCAAAAGTTCCGCCCCGCGACTCGGACGCAACAATCTCTTCAAATGAAAATATAATATCGATACTTGGTGAGAATCCATCGAGAATCAACCGTAGGACTAAATATCGCGATATATCGCAATATCGATATTTTGGCACACCCCTAATCAATATAAGGGTAGGGTCATCTGGAACCCATAAGAAAACACAAGGAAGAGAAAATGTAGTCTTTGGCTCGATCCGAATACTCCCCTTCTCCCTCCCCCTTCGTTTATCCCTCCGTGCTTGCTCCAAACGGAGTGTGAGGAAAAAAATAGTGTCTAATATTTCAGACGTGAGTTTCGTTCAGTGACGTCATCAATATCGCCGGTCCGCTAGCATTAGCTTGGAGCTTCCAGCGCTTGAATATACATAACAACAGCAGTTTTATGACTTTAAAAAGGTCACGCTTCAATATAAAGTCATTACTTACATTTAAATGTAAACATCTGTGGTTCAGAGCGCACCAACGAGAAGAAAAGAGCTTCTCAGCGTGAGGCGGTTTACTCTCGCGGACAGGACTTGGACTTCAACTGCCACTTCAAATCAAGGGGGAGGGCTAAGGGAAAGGGAGAAGGGGAGTATTCAATTCCATTCTGATGCATCCACTTACAGACAAATACATCTATGTATGTCACTGTCTTCCTTGTCTGAGCTGACCCAAAAACCAGTTCGGTATGGGACAGTCCGGTTTGATCCGGTATTTTCTCACATTTCTATGGTTAAATTGACCTATTAAAGAGTTCAGACCTGTACCTCTTGAGGGCTCTCATTTGCTGTAGATCCATAGAATGATAGAACGGACCACACGCTGAATAGAAGAAAGTGATGTCAACATTAGAAAGCACCAGTTTACCGCTAAGATTGTAATTCCATTTTCCTTTTTTACGGCAGTATTCTTCTTAGCCTTATTCTTTCAAAAGTTAAATTCCTGTTCTACACACAGGATGACCTCCGTTGTTGTTCCTTTACTAGTCATCGACACGCTAGCGGTCTAAATCAGTGGAAGCGAGGCTAAACTGAGTGGAAAGGCTAGCTAGAATCACCTGGTCCGTCCGGTACCACTCCTCCCGTACTGGACCGCTCTGTGGAAACGAGGCTAAACTGTACAGCAAGATAGCTCCAGTACTGCTCACCATTTTTGTAAGTCTATGGTCACCAATACCTCAGCCACCTCGCATCAGCAGAATCTTGAAGATTTTTTGCTACCACCTAATTTTCTGAAAACCGTTGTTTTCAAAATCTTGAAACGAAATAAACAAAGAAATAACTTATTGATGGTATTACTTAACATTGAAGGTAATGCAGCCCAATAGTAAGTATTTTTTGCTGTTTCTTCTCAAATAGTTAATATTTTTGGGGTTTTTTTGCTTCAAATTGAAGTTCATTTTGATTAAAACGATGCTATCAGAGGAAATGACTCATTTTAGTACAATTTGTGACTAAAACGAGAATAAAAGTACAAATTGGCCAATCTTAGTAAATTCTTATAAAATCTAAAACTCGCATTTATTCTTAGAACATACATTTATTTTTTTGTTTCCAAAATGATGACAATGAATGCCAAAATATCATCCTAAAGATTGAGCCAAATGTAACTTGAGGTTTTTGAGTCTTGGATCAAGTTATCAAGCAAAGATTTTTTACTCCTTTTAATGATAATTTCCTTTTTTTTTTCCTTATCCTAGCTCTTAAAAAGACAAATTGACTGTTTGATTTTGAGAAAGATGTAAAACTTTAGAACTGGAAACAAGCCTTCAAATCTTTGCCAGTATGAAATAATTTTTGTTTTTTTAAAATTTTGACTAAACATTTCATAAACATGATTAAAAGACCACGGGGAATGCTTTGAAAGATGATCGTAGTGAGACTTTAACCGGTCACCTTTAGAAGGAAAAAAAAGATGACAAGGAAGATCTCCTTTATTTGAAATGTTCCAAAGGCGAAGACAAGCTTTTCGTTTTGGTCTCCTCTCCTCCGCTGGCAGCTCAATGAGCTGCAGGCTATTGGAGACGTGCAAATCTGTCAGGACAATCGGAATTAGCTGCAGGTCTTATTTTGTAAAAAAGAAGTAAAGGGCTTGTCGTGGTGGAGAGAATGAATCAGTTCACCGAGCAGAGAATGGACCTCCAAAGCTGATTGCAGGAATGAAGGAGGAGAGGGAAATATGTTCACCCATTAATTAATCTAATAGTTTTCATGGGACAAAGAGAGCATATCTCTGCTGCCAGCATAATGAGAGCCGGGAACAAAGTCATTCACCGCATCCCATTTAAAATATGCAAGTATGGGCTTTAGACCAAGAAAAGGACCACAATGCAAAGCTCTTAAAAAAATCGAATGGCTTCAGGACAAGTGATGCTCTTTTTACTTTTTAATGCAATCTGTGCTAAATGCTTCGTTGGTAATCCACAGAAATGTTTGCAACTCAAAAAAAAAAAAAAAAATCAATTTATGTTTGGGGAAATATTTAAGAAAACGAAATCAATTACAAATGTGTCACAATGGAATTAAACCAATTAATTTTCAGATGTTTTGATTGGTTCAAGGGACAGGCGACGCCTGGCGCCCAAACTTGATTGGAGAATAGGGCTGATATCACAGCTCATTGGTGCAAAACAGTTTGGGAAACAGCCTAGATCTTATTGAATTTTAATTCAATGGATCTGTGGTGCGTATGATAGGGGAATGGGAGCGCGAGGCCCTTTCAGGCATCATAATTTGCCCCCCACCTCCTTGTTTTTATACCAGGGATCTGGTCTAATATCAGGTTGATCTCTGAGCATTACTTTTACAATCACGAGAGCGAAAATACAGCCAGATCCTGACTCGCTCCAAACAAAAAGAAGCTTTTTTTAGTTCGTTTTTGGAAGCTGTTGTTTTCAGCCATTCCTGAAACTATTATGTGGGTTGAATTGGGTGCATTTAACCCAAAAATGGAAAGGGCAGCAAGTCATGCTTGACAAACTAAAGGTCTTGGGGAAATTCTATCATTAGACTTCATTCAGCCTTCCTAACACCTTCAAAAATGCTCAAGCTGAAATAAAATCATTGGAAAAAAATGAAATCGGAATTCAGTCTTGAAAATAGAGATATCTGCAACTTCGCCATTTTTACAATTCAAATGTTAAACAAGGAATTACACCTAAAAGTAAAAGTCTGATTACAATATTTACAGAATCCTATAAATTACCAAACACGACCACTTCTAGACTATACAAGCCAAAATGATAACTTTGTTTCAGCCAAATCAAAATGGGAAAAAGAATGACTGTATTTTCCGGTCTATAAGTCGCTCTGGAGTATAAGTCGCATGAGCCAAAAACTGTGTAATGAAGAACAAAAAAACATATATAAGTCGCTTTGGAGTATAAGTCACATGAGCCAAAAACTGTGTAATGAAGAACAAAAAAACAGATATAAGTCGCTCCAGAGTATAAGTCGCAGGAGCCAAAAACTGTGTAATGAAGAACAAAAAAACAGATATAAGTCGCTTTGGAGTATAAGTCGCAGGAACCAAAAACTGTGTAATGAAGAACAAAAAAACAGATATAAGTTGCTCCGGAGTATAAGTCGCAGGAACCAAAAACTGTGTAATGAAGAACAAAAACACAGATATAAGTCGCTTTGGAGTATAAGTCGCAGGAGCCAAAAACTGTGTAATGAAGAACAAAAAAACATATATAAGTCGCTTTGGAGTATAAGTCGCAGGAGCCAAAAACTGTGTAATGAAGAACAAAAAACAGATATAAGTCGCTCCGGAGTATAAGTCGCAGAAGCCAAAAACTGTGTAATGTAGAACAAAAAAACAGATATAAGTCGCTTTGGAGTATAAGTCGCAGGAGCCAAAAACTGTGTAATGAAGAACAAAAAAACATATATAAGTCGCTCCGGAGTATAAGTCGCAGGAGCCAAAAACTGTGTAATGAAGAACAAAAAAACAGATATAAGTCGCTCTGGAGTATAAGTCGCACTTTTAAGAGAAAAGTCCAAGATTTATGAACAAATTCAACAAGCCCGACGTAACGTTGCATTTGTTACCGGGCGCCATTCATGCTTCAAATATCCTCTTTTGACGTGAGTTAAATTTAAACCTCAATGTTTGCCCAAAAACTTCTATTGCGTTTGAAGAAGCTATCATTTAGCCTCATCGCTACACGATGGAGGCTTTGACTGTATATCTTGTTAAAAAAAACACGGACGATACGGACAATGTTGAGACTATTTATGTCTAAAAAAAATCACATATAAGTCGCTCCTGAGTATAAGTCACCCCCTAGCAAAACTGAAAAAAAACGCGACTTATAGTCCGGAAAATACGGTAAGTATGAAGCTATCAGAAAGTGATTGGCATGACTTGTGTGAAACACAGCAAACGTCAACCAGATCCAGTAGATGGAAATAATTAGGAAGGAAAATAATCCTCAGATTCTTTATAACGCCACAGATTGCTACCAAACTGCTGGGAAAACCAAAATATTGCTGGAGACAGTGTGGACACGTAAATACTAATCACTCCTTTTGGCTCTGTAAAACATTGAGGATATTCCGGACAGTGTAATTCAAACAATAGAAGGAATACTGGGTTACATAATACCCAAATACCCCCAGATTTACTTTATACTGGGACTGTTAACCAACAATGTCATTAAGATTGATTGTAAAAAAGATATTACAAGGCTTAAACCCGACCCCCCCACAGATGTCCAGTGGCTTCAAATTAGGAAACAAAATTCACCTTCTTTCTACAACTTGAAGGACATTTATTTTCAAGATGCTGGAGAAAATGAACTGCTTTCAAACTAAGAGAAGCATAATTGTTTTCTACTAAATTTGAGTATCTAAATCAAGTTTATTTGCCCCAAGCGAGACAGTGGCTTGCATCCACGAGTTTGAGTTCTGTTTGTTAAAAAAATGAAAATAAATAAAAAGTAAATAAAAAGAAACTCAAACAATCCAATATTTTGTGTTTGTGGAGTGAATATTAATCTAGAGATTACCATGGCAACACAGATGCTAAAGGGGACAGAATGGATGTATTTGGGATGTGGCATCACTCCGGAGTTTGAATTTTGGGAAACGTTTTGTCTGCAAAGGTTAGTGACTATTTTAACATGTAGAAAAAGCTTTGTGTGAGCAAATATCAGGACAAGATCCTCCAGTTTTAGGGTTGATTTGCTTGGTAAATACATAAATAAAATCTGTTTTTGTGGATTTTTGTTGTATATTTTGTTGTTTCTATAAACAAATGGATCAACAAACACAACAGACCAAATAAAATTAGATAGTTTGGAACAGACAAAACCGACAAAAAGAGAAGCAAAACTTGTTATAGAAAAGTACAATTTTCAAAAACACAGTCATTAAGGTTTAGTGTAAATGTGTTAAAGGAAAGATCTGAAGCCTCGAGGCTTCAGTTACAGAGTAATGACATATTTGGCCAATTAAAGCAAGAAACACAACAGCCATAACACTACATTATCAAAAGTATTGGCTCGCAATCAGGAGTCTTAATCACTTGACCTGGCCATTATTGTGTAACCTGACCCAGAATGGTCCAGAACTTCTAGAAACTCTCCTCAACCTTGTGGACGGGAGCTGAAGCTGGAATCAATGCAGAAGGTGGAGCCTCATCAACTCTTTGGGTTAGGAACGAGATGGCAGTAATATAGTGTATACACCAAGGGTGTAGGAAAAAATCCATTTGGTGATGTATTGTGATGTTTCATTTGGCCATACTTGTATCCAGTTGAAATATTTACAAGACAATATTTAATTAATTATTTATGAGCAAATGACTTGCTGTGCTTATAGGGCTGCCACGATTAGTCGACTAATCGATGACAACTAATTTAATAGTCGAGTAGTCGTTACTTTATAACATTATAACTTTATAACATATGGAGTCAGGCTGTAGTAAAGTTGAAAGTTGTAATGACATTCTGCTAGCTTTTTAGACTATTTTGGCATTGATTAAGGGTTTTCAGGCTAATTTGGAGTTTAGCTAATATTTTAGCTTCATGCTAGCTATTTTGGCTTATTTAGGCTTTTTCAGTTTTTTAGGCTAATTTGGAATTAAGATATTTTTGCTACATATTAGCTCTTTTGGCTAATTTAGGATTGTTTTACGTTTTTTTGGCTAATTTCAAGTTTAGCTAATATTTTAGCTACATGTTAGCTTGCTAATTCTAAATGTTTACAGTTTTTTAGGCTAGTTTGGAGTTTTGCCATTATTTCAGCTATATGTTAGCTATTTTGGCTAATTTGGGATTTTTACAGTTTTTTTAGGGCTAATTTGGAGTTTTGCTATTATTTCAGATACATGCTATCTTTTTTGGCTAATTTGGAATTTGTACAGTTTTTTTGGCTAATTTGGAGTTTAGCTAATATTTCAGCTATATGCTAGCGATTTTAGCTTATTTAGGATTTTTTTGTTTTAAAGCTAATCATATTTCAGATTTTCTTTACATCCACTTTGTCCATGATCCGATTAGTCGACTAATCGGAAAAATTAATCGATGATTAGTCGACTATTAAAATAATCGTTTGTGGCAGCACTATGTGCTTATAATCATTTTATGAAAGGTGAATTAATATTTAGAATTACTATTTTTAAAAAATTGTGAAACATCGTTCTGTTGTATATTGCAATGCGCACTGTTTCAGGAGATATATATCGTTCCACCAGACTCTTGCCAGTACACACCCCTAGTATATACCACGATATTTAGAAAATTGTCCTCATTTTTTCTGTCATCGGACTCGCTGTGGGTTTCAGTTCTCTCCATCCCTGCCATTGATATATGATCACTGCTCTTTAGATTTCAGTGGGGAAACTGTGACTAGGAACACTGATGACTTCTGGGTAATGTAGTTACTCAACATATCAGAAAACTGTCATTGTTCTTATTGGTCTGTTCCCACCCCCGTAAGAATTTTATTCCGTCCCGGTCTGTGATTAATGGCGTCCCAGGCCCAACTCAGACGTGAATTTCGCTCTACAGGAACTAAGTCCTCGAAAACGTCACTAAAAATGGTATAATCCTAATTAAAAGACCGCAAAGAACACTTTGAAATTAATCAAAAGACAATTGAAGTGGGTCATGAGGTTAATCTGTTTAGCGTTTAAAATCTTAGAGGCTTCACTTTTTTTTAAAAACGATGAACATCTTTATAAGTTGAAAACTTTTTTGTTAACACAGAATATTACTTTTATACTTCGAAATAAGTGTCAAGACACTTGAACTTGCACAAATTCAACAAAGTTTCCCAATGCAAACAGAACTCAAACTTTGTTCTAAATTGGAAGACCGTGGTTTAAGTACTATTGTAGATTAAACAACAAAAAAAGTTCATCTTAGCAAAACACAAGAGTTTGAACTATTCAAATCGAAGGCTTTGTTTTTCAAACTAAAAGTCAAAAGCAAAAATCCTTGAAACTGTTTAAATAGATGCTTTGAAGATTAATGACTATAAAACCGAATCACTTATGAGAAGTAGCGATGCGTCTAAACTCTTATGTAAAGTTAACGGTTCCAGTTAGAATCAAGTCTTTTTGGCCTCGGATTGCTTTTGTTTTCCTCATCTTATTGCTGTGATGTGAAAAAAAAGAAAAATGGAGAAATCCATCTTAAATTTACACTTTACCTCTTTGTGTTTCTTATTAAACTAAGGATGGTGTATTGCATCCACTGCTATAATCCCCAAGCACATAAATTACCTCACACATAAACACTGAATGATTGTATAATGAAAAACAATCAAAAAAAAGGAGGCAAGTAGAACAAAAATGCATTATCTGGGGCACAATAATGCAGTTTTTGCTCAGGATAATCCTCTCAAACAGTCCCACGAGCGCTGCTGCGGACTCGCCTTCCTTCTCTCCGGGTGGGTGCAGCGCCTTTTCCATTTCTCCCAACCACAAATCAAACGGAGCCGCCGATTCTGTTTTCCATACACGCAGGATTAATATCCTGGCAATTGCAACCCCAAACACAGCAGTGATGGGGTCAGGGTCCCTGTGCTCGCCAAAGGCCAGAGAACAACAATGAAAAATGCTCTTCCTTTACATACCGGGATTAATACATGACCGACCGCGTGTGTTAGAGCTGTGGGAGGGTTTGGATTCATGACAAAGAGGCGACAAAACAGCAGATTTTATTGTTATTTTTCTCATTTTGCAGAATTCACGGAAAATCTGTGGTTCGTACGGATCAGACGCCACGGTTCGGGACACGTGTGTACCGCGGACCGCCCCCGCGCGTGCGCACACTCCGCGCTAGCATAATTTAAGCCAATTGTTCGTTCACATCAAATAGAATTTGTGTCAAATTCATGTAAATCCTCTTTGTTTTGACAATCACTACAGTAGCAGCTGTCTGTTCACCTGTGTGTGGGAGGAGCTTCTGTCAGAAACGTTTCTCGACTTCATAATGAAGGAAGCGGATCGATAGAAATCAGGTTTATTTAATTTTAACAGCTGAATAAAAGCATCAGTACACATTTCTATTTCTTGGTTCAAAGAATCTCCCAGTTAAAAGAAGAAACTGTCCCGCACAGGAGAGAATCACTCCCTAACAGACTTTCCGTAACATTCTATGGCAAGCCAAATGTGTCAAAAATCACCAGGGAAAGCGGACGCGGAAGTGCCACGTTTTACAGATAATTATTATTTAAAACATTTCAATGTTCCCACAAAATAACTGTTTTATTTATTATTTCATTTTTAAGGAATAATCCAGATAGATTCAGTATTTTCAACACTATTTTAAGCATACTTTTCTCTCAGTTTTTGTAGATATTTTTGTAAAGACATGTACATTTCATCAGAAACTACATGTTTTAGCATTTTGTTTGTTAAAAGTTTAAATATGTTTTGTTTTTAATGAATAGGCTTCAGTGACAAAATGTTTTGTTGTTGCATATGTAAATATTGTGTGTGTGAGGTACTTTAAATGCTTATTGAATATATCATTTGAAGCGCTTCCAAAAATTAATTTAGCCTTTATATTGTTGTTTTTTATCTTTTTTTTTTTTTACTTTTCGCTGATCCGAAAAATGATTCGAACCGTGACCCTAAAACCATGACACAATCCGAACCGTGAGTTTTGTGATCCGTTACACCACTATTTATCACACTTTACTAATACGACACGTGTAAAGTACATTTTCATATATATATATATATATATATATATATATTAATATTCATTATAGTCTTCCGGCCAAATTAGATTTCTACGTTTTTCTGTAAAGATAATTTAAGAGATGTATTTGGAGCGAATAAGCAACAATCTTTCATCAAAGCTCTAAAGTCATTTATTTTACAACTTTTTAGCAAACAAACTTTGTTCAAATCATGAATCTTTATTTTTTCAATGTTCAACAGAAGAGTAAAAATTAAAACTAGTGATAAACTATGACATGATTACTTTATTATAATTTATTTCAATTGTTCAATTAAAAAAATTAAAGACATCCATGTAAAATATGTGCTACATTTTGCATTATTGTGTGTTCTGGCAGATTAGTGCGTTGAGTTACAGTAACATAAAGCAACAAGTGAGTGTCGGTGCTTGAAATTACCAGCAGACCTGAATGCATCAATAATGAACTCTGAAGGAAAACATGAAAAGCCCCTGAATGCACCGCATGCTGCACCGTGTGTGACTAATGAATGTGAAATGTTTGAACCAACCCTGGGATGATGTTTGCGGTAGCCGAGTGGGGGGGGTAGATACTTAAAAGTCATTGTTGAGAGTTTGAGCCCCTGTCACAGATGAACAATGTCTCAGTGGAAATGTTTTACAGCTGGATGGGTGTTAATCTAGAGCCCTGGAGATATATTTGATTAATTGGACGTTGAGCAATATTTTCTTTCTATGAAAAAATTCCTGTTCAATTTGGCCTTTTTACATTACAACACAAGCAGAAGTCACTAAGCTGACTGTATGAACCCTTAAACACTGGAGATTTAGCTTCAGATCTTTTTTTTTTCCTATGGTTGAAATCTGTTTCAAAACTGTTTACCTGGATGACTCTAACGCCGCTCGCCATCTTCTATTGGCTAGCTGTAAGCTAGCAGGAGAATAGTTTGAGATCATGCAGGCGGACGCGGCGCAGCGCAGATCGCCTGGATTGCGGTGCATGCTGGTTAGTTTCTGTCACCGACGTCACATTTGCGACGACATGAAGTATCGCGAGAAAGGGGCGGGTTCAAGGCGCCTACCTAAGCCAGCGCAGCCAGAAAATAGGTACTGCGCTGGCTGCAAGCCGCCTTGATGACTACAAAACAATGCATTGTGGGAAACGGTGTCCTGAAAGTTTTTGTAGTTTAATGTGAAATAACTGGTGCTAAATGAAGGAAATATGTGTATTTTTTTACTCTTTCTGGAAGGTAGTGAATCGCTGATAAAAAAATATACAAGATTTTAAATAATCTGTGGTTATTTGTGTTATTGTTGCCTCTAAAACTAACTTTAATTTTTATTGTATCTGTTTATTTGGGACTGTGCTCATGTAATGAATCCCCCGACCATTTTTTTTAATCCGTTTTATACTAAGAGATGTAAAAAAATAATATAAAAGACATACTAGGAGGAGTGGCGTATTAAAATTCAGCCGAATGTTGAGGACAACCCCCAACTCCTCGTTCTCGTGCAGTCTCGTCGTCCACCTTCATCTCAGGCGCCTTTCTCCGCCCCCTCCTGCAGCTTGGTCTCGCCGACGAAGCAGGCGAGGCGCAAGTCAACTCAAACACGCCTATTGTCTAAACAGATGGGTGATGGGAAGTGGTCCCACCCACAACTCAGAGAGGAGTTTCTGATGAACTACTGTAGCTCTACAGAAACTATGTCCTAGAAAACGACACTTTGATTTTGGCTAAAAATGCCGTAATCGTGAATAAAAGACTTCTGGAAACATTTTTACAAAATCTCAAAGAACCACTCAGGTTTTCTCCCTGTTCTCTCCGACTTATCAAAGCCTCTTAGATTCCAAATTTGACATAAGTAACTGAGTCCAGATCACCAAATGTATTGGTTGTTCCAGAGTTCAGTTTCTTTTGTTTTCACTTGAGCTTCAATCAGGAAGTCATGGTAGAAATAAAGGTTTTAGACCCTAAACAAAGCATATTTTCCTACATTTTTCTATAGATTGTGGTATATAAACGCGCGCTGTCGTCCTCCTCCAGGAGAAAAGCATCCCTGCAACCATCAGGTGTACGCTCCGCTGCCGTCCACATGAAGAGATCCCTCTTAAATCATTTCTCTGACAGCCTCATGGCCTGTTGTCAACGGTTACATCGGTGTAGTGACATGATACACGAGTCCAGCGAGTTGAAATTTCAAAATTGACTGAACTCAATATGCCGTTACTGTGTCGGCCAGCCTAATCTGCTCTGCAACTCAAAGAGACCTCCGTCAAAAAGCAGACAAAAGGTGCGTGTTTAGTGGAGCGGAGAGCTGCTTTTTGCATACCTGGGATGGGATGGGATGGGATGTACGTGACATGAGCCGTGAAGCGCCTGTGATCAGCTCTGGCAGACAATGTAGACGCGGAACACGGAAAACCTGCTCACCTCCGCTCATCGTACTCTCTCAGCTGTGACATTCGCTTAGCATTATCTTGACCCAGCTTTGGAGTTGATAATAAATGGCATTTGAAAACAAAAAAGCTGCCTCTTACTTCTACTCACAAATAGAGCTGCCACGATTAGTCGACTAATCGATGACTAATCGACTATTAAAATAGTCGACAACTAATTTCATTGTCGATTAGTCGTTACTTTATAATATATGGAGTCAGACTGTAGTGAAGTTGAAAGTTATAATGACATTCTGCTAGCTTTTTAGACTATTTTGGCATTTATTAAGGGTTTTCAGGCTACTTTGGAGTTTAGCTAATATTTTAGCTTCATGCTAGCTATTTTGGCTAATTTAGGCTTTTTCAGTTTTTTAGGCTAATTTGGAATTAAGATAATATTTCAGCTACATATTAGCTCTTTTGGCTAATTTAGGATTTTTTCAGTTTTGTAGGCAAATTTGGAGTTTAGCTAATATTTCATTTACATGTTAGCTAGCTAATTCTAAATGTTTACAGTTTTTTAGGCTAATTTGAAGTTTTTCTATTATTCCAGCTACATGCTACCTATTTTGGCTAATTTGGAATTTTTTACAGTTTTTTAGGGCTAATTTGGAGTTAAGCTAATATTTCAGCTACATGTTAGCTATTTTGGCTAATTTGGAATTTTTACAGTTTTTTTTAGGCTAAGTTTAAGTTTAGCTAATATTTCAGCTACATGTTAGCTTGCTAATTGTAAATGTTTACAGTTTATTAGGCTAATTTGGAGTTTAGCTAATATTTCAGCTACATGTTAGCTATTTTGGCTAATTTGGAATTTTTACAGTTTTTTTTAGGCTAAGTTTAAGTAGCTAATATTTCAGCTACATGTTAGCTTGCTAATTGTAAATGTTTACAGTTTATTAGGCTAATTTGGAGTTTTGCTATTATTTCAGCTACATGCTAGCTATTTTAGCTAATTTGGGATTTTTTTTTTACAGTTTTTTAGGCTAATTTAGAGTTTAGCTAATATTTCACTATTTTAGCTAATTTGGGATTTTTTTTACAGTTTTTTAGGCTAATTTGGAGTTTAGCTAATATTTCAGCTGCATGTTAGCTATTTTGGCTAATTTGGGATTTTTTTACAGTTTTTTAGGCTAATTTGGAGTCAGTAGCTAGCTTCTTCAGCTACATTTTCTAAGCTATTTTGCTAATTTGAATTTGGTTTACAGTTTTTAGAACTAATTTGGAGTTTAGCTAATATTTCAGCTATATGCTAGCGATTTTAGCTTATTTAGGATTTTTTTGTTTTAAAGCTAATCATATTTCAGATTTTCTTTACATCCACTTTGTCCATGATCCGATTAGTCGACTAATCGGAAAAATTAATCGATGATTAGTCGACTATTAAAATAATCGTTTGTGGCAGCACTACTCACAAAGAATAGTAATTATTACATATGTGTGGAAAAAAAGGGTCAAGGTCAAATATATTTATAAAGACGAAAACATGAATTATAAAACTAGATTAAAGACAAAAAATGACTTTTCAGGGTTCTGTCAATAATATTTTAAAAACACAGAACTAACAGAAAAATACAAAATTAACTTTTTTCACCTTTCCTCCTGACTGCCAGTTTTTAAATCGACCAAAAACTCCTCCAAATGTCCTCTGTAGATACCAAAATGACTTAATTCAGAATAGTTGGGAGACATTCTGGCCTAGAAAAGTCCTCTACAGAGGACACATTTGCATTACAGGTAATAAAAAAGAAGAGAAAATGTAAAAAATGTCAGAAAACAAACATTTCAATAAACCTTGTTTATACAGGTTATGGGAAGAAGTAAATCCTTCTTACACAAACGAAATTATGAGTGATTAGGGCTACAAGCTACATTAAAAAACAAAAAAAAACAGATTTGTTGATGTAGATCAGGAGTGTTAAATTCAATTGCACAGGGGGCCAAAATGATTAAACTTTTAGAATTATAAAAATGATAAAACCTTAGGCTGCAGGCTGAACAAGGTAAACATTTATTGAAAACTTATTTTTTAAAACATAAATATAAAAAAAAGCAGGAAGGAATATAATTCCAGAATAAATTAACAAAAATACATTAAAAATATATATATGTAAATATAAATATGCATAAAAATATACATATTTTTTGTCAACATTTTACAAGTTAGAAATAAACTAAACATTAAAAGAAAAAACACAAATTTCTTTACTTTTATGTCATTTTATATGAAAAATTACTCTCATAAAATCCCCAAAAAATCTGATCTCCATAAAATATATCTTGTTAAAATTATCCTCAAACCAACATGACGCCGAACAAAACAAACAAAGCCTGGAAAATAAAAATAAAATTTGTGCTTTTTAGCAAAATCAAATCAAATCCTTACATTTTCTTTGCTCTCTATTTTATTGTCCGACTGTTTTTCTCTGAGGGTTTATTTATTATTTCTTAGTATTACAACGGATCTGTCAGCCTCCATAATCCCGAGGGCCGGATCCGGCCCCCGGGCCTTGACTTTGACACATGTGGAGTAGAATCTATATTTGTTGGACCTTACAGTCAAAAGCACAACACTTCTATGAATGCTTTGAAATGTCAGATCTTTTGGAGCTTAGTTTTACTATTTTATACTTTTTTATAATTATTTATCTTTAAAATAAGTATTTTTAGAAATCCTTAAAATCATGTTTTTTATTTTTTGTTATATATTTTTAAATATTTTACACAATAATTCCATGACGAACCTGAAAATATCCAAAAACTTCATTTCTGATGTAAATTTGATTAATTATTGGAGAGACAAAATAAAAATGTAAAAGTACAAAAACAAAACGAGGACAAAATCAAAACGATGCAAAAAACGTTTAAAAAAAACAGCTTTAATTCCACTAAACTACTACAGTGTTTTAAGAATTTATTCAAAGGGGTGTCACAATTATGCAACATAACTTTTATGTTTAAACCAAACATATGATCGTATACAGCCAAAATGATTAGCAAATTCCCTGGAGATTCAAAGACCACTAAGGGTTAAGCACAGTGGTGGAGTAATGATGGTATGGGCTAATCCACTCCCTTGACTTCATATACCGTTATGTTGCGACGTTCTGTTATATTTGATTTTGAAACTGTTGAATTTTTTAATATAATACCTTATTTGAAGTCATTTTGATTAAAGCATTTCTAAAATAATACATGTACATCTTTGAGTATATATCCTTGTGTGTGTTTGATTATATGATGAAAAAAGAAAAAATTGTACTAAATTAATAAAGTTTCTGAAATAATTTATATTAAAGGTTAAAATTAAGATATAGTTAGGGAAAAGGATTAAATGCTCCTTTTCGAACTACATAATTGAGGTGTAATGTCTTTTATTTATAATTAATATATATTTATTTATATTGCTTTCTTGTTTTTTTTACCATGAATATTATTTATTTATATATATATGTTTTTGTATGTTAAAAATAAAGGCCTAACTAACTAAAATCCAGGACAAAATGGACGATATTCAGTCAAAACTCACCTCCTGATGCAGTTATTTTTAAACACAACCAGTCTGACCTACGACCTCAAGCTCATGTCCGCCTCGCTTCTTCACCTAATGTGAGAGAAAACCTAAAGATAATATCGGACTCAGATTAATTAAATGAATGTCTCTAGTAATTAAGTTAGAGCAGTTTTATTAAAAAATATTTAATAATTCATGAGCTCCATCAAGGAAACTTTAACTAATTAAAAAAAAATGTGATCGGTAATTAAAAAATGTACAAGTATAATCTATAATTTCTGTTATTAGACACAAATGATGCTTTCTGACATCAAATATTTTAGTTATTTTCTTTGAAGGTCAAACCACATTTCACAAGAACAGAGGAAATTGTTAATAAAGATGTTTTAAACAGAAATAGACCCGACTGTGCTCTCGTGTCATGATTGCGAGTGTTTCCAAGTTTCATCACAGCAACACAAATTCCCATTTCCCTCCCACTGAGAAACCATGGCAAACCCTTCATTTGAAAGGAGAGGAAGTGGCCCCGCGTTTATCTCGACTCTGACTCCGCATCTGTCCGTGCGGTTGTCGGCTCTCGTGAGCGCTTTGAACAGAGCGCTCTCCGCTCTGGGCGCCGCTCAAAGGGACCTTGAGCTCCTGGGCTTTCCCCAAAGACGAGTGACAAACCTAAGGTGGCAAGATGAAAGTCCATCCATCAGTCAGAATTTATCTTCGGCAGCACTTACGTTCACAAGGAGGGGGGGGGATAAATAAAAAAAACAAACACTAGAAGACAGGTATACAGCCGGCATTAAACCTGGCAGCAGAGGTTACTTACTACTTCTCCGTTGGGTGTCAAATTGAAATACCGCGGCCAGTTTTTCTCTTGAAATCAGTGAAAATGCGGCTTTTAATGCATTTTCATTTTCTCCTGGGGGGGCGTTTATCCCATCCTCCGTGGATCCTCTTTTGGCCAGTTGGTGCTTTTGGAAGAAGAGGCGGGAAAGCCTCGCAACAGCTGCAAACAGGTTAATTTATAGCTCTTTTTATGAATTTTAAATGAAACGTTTTGATAGGAACTTAGCAGAAACCCCGGGAGAGTGTTTAACCTCGTTTTTAAATGTCTGTTTAAGGCAGAGCTGCTTTTACAAGGTGAAAATGTGCTGAGGGGATTCAGTGGAGACTTTTTTCTGTCAAGTTTGACCATCTTGTTTATTTGTGATTTTGTTTGATGCCGCGTAAATACCAGGCATGTGAACTCGGGTTCTTAAAGGGGCCGTACCATGATAGTGAACTATATCCGTATATACTGTATGCTCATATGTTACCTGTAAGTAAAAAAAAAAAAACAAATTATTCATGAAATGAGTTATTTTTGCTGATTCTTTTTCATAACTGGAAGTAAAACGACTCATCTCTGAGGCTCCGCCTTTCGGTCCCACCCACTTCATGACGTCATCCTAAAGCCAGCCTCATCAGCATGTCACCCACAAAAAAAAAAAAAAAATAGTACTAAAAAATAAACAAACAACTCGAGCTGTTAGCTTTGTGGAGAAAGTGTTTGTGTTAGCCTGGGGGCGGAGCCGACTCCACCTTGAGGGTCTCAAAGTTCACCTGTTTCACTGGCCGCCTGTAGAGCCCGAAATAGACTTAAAAACGCATGTATGCAGAAACCCTAAACGTGTATGTACACTCGTATTGTTTGAACGTGTATGGAGCTAAATCGGGGCCAATATTATTTGAAACCGAAATAAAATATTTTGAAAAAAATGTTAATGTTTGGCCGAAAAAATTGGTTTCAAAACTCAAAATTTCAATTTCAAAACTATTTTTTCAGTTTCAAACCTTTTTTTTCGTTTACGAACCTTCAAGTTTCAGTTTCAAAATGTTTGGCCCCGTTGAGGCGGGGCTAACACGAGCACCAATCAAAATCTATGAGGGTGGTATCCTCATCTCCGATGCGTTCACTGGCTCTGAGAACTGTAATAATTACGATCATAAAATGGCTGTTCAGTCTGTACTCTCGTAGTCTGAAGTTGTCTCAAGATGGGTGTAAAAAGCAGAGTTTTATCGCGTATTGATCGCATGACCAAAACAATGTTCTAGCCCGTTCAAAGCGCCATTTTATTTGAGTTACACACAGGCGAAGAAAACTTCCTCGTGCTGGAATAAAATCTCTCCGTGATGGGTCGAACTTAATAAGCTTAAAAAAAAAGGTTTGAAACTGAAAAAAAAGTTTTGATACCGAAAAAATAGTTTTGAAATTGAAATTTTGAGTTTTGAAACCTATTTTTAATATTTTTATCAAAATATTTTATTTCAAATAATATTGGCCCTGATTTAGCTCCACAGAAGTGAACTTCAACATTTGGGCTCCAAACTGACCTTTTCTTCAAATCTTCATTCAAGAAATGGATCATTTTCTAACTTGTAACCATCAGAAAGTTTCTCGGCGCACACAAAAGTTTGTTCCTGTGATCGTCTGACATCGCTCACCTGAACTCTCTTGTGTGGGCAAAACAAGCTCTAAATAAGGGTCTCTGCTAACAAGTGAATCCTACTGGTTCAGCAACAAACAACACAGCCGAGCAGGGAGCTGAAGCAAACCAAAGAGGGGAGGGGACCGAAGCCGCATGCATTTTGATTAGAAGTAGAGACGGCTCACGGCGGGAGTCTGAGGAACCATCAATGAGACGATAGACAATAGTCAGAGGTCTTCCACATCATGGAGGTTCAGCCCCCAAACCAGCATTAGTATACCTGCGAGTCTACAAGATAGTGCGATGGTATATGACGGTGTATATACCATATGTAACCGTCTTCGTCTCTGCTCTGCGTTGTGTTACTTTTCTTCGCGTGTGTTGCATCAATAAGCCACGTGACGCCGGAGGAATTTCATTGGAAGAGCATTCATTTATTCTGTTTATGAAAAAAATATGGCGTCAGCGTGTGCCGCGCTCCAACAGTGCCCAAACCAAAACATACAAAGTTCAAATTAACAAGAATTTAATATAAAGAAAAATATGTCCGCCACACTCACCTCTCCCAAATTAAGAAGTCAGAAAAAGGGAAGAGGGAGGGCGGAGCATCAACTTATATTTGGGATCTGAAGGACCCTACTAGCATGCGACCCAACTGCCAGGTATAAAATAAAAAAATAAATTAAAGAAATTAAATTTTGTGTAATTATATTATACATTGTGAACCTGTTACACATACCAGTTTAAAAGTAGTCTGCCAGAAGTTATTACAGATTTTGGTGTTTTAAAGGTGTTCTAGTCGCTTTTATCTTACATTGGAGGACATATATGGATGCGTTGATTATATGGACAGATGTTTGATGAAAAAAGAAAAAATGGTACAAAATTTCAGTTTCTGAAATAATTTATATGAAAGGTAAAATTAAGTTATATTGCTAGGGGGTAGGATTAAAAAAAGGAGTTCTTCCTACTCTTTTTCGGAATACATAATTGATGTGTAATGTCTTTTATTTATAATGTATGACATTTTTTTTTTTCTTCAGTTTTCTTGTTTTCACCATGTTTTTTTTGTATGTTCGAAATAAAGGACTAATAATAACATATATAATTATTTCAGGTTGAAACTATTTGAGTATTTATTATGACGCATTATGAAGTCTTCACATTAAATCCTCCACTTGCAGACAAATAGATCTATCAGAATCTCAAAACTGTGAGGCTGTATAGCTCAGAAACTCCGATATTTCTCAGTTTTTTTTTTTGCTCTGCTAACGTTAGCTTGATCTTGTTGGTGTTGTGGTTTGCCTCATGTTTTTGGCTTTGTGTTTTGTCGCTCAGCTGTGACTTCTCCTGGAGATTTCTGCAGCTGTTTTAGGTTGTCTCATTATTTTAAACGTTCTGTGTCGGAGCGTCTTTGGTTCTGTTCTGAATTTTGTCTATTTTTGTTAAATGTTTTGGAACCAGCACTGGAAAAAACTGAAACTTTGGATCAATTTACAAAAGTTTTGTTATTTAAAATTATTAGTTTTCATCAAATTAAAATTTTGAGTTCATGGTTTACTCAGCGTAAATATTTAATTTAATTAAAACTATTATTTTTACATGTAACAAATAACAGAGCTTGTGTTGATTGATCCGATATCTGGCCATATTGTGAGTCCTTCCTGAATCTTTATTTATACCAGCTAACAATGATGTGCGTATCACTAAATGTAAACAAAAGCATGCTGGGAAATTAGTGAGGCTAACAGGTTCGTGTTGTGGGCTAATAGTCCCGCCCACAACCCAAAAGGCGAATTTTCAACGAGTTCATGTCGCTTTTCAGAAAATATGTCTTCAAAAAACAAAAAAAGTTTTTGGATTTTGGATTAAAAAAATTAAAAAACGGAATTATCAGAATTTAAAGAGTGATTTAAAATACAATATGACAGAAAAAAATATAGTTGGAGTGAGGCTTAGAAGACCATTTTTAATGAAAATCATGTTTTGCAGTGTCTATAAAGTGGTTTTGTGGTATTTCTCTGATGATTTAGGACAATTACATTTCCATTCTTTATTCAAATCATCGTGAATCAGATCATGTTATTAAAAATACTTTATAAACTTAAAGATATAAATCTCAACAGAGCATAAAGACATGGATATATGGTGGATTTCACTTTCTGTGAAACGCCTTCTGAACGTCTCCCGACGTGATGATGCGTGTGAACTGATTCTTTTTCTGCAAACATCTGCATCTAAATGTGACATGTGAGGAGAAAAGCAGATCCTCCTTCAAACTGAAAGGATTTGCTGATAAATATCTGTCATTTCAATATCTGATGCATGAATGATTTTTAAAAAAAATGCTGCAGGCGGACTGGCTGCAGTTCATTGCGTCTGCTCCCTGATAGTTTGTGTCATGTTGCTTTGGATTTTATGATCAGGCTTCATGCACAGTGGTCAGGTCGTCAAAGTGTTTTTTTTTTAAATGCAAATGCGGTAGCTCCTCCGTATGCCCCATTTACACTGGACGCGAAAGCGCCGCGAAGTGGCGCGGAACGGAGTCCGCTTCCATTCGGCGCCCTTGTTCTCCTATGGCGTCGTTCACACAAGGCGCGGCGCGGAGGGCCCGCGCGGTGCGAGCCGCGAGCGTTCCGCGTCAATTCTGGCCGGAAGTTGCATCAAGATACATGAGAAAATCCGGTTCTTTTCAAAATAAACCAGTTTTTCACAATAAAATGCCGCGATTGACAAATGTGATCATGTTTTTGTATCTAAATAGGCGGTAGACACTGATATAAACATACAATCACAACACAAACGTGCGCGCGCGAGCACAGAGACACACAAAACAGACAGACACGCAAACGTTTTTTTTCTTTTTTCACAGACACGTACACACGCAGATCCACGTGGATAGACTCCGGCGCGGGTGAGGAGTTTCGGAGTTAATAAAACGACAAGAGAGAGCAGAGAGCAGCTCATCTTAGCAGAAAACAGGGGTAATATTTATAAAACACACACAACACAACAGACACGAGCGCACACAGATCAACGCGGAGACAGACTCTGGAACGAGTGGGCGGGGCTGCGGGATTTTGGGAGAGAAAAAAGAGATGCAGAGAGCTGCTCCTCTTAGCAGAAATATAGGTTAATAATTGTAGTTTATTAATTTACCTACACACACACCTGCGAGCGCGTGCGCACAGACACACACAAAACAGAGACGCACACGCGCGCGCACACAGATCAGTACAGTGGGCTGACAGAGACGGGCGGCGGGTTTGAGAGAGCAGTTTTCTTAGCAGGAACATGGGTTAATGTCTTTAGGCTATGAAATTATCAACCATGATGGCAAAAACAAAAAAAAATCTCTAGCAGAAGCGCCTGTGACCGCCGCGGAAAAATGCACGTCTGGTGTGAACTATAGAGCGAAGCGGAAGCGGCGCGGACTCCGCTTCGCGGCGCTTCCGCGTCCAGTGTGACCCCGGCGTTATGACTTGCCCTGTCCTCGTTAAATCTGCAGGGCTGTTGGTGCATCTCACCTCATCTCTACACACGAGAGATGAAACAAAATCACTCTGAGAAAACTAAAAGTTTCAAATCTTTTATTTTGAAATGTAAGTGCTGTTCTATAGGAAAAACAGCAACTCTGGGAAATGACAGCTCATGCCGAGCTGCACCCATCCCCCTTGTTGACAAGAGTGTCATGTTAGCACTGAACTATCTCTCACACATGGCAAGCATGCAGTCAACAACAAAATCTGGACATTTCCAGGTCACGCTGGTGCTCCTAGTTTGAAAATCAAGTCACAGAGAAGGAAAGGCACGCGCTTCCTGTCGCTTTCTGCAAACCTGCAAAAAGCAGTGCAGCAGAGAGGAGATAATTCTGGAATAAGACGTTCACTTTTGGAATGAAATATTAAGCAGCTGTATCAACTAAACCTTAGATATTTCACCCCCCCGAGCTTGTTTTTCTTTTATTCTGCCCAGTGTCCCGTGGGCAGGAGCCTATCTGGACTGTCACTGAAGCGGGGTATCCCCTGGGGAAGTGGCTGTTCCATCTCTGAGCTAACAGGGACACAGTCACCTCTCAGACTCAGTCACAGTTGAATATTTGGTGAGTTTAAAATCCCCAGATATCTCAAAATCCTGGCAACAGATACGGCAAAAAAACTGAGGGAAAAACAATTTTGTTCTAAATATTTCATATATTGCTTATATCGTTGTTGCTCAATATTGCTTAATTGATAAAATCAGTTTTATTTGCTGTATTTTATGCACTATAAGACGTACTTTATTAACTTGAGGTAAACTAAACTATAAGGCCCATTAGGCAAGACAAAAGAATCAGAGATAAGTCACTACCTGCATTCACAGTAATCCTACAATAAAAACATTAGCCATGTTAGCATATTAACACGGGGGTCTGCAACCTATGGAGCCACATGTGGCTCTTTTATCTCTCTATGGTGGCTCTCTGACTAAAGAAAAATAAAATAGTTATTTTCAAAAATTTGGAGATTAGCTATTACTTTAGCAACATGCTAACATTTTTGGATGATTTATCATCTACTGGGTTTTTTGGGGTAATTTAGAGTTTAGCGTCTATTTTAGCAACGGGCTAACACGTTTGACTAATTTAGTTTACTGAGGAATTTTATGCTAATTTGGGGTTTAGCTAATAATTTAGCAACATGCTGATGTTTTTGGCATTTGGCTAATTTGTTATCTGTTGGGGTTTTGGGCTAATTTAAAGTTGAGCTTTTATTTTAGCAACATGCTAACATTTTTGGCTGAATTAAGTTACTGAGGAATTTTATGCTAATTTGGGATTTAGCCAATAATGTAGCAACATGCTGATGTTTTCGGCTAATTTTTTATTTACTGAAGCTTTTTAGGACGATTTAAAGTTTAGCTTTTATTTTGGAAACAGACAAACTGTTTTGACTAATTTAGCTTACTGAGGAATTTTAGGTCATTTAGGAGTTCAGCTAGTAATTGAGGAACAAGCTAGCATTTTTTTTTCTTTTTTTTGGCTAAATTGGCCTCTAAATTTTAATATTATTTTATCAATATGCTAACATTTTTGGCTAATTCGTTATCTGTTGGGCTAATTTAAAGTTGAGCTTTTATTCATTTATTTTTTTTTATCTACTGGGGTAATTTGGGGTTTAGCGTCTATTTTAGCAACGGGCTAACACTTTTGACTAATTTAGTTTACTGAGGAATTTTATGCTAATTTGGGGTTTAGCTAATGTTTTAGCAACATGCTGATGTTTTCGGCTAATTTGTTATTTACTGAAGCTTTTTAGGATGATTTAGCAACAAGCTAGCTTTTTTTTTTGCTAATTTGGACTCTACTAAAGGTAAAAATGTTTAAAAAAATGTGAGAAATACTAGTTTTTATTTGCTTATGCTTGTGCCAAAAAATAGACATGGCTCATAATTATACAAAAAAAAAAAAGGTAATGAGTGCAAATCCAATTGTTTCCAACCTGTGAATGAACAAACTAGTAAAATAAACACGACAAAGAAGACGCTAACTCCCAATCGTGCTCGCAACTCGTGAAAAAGCAAATGTTTACTGTGACTATGCTAACTTCCGAGCTTTGTGAGGAAGCCCTGCTAACCTCTGGGTGTTCGTTAATGAAACTCAATTAGAGTTTTGTCATTTTTATAAAAGTTTTGATCAAAGTTGTAGACAGCGCTCTGTGTTGTCACTAAAACAAAATGAACTCCACAGACATATCCCAGAGGCGGGCCCTGTGTGGTTACAATGTCTGACAGGATAGAAGAAACCCCCCCACGGTTCTTTATACCTTAAATGGTCATCTTCACCGAATCTATGGCTCGGTCAGTGTTTCTTCCTCCAGCTCCTGCCAGGAAGATAATATATGGTAAATGGCGTCCTAGAAGCGGTACCTTTGTTTTTCAGGGAAAAGTACTGATTAAGTCCTTGAAGTTCCATGTGGGTCAATGTAACTAAGCGTTCATCAATGTGTTAATAACTTATAAAAGTAAAACATTGTATGAAAGTGTAAAAAAAAAAACCCTTCATTTAGTATAAGTAGTGGTAACACGTAAAAAAGACAAACATTAAAGTGGCTACTCTTGCCCCCAAAACAATCATGACCATGACGACGCTAACTCGCAATTTTGTTAAATACCGTGTACAAAAAAAGGCAGATGCAGCTAAACCGAAAACTACTGCGATTACACTAATTCCAACCTTGTTAGCGACAAGCAAAAAAAAGCCGATACCACCAAAACAAACGTTACCGTAACTATGCTAACTCCCAATCTGCTTGAGTAAAATCAAAAGAGGAGACTGTAACAGCTAAAGCTGTGACTACGCTAACTTCCGACCTTGCTAGTAACGTGTATAAAAAAAGAATACATACTTCGACACATTACATGTTAGCCATGTTAGCTTCTTCTCAATATCTGTAACTCCCGATCGTGTTAGTAACACGTAAAAAAGGCAGATGACGCTAGAACTAACAATAATGTGACTGCAGCTATGCTAACTCCCAACCTTGTTTTTAAGATGTAAAAAAAAGCATAGTTTGACACATTACATGTTTTATTGTTTTTATTTGACGCATTACGTTAGCCATGTTAGCATCTTCACAATACCTGTAACCTCTAATGTAGTTAGCAAAACGTAAAAAAAATATGTGATAAACATTACTGGGACGACTCTTATCATTGTTGGTGATTCATAAATTAAAAAAAAAACCAATGTCCGACACTACATGTTGCCATATTAGCTTATTCACAATAGCACCAAACCAAATATTTCAACGTAGCGCCATCTACCTTTAAAAATTGCTTTAGCATCAGTAAACAAAATGAAACCATAAACGAAGCACTGCAGATTTTAAGGTTCTTTTTTCTTTTTTAAATAAGACTTTTATTTATACCTTTTAGTATAGAAATTACAGTTCTGTTCCAAAATTTTTCATAGCTATAATATACTATCTGAGGAGTTTTTTTTTATTTTTTTGGAAGATGGAAAAAGAAGAAAAAGAATCTTTCAGTGTTGTGATGTACTTCTGCACTAATCTAAGATTTACTGTTTGATCTTTGTCTTGTTGATCCATTTATTGATTTTCAGCAATATTATCCTCCTCATGCTCGTGTGAGGGTGGAGCTGGAGTCTAACCAGCTCAGTGTGCAGAGCACACAAACCTGCGGCGACCTCATGTTTAACCTTTTCCAAAAAGAAAACTACGATTTTAGTTTACCTACAAACAGAAAAATCTCACCTCAAACCATGTAAGGTACACTGTGATAAAAAATAACCTAAAAATAAGGGGAAAAAACACAAATTTTAAGAGGAACAGTATTGTTAAGTTTTTTTTTAACCAACAACAAATCACATTATATTTAATTATATTTTATTTTATTTTTTATATTTTTATTTATTTTTTATTTTATTTAATTTAATTTTATTTTAATTTTATTTAATTTTATTTAATTTTATTTAATTTTATTTAATTTTATTTTATTTTAATGTATTTTAATTTAATTTTATTTAATTTTATTTTATTTTAAGGAGTTCCACACAAGCATTCAAAAGGAAAAATAAGCTAAAAAAGTTAACTGTTTGATAGAATTACTTAAAATTGAATGTTGTACAGCCAATTATAACTTTTTTTGCAACTTTTAAGCAGATAGTTTGTATTTTTTTTATATTTTTTGTACCTAATTATAGTTTTTTCATTACAAAGAATAAAAAACTAGTGTCATAAGTGGAAATGACTAATTTTAGAACAAAAATCTACATTTTCTTTTTTAAAATGACAAAGAATGCCAGTTTAACTTTTCAACATTTATTGGACTTTGAAGTGTTATAACTAAAAATGAACCAAAACTTGAAATTAGATTTTTTTTAAGACACTAAATCAAGCCAAAGGATTTTGACTCGTTTGATTAATAATTTTGAGAAACCTGATAAAATTTCTTAAACATCTAACAACAAGGTTTTTAATATATTTTTGAATGTCTTTGTGTGCTTCCTATGTTGTCCTTCCGCACATTCAGAAGCTGCTGAATATTCCAAACACGCCTTCACGTGATAATTAAAGCAGGTGTGGGCTGAAGCCTAAGCAAACCAGGAGGTAATTACGCTATTTGCAGTATCGACACTATAGCAAACAGTCATTTCACACAAAAACTCCCCAAAAAAAAGAACAAAAACAGCATTATATACTTGCCCAACCACGGGAGTCTCTTAAGGGGGGGATCAGTAGGAGAATGTGTGAACATGGAAAAAAAGACAGCTTGAGAAAAAAAGACCAAGGAAGGAAGTTGGAGAGTTGCACAGTAAGCCAATGGAAAATAGAAGAGTGTGAGAGAGTGGTAATGAATAGCAAATCAGCTCTTTCATAAAACTCCTGCTTTCACTGTTCAATCAGAGTAGTTCGGATTGGCAATTTTCCTCCGGCACAATAGAGCCAGGCCCACGAGGACCGTGGCCCGAGTTCAGAGAAGCACAGAAAGGGAAAAAGATAAAGAGAAAAGAAGCCTCGCCAGTATCGAACCCTTCTGTCAAGTTTGGCACAGAAACAGAACAGACAACCAGAGCTACTCAGTATTGACATGGCCTTTGACTCCTCTTTTCTTGTAAATATTATTGTGGCGGAGCGTGGTGAAAGTTACCCAGTGAAGGTTGGTTGATGCTGTTCATCTGCATTTTTTTTTTTTCACCAGTTTTCAATATTATCTTCTATTACTTGGAGCTTCCTGCTCACTCAAAGATCTTAAAATGAAAGAAAAACTCAAAGAAAAACTGAGATAAATCGTGTAAAAAGTTACCAAAATAAAACCATATGTGTAAACTTATAAACCAAAAGTGTCTCACGCCTTTCAAAAAATAGCTATTATTAAAGTGTGGACTTTTTTTTTTAATTTTATTTAATATATTAGAGAAAATGTCACAATAGTGGTGAGTTTGTTGCCAGGTCTGAATATTAGCTGAAAAACTAAGGCAAAAACTGTGATGTATTCATCAGTTCAGGACACGGTTGCCATGGTAATATCATCTATGTGGATGGAATTATTCTTAATCGAGAAAACAGCTTCCATATTTCCATATATCATTTACACTATAAATGTAACATTTATGTTTTTAAGCATAAATATTTATGCAGAAAAAACTTTCTTAAACCGGAGAGAGAAATGCAATCATCAGACTTTTGTGCACAAACGTCCATCTAAATTGAGTTTTCTATAGAGAGAAGCCGCACTTAATGGTTACTGTATGAAACGCCAAGTGAAATTGGATTAAAACTGCTCATTAAAAGTGAACTGAGCATGAAAGAAAAAAAAAAAAATAAAAAGTCACACATTACTAATTTAATTTTGGCTAATAAAGCACTTGATCATACAGCCTGAATATTCGTGCCATTAATTCTTCCGGGCACAGTTTGTGCTCCTTTTTAAACTGTGGTGGCAATATAAAAGAGATGAAACAAACATGTCCTAATTGCCCGGACAAATGAAGACAAAGTGCTCCGCAGCAGGCCGAAGCGCTTCTGTTCGGTCAGCACAATCTGAAATCAAAAACGAACCCCTTTAACGCCGGTTTTTGGCGGGTAAATGCGGATACGTGTGGGGGAGAAAGTAGAGAAGGTAAGTCCGGACGGATTTACCAAAAGCCAAAGCAGCCGTCTGCATGCTTAAATCAACACTCGAGACCACCCGGTCGAACAAAAGACACATTTTGCCTCAACATTAAGTACCTCCATTCTTGCCAGCTCTTTGGAGGAAAAAAGCTCTTCACATGAAAGCCTGAAAATGAAAGAATTGGACGAGGAATATGGAAGATAATCAGGATTAATGTACTTTAATCGCTGACTGACAGCTTCCCTTCAGAGTTTAAGAGCAAGCTGGTATTTCCGGATTCTCCTGGAAATGTACTTTTAACTTTTTTGTTATTCTAAAAAAAAAAACTGTGCCTTCTGTTTCACTTTAACAGCACCAAAGACCAGGCTTTTAATCTATTACCGAGCACTCAAAGAACATTTCTTTTCTTTCTTTTTTTTGGCTGTGCCTGCCTGTGGCACAGAAGCTGAGATACAAGTTTGTCTCCTCCATAAAAGTTCACTAACAAAGGCTTTAATGTTTATTTAGCTCTGATAAAACGTTAGCGTTACATAAAACCTGCTGAGATTTGAATGTTTTAATGTTTTGCATTGACAAAGAAAATGTTAATGACTTTCTAGAGTTTGGTACTAAAATATATGAGGGTTAGCTTGATGTGTAGTCAACTTTATCAATGCACTCATTGATCTCCTTGATTTTATCGTCAAAAAACATGAACACAGACTGTTTTGCTTACTTTTTGTTTAAATATATGTTCAAAAAGTCAAATTTCTTGTATTTTTTTAGCACAAATACCCATTAGCATCATTGCTAACGCAATATTTTCTCTGAAAACGGGAAGGAATATTACATGTTGGGATAAATATACCAAAAAAAAACACATTAAAATGTAACAACATGTAAATTAAAAAAAAAAAAAAAATGCTGTTAATACTCAAAGCTTTATTCTCATTCACAACTTGCGTTCATGCACCACTTCCAATGAAAAGTTTATGTAAACAAACTTATATGTAGGCTTCAGGCCTCCGTGTTCAAAACCATCCCGTTCACTTAAGTTTATTAAGAATTTAAAATTGTGTATTTATTCAGAAGAACAGTGGAAACAAATAACGATGAAGACACAAAAACATTTTGAATAAAACGAACTAGATTGATTGAATTTGATGCTTCAGGTTCAAAAAAAAAAAAAAAAATCTTCATCCTGAAATATTTTTCTTATTGTTCAAAATATTTTTTAATTCAGTTGCAAAAGTTAAATAAATGTTGGACTAATAATAGTAACTGTTTAAGCAAGTTTTAGATTGTGAACAACCAAACTGTTTTGCATGTTTTTTGCAGATTTTGACGTGTATTTTATTACTTTTTTAGTGTTTTTTTATTAAAGCTTTGTATCACTCTGAAACTACCTGAGAAGCTGTGTTGATATTAAAGCTGGAACATCTACCAGGTTTTCATGATTTAAAAAATACCAAAAAATAAATAATACAGAGTTAAGACTAAGAAAATGCACCAGTTAGACTTGTTAAAATATTTTTTTGTATATGTCAGCGGTCTGCAACCTACGGCTCCGGAGCCACATGTGGCTCTTTTATCTCTCCATGGTGACTCTCTGGCTGAAGAAAAATAAAATAGTAATTTTCAAAAATTTGGAGATAAGCTATTACTTTAGCAACAGGCTAACATGTTTTGATAATTTATCATCTACTGGGGTTTTTGGGGTAATTTAGAGTTTAGCGTCTATTTTAGCAACGGGCTAACACTTTTGACTAATTTAGTTTACTGAGGAATTTGATGCTAATTTGGGGTTTAGCTAATAATTTAGCAACATGCTGATGTTTTTGGCATTTGGCTAATTTGTTATCTGTTGGGGGTTTGGGCTAATTTAAAGTTGAGCTTTTATTTTAGCAACATGCTAACATTTTTGGCTGAATTAAGTTACTGAGGAATTTTATGCTAATTTGGGATTTAGCTAATAATGTAGCAACATGCTGATGTTTTCGGCTAATTTGTTATTTACTGAAGCTTTTTAGGACGATTTAAAGTTTAGCTTTTATTTTGGAAACAGACAAACTTTTTTGACGAATTTAGTTTACTGAGGAATTTTAGGTCATTTAGGAGTTCAGCAAGTAATTGAGGTTCGAGCTAGCTTTTTTTTTTTTTTTTTTTGGCGAAATTGGCCTCTAAATTTTGATATTATTTTATCAGTATGCTAACATTTTTGGCTAATTCGTTATCTGTTGGGCTAATTTAAAGTTGAGCTTTTATTTTAGCAACATGCTAACATTTTTGGCTGAATTAAGTTACTGAGGAATTTTAGGCTAATTTGGGATTTAGCTAATAATTTAGCAACATGCTGATGTTTTTGGCTAATTTGTTATTTACTGAAGCTTTTTAGGACGATTTAAAGTTTAGCTTTTATTTTGGAAACAGACAAACTTTTTTTGACTAATTTAGTTTACTGAGGAATTTTAGGTCATTTAGGAGTTCAGCTAGTAATTGAGGAACGAGCTAGCTTTATTTTTTTTTAATTTTTCGGCTAAATTGGCCTCTAAATTTTAATATTATTTTATCAGTATGCTAACATTTTTGGCTAATTCGTTATCTGTTGGGCTAATTTAAAGTTGAGCTTTTATTTTAGCAACATGCTAACATTTTTGACTGAATCAAGTTACTGAGTAATGTTATGCTAATTTGGAGTTCAGCTAGTAATTAGGCAACAAGCTAGCTTTTTTGCTAATTTGGACTTTACTAAAGGTAAAAACGTTTTAAAAAAAAAATACTAGTTTTTATATTTTTGCTTTTGCTTGTTCCAAAAAATAGACATGGCTCATAATTATATTTTTTAAAAAAGGTAATGAGCGCAAATCCAAGTTTCTTAAAGGCCAAATTCTCCTTCTGGGTTTTGATCAGTAGAAAACAAGCCAAATGGCTCTTTTACTCTTAAAGGTTGCCGACCTCTGGTATAAGTTAAAGAGAAAAATAGTGTTTTTTGGTTATAACTTGTGGCACCCAGAGAAAAAGTTGGACGAAAACATCCTATAACCTTTCGTGGTAGTTTTCTCATCTCCCCCAGTCTTGTCATCCCGCTGCGTTTCATTTCATTTACTTCTAAACTCCGATCTCTGGGACTTTGTTCATGTTTTCCTTTCATATGCAAAGCATTCTCATTTATGTATTGCCCACATGTTTTGGCCACATGTAGTTGTCCTCTTTCCGCTATCAGCCATGCCCAATATGGATCCCTGCAGGAAGGACACACAGATGGACTCAGTGGGGATCTGGTGCCAGCTTGACTGACACTCCAGCCCCCCCGTCTCATCATATCCCTCACAGCCTGGCAGCACATCAGAGTCACATCAGGAAGATTTCTTATTTATCCATCTGCAATGAAATTGTTTAAATGCTAATTTTCTTCGGCTGCATATGTGCTTTTCAGACTAAATAACATCCAGAGGAGGCTGCTTTGCTTAACCCGCAGAAAAGTCACGTTTAGCTTCACATCTGTTACTGGAAGAGCTTAAGGCAAACATTGTTTAATCAGTTAATTGTCTTTCACCAGAATTTTAATCTGTTTTTCGGCAAATGCTTTCTCCTCCCTATAGGGGGCGCCACAGTTAATCATCTGCCTCCATCTCTCCTCGTTCATATCCTCTGCAACTCGTAATTATGTGAACAAATGACCAACTCGCGTGATAAGTCATTCAAAGACACGGATGTGAACAACATTTTGATTTACATCGGGTGCATTTAAATTTCTGTCACAATTCTGGTGCTTATCATCCATCAAAGGAGACGCCGGCGTCTCAATCAGGTCATGGAGCGGCAAGCAACGCAGGAAAGGTTTTGGGATTTTGAGAAATTCTGGTTCACGATTTTACAGAAGAGATGTCAATCCAACAAATTTAAATGACATTCTCAACTTGTGGCGCCCAATGTGTTAAGCGCGGTATGCGGTTGTTGTCATTTGATTAGAAAAAAAGTTTTGGAATTTTGTGAAAATTTGAATTTCGATGCGCCTCAAAATCCCCCTCCTACAAGTGCAAAAACTTTTTTTCATTAGGTCAGGGGTCTGCAACCTGCGACTCCAGAGCCACATGTGGCTTTTTATAACATAACTAGCTACTATTTTAGCAACTAGCTACTATTTTAGCAACATTCTAACCCTTGTGGCTAATGTGTTACCTACTGGAGTTTTTTAGGCTAATTTAGAATTTTAGCTTCTGTTTTAGCAACATGCTAACGTTTTTGGCTAAGTTTTCTGAGAAATGTTATGCTAATCAGGAGTTTAGCTAATATTTGAGTAAAATGCTAATGTTTTCAGCTAATTTGTTATCTACTGAATTTTTTTTGGATAATGTAGAATTTAGCTTCTATTTTAGCAACATGCTAATGTTTTTGGCTAAGTTTTCTGAGAAATGTTATGCTAATTTTGGAGTTTAGCTAATATTTGAGTAAAATGCTAATGTTTTCAGCTAATTTGTTATCTACTGAAATTTTTTTTGGATACTTTAGAATTTAGCTTCTATTTTAGCAACATGCTAACGTTTTTGACTAATGTGTTACCTACTGGAGTTTTTTAGGCTAATTTAGAATTTTATCTTCTATTTTAGCAACATGCTAACGTTTTTGGCTAAGTTTTCTGAGAAATGTTATGCTAATTTGGAGTTTAGCTAATATTTGGGTAAAATGCTAATTTTTTTAGCTAATTTGTTATCTACTGACATTTTGTAGGGATAATTTAGAATTTAGCTTCTATTTTAGCAACATGCTAACGTTTTTGACTAAGTTAGTTTACTGAGGAATATTAGGATATTTTGGAGTTAAGCTAGTATTTAAGCAAGTTAGCTTTTTTTTCTTTGTCAGATTTGGCCTCTAATTAGTTTTTTATGCTAATTTGGAGTTTAGCTAATATTTTAGCATTACGCTAACATTTTTAGCTAATTTGTTATCTACTGGGGGTTTTAGGCTAAATTTTGAGTTTAGCTTTTATTTCAGCAACATGCTAATATTTTTGGCTGATTTAATTTACAGAGAAATGTTATGCTAGTTTGAAGTTCTGCTAGTAATTAAGCAACAAGCTTGTTTTTTTTTTAACTACTAAAGTTAAAAAGGTAAAAAAAGAAAACCTTTTTGAGAGACGCAAGTTTCTTTTTATATATTTTTTGGTTTTTGTTTGTGCCAAAAATAGACATTATTCACACTTATTTAAAAAAAAAAAAAAAAGAAGGTTATGAATGCAAATCCAAATTTCTTAAAGACTAACGTAAGTCAATGCGGCTCCTTGTAGGTTTTGATCAGTAGAAAACGAGCCCAAATGGATCTTTTACTGTTAAAGGTCGCCGACCTCTGCATTATGTGAATCGCAAATCAAATTTCCACCATTTCATGGTCAACGCAAATGTTTCAGTCTCTGCTTTTCCTTTGATGAATACATTCCTGATCGTATCCATCCTCGTCACTCCCAAAGAGAAATAACTTTTGAATGTCTTCCTTTCAAAATAAGACCGTATAGTAGCAAATCATAGAAGACAAAAATTATACACAATATATTTTAGTTTGTGCATCTCAGCCATAAATTCATCAATCTTATCAACTATTAGATCAAACCTAAATAACCATTGTGGATTTTTCAGACCATAAGATGCACTTAAATCCTCTAAAATTATCTAGAGTTCTTTGAGGTACACGGTGCTCAGAGATCTGTAAAAAAGGTTCTAGTGGGATTGTGATAAGCAACAAAGAATCCCCGCTTGATGGATTGTTGGAGTATTATGAGTTAAATCACTTATTCCACATTTTATTTTTCTTCAACCAGAGAGTAACAATGGAGGGTTAAAGGAGCCACGTGCGTCTCCGGAGTTTCAGGTTGTAGACTCCTGCTCAACAACAGAGCCGCTCTATCTTTCATTCTTCTTTTCATGCAAGTATGACATTGGAAAACCAAAAAGAAACTCGCTTTAAAAAGTAGAAAAGACATTTTACATCCAACTTATGGGTTGTAATAACCAAGGGATCAAATTTAAGCAGAAGAATAAAGAATAAAGATCAAAGCTTGTGATGTTATCGGAGTTCAAAGCGTCTAAAAAAGAGGGCAAGAGATGCTGTTACCGTCTTTACCAGAAACGGAGGAACTACTGGAAGATATTTGGAGCTTAGTTTTGTGTGTAAAGAATTTTTTTTTGACATTTGACGATAAAAGTCATTTACTGTATATAAGTCTGGGAAAGTTGTAGGGATGAGAACTAAAAGGATTCACGCTTAGAGAGGACATGCCTGCGTTGTTAAATAGTGCCAGGTTTGTACACTCAATGGTACATTGATCAAATTTGTAATCAGGATTTTCATTGGACCTGTTAGCCTGTTTGTGCCTAAATACAGATTAGCAGATCGTGGCAGTTTTCTAGATTATGCAAATCACAACCTTTGTCTTATGCAGTTAAGTAACAATACATTTAAAACAAAATTATGATATAATATTGTTTTTTAATATGAATTCCATCTTTAGAGAGTTTTAGTGTAGGTTTACTCATTGGATCCTATTAGTAAATTAATACTGATGTAATTCAAGATGCGAGAGGCATGGTGTGGCTTGCAGCCGCCAAAATTTTGGCTTCATCACCATAGCAACCATTATTTTTTTTCATCGCCTGATAATGATGAACAGATCTATATCATTTTTAGAAGAATCAAAGAAAGTAAATTTTCGGATTTGCTTAGCAACGGAGACTTTTTGTTAAAATCGCCCATATTCCCATCCATTTATATATTATTGTTTTGTTCAGCTTTAAGCAAGGTTTAATACATTTGGTTTTTACAATATTACAGTTAAAAATGTGCACAACCACTTTAGCAAGCTTACAACATTAACAGATTTATTTTTTCATTTTTTAAGTTTATCGTCAGTACCGAAGGTGATTTTATTTTACTTTTGTGAAAAGTTCAAGATGGTAGCCTCTTAATGAGGTCAAAGGTCAACAAAATTGTAGTTGTGGTCTCAGGCTTGACCTGGCAGTGTGTGGTTTTGTTTTTCTTTTCCCAGCAGTGCGAAAATGTGAAAATTGCAAAATTTTACACTTTGCTACAAAATGTAGCCATCCCATAATAACTTATAAACTGCCTCTAGATATCTGCAACACTAATTTTTTTTTTTTTATGGTTTTGTCGCGTTACCTGATCTTTTATAGACCCATAAGAGATTTTAGCCCATTTTTTTTTTTTTTTTTTTAATAGTTTTTATTTGTTTTATTTTATGTTTAGAAGGGTATCAAATGCGAGATTGAGCGAGCTCAAAATTTGAGCTCAAAAGGAAAGAGCTACAAAAATAATCTGATCCTTCAGGACACGAATAAAATTCGGACACTAATTTTTTTAGAACTATTTGTCCACACAAAATATCTAAAAAACTAGATGGATAAGCAAAATTACTTTATTAATAAGAAATTATTCATCCTGTTCCTTTCCAATTCTATTATCACATGTAAATATTAAATTATAACTGAAAATATTTTTTGTAAGTCTCAGTATTTTGGCGTGTTTTTGCGCATAAGCAAACCCAACCCGTACCCACTTCTCCCCGACGGGCCAGAACCTGTTATCCTGAATGATGGCCTTAAATCAGGAGTGGGAGTGGCTTCAGGCATGCACAGTCATTTGATTCTGTGTGGCCCTGTGATGCACCGGCGACGCGTCCATTGTGTCCGGCTTTATGTCTGACGGCAGATGGGATGTGTTGGATCCCATTTATCCCGTGGGATAGATGGGATCCAGCCTCTGGGTGACCCTGACTGGAATGAAGCAGCTTTAGAAAATGGAAAGACGATTCAGCTTTCACTCTATGCCAATTTATCAGTCATACCTACTCGTTGAATGACTGGAGCCAATAAATAACAGGTGGATTTGTTCCGTCTTTATTCGACTAGTTGAATAAAAGACCTGTGCTGCATGTCGTTGAATAATAAATCTGTAAAACTTCCAGGGTTGACTTTGATGTTCTTGGTTTTGGGGCGTTTAGCAGGTGAAACATAAGGTTTATTTATCATTCATCACCTGAACTCATTTTGAAGCTTTGAGCCTCGTCTGCAGCGTTTTCAGGAAGCCAAAAAAATGGAACTGATGTTTATGGAAGCTCACCATCTGTTAATGTCCAAAAAAAGATAGTATGTGTCACTATTAATGCAAGGATTACCTCTGAATACCAAATAAGCATTAAAGTGGATAAAGAGAACGTTATTGCTGAGTCGGTCATTTTTATGTAAAAATGTATTTATTATCAGATAAAGAGGATATACTCTTAATAGGACTAAATCTAAATAGATAAAACTTGTTGATTTTCTTCATTTATATGTTTTACTGTCTCTGCGTCATGGCAACAGATCCACCAATCGATCGTCCAGGACTTTTGGTATGTTGGATGAGGAAGTGTAAGATTTACCAAAAACTTTTAGACATTCATTTGCAACTTTTTGAAGTTTTTGAAAACTTTTGGAAGTCTGTGATGCTTCAAGACAGAGGTGTCAAACTCAGTCGTACTTCATTGTGCCTTGCTTTTATCTGGACCATTTTATTATTTTATCGCTGTTTTGCTGTCCTCCGGTGTTTTAAAAGGTGCTTTAAATAACATTTATTATTATAAAAAAATATTAAATATTTATTGAACATTTAGAAAAAACTAAATTGTTAAAATCTTTAAAGTATAACTTTTTCAACATACATACGAGTAAAAACAGAATAAATCAACTTAAACCTTAAACAAGTTTTGATCTCCATAAAATATGTCCTGTCAAAATTATACCAAAATGAATATGCTGCTTAGAAAAACAAATAAATTCTGGGTATAAAAATAAAAGTAAAACATTTTTTTTCTCCCCAAGGATATTGTTAAAAAATGTTGAATATAAACCGCCCACTTGGACAGGAAATCACCTATTCTGGCACTGAATGATGGGAATTGTTGTGATGATGGTCACAGACGCATTGGACCTGCTGTGAGATCTGGCAGTGCAAGGAATTGTGGGATATCGTTCCCTTTGCCTGTCTGGACGGATTGGGGTTTAGAAGTGGGTTTTGTTGTCGGGCTGTTTTGATGTTGTTAGTTATATTTTCCTATTACTTTTATATCTTTTTGCACCATGAGTGGAAGGGAGAGGATGAAAACCTCGTGATGTAAATTACTGTGTATTTAAACGAAATATAGAAGTCTTTTTAGCTGATTTTCCAGCCTCCATGTTGCTTCAGTAAGTTATTAAAATAACATCAGACCATTAATAATAATTCCAAATGATCTGGAGGATAGGATATAATTATCCTCAGGGCTGGAATTGGAATTACAAATAATCAAGGAGGTACATATAAAGAAAATTGAGATTTAATTTGCATTTCTGAGTATAAATCAGAAAACTTGCAGTTTGAAAAAGACTGTATTTGTGATGGAAAATACACTGTTCCCTCGCTCCGACTCATCTGGAAAACAAATAGAACGTCTTCGTTTTCCTCGTTGGATCTGAAACTGGACAGCTGTATGGCTCCGATGTACCGGTGACATTGGATTGGGGATGTGAGGGGCTGTAAGCTAGTGGGAGAGTGTGTAAACAGAGACTGCAGAAACTATGTCCTCAAAAACATCACAATTTTCTTTTTGTTTTGGCTAAAAATTGAATAATTATTTTTAATGAATTGATGGAATCTACGCAGTTTAAGTAAAATTAAATAATTAACTAAAAGCACTGTTGAAGGACTAATTCATTAAGACAAACAAAAAAATAGAAGAAAAAGTTAAAGAAATTTTACTTTTTTTTTTTATCTCACACTGTTTTTCTATTGCTCAATAGTAATTACATTTCTAAAGGCTTTTGAAAGACTCTCTAAAACTGTCTTCTGTCTAACTCCCAAATAAAAAATAGACAATTTTAGGCAAAAACTGAATCATTGGAAAGATTATTGTTGTTGTTATTTGGTGCTTCATAAATACCTTAAATACATGTCATCCTCAGAAATATGTCAACAAAAGAACCAACCGCATATGATGTAATTAGAAGCCGCGTCTTTCTCCATATTTTGGTTCAATACGTATCTCCATTGCTCTTTTCTGCGATGGTTCAGGTAAGACTTTGTTCCAGATTTGCGAGCGCCGCTTCCCCGTAGAGAATCAATGGCGAGCGTCCCGGCTCTTTGCCGTAGCATCGACTGGACGTCACCTTGTTTCTGTAAGTCTCTGTGGAGAAAGCCTGACCGGGGAGGAGTTTGTTCAGTGTTGAGACAACAGTCCCAGACAGACAGTCAATTAAACGTTTTCCCTTTAAATGAAGACATTTTTCACAAGTTTGACATTGAAAAAATCTCCTTTAGCTCTGGAAACATTAAGCATGTAATGATGTGTGGTGAGTTTGTCTCTAATTGATCTAATTAGACTAATTTGAACTCATGTAGTTTATGTTGATTTGTTTTTCCAAGAGATTCGGTTAGAATATTTGCTTTGTTTAAATAAAGATTTCTATGAAAAAGGGCAGAAAAAGTTTTCAATGGATCATTTATCAAGTTAAATACATATTTTTAATTAAATATTCCTTCTTATCAACTCCAAAATAAACATTCCATATTGTTGTCAATAAGTAAAAAAGTCACTATGACATTTTTAAAATACATATTTTGTTTTCTTTAACTTCTGTTGTCATAGATACATAAATATTCGACTAATCACTGCTTGATTTCACACTTAAACGACTAATAGGATCATGGGTAAACTGGATGTAAAGCACACGTCTTAACCAGATGTTGGATTGGACATTTTTCTATTCTTTATTTTATGTTTCCCACTCATAAGCTCTGTTTGCGTGTTGTCATGAGTCTTCCCAGAACTTCCTGTGACATCACTGCTGATTAGCACTAATGCACGTGTGTTAAAGACGATGGGCAACGCGGCAGCACAAAGCATCCACCGTAGTTTAGAGATAAAAAAACAAAATAATCGACTATTTTAATAGTTGAAAAAGTCGTGGCAGCCCTAAAAAAAAAAACCCAGTGTGTAAAATAGAACACTATCAACTGAGATTCTAATCAATTCAGTTTTGATTTTTGTACAATTTCACACATTTGTTTTCAATCTTGCTGTTTTTTTTTCAAAAGTTCTCCATTCTCTCCACCATGTCTATTTCCAACCGAACACTTCAAACCTCAAAAGTTCTTGCAAGAAAAACTTAGAAAAACGATATATCCACACATCTATATATAAAATATAGATAGAAAATATCGATCTCCACTTGGATAAATCGATTCAGATTAATTGATTCTCTAAACCTAGCCGTATTTACTACCTACAGGAAGGAATTTTAGGGTTCTTAAACACAAATCCAAAATCTAAACTTTTTTTTTTAACTTAACAATTTTTAAAACTTGTTAAATTAAAAATGTGCAGATTTTTCCCGCCTCTATTTTGACCATCTCTATGAATCTAAACAGCTCTGTGTGAAATGAATCCAAATCCAGGATTTGGAACATGATTGATTGATTGATTGATTGATTGGTTTATTTCAAGCATAAATTGAAAAATACAGGACAAAACACACAATTATTTCAAACTCATTACAGAAACAATAATAATAGATACTTTATTACAGACTCAAGGTCCATTTACCACAGGGGTGGGCAATTGTTTTGACTCGTGGGCCAGAAAGGGTTCTAAAATTTGGCATAAGGGCCGGACAAGGAGCAGATGGAAGGAGAGATTTGGTAATCAACCTCATAAACTAAAAAAATAATATGGAATTTAGAGAAAAACATGCTTTAATTTGGATTCAAATTCACATATATTCATTTTAAAAACAGAAAATTTGGGAGTTTAATTTCTAAATTTTGATTTTTGTTCTCTTTTGGGTGATCCAATGGGTTGATGTTCTTCAGAGGAAAATGTGAACTCAAAGAAATGCTGCATTTATGTGGTGTAGGAATAATCCGAAAGATCACCATCTGACTCAGAAAGGAACACACACGAACGTCAGAGAAACAACACCATTCATGGGAAGAAACCAGAAATACAATAAAAATAAAACAATATTTAGGATTTTTGATTCAATGTATTTTAATTTGGAGGGCCACATTAAGTAGCTTAAGGGGCCGCGTGTGGCCCCCGGGCCGTAGTTTGCCCACCCCTGATTTACCACAAAGACACAACAGATAAAATACTTAAAAATAATTAAAATAAATGTACATATGTATATTTAATAAAAATGTAAAAAAAAACCAAAAACATAAAAAGAGACACTCATAATAATCAAGCATATGAGCCAATAAAAACAATTAAAATTATCGGTATTGCAGACTAAAAAGCTCAAAAAACAATTGCAGACATAAAAAATGAAAAACTTAAAAAGTTTAAAAAATGTTAAAAGAGGCGGCCATACCAAATTGGCATTTAAAAGTGCTGTATTTGACATTGGTGAGAGTTAAGATGATTGGTTATTTGACGTGTTGAGACGAGAAATAAAACCATAGATAAAACCTCTCAACAAGGCTTTAAGAGTATTAACTCTTGCACCAACAAACAGATTGCTCGCACTCCACCACCGTGGCTGTTTTAATAAAAGTCTCAGGGCATCGTTATAGGCAACCTGCAGCCTCTTGATGCTGGATGCCCTGTTGTTGGTCCACAAGTTTTAAAAAGAAGAATTTTAAGATTTTCTGAACATGAGATAAGATAATGAATAAGATGCAATGATTAGAAAATAGAAAACAAACAAAAATAAAATACACTTATGTCACATTTGGTTCATTCATTCTTTGTGATTATTGAGTTTGATTGATTGCTTGAAAAGGAGTGGGAAGAAGCGAACTTATATAATCCCACCCCTGCTTGATTACTTCATTTAACTGTTTTGCATCATTATGTCTTCCTGTTGTTTTTTTTTTCTCAATACAACACACAATTCAAATTGTGTTGCTGCAGCTGAGTGCTGCAGAGACGCTTTAAACAGCAGCTTTTAGCTTATAAGTTAAGCATAAAGTGCACTTTTCATTTGAGAAATGTGTTGCGAAACATTCTCGGAGCCCCACTTTAGTAGAGAAGGCCCCCGACGTCAGGAGCCGCAGGCGGGCGAAGGGCAAACATCCTCCTTAATGACTGAATTCAGGAGCCGAGAGTCGAAAATGTAAAGCGGGCCGCGAACGGCGAGCACACGGAGAGCAGGGCGGAAGGCTGCTCGCCATCTTTTGACAAGCAATCAACTGCGGAAACCTTTTTCCGGAACAGGAAGCGGCGTTTTTTATCCCAAGGAACAACGCAGGACGTGGAAAGAACAAAATGTGTTGACCAGTAAATCACAGCATTCCAAAAACAATAAAAATACAACGTTTTGGTGCAGAGAGTTCTCCTTTTACATCAAGATGAAATAATCAGTTTTTTTTCCTCTTTCATTTGCATCCAAATGGAGTTTTTCCCATATGCTTAAAATGCGAGCTGCAGGTGGAGCGCTGACTGATTGTAACCGAAGTTATTTGTTCCACTTCATTGATTTAGTCTTGTTTCCTTGTAAGGTGTTTGTTGAGGAGTTTTTTCTCTGCTTTGCTCAGTGCTCATGTGTGTTGTAATCATATATTAGTTGAAGACATGCTGTGCACCTCCTCTGTGCTTCAACTACTGTCCAGTTCTTAGGGGAAAAGACAGTCGAGTGAGTTTTAGTGTGAAAATCACTTCCTGTTTTTAAAACGCATTCTTATCTCCAAGTCGTCTCACATTGACGGACCCCTCCGCATCACTTTTTGACGTTTTGGGTGTCCTCAACTCCTCGTCTCTTGACGTGCTGATTGTTTATGAAATCAAGGGGTCTGGAACCCTCGGGACCGGTACCGGATGTGGACTGATCCTCTGGAGGCATCCGGTACCCTAACCCAGCACCGGATGCAGTTCCAGACCCAAACCGGTACCAGACGCATTTGGTATCAAATGTGGACTGGTCCTTGGGAGATATCCGGTGCCGGTGCCAAACCCGATGCGTTAACACACCATCTGACCTGGTACCAGACCCGAACCGGTACCAGGTCAGATGTGGTACCAGATGCAGACTGGTCCTTGGGACATGTCCAGGACCCAAACCCAAACCTGGTTCCCTAACCCAACAACAGATGCGATACCGGACTCAAACCAGTACCAAACGCAGTGCCAGTGGGGGAAATTGGGCTCGAAAGCCAACTGGTACCAGGTTACGGTACCGGTACTGGGTTAGGGTATGGGATTTGGTATCAGACGTTGACTGGTCCTAGGGACATGTCCGGTACCGGTACCCTAACCCCAGCACCGGGTGCAATACCAGAACCGAATCGGTACCAGACACGTTAACAAATATGGAACCAAATGTGGACTGGTCCTCGGGAGACATCCGTGCCGGTACTCAAACCCAATGCATTAACACAGCGCCGGACCTGGTACCAGACCCGAACCGGTACCAGGTCAGTTGTGGTACCAGATGCAGACTGGTACTTGGGACACGTCCAGTACCCAAACCCAAACCTGGTTCCCTAACTTGAAAACAGATGCGATACCGGACTCGAACCAGTACCAGACGCAGTGGGGGAAATTGGGCTCGGAAGCCAACTGGTACCAGGTTCCGGTACTGGGTTAGGGTACAGAATTTGGTACCAGACACGGACTGGTCCTAGGGACATGTCCGGTACCGGTACCCCAACCTGGCACCGGAAGAGATACCAGACCTGAAATGGTACCAGATGCTAATTGATGATGTAACAGATGCAGTACCAGATACGGAATGGTCCTCAGGACATGTCCGGTACCCTAACCTGGTACCGGACGCAATACCAGACCTGAAATGATACCAGATGCTACTTGATGCAGTAACAGATGCAGTACCAGATACAGAATGGTCCTTGGCTCCCTAGGACCCTTGGTTACGGTACCGGTACTGGGTTAGGGTACCGGAGGTGGTGCCAGCTTGTTCTTGGGAGGCGTCTGGTACCGGTACCCTAACCCGATACCAGATGCAGTATCAGAGGCTCCACGTCCCGGTACTGGACCGGTTCCTATCCACGGCCTGGAGGTTAGGGACCTGTGATTTAATGGTAGCAGCCAGAACTTGAAAAACCAACAAGTTGGAGACATCCAAAATGTCCATTTTTGACGCAGAAGAGTCCTTAACTAAATGTCAATATGTGATGAGTTGGTTTCTAATGTAGCCCATCGGTGTTTGGGTCAGTCGTTAGAAGGTTTATGAATCTTTAGTTTGCAATAAACACAGATGAAACTTTAGATATATTTGACGATGTTCCTCTGAGTTTATTTTGATCAAAACAAAGAGCGATGTTTGTCCTTCCCTCGATCTCCGAGGTCGTCACGCCGCGGAGTCGGACCGGATGGCAATCAAACTGAATGTCCACAGCTAACTTAATGGCTACTCTCGGCGCTGTGCAGAGGCTGCAGCTCTTTATCTAAAAAGAGATGACCTTGAGTCAGAGCCACGGTCCCTGGTGGATCCTGTAACAAGGCCAGCGTTTGGCACTGGAACCAGCCTCTTCCCCAGTGGGAAGGGGACACGGACCAGACCTCTGGCTGTCACGATAATTGGCAACTGGCACCTCGATCATACAGAAGGACTGACACCCTGACATTCATTACCTCTAATAGTGTTTTCTCCATCACTTGGTCACCATTTCCCATTCTCCTCCTGCTTGTTTGTGTCTTTACCTCATCGGCCCTCCCGCCTTCATCCCTTGGGTCAACACGGGATGCCTCCCCGCTGCTGTTATCCTTGGCACCTGAGAGATAAAGTCACTCGCGATGACTGATGACCACGGGTCCTCGCAGGGATGAGCACCAGTTTGTAATGACACAGATAGGCTTTTTATTTGGTCCTCAAGGCTGTGTGTGTGCAGCCGTGTCAGGTCAGCGGCCGGATCAGCAGCACATCATAAAAGTCCTTGTAAATAAAGCAAATGTTCGCTCGGGCCGGGATACAACCCAGCCGCTAACGTGGATAAATGGGAGTTTCATCAGCCTTGAGCCGCCTGGACACATCAGAGAGCTACCTGACTGAGATTTGAGGCTTTTTAAAGAGCTGCTTATGATTCTGCATTGAGTGGAGCAGATAATGACCAGCTGTGGGCATCACTCTCCGCTTCCCGGGGACCTCACTGGCAAGCTAAATAATCTCATTACGGCACTTTGCAGATGCCACCTCAGACATTTGCGGGGTTGGCCCGTCGGCCTCCGAGGACGCGCCGGCCCTGACAGCTCGGTCATGGTCAGGCTCGAGTCGGAGACCTCGGGGGCCGCGGGGTTGAGGAGAATCGAGGTCGACAGCCAACCCCACACTGCTGCTGCTGCTTCACCAGCTTCTCTGGATCTCCCTTTAAACTTCACTCCCCCTCAGGTTATTTACAAAGTGCTTAAAATGAGTTGTAACATTTTCTCATTAGCTGCACGCGAGCGTGCACGTATCTCCAAGTCAAGCCTGTCACTTGTTTTAAAAGAATAGCTAAGCAAACGCAATACCCAGAGAACGCCGTTCGCCCGAGGTGCCGCTGCAGTCATTCGGGCAGGAAGTTGTTTAAACCATTTTTAAGCATTATGGGATATTGATTTAACCATTCACCCACCTCGGTACAGGGGTTAAGATGTAGTGCGCGCCGTGGTTAGTCGGTTTTAAGTGCCGGTGCACTCCTCAAACCTCGCAGCTCCACTCAGGTGGAAGGAAACGCTCTGAAGGGAAGTTTATTTATGTAGCAAACACATTTCATAACAGTTTGGTTTATTTTTGGACTGAAATAAGGAAAAACAAAATGAACTAGAAAAGTGCATTACCTCCGATAATGCATGTGTGAATGCATTTTGCCGAATGTGGTAGCTGAAGATGCTAAAAATATGATAGCACATCTCCAAATTAGCCCAAAAAAAACTCTAAAGTTGCCAAATTAGCTAAAAAAAAACTTAAAACACGTTGCTAATATGTTAGCTTAACTCAAAATTATCCCAAAAAACCCGCAAAAGTTGCCAAATTAGCCAAAAAAGCTAACACGTTGCTAATATGTTAGCTTAACTCAAAATTAGCCAAAAAAACCTGAAAAGTTGCCAAATTAGCCATAAAAGCTAACACGTTACTAAAATGCATAGTTTTTAAAGGATTTGAAAAATTCCCTTCTTTTCAATAGGCTAGTATTTAGCATAATTTGCGTAAAAACCGTAAATTTTGCGAAAACCAAAAATACTAGCCATAATGTCCTCCACGAGCTGAACGTTTTGATACCAATATTGCACAAGTGTAAATAGTGCACGAAGTTTTATAACGATTTTAAAAATGTCCATTAATTGTCAATGAGGCTAGTAAACTAGCATAGATTGCGTTAAAATCGTTAAGTGTACGAATTTCAAAAGTACAAGCGTGAATGTCCTGAACAAGCTGAACGTTTTGATACCATTGGTGCATAAGTTGTAAAAGTGCATAAAGTTTCTAAAGCATTTGAAATATTCCCATTCATTTCCAATGAGGATAGTAATTAGCTCAATTTGCGTTTTTTACGCAAATTATGCTACTTACTAGCCCTATTGAAAAAGAATGGGAATTTTTCAAATCCTTTAAAATCTATGCATTTTAGTAACGTGTTAGCTTTTATGGCTAATTTGGCAACTTTTAAGGTTTTTTGGGCTAATTTGGAGTTAAACTAACATATTAGCAACGTGTTAGCTTTTTTGGCTAATTTGGCAACTTTTGAGGTTTTTGGGCTAATTTGAAACTTTTGGGTTTGGTGCTTTTTGGTGCTAATTTTGATAAGCTAACCATATTAGCAATGTGTTCGTTTTTATGGCTAATTTGGCAACTTTTCAGGTTTTTTGGGCTAATTTGGAGTTAAGCTAACATATTAGCAACGTGTTATCTTTTTTGGCTAATTTGGCAACTTTTCAGATTTTTTGGCTAATTCTGAGTTAAGCTAACATTTTAGCAACATGTGAGCTTTTTTGGCTAATTTGGCAACTTTTGAGTTTTTTTGGGCTAATTTTGAGTTAAGCTAACATTTAGCAACGTGTTACCTTTTTGGCTAATTTGGCAACTTTTGAGTTTTTTTGGGCTAATTTTGAGTTAAGCTAACATATTAGCAACGTGTTACCTTTTTTGGCTAATTTGGCAACTTTTGAGTTTTTTTGGGCTAATTTGGAGTTATGCTATCATATTTTTAGCATCTTCAGCTACCACATTCGGCAAAATGCATTCACACATGCATTATCGGAGGTAATGCACTTTTCTAGTTATAGCTATTATGGTAGTATAGTAGGGCCTCCAGTTACTATAGCTGCACAACTCAAGGTCAGCAGGTTTTTTTTTTTTAATTTAGTGACCGATCAAGAAAAAACCTTCAAAGGAAGCATTTTTTTAATATCTTGTATTAAAAGGGTCTTTTATGTGCAGGCATGTTCAGGACGGATTCATGGGGTGTAATTATTTGCTGAGCAGCAGTTAACCAGTGCAGCGCCGGCACCTGTAACGGTTTTACTGCTCCTCACACAAAATCAAATTTACTGCTAAAATAATATCCGATCTGTCGATCGGCGTCGGAAGGCGCCGTCCCGCCGCTGACCTTGTCGTCAGAGGAAGAACGGAAAGCCCCGCGCGCGTTGTGAAGTGTTTGTCCGCGGTCCCATTAGTCACGGCGGACAGACGCATTAACGCCGGCGTTTAATGAACTGCCTCTTGCGGTTAATTTGATTTTATTGCACATAAGAAATGCGCTACTTTTGATCACCACTGCAGAGGTGGCATTGATCGATAACAGGCGGAGCGGCTCAGGATTAACAAAAAAAACATGTTCTTCTTTTCTTTTATTTTCAGAAACTACAACATTTTAAAGAATTGCTGTGATTATCTTTTAAGAGATATATTTATTTATAATTTGGCCTAAAACCTGTCCTTTTCTAGGACATAGTATCTGCACAGCAGCAGTAATTTATTTGTAATTTGCCTCTAACTGCTGGTCCTGAGGAACCCCACCACCCTTTCCCATCACCTACAACTGAGAGTTCTCTGTTTACACACTCTCCTGCTAGCTTACAGCCCCAATAATATTATTGGTGCAACAAAAATGTGATAATGGAGCTTTCTATTCATTTTAAGTCGGATGCCAGATCGGGAAATATAAGCAAAAACTTTTTTTTTTTTTTTTTGACGCTGATTTACGATTTGAATGGAAAAAAAATTCAGAAATGTAATTTTGAGGTTTTTTTTTTTTCATTTTTTCCATCATCAGGATTCAGTCATTAGAAATTAATAAAATGTACCTCTTAGTTTATTAAAATATTCTTAAATTTATATACAAAATGCATAAAATAGGGTTACCATAAAATTTTACATGTTAATTTCAATAAAAGACAGTCATTTTGGCTTCAAAGTACATGAAAAATTCAGAAAAACTAGATTTAGACCAAATTTGTTCAAGTATATAAACCTTATATATATGGAATAAACTGAATAAAGAAACTAAAAACACAAAAATCAATTGCCAGCTTTAAAAGTGCTTTTAAAAAGGAGATGCTAAGCAGATATTATAGATAGTAATTATTCATCCATTAACATTAATTTATAAAATTTAAATAGATGATGCCACAGAATCTTGTGTAGGTAAGTAGGATTAAATGAGAGTTTATGTATGTAAATGATTATAAATTTATTAGGGCTGGTAAAGGTATACAATTATTAAAAAAGAAATAAAACATTAATATTTATCCATGTAAATGAATTACACCTCGTAGAGAAAAAAACAGTGTTTCGCTTTAGTTCAAGCGTGCGTCGTGGTCCAGAGCGTTGTCACCTCGCTGAGCCTCAAAGGAAAGAGATCTAAATGCAGATCGTCACGATAGGTTAAATAAATCATCAGTTCAGAGAGAAAGTTCACTTCTTAGTGTTTGTTTTTATCCAGGTATTTATAGAAGATTTAAACTGTGACCAGAACTTTTTCTTTTTAGGTCTTCAGGTTCATTTCTTACGGCTTTATATCAACATTTCTGTTTTCTTGCAGTAATACTGCAGACATAAAAGTCTTTAGAGTTTTATTTATTTTACTTGATGTGCTTTGAGCTGACAATTTACAATTCTAACACTTAATAAAACAATTTCAGAGGAGCATATTGTCATAGAAATGTACCTTTTAAAACATAATAGTATCATCATAATATAGTTGTAACTCTGTTTTCATAATAGTGATTAATGACAACACAAAAATGTGATATTCTGATTAATTTTGTAGTCGATTGATAGCATTAATTAAAAATAAACATTAAAATGTACAGTTTTGTGGTGATTTCATTTTGGCAAATACTGTAACAAAAAAATAATTATCAAAATTAAATATTTTTCAGGTTGGACTTAATATTAATATTTTCTACTTTGATTTACTTTGATTGATTTAGCAATCAGGGCAGATAATATAAGTTCTCTTTTGCTGCTTTTCATTTATTAGCTGTTATAATTTCACTGCATATTGTTTTGATGTTATGTATCGTTATTAAATGAAAAAAACGTTTTTTAAAAAGCCACAAGAGCACAATTTTTTAAATCAGAGTGGATCTTTAAAGGTTGTAATTGATTCTGACTGATTTCACTCCCTGCAACCCAAAAAGTCATTAATAAGAGCATTGAATTGTTAGAAATGTTAGATTTTTTCAATCATCAAAACCTCCAGCATGAGAAGAATGTTTTAAAATCCAAAAACACGCTTTTTATCGGCGTGTGTCTTTAAATTAAAATTTAAAAAAAAAAATTTAAAAAACCCCCAGAAATGCTGGGAAATCTGTTTCCTTTTTTTTGGACAAGTGTTTTTGAGATCTAAAGCATGTGTGCTCAAAAAGAAGCGGTGCATTTATTTGCATAAATCCTTCCTTTAGATCCTTTTGTTTTGGTACTTCCCCTCCAGTAAACGATGGCCTACATTCCTCCGCTGATTACAATCTGAACTAACTGCTGCAGCCGGAAGAACGTGGAAGGATCCCGATTTTATTTAAGGAGTTAAACGTGGACGTTTCAAAGGAAAAAATTCGAGTGTCAACACGATTTGAAGCCTTCATCCTTAAGAGCTCCACAACAGTGTTTCTTTTTATTCAGGCGCTTGAGGAGTAAGACAGTATTCCCATTAATCATTATTTGCTGTATTTCAACACTTACATGTGTTTTTCTTGCTCCCGTATTGATTTGAACCTGATGTAATTGTTCATTTGGGAGGTTCTTGGAACTCCAGCCTCTCCATTTCTGTTTTATCAATTCCAAACACCCTCTATGGGATTTTTTTATTATTTTTCCATGATGTAGATAAAAAAAAAAAAAATGGAAAATGTTTGAAACTCCTCAGTAAATCAGGACAAGAGAGTGTTTTGCAGTGTGAAGAAGATGAGAGAGAACTCCTGGGTGTGATCCATCTCTTCTCTAATATCCCAGAATTAAAGATGTTCATGTTGGTATCAGAACATTTGCTTTCATTTTACTTCTGTGAAGTGATTTCATGAAACACTGTCATGTGCTACGCCCACTTTAATGATCAAACGCTCAGCATTTGACTGCAGCAGATCATCAGCGGAGTCATTAAACTGGGATTTAACCCTAAAACAACCATTTCTTTATAGTTCTTCTTCTCTCATCTCGTCTCTGTGTGTTTTCCGTGTTGATCTCTCGTCTTTGTAAAGCTTATTTAAATAGACATCAATAGCCTCTCCATTAGACGCAGCTATTTAGCCACTCGTCTTTCAGCCAATGGCGCGCCAGCATCTTTGAACATTATTTTTTACCTATTAGTTGGATTTTAAAAAGCAGGTTTGGCAGCCAACATTTGTTTCCATCTATTAATGACCACAATCTGCTGGTGGAGGATCTTAAAATTCAAGTTTTAGGAAGCAGTGATGTCACTTTGATGGAATGGCGTCCACAGTAACCAGATCTGAATCCAGTGGCTCAGTATTATGAAGCCTGAAGCAACTATGTCATGCTGGCGTGTCAACATTGAAGTATTAGCAAAAATGCTAGATAGATAGATAGATAGATAGATAGATAGATAGATAGATAGATAGATAGATAGATAGATAGATAGATAGATAGATAGATAGATAGATAGATAGATAGATAGATAGATAGATAGATAGATAGATAGATAGATAGATAGATAGGCAGGCTTTATTCCAGACTCGTAGTCCAATTGGTGAACAGGATCATAATCAATAAATTAGTACACATACAGTGCCAAGACAACACACCAAATATATGATAATAAATAAATAGAAAATACAATAGTAAAAAAAAAAAAACCCAGAGAATATTAAACATACTTAACCCTTCCGCTCTCCTTGGGGTCCAGATGGCTCCAACCACATATTGTTATGCGATTTTTTTCCATGACAAATGTGGACGAAGGGGGACAGGATTTTATGTCTGCCATGGACATTAATGAAACTCAAAAATCAGTGAAAAAAAAATGTTCAGCGCACTGTCCTGTGGTGTCCAGATGACCCCACTTTTAATGTAAACAAGCTAAGGAGAACGGAAGGGTTAAGAATACATTCCGCTCTCTTTGGGGTCCAGATGGCTCCAACCACATATTGTTATGGGATTTCTTCCATGACAAATGTGGACGAAGGTGGACAAGATTTTGTGTCTGCCATGGACATTAATGAAACTCAAAAATCAGTGAAAAAAACCAAGTTCAGCGCACTGTCTTGTGGGGTCCAGATGACCCCATTTTTAATGTACACAAGCTAAGGAGAGCGGAAGGGTTACAAACACACTAGCTAAAAAAACAGTAAATAATTAATAATAAAATATAATATAAAAATAATAATTTAAATATAATATAAAATGTAAAATATAAATATATATATATAAAATATAATATGATAATAATATTAAAACGGAAGGATAACAAGTGTTTCCAAATACTGGATCTAAAGCGAATGGCACCAAACCTGATGTTGTGTTTGGACAAAATAAGAGAGTTTTTGGTGGAATCCAGCGCATCACACAGAAGGAGCAGGAAGAGTTCCCTAAAGGTGTTGAGAAAAGGTCGTGGAGAGGAGAGGATTGTGGGTTTACTTGACACTCAGCTCTGCTTATCAGACTTTCAGCGGATTTGTTTTGATGCGCCCAGGGAAAGTGTCCTTGGCCACGAGGAGTCCGATTAGACCAAACAAGCTCACTCATGATTGGTGACAGTAGTTCCTATAGAAAAATTAAGGCATTTTCTGTGAGTGATGTCAACAGCTTGCTCTGTCCATTTCTTATTTTATATGTCTATGAATCAGTCATGAGTAGGGCTTGGATACCTGGAAATCATGCACACGAAGCAGCTCTAGAGGCACAACTCTTCAACTATTCTAATAAGCAACACTTTATGGTTGTGAAGGATTTTCGTTTTGATGTGCAGGCTAATGGGGCATTGGTGGTGGGAAAAAACTTCATTTTTGGCAATTCCCATTCTTGATGAGCCTTGTCCAGGCTCTCCCAGTGAGGACTTCAATTTGGTCGTTGGGTCGTAGCTGTTCTCACGACCCCCAGAGGGAGTTTCATACCACTTCAGTGTACTTTTTTCTCTGCGTGCATTGGAAAAGCACACCAAAATGTCCCACTCCAGTCCTCTTGATATATTTTAAAAGTGTTCCCAGTCGTCTTTTAATCATGATTATGCCATTTTTAGACATAAAAAAGGTTTCTTTGTCTAGGATATAGTTTCTGCAGAGTGGCAGGAGTGTTAGCTCAGACAAGAAAAACAAAGACGTTCATGGATAGGGCTGTAACGAGTATCCGGGTGCTTGGATATTCCCGATCTGCTCCCGAAAATCCGAGTACAAATATTCGCGACATCCAAGATCGCTGATTTGCGATCTTTATAAATATAGTAAATTGTAGTAAAATATGATCAGAATATTATCTGGTAATGATGCATTTTTCTTCTGGAATTCAGATTATTGTATTATTTTAAGTTTATGAACTAAAACAAAGCCGAAAGAGCCGCGTTAGTAACCGAAAGTAAACACTTTAGTTGCAGAGAAACTTCCGGTTTTCAAATTAAAACTAGCGAGAGTTTTTTTCAGTTCAAAAAACTGAGACTGAAGTTCTGTTCACTGACATAACTTCTGAAAAAATGAATTAGCTTTAACATCAGAGCTTTAGCTCAGTGTTTACATTCTTTTGGTTATGATAACTCTTCAACAGTTGAAGCAATTAACGAAACTCCATCTTATTCTGAAGAAACGCAGCCTCGAGCTGCTGGAAGGCGGACGTAAACAACTTGAATCAGCTGATTCTGCTGCTGAAAAAAATAATTTTTTCACACGGGTTGTACACCGAAAAATATTGAAGAACTTTGAGGATAAAAAAAATGTTCGAAACATTTTTTTGATCCAAAACAGCAGTAATTTATATCCTCTTTATGTTGTTTATGTTACTGCTGAACTTAACCAGAAGGCTGACAAAAAAAAAAAAAAGTTTAAAATGACAAAAATTTCTTTCTATCTGAATCTTTTTGGGTTTTTTAAATCAATTTTGTTGATTCTGATCTACTGCTCTAATTAAATGTATAAATGTTGGTGATTAATACAAATAATTTCAATTCTCCTCCATCTAGTAAATATTCTCATAGCAATAAACATTATATTAAAAAGTAAGAATCGTGGTTCAACTCGTGAATCGTTGAGCTTGATTCGTGAATCGTATCGGATCGCCACCTAAGCAACGATCCACAGCCCTATTCATGGATCTATTTGTCTGCAAGTGTCTATAAAAGCGTGTGTGTGTGCACCTCATGAGAAATAATATGTTAAAAACAAGGGCTGCCACGATTAGTCGACTAATCGATGACTAATCGACTATTAAAATAGTCGACAACTAATTTAATAGTCGATTAGTCGTTACTTTATAATATAAGGAGTCAGGCTGTAGTGAAGTTGAAAGTTATAATGACATTCTGCTAGCTTTTTAGACTATTTGGCATTTATTAAGGTTTTTCAGGCTATTTTGGAGTTTAGCTAATATTTTAGCTTCATGCTAGCTATTTTGGCTAATTTAGGCTTTTTCAGTTTTTAGGCTAATTTGGAATTAAGATAATATTTTAGCTACATATTAGCTCTTTTGGCTAATTTAGGATTTTTCGTTTTTTTAGGTTAATTTCAAGTTTAGCTAATATTTCAGCTACATGTTCGCTTGCTAATTCTAAATGTTTACAGTTTTTTAGGCTAATTTGGAGTTTTCTATTATTCCAGCTACATGCTACTTATTTTGGCTAATTTGGAATTTTTACAGTTTTTTTAGGGCTAATTTGGAGTTTAGCTAATATTTCAGCTACATGTTAGCTATTTTGGCTAATTTGGAATTTTTACAGTTTTTTTTAGGCTAATTTTGAGTTTAGCTAATATTTCAGCTACATGTTAGCTTGCTAATTGTAAATGTTTACAGTTTATTAGGCTAATTTGGAGTTTTGCTATTATTTCAGCTACATGCTAGCTATTTTAGCTAATTTGGGATTTTTTAACAGTTTTTTAGGCTATTTGGAGTTTAGCTAATATTTCACTATTTTAGCTAATTTGGGATTTTTACAGTTTTTTTAGGCTATTTGGAGTTTAGCTAATATTTCAGCTGCATGCTACCTATTTTGGCTAATTTTGAATTTTTACAGTTTTTTTAGGGCTAATTTTGAGTTTAGCTAATATTTCAGCTACATGTTAGCTTGCTAATTGTAAATGTTTACAGTTTATTAGGCTAATTTGGAGTTTTGCTATTATTTCAGCTACATGCTAGCTATTTTAGCTAATTTGGGATTTTTTTTTACAGTTTTTCAGGCTATTTTGGAGTTTAGCTAATATTTTAGCTTCATGCTAGCTATTTTGTCTAATTTAGGCTTTTTCAGTTTTTTAGGCTAATTTGGAATTAAGATAATATTTCAGCTACATATTAGCTCTTTTGGCTAATTTAGGATTTTTTCGTTTTTTTAGGCTAATTTCAAGTTTAGCTAATATTTCAGCTACATGTTCGCTTGCTATTCTAAATGTTTACAGTTTTTAGGCTAATTTGGAGTTTTTCTATATATTCCAGCTACATGCTACTTTTTTTGGCTAATTTTGGAATTTTTACAGTTTTTTTAGGGCTAATTTGGAGTTTAGCTAATATTTCAGCTACATGTTAGCTATTTGGCTAATTTGGAATTTTTACAGTTTTTTTTAGGCTAATTTTGAGTTTAGCTAATATTTCAGCTACATGTTAGCTTGCTAATTGTAAATGTTTCAGTTTATTAGGCTAATTTGGAGTTTTGTATTTCAGCTACATGCTAGCTATTTTAGCTAATTTGGGATTTTTTAACAGTTTTTTAGGCTAATTTGGAGTTTAGCTAATATTTCACTATTTTAGCTAATTTGGGATTTTTTACAGTTTTTTTAGGCTAATTTGGAGTTTAGCTAATATTTCAGCTGCATGCTACCTATTTTGGCTAATTTTGAATTTTTACAGTTTTTTTAGGCTAATTTTGAGTTTAGCTATATTCAGCTACATGTTAGCTTGCTAATTGTAAATGTTTACAGTTTATTAGGCTAATTTGGAGTTTTGCTATTATTTCAGCTACATGCTAGCTATTTTAGCTAATTTGGGATTTTTTTTTACAGTTTTTTAGGCTAATTTGGAGTTTAGCTAATATTCCAGCTGCATGTTAGCTATTTTGGCTAATTTGGGATTTTTAGAGTTTTTTAGGCTAATTTGGAGTTTAGCTAATATTTCAGCTACATGCTAGCTATTTTGGCTAATTTGGAATTTGTACAGTTTTTTAGACTAATTTGGAGTTTAGCTAATATTTCAGCTATATGCTAGCGCTTTTATCTTATTTAGGATTTTTTTAGTTTTAAAGCTAATCATATTTCAGATTTTCTTTACATCTACTTTGTCCATGATCCGATTAGTCGACTAATCGGAAAAATTAATCGATGATTAGTCGACTATTAAAATAATCGTTTGTGGCAGCACTATTAAAAACACACAAAATAACACAACGTTAATTGGAGTGAGTCTAACTTTTGATTCTTTTTGAGGAATCCATTAAAAAAAAACACATTTTGAAAAAATTACAATTGAAAACAGAGATTTCCTCTTCATAAAAAAAAAAAAAGTCATATTTATCTTTTAAACCTATTTTTCATCCTCGTGTGAATAAACTCTGTAACGTCTTCCCGTTTAAAACATGTCACCTTTGAATAACGATGATGTTCTGTCATTAGACTACCATCCGTGGCCTTTAAGACCAGCTCACTAAAACCCACAGGCCAGCTTTCATGCCAGTTCGGTCTCAATTAAAGCGCAGCGGCCGGCCGGAGCGCACTTCCTGTAATAAATATGTGTCTACTTAAAAAGCTCTTAATGGACAAAGCCTTGACACCATCTTTGGACGAGGCCGCTTACAGATATGACCTTTTCTTCCACAAGAGAGTGTCGGGGCAGTTCAGCGGCCTCGCAGGAGTTCAGTGATGAAGGGAAACTGATGGACTTGAAGTGTTTTTATCCTGGAAGCTTGTAATTACAGCCAAGAGAGCCAGGGAACAATTACGAGAGGCCTATCAGTGGATGATATAGGGTTGGAGAGGTGGAGAAAATGAAAATCAGATATTCTATCATGGTGAGAGGGAAAAAGTGGGACATTATTGTGGTCTTACTTAAGTGGAAATGAGAAAAAAAACAATGAGAAAAGGCGTTTTTTTTTTTTTTTTTCTTCTCTGCTAGCAGCTTTTATCTCTTCATTTGTCTTCTTTTCTTCTTTGATTTTTTTTTTTATATCACCCCCTCTTTCCTCACTGGTCTGACAGCGCTCCTCTTTTTCCCCTCCCTCCCTGACAGTCTTTCAGGGCAATTACAATTTAAAATGACAGAATGGAGATCATCTTAGTGTCACGAGATCAAGTGGGGGGAAATGGTCCATGAAGAATAAGCCCCCGTATGCCAGCGTGCACGCTCGCGGACGGTCACGCACGTGCACGGGCTGTTCTTTTGACGGCGCGCGACATCTGCCCCCTTCGGTACCTCCATGTTTTTCCAGTGACTCACCCTCAGATGCAATCAGGACAAATGTAGCGGAACAGAGAGGCGCTTGTCCTCGTCTGATGGTTTTTTTTTTTTTTTCCATCAACAAATAATCCAAACATTTGCCAAAACTTGCTTTCGAGCATTTGTTAAGACAGTGGCGAGCGTTTCAATCACGCTTTAGCTTTACTCTGCACGCGCAACGCTGGAGTTAGTTATCACGCACGCAAACGCTCTCCAAAAGTGGCTTCAGCGCAGTTGATTAAATTTAAAAGCGAAGACGCTGAAAGTTCTAGTAAACATTACATGTTGTGCATCAAAATAAATTCATTCAGAGTTTTCAAAATAAGAGTGTATTGAGGAATAGAAGAAGAAAAGTTTCTTTTTAAACATTTAAAAAGACCAAATGATGTTTTGAACACATTTTTTTCTCACGGTGGAGGAAATATATCAAAAAAATTAAGCTTAAAATTGTGTTTCTAGGTATTTCTTTATTCAGAGTCCCTCCCATAACTACAGTTTTTAGGGGAGGGTTGATAAAATCATTTAATCGATTTAAATCAATCTAACCTTAATAGATCAATGCACAATATGTCCAAATTAAATCTTAAACTACTTAAAAACTATATAATGCCCTGGATTTCATAAGTAATTCAGACACCATGCTCACTACTTTACTTTTATTTTGCTAAACTCCAGATATGAAATCACAGATTTCACAAAGTGAAAATTCAATCAATAAGAACATTTCTCAATGTCCGTTTGTGTCTACTCTGTGTTCTGATGATGAAATTGTGGATGGTTTGTTAAAAAATTACATTTAAATGTTTTGTTTTTTTCACAAAATTGTCCATTATTTTGGAATAATGGACGCTAGCTTGATGCTAACGTTTAATGGAATTTCCCATTGGACGGCTAATGCTAACGCTCGGTCGACCTAATCACACATTGCTGACCAAATGAACATCTTTAAAAACTCTTTTAACTTTTCCAAACTCTTTTAAGGAAACTTTAAGTAATCATTTGTGGTCTAAAGTACCAGTTTTTACTCATTCTTTGCTTATTCTTCTTGAAGCTCCACCTAGTGGCCAAACTGAAAAACCCTCCAAGAGAAGCAGAACAATGTTTATAATGTTAATGATCTGAACTTTTTTGTTAGAACTTCTCATTTTGAGAAACCATCTAATACTATATGTCATTAACAATCTCATTATTTCACAAATACATTTTAAAGTTTGTGAACTGTATCAGATTGATATAAATATATATATAGATTATTAATGTATTTCTTAACAAATCTATTTAAATGTTTAAACTCTAATGTAATCAAACTGAATTCAGAGAATTGAAAGAATTGTTAAAAAAAAAAAAAAACACATTGGAATCAAGTCATACTCTTCAGGAAATAATTGATATCCAGTCATATTTTAACATGTTCATGTGGTATTTTCACATAAAAATTAAGTTTAAATTTGTGTGTCTGAGTATTTCTTTATTTAAATCAATCTGAATTAGGGGTCCCTTCCATAACTCAAATCTCTAATGAACTCCTGCTGCTCCTCTGAAACTATACAATAGAAAACGACAGGTTTCTTGATTTTTGGCAAAAAAAAGAGGCATAATTGTAATTTAAAAAAACGTTTTTACCAAAGCTCATAATACTATCAGAGTGGCTCTTTTACCTGGTTATGGTTTCAGGAGAATAATACTTTTGGAAAATGTTCAGATCCTAATGAATTATGAATGACTCAATTATATTTAAAACCAACCAGGTGGTATCTAACATTAAAGTTTTCAAAGTTTAATTTTAAAAAGGAATGTTTCCATTTTACTGCTGAACTACAGCTTTCCTTTTTTATTGTGTCATCTAAAAGAAAATATTCAATCTTTTTAATGGAAATTTCAGAAAGGTTTATGTGTGAATATGTTAATATTCCTTTAATTCTTCAGTTTTTTTTCCTCCTTTTAGTGTTTTTTCTAGAATAAATCAGAGTTTTCAGGAAACTGTTTTCTGCATTTCCACTCTTACATCCATTTTTTCCATGTCCATAAATCTCCCCTTTGATCTTTATTCCCTACTTTTAGCTGTTAGCTTCATGTTGCGTCTCCCGCTGTCGATGTTTCCTCTCCTCCTCCTTTGCACATGTTCAAATCTTCTCAGTTTAGCCTCTCTGCTGCTGTCTCCACCTTGAACCGTCCCTTTCAAATTCTGCTCTCCAATCTTTTTCAAACCAAAGAAAATCTAGTCATCTGGGTTTCAGCTTCTGTTTCTAAAATCCACATAAAAACAGAGTTTATTATAGAAGTAGAAGCACTAGATTTTTTTTAATATTTACTGTGAGGAGGAGCAGCTGAGAGGGAAGCTGAAAAACCAAAAAAGAAATCTGAGCGGAACTAAAGTTTCATTTTGTTTCCTCCAGACCCCTTTTTATGTCGCACACCTGTACGCCTCATGTTTCTCCTACATGTTTCAATTCTTTAAGTTTAGGCTCTGGTGCTTAAAAGACTGTTGTTGAGTTAGCTTGTCATTTTACTCAAGATACTAACAACATTCTTTACAGTCTGCTGTAATTACATCACAGCCTTTTATATTCAGAAATAATCATAAATAAAAACATTAAACACAAGCTACAACACATTTAAATTTAAAGATGTTACAGAAAGACAATGATATTAACAGGACTTTTTCTATTTTTTTTTATTTTTGATGCACACTTAAAATAAATACGTAAATTATTTTCTGATATTTTTACAGACACCAATCTTTTAAGCCAGGGTTGACATTTTAGGAAGCTAAAATCTAAAACGCACCTTAAGTTGCGGGCCAAACATGTATTGAACGCATTGAAACTGAACTTCTAAAACTTAAAAAAAATACTTTTTAAACATGCATATAAATAAAAAAATATATATGAATATTATTTCAGAATAAATCAGCCTAAACCTTAAAAAAAAACTTAAAATAAATATACGTATTCTGTCAAAATTATACAAGTTACCAAAAAAATGAAAGAAAAAACATTTATCTGAACTTGTTTATCATTTTACATAAGAAATAAACTTACATTTTAAATACCCCAAAAGATTTTGCCCTCAAAAGAAATATATCATGCCAAAATGGTCCAAATTTAAAATATGAACTCAAGAATACAACGTGTGTTTTTCAGCAAAAATAAATGAAATTATTCCTTTTTTTTTGCTCTTTTGTCAAGTTTTTCAGATCTGGACTCATCACCATTTTTTTAGGCAACAAGCTTATTTCGGTTTGGTGTGTGAAGTCCTGTGTGTGTCTTTTGTGAAACATCGCCTTGACTTGTGTGTTTTAAGTCCTTCGCAAAAAGTACTAAACATGAGGTAGTATTTGCAATCTTACTCTTTATACAGGCCCACTACCTATTTTTTGCAACCTTTAAATGTTACAGTTTTAGGTATCTTCTTACACTACACGTACATGGTATATTCCTGTAGTATACTTGCAGTACTTGGTAAAATAAACTTCAGGTGTAGTACTTTTAGCTAAGGGAAGAGCGATAAGCGGAAGCTAAAAGTGTATTTAAATAGAAGAAAGTACAAGAAAATATATTAAATTTATTTTTTTACCTGACATCTATATGACTAGATTTCTTACAAGTGTACTTTTAAAAATAAAAGTATTTTCCAATATTGATATTGTCTGCAGTAGTTTAAAGTTCAAAAACGTATAAAAAAAAACTCCAATTTGATAACCAAAAGACTTTTAAATATTTAAACTAAAAAAAGATCTATTTAACGGATCATGGAGTGTTGGTTGTGAATAATTTGCTAAGATTTATAAAACAAGATTTTGAAATACAGATTAAAAAAAGACAAGTGAAGTGAAAGGAAATGTCAGTTGTAGCCTTGGGGCCCCTAAGGTGTCGGGGGGTCCCCAGCCTGATGATGGCATGTCCGGCCCTGCCTCAGAGCTTGTGGCTGCGCAAATATGGTCTTTTTTTCAAACTATTTTCTCCTGATGCACAAGAATTTGAAAAAAGAAATACTCAGAACTGCAATTTTAAGTATAATTTTCTTCAAACATCATCAGAAAAAGTTCACACAAACATGTTAAAAAAACACAATTTTCGTCGAACTGGATCTAAACTGTAAAGACAGATCCTGTTTTCCTGGACGGAGATTCAGAAAGTTTTGACTTGAGTTTCATAAACGGCTGTGAGACAGTGATGAAAAGTGGCAGTTAAACGTGAAATCACGAGGACAGATTTATTGCTGTACACCCAAAGCTCCACTTTGAACAAGCTGAGCTCCGGCACCTCATCGGATTACTTTTCTTCGAGCCAGGCAGCCGGCGCAACACATCCTCTGCCTCGGCTTTAATTACAGCATAGTCAGACAAGCCGCACCAGCTTCCCCCCTGCAGTCGCCTCGCTGATCAATAAGCCAGCGCGCTCCCAAGCTGTTGCAGCGTATGACCTCCAGCAGGAGGAAAGTAAAGACAGTGATTTTAAACGTTCGATTTGATTACATTAGTGTTTCTTTTGTCTCATTCGAACGTGTTTTTGTGAAGTTTTCCAGAGCTGGACGTCTGATGTAAGCAGAAGCACTCCGAGGAGGATGCCGAAATGAGCATAGTGGCAGAGTGCACCATTAGTTTACCACTTCACCAGAGGAAGACTGGCAGGAGGTAAAGAGGAAGAGTGATATGAAGTGAGGGAGGAAGCGGAGAAAGGAAGCGTAGAGTGGAAGATTTGCGAGGACAGAGTGCAATATGGAAGAAGATGATTGAGAAAGATGGATGGGAAAAAACGAGAGAAAAAAGGTGATTTAAAGTTAGCAGGAGAAAAAAAGAAAAAGGAGGATGGGGGGAAGCTAAAGAGCTGGAGACAGGAATGGTATTGAAGAGGTGTCATCGTCAAGGGTGTCTCAATAAGATGCTGTAAAACACCCTTATTCTGCTTTCAGTCACAGCGCCGAGGCTGCAGAGGCACACGGACACTAAACACACACTGATGCATTAGCAGCTCACTTGTTTATTTGACAACATCTCTTCTTAGGGCTCGCAGCGGTTTGAGGTGACACTACATTCCCTGCATTTTATTTGTTGGAACAGGAGCGAGTAGAAACAGAATCACCGCAGAAAACAACCTCGTCCACAAGAGTTTTCTGCCTTTTTAGAGACGGCGGCGTGACACAGTCTGAAGGCTATTACAGGGAAAGGCTCCAGCTTTAGAGACGACACTGAAGGTGGGACGTTTAAGTCCTGTGCCAGTCTGCACTGGGATTTATTTGATTTTAAATGAAAATAACAACAATAATAGTTACTTTAAATAGTTATTTTACTGGTAAAAAAGCAGAATTTTTTATTTATTTTTACATGACGTGACTCATCAGATTTGTTCCGATTCTTTCGATCCACTCAATTCAATTTTGAGTTCGCTCATTTAGACTCATTTGTTTAGATATACATTAATAATCTATATGTGTTTGACCAGCCATGTCAAATCAAACTTTACTTTTATAGCACATTTCCAAAAAATCAATTTCACTCAAGGCGCTTAAATAAAACAAGTTTTAAAAACAAAGAATAAGAGATTATTCAAACTACCTAAAGAAAACAAACAAAGACTGCAAACTAAGACTACCAAACTTACAGATCAGATTATATAACTTTGCAAACTGTAAAATGAAGTGACAAGTAGAGGTGGGATTATATAAATTCGCTTCTTTACTGGTTTTAGTTAATAATTACTAAAATTAATTATCCAAATGTCACATAAGTGTGTTTTGTTTTTGTTTTAATTAATTCTTTAATGAGTTTGAAGTATTTTTGTGTCTTTTCCTATATTTTTCCACAATCTGTGCTTGAAATAAACTAATAATAATCAAACTAAAACAACAAAACCCAGCAGTGTAAAACCTCTTCTCCCTGCCTGCCGCGGTGAGGCCAGCAGGTGCCGCACCTGCCAGGTGAACAGGCTGATGTTACCTAAAAAATATTTTCTTAAAAGAGTTTAGAAAATTCACTGCCTGTGATTTTATAAAAATCTGATGTTTTAATTTAACATTCTGATATTTATCCAATTCCGTCTTTATCCAGTTAGCTATCTGCATATGTATTGGAAGTATTTCCTATCAAAAAATCTGTAGAATATTCCGGAAAAGACACACTTCCATCATTAGTATTTGTCGACTAAATCTGCTCAGTGTGAACGCCGCTGGGTTACAAGTCAGAAGCCGTGAGGAGGATTCATTTTTAGTGAATGGAAGAGTGAATCTGCTTGATTTAAAAACACACAGAGCTCTCCATCCATTAGCTCCAGGCTAGCATGTGATCTCTGTAGTTGTGCCGACTGAACAGTTTTCCGACACACTACACTTTTGAAGGGTGACTCTGTGAACACCCCGTCTCTACTCCAGCCACATGCAGTGTGTGTGAGCTATAGAACTACTAAAGGATGTTACGTAGGCTGTATGAATACACCAATAAACAAACATCAAATGACTCCTTTATGATTATTCATGATAGCTTTAGAAAAGGTACAATTCTTAACAAGCCTTTTGTCAAACATTATTACCCACAAGTGCGATTAAAGCGTCGTCAGTTTGCGACTTTCTCCCGCTTAAGTAGGAAAGAACCAGACAAATCTGCTGTGATTAAGAGTCTGTTTTGACTGGGGCTTAACAATGCCGTCGAGCAAGAGCTGGATTTCCTCTTCGTACGTCTAAGGGAGTGTATATCTCGCGGCAGGTTGTGCTGCACTATGCAGAATCTGGTGATTAATTCTTCAGACTCATTGAAACGTGCAGAGCTTTGTGAGTCTGAATGAGCACCCTGGCGCTTTTTAAATGCCGAATCACAGCGGGGGGTCTGCCGGGGTCAGACGTGGCAATCATAACGCCTCATTTTCTGCATGAAACATGATCTCAACTTCTACTGTCGCATTAAAGGATGACGACGCACCGCTGTGGTCACATTGTGAGTTGATATTATCCCTTTATTTGTCCCCTTGATGACCTTGAAAAATTAACCGTAAAAGAACGACAACTCTGCAGTCTTTTTCAAACGATGTTTCATTGGAAATCGCATAAAATGATAGTTTATTTATCAATGCACTTGTACAAAAGATAAGACTTTCGTCTCAGTTTCTAATGTCTGGCCAAGAGCGGATTATTAAATCTTTTTACGTTTTAGAGCTGAATGTTAATGAAATGTAGTTGTTGTGGATGTCCTATGGGCTTTTACGTACGTCCAGAATTTGCACGTTATCAGTTAGAGGCCAATACTCGCACCTTAACTAACTACTGGAGCGTGGCACTTGTGCGCCATAAGTTTGTGCAACTTACATTGTCATTAGAAGTACCTGATGATTAGGGCTGTGGATCGTTGCTTAGGTGGCGATCCGATACGATTCACGAGTTGAACCACGATTCTTACTTTTAAATGTTATGTTTATTGCTATGATAATATTTACTAGATGGAGGAAAATTGAAATTATTTGTATTAAATCACCAACATTTATACATTTATTTAGAACAGTAGATCAGAATCAAGAAAACTGATTTAAAAAAAACCCAAAAAGATTCAGATAGAAAGAAATTTTGGTCATTTTTTAAAACTTTTTTTTTTTGTCAGTTCTGGTTTAAGTTCAGCAGTAACATAAACAACATAAAGAGGAATAAAAATTATTGCCGTTTTGGATCATTTAAAAAAAAATATGTATCGAACATTTTTTTTTTTTATCCTCAAAGTTCTTGAGCCCGTGTGAAAAAATTATTTTTTCCCTCCGCAGCAGAATCATCTGATTCACGTTGATTCCATCCTCCTTTCAGCAGTCGAGGCTGCGTTTCTTCAGAATAAATGGAGTTTCGTTAATTGCTTCAACTGTTGAAGAGTTACATAAAAAAAGAATGTAAACTGAGATAAAGCTCAGATGTGAAAGCTAATTCATTTTTCAGAAATTATGTCACTGAACAGAACTTCAGTCTCAGTTTTGAACAGAAAAAAACTCTCGCTAGTTTTACTTTGAAAACCGGAAGTTTCTCCGCAACTAAAGTGTTTACTTTTCGGTTACTAACCCGGCTCTTTCGGCTTTGTTTTAGTTTGTAAACTTAAAATAATACATTAATCTGAATTCCAGAAGAAAAATACATCATTGCCAGATAATATTCTGATCATATTTTACTACAATTTACTATATTTATAAAGATCGCAAATCAGTGATCTTGGACGTCGCGAATATTCATACTCGGATTTTCGGGAGCAGATCGCGAATACCCGATCACTCGGATACTCGTTACAAACGTTACTCCTGCAAAATGAAACCAATTCAGTCGCCATTTTTCCACAAAACGGGCACCGCCATTTTGGACAGTCCAAGTCGGTCGCACCCCTTCCACTGAAGGGTCTAATCGGACTCCCCATGGCCAAGGACACTTTCCCTGGGCGCATCAAAACAAATCCGCTGAAAGTGTGATAAACAAAGCTGGTTGTCATGGAAACTCACGTTCCTCCTCTCTCCACGACATTTTCCCAAGTTTTCAACGCCTTTGGGGAACTCGACCTGCTCCTTCAGGCAGCGCCATGATGCGCCGTAAAATAACAAACGGATGCTAAAGGTTTAGCCTAGCATGGGGGCGCTGTGTGTGAGTGGATCATTTTTGCTTGTGACTCAATGTTGCTTAAATGATGATCTATTTTTGCTTATGCTTCAATCTACAACATTTTTACTGCAACTCAGGTCAAAAATGCTTGATTTTTGACATCATACCCTAATGCACACGTGTCAAAGTCAAGGCCCGGGGGCCGGATCCGGCCCGCCGGGTAATTCTATCCGGCCCTCCAGATACTTTTATTTTATCGTTATGTTATCTTGCGCATATTTTTAACTTGTAGAATTTTGACAAAATATACTAATATTGAGAGTAAAATATTAAAGTTTAGGTTGATTTATTCTGGAATGTTCCTGCCTTTCTATTATTATTATGTTAAGTTTTGGTTTTTAAAGTTATAAAAATTAGCATTCCGCTAACTTTTTGGAATATTTTGGTATTTTCTAAGATTTTTTGGCTATTTTGGCACTTAGCTAATATTTCAGCTACATGCTAGCTGTTGTGGATAATTTGGGCTTTTTTCAGTTTTTAAGGCTATTTTTTCAGCTACATGCTAGCTGTTTTGGCTAACCTAAGTTTTTTTGTTTTTCTGTATTTGTTTTATTTTTTAGGCTAATTTGGCTTTTAGCTGGCTATCAGCTTCAGCGTTTTCATCTATCAGCTTCAGCTTTTTTAGCTTATTCAATTTCAGCATTTTCAGCTAGCTATTAGGCCAAATTCAGCTTACTAGCATTCAGCTAGCCATTATCGCAGGTAATGCTATGCTATCTAATTCATTATAAGTTAAAAGTTACGATTAAAATTTTAAAATGTAGTTGTTTTAGAGTTTTGAATAAATATTTATCCTTTTCGGCCCGAGGTCTAAGGTATGTTTTGTATTTTGGCCCCTTGTACGGTTGAGTTTGACACCCTTGCCCTAATGTGTCTTTTGCCCATCTCTGGGCAACTTGTCTTTGCATGTGTTGCTGTTCCACCAGTTTCCCCTGGGATCAATAAAGTATCGTTGTCTTGTCTTAAAGCGGACTCGAGAGAATCCGTCAGTCGAACGTTTGAGGTGGTAACACATGCTTTCACTGAGGCATCTGATTGGCCAATATATAAGTTGAATATCTTGTGATAAAGAAAAAATAAGTTTAAAAAAAACATTAGGATTATAAAGAAGATGTTAGGTCAAAGGTATCAGAGCAAAAATCGTTATTCTAGGCAGTAGAATGACTAATACTCGTTTATTGCTCAATAGAAATCTGTGGGATTTGGCGTCTTATGGGAGGGGTCATGTATATGTCTGCTGATATATATACAGTCTATGCACTTACCACACGCGCAACATTGGTACGTTCCATTTTCATGACGTCCCTCAAGAGAACTCCAGGACACACCTGTGATCTTCTGCATGACCCTTCATGGGTCCAGACAACCCCCCCATACAGGGGCGTGTGACTAAAGATATGCTCACACCCCCCTCAACATTAAAGGAACCACCACTGTTTTGGGCTTCTGTGTTTTCAGGCTCTGCATACAAACTTTCAGCGTAGCGAAGGAACGCGCGCTGAAAGTTAAGCCAGATTGACTAATCGGGAAGTCGGATTGAGAATCGGCATCCCTTTTAACTGTTTTAAAATTTGATAATGAAGGAGAAATTAATAACAGCGGTTAATGGCCGCCCATAGTTACGTGACGCCAAGACTTTCATATATCGGAATAGAGCTGTGAAAGAAAAAAACTTGGCGCAAGATTCATTTCGTACCAAGCCCCTTAGTATCTTTTTTTTAAATTTTATTTCACCTTTATTTAACTAGGAGAAGCTCATTGAGATTACACATCTCTTTTGCAAGAGTGTCCTGTATGGAGAGAAAATAGACTCACTCTTATTGGTGCGTGCATAATTCTTGATTTGTGCATAAATTAGGATCTGTGCGTGCGTGATTCTTGATTTGTAACTAATATATTAAATTTTTTGCAAAATAAAAAAATTACAAAATGCAATTTACACATGCACAAATTAAAATTTCAACAGCCTAAAACTAATTACACAAAAAAATCTTTTTAAAATATGCACGAATCACCTCTTACGCACGCAGCCTAAGTTATGCACAAATCTACCGTGAGACTGTTTTCACGTCTCACAGATTCGTCCGTGAGGGATGTGTTCAAGTACTACCAGAATGCTCGCTCGCCATAGTTTTCTTGTCAGCCGTTTTAAACTTCGATTGTGAATAACATCTGGTAAAACTTGACATTTTCCCACTTTCTTTAAAATATATTCCCAATAATTAATATAAAAAGTCTAAATAAGCGCTTTTAAAACACTTATACTTTTAAAAATAAGAATATTTCTAGAAAAAGGCGCTGCAGCTCGAAGCGCCCTTTTCAAGAAATATTCTTGTACTTTTTAAATTCTTGTAATTTATTTACTTTTGCAAAAAATTTATTATATTAGTTACAAATCAAGAATTATGCATCCACAAATCCAAATTTATGCACAAATCAAGAATCACACAAATCCAAAGTTATGCACGAATCAAGAATTATGCACGCACAAATCAGAGTGAGTCTATTTTCTCTCCATAGTCCTGGCCAAGAGGCAGCAAAACATTTAACAAATATTACAGGGCAGACAAACAATTACACATTACTGATTTCACATTAAAAGTAATACAGTAAGTAAAGTAAAAAAGATAAATAAATAATAATAAATTAATTTCAAATAAAACATTTACACGATGAAGAACACATTGAACATAAATGTTTGTCAAATATTGTCTTAACAAAAAGGCAATATTGGTTGATAAACAAAGTGGAGTTAGAGATGTAAACTTCTTCTCTAACTTTTAATTTTGACTAAAATAATGATGCTTTTAACCGTTAATGTTCTCCTTCCACATGTCTTCTCAGACTCTGCATCTGTCATCAAACCCTTCCATACATCCATAAATCTCATATTTGGTTTTCCTTCGTATTTTTCTTCAGTTCCAACCATCACAATCAAACTTTGTCTCCTTAATATCAAACATATGTCTGGTCCCTTTGAAGCTTTCATTCCTGATGCCGTCCATCATCACAAACACCCTGATTGCTGCTTCCTCCTTTCTCCAAACCAAACAAGGCTGCTCTCACCATTGTTTTGTCGACTTTTCCCATCATTCTTGTTTTCTCATCACACCTGACACTTTCCTCCTGTTGTCCAACGTGTCTGTACATGCCTCGTCTTTCTATATCCACTCTAGTAGTTCGGCTGACCTAATTTAAAAAAGACGAAATTTCTACCCCAAACTTTGATTTTTTAAAATATTAAGCTTGTGAAGGTTTTGTCACAAACAACGTGGAAACATTTGTGTTTTTGATCTGCAGCCTCCGTATTCTGTTGAAGGACCTGGACACAAAAATGGTGACCAAAGGTCAAGTCCCACTCAGTCCGACGCCCCTCGTTGTGCAGCTTTTGGACAAAACCATAAACGCGTGACACATACTCGCCGCGTTTGCTTTAATAAAAGGCCATCCCATTGTGTGTGGAGTTTGTGCTTGTTGGTGAGGGCTCTCACTGCCCCGTTATGAGAACACAGGACCTGGTAAAACTGCAACACCTGATTCTTTGTCGCTGAAAGCTTTTATTCATCAGGGATTTGTTTTGTAAGAAATAACTTTTGTTAAAAAAAAAGTACTTTTCCATTAGAAACTTTATTGAAATAAAAAAAAAAAACAACAATTTTCACAATCAAACTGTTTCCATTAAAGGAGCCATGCCACCATTTTCTCAAGTCTTTCAGATTAAACTATATCCATGTTTATGATCGTATATTACCTTTAACACTAAAAAAGAAATTATTTATGAAATATGCGCTATTTTTGTGGACTCTTTTCATTCCTGGAAGTTAATCGCCTTTCGCTCCTTGAGGGTGCCACCCTTTTCATGACGTCATTCCAGAGCCGTCCTCGGAAATAAAAAAAAACAAACAAAAAAAAGCATAAATTTAAAAAAAAATTATCATGAATTGGCGTTTATTCCTAAAATTTGGCACACACAGAGTGCTGGTGGGTAATGGGTTCATCTTGCTGTAAAATTCAGTCATAAAATGCAGACAACAACAGCAGATGAACATTTTAGGATTTATTGAAATGATGAGAACATTGTTCTGGTTAGCACTGGCTGTAAACGTTGTTCTCGGTGAAGCCTCATTAATCTTCTTATAAAAATCAATTTCACCTGTACCTTTCAACTTCTGCACAATAATCCATGTTCAAACCAGTTCTCCTAATTTGTTGTTCCCTTTCTCCACCAGGAAATAGTCTACTTCCTTTCTGTACTAGGAAATAGTCTGCTCCCTTTCTCCACCAGGAAATAGTCTGCTCCATTTCCCTACCAGGAAATAGTCCTCTCCCGTTCTCTACCAGGAAATAGTCTGCTCCCCGTTCTCTACCAGGAAATAGTCTGCTCCCTTTCTCTGCAAAGAAATAGTCTGCTCTCTTTCCCTACCAGGAAATAGTCTGCTCCCGTTCTCTACCAGGAATTAGTCTGCTCCCTTCCTCTGCCAGGAAATAGTCTGCTACCTTTCTCCACCAGAAAATAGTCTGCTCCCGTTCCCCACCAGTAATCTCTGCAAGAAAATAGCCTGCGCCATTTCTCCTCCAGGAAATAGTCTTCTCCCTTTCTTCACCAGTAATCTTTAAAAGAAAATAGTCTATGCCATTTTACCACCAGGAACTAGTCTTCTCCCTTTCTCCCTGAGAAAATAGTCTGCACTATTTCTCCACCAGGAAATAGTCTGCACCTTTTCTCCACCAGTAATCTCTACAAGAAAATAGTCTGCTCCCTTTCTCCACCAGGAAATAGTCTTCTCCCGTTCTCTACCAGGAATTAGTCTGCTCCCTTCCTCTGCCAGGAAATAGTCCCCTCCCTTTCTCCACCAGTAATCTCTGCAAGAAAATAGCCTGCGCCATTTGTCCTCCAGGAAATAGTCTTCTACCTTTCTCCACCAGAAAATAGTCTTCTCCCTTTCTCCACCAGGAAAAAGTCTTCCCCCGTTCTCTACCAGGAATTAGTCTGCTCCCTTCCTCTGCCAGAAAATAGTCTTCTCCCTTTCTTCACCCGTAATCTCTAAAAGAAAATAGTCTATGCCATTTATCCACCAGGAACTAGTCTTCTCCTTTTCTCCCTGAGAAAATAGTCTGAACTATTTCTCCACCAGGAAATAGTCTGCACCTTTTCCCCACCAGTAATCTCTACAAGAAAATAGTCTGCTCCCGTTCTCCACCAGGAAATACTCTTCTCCCGTTCTCTACCAGGAAATAGTCTGCTCCCTTCCTCTGCCAGAAAATAGTCTTCTCCTTTTCTCCACCAGGAAATAGTCTGGTCTCTTTGGGGTAGGTGGATAGGGGGTACCTCGCAAAGCTAGATGATCACAGTTAGCTTAGCGGAGAAGTGTATATGTTAGCCTGGGTGGCGGAGCAGACTCTTTCTGGAAGAGGTGGATCTCACCTTGTGATGTCATCACGTGAGGACCCGCTCATATTCGTGGGTATGGGAGGGGCTGCTGTTGAGAGTGCAGGATTTTAGAGGATTACTCTTAAATGCTGAACAGATCAAAATACCGCTTTGAGGTTCTCTATAGTGAGGAATGAACAGAAGAATAACACATTTAAAAGCTCTAAAAGTTGTTTTTTAATGGTATGGCCCCTTTTATCACCGTGTTTCCATGAGGTTAATTTATTATCGCAAATCCAATTTGTGCTATTCCATAGTCAATAGAAACGCAGCTATTGAAACTTTTGCATCCATGATAAAACTTAGTTTAAATAACACAGAGGCTCAGGGAGCAAATATGTGTTTGATTTAGAAGATCTCTTCAGTTTGCCTTTGAAACAGCACAGAAACCGATATGATGTGGTCCTTTAAAGCAGCATTTTCCACTTGACGACATCAGGATTTCAAGGGCGTCTCATTAAACAGATGTCTAATTTGCCGTCAGCAAAGGCCATGCTTCACTGCGGCAGATTTCCTCTGACTTTACAAGATGTGTGTTTTTCAGATGTAGATTGTGAGATATGGGTAATTACATTCTAAAAAAAAATTGTTTTCTGCATCTTTCGAGTGTTGCTAAAACTTAAATTGTTAACAATAATGAGCTGGTCAGGCGTCTGGAGTTTGTGTTTTATGCGGCTCCGCTGTGTTTCAAAGGGAAATGTTTTTGCATTTTGATGGCTACTCATCTATTTTTAAATTAAGATTCCGTCGGTGGAGCAGTGATTCACTGTGTAAAGACACAGGGTTGGAGTTTTCTTCAGGTGTTCTGACTTTCTCCTTCCTGAGTCATGCACCATGAGAGCGAGCATGAATGGCTGCCTGCTCTTTTCATTTTCCTGCTTTATGCCTCCTGGTCTCTCACTCCTCTGCATCTTAACTGTGACTTGGAAATCAGTCCCAGCTTGCTGTCATGAAGGATGTCTCGGGTCTTGCATTGCATTCTGAGGAGAGGGGAGCTGAGAGACTTCCTGGAGGAACAATGGGCGGGGATACAAAGGTGGCTTTTCTGTGGGAGTCTTTCCTGCAGCTTTGAGCTGTAAAGAGGTTTGTGCGTTCAAAAGGTGACTGGCTGGAGTGCCTGACTCGAACAGGAGATCTGTGGTTTCAAATCATGCTCAGGTCAGGCTTTTTTGGCTATGATTACTGGGATTATATATTTAGTCTGACTGTAAATAAAAACTGGACCGAGTGAGTGTGATGTCACCCATAGAAAATGGTTTACTTCTAACCAAATTAAGTCAATTCAGTTGCAAGACAGACGCCGCCATGTTGGAGCCATATCTCGTCGGTAGCCAGTGATTGGTCCGAGTTAAATTTAGTCAATGTTTCTATGGCAACCACTCTCGCAAATCAGGAGTGAGCTCGTTGCAAGTCAACACCGCTAACACGTGAATGCAAGCGACGCAAAATCTGTCAAATGTCTTCACGTACTTCTATTGAGGCATCTGATTGGCCAGTTTATAACTTGTATAACTTCAGACAAAAATATCGCGAAAAAAATTTGAGTTAGCAAGAATATGTTAAAAAAGGTATCAGGTATTGTGACGAATAGACTGAGCAACAGTTCTCAATAGAGGTAAACAGGATTTTAGGCACTTTGAGCCAGTGGGGGAGGGGCACAACACACTTTACAAAATTGTATATTTCAATATGCAAAGACTATTACATGTCAACATTTTTTGAAGTATTACTTTGATGAACTTTGTCTGAATACTAATACATCTATCACATGAACAAAATGTTACAAATTAAATTTTTACTATCAGAACATTGAGGAATGCAACTGTATCTCAAATACAAAGTACCCAAATTCCAAGTGCTTTTATTTTGAAAAACCTCCCAAAGGTCTTAACACCTTATATGGTCATCTTTATAAAATCTGAGGTTTGAATGATCAATGTCCCTTCTCCTGCAAACAAGATAAGATTGTTTTTCTGTTGAAAAGTACTGATTATTGTCGTGGAAGGTTCCCCTGACTGGTTACAACTGGTCTGGAGCTCCATGTGGGTTAATGTAACAATATATTCATCATTATGTCAATAACAGGGTAAGTAGAAGTGTAACATTCTATGAAAGTATCAAAAAAATACATGTAGCGTATATAAAAGTATAAATAAGCCTTTAGTAATTACAGTAATTCAGTATTTACCACCACAAGTTCTCAGAAGACCTTGGTGTGCTGCCAACTAGTGGTCGGAGGTTGAAGTGGAACACAAAAATGTAACGTTAGCTTAGAAATAGTAATATTAAAAATGTTCTGCCAGCATTTGAAATCAATACCAGTAATGCCACATATATGATTTTTTACACCAACAAAAAGAAAATAAAGGTTAATTTAGACAAATACATATGGCTGCTGTACACAGAAAAGACATCTTTTTCTGCTTTTTTTAATTTTTAACATTTGATGCAGTAGAGCTCCAAAAAAAATGGTTTTTTTTTTCTTAATGGATCCCAGTGATTTTACCCATAACCCTCTCAGGACCTAATTAAAGTTTTGTAGCAGAAAAAAATCTAATATTAAGAGAAAAGGTTTTTTTTAGGGATGCAGTAAAGTAACAGTGTTATTTCAGATTGTGTGTTGTAGATCTGCAACACTTTCCATCAGAGAGTTAAGCCTTCATGAAGGAAACGTTAGCTTTCTAACCGCTAATAAAACCAATGTATCAATTAGGCTTGAAATAATAAGTTCAGCATTATCTATGCTAGTTCACCTTCCACACAATTAGAATTTATTATTTTAAGAAAAATCCTCCTAAACGGTTTTGCATGGGTGGTTTTACCTTTAATTTAAGATTTAGCATTAATTTTGAGCTCACTTCAGCTTTATTAAGGTGTTTCACTGATGTTTCTCTTTTCTGCTGCAGTTTCGGCAATATTTCTGCATTTCAGCAAAATGCAGGTTTTGATAGCAAATAAGAAATTAGATGCATTTTACACAGGAAGTGCAGTTAATCAGAAACCCTGAAAATTATCTATTGGATTCATTTTTGCGTTACTTAAAGGAGTTTTTTTTTTTTTTTTTTTGCGGTTTCTCTGCATGAAAGAATTATCTGTTAAAATAAAAAAATATATACAATAATAATAATAAAAAAAATATAAAAAAAAAAAAAAAACATAAAAATAAAAAAATATAAATATTAAAATAAAAATATAAAAATATATAAAAAATAAAAATAAAAAAATATTTTAAAAAATTAAAAAAAAAAAAAAGTATTATCCATTGTCTTCTTGAAATCCTTAAATTTAAACTTTTTTAACCTAATAGTGATTCTTATGCTCCTTTCCGTACATTTTTTGGCTCAGTCATATTTTCAGCGATGTCGGTAATCTAGGTATGAAAATGTTCAGCTTGTTCAGAACATTGCTGCTTGTTCTTTTAGTATTTATAAAATTTATAGATTTTGAAATAGCGAACGAAATATTATCCATAGGAAATGAATGAGAAATTGGTCAAATCCTTAAAAAACTTTGTGAATTTTGAAACGTGTGAACTTCTACATACTTTCACCACTTTCTCTCGGGATTGAATAGTATGATTGATTGATTGATCTATTGATTGAACTAGAGACACCATTCAAACTCAAAAATGTTCATCAACTAATATCTTATTTAGGTTATTTTGGAATTTATCTTTTCATTTATTAACATGTTAGCTGTTTTGGCTAATTTAGACATTTTCCAGGTTGTTTTTTTGGGGGGGAGGGGTGGCAAAATTTGACTTTAGCTAAGAGTTTAGCATAATGTAACGTTTGTTGTTAAAATTCTTTTTTTTTATCTTTAGGCTAAAATTTTAGCCTCATATGCTTTGTTTTAGCAAAATTAGACTTTGCTCTGTTTTGGTTTGTTTTTTTTTTTTGGCTAATTTGCAATTTAGCTAATATTTTGGCAAGCTATCAGCTTTAGCGTTTTCAGCTGTTATAGCTATCATTTTAGCCATCAGTTTCAGCATTTTCCATGATCAACTCTGGCGTTTTCAGCGGCCACGTTCAGCTTACAGCATTCACCCTTGCTTTATCACAGGTAATACTATATATCTAACTTAATTTGCTTTTTTTAATGGTTGATTTCTATATTTTTTTTTCAATAATATTTGAGTTTTATATAAATGTAAGACGATGAAAAACGTATAATTTTCCGTTTTTATTTATTTATGTTTATGATACAAACCAATAAGACATAAAACAAAATGGCACCAAACCAAAAAAAATAAATAAAGAATGCGAAGATTAACTATTTTTTCCTCAGCTGTAATCATAAAGTTGTGAAAATTACTAAAATTTACATTTTTTTTTTAATTAAAGGAGATTTTGACTTTTTTTTTTTCAAATAGAGTTAAATATATTATAGTGTTTTGTTAGTTTTTCTGCTAAGATTACTTTTTATCATACATTTTTTTTACTTTTCTGTTTTCATTCTTTGAAATATTTTCAGGTAATTGCTTTTGCAAAAGAAAGGGTAATTATTTAACCGTAACTGGTAAAAGCACAGACTTCAATCAATTACTGCGATATGATTTTGTCATTAAAAAAATATTTATTGATAATCAAATGGAGTACGACAGCAGTAAGAATGAAAAGTATTCAGAAGGAAGTAAACAACACAATCAACCTATCTGAGCTCCTATTTTGGGCGTTCTGTGTCTTTTTGTTTTCCCTAAATCCTAACAAACCACTACAAAGGGACAGAATCAGTCAAATCTGCATTCAGGAGAGGACGTCCAACAGAGTCGTCTCTGCAGATGTTGCAGCACAAACATGGCGGCTTGTAAATGCGAACCAGATCAAACAAAAGGAAGCGGCGGGCCAACAGCCGCATCTGCTCCCTCATCCGCCGCCGCCGTCGGATCCTTACAGATGCGATTTTTCGTACAGATGGAAGCGTCATGTCGACTCATTACTCCGACAGCTTTTTGGAGACCCGAGCGCCGTATCCGTCTTCTAAAAACGTCGTGCGAGAAAAGAAAACAGTCGCTTTTCGTCGCCTCTTATTTCCCTGAAGAGAAGACGGAGACTTAAGGAAAGACGGAGGGAAGGAAACAAGGAGTGAATTGTGGTGGGGGGTGGGGGGTGGCTTGTCATTTTTGCTTAGCCCTTTGATGCACTCGTCTCATGTGCATCCTGACTTCAACCAGCTTGTCAGCAAGAATAGCAACCATCTCCCTTTCTGAAGTTTAAGCAGCTTCACCAAAGACACATTTCCCATCGTATCAGGTGGTTTAAATACCGTATAAAATATGCATGCTGGAACAGAAAGGCAAGAACAAAGTTTCCACCTGATCCGTCTGCCGCCGCTCGTTTTAATCACCCCGCAGCCCTCCAGATTTATTTTAATGATCATCAGGCATAGGGCTGGGAATCACTGGGTACCTCACGATACGATACGCGATACATGGCTCACGATATCGATAATATCGCGATACTGCAATAGTTGGTAGAAATCCTCTCTAATTACTAATATTGTATAGAAGAACACTTTTTTGGGGGGGAAATATATCCCCATTTTATTTGTTTTAGCTTAAACACAATCATAATAAACAACTTATGTCTTATTTTGTGCAACAAATTATAGACACTTTTGTTTAACGTTGCCTAAAATCACTAATACTATAACTTACCACCAATTGAATTGGAATTATTTGTAAAATTCAATATTAACAATAGTAAATATGATCAGCAGTGCCACAGAATTACTGTTAGCAACAGAACAAAAATTAAATAATTCAAATTGTTGACAGTTATCTACCTCCAAAGGAACGTCACACCAAAGGATGAGGAATATAACATAAGCCTCTGTCAATTGTTACAGATTTTTTTGTGCACTTTTCCCACATTTGAAAAGGGCTGAGCATTCAAAATTAAAGGCTGATTTCTCCAATCTTTATTTATTTTCTATTTGGTCAGTCAATAGTCAGGTAAAAACATTAAAACACACATAATAATGGCAATAAATATTTAAAAAATTCGAATTCTATTATAAATAGCAATAAACAACTTTAATCTATAATAATTTATACAATTTTAAGTTCTTCAATAACGAGCAACATCCTTATTTTACAGTGAATTCATGTACTTTATTTTAATTACATTATTTTTAAGTTCACACATTAAATCTGCATTTTTTTTAAATCTAAGAATGACTTTAAATAAAACATTAGCAAAAAGTTATTACGTTCATTTGAAAACCTACACCATAAATTTACCAAAGTTACACGTACACCAGCAGGTAAACATAGAGTGCATGAAAGCGAAAATTCCGATTGGTCCCTGAAGTACACACAAACAACTACGAAGCACGCGCCTCGTTCCCACAACAGGAAATAAAAGATGGCGGTCATTCTAGCGCTCAGACAAACTCACTTCTTACCGGCTGACTCTTCTACAGATGGATGATAATTGAGAACAGGTAGACATGATTTATACACGCAATACCGAGCCAGAATCCTGCCGGTGTTTTTTCCGGGGGTCCGTGCGTCGGGAAAAGAAGTCCGACGCAGCGCGAGTAGCTGCGCATTAGTTCCGGTCCGCGACTCAGACGCAACAGCCTCTTAAATGAAAATATAATATCGATACTTGGTGAGAATCCATCGAGAATCAACCGCAGGACTAAATATCGCGATATATCGCAATATCGATATTTTGGCACACCCCTAATCAGGCATCCTCGCTGCCTTCCTGGACCCGTACGGGTTCCTGTCAAGTTCGTCCGCAGAACGCTTTAGTTGCTTAACTGGCAGAGCACAAGGATGGGTTGGTAAGTGGGATGCCGGTGCCCCAAAGCCAATTTGTCTGATAGATGCTTGGACCTGGCCTCTCGGGCTGACCTCAGGGGGCAAACTGTAAATTAGATTTTTTTTTTTTTTTTCCTTTTTCCAGTCCAGGCTGTGTTGCCGTGTCACCTCTGTCATACCTTCACAAGTCAGTATATAGATATTATGAACTGCGTAACGGTGAGCGGGGCCACGTCTCCGGGGACCGAGTCCGGTTGCGGATGAGGCGATCACGTCAGGAGGAGGCCCCGTTTGGGTTTGTGAGTGATAGACGGCGCGGCCGAGGAAATGGTGTGGAAGAGAGTGCTGCGTCGAGCGGTCGAGGCATCGATTTAATCTTGTGCGCTCCCCTGATTTGACCGAGATTGAAAAGTCTAAGTGGATGTGGAGCTGTTTTCGCTCAACAATGAACTTAAAAGTGGGCCGAAACACCCAGAAACAAGGAGGGGGGGGGGGCGGTCGGAACATCACCAAACACCACGGTGAGACAGCTGTTTGAGGCCCACTAACAAGCAGCGAACTCCACAAGAGGGACCGGCGCATCGATTGAGAGCGGGGTTGGAGAAGTCACACAGCTTGTGCTATTGGATCCTTTATGTCCAATAGATTTCGACTCAGATATCATCCCTTTGGCGGAAAGACTATTGATCCGGTCTGAAGAGATTTCTATCTAATGAATATTCTGATTGCGATCATATGAATCCGGGGTGACAAATTGTGGCTGGAATGTGTGTTTAAAGAGCTTGATGGCCAATAATAAAGATTAAGATAAAGCCTCGGAATGTAAAAAATGAACATCGATCCCACGGCCACATTTCCCTGATAACAAATGTCACAAATAATCTTTAATTAAAAAAAAAAAAAGTTTGTCCATGAATCACATTAAGTTTAAATTACCACATTTTGACATTTAGCCTGCTGGAGTAGCATCCCCGCACCAGTCGATGCTCAGGATTAGTCATAATCCCGGGTGTTTGCTGAATACATTCATTAAAGGCGATGCGCTTCAGCCCCCCCCCTTCTGCTGACTTGCACACTTTTTGACGGACGCCAGCACATGCTTCCATTATGCTGTGCTCAAAAACCCACAACACGGTCATTCATCTTCCCCTTCCTTCATGTTTTAAGCATCGGCTCGCATGCAAACAGGCGCATAAGCGGGACCCCACGGGTCGGCGCTCCGCGCACCCCGTTCTCATGTTTTTCAAATAGGGCGGCGGCTTCACCTTCACCTGCGGTGCCCCCCCCCGTCCATTTTCGGGGACCCGCATTAATTAAATTCCCCGATCGTTAAACAGGTGCAGATAACCCGCCGTCAGATTTTTAACCGGATCCGGCGTCCGATCAATCGGCTAACAAAGCAGCTCCTCAATCGTTAAACAGAGCAAAACTGTTTAACTGGAGCGTGGCGAGTATAGCCAAAAGCAACACTTACTTATCAGCATCAAAGCGTCCTCGATTACAAATGAATCGTTGCACAATTCCTAATCACCCTCATCCCTGATTAGCCGGGATGTGCGGGCTTATGTGGCATTATCCCAGCCTTGCTTAGCCATGGATTTATCGAGACGAGGACCGTAGCATTGTTCTGGAAGCTGCAACAACTCCTGACATCAAAAGTTTCAGAGGAGGTCGGTGGGTCATGAGAAGGGAAAACAAAACAACAACAACAACAAAGTTTGTTGACTAATTTCTGTTTCTATCTTTCCCTTGAATTAGAAGCCAGAGGCTAACGGTCAGCTGCAGCCCGCGGCGCTCCATCTCTGTTATCTCCCTTTTCCTTTAGCTTTTGGTAAATGCTGTTATTTCAGCTGGTTCTGACCCGCCGTCTGCCCCGGGATAACTTCACCCGGTAGCTTTTGTTTCATCATTCTTCAAAGGGGATCTGAATCGGCTCCACCTTGCAAGGATTCATGTCCAATGTTTGACTTTGTGAACACGGACTCACCCTTTTTTTTGAGGCTATGCAAAGCAGAAACCTGTGTTTTTATGATGATTTTAGTTCTTTCTAGACTGCAGTCACATATCCCAAAAATGACAATTCAGTATCATTTTGTTTAAATTATAGTAGACTTTATTGAATTCCAGTTTACGTTTAAATGCCACATCATAATCAATTAACTGTGCTCCGTAATATCCAGTTAATATGTTATTTAGAAGAATTAATTAAATTTTTCAGGGTTTTAATAAAGTTAAAAAAGATTTATAGAAGTTAAAAAAACAAAAAAATTAACAACAACAACTAACAATAATTCAAAGTTGATTGAACTATTCCACAGTAGAAAACAATGACACAAAGATCACTGGTAATTTACAAAACTCGTCCTATTTGGTGTTTTTCTTAACTAATTTAACGACTTTGATTTGCCAAATTATTTCTTTTTTTCTTTTATCTGAGTATTTGTAAATTATTATGACACTGAAATTCCACAACAACTAAATTCTTTTATTTTCCTTTTTTAATTAAGTTTATTTATTTATTTATTTTTAATTAAATTCTTCTTACTAGTGTTTTTAATGTAATTTGTTTTGTAAGCGTCTTTGAATGTCTTTTAAAAGCGCTATATAAATAAAATATATTATTATTATTATTATTATTTATTATTAAGTTAGTGGCTGCTCTGGAACATTTGGAGGTCATACGTTGACAGGCGGGGCAGGAAGGCAGAAGCTCGTTTATTGACTGAGCGGTCCGGACCGGACTGGACCGACAGATCCCACCTCTGGTCCACCGTTGGCCGTAAGTCCTTAGAAAAATGAACGGACCCCTTCTGTCGTCACATGATGTAACCTATTGATCGGTGGGAAGGTTTTACGAGGTCCGACCAACACTTTTCTGAAAGTTTTGACTGGATTCTTCTTCAATCTTCTTGCAAAGAATAAGAAATTCTTTACATATTTGCGAGGGTTTGGAAATGGAGACGCACCTAATCCACCTGTTTCTGTCTCTCCCGACCCCGGCGTTCATAATAAACAGTTACACTGATCTCGTCTTTAATTAAAAAAACACTTTTGAGGAAAAAGTCATTCAGTTATGTTGCGTTGATAACCGCTTCATAATTAAATCGTTGGCTCCTGAATCGAATCGTGTGGTGCCTCGAGGGCCGCCATGATTAGTCGACTAATCGACGATTAAAATAATCGACGACTAATTTAATAGTTGATTAATCGTTACTTTATATTGTATGGAGTCAGAGTGTAGTAAAGTTTAAAGTCATAATAGCATTATGCTAGCTTTTTGTATTTTTTTGGCATTTATTAAGATTTTTAGGCTATTTTAGGCTAGTTTTTTAGGCTAGTTTAGCTACTATTTAATCTACATGCTAGCTGTTTAGGCTAACTTAAGCTTTTCTTTTTGTTTTTTAAGCTATTTTATAAGTTTAGCTAATATTTTAGCTACATGCTAGCTGTTTAGGCTAACTTAAGGTTTTTTTTGTTTTTAGCCTGATTTGGAGTTTATTTACAATTTAATCTTCATACTAGCTGTTTAGGCTAACTTAATTTTTTCTTTTTGTTTTTTTAAGGCTATTTTTAGGTTTAGCTAATATTTAATCTACATGCTAGCTGTTTAGGCTAATTTAAGCTTTTCTTTTTGTTTTTTAGTCTATTTTTAAGTTTAGCTTATATTTCAGCTACATGCTAGCTTTTTTTGGCTAACGTTGGCTCTTTTTATTTTTTAGGCTAATTTGGCATTAACTAATATTTTAGCTGGTTATCAACTTCAGCATCTTTACATCCAGTTTGCACATGACCCGATTAGTCGACTAATTGGAAAAAGTAATCAGTGATAGTTGACTATTAAAATAATCGTTCGTGGCTCATGTTATCCACATCTAGTGGCTGGTGGCACTCGTTAGGGAGGGACGGCGTCCGTCACAGCATGTACTCTTGACCGCCCTTCGTAATGGCGTTAACCCCAACGCCTGACTGCCACCGTCTACATTAATGACCACGCAGATGATTTTTAGAAGAATGCGGTGACGGATAAATCTTTAAGATTCTGGCGGTTCGTGAACGCAGCGTCAGTAAAGTATGGCTTTCTATTCCAGGCAGCAGGTTTTGGTTTCATCAGATCGGGGGATTTTTCACCATCACATCTGTGGACTGTTTGACATATTTCCAGCCGGACTATCATTCCACTTTCTTTGAGGAATGGCTTCTGTCAGCGGCCGTATCGTAAAGGTCTGATTGATTGATTGACGGCTCCGCCGGTGGATCCTGTCAGGGTTTTCTCTGCACAAAAGAAGCTTAAGTTACTCTGACCTTTGCACAATAGATACCCGAAACAAAGCCCCTTTTTTTTTTTTTTTTTTTTTTCGTCCTTTCCTTGCTTACCTGCCAGATCTTCCACCGCGGCCGCTGTCGCGCGAATCTGGACTTTTTTTTTTTCCGCCGTCCTGATTTTGTGGACAGTTAGCTTCATGTTAACATGTGGGGCGCTCGACTGCAGTAAGTGATACGAGGCCGTTTTGTTGTGTGATTCCGCCCCGGTCTCCTCCTCCTGCAGAAAATAAGTGCAAATGGAAGATTTGTGTTTGTTGTTTTGCCCACAGGCCAAGCAGCAGACTCATGAATGAGGCGCTGTGCATGCATGTGTGATAAACAGACCGAGGGATGGTGGGTTTTACTAAAGGGCTGCAGGTTGTAATGGCTGGTTGTAGCTGTGAATTTATAGATGTCTTAACCTGTTAATTAAATCCAGAAGGGTTCCTAATGAGTGGGAATAAGGCCTTCTGTCTGTGGAGGTTTGGTGGAAGTTATTTTGCATAGTATCCATATGGATGGACGTCCACGGCTCGGCCCCCTCCGTATGGCTTTACTCAGCACTTTCCTCCTTGAATTTCATACAGAATTATGCTGAAGCTGCATCACGCTTCTGTGAAGTCCGCCTGCTTCCTCCGGTCCGTCCCGATCATTTGTATGTATGGCGGGCAGCATTAATAGGGTTGCGTAAGGTGGAATCTGGGACAGTGTGTGCAGAAGGTGCCGAGCGTCTTCCCTTTGTTTGCTTATTTGACGTGACGCGTGGAAAAGGGCAGATCGGTTTGACATCTCTAACCTAATAAACGAGGGTGTTTAGTCTTTAAACATACACATTCTTGTTAATTTTCTGCTTTTTTTTTTTAAATGATTCATTGGGAGTCCTTTGCACAGTTCACTGGGACTTTTAAGTTATTAAGGAGGAAAATGGGAAATTGTTCATTAGTAATGTATTGCACAGTGGAGCAGGGACTTTTATCCGCCTGGCTTGGCAGAAATCAGATATATTCTCCCGCCACCGGATGAGTTATATATTTTTACAGCCGAGCGTGCCCCATCTTATTAAAAAATCAGTGGAGGACATGCCCAGCAGCAGTCAGTAAACCATCTCATTTGAATCCAACCTTTACCTCAACATTGTTCCTTGTTTATTATTGATGTTGTCTCGATCGCGCTTGATGCCATTTTACCGCGGAGCTTTCGGGGCCGGATCGCATACTCTCCGTCCACTCAGACTGCATTACTGGGGCAGTTAAAAGTAACGTTTGAAGGCGTCCGCTGGGACGCGAAATGCAGGGCAGACTGAGCTGTGATGTGCCGCTTTGAACCGCTGTCCTCTGTTCGCCAAGGCGAATCACAGACGAATCAGAGGATGGTGCTTCGGTGAAAGCAGAGGTGTGGAATAAAGGTTACTACTTCCTTGCATATTTCAAAGGCCATTAGAGATTTTTTCTTTTTTTTTTTTTTCTTTTTCTCCATGCATGCTCCAGTGCTGGAGGACATGGAAAAGCACTGGCCAAATATTGGATTTGTATAAATGTTAAACGTCAAGAAGCCACATATATTTTTGCTTCAGTTCCTTCTAATCTTACATGTTACTGGGTAACTGGTAAAGATCATCTCTAATAACTAACAATTTATAGAAGAACACATTTTTTTTAAATATATCCCCATTTATTTTTTAGCTTGAACACAATCATAATTAACAACGTGTGTCTACATTGCTAAAATCAGTGATACTATGTCCTCGAAAAGCATCCACACCAATTGAATTTGACTTATCTATAAAATTCAGTGTTAATGAGTAAACATGGACCTCAATAAATAAATAAATAAATAAATCTAAATAATTCAAGTAGCTGCTGACAGCCAGTCTTGAAATGTGCCCCTCCCCCATTGACGAATCAAAAGAACGTCCCACTAAAGGATGACGAATATCACGTTTTACAGCCTCTTCCAACAGAAATAAAAGATTGATACTTGGTGAGAACCAATAATCGATATTTTGTCACACCCCTAATGTTCAGTGTATATAATGAGAGTTTTATAGCTTGTTGAAATGAACTTTATTAATATCCCAAGGGATAAATGTATCTGTTATGGCACCCATATATCTAAAACATTTTACAAACACACATATTCCTATGAACATAAATATACATATGAGTAATACACACCTATCTACAATAACTATATACTATACCAAGGGTGTCAAACTCAACCGTACAAGGGGCCAAAATACAAAACACACCTTAGACCTCGGGCCGAAAAGGATAAATATTTATTCAAAACTCTAAAACTACATTTTTAAAATTTTAATCGTAACTTTTTAACATCATTATGAATTAGATATATAGCATTACCTGCGATAATGCTAGTGTGAATGCTGTAAGCTGAATTTGGTCGCTGGAGATGCTAGCTGAAAATGCTGAAATTGATAGCTAAAAAAGCTGATAGATGAAAACGCTGAAGCTGATAGCCAGCTAAAAGCCAAATTAGCCTAAAAAATAAAACAAATAGAGAAAAACAAAAAAACTTAGGTTAGCCAAAACAGCTAGCATGTAGCTGAAAAAAATAGCTGAACTTCAAAAATAGCCTTAAAAACTGAAAAAAGCCCAAATTACCCACAACAGCTAGCATGTAGCTGAAAAATTAGCTAAGTGCCAAAATAGCCAAAAAATCTTAGAAAATACCAAAATATTCCAAAAAGTTAGCGGAATGCTAATTTTTATAACTTTAAAAACCAAAACTTAACATAATAATAATAGAAAGGCAGGAACATTCCAGAATAAATCAACCTAAACTTTAATATTTTACTCTCAATATTAGTATATTTTGTCAAAATTTTACAAGTTAAAAATATGCGCAAGATAACATAACGATAAAATAAAAGTATCTGGAGGGCCGGATAGAATTACCCGGCGGGCCGGATCCGGCCCCCGGGCCTTGACTTTGACACGTGTGACTATACAATACAATACTTGTACTATACAATACTATTCAAAACTATACAACACAATACTATACAACACAATACAATACAATACAGTACAATACAATACAATACACTACAATACAATACACTACAATAATATACTATACAATAAAATACTGCACAATAATTTTATATACACATATTAACCTATTTAAAAAAAAAAAAAAAGTTGTTTTTATTGTGTTTGTTGTTTTTGTCCTTACTGTTATGTCCCCAAATCTGGCTCAGCTATAGGGGGGAAAATACAAAAACTGGACACCAATGAGAATAAAATGAACAAAGTTTATTAAATAAAGGAAATCCTGTGTCGTGAAATCAAATAATTAGTCCGCTCGTCCAAAAAAAGGGAGAAACCAAAAGGGAATTGGAACCAAAAATAAAACGAGTCAGTTGAAGTCAGCAGCTCTCTAACCAAAATAAAGAAAACAAACAAAGTCAGCAAATCAAGACTACCAACCCCAAACTAAAATAGCAAAACTCAGCAGTGTGAGGCCTCTACTGCCTCAAACCTAGGGCTGTAACGAGTATCCGGGTGCTCGAGTACTCGCGATCTGGTTCCGAAATTATGAGTACGAATATTAAAGCTCGCTGATTTGCAATCTTCATAAATATAGTTAATTGTAGTAAAATATTATCAAAATATGATCAGGGGACGATGTATTTTTGCTCTGAAATGAAGATTAATGTTGTATTTTAAGCTTACGAACTAAAACCAAGCCGAAATAGCTGCCGTTCCGCCACTGGAAGTAAACACATCTTTGTGACGGTGAACTTTCGGTTTTCAAAATAAAACGAGCGAGAGCTTTTTTCCGTTCAGAAAATGAGACTGAAGTTCCGTTCTCTGAAAAAACTTCTAAAAAAAATAATTAGCATTAACATCGGAGCTTTAGCTCCAGTGTTTACATTCTTTTGGTTATGATAACTCTTCAACAGTTGACGCAATTAACGAAACTCCATCTTATTCTGAAGGAACGCAGCCTCGCGCTGCTGAAAGGAGGATGGAATCAACGTGAATCAGATGATTCTGCCGCGGAAAAAAACACCTTTTTTTTATAGGGGCTCTGCAACAGCATGTAAAGTTTGAAAATAAAATGTTAAAGAACTTTGAGGACACAAAACTGTTGAGATAATTTTCAGGTTTTGCTTTTAAATTATCCAAAACAGTGATTTTTGTCATTTTTATGTTACTTAACCAGAAAAAAAAAAAAAGTTTAAAATGACAAACAGCATTTCTTTTCGATCTGAATCTTTGTTGATTCTGATCTCCTGTTCTAGATAACGGTATAAATAATGATTAAAACCAAATAGTTTAATTTTTTATCCACCCAGTAAACAGACATGCACATGGCAATAAACATATTAAAAAGTAAGAATCGTAGTTGAGCTTGATTCGTGAATCGAATTGGATCGCCACCTGAGCTACGATCCACAGCCCTACTCAAACCCTTCCGCTCTCCTTGGGGTCCAGATGGCTCCAACCACATATTGTTATGGGATTTCTTCCACGACAAATGTCGACGAAGGTGGACAAGATCTTATGTCTGTCATGGACATTAGTGAAACTCAAAAATCAGTGAAAAAAATAATGTAAACAAGCCAAGGAGAGCGGAAGGGTTACGTAATTGGCTGGTGGTAATTAAGATCACTTGCCCCACCTGCCAGATGAGGGCGGGGCTTGTTGAAAAGGTGTGGCACAAGAGCAGCAGTACGTGACGCCCCATTTACACTGAACGCGAAAGCGCCGCGAAAGCCGCGAAGCGGCGCGGAACGGAGTCCGCTTCCATTCGGCGCCCTTGTTATCCTATGGCGTCGTTCACACAAGGCGCGGAGCGGAGCAGCGCGGAGGGCCCGCGCGGTGCAGCGGATCGTTTACGCGTCTGACCTATTTTGTGCGCGAGCCGCGAGCGTTCCGCGTCAATTCTGGCCGGAAGTTTCATCAAGATACATGAGAAAATCTGTTTTCTTTTCAAAATATAACCAGTTTTTCACAATAAAATGCCGCGATTGACAAATGTGATCATGTTTTTGTATCTAAACAGGCGGTAGACACGGATATAAACATACAATCACAACACAAACGTGCGTGCGAGAGCACAGAGACACACAAAACAGACAGACACGCACACTTTTTTTTTTTTTTCACAGACACGTACACACGAAGATCAACGTGGATAAACTCCGTGCGGTGAGGAGTTTCGGGAGTTAATAAAAGGACAACAGAGAGACAGAGAGCAGTTCATCTTAGCAGAAACAGGGGGTAATATTTATAAAACACACAACACAGACAGACACGAGCGCGCACAGATCAACGCAGTGAGCTGACTCCGGAGCGAGTGGGCGGGGCTGCGGGATTTTGGAAGAGAGAAAAGAGATGCAGAGAGCTGCTTCTCTTAGCAGAAATATGGTTAATAATTGTAGTTTATTAATTTACCCACACACAGACACCTGCGAGCGCGTGCGCACACATACACACAAAACAGAGATACACACGCGCGCGCACACAGATCGGGTGGGCAGGGTTTTGAGAGAGCAGTTTTTCTTAGCAGGAACATGGGTTAATGTCTTTAGGCTATGAAATTATCAACCATGATGGCAAAAACAAAAAAAGCTCTAGCAGAAGCGCCTGTGGACCGCCGCGGAAAAATGCATGTCTGGTGTGAACGACAGAGCGGAGCGGAAGCGGCGCAGACTCCGCTCCGCTTCCGCGTCCAGTGTGACCCCGGCGTAACACTTCCTGCTGCAACAAATGAATCTTCTCATCCTATCGTATCGTCTCCTGTCTTGTCGTATTTTATTATATCATATCTTAGTTTATCTTATTTTATGTATCAAATCTTGTCACATTGGATCGTATCATATCGTTTCTTGTCTTCTTGTAATTTGTTGTATATTGTATCTTATCAAATGTGATCCTAAAGTAGTCGTGTCAATCTTATCAAATTACATATCTTATGAAATAATGAATCTCATCTCATCTCATAAAAATATCAACAAAAACGATGTTGGCCGTATTGTTGAAGGTATGACACCATCGGTGGTTTTGCTTCAGAAAAAAGCAGAATTACGCGGGTCATCTTCTCTGCTCCGTCTCCTTAATTCTCCAGGGAGAAAGTGAACGTTGGGCTGATGGAGCTGAATGAGTCGGAGCGATGGCGGCAGACATAAACGCCTTTCAAATGATAGATAAGCCTTTAAAGTGTTCAAGGTTCTCATGAATCCTTAAAGCTGAACTTTAAAATTCATATTTCTCTTAATCGTTACTGTGAGCCCAAAAGTCTGTGGGATAGATGGTGCTGCAGGTCACAAGTTGAACCATGGAAAAGTCTTTGAGCGAGTGTTACACCGTCACTCCAGCTCCGAGTCTGCAGTTCTTTAACATTAACAAACAAAACTCAGCTTTTATTTTATAACACAAGAGAAAAATCGAATGAGAAACTGTAATTTGTAATAAATGAAGGAATAAAAAAAACCCAAATTGTGATATTTTCAAACAAATGTTGGCTAATATGGATCAAAATGTTAAATAATCCTTTCTTTTATTCTACTAAAATGATAAAACTATCAATAGTCTAAACTAAATGTAATTTTGTTGTGTTAAACTATCATTTCATCGCTTCGTCTTTGCAAGGATTGCAAAAAAACAAGGTTGTTTTCCATATAACAAACAGGACTGATTTAAAAAAAAAAAAAAAATTTACTTTTCTAATCAATTTTCTGTATTTTATTCTGTCAAAAATCTGCTTAAAAAGTTTCTCTTCGCTTCGGTTTACATCACTTGTAATGAAAAACCAGTTATTTATAACTTTTTCATTAATAAAAATGAGTTATTAATAACCAACATTTGACAGATGACTTAATATTTAATCGTATAAGGTTAAATCTAAAGGATTAATTCCTCAGGCAGTGATGCACACAGATGTCTGTGTGAGATTTATTGATTTAAAATGTTCTAATGTGTCAGTTTAGATAATTCTCTTTTCATGCAACTGTCTAAGTTAATGTTATTATGAATCTGACATTGATGGAATACTGTATTATTGAGCAAATCAGCCTTCTAGCAACAAACAGGCAATTCTTGTAGATCAGGCATGTCCAAAGTGTGGCCCATGGGTCCAACCGAGTGATTGATTTTAATCAGACTTTTTAAAGACCCTATTAATGCCATTCTTTAATCTTTCAGATTAAATACTATGCATACATATGATAATCTATTATGTTGGACACATTAAAAAGCAGATATGTTATTTTCTTGAGTCCATTTTCCCACCCGGATGTAAGACGACTTAGTCTCTGAGGCTCCTCCTTTCGCCCCGCCCATTTCATGACGTCATCCTAGAGCCGGCCTTTGCAGCGTGTTTGCGTTTCACCCACAAAAACGAGCAATATCTGAACTTTTGCAAAATTGGATTGAAATATCGTGCAAATAACATGAAAATATTTTGGTGATCACGACTAGCTTCGCTGAGAAAATGGGTGTTTGTGTTAGCCGGGGGGGGCGGTGCTGGTAACGCAGACTCTTCTTGGAAGGGGCTGTTCCCCCACGTTCATACTTATGAATGTGAGGACCCAGTCATTCTCAGGGATTTGAAAGGGGCTGGTGCTCAGAGAACTGGGTTTTAGATGCTTTAATGGAGCAAAATACCTCCTCTGAGGTGTTTATTTGTAAGAATTTATCATTAAAATGCATTTAAAATCCATAAAAAGTTGATTTTGCATGATATAAGTAATTTAAAACATGGCTAAAAGAATAAAACGCAGGTGTCCAAAAAGCTTTTGTGGAAATACTTTTATTCCACAATACGTTCATTAAACATTACCTCCAGAGAAGCTCTTATATACTGTAGAGCAGCCATGTTTCTACATCAAAATTAGAATTTTCTATTCTTTTCATAGAAGTTACTTCATATGTACAACATTTTGTAGTTACTTTTATAGTTGTTTTATATGGCGCTTTGAAATAACCTTCGTCAAACAAGACATCGTACATTAAAAGTTCAAAAAGCAATAAGAAAAAATATAAAAGAATAAAGATAACGTACATTTTCTGCTATGTTTGTGTTATAAAATAAGATTTAAATGTTTAAACTTCTCTATGTCTGCTTTGTTTCTTACATGTTTTTCAATATTCGAAGGCCCAAAAACTATTATTTGTAGATAATTTATAGTAGATTGAATATCAGACATTTTATAGATAATGTTTAAGAAAGCTGGCTCCAAAACATATTCACCTGACCAACTCTGGCTCTCCTATGAGAACGTTTGCTGTAGTGGATGATCCTTTTTGGTTGGATAATAGGAGTTTCGGAGGTTGCAGTGACCTCTTTGTCTCCCTTTGGCTACATTGTCCCAAACAGCAAAGCCACAAATTTCCACCATTGCCTTATAATTCCAGCTGTTAGTTGCTAAAACCTTCGGAATGATTCCTGGGATTTAATTTTGGGTTAAAACACAGCAGATCGCGTTATGCAACCCAGCAGCATCGTTTCTGCTCGTCTTCGGGAGCGCTCCCTGCAGTCCTTTAATGAAGACGTTAAATCTTCCAAACGTTCAGGCATGAGCAGCGATAGCCCCAGTCATCAGAGAGCAGGGTTGCTGTTTTACATTTCCAGAAATCAGGAGTTCATGTCAGCTGTCCTCAGCATGAAAATGCTGAATGGGAGCACTTCACTGAACATCCCTGTTTCTTTGATTTATGTCTGTAATTTGTCCCGAATCACCTTCTAAAGCAGCTTTAATGAAGGAACCTTATCAAACGACGTGTGAACATGAAATTATAAAGAACTTAAAGGGCTAACATCAGTTAAAATTAAGTCATAAAGGCAAAAGTTTTTGAATTACAGTAGGTAATAGACTACTTTATCAGCTGACGAGGCATTCAGGGATGAACTGTTAGTATTTATACTAAAAGAAAACTGAAGCTTTGTGGATTTAAAACCAAAACTACTCTTCTGGGGAAAACCAAAATGATCATTTGTTTTTACAAATAGTTTTTTAAAATGGGAAAAAAATTGAGTTTATGTGTAATTTTGCCAAATTGGAGGTTTTACTGGCTTCATCTCACAGCATCACAGAAAATAATTAAGTTTATTTTTGAATAGGAAGAAGATTTTTGATATTTTTGGCCAAACACCAATATTTTTTTAAGTTTGTTTGATTTGGGTTTCAAATAATATTGGCCTCAATTTAGCTCCATAAGTCAACGTGAGAAAAAAAGTATTTTTAGTCTCAAAATCACAAATATGTTGATTTATAAGCTAGATTTTGTGCTAAATAGCATTAGCTAGACATGAAGACATATAGGGGGCAAATTTTCACATCACGGTAATATTGAATCAGCAATTTTGAAATTGTAGAAAAATGTACACTCAACACAGATGTAAGTTTTTATAAAAAACTAAAGCAAAAACCTTAAATCAATTAGTTAAATAAATAAAAATGTCCCCAAAAGAAGCTTTGCAGCTTTGGAAAAATCCCTTCATATTCTATATTCAACGTTGGTAGTACTATAGCAGACTTATTGAAGTCTGGGGAAACATACAAAAGTGACTTTTATCCTGAAATCAAAGCAATAACCAACATTGGGACTAGAAATCAAACCAAATTTTGAGACGTGAATAAACTCAAATCGCCTGTGATTATGTTCAAAATGAGAAATTTACAGCCTGCAGGCTGTACTCAGAAAATGCTGAGCAACAATCGAGACAGAAACACGTTGGAGTTTCTAAATATCGGAGCGCGGAATGGAGGAAACATTTTTAAAAAATGGGATTTGTGTTGAAGAATGGTCCATGTTAATTAGGGCTGCCACGATTAGTCGACTAATCGACGACTAATCGACTATTAAAATAATCGACAACTAATTTAATAGTCGATTAGTCGTTACTTTATATTGTATGAAGTCAGATTGAAGTAAAGTTGAAAGTTATAATAGCCTTCTGCTAGCTTTTTGGAATATTTTGGCATTTATTAAGGTTTTTTAGGCTATTTTGGAGTTTAGCTAATATTTCAGCAGCATGCTCGCTATTTCGGCTAACTTTAGCTTTTTTACGTTTTTTAGGCAACTTTTGAGTTTAACTTATATTTCAGCTATATGCTAGCTGTTTTGGCTAATATAGTATTTTTCCATTTTTTTAAGGCTAATTTGGAGTTTAGCTAATATTTCAGCAGCATGCTAGCTATTTTGTTAACTTAGTTTTTTTAAGTTTTTTTAGGCAATTTTTGAGTTTAGCTTATATTTCAGCTATATGCCAGCTGTTTTGGCTAATATAGGATTTTTCAGTTTTTTTAAGGCTAATGTGGAATTTAGCTAATATTTCAGCAGCATGCTAGCTATTTCGGCTAACTTTGGCTCTTTTTATTTTTGGCTAATTGGCATTAACTAATATTTAGCTTGTTATAACTCAGCATCTTACATCCACTTTGGCCATGAACAGATTAGTCGACTAATCGATGTTTAATCGACTATTAAAATAAGTCGATTAGTCGTTACTTTATATTATATGAAGTCAGATTGTAGTAAAGTTGAAATTATAATAGCCTTCTGCTAGCTTTTTGGAATATTTGCATTATTAAGTTTTTAGGCTATTTTGAGTTTAGCTAATATTTCAGCAGCATGCTCGCTATTTCGGCTAACTTAGCTTTTTTACGTTTTTTAGCAACTTTGAGTTTAACTTATTTTTCAGTTATATGCTAGCTGTTTTGGCTAATATAGTATTTTCCATTTTTTAAGGCTAATTTGGATTTAGCTAATATTTCAGCAGCATGCTAGCTATTTTGATTAACTTAAGCTTTTTTAAGTTTTTTAGGCAATTTTTGAGTTTAGCTTATATTTCAGCTATATGCTAGCTGTTTTGGCTAATATAGTATTTTTCCATTTTTTTAAGGCTAATTTGGAGTTTAGCTAATATTTCAGCAGCATGCTAGCTATTTAGGCTAACTTTGGCTCTTTTTATTTTTTGGTAAATTTGGCATTTAACTAATATTTTAGCTGGTTATCAACTTCAGCATCTTTACATCCACTTTGGCCATGAACAGATTAGTCGACTAATCGGAAAAAATAATCGGTGATTAGTCGACTATTAAAATAATCCTTTGTGGCAGCCCTAATGTTAATAAATGCTTTTTGTTATTAATTCATGAGCTGACAGCTGGAAAATCAGGATAATACTTAATTTATGTATTGCTTATGTTGAGATTGAGGATCAAGAAAGAAAAAGGAAGAACTAAATTAGTCGTCATTCTGATAAAAGTGTGAAATACTTTGTTCTACCTTCATATACAATAATAATACAGGACTGGAAGACGTGCAGAACTCTAACTATAGCGTGATCAGAAGTTGTGATGCTGGAAAAGCCTTTTCTCATCTGGAAGTGTGATGTCGGAAAGCTCTGCAGATCTGAGTGGTTTATTGAATGGCCCGGGGGCGAATTGACTGGCGGGTTTGATACCGGAGGTTTTTAGTTGTTTATTACTTTACATGTCCGAGTCAAAGCTGTTGAGCAGATGGTTTTGTTTTTTTCTGATTAAAGCTTGTAAAAAAAGTCCCTTTGTGTGTATTAACCTTGCATAAAAACAGATGATATTCCACTTTTTTTATTTTCTTGTCAATATATTTCAGCTTAAATAAATACAATCTAATGAAATGGCAGCTTGGCTTTAATTCAAGAGAACTTTTATTTATTTTACATTTTGTCTTCCATATGACCACACAGCAGGAATTTGTTCATTAAGTCGCATTTATTGTCAGCACTTTCCTCTCCTCAAAGGTGAGCGACGGAGGGAAAAAAACAAAAGAGAGAGTGCTTTTTTTTTTTTTTTCCAGGTTTTACTTATTTATAAAGCCTCCTCACAAAGTGCAGTCATATTAGACTGAGCTGTCAGGTTGCCAGTATGATTGCAGCCGAGATTGTATGCACCGCACAACACCTTTAATTAGGTTGCTGTCTCTCCTCTGTCAGCAAAGACAAAACGAATCAAAGGTTATATTGGAAAGAGTAAGTAAGCAATTATCTGCTTTTGTCTGCGATCACCGTCAGTCAACAGAGGCTCGGATTTGTAACGACACCCAAGAAAAGCGCAGTGTACACTGATAACGCAATAATGCTGCTGAATACAACTTGTTAATAAAGGCGCTCTATATCTCCTTGAGTCATTACTCCAGAGTGACATGATTGGACGTTTGATAGAAAACAAATTATGGAAAATATTTAAATCGGCTTCTCAGACAATACGGTACACTTGTAGTTAATTAAAATGATGCTCTCTGGAAGGACAGGTAAGAAGGATTTCATTTTAAAAGCAATCTGCTGCCTTGAGAAGCAAAGTTTCTTTAAAAGGATTTTAAAGAGGATCATTTTGAGGTATTTCTATGAATGATCCAATCACGGGACTGTTTTGCTTATTTTAAAATCAGAATCTATGTTTGGATGTTTGGTCCAATCAATCGAGTCCAGGAGTCTGCAACCTGCGGCTCCAGAGCCAAATGCGGCTCTTTTATCTCTCCATGGTGGCTCTCTGGCTGAAGAAAAATAAAATAATTGTAATTTTTTAAAGTAAGAATTACTTGATTATCATTTTTAAATGCTGCTTGTATTTTTGGTATTCATGAAGTTTATAGTTTTTGAAATATTGAACAAAATGTAAATGAGAAAATCTTCTTTTAAGTAGATTAATAACAAACTTTTAAATATATTCATGTTCTATGTTTCCAGCTTTTATAATAATTTTCACAAATGTTGGAGTTTACCTGATATTTTAGCAACATGCTAACATTTTTGGCTAATTTGTTAGCTACTGGGGGTTTTAGGTTAATTTAGAGTTTACCTTCTATTTTAGCAACATGCTAACGTTTTTGTTCATTTAATTTACTGGGCTTTTAAGCTTATTTTAGAGTTGAGCTTTTATTTTAGCAACAAGCTAAAGCTTTTTAGTAATTTAGTGTACTGAGAAATTTTAGGGAATTTTTGAGTTCTGCTAGTAAATAAGCAACAAGCTAGCTTTTTTTGACTAAATTGACCTCTACTGAGTTTTTTCGTTAACTTGAAGTTTAGCTAATGTTTTAGCAACATGCTAACATTTTTGGCTAATTTGTTAGCTACTGGGGGTTTTAGGCTAATTTAGAGTTTACCTTCTATTTTAGCAACATGCTAACGTTTTTGCTTAATTTAATTTACTGGGGCTTTTAAGCTTATTTTAGAGTTGAGCTTTTATTTTAGCAACAAGCTAAAGCTTTTTACTAATTTAGTTTACTAAGAAATTTTAGGGAATTTTGGAGTTCTGCTAGTAAATAAGCAACAACCTACCTTTTTTTTTTTGACTAAATTGACCTATACTGAGTTTTTTTTCGTTAACTTGAAGTTTAGCTAATGTTTTAGCAACATGCTAACATTTTTTGGCTAATTTGTTAGCTACTGGGGGTTTTAGGTTAATTTAGAGTTTACCTTCTATTTTAGCAAAATGCTAACGTTTTTGGTTAATTTAATTTACTGGGGCTTTTAAGCTTATTTTAGAGTTGAGCTTTTATTTTAGCAACAAGCTAAAGCTTTTTACTAATTTAGTTTACTAAGACATTTTAGGGAATTTTGGAGTTCTGCTAGTAAATAAGCAACAAGCTAGCTTTTTTTTGACTAAATTGACCTCTACTGAGTTTTTTTTCGTTAACTTGAAGTTTAGCTAATGTTTTAGCAACATGCTAACATTTTTTGGCTAATTTGTTAGCTACTGGGGGTTTTAGGCTAATTTAGAGTTTACCTTCTATTTTAGCAACATGCTAACGTTTTTGGTTAATTTAATTTACTGGGGCTTTTAAGCTTATTTTAGAGTTGAGATTTTATTTTAGCAACAAGCTAAAGCTTTTTACTAATTTAGTTTACTGAGAAATTTTAGGGGAATTTTTGAGTTCTGCTAGTAAATAAGCAACAACCTACCTTTTTTTTTGACTAAATTGACCTCTGGCTTAAATAAATGCTAATGTTTTTGTTTGACTTAGTTTATTGAGGAATTTTAGGCTATTTTGGAGTATAGCTAGTATTGACGCAATGATCTAGTTTTTTCTTTTCTTTTTTTTTGGCAAATTTGGCATCTGTGGTAAAAGGTAAAAACTTAAAAAAAAAATCACATTTTGAAAAATGCTAGTTTCTTTTTACATTTTTGCTATTGTTAGTGCCAGAAATTAGAAAAAAAAGGTAATGAAGACAAATATGAATTTCTAAACAAAATTAAAAAGTAAGAAAAAAAAAATGAAAAAGGCTAAAGTAAGACTATGTGGCTCCTTCTAGGTTTTGATCAGTAGAAAACGAGCCCATATGGCAATACGCACTTGTGGTCCTCTGAACCCTTGTGCTATCCTAGGCATTTTTACATTTAGTGCCTCCACAAACGATTATTTTAACGGTCGACTAACCGGGTCATGCGTAGGGTTGGGCACCGATGGGATCTGATGCGGTTCCGGTGCTACCGCGGTTCTTTGGTTTCGGTTTCGGTTCCCTTTCGGTGCTTATTGCGGTACTTCAGTAATAAAAAATAATGCCTTTATCTTCCTAAATCCAAAGCAGAACGGCTTCAAACAAGCGCAGACTCCCTCCTGCCGTGCAGCTGTGCGCACGTAATATAAAGCATAATATAAAACTCCGTCTTAAATAAACCTAAACGTCCTTGAAATTTTAGCCTGACATTTTATTAAATTAAATCAGGAATGTGGCATTTATTTGCAGTTGTTTTTGGGCAAAAGCAATATTTTATTTCAATAAAATAAGGCGGAAGATAAATGTCAATCACACGGCTGCAAAGCGCAGCAGATGATGACGACCCGCTGTGGTGGTGGGCGGAGCCGAGCCGAGCAGCCCAACAAGGAGGAAACGATTCATCGTTTCATTTTGGGATGGGGCTCCAGCGTTGTTTAAAAATTGCGGAAACTCCACTATTCACAGCGAAAGTCCCGCCCACCGACGTTGCGGAAGCCGACCATCTCAAAGTGACACTCCCCCACGTGCTTTCATGCATTTTAGATGCGCGCGCTTGCGCTGTTGGCGGTTTTATATGAGCCCGCCCACGAACACAAGAAAGTAAATAGATAGGCTGAATCGTAAAAAATCAGAAGGGAGTACTATAAGTGATTGACATGTCCACAGACAAATGAAACTTCAATGAAATTTGGAACCGAAATCCGGCACCGTTTGCAGCCGCATCTTTCGGTTTCGGTAGAACCGCGCAAATCATAACGGGTCCTACTTGGAACCGAACTTCGGTGCCCAACCCTAGTCATGCGCAAAGTGGATGTGAAGCATCCAACCATCATTAGCTTTAAATAAACTCAAACCTAGATCTATAGCATTACCTGCAATAATGCTAGTTTTGAATGCTGTAAAAATTTGGCCGCCGAAGATGCTAATGCTGATAGCTAAAGATGCTGAAATTGATAGCTAAAAACTCTGAAGCCGATAGAATAGAATAGAATAGAATAGAAAATACTTTATTTATCCCTTTGGCAGTCCTCAGGGAAATTCAGGTACCAGCGTCCGTACAGCACAAAGATGTAAATAACAAAATTAATACAATAGAATAACATTAAGAAATGGACTGAATATGGCTAGATAAGCAATATGGAAGTAATAAATACTGCACATTATTGACATTAATAAATAAATAAATAAATAAATATATAAATAAATAAATAAATAAATAAATAATGTCCGTGTGATGGATCAGGTAGCTACGCCCCTCCCCTCTCGACCCTCCCTCTCCCCCTCCTACCAAATGCAGAGTTATACAGTTTGATGGCTCGGGGGACAAAGGAGTCTCTGAGCCTGTTGGTCCTGCTCTTAGGGAGGAGCAGCCTGTTGCTACTCAGGCTTCTCTGTTCCCTGATGACAGAGTGCAGAGGGTGGCTGGTATTGTCCATTATAGCCAGCAGTTTGTTAAGTGTCCTCCTCTCTGCTACTGTCACTAGGGGTTCCAGCTTCATGCCGACTGCAGAGCCCGCTCGCCTGATCAGTTAGCTAGCTATCATAGATAGCTGAAATCACTTAAGCTAGTAGCTGAAAACGCTGAAGCTGATAGCCGGCTAAAATATTAGTTAAATGTGAAATTAGCCAAAACCGCTAGCATGCAGCTGAAAAATTAGCTAGACTTCCAAATAGCCTAAAAAAAACTGAAAAAAGATCCTAAATTAGCAAAAAATAGCTAACATGCGACTGAAATATTAGCTAAACTTCAAAATAGCTAAAAAAAAAAAACCCTGAAATAATCCTAAATTAGCCAAAACAGCTAGCATGTAGCTGAAATATTTGCTAATCTCCAAAATAGCCTAAAAAACCTTAATAAGTGCCAAAAATCAAGCAGAATATCATAACTTTCAACTTTACTCTGACTCCATATAAAAATAAAATAACAACTAATCGACTATTATATTAGTTGACGACTATTTTAATAGTCGACTAATCGTGGCAGCTCTATTTACATTGAACGTAGGGTCACCTTTCAGGGTATTAAACTAATACTAATACCCTTAAAACAACTGAAGACTTTTTAGAAAAAAACTGAAGCCGGTTAGAACATTTTGAAGACAACAAATCTTTAAAAAATTCCGAACTTTTAATACTGTTTCGACCTTTCACGTTCACATTTCTGGAACTATTTTGTTTTCTTTTAATATTTACTGGCTAATATTAATAGTAGCAATAAATATGTTTAAAAAATTAAGTTATTTCAGAATAAGAACGATAACGTAGGAAATCTTTCAGTGGGAACTGTTACATTTTAAGGCATAGAACAGAAAATCGATCAATTTCTTTAATAAACGCATTGAGAAATCCTTTAATCTGCTGCAGCACAAATTATACGGGATTCTATGTGCAACCAGATGTTATCTTCAGAAGCTGCATGTGTCCACAGTCTCATTTCAGGATTTTATCTTGTCCTTCATGTTTCACCGACGTCCCCTTCATGTTCTCAGACAAAGATATTTGAGATTGCGACGTATTAAAGAAACACTTAAACGACACGCATAAGTGCACCCGCTATCAAAGAGCAAGTCCTTCTTCAAGGTTAATGCCTCATGTTCCAATTTTGCAGGTAATGGTCCAGAGTAGTACCTTGATTTAATGTTTTACAGCTTTTTCCATTAGATTAGCTCTTTGCAATTTCTGCAGAACTCTTGTAACAACCAGATGGGAAAATGTCAATAGAAAACTTTTTTTAATCATTTACTGCAAATATTAGACGCTGATATGCATCAGAGTATAAATACAAATTTTGTTAAGTTAATTTTCTTTCTATTCTTTATTCAAAGGCAGTTTTTGGTACTCTGGGCTCATTTTGAGAAAAAAATATTTTTAATTTGCATCTTTTACAAAAGTAATATATATAATTTTATATATATATATATATATAATTAGAGCTAATTTTAAGATAATCTTTGAAATATCTTCTCCAGTGATCCATTACTTTCTGAATATAAATCCAAAAACCATACGTGGTGCATTTAAAAAAACAAAAAAAAGAAATGTGTTTTCTCCTTTTCATCAAAACCAAAATGGTGCAAATCTTCTGGAGAAGTGGTTCATTAGAAATAGAAGACTTTGTGTCTGTTTGACATCCAGGTAACCCACTTTTGCCTCAGCATGTTTACTCTTTGATTATCAGGAGAGCTGAAGGAAGCACTATCTCTCGCCTGCCAAAACCAGGCTGGCAAGCTGTCACGGCGCAGATGAAGACACATATACCACCTGGGGTGTGTATGGGGACACACAAACTGCACGCACACACGCTAGCGCTTTTGCACGTCTTTTAGAAAACATCAGCACACTTATAGCCTAAAAAGTATGAAAGTTTCATTTGGCAACAAACGGGGGTTCCTGTGAGATGTTTAGTAAACCATACCCCACATGAAAGGATTACAAGGAGGAACAAAAGACTGAAAACTCTGCCAAAAGTTTGACACAAACTAATTGAGTTTAAGCCTTCAAAAAATAAAAACACGTTCTATGCAGATGATACGTAGTACAAAACTCGTATATCTTAAAATATTTTGAGTGTTTCCATTGCAACATGAACCCATTAAGTCACAGTTTTCATTACCATTTTGAGTTTGAGCCTTCAAAAAAAAACCACTTTCTATGCAGATGATACGTAGAACAAAACTCGTATATCTTAAAATATTTTGAGTGTTTCCATTACAACCCCAGCCAGCAAGGCCAAGTGGGCCCCATATGGCTTAAAAGTAGGCGGACAATGTAGGCCCCAATTGGGTTTGTCCGCAGTTTCCATGGTGGCCCCAGCTGTGTTTGCCACATTGACTTAGGTGGCTACACTAGCCAGTTGCCCGTTGGACAACATAGCGAGCTCCCATGCCCAGGGTCCAGCAAGGCAAGCAAGTACTGCTGCCTAGGAGTCAGCAGAGCTAGCAGGGGCGCTGTCCAGGCTTCCAGTCCCTGGGTAGTGGAGCCAAAGTGGGCAAACACACCTGGGGCCACCATGGAAACTGCGGACAAACCCAATTGGGGCCTACATTGTCCGCCCACTTTTAAGCCATATGCCCACTTGGTCTTGCTGGCTGGGAACATGAACCCATTAAGTCACAGTTTTCATTGCCATTTTGAGTTTGAGCCTTCAAAAAAAACACTTTCTATGCAGATGATACGTAGTAGAACAAAACTCGTATATCTTAAAATATTTTGAGTGTTTCCATTACAACATGAACCCATTAAGTCACAGTTTTCATTACCATTTTGAGTTTGAGCCTTCAAAAAAAAAACACTTTCTATGCAGCTGATACGTAGAACAAAACTCGTATATCTTAAAATATTTTGAGTGTTTCCATTACAACCCCAGCCAGCAAGGCCAAGTGGGCCCCATATGGCTTAAAAGTAGGCGGACAATGTAGGCCCCAATTGGGTTTGTCCGCAGTTTCCATGGTGGCCCCAGCTGTGTTTGCCCACATTGACTTAGGTGGCTACGCTAGCCAGTTGCCCGTTGGACAACATAGCGAGCTCCCATGCCCAGGGTCCAGCAAAGCAAGCAAGTACTGCTGCCTAGGAGTCAGCAGAGCTAGCAGGGGCGCTGTCCAGGCTTCCAGTCCCTGGTAGTGGAGCCAAAGTGGGCAAACACACCTGGGGCCACCATGGAAACTGCGGACAAACCCAATTGGGGCCTACATTGTCTGCCCACTTTTAAGCCATATGGGGCCTACATTGTCTGCCCACTTTTAAGCCATATGGGGCCCACTTGGTCTTGCTGGCTGGGAACATGAACCCATTAAGTCACAGTTTTCATTACCATTTTGAGTTTGAGTCTTCAAAAAAAACCACTTTCTATGCAGATGATACGTAGAACAAAACTCGTATATCTTAAAAATTTTGAGTATTTCCATTGCAACATGAACCCATTAAGTCACAGTTTTCATTACCATTTTGAGTTTGAGTCTTCAAAAAAAAACACTTTCTATGCAGATGATACGTAGAACAAAACTCGTATATCTTAAAATATTTTGAGTTTCCATTACAACATGAACCCATTAAGTTGGACTGAACCGTTCCATTTTTGGTTGGTCCATAGAAAAAATGGAATGAACCATTTAGAGTAGAACTAGTGTTGAAACCTGCTGGATGGCGGGAGGTCATTACAACAAAAAATAGCATCTGTATCCAATGTTCTCTCAAACATATCAGTGAAACTTCTGGAAGAGCCACGGCACAGGTTCGTTCGTTCTTGTTCCACTCAGTAGCGGTTTTAGGCACGGGCAGTGCGGGCAGTAGCCCGGGGCGGCAGTTCATAGGGGCGGCATCTCGGCTTGAACAAAAATTGGACCTCTATGGTGTTATCTGTGTGGTGTCTGGAATGGCCTGAAACAAGCAAGTTAGCGCTTAACTCTCTCCGACCTGTAATTCCTACCGCATGGAAGAAATGCTATTGTGCCGAGTGGATTGCTACTATGTGCATATTGCTGCATCACAGCGAACCATGACATTTCCGACGACAAAGTTCTAAATTTTACTTTAAACAATGCCTTGATGACGAAACAAGAGGGGTAGTCATCAGTCTCTCCCTCATTCTCACTCAGGGTGCAGGAAGAAGTGAAACACAATGGGCCAAAATAACAAATGGAAACAGTGTTAAACTGTCAGACAACAAATGAAAACTCAAACTTAAACCCAATTCTAACCAGACAGGCAAAAGAAATGGTTACCCACAATTCCTTGCGCTGCCAGATCTGACAGCAAGCCAAACAAGCCTGCACTACACACGGATTTTAGGTTTCGTTTTTAACACGTGGTCAGACAACCTCTGGTGCATTTAAAAATGGTTAGGATTACGTTTACGGTTCTAAAATCAAACTGTAGGTTTTTGCGGCTGTTTCTGATGCTCACGTGTCCACCAGGGGATGTGTCAAATGTGGAAAAGACATTTAAACACATTCAGGACCGTGCAGGACTTCAAAAATTACGTAGTCCAGCTACAAAAGTAAGAAAGATCAAAATAAAAAGTAGTTTTAAGCTTTATTTTCTTGTCTTTTCCTGTTTTTTTCTGGTTAGTCATTACTTTAACCTTAATATTTTCAATTTTTTTAACCAGTTAACTGGAGATTTTAACTGTTAAAGTGGATTAGTTGTGAGCCTGTGTGCATGAAGTTTATTATTTTGTTTCATCATGTTGGGATCTATGTCTAGGCAATAGTATATTCATAAATCTGTTGGTAGTTTTTAAGATTAATATTAACCATAAACAACTACTCGACGGTGACAAAACATAATGTAACCAGTCTAAAAATGGGCCAATCATAGGATTGAAGACGGCAACCATTAGCTAATTTTTCTTCGGTGGGGGCGTCTGGGGAGGCTCTCGCCTGGGAGTCATTCAGTGTAGAACCGCCCCTGGTTCCACTAATACTCCTCATCAACTCATTCAATTCAATATGATACACAGGTAACATTTCAGTACTGAACCCATTAAATATTAAGTCTAAAAAAAACAAGCGGAAAACCAACTATCTACTATCACAAATAAATATTTTTGAGTCTGTAGAGTTGTTTTATTTATCAGACATCCTGGGGCAAAAAAATACTTTTCTTTTTCTGTCAAACCTGCAAAATTGAGAAACTTGCTTCAGTTAAAGACAATACAGCCGACTCGACGGCTGTTTACTCTATCCTTACCCAGCAGTCTGAGGCCTGATCTGAGTTGCGTTTGGCCTCACTTTATTTTCCAGCAGTCGGATGTCAAAAAGGCTGTTTGCCTCCCCGCGCTTCTTCCGCGGCGTCGTTAAGAAACAGATCTGAGTTCGTTAAGACCGAGCAGCTCCTGGAAGAGAGGGACCAGGTCTGCCATGATAAAAAGAAGGACGCGTTTGTGCTCGCTTCGTCTAAAAGTTTACTGTGTGAACACAGCGGGGGGAAAAAAGTGAAATAGTCAACAAGAGGAAAAGTCAACATTTGTTTGTTCCCGTTTTGATTGGACAACATCTGGCACTTGTGCTGGGAAAGGGCTTGTGCCTGGGAGTGCTTCGCATGTGATCTGTGCGAGTGTGCACGCATGTTCGCTCCTGTGCTGACAGATGAGAGGTTCGCATGAATATTTGAACAATACTCTGTGGCATGTCTGTCTGGTGAGGTTTTTTTTTTTTTTTTTGGAGGCTCAGCTGAGATGTATTGCTTGCTTTGCACAGAAATTACGAGTTATATAGGGGTTTTAGAGCTGCAGGCTTAAGTCACACAGAGGGGGAGAAACAGGAATATCACTCTTGATGGCGTAAAAATCTGCTTATAGGTTTGGAATGAATGCATCTGGGGCAGACAATGGAAAGAGGCTGTGTGCACCCAGGTGATCCGCACAACACACGGCTGCTAAGCAGTTCATTACCTGTCAGCGTGTCAGCGGGATACCTTTCGCCATAAATTGATGCGTTTGAATTATGGGCTCCGTCTGAAAGCACTAAACAAGATCAGGCTAGCTCATGTTACTACCTTTCACACTCCATTTGCTCTCTTGTTGGGAGATCAAGTAATCCCATCTTCGCTTATCTGTCTTTTTGCAGCAGTGTACCTGTCTTTCAAAGATCCTCGCATGCATAGAGGAAGTGAGTGCGGGGATCCATAGATCACAAAGGCTGTAATCCTCCGGGGGCTCTGCACTTATTTCAAAGTGAAAAAAAAGGAGCTGTAGCTTTATAAACATTACGCAAAAACGTTGAACTTCCGTCTGTGTGGACTTTCATGATCCGAACAGATGCTCCCCCAGCGCTTTTCGCTATCTGCAACACCCACCTATCATCTGCTGCACCAGCCTCCTTCCATCCCGGACTTCTCTGCGAGCCTCACCTCTGATCCTCAAGCTCGCCCGTCCATCTGCTGCACAAACTCGCGTCAATACTGCCTGTAAAGGCACCGCACGCAGGGCGCTCGTAATTAATGCAGCGCTGACCACTGCCAAGACGCGCTTATTCAACTATTTACCCGTTTGGATGAAAGTCAGCGCTCACGCCACCAATTTAGTCCTGGAAAACCATGTACTTCTTTTCCCAAATCTGTTGTATGATGAAATCTATAAAATATGATTTAAACTCCCTCATAAATAAAAAAAAAATGTTTTAATTGATTTTGTTTTTCTGTCTCAAGGCAAAGCCGCTTCCTCCCACTCATGAAATAAATGAACAGTGTAGGTTGAATGACAGGAAAGTTTACTTTCCTCTTGTAAACTTTATTTCGACACCAATTCCTCATTAAACCAGAAAATAAAATGTTTAATTTAATGTGTTTCAGCAAAAAAAAAAAAAAAAGACGAAATTGGAGAAACTTTTAAAGTCCAGACCAAAAATCAGACAGTACATCATGTTAATGCTGCATCTATACTTAAACTGAACAGTCAGAGTACACATGGGCATCATATATAGTACAAGTTTAGTTAAATAAAGTACACAAAGATCCATTGATTTATTTTATCATCATAAACACGTTTTATTGACTGAGAACAGTAACTTCAATATAAACAAAAGTTAGGTCTAAATCTCCTCACCACTAAATAGGATGTCGGCCATTTTTTCAGTCTCCAAATCTACAAATCCAAAATCTAGAAACCCAAAAATTTCCCAGAAGTCTCTGCAAAAAACTAGTGTGTATGAATGTCTATGTCTGAATTCCCACCTTAATCCCCAACGATATAGATTAGAAGGATTTTTAAAGCAATCGAACACCATCCTCAGTATTTATCGATCATTTATTTCAATAATGGATTGTAATAATAATGTAATAAGGGTGTTACATTAATATTTTGTGTTTTAAGTTGTTCAAAAAAAAAGGTTAAGAAGAACGTAAAGAAATATTTGTATTAAAATTAGTTATATATCATTGGTTTCCAAGGTAATATATCGATTATTGCAATGTTTGCCACATCGTGATACTATTATCGGGAGCCATATATCGTGTATCGTATCGTGAGTTAGCCCTGATGCTCACTACTTTACTTTTTTTGTTTAAATGGCAAATATGACTAATTTCACAAAGTGAAAACCTAATCAATACAAGCATTTTGGGACTACTTATGATTTCACTGTATGCTGATGATGAAAGTGTTTATGTATTAAAAAAAAACATTTAAATACAGTTTTTTCTTTGCAAAAATTGTTAAAACACGATGAATTATGGTCTTTAATCCCAAATCTAGTGAGCATCAATGCACATTTGTTTTTTGAGGAGAATTCTGGGAAATTTCTAGGGCACTCAGTTTTGAAATTGTAGATTCTGAAAAACGCACTATATGGTAAAAAAGGGGAGGAATTCAGACAATAACCAATGTTTACTAGATTTTAAATTTGTTCAAATTGTATTTGAATTCATTAATTAGAAAAAACATCAAAATTTGAATCAAAAATAGTTTTGGTAAAATGTTCAGACTCTGTGGTGTCATAGTTTGTTTTTTTGTTTGTTTCAAGCATGTGTCTAAATTCCAGTAGTTTTTTTTTGTAGTTATAAGGGAATTAAGACTTTAATATGTTTTTTTTTTTTTTTTCCCCAACATGTGAAAACTAGAATCCTACAAGCTCTCTAAGGTGTCCATTTGAATGAATGAATGAATGAATGAAATGGTTTATTTCAAGCAATCAGGTTATAATACATGGAATAACATCATATAATAAATCACAAATAGATCGCTTGAAAGGGGTGGAAGGAAGCGAACTTATATAATCCCACCCCGACTCGTCCATACCATTTTTATCAATATCCGGTTCAGTATTTAAAATTAAATATCAATATAGTTTCGGATGATAAAAGATCAATAATATCAATGATGTAATAGAATTTCAGAAACATCCACAGACAAATCATTTATAATATTCATCAACAGTAATCTAAACATTATCATTAAAAATTAAAAAAATATCTAAAATACCATTTACCTGCCTGAACAAATTACCATTTACAGTATAAATACTGGGGACTTAACAACACAAATGTTTTAATTTTTGGAAATTAAATATAAAAAATATAAATAACTGCACTCATTTCTATAGATTTTTTTTACAGTTAAAATCTTAAAGCGCTTACAAGGAAATAATAAATAAAGAATTGAACATTGTTAGATCAAAAATGAAAAGTACTAATGAAATGAAGACATTCACAAAATGGGATTCTGATTCGTTTTCATATTTTGGATATTTAGATCAAATACAAGTTTAAAAAAAACATAAGTAGTAAAAAATGAACTAGAAAAAGAGAAAATTGTCCTGTCTGTTTGACAGATTTACTAACTAAAATAACTGTTTCTTTCTAAAATAGTATTATTCTGAATGTAAATTCAAACCTGTTGCAATTACATTGTCTTAATTTAGAATATTTAAATATTTGCTCACATGCAAATGTGCACAAAGTCGGCTAAAGAAGAAGAAACGGAACAGAAACTGTTGAGAAAACAAGTAGAGGAGAAGATCAGCAAATACTTGCATCGGGTTGCTGTAAAATCTTTATTGACACTCTGTAGCTGCAGTTTCTAGCTTAGCTTTTCAGAAGCGCAGCACGCCGAGTGCCGACTGCTACAGTGTTTGCTCAAAGGTTCTGTGATGTCCAGTCGGGACAGTTGCATTTTAAAAATCAAGTGTAAAACTGGTGGTATGATAAGCGCTTCTTCTAAAAGCGGGTCCATTTGAGCCGCCGCAGGGCTTCAAAGCAGAATCGACATTCGTCTTTGGGGCGGGACAGAGCGACGCCGCTCCTGGGACACGACTGAAACGCAGCACATCAGTACTTTTATTTAAAAAAACTTCACTAACACCATCGGCCACCTTTCAACACCGTATAGACTCCCTCCATGTGTCCAGGATCTGCAGTTTACGATGTTTGTTTTGGATAAATAAATATTTGACTGGGTTTTCGGGATAACCCGCTCCACAAAGCCGGTCAGTGTTGAAATACGGAGATGAGCTGCTTTACAATCCGTGCAGGTGGATTTGTTATTCATGCAGACAGGATATCTGTGTGTTACGTTTCGCAACCCAAGCCCACGGATTTGTAAACTCTGCATTTGGATTTCAAATATTGCCTCTCTACAGAGAACAAAGACGCCAACCAGAATGTGCAAAACTCTCAACCCTGAACCATCACAGCTCTGCCGGGCTTCAGAATCAGCTTCATTTGACGGGGAACCAGGGTTATGAGTGCGGTTAAGAATCCGATTGTCTTTTGTGTGAAGCTGCCTGCACGGAAAAACCAAAACAAACATTAATGAGTGTCTTTTTTAACGAATTCTATTAGAGTTAGGACAATTTGACAGAAATTAGGCACCATGTCAAAGGTCAGCTCAAGCCTCTGTCGTAGGCTGCAGATTATTGGGTTGTCCGGACCCGTGGAGGGTCATAGAGGAGAGCGGCTGCATTCTATACTTCCTGGAAACAGAATCAGTGAAACCTGCTGACCACCATAGTGGAATCACCTGCAAAACGCATCAGTTAATTTGAATTTATTTACCGTGTTTTCTGGACTAGAAGCCGTTACTTTTTTCCTTGGTTTTGAACCGTGCGGCTTATACAAAGGTGCGGCCATTGAGTTGATTTTTCTTCCACCACTAGGGGCGCTCTAACCGGAATTAGAATAAAAAATAAGACAGACGAAAAATGAATTCAAATAAGTGTAGCCTACCCTACTTTTTCTTTAGCAGGTAAAACACGCAAAACAAATTACTAACTGGTAATTATTTTCAAATCCTGGTCAATGAATCTATGGTGAGACGCTGAAGGCGGCAGGTATATTGATGTACAAAATCGTTGTGTACATGCAGTAAATATCTAATCTTTTCACAGATATCTGCGGCTTGTAACCCGGTGCAGCTTGTATTGCTATTTTTACTTTATTTTTTTTAAATTGAGTGGGTGCGGCTTATACACAGGTGCGCTCTATAGTCCAGAAAAAACGGTAAGCGATTTCAGAGCGACTCTGTCCAGAAAAATGTCTATGAAATAATTAACTTACTGAAGAAGCTATTAGAAATACGGAACTTCTCACACAGACAAAGAGAGATAGAGAGAGGGGAGGACTAAATAGAAAATAAAGCAAGTTTATAGAAAGATATGTCATATATCTCATATTCTGCAGCACTAGAGAATGCAAGGCGCCCTAGTTTATTTTTATTTTTTGCCTCTTTATTTCCTGCTATTGTTTAGTGGACAAACACACTACTTCCTGCACATTTACAAATTAAAAGGATTTTTTTTTTATTTCCTGACTTTTTTCTGTGAAGATCTCAGAAATTGTTACTAATTATTGGTTACATATGACTTTCTGGAAAACCAGAAATGTGTCCGTTTAGACACGCTCAGAGATTTTTTTTTTTTTTTACCTCTTTTGTTAGCCTACAAACTGACCCCGTCCCACATGAGAGAAGAAAACATTGATGTGGCTCTCACAAGAAAAAGTCTAGAGATCCCTGGTCTAGAATATTGGCTCCTTACTGACCACCTAAAAGTGCATGTGATACCCTAGTTCTCATAGGGTGTCCACAAAAACCACTGACTGACTGTCTAATTTCCTCATTTCTAACAGGCAGGCGCACACAAGTAGCCCTCGAACAGGTAAAAAATATTAAATATCTCTACAACACGCCTCAACTTACATATTAGTGTTTTTTACGACGTGTGACCCGCAGCATACCCATAGAAAAATTGCGTGCTCTTCTTCTTTCTTTTTTGTGCATCCCCCGAACAAGTTTTCCCATTTTTCACCCACAGTCACCCTGTGTCCCGCATAGGTCAGTTGTGACTAAGGCTTTAATAACTGTGTAGCTTGTGTTGTTGTTTTTATACCTATTAGGGCTGCCACAAACGATTATTTTAATAGTCAACTAATCACCGATTATTTTTTCCGATTAGTCAACTAATCGGGTCATGCACCCGTGTCATGCAAGATATGAATGTAAAGCACACATTTAACCATGATTAGCTTTAAAACTGAAAAAATCCTAAATTAGCCAAACTAACTAGAATGTAGCTGCAAATATAATAGAAACCCAAATTAGCATAAAAAACAAAAAAAATACTTAAATTGCTAAATTAGCTAGCATGTAGCTGAAATATTGCTAAACTAAAATTAGCCTAAAAAATTGAAAAATACCCGAAAATAACCAAATAGCTAGCATGTAGCTGAAATATTAGCTAAACTTAAAAATTAGCTTAAAAAATGAAAAATACTAAATTAACCTAAATAACTAGTATGTAGCTGAAATATTAACTAAACTTAAAATTAGCTTAAAAATTAGGAAAAATAGTAAATTA